>CM048747.1:436867092-438159592 GCA_026315105.1 Locusta migratoria
GCTTTCGCTACTGGACTATGCAGATACACGAAACCTGGGGAATTGCGCAGCGCGTGCACGTGCTACCCTTGTGACATGTGCACACTGTTCCATTCCGTTGTTTTAATCGCATGAATGAAACTCCTTATTTGCATTTCATTGACTTTCAGTGACGAATAACGGGAGAACGTACGCCGCCACGGCAACAACGGAAAATATAGCTTTGCAACAACTGCGTATGTGAATATTGTTCCAAGTTTAATTTTTTGCTAAAAACTACTTCAGTTGTACACATTGTGTATCTGTTGGTCGTAGATATTCATTACACAGTATTGTTTCTTTAGAGAATGGGGTGTTTTCTGTTCTTTCAAATTGTGGCGTATTTCCTTTTTCTTGACATACATTAAAGCCACATTTTTCTATACATCACCTGTTGCAGATGTTCAGTGGTGTCGAAGATCTTGTAGCTCGCCTGCCATTAACACATTACAAAATTATGTTATGACGTCGGGTTCTTGTGTTTTCAGAAAACTACATTTGTGACACTTTCATTTTTGACGTATATTTATTTATCCATTCCTGATAAAACACAAAAGTGATGCAAGAGTAAGACTGGTTCACAACACACTTCCATACTCCTGTAAGACTGCCATAAGACTCCCCTTCATACTTCATACTACTCCTACTACTCGTGTTCGCGCCAATTCGCGCGTATAAATATCTGTTATAGTTTTTCTCGAACACTCTAGAACACGGAAGTTTCAAAGTTTTACATTTAATAATTTGTTTATAAAACATAAGTAAATCTTGCTTTACGTGGAGATACACAATATTATGACAAATGTAATAATAAGTTTTTTACATCAAAATAAACAATAGAAAAGATCGTAAGTAAACAAAAATTAGCGCAGTGTTAATATATGTTTCCATTTTTGTTCGACATTAAGCTTCAATAATTAATTAATTTAGTTTGTTAGAAAACCCTAGTAATGCAAATAATAATGAGACTTGACAGAAGCGCCATAAAATGCTTATACATTATAAATATGGAATATTAAAATACCACGACCAACTATGGTATCGAATACTTCTGTTATTTAAACAAACGGGACCCTCCTGGCTAAATATATTACAAAAAGTTCAAATGTTTGTTAAGTTTAAGGAAATCAACTGCGGGGTCATTAGTCCCTAAACTTAAAAACTACTTATGAACTACCGTACACTAAAGACGACACAAACATCCATGCCCGAGGGGGGATTCGAACCCGCGACCGTAGTGCCCGTGTAGACTGTGACTGGCGTGCCGCAGACCGCTTGGCCACTGCGGCCGGCCTCTGTTCTTTAGTACTGTTAACCACCATAAATCGATTGTGCTCAAATGCAAGTCATACCGACAAATTGATTACCGTGAATAGGTCTGAACACACAAATTCAAAATCTGTTTTATTCGGCTTCAGCCTTTCGATCTTAGTTACATCCCTTTGGCAATCTCGATTTCAATCTTTTCTTTCTTTCTTTTTAGTGTTAACACAATATTGCTGGTGTATCAGACATTAATCGTAAATCATGTCTAATCAGATTCATATTACATTATATAAAATAACTTGCCATCAACTGTTTCCGAATACTTTGCTTTTGCCTTCTCCATCGCTAGTAAAATCCTTTCCTAAGCTTTTCCCTTCATCATATTTACGTCGAAATGAATGTCTCAAAACCTCTTTCGCTTTCTTTTTTACGACAATTGCTGTAAAGTTTCTTTACTCATCGACCTGCTTCAAAACTTCTGATTGCAATGTATTTCTGTCAAGGTTGGCGTCCTTAAAGTTCTTCACACACTTCCTTCGCTTGTAAGCCCATTCTTTCTGTTTTTAACAATGTCGGTCTTTCTCCAGAAGAACGCGTTGATTTTTTAATTTTTTTATTTTTATTAAGACGTTGTACAGTAGTAGCTTCCGTCATTAATTGAATAAGCATTTATAAGTAAGCCGTAAGCAAGAGAAAGCGGTGGTGCAGTTGTTAGCTAATTCAATTCTATCTCATACCGTCGTTTGTTTTTATTTTTTAGTTTTTCTTCAACACTGGTCATATTAGTTCATACATATTACATTTCAAAGGTAATATAACGAAAAAAATACTTGTAGTAGCATAATATATATTTATTGAATGTTCAGTGTTATTTGTCAGTTTACATACGTTTATTATTTCAACAAATATCATACTTCGAAAAGTTAACGATCAAACGCATAAGGTTTTCTGGAGACCGTATAATCGATGCGATTTCCGAAATCCCTTGCACGTGTCTTCGGGACACCGTACATCATCAATTATCGCCACCGATATTGAAATAAATGTTGCGTTACGCATGGTTTTCATCCAAATTATCAGAAGATAGACAAAGTTTTCAAAATGACAGTGAGGTCTGTTTACCTATAGTAAAACTGAAGCCTCCTTGTGCAAGTGGAAACACTGCATTCATGCAATGGTGTAGATACCGTTTTAATTTATATTTTACGTATCTATATGACAAACTAGCTTAATTCCCGCCTGCTTCGCACACGTAGATTGGATGGTCTGCATTGGTTGTTTCTACTTCCTAATATAGGCCTACATTTTCATAGATTTAGCTTTAAAACTGCTTTCCTAATCAAGTATTTTGGTACAGCTTGCCACCCTCTTTCTGGCAGAATTCAGAACATACCGAAACACATTTTTTAAAATTCTAACCATGGTACCAAATCCAAATTTTCGCATTTATGGCACTGAATTAGTGTTAGTATCGCCTTTAAAAGATTCTGCCATGTTTCACCCCCTTAATGGTAGAATTTCCAAAAATATCTAAACAAGTGTTTATAAAAATCCAATCAAAAATATAAATCCGAAGTTTTCTTTTTCTTGCTTCAAAATTGCTTTAATAGAGACGTATTTTCATCCCCTTGGGGATGGGAATATCGAAAAATCGCTGATGCCTACAATGTTTTCTGTCTCTTAGAAACGGATCGAGAACGCGAAACTTCTTTCTTGCGCGTTGGCATTTATCTTGGTAGTGTTACTTTTCAAACTGAAATATCCACTTATTTTTCTTTACTCGCACGCTTGTTGCAGAAAAACAATTAAAGAATGTGCATCGCGCTTCGCTGAGTATAACCTCTTTGCTATTAAAGTGTACAACAACACAGAGAGATCGTTCGTCCTCATTGTGTAGTTTTCGCTGAAGAGCAAAATATTGACGGTCACACGTAGAATTTTATATAAGTCGGTAACTTTCAACTCAAATATCCTCCACCCCCTTATCATTATCAACCCTCTGCCGCTATAGTGCACGATGGGAGATTGATTCCTACTACTACATACAAACACTATTCGTTTGCAATGTATAGGTTTGGCTGCAGACTGAAATATAGGCACAAACACCTACCGACTACCACCGATTAATAAGCCAGAACGCTAACCACTGGAGCACCGCTTTGTCTTGGTTATGGCTTACTTATAGCTGCAACACACGGATACATGTTCGAAGCGTGAATCTACTACTGCAATTTTCTAGAAATCTTTCAAATATTGCGCCTTAGTTCGTGCACATTATGTTGTACCAAAGGTCTGCTAGAAGAATACAAAGTTTGAAAAAATCCGTGTTCCAAAAGGCGTGACCTCTTCTTGTAAGATGTCTAAATAAGAAAATTACAATTTATTTGAATTTTGATGACAGGTGCCCTCAGTTTCGATTTACAAAACATCGTGATTTTGTACCCTTAATTGAAAGTTCCAATTCGTACTCATTAGTGCAAGCCCAGACAGCACGTGTCAGTATCAGTTATTAAGGGGGTATCCCATTCAGTGAATGGGAATTACATCAACTTTGACTCCAGACGTTATGTATAAACTTTTTCATAGCTTTTTATGGCAAGATTTAAAAAGTATGAATAGTCTTCTTCCTATCAGGGACTTGTTCGCTATGGATATATTGCCCTTATGTTTGTTACAAACCAAATTGATCTTCTCTTGGTTTTATTTTGAATTTTGTTCTATTATTTGCTGCTGGTGACAATATTTTTCCTGCATGTGAAATTTAGTAAATCGTTTGTTTGCTGGATTCTCTTTTTGTACATGAGTATTGTCATAATTAATAGTGATATAGAACAGATGTATAATCATGGATAGTATACAGCTTTGATGAGTTTAATTTTTATCTCTATAATTTTCCTGGAGCTTATCAAGCACATTGTCTGGACATAGAGCTTCTTTGGTCTGAATCTCTCAGTGCCGTTGCATCTAAACTCTTCACTGCGTTGCTTTGCAAATGGGCAAAGTGAAGTTTCAACTCTCTTTTCATCATTCACCTACACGTTTAACACTGGAAACTGCCTTGCAGGTGATTAGTGCTACCATATAAAGTTAACTGAACAGATTCTGCCGGCCGCGATGGCCGAGAGGACTGAGGCGCTTCAGTCACGGTCTGCACGGCCTCTACAGTCGGGGGTTCGAATCCCACATCGGGCATGGATATCTGTGCCGTCCTTAGTATTAGCTAGTTCATAAGTAGTTTGTAAGTTTAGGAACTGATGACCCCGTAGTTAAGTCCTATAAGCTGTACAAACATTTGAACATTTTTTTTAAACAGATTCTAACAGTAGAATGCGCAACAGTCCTCGTGGGACGCGATAATGTGTATTGCTCTTCTCAGAGCAGCACACAGTGTTGTGACGGTCATTTTTTATATCTGCAAGCAGGAAAATTCATGAATTACGTATGTCCTTTTCACACGACTTTTCATACCTGAAAACTGCTAAGTATGAATAAATTTGTTAAGTTTCACGTAGTTCTGCATAAATGTAATGTGTAAAAATTAAACTTATTCCAAAATTTCGATTGTGTAAATTTTCTGACAATTTTCTAGGCACCCATGAACAAATTCTAATAAGAAAAACATTATTGGCGTTTAAAAAAATTTGTGTGATAGTTAATGTTTTGGAAATCGTTACATCCATATATTCTTATTCCATGGTGAAGTCTTTTTCAATAAAAAGTTCTTAAAATATTCTTCCATTTCTTGGCTACTAGATATGCCAATATTAGATTCCTGGATATATATATATATATTATCACACAGGGTTTTACTTGTAATGAATTGTAATTTTTTAATCTGTCTGTATGCTGTATGTATTTTTACGTTGTTTCTATACCTCTAGATATATATATCATTCATCAACTGTTAGTCACTCTGTATTTTTCTATGGTGTTGTTTCTTATGACTGTATCTTTCCTTAAATATTAATAATCAATAAAGAATCATTTGTGACGGAAGTCGTTGTGATGATGCAGGTCTGTTGCAAGGTCTTGTATTTTAATCTATGTTTTGATCATAGCAATATTGAGACTATAAACAAGTATATTTTAATTCCGATGCTTACAAACTTCTGTTCCTCTGGATTCATGTAGATTAACGAAACGTTCTGGTTACACCAGTCTTCGTTTTTAGTGGTAGTATTTTTCTGTTGCTACATAAACATTTTAAGGGGAAAAATATTTCTACTCCTAGAAGAAATAAGGCGGGCTCAGTGCTTGCAGTCTGGTTTCCTTTGACTTGACACTTATGAAGTTTGTCGGTAACATTGCTTACCTGCGTGTGCTGACCCATCCTGACCCCGTGTTACGAATGGTATGTCGCCTCAGCAGACAGGCAACGTTAATCACACAAAGTTAATGAGGCCACCGTAGCCGCGCCCGCCTGCGAAACTCACCTAACGTTTCTAGTAGATACGGTATGAATAAATGCGGGACCGACAGAACATATCAATAGTAAGAGTACTGCAGCTCCAAGGCAGTCGATCGTGTGATACGTCTATGTTCACTGAAAAATTTGAAGTTTCTAATAAGCGTTGTGTGCAGTTGTGTCCTTCGTATCGCGAGTTATGCGGTCATAAAATAAAGGGATAATTAGTTGGTTCACGATATCGAAACGATGTCTATTTTCTCGCAGCTCGCAGAGTGCTTCGTCTGTTGTATAACAAATACCCGAAATTTTTTATTTACCAAAATGTGTATCTTGTGCAGTGAATTAATTAACATATTGAATAAATGATTACTCATTAATTAAAGATCGCGCGGTAAAAATTCCAGTATCTTGGAATGATCGAAATGACCAATACAGCTTGTAGAAAGATCGAAGTAACTTGAAGTTGGTCAATATCAGTAAAATTTTGTGCAACTCATACATGTAATTTCCGTTCTCTGGGGCCCGCAGTGTAGAGTATGTCTTTGAGTGGCATATTCAATACCACACTAATTATAAATTATTTTTACACTGCTTTAGAACTTTATTAATTCACTATAAGCTTATTTCGGCCTTAGGCCATCATCAGGTGTTCTGTAAATACGAGTAATATAGACGAGTTGTAACATATATTCTTATAATTACATTAAAAAAATTCAATATTTTACTTACATTACTTATAATATTGTTGTTTATTTGCTGTCCGATTGATTTTAAAAGCTGATGTTTTGTTTATTTACTGCTGCTTATCTATATATGTGCAGTAGCACTGATTATATTTTTCGATTTTTTATCCATTTTTGTAGTGGCAGCCTAGCATAGACTGTAGTGGCAGCATTCAACGATATTATAAGTTTACATGGTTACCAGTAATTTATACATTAATATCTTTAGTTAATTTATTGTTTTTGTATTGGAGTTTCACTATGGATTAGGAATCTTTGAAACCTATGGTGTTTATCCATTCTCTTGTCTGCTTATAATGTGAATAAAATTTTTGATATAATTTGTATGTTTTAGTTCGGTTTGTTCATTTAGTACATCGTTCTGGTTGTTATGTATATGGGAATATAGTTTGATTTCCTCGAGAATATTCATTTTTGGCCCTTTTTGTATAATGCGTAAAGTAGAGGAAGCCTTAAAAATTTTACACATTATACATAAAGGGCCAAAAATGAATATTCTCGAGGAAATCGAGCTATGTTTCCATATACACAACAACCAGAACGATGTACTAAATGAACAATCCGAATTGAAACGTACAAAATACATCGAAAATTTTATTCACATTATTAACAGACGCGAGAATGGATAAACACCATAGATTCCAAAGATTCCAATTTCATAGTTAAAGTCCATGACAAAGCCAATAAATAAACCAAGAATATTAATGTATAAATTACTGGTAACCATGTAAACTTATAATATCGTTGAATGCTGTCACTACAGTCTTTGCTAGGCCGCCACTACAAAAATTGATAAAACATTGAATAATATAACCAGTTCTGCTGCACATATATAGATAAGCAGCAATAGATAAGCAAAACATCAGCTTTTAAAATCAGTTGGGCAGCAAATAAACAACAACATTATAAGTAATGTAAGTAGCACTAGTTATTGATATTTTTATTTATTTGTTATTTATTTAAAGACTCCTGCTCTCTGTCTCTCCATGTGTCTGTCTCCCTCCTTCTGTCTCTCTCTCTCTCTCTCTCTCTCTCTCTCTCTCTCTCTCTCTCTCTCTCTCTCTCTCTCTCTCTCTCTACTCGAGCAGGAATCTTTAAATAAATAAATAAATAAAAAATAAATAACTGGTGCAGTTCTTTACGCAATTAGATCGGACACACACACACACACACACACACACACACACACTGACATAAAGCAAATATAGGACCAATACATATTCAACAGTTAGGAACACTACCCAAAACAAAAACACAACACAAACAGATATGGCATGTGAATAGTGGTGAAGTGCTACAAAACAAAAACAACAAGGGAATAAAATTTGAAACAAAACAACATAAAGTCACCTATCAGCACTATACGTAAACCAGAATCCACACATATTGTAAGTAATAACATCCAAATATCTTGAACTATACTTCGGTAACGGGGCAGAACTGTTCACAAACTAAATACTAAAAACGTAAAAACCGAAACATTGTGAAACATAATTATGTGATGTCTGATGATGTCTTACAAATAAAGGCGAAATGCATATGGCAATATAAAACTTTTAGCTTAAGGGCGGATAATATCATAGAATTATACAAATCTAAAATAAAAAAGAATTACTTAATCTTACTGACTTACAAACAGTTTGTGTATCGATAGATAAAATCATATTTGTAGTTTCATTTATTTATTAGCGTGTGTTTGTGTGTGTGTGTGTGTGTGTGTGTGTGTCGACTTTTATTATGATATCCATGCATTCTTTGCGTAGTATATTTTTAAAGCAATATTCGGGGAAAGGATTATTTGAAAGAAAACTGTAAATATTTGAAATACTTTTGCATAATTTGAAAATTAATCCAAAAGTTCTAAAAATAACGTAAATCGAGAACTACATAACCATGAAATTTAAATTTATATTTTCATCATATGAGTGGCATTGGTTCTTATTTTCTCAGATACACCTAATATTAGGCTTAATGAATTCATGAAAAAATTTCACTTCGAAAAGCAGAGACCTAATTTCACACAAATATATGCATGTGCATTATGCTTTAGTAGTTTTTGATCTTTCAACTTGCGACGATGCCCCACATTTTTGCTTACGAGTTTTCTAAATAGATTTTTCGTATGTCCCGCAATTTGGGGCCCAGAGAATGATACGGTAGACAGCGGTGAAAGCAGGCACGGGCTGGACGACTGCTACTGCGACTGCTGGACGGCTACACCGTGACAAAAGAAAAGGCTGCCGCTCTCTACGCAGCTTACGCAGTGCGTGATTTCACTTTCTGTATGCCCGGAACCACCACAGTATACAGATGCAAATTTCAACTATTTACGAACCTATTTTATAACTGCAGTTTTACTGTAGATCATAGTAATGGTTGCAGAAGTCATACGCAATTTTGCAATTATATAAAAAGCAACAGTAACTAAACCTTTAACTGAATACAAAATATATTTTTATTGGAGACTGAGATTCAGCCAATGGCGTGCTGGCTTCTTATATTCAGGCGCCAAGATGTTACAGTGACCTAGATAATAGACAAAAGTCACTGGTTGGCCTCTTTGAAGGTGCCACGTTGAAATGTAACATCATTATGTTTTGCTTTTTTTGCTGGAGGGAGACAAATTAAAATTAAAATAAATATATTTTATCTTGAATGAACAGTACGCAAGAACAAGATATTTAACAAACAAATCAGTATGCTGTCCATTTACTATCAGACTGAGAATATGATTTTAGTTAATCGAAATTCCTGCCTGACCAAAGACTTTTTTTTTTCATATTTAAGCGTCGCAGTACTAATAAAAAAAACGTTTCCCACAAACTGTTACATTTCGTACGTACTGGCAGTGCATTTATCATGCAGCGCAAATTTAATTAAATTGTTAGGTTCGAAATTGTAATGCTGATAGTAAAAGATAGCAGACAGCGCACCATAATTTAAAGATCGGTGGTTGTTGGCTTTTGCGGAATGCCGATTTATTAAGCGTAACCCAAGTCCAGCTGAAAATCATAAATCTCATAAAATTTAAATAAATCGGGACGTAATAAATCAAGAAAAGTTATTTCACTTATATATTCTGTGAACGGGATCGGTTTAAGCACCGTACGCATCTCTGACAATTCCCTCCGTTCCGCGCCAAGATGAAGTTCGGCGTATTGCTAAAATAGAACATCAAATAATATTACAATTCTTGTAAAATTCTGAAAATAAGATCAAGGTTGTTTAAATCATCACAACACATCGGAATTACATAAACGACAGAATGTTCTCCAAATGAAAATTTAATAAAGTCAAGATAATTTAACTAATACGTCCTATCAGTACAAGGTCCAAAACGAGAGAGAGCGATGTTTCTGTCCGCGCTTCTGGCGCTAGCTCAAGACAACTGAAAACTGAAAATAGATATATATTTTGTCGTCTCTGCTTTCTGGTTAGTTAAAATAGTTCTTTGCCTTCGGCGTTGTCAAATTAGTTAAATAAAAGTATCATTTGCAGTTAATCTACCATAGCTTTTGCATTTATAATTCGTGTATAATTCTCACTAAATCATTTCATATTCCCCGTAATATTATAACGTAACTCGGTCATGTTGCTAGAGAGTGGAGTGAGTAATGAAGTGATAATAAGTGGAAGAATTACTTTCTGGTGGTAAATAGTGAGACACAGTGGGACTGGTTAATTGTATGTTTTTGTATGTATGGAAATATTCCGCTGATTTTGGTAGATACTGCGAGCTATAGCTTACAGCTGCTTGTCCGAGAATTTCTGACTGAATAAATTTGACAGCGAAGTTGATTCTGATAATTTGATTCAATAAGTAAAAAAAGGTACTCAGCAAAATTTTCATATATTCTATATGCATATGGATTCGTATTCAACTGCCATGCTGATAAAAATAAAGAATAGTGTTAGCAAAGCTGCGGTGGAGTAGCCGAGTGATCTAAAGCGCCTCGCTGCGGAGCGCGCGGTTGCTCGCAGTGGAGGTTCGAGTCCTCCCTGGGGCATGGGTGTGTGTGTGTTGTCCTTAGGTTAGTTTACCTAGGTTTAAGTAGTTTGTAAGCTACGAACTGATGATGCATTTTGGTCCGATAGATTTACAGACATTTCAACATTTACAGACAGTGTTACCAAAAAATTGTTTGTATTCCGAGAAGGTAAAATTATTTCGTCATAGCTCTGTGGGCCGCACATCGTTGAGAGTCCACGACCCGAGAAGAAGATTTTCCAGTGGGACATATTAAAACTGACAGCAGGTAAGCTATGAATGTGGTGATGAATGAGTGAGTGTGAAAGAGCTGGAAAGAAATAGTGGCGTTGTTATTTGTTTCTTGTGTGTCCACTATACAGCAAAACGTGGCAAACATTTAAGTCCTCTACGTTGGTGGTATAGTTGGTAGCCCTGTATTAAACTGACTTCATTATTAGCAGGTCATGATGTGGGACTCTAAATTTAATTAATTAAAAACGTTCGATCCCACTTCAAGAAAGCCGCCCATTCTTTATAAACTAATCCCGAATTCCTGTATAACTGTTAAATTTATTTTGTTGAATCAGAAGCATATAAGTTCATTTTTGCAGTAGAAGGCTTTAGAGTTCCTTCTTATGCTAGAAAAAAGCTTCATAAATGAGCAAGGCAATAACGCGTTGGTCCACCTCTGGCCCTTCACAAAAGCAATTATTCGGCTTGTCATTTATTTATAGAGTTGTTGGACGTTTCCTTAAGGAATATCGTGGGAAGTCCCGGCCTAATTGGCTTGTTAAATCAAAATGACGAGATGGTTTGAGGGCTCAGCCAACGCTTAATTTTCCAGACGTTCTCAGCTGTCAAGAGAGACGGTGACGTGGCCACGGTTGGGTTTTGGAAGCACGAAGACAAGCAGAAGAAATCCTCTTATGTGGGAGTGGATTGCCATGCTGACATGCAAACCCGGAATAGCTTGCCATTGAGGACAACAGAATAAATTGTAGGTTACTGACGACGTACTTCTGTGATGTGCCGCGCGGGAGTAGCCGAGCGGTCTGAAGCGCCATGTTGTGGCCTCCCGCGTCGGAGGCTCAAATCCTCCCTCGGTTGTCCTTAGGTTAGTTTAACTTAGTTTAAGTAGTTTGTAAGTCTAGGGACTGATGACCAACGTATTTTGGTCCCATAGAACTATGAACATTTGAACTTATGTGCGACCATCACTTCTGGTTTTCCGGTTGTATAGCAGGTTGGCATCCCATCCATTTTCTAATATCTAAAAGTTTAGGTACCGGAAAGCACCGTTTAAACCATCCCACCTCCCTACAGGGTAGAGAAAAAGGCTTGTGTAAAAGCTTACAATAATATATATATAATACCATTATGAAATTCAGATTTTTAAACCATCATATGTTATAATGAACAACATATAACCACAAGGTGAAATATAAACGGCAGCTGCTGCCGCCTGTTGCCGTGTCACTTTGATCCCTAGCTCTACTTCATACGTAATGGATTGAAGTAAGTAGTCTTTGTGACATCGCGTTTTTAACTGCTGCCGAACGTTTGAACAATTGCTTTGTAACTGCTTTTCGAACGTGTGTTCAGTATTAATCAACAAGGCATTTAGCGATTAATAATGATGAAGTTATTTCTACTTTACCTGGGTCTCATACAAGTTTTCACGAAACGTTTGTACCATAGCAGCTAATCGTTAAATTTTGCTTGAGTTAATAACAACGCAAGACAAAGAGAAAACATTAACCACCTGTCCCATCTCCTCATGTCGAGGCTGTCATGATACTCCTCGTCTGCGACACTGCCATGGAGAAAGATTGCACGTAATGTTCATCAGTCAGATTTCATCTTTTGAAACTTTTACGATAGTGAATGAAAAAGAAATCACAATTTTAATTTGTATGGCGAACAAATAGATTCGCTTCTAAGAGTAAAATGTAACTGATACAATAAAAAATACCTACGACTTTTTTGACATTTTTTATAATTTAACTACTGAACAACGAAAACTGTTGCACAAAAAATAAAATGAGTAGCCATGTATTAATTTGAAATTGGAACAGGAGCAACGTGGTGGAAATGGCCCACCGCCCGTGAGCGCAATTGTAAACATGGGCTTATCTTGTGTCATCAGAGACCACCGCTTCGATTAAGGTAATCTTAAAAATCGGTTTTATGTTTCTCACATCTTTACCGAGTATGTTCCAACTGTAATTCGTTGTTACCGAACATTTGTAGGGCCACAAGGAAATCCAAAAAACATACCAGAAAAATAGAAACACCGCAATAACAACTTACGGTGTCACACCACGGAGAGCGCATTGTAAGCTTTGTTTGCCATTTATACTGTCTTCTTTACACAAAATAAGCCCATGTACCATTATAAACGTTTGTAATTCCGCCTTGTAATTTTGTGTAAATTCTGTCACGCAGATAATCTGAAGATGCCGTGCTATAGGGCGAAGCGCGTCATTAACTAATAAAAAAATTTGCAATCAAGACGGTTTGAAGGAATATCGATATGTAACAATTTAGAGCAAAGAGATCGCGAAATACTTTCTTCAGAATGTTGTCGAGACGGTCGGGGGTTCGAATCCCCCCTCGGGCATGGATATTTGTGCCGTCCTAGTTCGTAAGTAGTTCATAAGTAGTTTGTAAGTTTAGGGACTGATGATCCCGTAGTTAAGTCCCATAGACTTTACAAACATTTGAAAATTTTTTGTTGTCGAGATCAGTAGTGTGAAAGAACGAACCAGGTTGTCTTCACGTTGATACAATTCAGCCTCGACAAACCTTCGTTCACCCATAAACGCGCCTCGCGTACACTTTTAGACGAAATGCCCTTACAGTGGTGTACAGTGGCGGTCGCTCCGTGTGTTGCAGGCCAGCTGTACCAGATAGCGCAGGAGCTGTACGACATCGCGCTGCGCATCGCCATCCTGGAGGAACAGACGGCCCTGTCCGGCGCGCGCAACGTCCAGGTGAGCAGTGGCGGCTCGTACAAAAATTGAGCAGTGTGCTACAATATTACAAAAATAAACAGGAAAAAATATAGTAAAATAAAAAGTCAACCTTTGTATGATTGCTTTTAATTAAATATCAATTAATACTGTATTGACAGTAAGACTTTCAGGGAATTCTATAACAGCGCTGCCAACTGCATTTATTCACTGCAGGTAGTAAATATAACGTTTAAAAAATATTAATTTTATTTACAGAAATTAAAAATTTGGACTCAGAGGTATTTGAATACGAGCCTCTCACAGGTAGGTTTGATAGACAACGCGCAAGACGCCTGAGCCAGCGCGCTATTTGACTCTGTATGTCGCAATATTCGTCATATAGTATTCTTCCGCAGCCGTTACACGGAGCGCTAAGAGAAATATTGGTCTGGCGCTGCAGTCGGTCTCAGCACACATGAGTCGCCAGGCCTGACGTCACTTCTGCGCATGCGCACTAGTGAACAGACGACTGCGCCGCCTCTCTGCGCACGTACCAGCGCGGCTGAATCCCACTTCAGCACACGGATCTGGTTTCCAGCTATTGTGGCGAGAGCGCTCCAAAATGCGTTTTCATCCTTATTACTGGCATTGTAATACGTATTGAAGGGAAGTGGCATAATTTTGTTGTGAGATCTGGCTCGCATTCCAAGAGAAAGGATGTAATTTTACAGCGATTTCTCGCTTGCATTCGGAGAGTAATGGCATAATTTTGGTAATATATTTACTGTGTGCTGCAGCACATTAGCACATTATCATCAGCCGCCACTGCAGGTGAGTACCGCAGTCTCGACTAACTAGGCAAGCTGAACTACTTATGAACTAGCTAATACTAAGGCCAGGCGCGCACTGGCGATTTTCCGTCGCGCGATTTATTTGTCGCAAGAATGGAACACGGTGGCTCGAATATGAGCGCGCGCACGTGCGTCAAAAAAGTAGCGGCGATTTAAAAAACGCAACCGGTCCTATTTGACGCGAGACGCGATTGTCGCAGGTGTGGAATGAGTCACAGGCAACAGCATGAGGCCGCGCACACTAGCGACGCGATTTCTCCCCAGTGTTCACAACCGTACGATAATTATCGTACATGTACGATAATTTCGTGTCTGCGTACGATGTAGGAAAGAATGTTACTATCGTACGCAGATGTACGATAATTTCGAGCGTATTAAAATGTAACAATACATTGTCTCTTCAAAGATTTTTTCTCGAAGCCCTACTGGTAAATTACTGTCGTAATTAAACTTGTCGCTTTAATCATCTCAGTAGCTGTGAACGGCTACTTTCGTAATACAGCTCGTCGATTTAATATTCTCAGTGACTGTGATCGTTTACCGACGGGTGAGCGACAATGTACTGCCGTTGTCGGGATAAATAATTTGATTGTTGAAGTTCGCTCTTTATATATTCGCGTCACAATGCTTACAGTGCTTGAAGCATGTTTAGTGGTGCTGAAGTTTCACGCATTCCCTTAAAAAAAGCGGCATTCTGACACAAGAAATTTTAACTGGACGAGTGGATTGCTTTTGGCTTGAGAAGTAAGTATATCTCTCAAATACGTTAGTTCTTCGGATGCGTATTGTATATAGATTTATCGTTACACTCTATGATTTTTTTTCTTTGTAGAAAGAAATATGAATCCTTCAAACGGAGATAGTGACAGTGAGGGAAATGAATCACCCCCAAGAAAAATCGCCAAAATCAGCAAAAAACATTGTCAACAAAAATTCAGAGATACCTGGTTGAAAGACGAAAATTACAAACAATGGCTTAGAAAAGTGCCTGAAGATCAGTACAGAGCTAAGTGTTATTTATGCAATGTAATAATAAAAGCAGAGCTGACTGTGATTCGAAACCATATGACATCGAAATAACATGTTCGTAAACTCGTGCCAGCACAGTCCAAATGCATAAGTACTTACTAGCAAGGAATAGAATGACACTAGTTCCGTTACGGAACTATTGTGTCCCAATTGTTAGATCGGTGGCATTGGCAGCAATCAGAGGAAGGAGAAAGTAAACGCAGTCTTTCCTATGAAGCCGATATCTAACGGAATTTAACCAGGAGCAGTCGCACAACTTTTCCTGAAACGGTTTTATACGTCACGCATAAAACAATTTTTAAAAACCGGTCTTCATTCGAAAAAAATTATATATTTTGCAAGACACAGACTACAGTACGGTATAAGGTATACAAAATCAGATTTGCTGGTAAATATTATGTATTATGGTCATTTTGCAGGTAAGTACGATAATTTTGGTTAAATCCGGTGCATTTACATAATTTTACGGTCCGAGTACGATAGTTGCCTCGTTTCAGGTTGTGAACACTGTTTTTCCCGCTCTGTGTTGCAAACAGGTTCAGTGAGTCAGCACCATGTCTGATAACGGGAGCTGTGCTAGGGATGACATTGTAAGTTGTATTGTAGATTCGAAAAGAGTAATTGCAGAAGTAGAAAAGCGACCAGCTCTCTACAACAGAAAATTAAAAGAATCGCAATTTGAAAGAGAAAATATGGTGGGAAAGTATGCTACAGCCTAATTCGGAAATGGCCTGAACTGTCTGGACCAGAAAAGAATAACAAAGGTATTTCTTGGTTCACTTATTTTATTCATTCACGTAGACGTGAGAATTAGAACAATTTAAATTTTTTCATATTGCCAAGGTACTGATCCTTGTGGAGTCACAAAGTAGTTTGCATACCACGAACATCAGCTCTTTATTCTACAAGCTCACAGCCCTGCAGAAGGCATTCGTACGACCTGTTCTCAATTCATACAGCATTATTTCGTCTTACGGAACAAGAAGCTTTTTTGACTATGTCTCAAAAACCAACATCCACAGCATTCGAATATGTGTCATAACAGCACTCAACATATTCTCAAGCATTTTCATTCGTGAAACCGTATTCTTCGAATGTGCTAAATGAAACGGAACGCCGGCCGCGGTGGCCGAGGGGACTGAGGCGCTCCAGTCACGGTCTGCACGGCCACTACGGTCGGGGGTTCGAATCCCCCCTCGGGCATGGATATTTGTGCCGTCCTTAGTGTTAGCTAGTTGATAAGTAGTTTTTTTAGTTTAGGGACTGATGACCCCGTAGTTGAGTCCCATAAGCTATACAAACATTTGAACATTTTTTTTGAAACGGAACTTGCACAAAATTTGTTCGTGTGCACCTGTGCTGACAGCCACGACAAGACCTCAGATACATCTATGCGCAACGTTTTGCAGATTTCTCATTAAAACACTTCAAGTTTGGACTTGCAGTAGTGATTTTATTGATGTACCTGATCAGCAATGTAAAATGGCAACTACAATCGTTAATAAAATGCTTCTCTTGATGTCTGGACAATAATGTAAAAGAGCAATAAAAACTGTTGAAGTAAGTAATATATACTTACCTCAGTCACTGATAAGTGCTTCTCAGGTGTTACAAACTTCCTCCATGCCGTATCTTGTGTGTTTATATGCTTGAAGCAGTGTATCAAAACTACCCTTACTGATTCGATAGTATTGAAATAATTTATTTGGGCGGTTTTGTAACTCTTCGTGTAATTTTCACAACTGGCCTTTCACTAGTCTTTAGCTTAAAATAGGGTGTGCCCAGTAACGACGTTTGCGCGGTTTTCTCGCTATTCTTCGTAGTACCAGCGCCACCAAAAACGGTGTTTCGGTTAGATCCATGCCGGTACTGAGAGTAGTTGCGATTCTCCTGTCGCTGTGCGCGCACCGTAATGTACTGCCGGGACAGCCATTGTTTAGTCGCCCCGACTGAAAAATCGCGTGTGCGCGCCTAGCCTAAGGACGTGCAGAGCGTGATTGGCCCGCCGCAGACCGCTCGGCCACCGCGGCCGGCCTGACGATTTTGATCATATTTTTAGGCCCTATTTAGAGACGTTTTTGCTTTTTGAGTTCATCTACATAGTTGTAGTTTTTGTAAAGACTCAATTGTACAAAAATATGCTTTTTATATAAAAACGCAATTTTAAAAGTTTTTAACATCACTCGGAAATCTGCTTTTCTGTTTAGGTGTTTATGTCTATCTTTCTTGAAAGAAACCGATTTTACACAGAGGAACATTTTATATAAAAACGCGAATTTCTTGTATCTTGAATACAATTTAGTATTTAGAGACGGATTTTGATTTTTAAAGTTTACTTATATAAACGTGTTTCCTGAAATTACGTGATTTTACGTAATAAGTATTTTATAACGATTAGATATGTGTTAATTACCGTAAATTTAATGAAATTTATATTTAAATGGCCGAAGTATCCGAACAGAACGAAAAAAATTATAAGGTTACAGCAAGATTCGAAGTACGTGACCTACATTCACTGCAGAAATGATTGCTACTATAATATGTATTTATATCCACTTGCAAAACTTCATCAAAGCCTATTTTCTCGAGAATTTTTGAGAGTTGAATCAAAGGGCTTTGGCTGGTTATAAATTTTAGTCTGATCTTCAGGAACAATAAATATTTTAAAAAATCCGATACCCCTATTGTCTTCCTTTGGCATTCTGTAAGAATCGTGCCGTCGCAGACTAGAAAGAACTGCGATCGTAGGAAAAGATACACGAGGTTAGATTCCAGTGCCATCTATGAGCAGGATGTAGAACGTAAGAATCGTGCCATTGCATACTAGAATCGTAACAGAATCGTGAACGAATCGTATGAATCCATTCACAATGTGGGATTCAATCGCGAGAATCGATTCCAGAAAAAGACTCGTGTTGCCCAACTTTATTATACAGTAGTCATTCACTACGGTGCAATAAACAGGTCCATACGATTACATTGTTTCACAAGAAGTGTTTCGAAACCTATCATTATATGGTTTCATTTGTTCGGAAACCGTCATTTCTGAGGTACTCATTCACGATGGTTCAAGAAACAGGTTCATACTATTGCAAAACAATATTTGATTAGCCTGTCATTATTTACTCTATCTCCACACCAACATTTAGGATGGATCTATACCTGACAGCTACACATTGTTGTACGACTTAACTGACTCTTATTCAATTCTTTTAATATAGTTGTCGTAGATAAATTCGACTGCAAGAAACTTTGCGCGTTAGATTTGCAATTAATCGTTAACTCGTAATTGTAGATTATGAAAATAAGCGATTGTGAAGTTACATGTGGATTCATTTGGTCTAACTTCAACGAAGGTATCCAGATAAAATATGCATACTATGCCAAAAGAACAAAGTGTTGAGACACTGAACATACAGTTGACCAGTTTGCAAATACAGATCTCATAGATCAACCGGCTCCTTCATACAACAGCACACCTATGATATTGACGGAAGGAAGTGTCAATATCTGATGGTATGAAGAATTTTCGTATTTCGGAAGACTAATGCGGACTTGTAAGAGGCTGTAAAAAAAGGTTCCAATCCCGAACTTGTTGAAAAGTATATCCTGTTAGTAACATCAGACGTTTGAAGCATTTTCTTTCAGGAGAACATCTGACTAAACTCGTAGTTGGGTAACGTTAACCAAGACGTTAACTTCGTTAATCGGTAATTGTTCCTATAGACTTCACTTCGCTAAAGGTAAAGCGTTACTTCATAGGAGACTTAGCGGAAGTTAAATTTAATTGTTAAGACGTAATATAAACTTTATGCTTACGCCTTACTGAAATAAGTAAGTGAATCAAACGTATTACCGTTTCTTAAATAAATAGAGGAAAAGGTGTAAATATGGAATCCTTCTTTCTTTTTCTTTTTATTTATTTATTTATTTATTTATTTTGACTTAAAGGTACATACTTTTGCAATAATTGTAAATTTTTTGCCTTTATTCATAACTATAACAAGTTCAAAAAGTTACGAGAGACAAAAGAACGATTAATATTAATTATTTCTATTCGAAAACGAAGATTCACAAAAAGCATATAAAATGGGGCTAAAAATTTTGGGTGCAAATATGGGCAGCCACAATTAGATGCAATAAATCTTTAAATACGTTTATGCATCTTCAGTATACATAAAATTAGAAATAATTTACAAAAATCGCAAATATAAGTAGCACCTTCAGCGCCGGCACAGTGTAAGTGTGCCCACATTTGGCACATAACACATTTTATCCACACGTCTCCTCTTGTGTCGTGAGAAAACATTTCATCACAAAAGATACATGCTGCATCGCTTGAGTCAGGTGTGTCCCCATCGTTAATGTCCAGGTCATTATCGCTGTCCGCAAGGTGAAGGTTTCCGGACCATGATGAGACAGATCATCATCTGATTGTTTAGAGGAGTAATTTTTCTTTTTCTGGAGGCCATTACCCCTCCCACTTTTGCCCGCAGGGCGGTCTCTAGCCCCCGCAAACCTTAATGACCTCCTCTTCACAGTACTTTTGTCAAGCGATTTTTTCACCTGATCTTTATATGGCCTTCCAGTGACAAGGCAGGCGAAAGCCCCGGGAGGTGGTTCTCATCTTAATGCTTGGAACAGGGAAGATGTCGAATGGCGAAACTTTATTTGTTGAAGCTTCCGCAGAACGTAGTGGTTTCAGCGGCCTCATCAACTGGCAGAGCAAGTGGCTGATATGACTGTACATCGGGGTAAGTTGAAGGAGAGGCATATGATGTTGAAGGTCCAGGGATAGCAAGTGGATTAGCACGTGATTCAGAAACACTAGGCCTGCTTTCTGCTGTGGAGCAAGTTTTTCCTGCTGCCAACTCAGCAGCTATGAAGTCATCGTCGGTGAAGATGTAGCGGTTCATAGGATACAACCCATTTATTGCAATCTCAGCTGTTTGGACACGAACGTAGGCTTGGCCAAAAACTTCCATAACGACGTAAGATGTGAGAAGACGCCCATTCTGATGTAACCATATTCTCACTGCCTCGCTGTAGTAGGTCTTCAAAGGACCCATGAACGTCTTATCAAGAGGCTGCAGTTTGTGGGTTGAATGTGGAGGAAGTGAAATGATAGTCACATGGTGCTCTCTAGCTAAGTCAATCACATCTGGATTTCGATCGTGGCTATAATGTCCATCCAAGATGAGTAATACAGGCCTTTGTTCAGTAGGGCATGTTTTCTCGATGAAAAGAGCAAACCATTCAGTGAACAAATTATTCTGAACCCATCCAGAAGGATGGGCTCTACCAATTGCACCAGCAGGGCAGCCTCTCATTAGAGCTTGCGATATGTTGCTTCTAGGGAAAATTATCATTGGCGGGTCATAATGTCCCGAAGCGCTCATGCAAGCAATAATTGCGATGTAGCTCCTCTTTCTGCAGACGTTAGAGCTGCAATTTCTTTTTCCCTTTCGTACATATCTCTGGGAATTTTGCTCTGGACAATAGACAAGCCTGTCTGCTGGGTACGGGTGTTTTTTGAAAGCATCTGCCAATAAATCAAAGAAAGCCATCAAATTCTTCTTATTGAAGCCTAAGGCTCTAGCATATGATGTTCCACAAGGTTTGCGAATTGACAGCTGATCCTTATGTCTCTCAAGAAAAAGGTCGGCTCAAGCTCTTCCTGCTTCTCCTCTCTTGGAAGAGGTTTTCAAGTTGTTTCTCTGGGCAAGTAAAAATGCCATCCTTCTCAGTTCTGCCAAAGTGCATCAAACAATTTCTTTCCCCATCTCTAGGAGGTAAGAAACTAACTGCTTTTCGAGTTCTTCATTTAACAACGGTTTTCTTCCAAGTCTTGTCTCTTGAACTGCTTGCTCAGGGCTCTTATCAAGTGTAAGATATCTCTGCAAAGTGATACGAGGCACTTCAAACTTTTATTGCAGCACCTTTCATAGATGCATCCTTGGCTTTCACAGCTACTATGACACGTACCATTTGAGATTTATTCCACTGATGCCTCTGATTCTTACATTCATAACGCGTCTTCGTTCTCGGCATTCTGGAACTCAATTTGGAAACAGATCTATTCTCTTGTTGCTTTGTGATTTATAAAAGTCGGCTTTAAACATGATTTGGCAATCTGTATCCCCACGAAACTACTTATATGATTTTTTTCTTAAAAGAAAAGATGGTGTAATTATGGGCCTCCTTTAAATAGGGGCCCATATTTACACCAACAGCATGGGCCCATATTTACACCATCACCACATGCCCATATTTCCACCAAACACACTTACGCAACATGGCCAATATCACATCTAACCTAGAGGCGTCAGTATGTAAACGCGTGCTTCTAAAAGTAGCTTGGGATTCTATTTATCTGAATATCACCGAGGAATTGTTTAAAACCAGTCACAAAAACATGAAAAGAAAACGGATTCACATACTTGCAAAATGTTTGCAGTCCAGAACAACACAGAACAATAGACGCTGCAACCGCACTGCTTGATACAATGGTGCCAGCTGCTCATTACTGCCTTCTATCAACAACAGATACCGTTTACAGTCCTGGTCGCCAGAGTGCAGCACTTGCAATATCCTCGTACTGAAGGGTGTCCATATTTACACCTGTGTCCATTTTTATACCTTTTCCTCTACGTTTTATTTAGGAGAAGTTAGGTAGGACATTGAAAAAGTAATAATTACTTACTGCTACATATATTGAAGAAACTGCATAAATGCAGGAAAATGAAGAGATTGGGCCTGGATAAGTTGAAGGAGGTAGAAATACAAGACCTACAAAAATCCTTGAGTATCACAAGAAATACTTAATGTAATTGATGAAAGGAGAAAATATAAAAATGCAGAAAATGAATACCGACGACTAAAAAATGAAATTGACAGAAAGTGGAAAACGGATAAGCAGTAGTGGCTAGAGAACAAGTGCAAATCAGGGAAAGATAGATATCGTCTACAGGAAAATAAAATAGACATTTGGAGACAAGTAAAGTAGCCGTATGAATATCAAGAACTCAAATGGAAAACCAGCTCTAAGAAAGGAGAGCTGAAAGGTGGAGGGGATATATATACGGGCTCTATAAAGGAAATGAACTAAGAGGCAATATAGTAGGAGGGTAGAAGAAGTAGATGATAAAATAGGCGATACTGTACTGAGAGATGAATTTGATAGAGCACCGAAAGACGGAAGTCCAAATAAGACCCCTGGAGTAGATGACATTCCCTCAGCCATGAGAAAACTACTTCACCTGATGTGTAAGATGTATGGCCGCGGCAGAGCGGTCGAGAGCAATGAGGCGCTATGCTAAGATGCGCGAGGCCGTTCCCCGTCGGGTGTTCGAATACCCCCTCGGGCATGGATGTTTGTGCCATCTTTAGTAGAAGCTAATTCATAAGTAGTTTGTAAGTTTAGGAACTGATGACTCCGTAGTTACGTTAGATGTATGAGACAGTCGAAGTACCCTCAGACTTTAAGAAAAATGTAGTAATCTTCATTCCAAAAAGAGCATGCGCAGACAGATGTTAAAATTACAGAACCATTAGTTTAATAAGTCATGTAAGGATAGCCAAACCTAATTTCTAGCTTTTGTAGATTTGGAGAAAGATTTTGACAATGTTGATGGAAATAGACTCTCACAAATTCTGAAATTAGCAGGAGTAGAATATAGGGAACGGAGGATTATTTACGATTTGTACAAAAAGCCAGACAGCAGTTATCAGAGTTTAAGGGCATGAAAAGGGGTGCAGAGGTTGGGAAGAAAGTAAGACGGAGTTGTAGCCTTTCTCCAATGTTATTCAATTTTTATGTTGAGCGAGCTATAAAGGAAAGCAAGGAGAAATTTGGAGAATGAATTAAAGTTCAGGGTGAAGGAATCAAAACATTGCGTTTTTTTCCAACGACATTGTAATTTTGCCAGAGACAGCAAAGGACCTGGAAGAGCAGTTGAACGGGATGGACAGTGTGTTGAAGATGAACATTAAAAAGAGCAAAACAAGGGTAATGGAACGCAGTCTACGAAAATCAGGCGATGCTGAAGGAATTAGATTAGGTAACGAAACAATAAAGGTGGTAGACGAGTTTTATTACTTGGGCAGTAAAATAACATACGATGGTCGAAGTACTCAGGATATAAAATGCAGAATGATAATGGGAAGTAAAGCGTTTTTGAAAAAGAGAAATTTGTATAGAGGGAAGAGGAAGTAAATGAAGATAGGGGATACTACACTGAGAGAAGAATAGGACAGAGCACTGAAAGAAAATTCGAAGCAAGGCCTCTGGAGTAGACGACATTAACACAGTGCTACCGAAGTCTCTGCGAGAGCCAGTCATGACGCATGTATTGTACTTGTTGAGAAACATTTATAAGACAGGCGAAATACACTTAAACTTCAAGAAAAATGTGATATACACAATACCAAAGAAAGCAGCCTCAGACAGGTATGAAAATTACAGAACCACCAGTTTAATAAATCATGGTTGCAAAATTCAAACGCGTTCAGAAAGTTCCGTTTCAATTTATCTCCGCTGCAGCGCTGCGATTGCAGTTCCGCACATGCGCTGTAGACGATGTGTATCAAGGAGAAGAACGTGCGCCATTTGGAGATCGCTGTCAGTTAAGTACGCTTTGTTGTGCTTGTTTGAAATGTCCGCATTGATTGAAAATCCCGCCGCCTGTGAAATCAGGTCGGTGATTCGGTTTCTGAATGCGAGGAAAGTGCAACCAAGTGAAATTTAACGGCAAATTTGCGATGTTTACGGACCAAATGCTATGAGTGATTCGATGGTGAGATGGGTCCCACAGTTCAATGGCGGGCGTAGTGATGTGCACGATGAAGAACGAAGTGGGGTTCACCTTTGGTTACAGAAGAACTGGTTCACTTTCATCTGTTCTTACATCTCAAGTCTTTCCTTGGCGGTCATCACTTGGTGCCACGCTATGACAAATGCCTGCAAAATTTTGGCAGTTATGTGGAAAAGTAGTTTAAGATTTGTAGAATTTTGTGAAATAAAAATTTCTTCTGTATCTGTGTACAATTTCATTTTATTACCAAACGGAACTTACTTTCTGGACGCGCCTCTTATTTACAGAAGAATGGAAATACTGTTTGAACCCGACCTCGAGAAAGGAATAAGTGAGTCAATTAATAACTGGCTCTTTTTACCGTTCCCCCGGCTCAGATGATTCGATTGCAGAAATGTTCAAAGATAGCTTGGACCAAATTTCAAAGAACGTTCCAAAAGCATACAATTTTAATAGGTGGCGACTTTTCTTACCCTCATATGTTGGTAAAAATACACGTTTAAAACCGGAAGCAAGCATAAAACATCGTCCGAAATCGTACTGAACGCATTCTCCGAAAATCATCTCGAGCAATTAATTTAAGAACCCGCTAGAATAGTAAATAGTTGTGAAAATATACCTGACCTCTTAGCAACCAATAATACGGAGCTAATAAAGGCATCTAAACAGACGTAGGGATTAGTGAACACAAAGGTGTTGCAGCAAAAATGCATATCGGATTTCGCAAATCTATCGAAAAAAACGAAAAATATATCTATTAAAAGAAGCAGATAAAAATTCGATTAACGCTTTCCTTAGTGAGAATCTCCAGTCTTTCGAAACTAGGAATGTTAGTGTTCATCAGATGTGGCTTACTTTCAAAGAAATAATATCGACAGCTACTGACAGATTTATACCAAACAAATTAACAAAAGAAGAGTCTGACCCACCATGGTACACAAAACAGGTTAGATCACTTTTGCAAAAGTAAAGAAAAAAGCATGTCAAATTTCAATGGACACAAAACCCTCAAGACTGGCAATCTTTTACACGAATTCAAAATTTAACTCGAACTGCAATGCGAGAAGCTTATAATAAATTCCACAAAGAAACCCTGTCACGAAATTTGGTAGAGAATCCGAAGAAATTCTAGTCGTATGTAAAGTATACCAGCGGTAAAACACAATCAATACCTTCACTACGCGATAGTAACTGTGATGCTACTGATGACAGTTCTGCTAAAGCAGAATTGCTCAACGCAGCCTTCCGAAATTCCTTCACTAAAGAAGAAGCAAATAGTCCAGAAATCGTATCAAGAACAGCTGCGAACATGCGTAATTTAAAGAAACTTAAATAACTTAACAAAAGTAAGTCTCTAGATCCTGATTGTATACCAATTTGTTTCCTTTCAGATTATTCTGATGCAATAGCCCCATACCTAGCTATCATATACAACCGCTCGCTCAGCGAACGTTCCGTATCCAAAAATTGGAAAATACTCAAAAAAGGCAATAGGAGTGATCCGCAAAATTACAGGCCTATATCATTGACGTCGGGTGCAGCAGGATTTTAGAACATATACTTTCCTCATAATTTATGAACTACTTGTGAAACACAGCTAGCTCTTAAATTATGTGATGAGTGCTATCGACAAGAGATGTCCGGAAGGCTTTCGATACTGTTCCTCACAAGCGTCTTCTAATAAAACTGCGTGCTTATGGAATACCGTCACAATTGCACGATTGAGTTCGTGATTTTCAGTTAGATAGGACACAGTATGTTGTAATTGACGGAAAGTCATCGAGTAGAACTGAAGTGACATCTGGCGTTCCCCAGGGAATTTTTATACGGCCCCTACTGTTCCTTATTTTTATAAACGATTTAGGAGACAATGTGAGTAGCTCTCTTAGGTTGTTCGCGGATGAGCTGTCACTTATCGGTTAGTAAAGTCACCAGAATATCAAAAGCATCTGCAAAATGATTTAGATATCCGCATGGTGCAAAAAATGGCAATTGACCCTTCCGATTGAGAAGTGTGAAGTTATCCATATTACCACTGAAAGAAGCCCGTTAACCTCAATTTACACGAGAAATCAATCAAACCTACAGGACACTGTTTCGAATCGCAAGGATTCTTTCAGATGATGTTTCATTCCTTTCATATCACAATGAGTAACAGCGAAACCTGGCCGAGTTTAGCTAGTCCTATCCTAATAAATGTATCACAACCACTTTACGATATGTTCCATGGTTTCTCCCCTTTTTGCTGCACTCACAGCTTACAGCCCCGTATTTTCACCTGCTGGCGCCAACTAGTTATTTTTCAGCATACTCCGTGTGCGGCTCCATTACTGTCGTCTTACGATGTTTCAGCGTTCTGCAGCACCCTGCATGGGTGTGTGTGTATGTGTGTGTGTGTGTGTGTGTTGTCCTTAGGTTCATTTATTATTTATTTATTTATTTATTTATTTAGCCTGATCAGATTAGGGCCATCAGGCCCTCTCTCACATCGGACCAGGGTTTTACACATACAGTATTTCTTTACATGTGAGTTACCTATAACATAATAATGATTTTTACAGATGAACAGTTAATAACATTATTTATACAGGTTGATTACATGTAAAATGATGTAAATAAAAGGTAATAACTTAACTCTACATATGTAATAACTTAACTCTAAATAGGATTAATACTAACACTACCCCTGAGACACCTTCTGCTGCTGCTGCTGCTGGTGTAATAATAGAAGTAACAACATTTATATTAGCAGATACAATATTTACTTTTGAATATATCGAGACTGGTTAACGCATGGCGAATTCTGACAGAAGCTGTACCTGGCGAGAGCAATGGCAGTTGAAGAATATCTGGGAGGAGGAATGGATGTGACGTACCTGGACCGTAGGGTAATAAAGACTGGCGTCATTATTGCTTTAGTAGATAATCCATTAACTGTCGTTTGAAGCTGCCAGTGTTGGAGGAATGGATGTGACGTACCTGGACCGTAGGGTGATAAAGACTGGCGTCATTATTGCTTTAGTAGATAATCCATTAACTGTCGTTTGAAGCTGCCAGTGTTATTCAGTTCTCTGATATACGGAGGTAGATTGTTCCAGAGCCTGGTTCCTGCTACTGAAAAGGATTTTGAGAAACCGGCTGAGTGATGGATAGGGACAGAAAGGGTTTTGCTCTGACAGGAACGAGTAGTTCTTTTATGTTGATCAGATAAGAGTGTTAAGGTCGAGGAAAGATATGAGGGACAGTGTACGTTGATAAGAGAGTAGAGGAAACAGAGTGTATGAAAATCTCTGCGCTTGTCAGCACGGAGCCAGGATAGTTGCTTATAAGATGGTGAAATGTGATCAAAGAGACGGATGTTACATATATATCGAACGCAGGCATTCATGATTAGTTCCAGACGTCGTGAGCTTTCCCAAGAGAGACCTTGCAAGATAACATCACCGTAATCAATAATTGGAATTACAAGCGTTTGTATAAGTTTCTTTTTAAGATCGAGAGGAAAAAACTTCTTATATCTCTGTAGGGCATGAAGAGATGCTGATGCCTTCCTACACACGGCGGCTGTGTGCTCAGCCCAATTTAGTTTGTCGTCTATTACCACTCTCAGACTTTTTGCCGAGGGCGAAAAATAGATAGGTGTGTCATTTAATATTAATGGTGGTTGAGATTCGCGGTATTTGTGGTTAATGAGTCTAGGATGACCTACCAGAATCGCTTGTGTTTTACTTGGATTGAGCTTTAATCCTATATTCTGTGCCCACTTTGATAGTGCACATAGGTCAGAATTAAAATTCTCGATTGCTGCCTTCAGGTTTTTTGGTTTTGCACTTAAATACAACTGGAGGTCATCGGCATACATGTGGTATTTACAAAAGGACAAGACCGATGATACGTCATTTACATACAATGAAAAGAGAAGAGGACCTAGCACCGAACCCTGTGGTACGCCTGATAGAACTTTTCTCCACTGTGACTTTTCGGTGCCGGACATGACGCACTGAAGACGCGATGTCAAGTATGAGCGAAACCATTGCACCACGCCTTGAGAGAAATTTAGACTGCTAAGTTTAGCAAGTAAAATATCAAAGTCCACAGTGTCGAAAGCTTTGCTAAAGTCTAAGAAGCACATAATAGTCGCCTCTTGTCTATCCATTGCCTGCTTAAGATCGTCTGTTACTTTTATCAAAGCAGATGTTGTGCTGCGATATTTGCGAAAACCTGATTGGTCTTCGTCAAGAAGTTTATTAGTAGTCAAGTAGCTGGTTAGCTGACCATGTACTATATATCCTAGGGCTTTGGACAGTGCCGGAAGAATGCAGATAGGTCGGTAATCAGAGGGTGCTGTGGCAATGTCCTTTTTTGGCAGTGGCTTAACTAGTCCACGTTTCCATGCATCAGGAAAAACACTTGTGGCTAAGGACTGATTAAATATATCTGTTATGATGGGCAGCAGTGGATCAATAATCAGCTTTATCATTAGGATAGTGATACCATTTACCTTAGTTTAAGTAGTTTGTAAGCTACGAACTGATGACCACGCAATGTGGTCCGATAGATTTACAAACATTTGAACATTTGTTAAGAAGCCCCTAAACAGTGGCGGACTAAGGCTGTCGGAGGCTCTGGGCGCCGCCGAAAGATAATGAGGCCCCCCATCTATTTGGAAATAGATGTATTACTATTAAAAAAGTAACATTTGAGATTTGGCGGACCTGCAGGACGAGAGGCCCGAGGCGATGTGCCCCCCCTCCCCCCCCCCCAGTGTACTGCGACAATCATAATATGTTATTTTATTGCCCAAGTAACAAAACCCAGCCGCGGTGGAGTAGCCGAGTGGTCTAAAGCGTCTCGTTGCGGAGCGCGGTTGCTCGCCGTGGAGGTTCGAGTCCTCCCTGGGGCATGGGTGTGTGTGTTGTCCGTAGTTAATTTACCTTGGTTTAAGTAGTTTGTAAGCTACGGACTGATGAACACGCAGTTTGGTCCGATAGATTTACAAACATTTGAACATTTGAACAAAACGCATGTACCACCTTTATTGTGTCGTTACCTAAACAATTTGCTTCAGCATGCCGCGGTGGCCGAGGGGACTGAGGCGCTCCAGTCACGGTCTGCATGGCTACTACGGTCGGGGGTTCGAATCCCCCCTCGGGCATGGATATTTGTGCCGTCCTTAGTCTTAGTTAGTTCATAAGTAGTTTGTAAGTTTAGGGACTGATAACCCCGTAGTTAAGTCCCATAAGCTATACAAACATTTGCACATTTGAATCCTTCAGCATCGCCAAATTTTCTAAGACAGCATTTCATTACCCTTGTTTTGCTCTTGTTAATTTAATCTTATACGCTCCTTTCAAGTTACTGTCTATTCCGTTCAATTCCTCTTCCAGGTCTTTTTTCTGTCTCTGACATAATTACAATGTCTTCACCCTGAACCCTAATTCCTTCTCCAAATTTCTCTTTGCTTTCCTTCACAGTTTGCTCAATAAACAAATTGAATAACATTGGAGAAAGACTACCACGCAGTCCTACTCCCTTCACAAACATTGCGCCCCTTTCATGCCTTTCAACTCGAATAACAGCCATTTGGTCAATTTACAAGTTGTAAATAACCTCCCGTTCCCTATGGTTTATCGCAGCTACCTTCAGAATGTGGAAGACTGTGTTTCTATCAACATTGTCAAAAGCTTTCTCCAAATTTACAAAAGCTAGAAATGTATGTTTGCCTTTCCTTAATCTATCTTCTAATATCAGCCGTGAGGTAAGTATTGCCTCTCATGTTACTACATTTATCCAAAATCCAAACTGATCTTCACCGAAGACAGCTTCTACCAGATTTTCCATCCTTCTGAAATAACTCCTGTTAAAATTTTGCAACTATGATTTATTAAACTGGTGATTACGTAATTTCACTCCTATCTACGCGTGCTTTCTTTGGAATGGGGATTATTACATTTTTCTTGAAGTCGGAGGGCACTTCGACTGTCCCATACTTCTTACTCACCAGGTGAAATAGTTTTGTCATGACTGGTTCTCCCAGAGATTTCAGTAGCTCTGAGTGAATGTCACCTACAGCATGGGTGTTGTTTCGACTTAGGTATAGCAGCTGGCATCAGCATGCGCCATGTTTGTAAATCTGAGATTTTGACATTAACATTGAACAATATCGATTCGCTGTCTGTAGCAGCCAACCACGAATATATTTCCCGATGTTATTGACAGTCTACGCTGGGATAAGCAGACGTCTCGTATTCTACGGGATTGTCCTTTATTTAGCCTCAGTGTCCCGGTATTCCATAAACGGAAATACTGGACGCCTATTGTCCAGTTATTATTTTATTAAACCACCTATATTTCCTGAAATAATGTGTTTTAAGTAATGTATAGCGTAACGAAATGGAGATAAAATGTAACCATCATGAAAAAATAAGGAAATAGGCTTCAACTCAAATTGATGATGGATGATTTTTTAAGTTCTTTAGTCTTTCTCCATTGTTATTCAATTTGTACATTGAACAAGCTATAAAGGAAAGCAAGGAGAAATTTGGAGAAGGAATTAAAGTTCAGGGTGAAGAATTAAAAACATTGCGTTTTGCCGATGACATAGTAATTCTGTCAGATACAGCAAAGGACCTGGAAGAGCAATTGCCCGGAATGGACAGTGTGCTGAAAGGTGCATATAAGATGAACATTAACAAGAGCAAAACTAGGGTAATGGAGTGCAGTGTAAGAAAATCAGGTTATGCTGAAGGAATTAGATTGGGAAACGAAGCAATAAATGAGGTAGATGAGTTTTGTTACTTGGGCAGTAAAATAACAAATGATGGTCGCAGTAAAGAGGATATAAAATGCAGAATGGCAATGGCTAGAAAAGCGTTCTTGAAAAGGAGAAATTTGTTAACATCGAATATTGATTTAAGCCTAAGGAAGTCCTTTCTGAAGGCATTTGTATGGAGTGTTGCCTTGTATGGAAATGAGACATGGACGATAAACAGTGCGGACAGGAAGAGGATTGAGGCTTTTGAAATATGGTGCTACAGAAGAATGCTGAAGATTAGGTGGGTGGATCGCGTAACTAGTGAGGAGGTACTGAACAGAATTGGGGAGAAAAGAAATTTCTGGCATACCTTGGCTAAAAGAAGGGATAGATTGGTAGGACACATTCTTAGACATCAAGGAATTGTTAATTTAGCGTTGGAGGAAAGTGTGTGGGGTAAAAATCGCAGAGGAAGAGATGGATACAGTAAGCAGATTCAGACAGATGTAGGTTGCCGTTCTTATGTGGAAATGAAGAGGCTTGCTCAGGATAGGGTATTGTGGAGAGCTGCATCAAACCAGTCTCCGGACTGAAGACCACAACAACAACAGTTAGTAAAGGTTTTCTTGAAATGTGCAGCTATCACAACTATAAAAAATACAGTCATTGATAAGTACAATGAAAGAAGGTTCTTTCCTGAAACTTAAACGTATCAATTTTCTTCTATAAACGTTGATTGGTTACATCGAGAAATTTTAGTATTAGCACTTGACATGTTTTGTCTTCGTTATTAGCATTACTAGATGTTTAGTTTGTCCTCACACAGAAACCACATAGGTTACTTGTTATTTTAGCAATTAAACACGTTTCTTGTGGCGGTGATAGTCTTATAGTCAAAACTCGCATGTTATGCAGGGAACAAATAGTACAAAAAACGAAGTGATTTGGAGAGAAGCAGATGTGAATATGAGAAGAGAGAGAGAGAGAAACAGTATCTCTGCTTCTTACTATTCGTGCATTAATTCGCATATTTATGCGTGCGATAACACGTTGGCTGCCGCGATGACGTCAGAGGCGCGCCACAATAACACCACCTAGTGAGACAAGGCCTCACAACAGCCCGTGCCACGTCACACCGACCAGGCCCACCACCACCTGGAGAGAAGGCCGCAGCGCTCTCGTGTGACGTCAGGCAGAATAGGTTGCGCGCGCATAGCTGACTGGCTCCCTGCTTCGGCATAGTGGGCCGTGCCCCAGCGGCTACCCAGTCAGCTATGCGCGCGCAACCTACTCTGCCTGAAGTCACACGAGAACGCCGCGGCCTTGTCTCTAGGGTGGTGTTGCCAGGCTGCGGCCGCCAGCTGAGTGGCTGGCCGCTGGGGCACGGCCCACTGCCTCGTACCCGTGGCCAACGGGAAATACAGGCCCCAGCGCAGACGTCATGCCACGTAAGCAAAGTAGTTCCGAGCGATCGCGCTAGCTCAGTGGCTACCCGCTATGAGGCAGTGGGCTGTGCTCCAGCGGCCGGCCAATCGGCTAGCGATCGCGCCGGCTCGGAACTACCTTGCTTACATAGCATGATGTGTGCGCTGAGGCCTGTCATTGTCGTCGTCTTTAGTTAAGGTAGTTCATAAGTAGTTTGTAAATTTAGGGACTGGTGACCGCACACTTAAGTCCCTTAAGCTTCACAAACATTTGAACTCTTTTTTAATTTATTTATATTTTATTTTCGTGTCCGCTGAGTTTTGTCCGTAGAAAAAGTTAGTTTGTAACCCTAGAGACCCATGACCTTACTAGTTTCGTCCAGCGAGCACAGAATAACACAGTGACGCTTATAATGACAGTGAAATGAAGCGAGCAGAGAGCGCGACACCCATACATCATGGCGGCCGCAGAGCATTAATCATGCTTGTGCCGAACGCCACCGCTGAGCCACCCGACGACATCTGCGAGCGCAGGGTAATTTATTGAGTTCGCTGTCTCTGTCACCATTATACCCAGACAAGTTTGTAGTTACCACTGTTTCATGCATTGCGTATTAATGCCTCTTCACTTCATTGAGTGGCTTTCGGGTGTTCCAATAACAGAAAACACGAAGGGATATTTTTTTCACGGGTAAAATTGTTTACTACAAATGTAGGCTATGTGAAGACAATTGCATTAAAGCATGAACTATATAGGTACGTTCTGTTATTGAATTTACTGTACTTATATTGTCATCCGTTAATAATTATGTGAGTAAAAAAAAATGCGAGAGCATGTGTCTAACTTTTACGAATGCACCACATATATCATTTTTCTCTTGTAGAGCGCTGGTGCCAGATGGCTTCAGACTACAGATATACTGATCTACATCTACATGGGATACTCTACAAATCACATTTAAGTGCCTGGCAGAAGGTTCATCGAATCACCATTATACTATTTATCTCCCATTCCATTCTCGACTAGCGCGCGGGAAGAAAGAACACCTGATTCTCTCTGTTCGAGCTCTGATTTCTCGTATTTTATTCTGATGATCTTTTCTACCTATCTAAGTGGGAGTCAACAATATATTTTCGCATTCGGAGGAGAATGTTGGCGGTTGGAGTTTCGCAAGTAGCCCACGCCGCAGCGATAAGCGACGTTGTTGTAATAATTCCCATCCCAAGATCCTGTATCATTTCAGTTACGCTGTCTCCCCTGTATCGTGACAATACGAAACGAGCTGCCCTTCTTTGGACTCTTTCGATGTCCTCCGTTAAACCCACCTGATAAGGATCCCACACTGGTCTGCAATACTCCAAAAATGGACGGACAAGCGTAGTGTATGCAGTTTCTTTTGTAGTTCTGTTGCATGTTTTAATAAACGAAATCTCTGGTTCGCCTTGCCCACGATATTATCTACGTGTTCTTTCCAATTTAAGTCTGAAGTAATAGTAATTCCTAGGTATTTTGTGGAGTTTACGGCCTTCACTTTTGATTGATTTATCTTGTAAACAAAGTTTAACGGATTTCTTTTCGTACTCATGTGGACGACTTCCCACTTCTCATTATTTAGAGTCAATTGCCAATTTTTACACCATACTGATATCTTATTCAGATCGTTCTGCAGTTGGTTTTGATCTTCAGATGATTTTACTAGACGGTAAATGACGACGTCACTGCAAACAACCTAAGAGAGCTACTTAAGATTTTCCCCTAAATCGTTTATGTAAATAAAGAACAGCAGAGGACCAATAACACTACCCTGTAGAACGCCCGATATCACCTCTAGTTTAGTCCATGCCTTACCATCGATTACTACGAACTGTGTCCTCTCTGACAAGAAATCCCCTATGCAATCGCAAATTTGGGGCGATATACCATAACCACGCAATTTGATTAAAACCCGTTTGTGAGGTACGGTGTCAATAGTTTTCTGGAAATCAAGAAATACGGAATCGATTTGCGGACCCTTGTCGATAGCACTCATCACTTCGTGTGAATAAAGAGCTAGTTGTGTTTCGCATGAACGATATTTTCGTGTTGACCTTCGGTCAATAGATCGTTCTGTTCCAGATAATTCATAATATTTGAATACAGGATATTTTCCAAAACCCTGCTGCAAATAGACGTCATTGAAATAGGCCTGTAATTAAGTGGGTTACTCCTACTGCCTTTCTTGAATATAGGTGTGACCTGTGCAACTTTCCAATCTTTTGGTACAGATCCTTCTTTGAGAGAGCGGTTGTATATGGCTGTTAAGTAGGAGATCTGTTAAAGTTATAATATGAAGTCGCGGTCATTTTTTTTCTTCTTTAGTGGTCGTGAGTTCTATAATTCTATATTATGTACTTTGCCGCAGGTCTCATAGTTTTACGCTACCGAGTTCACGAAAGTGCAGAAGTGGTAAACTATTCTACGTTATTATTCTTACTTCAGTTATTTCACATTTACGTATTGGCATTTAATATAGCCTACGTTGATCCCAGAATTCTAACGAAGAAACCGCATCACGGTACGTTCTGTAGTTCTCGAGTTAAAGAAGTTTACCCGCCGCGCGGGAGTACCCGAGCGGTCTGGAGCGCCATTTTACGGATCGCGAGGCCTCCCGCGTCGGAGGTTCGAATTCTCCCTCGAGCATGGATGTTTGTGCTGTCTTTAGTATAATTTAGTTTATAAGCAGTTTGTTAGTTTAGCGACTGATGACCCCACAGTTAAGCCCCATAAGCTTAACAAACATTTGAACAATTTTGAAAGATTACCCGTGCAAAGCCGGGGCGGGTCAGTTAGTTAGTAATAATAATTAAGTCATAATTATTTAATACCGGAAATTGTATCCCAAATTTAAAAAAAATGTTTATCGAAACTGGTCACGAAGTACAAGGTGAGTGGGCAACAGAATCAGTGCTCGCCGGTCGGCAAGTTCGCTGAAAGTAATGAGTAGAATGTGAAAGGTTCCGCCGCTCTATTCTATCCAGATTTGTGAGAAAACCAGGAGAGCTATAAAAAGTTGTTTAAATAAAAAGAAAAGTTAATTTTATTATTTTCAACTTTCTTGCTGACGAAAATTTCCTGCCCAAAAAACAAAAAAAGTGGCAGGCGACTAACTTTTTCATGACGTAATTTTAATTTCATATAAAAGTAATAGTTTCCATTATTATTTTTATACAAATACAACACGTATTTTACTTGCAAAGAATACTGTATTTACCTGTCTACGTGAAAAATTTAGTGTATTTTCGTATCCTAAGCGGTTAAAATGACAATGTAATTAAGGCGAGCGCCATATGAAGAGCTACGCATTTATCGGCCCAACTGCGTTTTTTACACCCGTCCAAGATGGTTGCAGTCATAGGCGCCGTCTGTTGAAAATCTTGGGGTGTGCTCAGTGGCGTATGCATGGGGCGGAAGGGGAGGGGGTTTGCCTGACCGCTGCAGCCCCCCCCCCCGACAGGTAACACCTCATGCAAAGCATTTTTATTTTGACGTTAAAGTTTTTCCAAATCATTTTCAAAGTTTGCCTCTTCTGAGACATGCATATGAGATAATGATGTGCCTGTATTGTGAATACTGTGTTCATGATCGCAATCACTTATATCGGATTGTCTTCCTGTCGTCATTCTTCTGCAGATTTATTTTTATACAGTATTACCAAAATAGTTTAAAACACTTCTGCTGTCATAATATGTCTGTCGATACCAATAGATTTACAGCCCATTGTTAGTTCTTACATCACACTGCAATTCAGTAAACAGGCTGAAAACTGTCTCGATTTACACTAACACGATTCTGTGAAGACAATTGGCTTTTAGAAGAATACAAAAAACGTTTTGCATTTTGTATAGTAAGAGGCAAAGGTATGTCCACACATGCTATGCCGGTACATAACCTTCGGTGCTTGTATGCGAATGTGACTCTATTTTATGGTATCTGTTTAGACTGGGACCTGAGAGTACAATTAAAATGCTTTCACAGAAATGATCAGGAATTTTACTGTCTTGCTTGCATATTTGTAACTTTTTAAATAAAAATAAACCAAACAAACATGTCAGCCGGCCCCAGCGACCGAGCGGTCTGCGACGCGCCAGACACAGTCTGCACGGCCGCTACGGTCGGGGTTTCGAATCCCCCTTCGGGCTTGGATGTTTGGGTCGTCTTTAGTACAAGGTAGTTCATAAGTAGTTTGTAAGTTTAGTCCCTTAAGCTTAACAAACATTTGAACACATTTGAGCAAATATGTCATCATTTTAAAGGATGCACTTTACGACGATAATTAATTTATTGAACAGAGAAGATTACATAGAATAATCTGTCAACCATGGAGTAGGATTGCATTAACAGCATTAAATAATTTTCCATATTATATCGCAAATTCCGAGGTGGTTGTTAGATTGGAATAAAAGAATAAGGCTGGAATTTCCCAACCGTACATTCGTGACGAGAATATTTTTAAATTTCACTGCTGTTGTCTTCATATCAGCTAACTGCAGCCAATATGCTGTACTCTAACTGTACCTTCTGATTTTCTAACCATAACACGTGCACATCATACAGCATAACTTGGATTTCACACTTCGCGAAGCTCTCGCGCCGTATTTGTCAAATTTTGTATTTATACTTCAGCATCAGATGCTATAAGGCATCAAAGATTTTCACAAAATGAGTGAAGAAAAAATAATATCAAAATTTTCAGTGGGGTTGCCGAGCATACCCACTCAAATTTTGGGGTATGCTTGAGCGAGCGAGCATACTCGTAGTCGGCGCCTATGGCTGCAGTGCAGTCACTGCCTTTACACTGATTTAGGCGGTGTAGCCTCTCGATGTTATTGTGTGCTCGCTGGTTTCGTCTTGGTATCTACTTGTGTCCCGTATTTTGATTTTGGAAACCTGAGGTTCGTTCCAGCAGCTGCCAGATTGCTTGACGCGCATGCGCAACGCTGAAATTTTGTTCCAGCAGCGCCTTCTCCCGCTTCTGGCTACTTGGAGTGTGGCTGTTTGGTGTTCCAGCAGTTGCCGCAAGCAGCCAGACGCTACCCGAAAAAATATTTCTGGCGCGGTCAAGCTGCCAATTTGCGCATGCGCAGAGAGGTCTGAGGTAGAGTGGGGGAGGGGGGGTAGTCATCACGTGACGTGTGTGTTTGTAGCGTGTTTTTCGATTATTTCGAAGTCACTGCAATCCCACTTGAGATCAGATATTTCTCGTTTACACTTCTTCGTTATTAGGAAGGAAAGTATTTTAATTATTCCTTTAAACTCATCTTCGCCTGCAACCAGAAACAGTGCAAAAAGCGTTCCAGCAGTGCAAGTATCAAACAAGGATTTTTACGTCATAGTAGCTGCGCATGCGCAGTAACACCTGTTTCTTAGCACTTGAAAGTAGCCGTCTGGCAGTTGCTGGAACGAACCTGTGGTCGCCGCAGCTGACGCTTGTTGTTCTTTCTGTGTGTGTTGGGGCAGGTGCGCTTCCGGATCGACTTCGACAACAGCGAGTGGGTGCGCGCGCAGGCGTCCGGCCGGCTGCGCCTGGAGCGGCTGTCGCTGCCCGCGGTGCCGGCGACGCTGCTGCTGCGGCTGTTCCCGTTCGGGCTGCTGCTGGGCCGCGACCTGCGCGTGCTGGGCGCCGGCGAGAAGCTGCTGCAGGTGGTGGGCGCCGCCGTGCTGGGCGCCCCCGCCACCGACCACTTCCGGCTGCGCAGGCCGCGCGGCGTCGCCTTCACCTGGAACAACGTAAGGAACACTATAGTCTGACACATGCTGTCACGACACTTCCATTGATCTCTGTTATACTCAACGACGGCAGCGCTCCAAGCGGCTGGCGAGGTACATATCTCAATACGATATCGAATGAGTGTGAATAGCATGATTTAAACTGACATACTTTTTACAACAGGGAAGGTATGTAGTACCATAAAAATCGGTAATAACCAGAAAATAACTCCACATTTCTCTTTATTATGTTTCCTAAGAACCACTGGAAGGTATGAAACGGTACTTTGCAGGACATATTATTTAAGATTATTTTGAAATCTACGACCTTTTTTTTTTTTTTTTTTTTTTTTTTTTTTTTTTTTTTTTTTTTTTTTTTTTGTAGAGAATTCCATTTTATACCAAGAAGAAAAAATGGCCAATAAACAACGGAAGACTAACTTTTGAAGAAAGACGTCGGTTTCCTACTAGGAAACTTCAAAGTTTCTTCACTACAATTCTAGTCAAATCAGAAAGTGTTGAATGTAAGAAACTTATATTGAATGCAATACCTACATTATGCAATGTACCAGATCAGCCATTACAGTTGTAACTGAAGGAAAATCCTCGCGAACATGACAATAAAACATCGAAAGTAAAAAGCAGTTACGCAACAAATCAGAAACCAATTCCACAATTATTGCTACATCTGAACCCCAAACGGCAACAATAGTCAAGACTTTCGTTTTGTAAGCAAAAGTAATTACACTCAAAAGTTTGTGTGTTTATAACAGAAACGAGAGAAGTGGAAAAAGTTTTGTAATTAGACTCCATATCGAATTTTTATACGTAAAATTAAGTGTCTATCATATAAGAAGAGAACGGGAATTAACTTTTCTTGTCTGTTTATATTTTCCATAGTTCTAGTGGAGTAGGCCGCAAAATACAAAATATGCACATATTTGTAGGTATTGCCTCATGAATTAGTTGTTATATCAATGAATCAGGGAAATTCGGTTGTTTGTACATTTCACGATTACTTATGTCTCTTGATATTTTACTAATGCATGGAACGCAAAATTACAGAAACTATTTGGTTAATTACGTACAAAAGTACGGCTCCTTACCCACGACTAGAGGCGCTAGTGTCGTTGCCACTGTCAGTCGGTAACAACTTTCACAGCAGTGAGTGTCGCGACTGTTTATGTCAGACTGTGGTAACACTGCTGGCGAGCGCTGCAGCGGGGACACACTGCACTGTACGATAAAAAGGAAACAGCCACCAGCTACGGATGTATTAACAACTGGTTTCAGGAAATCATTCATCTCCTGCAGGTATCTCTACAGGAAACAGCTACAGAATACCTCACTTAAAATTTCTGGGCTGATAACAAGGACAGCCAAAGGGGGGAGAGGAGGGGTCTTGGGGGTCCGGACCCCCCCTCCCCCCCCCCCAATCACCTAAACGATAAAATACTACTCAAAAGTATGCTAAGGACAACACACACACACACACACACACACACACACACACACACACGCTCTATGGTGAACTCGAACCTCCAAAGGCACTAAATGACACGACCTAACTACCGTGTGGTGAAACTGAATGATATTGTTGTCAGTCATAAGCCGAAAAAAGTCACCGAAGTCATCTATACAGATTCTAATTATTGATACATCGATAAAAACATCGGCTATTGCCCAGTCCTCCTTTAGCCGTTGTCCATAGTTGGCCTTGCTCCATTATTGCTATGTTAAGCACTACAGTGGAATGCTGCCACTGCCGTTAATTTCTATTATGCTGTTAAGATAAGTTTCCAATTATGAATAACATCATAACAAGAAAGGAGAGGCCGAGGAGGCGCTCCAGTCACGGTCTGCACGGCCACTACGGTCGGGGTTCGAATCCCCCCTCCGGCATGGATATTTGTGCCGTCTTTAGTATAAGGTAGTTGATAAGTAGTTTGTAAGTTTAGTGACTGATAACCCCGTAGTTAAGTCCCATAAGCTTAACAAACATTTGAACATTTTGAAAAATCGACGTTCATTTGTCCACTAGCGTTATGGTAAGTTAAAATAAGTACTACTAAAACAGCTTATTTGTCTATTTATAGCAGTGGAGTCGTTATTTGGAATGGCAATATTTCAGTAGTATATCATAAGGCACCTCATTCAGTACGTCTAATACTTTTTATAGTTAAGTTTAAGAGTAATATTTTATCTAGAGGATGGATACGTTGCAAGGCCAACAAGAGTAAAAGAACCAATAATCTTGGAAATAAAATTATTGACTTACGCTTCCGAAATCAATATGCAAAATATTTACACTGATGAAAAATTAATACAGATTTTGCGAAACACCAAGCTACAGTCGTGACTGACAGGCAGCGAGCTTGGTGACGTGTAACTGTGTCGTTGCCAGTTTTCAAACACAAAGAAACACTTCTCATTCTGATAATCTAACTTCGTTTGGAATAACAACTGAAGGTTCTGCTGGCGTACATTGAAACAATTTTTAAGAAATGTTTTTCTCAATTTTGTAAATAAAATATTGCAGTATTTATAAGAAGGTCTTACAAACGTAAACTATTTGCATAAAATATAAAAAATATGTTAGCCTGTCTTTAGAATAAATGGAAAATATGAGCCTTTGTAAATTTCTCTTTAACCATTCGGACCCCCTCCCCCTTTGACAATATCCTGGTTACGTCACTGCTGATACGCCATGCTCGACAGGTAAAACTTTCCCCTAATGTTTCGTCTTCGGCCGCGGAAGACATCATCAAAGGCCAAGTGGCAACTGCAGTGAGGGCTCGCCTATATAGACGGTGTAGGGGGCGCCACAGTTCATCACGTCGTCGGCTGAGAAACTAAGGCTCCTATAAGTACGAGCTGACGCATCCGCCATTTTTAATCCCGTAGCTCATAAATTAAACATTCTGTGGTGCTATAGGATTTGCATCACGGCACTTTAGCATGACATTAAGGGTGGTTGTGTTGCCATAAACTGCTCAAAACATTCCAGAAGTGGCTACAGAATGTTTAGTTTCCCGAGACATTCTGAGAGAAGAAAATAATGAATCATTAACTGTCAGCACAAAAACTGGAAACCCGGATCGAGTGCACAGTTATGTATTGTAAGTAAATATTATTTATTATTATGACTTGAAGCAATATTTAATAGTAAAAATCGTCCGTGATATTCGAACGTAAGTTTTTGTTTAGCTCTTTTGAAAGTACTACCTCTTAACAGAGAAGCTGCCTGTAGTGAGTTAGCAGCCGCAAAATGTAACACAGCAAAGAATCCCTGAACGTACAGTTTTTAGAGCATAATATGTGTCTTATATAGTATATTGAGAAATACACCACATCAAAAACTTTTGTACTTACATTTCACAAAATGCTGAAGATACTTCTATTACGTTATTGCGAGAAAGTAGTATAAACATTAAAACGGAAGAAAGTTTAGTTACGGCGGTGGCAGCGTACTGGGCCGATACAGGCAACTACGTTTGAATGCTATTTGTGGTATTTCGAAGTTGTAGTGTCATAACTTGTAGTATGCAATTTGAAGTAATAGTACCTGATGTTTTATCACAAAATACACCCTCAATTCAGTTTCTTATTAGTAAATGCCAATATTGACGCTTATCTATGAGACTATAACATAACTGACACAGGATACAAGGTAAATTTTACTTACGACTGCGGCGGCATAGTCTGCTAATGATGGCAACGAAGTGTTTGCTTTTCAAGGAATATTAAATTACTGACAAGGGTAAACTTACATACAAAAACCTGTCAACCTTAGAGAAGGAACAGATTTATTTATTTATTTCATGGTCGACACAAAGGATTATTCCCCTCATTCTATACGATTAGGTTTTCAAATAGCTTACATCGATTATTGCCAACATTGCAAAATGTTCAAATGTTTGTAAAGTTCATGGGACTTAACTGCGGGGTCATCAGTTCCTAAACTTACAAACTACTTATGAGCTAACTTATACTAAAGACGGTACAAACATCCATGCCCGAGGGGGGATTCGAACCCCCGACGGGGAATGGCCTCGCGCAACGTAGTGTAGCACCTCAAAGCGCTCGACCGCTCCGCCGCAGTCCAACATTGGCACCGTATGCCTTACGACCGGAAACTTTAAATCCTGCACACCAACATTCTTTTTCGTTTTAGTGTTTGTAATACATTCTGAAACTTTCTCAATAACGTAATAGAAGTACATTTAGCAATGTGAGTACAAATATCCGATGTGGTGTATTTGTCACAGCATACAGCAAACACCTATTGCAAGATGGCAAACAAACCACGCATATTGACAGTCATTATTCAAATACAAACCAAGATCGCTTAAAACTTTTATCTAGTTGACCAGTTTCGGCAGAATTAAACGTAGTAGGCGAATTTTATCACAGAAATATATATGTTTCTTGCACTTATTTCTTTATTCGGACAGTAAATAAAACGCGAGATTTGTGTGTCTAATCCACATGTCGATGTAAACAAGAGCGGAATGCAGGCTTAGAGTAGCACGATCTAAGGTTCTATGCCGGACACTTCTAAAATATTTTACTAAGCTTGAACAAAATAAAACTATTCGCATAAGGTATGTGTTGTGTTTAGCATTCGTAGGGAATGAAAATGGCGGGCGCGCCAGCCTATATTTTTAGGAACTCTATGAGAAACTGTGTCTGGTAACTCCAACCTGATTCATAGAAGATCTATGATTCACGTGCTGGTGCTACATTGAAGTCCAAATTTTGTCTAACACCTTACTCTTTTCTATTAAAATTATTGCGGTGTTTGTAAATTTCGTTGGCCAGCCGCGGTGGCCGAGGGGACTGAGGCGCTCCAGTCACGGTCTGCACGGCCACTACGGTGGGGGTTCGAATCCCCCCTCGGGCATGGATATTTGTGCCGTCCTTAGTATTAGCTAGTTTGTAAGTAGTTTGTAAGTTTAGGGACTGATGACCCCGTAGTTAAGTCCCATAAGCTATACAAACATTTAAACATTTTTGAAATTTCGATGGCTACTCTGTATGTGCGAGCTTAGTAGTGATAAGTTTTTGATAAAATACTGGCCTCGTTCAATTTAATTTCATGGTCTCCCTCTTGGTAAACATGTTCAGCTACGGCCGATTTTTTTTTATGTCCAGGAGGCAGTTGATGTTAACTCAGACCAATATTGACACTACTTTTCGTAGTGCAGATGTACACCTGGCCACAGCTGCAAGGAATTTTATACACGCCCGGTGTATCCAGAGTTTCGTCCATCTTTTACAGATCTTAAACGTACTTTAATTTTCCTGTTTAGTCTGAAAATAGTTTCCACCCCATATTTGTTCAGCACTTTTCCAATGCGATCTGTAATCTGACTAATAAACGAAAGAAACACTTTCCCCTTGGATAGTTCCGGTTCCTTATTGTTTCTAGTTTTCTTCCTAGGGCAAAAAACTCGGTCTGTGTCTCTGGTGGAATAACCATTCTTCTTGAAGGTCTTGCGTTGATGTTTGACGTCATCTTGTAAATAAACCGGTTCACAAATTTTGTGCGCTCTGTTGACCAAGGTTATAATCACCCCTCTTTTTTTGTCTAGGGTGGATGAAGGTAACGATCTGCATGCGTAGCCTTTCTGTCAACCTTGTGACCCAACGATCCATCTTCTCGCTTCATCAGAGACACATCTAGAAAATTAAGCTGACCAATAAGCACTCTTTCCATTTTAAACTGGATCCTGGGGGTTGATACCGTTAAGATGTATCAAGAAAGCATCTAATTTCTCTTCGCCGTGTATCCATACCACGAAGGTATCATCGACATAACGATACCACTTCGCTGGCTTTTTATTAGCAGCAGTCTGCAAAGTTTGTTGTTCAAAAGACTCCATGAACAAATTGGCCACCGCTGGACTTAAACGACTGCCGTTAGCCACCCAGTCAGCCTGTTCACACAATTTGTTGTTATCAGGTCCCAGGATTTTTATCTGTCATTTTCCACGTCTTTCAACTCTGGCAGTATTGCTGATGTGAAATATACCGAGTAGCATCTTGGTTCGGAACCCACGTTAAACTGTAGATCCCCCTATAACTGGCTGGGTAATTCAGTTCGAAGGTCGGAGGAAGGCAACGGCATACCTCGTCCAAACAGGACCATGCCTAGTAAAGCATTATAGTGTCCAAACCAATCTCCGGATTGCTTTACCTTTTTACTGAAAATAAGTTGTGGTGAGGCAGTGTCTAAACAAAGTCACCATTTCCGATGGAAAAACTCGCGCTTTACATGAGATGACTTCATTTACCGGGATCGTAGTAAATCAAGACGCCATATCGATACTAACAACGTTCATTTCCTTTAGCTTCTCAATGGAATGAGCTGAATTTTTTTTTTATATATGACTGTCCGTACCACAATATAGGGCTGCAGTAAGGCGTCGCTAACTCGTGAATGGCACAATCGGGCTGACTTACAAAATAATATACAAGTACAAATTTACAGAAAATTCTACTTGTATATCATTCTCTAAGTGTTTCCTGTACAGATACCCGAAGAAGGGCAATAATTGCCTGAAACCGGTTGTTAACAAATCTGCAACCCTGCAACTTGTGGGTGTTTCCTTTTTAACTTATAAATCACACTTGCTTCCATGGTTAAAACATTAACTCTGTATTGTGATACTAGCTGGAGACCCGGCGTTGACAGCGTATTCACGTATTCATAACCTCTTAGTCCATCTCCTCCCTGGCCATTCCATTTTTTTGTTCATCCCCAACTCCCCCTCTCTCGACCTATTTCTTCCACTCCCCACTCCTCCCTTCTTCGTGAGTATAATAGAGCTTGTTTTATTCGAATGATAGTTGTACTGCTATTTGTCTCGCAATTTCTTTATGAATTTAAATTTATTTTATACTATTATCATCGCGGTTAGAAGGTAAAGTGCCGTCACTTCTGTTTTCGTCGTATCTTCTGTAATTGTAGTTGCTGCGCTCTCAGACAGATTCCGCAACGATCGCTAGTGGCTGGTCGTAGTAGATTTCCAACACTGCACCTCGTAAGATACGTTTAGAATTGTTGTTGTGTGTACCAGTGTTTTGTGATAGAAAATTATTTAACATCATAAAATTGCGGTGGAGTAATATTTAGGTATGTGTGTGTAGACTTTTTATGCATTTACTGATAATTTGAGTGGTGTACTGAATTACGCCATTGGAGAAAGAAAACCGTGTTTGTGAATTATGCCGTGCTGTTTCGTTCCCGGGAGTCGATCTGGATGCGACAAATCATCTGCAGTAAGTAGGCACTTTTTTTAGACCACCAAAGAACGCCAGTGATTTTGCTAAATGGGTTAAAGTTATTCCGAGGAAGGACTTTCAATTAACAAGTAAATCATATGTATGTGACAGACATTTCGCTGATTATTTGCTTCTTAAAACTGACTCCTTCGTTATAGAAGGAAACGGCTACAAAATACCGAGAACGAGATGGAAGTTAAAGCCAGGTTCAGTGCCTCATATTTTTCTGAATTTGCCAAGCTTTTTATCAACTCACTTGAAACCACATGTAGTCTATCTCCTCCAAAGAGAGTAGTGAAGGAAACAGTCCCTTTGTGCACCGAAACATCGGCGATTTGTACACCATTTGCAGTACCTAGTGCTTCCCATGTAGCAGATAGTGAGGAGTCTCAAACGGAAAGTAAAAGATCTGAAAAGAATGCTAGTGAGAACACATAATCAGCTATTGAAAGAGAGGGAGAGAGTAATTTTTTTTTTAGAAAAAACAATCGAAGTCATGTGCATGTAGTGCTTCGAATTTCCTGAACAAAAGACAAAAGTTTGTCCGGTATGCGATATAATGAGTTTATTTTGGAAAGCTTGCGTCTCAAAATTAAATCACCTAAGGGCTACAAGCATTGTCGAAGGCACGACAGCCGGCCGCGGTGGCCGAGGAGACTGAGGCGCTCCAGTCACGGTCTGCACGGCCACTACGGTCGGGGGTTCGAATCCCCCCTCGGGCATGGATATTTGTGCCGTCCTTAGTCTTAGTTAGTTCATAAGTAGTTTGTAAGTTTAGGGACTGATAACCCCGTAGTTAAGTCCCATAGACTATACAAACATTTGAACATTTTGAAGGCACGACTTACTTCCTCTGCCTTCTGAAGATCATTTGAGAAAGCTCTGCAAGGTATTTAAATGCTCATATGGCGTCTACACACATGCCATTAATGCTATTAGAGAAGTATTTAAAAACGTCGGTGTATTTTATTTGCTTATTATACATGACCCGATATTCGTAATTGCCTTAAAGGATATCAACATTTTATATTTGCGATGCAGATGGCATCATTCCCCTTGTCTTATCTTAATCTTGTCCAATACAGCGTTTTAAAATTGTGTAAGATCCGAGTAGTGCATAAACTGAAACGTTCCTTTACCAGTGCTTAGGTGGCTGATAGTTACCGCCCAATCAGCCTCACCAACGTTCCATGCAAGCTCTTCGAATGCTTGGTGAGTCGGAGGCCCATGTGGATCCTCGAGAACTGGGGACTTTTGGTGCCACAACAGGGTGGGTTCCGTCAAGGTCGCTCCGCTGTTGACAATCTTGTGTCACTGGAGTCGGCCATCCGTACAGCATTTAGTCGCCGCGAACACCTGGTTGCCCTATTCTTCGACCTGCGGAAAGCATACGACACTACCTGGCGCTACCATATCCTGTCTACGCTGTATGACTGGGGTTTACGGGGTCCGCTTCCCATATTTATTCAGAATTTCCTGGCATTGCGTTCTTTTAGAGTTCGTGTTGGTCCTGTTTTTAGCTCACCTCATTGTCAAGAGAACGGAGTCCCACAGGGTTCCGTTCTCAGTGTCCCTTTATTTTTAGTCGCTATCAACGGCCTTGCGGCGGCCGTGGGGTCATCGGTATCCACTTCCTTGTATGCCGATGACTTCTGCATGTATTTTAGCTCCACCAGCATCAGTGTTGGTGAACGTCGGTTGCAAATAGCCATTCGAAAGGCGCAGTCGTGGGCGTTTGCCCACGGTTTTCAGTTCTCTGCGTCGAAGACCAGTGTAATGCATTTCTGCCGACGTCGGGCAGTACACCCGGAATCCGAACTCTATTTAGCTGGAGACCTGCTACATGTCGTAGAAACACACACGTTTCTAGGCATGTTGTTCGACAACCGTCTCACCTGGGTGCAACACGTTCACCAGCTGAAACGAAAGTGCTGGCGACACCTCAACATCCTACGTTGTCTCAGCCACACTGTTTGCGGAGCCTCACCCCCACGCTCTTACAACTTTACAAGGCCCTCATTCAGTCGCGCCTAGACTTATGCTGCATAGTCTACGATTCGGCTGCGCCGTCAGCACTGCAGGCGTTGGACCCAATTTTACACAGTGGCACCACCTGTTAACTTCTTATGTTGCTCGTGTTCAGGCCTCGCCCTTCCACCCGAACCGTCGGCTCCTATTTCCAGACGCTGCACTACCTATCCCTCCACGACAGCCAAGGTCGGGATACCCGATCTCGGTCCGTGTTCGTATCCTTCTTTCGTCTCTCACATCCTATCCACTACCTCCCACTTTCCACTATTCCTTTCACACCCCTCCTTGGTCCATTCCTCGTTTGCAGCTCCGTCTGGACCTGTCCCATGCGTCGAAGGCCTCTGTTTCTCCCGTACATCTCCGTCACCAGTTTCTGCAAGTGCTCGAGCCGTTCCGTTCCGCAGACGCCATTTACACAGATGGTTCCGTAGTAGATGGCCGTACTTGGTATGCGTTTCTGCATGACAACCACGTGGAACAGCATTCTCTGCCCTGTGAGAGTAGCATCTTCTCCGCCGAGCTGGTCGCCATTCTCAGAGCTCTACAACATCTCAAAGCCTCCCCAGGGGGTCATTCGTCATATTTACTGACTCCCTGAGTGGCTTACAAGCGATCGACCAGTGTTTCTCTCGGCACCCAATAGTGCGGTCGATCCAGGATACTGTTCACTCCCTGTGCCAGTCAGGCCGTTCTGTGGTCTTTGTGTGGGCCCCAGGCCATGTTGGCATACCAGAGAATGAACATGTTGATTGGCCAAGCAGGCCAAGCAGGCCACTATGGGACCACCTCTCACTATTGGTGTCACGGAACAGGATGTTAAACTGGTGTTGCACCGGAAGGTGCGCGAGGCTTGGAGCACCGAGTGGGCTACGGCGACTGCACCGAATAAGCTTCGGGCAGTGAAGCTCTCCACAGCTTTGTGGAAATCTTCACTGCGGCCGACCCGCCGAGAGTCAGTTCTACTCTGTCGCCTCCGGATTGGACATACGTGGCTGACCCACGGGTATCTCCTTCGGCGCGAGGCTCCACCCATGTGTCGATGTGGCACTGTTTTGACAGTGGCTCATCTTTTGATGGACTGTCCGCTTTTAGCCGACTTGCGGCAATCTTTTAATATCCCAGATGCGCTATCATTAGCTTTAGGAGACGACGCCTCTATGGCTAACGCAGTTTTAAGTTTTATCCGCGCTGCTGGTTTTTATGACTCTATCTAACGGTGGGTGCTGTGGCCTGATAGGCCACAACCAATCCAGCTTTTTACCTTTCCACACCCTTAGGGGTTCTTAGTGTATGCAGTATGGCTGGCTCATCCTGTTTTTTCTTTGTGATCAGCCAGCCAAGGTACTCTGCTATACAGTTTTATTCCTGACTTTCTTTTACCAATTCTGTGTGTCTTCGTTTTAAGTTATCAGTGATTTGTCCATTGTCAACCTGTCCCTTACGTGCGTGATCATTTTTAGAGCTTTGTTTAATTTTTTTTTTTTTTTTTTTTTTTTTTTTCGTTATTGACAGTGGACTCTGAGCTAGTAACAGGGGACTGATGACCTAGCTGTTTAGTCCCCTCAAAAACCAACAACAACAACCAGTGCTTAGCGACGGTGGAGCCACCTAGCGGCAAGCCCACGTAAACTTGCCGAGTGCCTACACTTCTTCTTCTAGACGCTATGCTATTATTATTGAGATTATTTAACTGCGGATGTATCCCTAGTTAAAACAGCCAAAATTGTTCCGATGGTTGTAAACATATTGGACCAAACTACTTACACCAACTTACACTGAAAACAACACACACACACACACCCAAGGCCGAGAGGGAGGTCTCGATCCTCCGACGGGAGTGGTCACTCAATCTTAGCATGATGCCTTAGGCCACGCTGCAACTTCCGCGGTGCTTAAAATTTCCAGAGGATCTGTAAAGGCGAGGCAATCTAGTCTAATATCTATTACTGTAGATTTTAATCATTGTGTTGTTTAGCAATGATGAAGCGATATACTCAAATCATGCCTAGACAGGTTGTTAGTTGTCTTCAAACACGTGAACATGAAGAAGGAAAGAGGGACACTAAATAAAAATTAGCCTAACATGGAATCTGTCGAAACATTTCAGCAGTTTAGCCACAATGAACCAGTGAGAGATAACGATATGAGCACCATTGACTTTAATCCCGCCTTTCTGATATAACAATAAGGAAATAGACCGCGAAAGAGAAGTTAGGTTGTTCTTCTTATTAGTTCTACTAGCAGCTGAAATAAGACTGTTATTTACGGTGGCAGTTGCAAGTGAGTCGGCTGTAGCTGTGAAAAAGGGAAGTGGTCGTGAAACTGCCGCGCTTATAAAAGCAACAGCTGTATACAGCAGCTCGAGTTATGGACGGGGAATTTACGGCGATACGGCGTTTGCTGCCGAAGCTTATTCGCAGCAGCTGCTGACTGGCCCGTAACGGCCGCAGCTTTCTTAGGAGTGACCGAGGAGCTCATAGCCAGTCTGAACTGCCACTTTGATTTTACGATCGCCGCGACGTACTCTCCGGAAACGTTTCATAAACAACCTCCCCTTGGCGTAATTCGTGTTACGGATAAGAACTAACGACCAGTCACGGTAACAAAGTGGCTATTCCTGGTGATGGTGTAAATTACCGGGGAAAAATTAGGACACCTGGATTGACGACGTCGCTTTTGATCCGATGTCGACATATACCACCGTAGGGATAATGTACTGATAATGGTTTCAACTTTATCCATCAACAGCATAGTGACGTATAGAGATCCTGTATAGGGGTATAGTGGCCAACCGGCCTGTGGCCGCCATGTTTTTACCAGACTGCGCGCGGTCAGAAATGCAGCCGCTTAACGACTGAAATAAGCCATCACTTTCACCCATGACACCGAAGCATATCTTCTAGCTTACTAATCAGTACATTGATAATATTCATCTCGGGTATGCAGCCGGATACCGTCGTCAACTAGACACGATATTTCGGCAGACCAACTGGCAGTCATCTTCAGGTGAGAGCGCTAATACACTAACTCGCCATACGCAATCACTACACAACACGGGAATTCCTCAGTTTCCGGCGAGTTAGTGTATTAGCGCTCTCACCTGAAGATGGCAGCCAGTTGTTCTGCCGAAATATCGTGTCTAGTTGACGACGGTATCCCACTGCATACCCGAGATGAATATTATCAGTTACTACGCCAGGAAAGTCTACGCAACCTAAGCAGTACATTGTTAAAGAAATGCCATTCATCTATGGTCTAATATGAAAGCAAATAAGTCTCGTGAAACAGTTTCTATGACTGTCAAATGTTAATACCATATTTTATGATGTTCTGGTAATTTCGACAGTTGTTGTTGTTGTGGTCTTCAGTCCGGAGACTGGTTTGATGCAGCTCTCCACAATACCCTATCCTGAGCAAGCCTCTTCATCTCTACATAAGAACGGCAACCTACATCTGTCTGAATCTGCTTACTGTATCCATCTCTTGGTCTTCCTCTGCGATTTTTACCCCACACACTTCCCTCTAATGCTAAATTCACAATTCCTTGATGTCTAAGAATGTGTCCCACCAATCTATCCCTTCTTTTAGTCAAGGTATGCCAGAAATTTCTTTTCTTCCCAATTCTGTTCAGTACCTCCTCATTAGTTACGCGATCCACCCACCTAATCTTCAGCATTCTTCTGTAGCACCATATTTCAAAAGCCTCAATCCTCTTCCTGTCCGCACTGTTTATCGTCCATGTCTCACTCCCATACAAGGCAACACTCCATACAAATGCCCTCAGAAAGGACTTCCTTAGGCTTAAATCAATATTCGATGTTAACAAATTTCTCTTTTTCAAAAACGCTTTTCTACCCATTGCCATTCTGCATTTTATATCCTCTGTACTGCGACCATCATTTGTTATTTTACTGCCCAAGTAACAAAACTCATCTACCTCCTTTATTGCTTCATTTCCCAATCTAATTCCTTTAGCATCACCTGATTTTCTTACACTGCACTCCATTACCCTAGTTTTGCTCTTGTTAATGTTCATCTTATATGCACCTTTCAGCACACTGTCCATTCCGTTCAATTGCTCTTCCAGGTCCTTTGCTGTATCTGACAGAATTATTATGTCGTCGGCAAAGCGCAATGTTTTTAATTCTTCCCCCTGAACTTTTATTCCGTCACCAAATTTCTCCTTGCTTTCCTTTATAGCTTGTTCAATGTACAAATTGAATAACATTGGAGAAAGGCTACAACCCTGTCTCACTCCCTTCCCAACCACTGCATCCCTTTCATGCCCTTCAACTCTGACAACCGCTCTCTGGTTTTTGTACAAGTTGTAAATAACCTTACGCTCCCTATATTTTACTCCTGCTTGCTTCAGAACTTGAAAGAGTTTATTCCAATCAACATTGTCAAAAGCCTTCTCCAAATCTACAAAAGCTAGAAATGTAGGTTTGCCTTTTCTTAATCTATCTTCTAGGATAAGCCGTAAAGTAAGTATTGCCTCCCGAGTTCCTACATTTCTCCTGAACCCAAACTGATCTTCCCCGAGGTCGGCTTCTACCAGCTTTTCCATCCGTCTGTATATAATTCGTGTTAATATTTTGCAACCATGACTTATTAAACTGATGGTTCTGTAGTTTTCACACTTGTCTGCACCTGCTTTCTTTGGAATGGGTATTATAACATTTTTCTTGAAGTCTGAGGGTACTTCACCTGTTTCATATATCTTACACACCAGGTGAAACAGGTTTGTCATGGCTGGTTCTCCCAGAGACTTCAGTAGCTCTGAGGGAATATCATCTACTCCAGGGGCCTTGTTTCGACTTAGGTCTTTCAGGGCTCTGTCAAATTCTTCTCTCAGTACAGTATCTCCTATTTCATCTACATCCTCCTCCCTTCCTACAATATTGTCTCTGAGTTCATTTCCTTTGTAGAGCCCCTCTATATACTCTTTCCACCTTTCAGCTTTCCCTTCTTTGCTGAGAACTGGTTTCCCATCTGAGTTCTTGATATTAGTAGTGTTGCTTTTCTTGTCCCCAAATGTTTCTTTTATTTTCCTGTAAGCAATATCTATTTTTCCCCTATTTATACATTCTTCTACATCCTTGCATTTGCCTTCTAGCCACTCCTGCTTAGCCATTTTGCACTTCCTGTCAATCTCATTTCTTAGTCGTCTGTACTCCATTTTGCCTGTTTCATTTACTGCATTTTTATATTTTCTCCTTTCATCGATTAAATTTAGTATCTCCTGTGATATCCAAGGATTTTTTGTAGGTCTTGCCTTCCTACCTATTTTGTCCTCTGCTACTTTCACTATTTCATCTCTCAATTTTACCCATTCCTCCTCTACTGTTTTATTTTCCCTTGTTTCTGTCAATTGTTGCCTAAAGCTCCCTCTGAAATTCTTAAGGACCTCAGGTTCCTTCAATTTATCCAGGTCCCATCTCCTTATTTTCCTACCTTTTTGTAGTTTCTTTAGTTTCAGCCGACAGTTCATAACCAACAAGTTATGGTCAGAGTCTATATCTGCCCCTGGGTATGTCTTACACTGTAGAACCTGGTTCCGAAATCTATGTCTTACCATTATAAAATCTATCTGGTATCTCCCGGTGTCTCCTGGTCTCTTCCACGTATACAACCTTCTTTTGTGATTCTTGAACCAGGTGTTTGTTATAACTAAATTATGTTCCGTGCAAAATTCTACCAGGCGGCTCCCTCTTTCATTCCTTTTGCCCAGACCATATTCTCCTACTATCTTCCCTTCCCTTCCTTGTCCTACTACCGAATTCCAGTCTCCCATAACAATTAAGTTTTCCTCTCCCTTAATTGTCTGAATAATTTCCTTTAGCTCCTCATATATTTCTTCGATTTCCTCATCATCGGCAGAGCTAGTTGGCATATAAACCTGTACTACTGTTGTCGGTGTTGGCTTCGTATCTATCTTGACAATGATAATGCGATCACTGTGCTGCTCATAGTAGTTTACCCGCATTTCTGTTTTCTTATTCATTATCAATCCTACTCCTGTGATACCCCCAATTGATTTTGTATTTATAATTCTGTACTCACCTGACCAGAAATCCTGTTCATCCTGCCACCGAACTTCACTAATCCCCACTATATCTATCTTCAACCTATCCATTTCCCTTTTTAAATTTTCTAATTTTCCTACCCTATTAAGGGATCTAACATTCCACGCTCCGACCCGTAGAATGCCCGTACTGTCTCTCCTGATGATCACATCCTCCTGAGTAGTCCCCGCCCGGAGATCCGAATGGGGGACTATTTTACCTCCGGAATATTTTACCCGAGAGGATGCCATCATCATATGTTCATACAGTAGAGCTGCATGTCCTCGGGAAAGGTAACGGCTGTAGTTTCCCCTTGCTTTCAGCCGTTCGCAGTAGCTGTGTGGCAAAGCCACATTAGCTGATGTTACAAGGCCAGCTCAGTTAATCATCCAGACTGTTGCCCCTGTAACTACTGAAAAGGCTGCTGCCCCTCTTCAGGAACCACACGTTTGTCTGGCCTCTCCACAGATACCCCTCCGCTGTGGTTGCACCTACGGTACGGCTATCTGCATCGTTGAGGCACGCAAGCCACCCCACCTCGGCAATGTCTGTGGTTCATGGGAGTGGTTTCGACAGTTAGCAGTTGAATAATAAGAAAGAGAGATGTTCCATGTTATGTATCTCAAAGAAAATAATGCTATTTCAGAATTTCCTGTCTGAATATCCATCGCCGAAATTAGTACAATATTATCGCTTTCCGTCCCGATATAAGGCATTTTAAATGTGCTGCCTTTCTTATAACATTTTCCTTCACTGGGAAATACCAAAAAGTCTTTCTGTAGATACTTTTAGGGACACAGTATCACAGAAAATCTCTAGTGAAACAACAGAAAGACTCGAAATAGGTAACTGATTATCTACAATGAGTCAATAGTCCGGCCCCCTCTCTTTCTCACGTCACATCCCGTAACCAATTATAGGACTGTGAACAGCCAATAATACACAGCCAAGAGGGAGGTCCGGTAGCAATGTTAAAAAATACCTTGTAGCACGACGTATCAAAAACCAGAACCATGAACTAACAAAAAGCTAGCAAATATTGTTTAAAAAAATTTACCGCTTATGGGTGTTAAACTCGCATTCTTTTCATTATGAATTCAGTACGCAATCACTACACAACACGGGAATTTCACAGGCAGTAGTTCTATTACTGAATTTAGTCAATGCCTTTCCTTCTTTATAAGTCGCCTTTACGGTTCCCGCTTTCTCGATTAATTTTCACTGCCCACTTTTCCCGTATTTCCTCACTCCTAGCGAACACAAGCATCATATAGCAATCTTCGGTTTTTACAGCCAACAGAGGAAGAGTTACGACGAGACATTTATCTTGATTGCGCTTAATGATTATGTAAAACACATTATTAATTACACTCAGTAAAACACTTCAATCAAACATATAATCCTAAAATTGCTCAAAGTTCTAAGGTTAGCGTCAACGGTCAACGAACACGTTAATTTACCTAAATAGAACTCACAAAAGACGTACAAAAGTGGAGCAGTGCCCACCATAATACAACCTGTACGTAAATGTACAGTGAAATCGCTGTCAGAAGCTTTTAAGACACACCACAGTACAGAAACGCACATTATAGCTATTCAAACACATGTAAAGCCCGCCAAATCTGGTAAAAACATGACTCCTGGGCTCTCAGCCAATCAGGAGCAGTCTCACGCACTCTCTCCTTATACAAGCCCACTAGTGACATATCTACCAGTGCGCCATCTGTGTGTACAATTTAATGGGGAATGTTTACAGCCTTAAGGCTCAATGTGATAACAACGTGTGAAGGAAACAGGTGTCAAACCCCGGAGACGCACTCGAACTTCGTACTGCCAAATCAACAAGTTTGAAAGGGGTCACATTGTGACCTTCGGAGTGTAGATATGGTCATTTCGAAGGAAATGTTCAAATGTTTGTAAATCTATGGGACTTAACTATTGTGGTTATCAGTCCTTAGGCTTACAAACTACTTCAACAAACCTGATGAAATTATAACTCACACGGCAAGGGCGCTGACTACCTCGCAGGGAGCTCGGCAGGGGACTGGAAAAAGCCCGACTCAGTCGGTGAGCATGAGACTGTTCCTCTCAGGGCGTTGGTTCGCGATGCACATTGGGCGTCATATTGAAATGTTTACTTTTATATTCTTTTCTCTTTTATGTTTTTATATTCTTTACATAATTTAAATTTTTCCTGTAATTTAAAGTTGCGGAGGATAAGTGCCTATCAGGAATGTATGATAACTGTTTTATTGCAAACTCTCCGTGTAATCAGAAGTAACACTTAAACGTAGTGATGCAGCGTGGAAGTTCGTTCATCAATCCTGAAATAAAGTTTATTTATGAGTGCTGTAAACCTGGTGTTGATTCTGTGGATTTGAGGGAAAGCTTTTATTTGAAATTAAAGGAAAAATGTGAAACGAAATTACGTTACGTTGGATTTTTTTATTTTCTTCTTTGATAATTTTGCTGACACATTATTATCTCAGATCATCGGTGGGATTGTCTCTTTTATTAGTCTTTACTGGTAATTTTGTTATTGTACTATTATCTTTGATTAGAGATGAGATTACCAGAATGTGGAATGTGTTAATTTCATTTCCACTCTGTATCAAATAAATACGCTACATAATACGAAATAGTATGAAAAACGTATGTACTGCAGGCGAAACACCTGAATATGGCTTCTTAGTCTAAATAAGGGATAATGGAACCATAGCTAACATTAAAGTATACTGTGTTATAAATATATAATTTCTGTTACTGTATTTTTATTGTTTTTTCCAAGTAAGTTGTATCAACAGAAGAAAATTAAATTCGTTGCCTTTAAATTGTTCGGGCAGAGGGTGGGGATCGCCAAAATATTATTCGTTGGAAGGCGGTCAGGTATTCAAAAAGGTTGGGAAACACTGGTATACGGCATTGAGAGACTACTAATGTATGTCTGTGGTTATTGCCAACATAGTGCATTAAATAAAAGCCATGAAGGGCATGTAAACGTTCAGCGTGTGTTTGAGAAGTCTTTTCCGGCATAATAAGTCTGCAGCCAGGTAGCATCGTTGACACAATATTTCGGCAGATCAACTGGCCGCTATGTTCAGGTGAGTGCGCTGACTGCCGTTACTCGCCGGAAACCGAGACAAAACAGAAATAGCAGCCCCTTTATACAAATAAAATTTGGTTACAAGTTTTACTTAAAGGAAACCTCTTGTCCGTATTAATAATATTATCAGCCATACAAATTTCCACTGAATTTTAAAGAACACATTCCCAGTAGCGGGAAGCAGGAGCAATCATTTTTGTTTTATTATATAACATCTTGTGTCCCTCATTGAGACAATTTTCAGCAACAGCCGACCTTTCAGAGTGAAGTAAACGAGTAGGACGGTGATGTTCCACACACCTGTGCGGATCGTTTGGCCGATGTATGGTCGATGATATTATTAATAGAGACAAGGGCTTCCCTTTAAGTAAAATTGGAACCCAATTTTATCTGGCATTAAGCAACAACGGCCTTCATTTCGACCTGCAGTTTCTTTTAACTAGTCTCGTTTCGTCCCATCGTTTTGCCGATTTTCTGCAGCTCCGCGCTTTGTGCCTAGAGGGCCTTTACTTTGGTTTCGCGCATGCGCCCTTGGGTTCCACAAGCGGAGAAAATCGACACCAGTTGAAAGTTATTCTTTTATTTACATGCGCTGCCAACCTTACAATGGTCCTTGACACGAAGAATTAATGTACGCATTGTTAGGGTAACGGTTCCAGCACTGCAGCAAGCAGCCGATGCTGCCTTCCGTTCGTGCAAGAAAAGCTCCCAGCAGCCACCGCGCGAATCGTCAAGTTATCGTGGCCAAATAGTAAAGGTGTCATTCATTGTTTCTGTTCTGTGTCACTTTCCGGCGAGTAAGTGCGATTAGCACACTCACCTGAAGATGGCAGCCAGTAGGTCTGCCTAAATATTGTGTCTAGTTGACGATGCTATCCAGCTGCAGACATGAGAAGATAATTATGAAGCCTTGAGTGTGAATGGTGGTGTCGGTGTGCCCGCAGCTGCTGTACCTGCAGTCGGTGCTGTTCGAGCTGGAGGTGCTGCGGTCCCCTCGCTTGCTACCAGAGGGCTACCCGCTGGCGGCGGCGCTGGACGGCGACAGCCCCAGCCTGCCGGCCACCCCGGAGCCGGAGCCGGAGCCGGACGTGGACGAGCTGGACGTGCGCCGCCGACAGCTGCGCTACCTGGACCGCCGCGGCTCCCAGGGCACGCGCGCCATCCTGCTCAAGGGCCAGATGCGCCGCATGGAGGACTCGGGCGCCGTCGTCTTCCTCTGCTCGCCCCTGTGAGTGCGCAGCCGGCACACCAGTGTTGCCAACCCTGAAGCTGAATTATCTCCTAAATCATATGTGAATTCCCACTAAAAAACCCTAAATGGTGATCAGGACGAATCAAAAACTTATTGGGTGCCCCCCCTCCCCACTCGGTCATATCTGTCAGTTCAGTACCAGATCGGAGGTTTTTTTTTTTTTTTTTTTTTTTTTTTTTGTGGTTTTAGGGCACAAAACTACTAAGGTCATTAGCGCCCGACTCAAAACTGGGATATACCCAAGGATAATAAGACTACATAAAAACAGCTAAAAAACATAGAATAAAAAACAACAAAGCGAAGAGCTAAATGTCCCTTGACAAATTGGTCAAATTGATAAAATCCAATACTCGAGCAACAGCCTGCACATCATCAGCTAAAATTTCTTCCAATGTGTCTGGCAGATGTAGTGCAAGCCGAACAGGAGTAAAATTTGAACACGACAATAAAACATGGCGCACCGACAGCGGGTGGCCACAGGAACATAACGGTGCTGGGTCACCAGTGAGCATGTGGCGGTGGCTGAACCGGCAATGTCCGATCCGCAACCGGGCCAAGATGATCTCTTCTCCTCGCGAGCTGCGTGATGAGGTCATCTAAGCCACCGGGAGCAGTTTAATGGTCCGGAGCTTGTTATTAGTAAGTGAAGACTACACATTACGCCACGACGATATAAGGCGCCGCGAAAGAGCCCCTTGAATATCATGCGATGGGACACTACGTAGCTGTCCGACGTAAGAGAGTTGCAGCCTTGGTAGCGGTATCAGCAGCCTCGTTACCAGGCACGCCTGCGTGGCCAGGTACCCACAGGAGGTGAACGCGAGGGCCGTCAGAAGCTAATAACTGAAGGGAGCGGTTGATTAGGTGCACAATAGGATGGGCTGAAAAGGGGTCGCTCAGACCCTGGATGGCGCTGAGGGAGTCAGAGCAGATAACATCGGAGTTAAATAATTATAGCACAGCTCATTGATACAGCAGACAGCAAAGCAGACAACAATGCAGTCAACACCAACGCTGTTTATTTCAAATACCTATTTGAAATAAACAGCGTGACCTACGCAGTGTCCAAACATAAAATAATGTGGCTTAAAAAAATAAACAAAGCCCGAAAATAGTCAGCATTTCAATAAAAAAAAGCAGCTTTGGTGCAATATATATAAAAATGTCTTTCGTAGAGTATTCATTTTCGTTGGTAAAACATTCCAATAAAGCTATACATGACGTATTAATGCATTCATTCTAAATGTCACTTGACGAAAACCTAATTACTAATATTTTACTCTTTAGTGATCACTAAAAGAAAAAGCAGTAGTTTCTGCATGACATTCTAAGATGTAAGCCGTAGTATACATGCTGCAGGGAGAAGTTAGGCTATATAAACGTCCCTGTTCAGCTATGCTAATAAAATCTAACAAACTGGCAATAAACGTAACTTTCAACTACGAATCTGATTCCCACACCTTTGTGTATCTCTGGGAATATTTTTTTCTCTCTTGAAGCCATAGTCACTTGAATACACACACATACTCTTCCAGCGTTTTCAACTTCAGTTCATAGTCGCCAATACAACAACAGTACGGTACAGAAGACATCGCCGAAGCGCCTTTAAAGGAGGGCAGTGCCAACGAAACACAACAATGAAGTATTTCATTGTAAGGTAGGGCTAAACAAATTTTGATAGGTATGTGTTATTCGTGTGTGAGAAGCCCCTAAAAATTCCCCTCAAAGCACACTTCCCCCTAAATTTCCCCCTGAAGTACAAACCCCTCCAAATTCTCACCAAGACAGCAGAGTCCCTCTAAATTTAGGGGGAAAACCCCCAAGTTGGCAACACTGGGCACAACGCGATTTCTTAAGGAAACCACCGTTAGGACTGATCTGAGATGCTATTTAATTATACGAGGGTTGGAACTTAAATAGTAGCAACACTGCTGTGGAGACTGCAATGGAATCTACCATTTTCGCTGATAACACACGTTGTTCACATACCTGTCTTACCTCCGAGACTCGCCCGTCCCATATCACCAGCGTGCGCACAATAGAGGGAACTTGTCCTAACGGCTACGAATCAATCTCTCTCAAACGCATGTATGCTGTCTCGCCTCACACTAGGCTCTGCGTTTCTTTTATAAACGTGGACGAGGAGCTGGTAATAAATGTTCAGCAAGTTTTGTTGAGGAGGATAAACTGAAAGAACCTAAAGTTCTTGAGAATTTCAGAGAGAGCTTTAGGCAACAATTGACAGAAACTGGGGTAAATAAAACAGTAGAGGAGGAATGGGTAGCATTGAGAGATGAAATAGTGAAGGCAGCAAAGGACAAAATAAGTAGAAAAGGCAAGACCTACTAAAAATCCTTGGATATCACAGGAAATATTAAATTTAATTGATGAAAGGAGAAAATATAAAAAAAGCAGTAAATGAAACAGGCAAAATGGAGTACAGACGACTAAGAAATGAGATTGACAGGAAGTTCAAAATGGCTAAGCAGGAGTGGTAGAAGGCAAATCCAAGGATGTAGAAGAATGTATATATAGGGAAAAAATAGATACAGCCTACAGGAAAATAAAAGAGATATTTGGAGAAAATAAAAAAGATCTTTGAATATCAAGAACACAGATGGAAAACCAGTTCTCAGCAAAGAAGGGAAAGCTGAAAGGTGAAAAGAGTATATAGAGAGGCTCTACGAAGGAAATGAACTTAACGGCAATATTGTAGGAGAAGAAGTAGATGAGGATGAAATCTCTACTGAGAGATGAATTTGTCAGAGCACTGAAAGACCTACGTCGAAACAAGACCCGTGGGGTAGATGACATTCTCTCAGAGCTACTGAAGTCTCTGGGAGAACCAGCCATGACAAATCGACTTCACCTGGTGTGTAAGATGTATGAGACAGGCGAAGTACCCTCAGACTTCGAGAAAAATTTTATAATCCCCATTCCAAAGAAAGCAGGCGCAGACAGGCGTGAAAACTACAGAACCATCAGATTAATAAGTCATGCTTGCAAAATATTAACACGAATTACTTACAGAAGGATGGAAAAGCTGGTAGAAGCCGACCTCGGTGAAGATGAAATCAAATGTTCAAATGTTTGTATGGTCTATGGGACTTAACTACGGGGTCATCAGTCCCTAAACTTACAAACTACTTATGGACTAACTAAGACTAAGGACGGCACAAATATCCATGCCCGAGGGGGGATTCGAACCCCCGACCGTAGTGGCCGTGCAGACCGTGACTGGAGCGCCTCAGTCCCCTCGGCCACCGCGGCCGGCTCGGTGAAAATCAGTTTGGGTTCAGGAGAAATGTAGGAACACGGGAGGCAATACTCACGTTACGGCTTATACTAGAAGATAGACTAAGAAAAGGAAAATATCTAGCTTTTGTAGATTTGGAGAAGGCTCTTGACAATGTTGATTGGAATAAACTCTTTCAAGTTCTGAAGAAAGCAGGAGGGAGCGTAAGGTTATTTACAACTTGTACAAAAACCAGACAGCGGTTGTCAGAGTTGAAGGGCATGAAAGGGATGCAGTGGTTGGGAAGGGAGTAAAACAGGGTTGTAGCCTTTCCCCAATGTTATTCAATTTGTTCACTGAACAAGCTATTAAAGAAAGCAAGGAGAAATTTGGAGAAGGAATTAAAGTTCAGGGTGAAGAATTAAAAACATTGCGTTTTGCCGACGACATATTAATTCTGTCAGATACAGCAAAGGACCTGGAAGAGCTATTGAACGGAATGGACAGTGTGCTGAAAGGTGCATATAAGATGAACATTAACAAGATCAAAACAAGGGTAATGAAGTGCAGTCTAATAATATCAGGTGATTCTGAAGGAATTACATTAGGTAACGAAACAATAAAGGAGGTAGATGAGTTTAGATGTTGGGCAGTAAAATAACAAATGATGGTCGCAATACAGAGGACATAAAATGCAGAATGGCAATGGAGTGAACAGCGTTCTTGAAAAAGAGGACTTTGTTAACACCGAATATTGGCTTAAGCCTAAGGAACTTCATTCTGAAGGCATTTGTGTGGAGTATTGCCTTGTATAGGAGTGAAACATTAACGATAAACAGTGCGGACAGGAAGAGGATAGAGGCTTTTGAAATGTGGTGCTGCAGACGAATGTTTAAGATTATGTGTGTGGACCGCGTAACTAATGAGGAGGTATTGAACAGAATTGTGGAGAAAAGGAATTTCTGGCATACCTTGTCTAAAGTAAGGGATCGATTGGTAGGACACATTCTTAGACATCAAGGAATTGTGAATTTAGTGTTGGAGGGAAGTGTGTGCAGTAAAAACCGCAGAGGAAGACCAAGGGATGGATACAGTAAGCAGATTCAGACAGATGTAGGTTGCCGTTCTTATGTGGAGATGAAGAGGCTTGCTCAGGATAGGCTATTGTGGAGAGCTGCATCAAACCAGTCTCCGGACTGAAGACCACAGGAACAACATGAAGTGAACTTTTGGGTGTTACTGTGCGCCCACATTGGCCAAGGGAAGAGATCGGCTACATGGCACAATATGCGAGTATTGTAGGTAGTCTAGCCGCCCACAAGAAGGCAAGGCATGCACATCTATCCCGTACCGTTTTCGCTGGCCGGTATTATGTATCGTGGCTAGTTGACTTAGGGAAAGGAACTTGTTCCCTGTTGCCCATCTGTCCCCTTGGCCAATGCCGGCGCACAGTAACACCCAAGAGTCCACTTCATATTTCCAGATTTGTTACCATTCAATTGCAGTGTCATTTACTGACTTTGGAGCATGCGGAAACGAATTTATGTTTGTAGCTGAGTGTGTGACAATTTGCACGAAATATTTTTCCTCATTTATGACTCACCGTGTATATAGGACAAACTGTATGCACTGTGGATCAACGCCGGACGGAACATGAGAGCGTTTGTTATAAAGGAAACAGTTGAAATTAAAATATCAGAGAACACCATTAATAAGAATATCAGCTTGCAGCTCAGCACATCTTGGAACCCAGCCTTAGAGATGTTGAAGAGGACGCGGCGGATACAGAACGAAGAAGCGAGCGTTAGTGACGTACAGCTAGCATAAAAAAGCGGACGCGACCTACTCAGAACGTGAACATTACCTTTTATTTAATAAAATTAGGATAAACAAGTAACCAGACAACGCAGTTAATCAACTAGTTTGCAATAAACGACAACTTGTTTTATCTTACGGTCAGGGGCGCACGCTGAATATTATTCGGGAGGGGGCAAATCGGAAATCTAATTTTACCTAGTGTGACATTATATAATTATATTTATATCAATTAAATTATTTGTATCAATTATATTATGTACCTAAAATATATTATTTACATAATTATATTAATTATATCAATTGTATTTTGTGTATCTATATCAATTGTATTGATCACTGAGGCTCTGTCAGACACATACAAAAGACAATCAAACTCACACAAATTCGGTCACAACCAAGGGCGCATACATTATTATTTTTCAGAGGGGTTCTTTTATCTTCTATGAGAATTTACATTATAGTATAAATACAGATTAGATTGAAACTTTTTACAGGTCATACAGGTGGATAAGAACTGATTTGTTGCTTTATTCGCCTTAAATGCTCCATAAGAGTGTTAGAATCTCAAATGTCTGCGAAATTAATAGTTAAATATTTATTTAATGTACAGTCTCATTGTTAGTGGAGTGTCAGTTGAAAAACACACAGCCAAGAATTGAACACATTTACAGAATATTTAAAACTTCCTTTTGCCATAATATGACATATTATAATACTGAACATATAACAAGAAAATGTAATGCGGCAAATTACAATACTTTATCGTCACAGACTATAAAACAAATGGTCAGAGATATTATGTAACATAAGTATGATGAAACATACTTAATATTGTTCTGACTATTTTCATCTATGAATTTACTGCATATTGTCCTCTTTACTTTACTCTGGTTGAACCATTAAAGAGCGGGCATCAAATGTGCGTCTTGTTTATCAATAGTCCGCTTGTGTAATATTTATCATCAAAATTTATGTTTAAAGGTTCATCCTAGTTTTCATGTTATGATAAATGAAATCATTCTGTGTTACCTGTTCAGGTGAGTACTTGATTTCAGGTAGTAATCTCATCATGAACTATCGATACAATAATCTCTCTCGGTAATTATTTTTAAAGTCCTACTGCTGATTTCTTTCTGACATGTCTTGTGAGTTTGTAAGGAATTTTCTATATTTAATTAAGCTCTGGAATATAACTAAGATTTTATGAGACACAAAGCGCGAAGCATACAATAACTACCACAGCCGTACCTTAGCAAAAGATATCTCCGAGAACCCGAAAAAATTCTGGTCCTATGTAAAATCGAAAAGCAGGTTAAAGGCCTCTATCCAGTCACTCGTTGATCATTCCAGGACGATAAAAGAAGAAAGCAGGAAGCTAAAGTTTTACATTTAACCTTAAGAAATCCTTCACGCAGGAGGACCATACAAAAATACCATCATTTGAACATCTCCGGTATACAAATTCAAAATGTTCAAATGTTTGTATAGCTTACGGAACTTAACTACGGGGTCATCAGTTCCTAAACTTAAAACTACTTATGAACTAGCTACTCCTAAGGACGGCACAAATATCCATGCCCGAGGGGGGATTCGAACCCCCGACCGTAGTGGCCGTGCAGACCGTGATTGGAGCGCCTCAGTCCCCTCGGCCACCGCGGCCGGCTCTCCGGTATACAGAAGCAGTTTAAAGTGATGTATGTAAATAAGTGTTCTGGTCCGGATGGAATACCAGTTCGTTTCTACAAAGAGTATTCTGCGGCATTAGCTCCTTATTTTGCTTGCATTTATGGCGAATTTTTAATCCAGCGCAAAGTTCCAAGCAACTGGAAAAAAGTGCAGGTGACTCCCGTTTATAAGAGAGGTAACGGAACTGACTTAAATAATTATTAGCCAATATCGTTGACATTAGTTCCCTGTAGAATTCTGGAGCATATTCTCAGCTCGAACATAGTAAGTTTCCTTGAGACAGAAAAGCTTTGGTCTATGCATCAGCAAGGGATCAGGAAGCATCGTTCGCGTGAAACTCAGATTGTCCTGTTCTCACATGACATCTTGCCAGCAATGGATGAAGGAAAACGGGCAGATAGTGTATGTCTCGATTTCAAAACGGCATTTTGTGCGGTGCCGCGCTACAGACTGCTAACGAAGATACGAGCACATGAAATAGACTCCCAGATATGTGACTGGCTCGAAAACGTCTAAAGTAATCCACTGCGTTGTTCTCGTCGGCGAGTATTCATCAGAGACGAGTATATCGTCCGGATTGTCCCAGGAAAGTGTGATACGACCGCTATATTTTCTATCAATATAAATGATCTGATGGACAGAATAACTAGTAATCTTCGTCTGTTTGCTGATGATACTGTGGTTTATGGGAGGGTGTCATTATTAAGTGACTGTAAGAGGATACAGGATGACCTACACGAAATTTCTAGTTGATGCGAAGAATGGCAGCTAGCTGTAAATGTAGAAAAATGCAAGGTGATGCAGATGAGTGGGAAAAAATAGTCCAGTAATAATATGCATCTCGGGTGTGCAGCCGGATACCGTCGTCAACTAAACACGATATTTCGGCAGACCAACTGGCTGCCGTCTTCAGGTGAGTGCGCTGATACACTTACTCGCCGGAAACTGAGGCAGAACAGAGACAACGGCCACTTTATACACCGCGTGCGCGAAACCAAAGTAGAGGCCGTCTAGGCGCAATAGAACTAGTAGCGCGCCGGTGGAGAAAATCGGCAAAACAATAGGTCGAAACAAGACTATTTAAAAGAAACAGCCGCTCGAAATGAAGACCGTTGTTGCTTAATATCAGATAAGATTGGGTTCCAAGTGTTACTTAGAGGGAAGCCCTTGTCCCTATTAATAATATTATAGGCCAAACGAATTTCTATGGATTCTTTAAGAACACATTCCCAGTAACTGGAGGCAAAAACAATCAGTTTAGTTTCATCATATAACATCTTGTGCCCCTCATTCAGACAATGTTCAGCAACAGCTGACTTTTCAGGTTGAAGTAAAAGAGTATGACGGTGGTGTTCCACACACCGATCCTGAACTGTGCGGATCGTTTGGCCGATGTACGTTTTACCACAATAACAAGGATTCTATAAACATCGGATTTCCTCAGTCCTAAATCATCTTTGACTGACCCGAGGATGGCCCTAGTGTTTGGTGGGGGCGTAAAAACACTTTTAATGTCGTATCATCTTAAAATTCTGGAAATTTTCGAGGAAATATTCCCGACGAAAGGCACAAAGGCAATAGACTTGTAATCGTCATCTAATGGTTCACCTTTTGGACCAAATTGAGACGCACGACAAATTTGTTGAGCAGTGTACCCATCCTGTTTAAAGACAACTTTGAGATGCTCCAGTTCTTCACCCAGATGTTCAGCATCAGAGATGGTGTACGCTCTTTCCACTATAGTACACAAGGCCCCCATTAGAGGACAATTACAAGTATATTGTCTTTGTGCCATTCCTCGGGAATATTTCCTCGAAAATTTCCAGAATTTTAAGATGATTTGACATTAAAAGAGTTTTTACGCCCCCACCAAAGACCAGGGCCCTCCCTGGGTCAGTCAAATATGATTTAGGACTGAGGAAACCCGATTTTTATAGAATCCTTGTTATTGTGGTAAAACGTACATCGGCCAAACGATCCGCACAGTTCAGGATCGGTGTGTGGAACACCACCGTCATACTTGTTTACTTCAACCTGAAAAGTCAGCTGTTGCTGAACATTGTCTGACTGAGGGACACAAGATGTTATACGATGAAACTGAACTGACTGCTCCTGCTTCCCGCTACTGGGAATGTGTTCTTAAACAATGCATGGAAATTCGTATGGCCGATAAAATTATTAACAGGGACAAGGGCTTCCCTCTAAGTAAAACTTGGAACCCAATCTCATCTGATATTAAGCAAAAACGATCTTCATTTCGACCGGCTGTTTCTTTTAACTAGTCTTGTTTTGTCGATTTTCTCCACCGGCGCGCTACTAGTTCTATTGCGCATAGAGGGCCTCTACTTTGGTTTCGCGCACGCGCGGTGGGTCGTCAGTGGTGTATAAAGGAGCCGCTGTCTCTGTTCTGCCTCAGTTTCCGGCGTGTTAGTGTATCAGCGCACTCACCTGAAGATGGCAGCCAGTTGGTCTGCCGAAATATCGTGTTTACGGTATCCGGCTGCACACCCGAGATGAATATTATCAGTTATAACGCCGCGAAAGTCTACGCAACCACACAGTCCTGTAATGTTCGAATACAGAATTAGTAGTGTGGTGCTCAACACGGTCTCTTTTAAATATCTTGGCGTAACATTACAGTACGATATGAAATGGAACAAGCATGTATGGACCGTCGTGGGGAATGCGACCAAGTCTTGAGTATAGCTCAAGTGTTTGGAATCCGCACCAGATCAGTTTGAAGGAAGAAATAGAAGCAGTTCAGAGGCGAACAGCTAGGTTCGTAACTGGAAGGTTCGACTGTTGCGCAAGTGTTACAGAGATTCTTCGGGAACTAAAATGGCAATCGCTGGAGCGAAGGTGGCGTTCTTTTCGAGAAACTTTGTTGAGAAAATTTAGAGGACCGGAATTTGAAGCGGCCTGTAGAACGATTTTACTGCAACGAACCTACATTTCACATTATGACCACAAAGACAAGATAAGAGAAATTAGGGCTCGTACAGAGGCATACAGGCATTCATTTTCCCCTCGTTCTATTTGGGAGTGGAGTAGAAAAGGGATTGTCTAGTAGTGGTACAGGGTACCATCCGCCACGCATATTACGGCGATTGCGGAGCATATATGTAATTTTAGATGAACATAATTCTGCTTGTTTTGGGAAGCTGAAAAATATTACCACCTTACAACTTATTTGATTGCTTGTTTATTGAAATAGTTGATAGAGAATGGCTGTTATTTGAGCTATGTATCGTTTATCACTTTCTCATTGTGTCTCAGAATTAACACACGGATACAAACCAGTTATGACTTACGAGTACTCAATTCACTCAACCACCCCGAACAAATGACCTGTTTGCATCATTCTGCGCTGGTCATCTGCATCGCTGTAGGGTAGTTCACTATTTATTTTCTTCGTATTGCTTTCAGTGGTAGTGGTTTACTTACATGAAAATATCTGAAGTAGGTACGTAAATCTGCACTTAATTTTTCCCCTCGGACCTGGCTAGCTAGTGTGCTTTGCCACATCTACGAGTGAGACCCTTTCACGTGTACTAATAATTTATCTAGGTCTATGCACAATTAATTACCCAGGTCGTGCCTCTTTTATAATTAGCATTTGATAATTTAATGCAGCCCAAACTAGACAGCGAAACTGCGGAAACATGATTCTGAAATAAGTTCATTGGGGCTAATGTTGTTTGTAAAACTGGAGATGAGAAATTTGTTGACATAGAATTTTAACACAAATGTTAGGAAGTCTTTTCTGAAGACATTTTTCTGGAGTGTGGCCGTATACGAGAGTGAAAGGTGGACGATAAATAGTTCACACTGAATATGATAGAAGATTCGAAATTTGGTTCTCCAGGAGAATGCTGAATATTAGACGGACAGACCTCGTAACTAATGAGAGGGTAATGAATAGAATTGGAGAGAAAAGAGATGTCTGTCATATCTTGACTAAAAGAAGAGAGCCATTAGTAAGGCACATTCTCAGACATCGAGGAATTGTCAATTTAGTATTGCGGGCAAGTGTTGAGGTAAAAATAGCTGAGGTAGACCGCGAGACGAATACAGTAAGCAGATTTAAAGGGATGTGGGTTACCATTCCCCAGACATGAAAAGGGTTACGCAATACAGAGTAGCGTGGAGAGCCGCATAAAACCAGTCTACGGACCAAAGACTACAACAACAACAACATTGACTGGGTGGACATGTTTACCGTACGATGTTGTGACTATGAAAAATTAGTTATGATGCATAATTATGAGATACACTTGAAAACACGGAGTTGTACTCATCTTATACTCAGAAGCAATTAAAACAATGAAGAAGGATTTTGATGTTAGACAATTTCCATTTTATCCAGTTGTAAGCCCAAACAAATTAGGGGCGGAGGGGCGGATGCCACCCCCTTGCGAGCGCCCTTGCTTATGGGGTATGTAATTCTAGCAGTCTGCTTCTGTAGTACTACTGAAGAAAAAGCAGCAAATACTGCGTTTTTACGACGTAGTAGCAACTAAATTAAAATGTTAAGAAATTTTTTGAAATTCAGGCTATGCAGATCCTTCCGGTATACTATAAGACTCTTCATGGAAAGTAACAATAATTATGACTAGTAACAGATGTCCAGACTGAAGCAATATTTCGATTCTTCATATTGTTATACAATTATAAAAAATGAGATGTCAGTCAAGAAATCCGTCCACCGATCTCATATTACATTCCGCCTAAGAATGTCTGTTGATTAATACGTAGTTGAGCAGGATGTGAAATATTTTATAATAGATAATAGAACAAGGGTAAAGGCTGTTAGTATAACTACTCGGTTATGGCAGGACGTCACTTATTGTGGTCGTATTGTGGTAAGATTTCAGATTACAAGGACGTATATAAATTAAGTTCCGTGTATCGTTTCTACAATAGGAATGGTATCTCGAACTCAAAGGTCACTGTACGAATTGCAGCTTCAGTGTAGGCTAGATGACTGTTCACTATGGTACTGCCTATTACAGGGGCACACACGGAACTGCGTCACAACAATTCTGAGAGCTAGTAACGAATAGCTCGAACGACGGATTTATCACCATGTAAAGCGATTTTAAAACTTCCTGGCTTCGCATTTCTTGCGCAGTGCTCCGAAATTTATAGCGTAATAAATTTTACCGCTCACCGTAGAACCGGCAGGCAATGAAATCCGAGAGTGGAGCTGCAGCCGCGAACATCGCTGGCTTCCGGAAATATAGCTTCATTTGTCACCGGCCACCTCTGCTTACTGTTGCTCTGTTCGTAAGCTGAATATACGAGACTTACATCCATAGATCTTAAGTGCACTAAAGTTGTTATCGTTGTAATTGCTTTCGCTCACCCTACTTAACATTCTGGGTCAATGATAAAGACGAAACTTTAACGCATATCGTCATTTGGGTGAATCGAGCCATCAACTGGAAATAAATCTACTCCGGGACACTTGCTGTAAGAGGAAGAACCACCTACGATTGCTTTTCAGGAGATGGGACGTCATATGTAAAATCAGTTCCAGTTTCCTTATATTCCACTCCACTTCGTAGAAAATTTACTGTGTGTCACGTTCTTAAGGAAAAATTACGTCTAAGGATTGAGCTACGTGAAAACTAACCTACTGGCCGAAATTCTCTGTCTTGCTCGGGTTTGTCAGAACTGTGGAACACATCATACACTATCACGGGTGCCACTCCGTCGCCGTTGATTACGAGAGGGCCACGTGCACGACTTCCTACCGTTGACGACTGTGCACAAATCAAAAAAGTGCGTGGAATGGCCGCAATTTGGTTCATTACGGACAGGAGCGGCATTACAGTATCACACGAGACGTCACACAACGGCTAAAGGTATGGGGTGGTGTTGGGTACAACCACAAATCATAGTCGTTGTCCAAGGCTCTGTGACCATTTTGACATACGTCAGTAACATCCAGTGCTCCGTAGCCATGCGCTTTCTGCTCGACACCCCAGACGCAAAGTTTCAGCAAGACAATGAAATCACATATTGCTGCACAAATATGTACCTTCTTGGTCCTTTTGTCCTTTCCCGCTAGATCACCACACTTGTTACCAACCAAAAATGAGTGGGTTATGGTGTATCGGCGGGTGAAGCGCTATGACCTGATGCCAATCACCACAGGTGAATGAAACACACCACAGGATGCAATTCGCGCCTTACACACGTTGAAGTTACCACACATCGAACAACTTATCAGGGCCCATGCCAACAGGTCCTACTAAGCTGAAGGATAAATACTGAACCAAGGTGACGGTAATGCTAATTATTTCTTCATCACATGCTATGATCATCTCATTAATGTGAACTTGCTATGCCGCGGCGGAGCGGCCGAGCGCATTGAGGCACTATGCTACGATGCTTCTAGGGTTCGAATACCCCTCGGGCATGGAAGTTTGTTCATAAGTAGTTTGTAAGTTTAGGGACTGATGACCCCGTAGTTAAGTCCCATAAGCTCTACAAACATTTGAAAATGTTTGAACTTGCTATCTCTAGTTTTTGTAGGTTTTCAATTTTATGTATATCAGCGAATTAATATATGGCTGATAACATAAGGAGTATCAAAAGCTTACGCATTGCAGTATTTTATTCTTAGCTGTACGTAATTAATTACAAGCAGCACAACTTTATCACACAAACAGTAATTCTTGCTTTCATCATACAAGTTATGGATATTATTTTTGGCATTATTGTTGTTAGCGAATGTCCCCATCAGAGAACAATGAGAATGTCAATTACTATCTTTCTTAGTCTATTTCCCAATACTTTTTCATTTTCTCTCTGTGGGCTTTCTCTCTTTCTTTTGTTAATTTTGGTCGGTACGGTTTTTTTCCGTATCTGACGTAAACTTGCTTTTTTAATTTTGGATGTGTTCGTTAAGACAAAATGTTCAAATGTTTGTGAAGCTTAAGGGACTTCACTGCGGGGTCATCAGTCCCTAAACTTACAAACTACTTATGAACTACCTTATATCAAAGACGACACGAACATCCATGCTCGAGAAGGGTTTCGAAACCCCGACAGCGAACGGCCTCGCAGCATGGCGCCTCAATGCGCTTGGCCACTCGGCCGCGGCGTTTGTTAAGTCAAATTTTTCTTTTGTCAAATCCTTTTTAACTTCAGTTGTCCATTCATTCGTCTCTTTCTGATGTGTTAATTTCGTTGGCTGATATTTTTTTCAAATGTCTCCATGGTTTACAGTGAGTATCCATCTTGTGTGTATCGTGGTCGCAGAAGTTTCTTAATAATCTCTCCATTTTCTTCAATTTCTTGTAAATCTAGTTTTTGATTCGGTGAGACTGATCTACTTACAAATTTGATTATAGCTTTGCTTGTAGTGTCTGATTTTAGTGCCTTTTGACAGGAATTTTTTTGTTATGTAAATATGTGGATTCTGAATGGGTCTGAAGGCTTTCTCGTTTTTTTGTAATCTGTTTTTGCACCGTTTTTTCTATAGCTTCGAGGTACTTAATATGTCTATGTTGATTTCACATAATTTGTTTGAATTTTCTGAATATCTAACTTAGAACATATGAATTCAAAGGAGACTTGCAGGCCAACCTTTTGTGCGGATTCTTCGAGGGTCTCAGTTTATTTTATGGGCTCTTTCTTCACACTCGCGTAGAATCGCTAAATCATTTGCAGACGCTAAATTTGAAACGTCCAATTTTCGTTACCTCTTCCTAGTTCGATTGACTTCCAAAATTTCCAATTTCCATACTTTCATTACAGTGTATAACACTATAGTGAATAACAGTGGTGGAAACTTATCTCCTTGTCTTTTAACTAAGAATAGCTCCGAAATTTCTTCTATGAATTTAATTTTTAATTTGGTATCTCTCAGGGCTTGTTTGTTTAATATTTTGGTGTTTACATAGAGAATATAGATATATGTGAAGACGTAAAATTTATGTTTACGAGATGTCTTTTACAGTGGCGTCTCTTGGGAAAGTGGGATTCGTGCGCCAACTCCTGAATGAAATGTGGAAATAGTAACTTTAAAAGCTTTTACCCAATGAGCTTAAGTTTCATGGAGTCTCGATAGGTCCGCCATGTTTGAGGCAAATTGAACTGGCGTCCGCCACTACAATATCAGCCAACCACTAATTGTTGAACGTAAGAAACTCGTAGAGAATGCAACACCTTAATTATTTGATGTACCAGATCAAGACATTCGTTTTGTAAGCAAAAGTAATTACACTTAAATGTATATACGTTTATACGAAAGACGAGTGTAGTCTAAAAATATACGAATCATTGCTCACCACACCGAATTGCTAGAAGTCAAAGAAATTGCCTTTTATTTAAGAACGAACCGAAGCAGAAATTAACGTTTTCATATGTTTATATTCTACTTACTTTCAGCGCAATAAGCTGCGAATATACACATATTTGTAAGTATTTCTTCATGAATGAGTTGCTATTTATATCACTGAATCAGTGAAATTAGTTTGTTTTTACATTTATTTCACGATTATTTATGTGTCCAGATTTTTGTGTCCCCGCTTCGTCGCCGCTTTGGTGTCTCGTTTCCGTCGTAGGTGTCGGTGGCCGAGTGGAATGACCGACACGGGAATAAAGATAGCACGCTGGTGCAGGTACGGAGAGGAGCAGCCAGAAACTAGAAACACTAGAGTAAATTAGAACGAGATATATATTGCACAGAATTTATACAATACTTAACTTTTACATAGTACTGCAGAATGTTGATACATAGTTGAGCTAGAGTCCTGCCTAGTGCCTAACTGATAGCCAAGTCTTCACTGGTGCCTATCTCATTACGAAGGTCCTAACTGGTTGCTATCTCAGTCCCAAGTGAACGATGTCGTTCAGTGGTGGCCACGAGCGGAGTTGCAGCAGAGGGCGCTCGTGGCTGTCGTCGTAAGAACGCCGCGCCGTGTGTGCATGGCGGCGCGCGGCGTAAGTAGGTGGCGCGCACTTTGTACTTGTGCGACACCACACAGATATTTTACAAATGCCTGGAATGCAAAAATTATAGAACCTATTTGGTTATATACGTAGAAAACTAATTATAAACAAACATTCCTCTTACGGTATCTTGCCCACCACTAGGAGCATAAGTGTCGTTCCAACTTTTACAGTAGTGAGTGTCACGACTGTCTATCTAAGACTCAGTGAGCTCTAAGATGGTTAGACTGTGCTGTAAAAGAAACGTTGATGCTCAGCTGTTCCATATTTCGAGTTACTTACTTAAACAAATATCTTGAATTACACACTTTATGAAGTAGCCTATGTTCTTCCTCAACGTTGAAGCTACATCCATACCCAATTCCATCAAAATCGGTTAAGCGGCTTAGTCGTGAAAGTGTATCAGAGCTTCTTTCACATTTATAATTGTAGCGAGATGCAGCTGGCTAGCATATGTTTCTTTGTGTAGTGTGCAAGTGCTTCAGTAAATAATTTTGGCCTGCACGCAATTGATAAATTTTAGATGCGCGCCTGTGTAGTTCTTAGCCTTCCGCCAGGGGCACTGTGTTTCGTTTGTCGCGCGGCGCATTAATTCCTTGTTTTTGTATATTAGTTATTCTATGTTTTCATTTGTCTCTTATCACTGCTTTTATAGGTTCCTTTACATAATTTCGTGTCAACAAGCTGCAGGGACGAATCTGCTGCTTGCCTATAGTTGTACTGTTTAATAATGTAATGTACACGTCAAAATAAGTGGTTAGTTTGAAATTCACCTTTCCACTTTTTCTTTAACTTGCTACGATATTTTTGCGTTCCCTGCTAGAATTGACTTTTCGATGAAGGATAGAAATAGAATCTCTCATTAATAAAGTAAGAAAGAACATGCAATTATTGAATAGATTAAATAATGCAGTTTCATATGTAGCGGAATAGGAACTATCCTTTTAGATAACGAGGAAAATTCAGAAAGTGCAAACAAAAGAGATTACTTGGAATTTTATCGTCCACGGAAGGAACATTTAGTAACGCCTTTTTTCGAGATTCATCAGGAAGCGTTCAAAATGATTTAATAAGTGCAGTAGCTGATGTTTTTAAAGATGAAATCTGTGGAAATTAAGAATAACGGTTTTGTGGCTATTGTGCTTAGTGAAATTTCATATTTACTTTTCAGTTTCATAGAAAAAAAGTAACATTTCTTTATATCAGATTCAGAAGGATGTGGGTTGCCATTCTTATGAGGAGGTGAAGAGGCTTGGTCAGGATAGAGTGTTGTGGAGAGCTGCATCAAACCAGTCTCCGGACTGAAAACTACAACAACAAAAATCGCACTGGCGTGTTGTACGACCCACTTTAGATTTGCTTGTAGTTTTATGATTTTATGCAAACATTTTGGACACAAATAATAAAAACTGATGGACAATACGATTACGACTCTACTATTGTGATAATATCTATGCACCCAACTTGTAATATCCTTTCTTACCTGTTTTAACAAACAGCCAAAATTATTTGATATTTGAGTTTAGCTTTGACAAATATACTCTGCATTGAAATTTTGCCTCTTTAAACTATTATTACCTCTCCCACATATTCAATATCACTTAATTTTCTCATGTAAGTGAACGATATAATTATATAAATAGGATAGATGCCAAGATAGCAAATTTTATTTTATTTATTCAAGACGACCGCTTTCGACACTCTTTGATGTCATCATCTGGTGTCATTGATATTAAACTGCTTTCTATAGTGCTCCATATGAAATATGATAGGTTTACTGGATGACAGTTATATAGAAAATCTTGTGCTGGTAGATAGATATAAAATAGATGGCTGGTCAAACTTAATACAGTATAATATGGATAAAGTAATAACCACCGTAGTGCACATGTCTGATCGGTTTTATGGAGGTGCTCAACATTTAGCGTTCGGAAATAAGTCACGTGACATCCCTCGCACGAAACTATTTTGCATGTGGCATCTTGCTTTCTGTATTTGATGATTTGCTTATTATAACTCCAGTGGCGACGCTAGACGAAAACTGGGCGTCGGCGAACACGTCGTTGCGAGGCCCCTTTCATTTTTTCAGTAAGAAAAAAATGTTAATTAAAATGAGCTGAATTATACATTAATAATCGTCATACTAAAATTTTATTAGTATAATATACAAGTATTATTCCAAGGACAAAAATTACAATAAACAATCACAAATTAACATAGAGAAACTTTTCGGCTTTTCACCTCACAGATTTTTAAAAAATCACAACATAATTAATACTAGCCGCTGTTTCGGCTTTAATTGATAGTACTAACAACGCAGATAGTTTTTCTAAGTTCATTGTGATTCTCAAGTAAGTCTTAATCAATTTTAACTTTGAGGAACTTCTCTCGGCCGAAGCTGTACTGACAAACTGTGAGCTTGATTCTGATTGTTGTAGAAGCATTTGGATATACCTGTTTTCTAAAATGTACTGAAGAAGTTGTTTTACAAGTATTTAACAAAAATTTTCATCACCGCTGCACTTATTCGGAAATAAATAAGGAAACTAAATAGCTGCCGGCAGCCGAGCGCACTAAGGCGTCATACCTTGGTGAGCTAGGTCGCTCTTGTTGAGGTCAAATCCCACTCTTGGGTACGGATGTTATGTTCGTCCTTTGGTTAAGCTAGTGTATGTTAGATCTAGGACGTCGCTACATAACCTAGCAGTTGAAAAGCGGTTGCCGACGTCGCCGACGCCTAGCGCCGCCACTGTATAACTCGAGCGTTGTCATTTCAAAGCAACGTCGCACTGAAAATTATAAAAACACGTCATTGTTAGGACAATGAATTACAATCTAATGTAAAAAATGCCATGTTAGCAGATAATACCTGTCATCGACGGTACGAGAATTACGGAATACTCTCTTAGCTGTTCGACGTAGCGTAATGGCCTGCGAATAAATTTGTGATGCACGAAAATCTTAGACGGTGTTTAGAAACTTGCCAGGCGCGGTGGCTCAGAGCGCTCGGTCAGAGTGCTCGACGCCCTCTGTAATGAAACATCTAAGTCAACGACGAAACGATTAAAACTAAGCAAAATAAACCAACATCAACAAATGACCGATCAAACCGAATAACCAATGAAACGAGAGAAAAAGAAAGAGGGCTCAACGCAATCTGTAATTTAAAAAAAAACTGAGCAAAATTCTCAACGAACATGAACAAACGATCGCAAAGCATCGAGCTACCTGAAGAACAAAAAATATAAATAAATAAAAATGAAATAAAAACCCGTAATTGGCATTTATTTTCATCTTGATCCTAAAAGGTTTTCGCATACCGTTGTTAATCGAACACAACTACATCCTGCAAGATTCTGAGTTGTTCAAAGGTAACAGCGTTTTCTCTGAAAAATGCATTTGTTCTATTTTGTGAACATATCGCAAAATATATACCAACGAATTGCAAACATAGAATTCTTCATCACATGTACACTAACTGGGGATATACTTTACCATGACTGTTGTAAATGACGTCTGTAGATTAAGTACTAGATCTTTGTGGAATTCGGTATTACCACACTTATTGCGTTTGTTATTTGAGTTGTAAAAGAAAACGTAGTCAAGGTTCGAAGCAGAATATTTCAAAAAAATGTTCAAATGTTTGTAAATCTATCGAATCAAACTGCGTGGTCATCAGTCCGTAGTTTACAAACTACTTAAACTTAAGTAAACTAACCTAAGGACAAACACACACACCCATGCCCCAGGGAGGACTCGAACCTCCACGGCGAGCAACCGCGCAGAATATTTGCTCTTCATTTTATCGCAGAACAAAGTAACATGAAAAAAGTGATTTCTGAACTACTGTAAAGGTAATACAATCTACATTAAAATCGTCCTTAGCAACCATGCCAAAGACAAATATTTTGGTAGATGCATTGATTCTGATCAATGACTTACAACATATTCCATTAATCGTGAATAATTGCTTAGAAAAACAAACAGATAATTTGTTGCAATGTATACACTTTCCTTCTGTTTCATTATGGAGCGACAGTTGCCATAGAAATCTCCATTTATATATGAAACTACCAGTATCTGCACGTTGTTTAGAATATTCATCATCACGGTATCCTCCCCGTTGTGTGCAAATGCTTCAGAAGGCCAGTGGTCAATTCGTTGTTACGTATTTCAAGGCATGTTCATGAAATACAAAAAACACAGATATTAAAGGGAGCACTCTTTCATCTGCACAACTCTAAGCATTGCAGAAGATAGCTCTATTTCATTAATAAGAGCGCCGGAAACTCTTTTAGGAACCAAACCGAAAAAAAACTTGTATTAGCAAGTTTCGAACTATCATCTACATGCATAACAACGTAATGCACTAACCACTACACCACGGCGAACAATTACGGTATTGTCCATTTATTCTCGTACTTGCTGGCAGTTGCTAACATGAAATTTTTAGATACTGAATTATTATTTATCGTACTATGAATGTATGTGATTTTGTTAATTCTTCAATGCGTCACTGCTTTGAAATGACAAAATGTAAGTTATAATAAGAAAAATCAGAAAATACAGGAAGCAAGATGCCATATGCCAGAGAGAGTTCTGGGTGAGTAATGTCCCGTTACATTTCCTAACGCCTGATTAACGCAAAATCAAGAGACGGTGTTAACTCGGCCGTTATTTTTTGTAAATATCTCTTTAACGGTGTGAGTTACGAAAAATAGGTAGAGAGAAAAGTTGTAGAGAACAATCTCCTCTACAAATTCGGTTATTCAATTTGCGTGTCAAGATGAACGGTTTGTTTGCAATTACAATTACATTACAAACGACTTTTTTTAGTTTAACTAAATTTTGTCCGGAAATTTTAAAAAGAGAGGTTCTGATCTCTGGCAGCCAACAATTATGTCTGTAAAATTTGCTGGCGTTCGGTTGAATGGTTCGACCTAAAAAGTGGAAACACGTGTCAATGTACCGTTAAGCCTCTATTTTCATTTAATTTTTGAGCTGTCAAAAGACGATCGCAAAGACCCACTTTTAGTGTTACTACCGTAACCGAAAGTGAGCCAAAAAGTACTGGAAGGATTAATTCGGGTTCACGAAGTAAGTGCTGACAAAATACTACATTTTTTTCTAATCTTGTCGATTAAATAACAGAACAGTATAAGTGAGACGATATACTAATTCCCCAAACGTACATTGGTGCTTTCCTCGTGAGTAGCCACCAAAATGGATACCAAAGTTTTTTTTTTTTTTTTTTTTTTTTTTTTTTTTTTTTTTTTTTTTTTTTTTTTAAAGAAAGAAAAAAAAGAAAGGAAAAATATCCTAAAGCTCTCTTTGCCAACGCAATATTCATGTAAAGAACGTGGTTCTTTAGTTAATAATCAATAGAATGTAACACTGACTTTTTTCTAGTCTTAGATCATCAACAACACTTTTTTCTCATACTTCTAACGAATTACACGACCTTTCAATATCCATGTTCCGAAAACTACTATCATTTTCTTAAGAGCCGATGGAATTTTACCATTACATTTCTTTATATACTCTGTAATAGCGGAGAAGAATTGATGTTTTTGCATATGCCCATGAAAGTGGAAATTTCGACTATGTTATGCAATGACCGAAAATGAGTTTTGTAGCCTCCTGAAAGTTTACCTGAATAACTTTCTCATTAAAAGTTTTGTCCAACTTACTTGCTCATTCAGATATTTTCTTTAGTACATTTCAGTCCAAAAACATTGACACTTGCCAGTGGTGAGGGACGTTCGACGCCATATTGGGCAGTGTCCCTGTGTTGCAGGATCAACAACCTGGACGACCTGATGAACATGGGCCTGTTTCTCAACGACCTGAACCTGCACGGCCTCAGCCGTGAGATGGTGCTCACCGGGTGGCAGCATTACTCCAAGTAAGGCCCTCACTCAGTATGTCACAGCTTTGTGTTGCGTGAATTTGCAGCAAAAATTGTAACCTTGAGGTGGGTAGTCCCACATTGCAGTTTATGTTTCCGTTTGATGGACCCACAGAGAACTTCAAAGCCTCTTCTGCATCATTCCATTTTGGTCCATGTGTATTGCGTTAGTCTGCCCAACGACACAAAACTGTGTTTTCCAATCACGTTACTTCTGCATGCAACATTTTTCTTTTTTACTTCTATAACTGGTTTAAGCCTATTCGGCAGCATCGTTTAGGAGAGTTTCTGACTAGCAAGGTTAAGTAGAATACGCAAGACGTGAGCAGAGTGTGACATACACTGTCTCGACACTCACTGCTGTGACATTTGTTACCGACTGACAATTGCAATGACAATGGTGCTCCTAGCGGCGGGCACGGCGCCGTAATCATGTTCGTTTCGAATTGGTGGTATTTAAAAAACAATGTAAATGTATAGCAAGTGGTGTTACTTAAGGGGCACATGACGTGTGTAATTGTTAAAAAGTGATGGCAACGGGTACGCATCTGACTAAATCAAATATTCAAATGTCTGTAAATCTATCGGACCAAACTGCGTGGTCATCAGTCCGTAGCTTACAAACTACTTAAACCTAGGTAAACTAAACTACGGACAAATACACACACCCATGCCCCAGGGAGGACTCGAACCTCCACGGCGAGCAACCGCGCACTCCGCAGCGAGACGCTTTAGACCGCTCGACTACTCCACCGCGGCACGCATCTGACTACGAGAAGTAAGATAACATAATGGAATTTAACGTGTAAGTGAATGACTGGGACTGTCGTAATTCAGACTCAGAAATGAAATCGAGCGCAATTGTACACTCAAGTAATTGATCACCTCGGGGGTTATTAATGATAACCCTCAACTTTGGTATTTTTAATGTATTTGGTGCTGACAATCAGTAGTTAATTACTTTTAATAAGGATAAAGACTTTTGAGATGCTATTGCAAGGGAAACTATTTTAGTACCGTGCTGTTGGTCAGTAGCTTAATGAAGACGCAATGGGACAAGATCCTCCAACATGAAAGTTCATTTAAAATATGTTGTCGTACCTCTGCAGTGAAGAGCAAAATAAGCTTGATCTTTAAAAAGGAAACTTATTGTCATGTTACTGAAGTCATCTGATTTAGAAATAAATACTGAAACGAAAACCTATATTGTTATCCAGGCCACAATCAATCTATAGTAAGTAATATGACAACATTTTTCATGGAATTGAAACAGTTGTCTACTAAGAAGACATTAAGTTAATTGAGAAACACCTTCACTACAATTATAGCCTCGTTCCTTGAAACATATAGCATAATTAAAAGTAAAAAATATTTCTTCATAAAATGGCAGCGCAGTATTGCCGCAATATGTAGTTGTTGACATGCCCTGAAAATTCTGTATTAATTTCATTTCACACAAAAGCATATCAGAGAAAATTCTCCTTCCTCCCCCCCCCCCCCCCAGCGGGTCCCTCAGCTCTTTTGTGGGTATGTACATGATGCGCACATCGGTCCCTAAACCATTGCAGCCTTTCTTCCTATTTCCTCAGTTCCCCTCCTTCCCATCCTAACTTCTCGCTTCTCCCTACCCATGACCATCTCTCTTGTTTCCTTTTAAGACATCCTGACTATTATCATGGCTTTGGTCGTCTTATTGATCATGCTTTCCTTAGTGATTCCCCCCTGTTTTTCGCCCCACTTTGGTTCCCATCGGGCTTTGACCTCCATTCCTAAATTTCAATTAAAGAGTAAGCCATGTGGAGATGAACTCCCTAACTACGCCCCTATGGCGTGGAACCTTATCCCTTCCTTTACTCCTTCCTTCCTCCTCATTGCTCCTACGCCTGCTAGGTCTCCAGCACGTGTAGCTAGTCTGTATGTTATGTACCCTTCTGCCTAAGGCCCCCCCTTCGTCAACACAGGGATCACACTACTGGTACCTGAGCAGCCACCTCCTCATGCAGTTCAAGGAGTAGCGAGATGTTAAAAATGTTCAAATGTTTGTTAAGCTTAAGGGACTTAACTGTGAAGTCATCAGTCCCTAAACTTACAAACTACTTATAAACTAACTTATACTAAAGACGACGCAAACATCCATGCCCGAGGGGGGATTCGAACCCTTGACCGTAGCGGTCGTACAGACTGTGACTGGCGCGCCGCAGACCCCTCGGCCACTGCGGTCGGCGTAGCGAGATGACTGGGGTATCAGTACTCCGAGCAATGGCCATTGTGCGAGGTGGCCTTTGCTGTGACTGGGTGGCGCCCATGGTGAGAGCCTCTGCTCAGAGTGGGTGATATCAGGATGGACATTTCCACGTGAAACGTGTGAAGCTACAAAATGGTCGTTCTACAGCTGTCTCAGAAGATCTGAAGGCAGTTTCCTGTGACAATAAGATCTTCTCCCTTCCTAGCTACCCACTGCAAAGAAGGACAGGCGTGTCGTCTAGTGGTGAAACCATAGTACCTGCTCTCCACCAGGATAGAGGAAGGTACATTTACCACCATCAAGCAGTTCTTAAATATGGTTCAGGCAGTCATTTTTCAATGCAACCTCCTCCATCAAACTGATGAGGAACTCCAGGCCAATCTGGAATGGTGAGGTGTCCATTTTGTTTGCAACATTCAGTGAGGCCTAAAGATAATCACATTGATACAGCCGCCTTGGCCTTCGAGAGTATACTCTCCCATAGAAGGTCAAGGTAATGGTTTCCTGATATGTATGATGCTGTACATTCTACCTCCCATTAGATTTTCTGTATGTACAGTTTGGGTACATATCTTCTCATTGTACAGCAGCCCCTGTGTTTCACCCCCTGGGTGTGTCAATTCTCAACAATATTCTTCAGGCTTACCAGATTGCCTGGTAACCACTTTGTACGTCCTGTGCCCCTCCTCCTCCTCCACCTCACGCCACTTCCTCTCCTGCAGCGTTCTCTCTTTTTCCACAGCCGGAAAAACTCTTCCCTTCTCTGGCATTTGCCAGTGAAGGTGCCCTCTCCTGGGGTTTTCTGCTCCTGGCATTCTCCATATAGGAGATCTTTTGAATCAATTTGGCGACTGGACTCACAGTCTTTGAGTAGCAAGGTTGGCGCACTTTGTCCCAGCCCTCAACGAAGCCAGTTCTCTTTCTGGGACATGCCTCAAGAGAAGACAAGGTCACTCCCGTGCTTCCTGAGGTGCCAACCTTCTCCTCACAACCAACACACCCCACTGAGCTTGCGTCTGATTTACTGTTAATGGGTGTCGTCCCTTCCTCGGCAGTGATGGACACTGACCGAGTGGCGTGACAGGCTTCAACCCATTCGGTTCCTGTCTGGATCCTCGTGCGGTATTCATTAAATGGAATTGTAATGGCTATTATTACCTCCTCCTGGAGTTACAACAGCATATTTCCCTGTAGTCCGTATCTTGTGTCGTTCTGCAGGAATCACAATTTATTGATGCACACTCACTGACCCTCCTTGGGTTTCGTGTTTTCTGTTGAAACTGTGTTGGCTCCTTTCGGAATTTCATGGCGTGTGCGCATTAGTTTGTATGGATATTGTTAGTACATGGAGTCCTCTCCATACTACTACTGGAAGCAGCTGTTGCCCGGACTCATTTAGACTGTTGACATATTTAATCTCTACCTCCCCTTTGACACGTCATCTACATCTGCTGCCCTAACTGACTTCCTTTAGGAACTTCACCGGCCCTTTCTCATTGTTGGACACTTCAATCTTCATCATCCTTTGTGAGGCAGTGCTCATACCTCTAGACAGAACTGCCTCAGAGATCAGTTCCTTGCAGACTGCAATCATATCCTTGAGACCTGTGCTTTCTCAATTATTATTCCCCAGCTACTTTTAGTATCCCTCATGGCACTTTCTCCGCCATAGATCTTTCACTGAATTATCCTCTCCACACCATTTCACTCATCACTGCATTATGACCTCTGTGACAGTGACTACTTCCTGTTGATTCTATCACTTCCCTCCCACCTGACGAGGGACAGGCTACCCCTTTGGATTTTTCAACATCCCAGGCTGTTTTCAAATCCTCCCCATCAGGCTATATTGATGATATCATCTGTGTTATGTCGAATACGATTACTCGAGCCGTTAGAATCGTTGTCTCTCCAGTTGACAGACCATTCTTTCCGTCGGCCATTTCAGTGATGATGGTCTTATTAAGTTTAAACACATTTCCGCTAAAGTCCATTGCATAATCAAAAAGAGGAAGCGAGTGTGCTGGAAGCTTTGTATATCGTCCTTGGGCCCTTCTGTATCCTTGTCATTAGTGTGGACTATGCTCTGCTCCATTCTAGGTGTCCAGCAGTCTTCTTCAAGCCCTGGCCTTGCGCTACCAGATGGTAGCTCTACAGAACCGTCAGCTCGCACAGAGCATATTTCACTTTGAGAAGTAATCGGCAATGGCTTCCTATTCGGTGGCCTTTCTTCTCAATAAACAATAGGCAAAAGCCTCCAACTTATGATATACCTCTCACCTGGAGAAATTTCACTGAATTGGATCTACTTCTGGCCCTTTCCTCTTCCCATGATTAGCACCTAGCCTCAGTACCACCCGTAACCAATTGCTCCAACACCTCAATCCTCCACAATGATAATATCTCCTCCAGTTATTTCTCAACATTTGGCTCCAAATGGTTTTTTCTTCTCATTGGAGGGACAGTGTTGTAGTTCCTATCCTCAAGCCTGGCAAGGATCCATCATCCCTTGACAGTTACAGGCCGAGTAGCCTTACAAATGTACCCTGTAAATTGCTTGAATGCCTGGTAACCCACAGATTATACTGGGTTCATGAGTCATGGGAACTTTTGTCACCTTATCAGTCTGGGTTCCTGGAGGGATGATCTACAATAAATTAACTGGAAATGGCAGACAGCCACGCCTTATCTATATTTCAACATCTTGTTGCAATCTTCATCGATCTATGTAGGGCATACGACACCATTTGGCGTCATAATATTTTACGTTACCTCCATGACTGGTGCCTACGAGGCTCCATAGCGAGTTTTTGTTTTTATTCCACCGCCGTGTTAGAGATGGCTCACTACAATTCACGGTGATCTAGAACACTTCTTGGGTACTCAGCGTCTGGAAGTTGGGCCCCTTGGCTGCCCCATATGCGTCACCTGAATGCTAGTTGCATGAGGAATTATAATCGTTTGCTTGTCCACTCATCTTTGAGTGCAGATCGTACAACTCTCGTTATCTGTCAGGCACTGATTTTGTCCCGATGGTATTATGGGTACCACGTTTATGGCTCATTAGCTGTTTCTGCCCTGAAACTGTTAGACCAAGTTCACCATTGTGGTGTACGCTTGAGAAACGTTTTACGTCGTGGAGATAGCAAGTATATGAGTAGTAGCGCGGCTGCTTAATATCGGCGGCAGTGGCCGCAGCGTTGCAATGCGCATGCGCGGCTGAAATTCAATGCTCAACCCCCTGAAAGCAGCCAAGACCAACTACAATTGTAGAGGCAAGGGGAAACGCCGCTTTTAGCACTGTGCTGGAGCTGGTAGAGACGCCTGCTCATGGCTACTCGAATTCTGTCGGTTAAGTACGAATGGTCCCGAAGCAAAGACAATGGAGCTATGTGCACCTCGCACCTCTACTTGCGCATCGGCAAATCCTCCATTAACGTAACATCTACCCTTCACTTTTGTTTTTGGCGCATTGAAGATTCATCAAAAACAAGTCATATTTGGTAAAATAACTTATAATTATAAATTAAAGACGCATCAACTGTAGAAGCAATCAGAAAATCCGATCATGAATAATAGCATACAGTTAGGAGGGGGTGTCACGTGACCCGGAGGTAGCTTGTTTCTTCATCGTAACAGATTTATTTTGTTACTGTCACTTAATAGTGTAATCAGTTACTTTCTGTGTTTTAGTTTTCATGTGCATAGTGATATGTTCTTGGTGTTTTTTATCAGAGAAAAATGAACAACCTTCAGTATCTTTTAGAAACAAATTACTCAGCTGGGAGGGACTGGCACTTGCAGAGGTGCGCCAAATTGTCTCTTTTGACGCCGATTGGGGAGGGGTGGAGGCGCCGAAACATCGACGCGTCGAGCGGGGGATTTGGCGGGAGGGGGGGGGGGGCAGCGCCACTATCAAGAGCTTGCACTAAAACAAATGAACCCCCAGTCGTATGTAGCACCACCCGTCACTGGCCATTTGACAATACTCTGCTCACCCAACATATCGTGTTCTTTTCGCGTGTGATGGGTCTCGACCATCGAGTGGGATTACCTGTCTTGACTGCGGCGCTCCTCCCTTTGCAGGACCTTCCACCTCTGTTCCCTGGCTTATACTCCCTGTCTTATACCGCGCACACCCCTTTGGATGGTGACCCGTACACGAATTTTCGGACAGATCTCTTTCTCAGTCCAAACACTTTAGTCGTCCTCATAATCTGTCAGCGTTTGTTTCACCCAATACTTGAAGAGTTTAGAGTTTCAGGGAAAGAGAAGTACGACGACAGAAGAATATGAATATGAATTTGTAAAGTAAAGATTGTATGACACTTTATACGGTAGAGAAAGAAGGCTTCATCACTCTTTTAAATACTTTAGAACTTTATAGAAGTGCAAGTCACTTTTTTTATAGTACCTCAAGCGGTAAAAACGGAAGAAAATAGGATTACTATATTGAAGGAGCCAAGAATTCAAATATAAATACAACCTACCGAAAGTAGCAAGGGGATATCATTAAATTTTTTAAATTTTTACAACCTACAGCGAAATAAATAAATCCATATATTGTAGTCAAGAAAATTCAATGTTAATTTGTATTCTGTAAGACAAGATTGTGATTCTTAATTCTGTCTCTTACGTAAATTTCCAAAAATTCTACTATCGCAGATTGTAAGCTAAGAAAAAGTAACAGTGCCATCTATTGATGGAATAATATCTGTATGTTGCCCGAAACAACTAACGAGGGAATAATATCTGTATGTTGTCCAAACAACTATCAGTTTACCTGTGAAAACCCGTGGAAATTCGTTGAGTAGTTTTGGAATTAGTGTGTTCTGAATCTATGAGTTCTACCTGCAAATGGACAAGGATCCTTTCAATTAATACAGAAAATTGTCTTGAAAACGTCTCAAAAAGAGTTGTAACGTTTGCAGTATTCTGAAAACTATTTAAAAACAGTTAGTGTATTTATTTCAATAAATTTTACAAAATTTTCAATTCCTCTGATAACAGAGAGCTTAGAGAGCTTAGAGCAGCTGACGCTGGCCGTTGTAAAAATATTGCACCATAGCCGCAAGGAACAAAACCGCATTGCACTGCAACGTGAAATGTCGCACGGAAGCGAGGACTTCCGAGGAGTGCCGAGCAAAGTCGAAACAGTCCGAGGCTCATTTGACCCGTGCTTAGCCCTCCCAGCTGTACCGTGGGGCTTTGAGCCCGCCACTGTTCTAAATACATTCAGAAATGACTTTCAGACTCATAATTCTATATACCGTGAACAATTTTTCTTTAGGAACTCTTTTCTTGTCACTCTCAATTTACATTTTGCATTCCTTTTACTTTCGGTGATATCTATCTCTTCCCCATTCATACATACTTTTACAGACCCAAATTTCTCATCTCTCCACTCCTGGCTGAATTCCATTTTGCCTGCTTTGTTACATTTAGAAATTTTCTCCTTTCATCACTTAAATTCAGTATATCCTGTCATATCTTGTCTTTCTACTTATTTGATCCTCTACGACCATTAATATTTCATATCTCAAAGTTGCTCATTGTCATCTACTCATACTTTCTTCCTTTCAGTCAGGTTGCCTAATGCTTCCTCAAATCTCTCTACAATCTCAGCCTCCTTCAATTTATCCAGATACAGTCTCATTACTTTCCTAACTTTTTATGTTTCTTTAGTTAATTAGAGTTGTGGCGATTCGTGAATGACTTGAATCGCAAGAATCGAATCATGTCCCGGACGAATCATCGTTCAAGAGTCGTCTGTCTCGTGACGATTTCAAGTGCCAACGATTCATGATTCGAAAGCGACTGCCGAATCGTGCCGAATGATTACGAATGCCAGAGAGCAGTCAAGAGGGCGACGAATCGTCAATCAAAAGAATCGTCTTTCTCGTGACGATTCCAAGATCCAACAATTCATGATTCGAATGCAATTGAGGAATCGTGCCGAATGATTACGAAAACCATAAAACAATCAAGGAGGAGGACGCGTATGAACAAAGGAAGCACAGAACGCAGATCGGCAGCCGTTAATTATTATTCACGAACTACAGAAGACAGACACGAAACGTAGCGAAATACACAGCTGCCAATGCACACAATTAATATCAAATAATCAAAGTATGCTGAAAAATTACGTCTTTGTTATGCGTCGTTTGTACAGTTTACATGTAATACATGTAAATGAACACTTCTCATGTGACTTCTAAAATTTTCCCGGCGTATTTCTTCTTCCAATAATTTTCGGGTGTGCAGCCGGATCCCATTGACATTCTGCAACGATATTTCGGCCCAGAGACGTCCGGCCATCTTCAGGTGAGTAGGCAACTACTGAAGAGCGCAGGTACGTTCGCGGTATTTATACCGAGTATTGCGCATGTGAGATACGCTGGAGTCTTATTGCGCATGTGAGATACGCTGGAGTCTTACTGCGCATCTGTTAGATGGTGACATGCGTGGTACGGCCGAGCTGTGTGTGCTGCCCTCGGTGGTGAAAGTGAACATTCATCTAATCATTGAGAATCGAATGATTCCGTCGATTCCGCTGTGCCTCAATAGCTTTAAGAACAGGGTTCCAATTTTTATCCAGCTGAAAGCCGTTGTCACGATTTATCAAATTGTCAGCAAGGCGTATTTCAACCGCTTCTTTGAAGACTGAGTTCCAAAAGCCGGAAACTGGAGCTAAAATTGTGGTTTTGTTGTATTCCATGGAGTGTCCCATGGAAATGCAGTGCTCTGCTACAGCTGATTTGGACGGTTGCAGAAGACGGGTGTGTCTTTCGTGCTCCGTACAGCGCTCTTGAACTGTTCGAGTCGTCTGACCTATGTAAGCAGAACCACACTCGCAGGGAATTTTATAAACGCCCGCTTTTTTCAGTAGCAGATCGTCTTTTACAGATCCGACTAGGGCTATATTCTTCGCTGGTGGACGGAAGATGACCTGGATTTTATGTTTCCTTAGCAATCTGCCTATTTTAGAGGACAGATTGCCAGCATAAGGAAGGAATGCAACTGATTTGTAATTTTCTTCATTGTCCTCTGTGCGTTGCTTCTTGTTGTTATGATTACGTATGGCCTTCCTTATTTGGCGTGGTGTGTAGCCATTCTCTTTGAACACTTTCTCCAAGTGTTGCAGTTCTGCAGGAAGATTTTCTTCGTTCGATATCAAGTGTGCTCGATGTATTAGCGTACTAAGGACACCAGCGGTTTGTGCGGGATGATGGCAGCTGGACGCCTGGAGGTATTTGGACGGTTGCAGAAGACGGGTGTGTCTTTCGTGCTCCGTACAGCGCTCTTTTTATGGAGGACTTTGAGGAGAAGGCACTTGAGTCTGCTGTGCGTAGGTGCGTAGGTTTCCTGTACACAGAATGTCCCAAAGAGCCGTCATCCTTGCGTCGTACCAGCACGTCCAGAAATGGTAAAGCTCCATCTTTTTCACTCTCCATGGTCAACTTGATATTTTCATGTATTGAATTTAAGTGACGGTGGAATTTCTCCAGTTCCTCTCTACCATGAGGCCATACAACGAAAGTGTCGTCTACGTAGCGCCAGAACACAGTGGGCTTTAAAACAGCAGACTTAAGTGCCTTCTCCTCAAAGTCCTCCATAAAAAGAGCGCTGTACGGAGCACGAAAGACACACCCGTCTTCTGCAACCGTCCAAATCAGCTGTAGCAGAGCACTGCATTTCCATGGGACACTCCATGGAATACAACAAAACCACAATTTTAGCTCCAGTTTCCGGCTTTTGGACTCAGTCTTCAAAGAAGCGGTTGAAATACGCCTTGCTGACAATTTGATAAATCGTGACAACGGCTTTCAGCTGGATAAAAATTGGAACCCTGTTCTTAATGCTATTGAGGCACAGCGGAATCGACGGAATCATTCGATTCTCAATGATTAGATGAATGTTCACTTTCACCACCGAGGGCAGCACACACAGCTCGGCCGTACCGCGCATGTCACCATCTAACACATGCGCAGTAAGACTCCAGCGTATCTCGCATGCGCAATACTCGGTATAAATACCGCGAACGTACCTGCGCTCTTCAGTAGTTGCCTACTCACCTGAAGATGGCCGGACGTCTCTGGGCCGAAATATCGTTGCAGAATGTCAATGGGATCCGGCTGCACACCCGAAAATTATTGGAAGAACACTTCTCATATTTCGCGTATCCCAAAATGTGTAACGATTTGGATTATATTTCGTATTTAGAAAGGTTTTTGTTTTTTGAGATCATCTCCTTTTTTTTTTTTTTTTTTTTTTTTTTTTTTTTTTTTTTTTTTTTTTGTAAGAATTCGATTTTACAAAAATACTCTTTTTATGTAAAAATGTTTCCTAACGCCATCCCGAAAATCTTTTTTACTATTTAGGTTTTTATGTTTATCTTTCCTGAAAGGACCCTATTTTACACAAAGAAACATTTTTATATAAAAACAAGAATTTCTTGTATCTCGAATAAAATTTGGTATTTAGAGACAGATTTTGAGTTTTAAATTTTATATCGACGTGTCTCCTGAAACTAAGTGATTGTAAAATTTATTTTTTATTTATACGTATTAGATATATATTCATTACCATACATTTAATGAAATTTGTATTTAAATGGCTGAAGATTAGAACAGAACGAAAAAAATTAATAATGCTACAGCAAGATTCGAACTAGTGACCTACATTCACTATTTTGACAACCTACGCTACGCTACAACCTATTAGCTACGCGGACACCAGAAATAATTGGGACCATAGTATGTATTTATATCCGTATGCAGAACTTCAAATACCATTTTCTCGAGAATTTTTTAGAATTGAATCGAATGGTTTTGGCTGATTATTTTTTAAATCTGAACTTAATGCACCATAAATATTTAAAAATCCGATACCCGTATTTGTCTCCTTTTTGGTAGTCTGTAAGAATCGTACCGTTGTAGACCCAAAAAGAATTGTGAACGAATCGTAGGAAAAGATTCACGTTAGATTCCAACATCCAAGACACAAACAAGTTATTGCCATCTATTAGTACGATGTAGAACGTTTTTGGCATTCTGTAAGAAACGTACCATTGCAGACTATAAAGACTCGTGAAAGAATATTGAAGGAATCGTAGGAATCGAATCACAATGTGGGATTAAATCACAAGAATCAATTAAAATAAAAAAGTGTTTCCCAACATATCTATAAGATATGCCCCTTATGTCTGCCCCTAGGGACACCTAACTCCTAATCCTCCGTTTCACCTTTCAGTAAGTGGCACGGGAGCACAGGCAGTGGCAAGCTATGGCTCAGAGTTCAGAAGCAGATGCAACTATGTAGAACAGACTTACTACCACTCATATTAGTGGCAAAAAAAAAAAAAAAAAAAAAAAAAAAAAAAAAAAAAAAGAGTTATTCTTTTCATTCTCCACTCCGAGGAGTGGAGCGGGCTGTTTGAGATCCGGCCCATAAAGAGTCGCGGTTCTATTCAGCCAATTATGAGACAAGCTGATAGTGGGGCAAAGGGGAATCCCAATTGGGAATAAGTGGGAGGGGCTTACCAGTTCCGGCATACGCCTTACAACCAAGGAAAACCTCCCGAAAACCTTGGTCGGAACCGGGGGATTGGGACCAATTTATTTTATCTCCGGGACTTGCCCTGAACTAAAAATGGATTATCGAGAGAACACGACTGCACTCACGACAATCAAAGATCGGACGCTCAGAGTTACTCTCATAATCTCGTAGAGATCAGCTCGACCAACAGTGGACAAGCATCCCCCTACAGGAACCACACCCGTGGGCACGGTGTCCTGCGTGGGCACGGTGATAGACACGCCCTATTGTATATATAGCTCTGTCATAATTCGACTGCAAGCAACTTTGCGCTCTAAATGGCAGTGTAGTAATGCTGTTAGGTTATAAAAGTAAATTTGTGCGAAGTTACATGTTAATTTCGTTGGACATGACACAATATACACAGAAATGCGCGATATTATGCATAAGTGTCAAACGAAAAGGGATTAGACATAACAAATATCTTGTTGGGCTCTTTTTTGTCTCCAAATGTCGCTTTTATTTTTCTTTAGTCGGTATCTATTTTTTCCCCTAGTTGTACATTCTACAGACTTGCATTTGGCTTCTAGTCAGTTCAGTTTAGCCATTTTGCACTTCCTGTCAATCTCATTTCTTAGTCGTCTGTATTCCATTTTACCTGCTTCATTAACTGCATTTCATATCTTCTCCTTTCATCAATTAAATTTATTCTCTCATGTGACACCCATGGACGTTTTGTAGCTCTTATCTTTCTACCTATTTGGTCGTCTGATGCCTTGACTATTTCATCTCTTGAAGCTACCCAATCTTCTTATATTGTTCTTATTGGAGGTAATTAAAGGAATCTAAATTTGGTGGGGCTCTGTCGTGCCCCCAGATATAAATTACACTTCTACGCGGTTGAAGAATAATAACATGCGTGAGTACTGTATGCTCATTCCATCTTACCGTTAGAAGCACTGGATAAAAATTCCGAAGTTTGCGTGCACACGAAAGCTGCGACTGAAAGAGAGGGGGGGGGGGGGAGAGAAAGAGAGAGACAAGACGTGAGATGTCAAATCAGGTTTGCTGTTCCAGGCTGGAGCTGATGTTTGAACGCGCAGAGCAGCGCTCCATGGAGCTGGAGAAGAGCTACGCTGAGCTGGACTCCTGGAAACAGCGCGGCGACGACCTGCTCTACTCGATGATCCCCAAACCCGTGGCTGACAGGCTGCGCGCAGGGGGCGACCCCATCAGCACCTGCCAGGTACTTGCTGCAAAAGGCTTCAAGGCATGCCAGGTACTTGCTGTAAGAGGCTTCAAGGCATGCCAGGTACTTGCTGTAAAAGGCTTCAAGGCATGCCAGGTACTTGATGTAAAAGGCTTCAAGGCATGCCAGGTACTTGCTGTAAAAGGCTTCAAGGCATGCCAGGTACTTGCTGTAAAAGGCTTCAAGGCATGCCAGGTACTTGCTGTAAAAAGCTTCAAGGCATGCCAGGTACTTGCTGCAAAAGGCTTCAAGGCATGCCGTGCCACCAATTACATCTCACTACTCACATTTAAAAAAATTTGACTTTTGCTTTTCAAGTGTAGGAAAGTTGACATAACTCAGAATATCAACAACAGAGGTTCAAACTATTTGCAAAAGTTGAGACTATTTTGAAAATTGACATAGCTGACATATTACTGCCTTTTTTTCTTATTTTCCCGATGTAGTGGTAAGATAGTAAAAGATTTGATTATGCCTAACTAACCACGTCTAAAAAGTGGTCTCCTGACCCTGGTCCGTGAAGCACAAAGTTGTCCGCAAGAGGTAAAATACGGTCCACGAAAGTTACAAAATTTCGACCTTTTATTCATTTTGAATGACTAATTCGTTCTTACGTGGTCAGTCAACCTAGTTTACGAAAACTTAACCACTGGTGATAACAGAAGTGGACAACCGCCGGTAAAATTTGAAATTCATTAGTGTCTTTAGTCGTGAACGCTTCTTGAATTCCAAAATGATAGGAATTGTTAAGAACGTATTTTGAATTCACCTTCTTGGGTACTTTGCTTGTAAAAAGGTCAAATCATTCAATAACAATCCGTAAATCACCTGCTACTATCTTACGATTTTCACCAAGACTTATTTAGGTGAACGTTTCCTGCTTAAAAAACAAATCCAGGATTCCATTGAAACAGTATTAGCCCTACGATTATTGAACTTGAAAATACGTCGAAAGCCCTAAAATAACATTGCTGCAAGCCGCTACCAAAATTGACTATTATGATAGTAATGGTAATACATTGGCACTGAAATCTCCTAGTTTCATAATTACAAGCGGCTGGAAACTGCTGCTGTGAGAGCGGAAAAAGTCGCACTGGCGTGTTTTACGACCCACTTTAAGTTTTCCTTTAGTTTTATGATTTTTTGCTAACATTTCGGAAAAAATATAAATAATACGATAACGACTCTACTGCTGTGATAATATCTGTGCACTCAACAAGTAAAATTCTCTCCGACCGTATTTCAACAAACAGCGAAAATTATTTGATTTTTGAGTTTAGCTTCGACAAACACACTTTTTTTAACTTTTACCGCTTTAAACTATAATTTTAATATCTCTCCCATATTTTCATTATCTTTTTTCCTTTAAAGTATCGTCAACTATCTTGCCGTGGTAGTTTGACCTCTTTTTCAAGTTTATTTTCTTTGCCTGTAATGGTTTGCGTATAATCAAATGACAATGTCAAATCGTCTTTATTTTTTTTAATGTCTCCGAAACGATGCGAATTATGGAAAAAATTAAAAGAGAACAAAGCTGTAAAGAATATTCTCATCTACAAGTACGTTTATTCAATTTTCGTCTCTGAATGGTTAAGGCGTTATTTGCAATTAAATTTCCTACAGCCAAAAGACCATCACAAACGGCCTATTTTTAGTGTTACTAAATCAAATGTTTGTTAATCTGTGGGACTTAACTACTCTGGTCATCAATCCCTGGGCTTACAAACTACTTAAACTAACTTTCGCTAAGGGCAACAAATACACCCATGCCCGTGGGATTACTCGAACCTCCGACGGCGAGCAACCGCGCGCTCCAGAGCGATACGCCTTAGAGTGCTCGGCCACTCCACCGCGGCTGACTTGCTGATTAACAAATCTTTAACTGATTAACAAACGTTAGAATTGCGAGACCAAATAACATCGAGATGACTTGAAAAGTATGATGCGTTGAGCTAAGTAATTCGCTGTTGACGATCACGATAATTTCCTGTTAAGACACTGCTCTGTCTATCGTACAGTGAAACACATTTGTTGCAGTCATTTGACGAGGTGTCCATCCTGTTCTGCGAGCTGGTGGACTTCAGCTCCTCGACGGTGCAGGACGCCATGGACGTGGTGACCAGCATGAACGCCGTCTTCACGTGTTTTGACGCTCTCATGGATCGCTACAATGTGTACAAGGTAATGCTGACGTGCGCCAATAAAACCACAGAAAACCGGGTATTCTGTACAGATAACTCCTCCATTTTCCAAAGTCTAGAGTTTTATACATCTATACAAAGCGTAAAATTGAATTAGAGACAGATTTATTTTTCTAATAAAATTAATCAAATTGTACTTTAAAACTGGTAGAAACATTGCGTGCCTGATGAACTGTAGATAATGATACCCCGCGACTTATCTTAGAAGATAAATTAAAGAAAGGTAAACCTAAGGTTCTAGGTTTTGTAGACTTGTAGAAAGCTTTTGACAAGGTTGATTGAAATATACACTTTCAATTTCTGAAGTAAGCAAGGATACACTATAGGAAACGGAAGGTTATTTACAATTTACAATACAGAAAGTTATAAAAGTCGAAAGGACGCAGTGGTTGGGAAGGAAGTAAGACAGTGTTGTAACCTTTTCCTAAATTTTTTCCATTTGTACAACGAGCAAGCTGCAACTAAAAGCAAAGAGAAATTTGGAAAAGGCATAAAAGTTCAGGAAGTAGACAAAATCTTTGCGGTTTGCCGATGACATTGAATTCTGTCAGAGATTGCAAGGAACCTGGGACGGAATGGATGGTGTCTTGAAAGGAGCGTGTAAGATGAACAACATGAACAAAACGAGGGGAATGAAATATAGTCTACGAAAATCATGCAATGATGAAGGAGTTAGATTAGGTAACGAGACGAAAAAGATGGTAGATGCGTTGTTATTTCTTTGGCAGTAAAATAACATACGGTAGTCGCGGTACAGGTGATGCACACTGGTAACAGGAAGAAAAGTTATTCTGGAAAAGAGAAATTTGTTAACATCGAATATCAATTTAAGTGTAGGTAATCTTTTGTCTAGACGTTTGTGTGCAGTGTTGCCTTGTGGACGATATGGAGTTCAGACAAAAAGATGACAGAATTTTATTAAATTTGGCTAAAGGATAATTTTGAAGATTAAATGGGTATGTCGCGTAAATAAAGATTACAGAACAGAATTAGGGAGAAAAGAATTTTCTGGCATACGTTGAGTAAAAGAAGGAACCGATTCGTAGGACACAGTCTGAGACATCAAGGAATTGTCATTTTAGAACTGGATGGAAATGTATGATGTAAAAATCGCAGAGGGAAAGCAAGAGACGAATAAAGAAAACAGATTCAAACTGATGTGGGTTACCGTTCTCATGAGGAGCTGGGGTTGAGTACAGTGTAAAGCTGCATCAAACCAGTCTCCGGACTAAAGAGCACAAAAAGGTGCTGCTGGACGAGGTTATTAATTACGAGCTATAAAAAGAGAACACACCTAATTTGGGTGTGCTAGACGAATTTTACGTTTGTTCTATGTGCAAAAAGAGGCACATTGTCTTAATTGTGCTTTATATGATGTTGAGATATTATCCGCAACGTTAAACTGTATGTGTCGCACAATTATTGATATGTTGTGTTTATTAACTTTGGTAACCGTTGTGACTATGAGTGACATCACGATCACTAACCCGTGCATCTATAACAACATATTTGAGAAGATGAGGCCTGTTTGTAGCTGTTATGTTTAAAATATTTCCATTGTGCATGGGCTGTCAGTTTAGCTGATAAAGACAGTTTCCGGGAAACGTGTTCAATAGTAATACAAACGACTGTTTTTCTGTACCACCTGCAGTGGAAATATTGACGTCCCAGTCCACACTCGGTGGGTTTATGGACTTGAAGATGGCCCAATGATAGATCGGACCGGTCTGATATATACTAACAACAAAACGGTCATTGTGTGATTCATAATTTTAAAAAGAAAAAAAAATCTGCTTTCAAGAGAAGCTTTCGTGGTAATGGATGATTGGATTCACGATATCTTGTCAGAAAGACTAAAATAGGTAGTAACTGACGGAAAAAAGGAATAGAAATGCTATCTGGCGTTACCGAGGAAAGTGTTATAGGGCCAGTACTTTTCCTTGTCTTTATAAACGATTTAGGAGACAACCTGAGTAGCTCTGTTAGACTGTTCAAGACTGATGCTCTCGTGTGTCAGGAAAGTTACCGGAAGACCAAAAGCAGCTGGAAATTATTTAGATAAGGTATCTGCATGGAACGAAAATTGGCAAATTACTCTAAATAATGAAAAGTGTGAAGTCATTCATATTAAAACTAAAAGAAATCCGTTAAACTTCATTTCACGATAAAAAGTCATATCTAAAGTTTGTAAATTCAGCTAAATACCTAGGAATTACAATAATGGATAACTTGGTAATTTCCTAGAACGTCCAGGAATCGAACCCAGAACGATATATATCGTTCTCACAGCTCAAGCGATATGTATCAAAAAGGTAGTCACACTATCCTCTTAGTTATAATCTAAAAATTTCTATGGTTAACTATTAGGCAGCAGGCAGAATTCCCAACAAAATTCCAGACATTTCTCTACGGAACAAATCCTCGACATTAGTTCAGGGCACGGTCAATTATTCATCACAATGAATTCACTAATTTCACACAATAACTATATAATATATTGATACTTATATACTGTAGATAATAAATAATCTACAATTATCCTCGTTAATTACAGATTACAACAACAGAATGTACCATCGATTACACGTCTCAGACCAAATATTCGAGCCTTCGGCGCTCATTTGAAAAAAAAAAAAAAAAAAAAAAAAAAAAAAAAAAAAAAAAAAAAAAAAAAAAAAAAAACTCTTTGTTAATCTACACCTCACTATCAGACTGAAGCTACGAATCACTTTTTACCTCATTGTTACAATCTACACGTTTCTTTGGTGCATTATTAGGCAGCAGGTCGAATACCCAACAAAATTCCATACATTTCCAATAAAGAAAAGTGTCAGATCGCTAACGTCATTTGGCAATTGCGCGTCCGTCTACCTTTTCGATACATATCGCTCGAGCTGTGAGACCGATATATATCGTTCCGGCTTAGATTCCAGGGAATTCTAGGAAATTACCGACAACTTTAATCGGAGAGAACACACAGAAAATATCATTGGCAGAACAGTTTGAGGATGCAACAGTCGTACTAAAGAAAGTGCCTACTCTACGCTTGTGCATCTTATTTTGGAGTATTGACGCGTAGTGTGGAATCTCCCCCAAGTGGGACAGACAGAGGACATGGAGTTCAAAGAAGGGCAGCTCATCTTGTGTAATCACGATGTAAGGGAGAAAGAGTGTGGCGGAAATTATGCACGAGTTGTGGTGTAAATCATTAAAAGAAAGGCGTTATTCATTGTGGCGAGATCTGTTTGTGAAATTTGTTTCTCCAACTCTTCTGCATGCGAACATAATTTGTTAGCACCAACCTACATACGGAGACATGATCATCATGGTAAAATAAGTGAAATCAGACCGAAAACGGAAAGAATCAGGTGTCCCTTTTTCCCGCGCGTTATTACAGAATGGAACGGTAGAGAAATATCATGAAAGTGGTGCGATGAACCCTCTGCCATGCACTTTAGTGTGATTCCTAGTAATTATGTAGATATAGAGGAATATAGTAACTGTGGCATTAGCTTACATTGCGAAGTCAACATTTCATAAAAATAATGCTTTGGTTCGTCACATTTCGTGGCTACTTTCAGCGAATAGTTTTAATATTACAGTTGCTGTAAGTTGTGGCTGTACCCACTCAAAAAACTGAAAGTGGGTAAAATACCCATTCATGACTTGAAGGAATATTTATTTACATTCAGCCGCGCGGGGATGGCCACTCCCGGTGGGGCGTGTCTGGGAAAAAGGGGGAAATCACTTTTCCGATTTTCACGCTAGGAAAACTGCTGACGGTATATAAGGACCATCCCACATCGTTTTATTAACTTTTTTCCATTGCCTGTGAAAATCTAAAATGCCTAATTTTCATTCTGCGTGAGCTTTTAGTTTCATGACGCTTCTTACTCTACTTTGCAGAAAGCATACGCTTTGAAGATACGTTTTCGTGACACGTGGTAGTACAGCATTTTAGTTTTTCTAATAAAACGTTAACCTTTTCTTAATTCGTAACAATCGTTTTAAAATGACATTCTTTGTAAAGTATGTATACGTAATTATTCAGCCGGCCGCGGTGGCCGAGGTGACTGAGGCGCTCCAGTCACGGTCAGCACGGCCACTACGGTCGGGGGTTCGAATCCCCCCTCGGGCATGGATATTTGTGCCGTCCTAGTTCGTAAGTAGTTCATAAGTAGTTTGTAAGTTTAGGGACTGATGACCCCGTAGTTAAGTCCCATAAGCTTAAAAAACATTTGATTTCGTAATGTATTCAAAAAGTTCGGTAGCGGGTAGCTTACTGTTCGATGCATTTTAGACCATACATTACAGAGACTAAAATAGAACTAAAAGTATAGAAAAGTTTTTGAAACGTTTGTCGCAATGAACCTTTCTTATTTTCATTCTCTAATTGTTCGTCCCCCCCCCCCCCCCCCCTCAATTTTCTTCTTCTCGTCAGTTTCCTCTTAGAACTATATCTAACCTAGATCCATGTTTAGTGTTATGTTCTTGATCGATTGTTTTGAAATTTTAACATAACGTTCTTCTGGAATATGCGGATGTTTTATACACTTACTTTTCCAGTATATGTCATAAATGAATGTATACAAATTTTATAACGGGAAAACGTTGATACAAAAAATCGCAAAAGTAATGTACATAATGGTTTGTATAATATATTGAAGAAATAGGTACCTAGAAAACTTCTTGAATTACAATGCAACCTTATGTGAAAATTTCAAAGCAATCGGTCATTTACTTTAGAAGATTAACCCTTTCAGTCCCACATTATGAAATCAGCTTTGGAAAAATTAAAATTCAGTGATTTCCGTATTAATACAGTGCAGTAAGCATCAAAATATGGGTTTTTAAATTTTTGGTACAACTATTGTTTTTTTGTCACGTATTTGACAGACGTTTGTATGGAGGTATTTTATTACTTGGACGTTATTTTGTTGATAGTTAACACTGCCAGATTAAAAATGCTAGCATAATCTTCGGCGCAACACCAAAGACAAGACACTTCACTGCTGGAATAAAGTAAAAGGAACCACACTCACGATCACACTCTCAGCCACGTACAGACGGCAACGCAACACAATCTCCAAGGTGGACAGATTAATGCCTCAGAAGTGGCTATACGCCGTAACAAGCTGCAATATGTCGTACTATAAGCATGTTGTTCATCAACCAAAATGCAACTTTAAGGATTGCTGCACAAAATACGGTTTAAATCAACTTTTAATACGTTGTTGTCGAGGAACAGCACTGGAAATGAAGGGATTAACGACTGTACACAAACCAACAGAACATTTTTGTCAAAATATTGACGGAATCAATAACTCAAATGTCTGTAAATCTATCGGATCAAACTGCGTGGTCATCAGTCCGTAGCTTACAAACTACTTAAACCTAGGTAAACTAACCTACGGACAAACGCACACACCCATGCACCAGGAAGGACTCGAACCTCCACGGCGAGCAACCGCGCGCTCCACAGCGAGATGCTTTAGACCGCGCGGCTACTCCACCGCGGCACGGAATCAATAATGGTCCTATAATGTTCTAGTTCAGTTAAATGATATATTGAATAAATTAGTAGATGAATCAAATGTTGAGAATAAATTTGATATCATGTTCAGTTGATTTTTTGTTGTTTTTTTAATTTTGTTTGGTTTATAGGAAAAAAATTAATTCGTTGAATAGAATTAATGTTATTCAGAATATAATGAATAGTGAAAATCGTATTATTGGTGAAATTTGAGGGATTTCGTTTATAATTTACCTCGTCAGAAGTAAACGTTAATTTACTATGTTTTTGTTTAAGAGACCATTACTTACTTTCAGTCATCTGATGCATCAAGGTGTTCTATTTATGGTTATTTGAGAGGTTACTGAAAGCAGGGGCAGTGGGGGGGGGGGGGCGCAATTAGAGGAGGGGCAACATTTGGCTGGCCGCGGTGGCCAAGCAGTTTGCGGCACTCCAGTCGGGGTTTCGAATAACCCCTCGGGCATGGATATTTGTGCCGTCTTTAGTATAAGGTAGTTCAAAAGTAGTTTGTAAGTTTAGGGACTGATGACCCCGCAGTTAAGTCCCATAATATCTACAAACATTTGAATTTGGCAACATTTGGACAACTACCGACACCGTCTGAAGAGAAGGTCGTGCCACGTCACGCAAAGTAGGTCGTGAGCACGTAGCTCACTGGCTGGCTGATGGGGCACGGCCCACCGCATCGCATAGGCCAGCCAGTGAGATACGCGCTCGCAACCTACTCTGCGTGACGTGGCAGCGCGGAGGCCTTCTCTTCAGAAGGTGTTGCAACTACCCACCCTTAAAAAATATGAAACGCCAGGCCTGGTTGTACGTACCCACAAGACCTCGACATGATCAGTGTGTGTTGTGTTGTGTTGCGTCAGGTAGAGACGGTGGGGCAGGTGTACATGGCGGTGAGCGGAGCGCCCGAGCCGTCCTCGAGACACGCGCAGAACGTGGCGGACGTCTCGCTGCAGCTGGTGCGACGCGTCCGGGAGCTGCGCCTGCCCTCCGGCATCAGCATCCAGATACGCATAGGTGAGCGCAGGGCTCGGCTCTCACTCAGCCACAACACGCTAGTATGCTTTACCACCCTCAGAGCCTGTTGTTGTTGTAATCTTCAGACTGCAGACAGGTTTGATGCACTGTAAACGCTACCCTGTCCTGTGCAAGTCTTTTCATCTGAGAACACGTACGGCAACCTACATCCTTTTGAATCTGCTTACTGTATTCGTCCCTCGGTTTCCCTCTACGATTTTTATCCCACATCCCTACTTCTACTGCTAAGTTGACAATTCCTTGATGTCTCAGAATGTGTCCAACCAATCTATCCCCTCTCTTTGTCAGGATATCCCAGAAACTCCTTTTCTCCCCGATTCGGTTAAGCGCCTCCTCATTAGTTACATGATCTACCCATCTAATATTCATCATTAGTCTGTAGTACCACATTTCAAAAGCTTCTATCACTTTTTTGTCTGAACTCCTTATCGTCCACATTTCACTCTCATACAATGCTATACTCCAGACAAATGCTTTAAGAAAGGACTTCCTAACATTTAAATTAATATTGGATGTTAACAAGTTTCGATTCTCTAGAGACGATTTTCTTCCCATAGCCACTGTGTATTTTATATCTTCTCTATTTTGGCCATCAGAAGTTATCTTGCTACCCAAATAACTAAACTCGTCTACCACTTTTATTATCTCATTACCTAATCTAATTCCTTCAGCATCACCTGATTTTCTGACTTGCATTACCCTCTTTTTACTCTTGTTAATGTTTATCTTATATCTTCCTTTCAATACTCTGTCCATTCCATTCAGTTGCTCTTCCAGATTCTTTGCAGTGTCGGACAAAATTACTATGTCATCGGCAAACTGCAAAGTTTTTATTTCTGCTCCCTGAACTTTAATTCCCACTCCAAATTTCTCATTGCATTCCTCCACTGCTTGCTCAGTGTACAGATTCAACAACAATGGGGAAAGACTACAAACCTGTCTTACTCCCTTCCCAACCTCTGCGTTTCTTTCTTGCCCTCCGACTCTAATAACCGCTGTCTGGTTTTTGTGTAGGTTGAATATAGCTCTTCCCTCCCTATATTTTACCCCTGCTACCTTTAGAATTTGGAATAGTGTATTCCAGTCGACATTGTCAAAAGCTTTCTCCAAATCTACAAACGTCAAAAGTGTAGGTTTGCCCTTCCTTAGCCTATCTTCTACGATAAGTCGTAATGTGAGTATTGCCTCCCGTGTTCCTACATTTCTCCTAAATCCAAACTGATCTTCCCTGAGGTTGGACTCCACAAGTTGTTCCATTCGTCTGTAAATAATTCGTGTTAGTATTTTGCAACCATGACTTATTAAACTGATAGTTCTGTAATGCTCACATTTGTCTGCACTTGCCACCCCACCTCGGCAATGTCTGTGGTTCATGGGGGTGGCCTCAGTGCCTACCGGGATCAAATGGGGTTGAGGATGTCGGTAGACGTTACAACTTCTTGCACACATGGTGCCACACACACTGTTGTTTCAGCTACTACATAGTCCGAGTCACGTAGGAAGCGGCCCAGTTTTAAGCATTCTGCGCGTCCCCCTCCATTACCGCAATGGCAACCAGTAACATTCATCCTATAGGAACGTTGTTGGCCGCAAGTTACGCAATGTTTCTCCCACAGGCACAACTGTTCACGCTCGGCAGCAGGGTTGTCAGGTATAGCGATTTTTCGCATTCTTGGTTACTTTTTTCTTAGAATAGTAGCCATTCTAACTTTCTGGCGACTGGCGATTAAATTTGGCTAGTAAAGTGATTGGTTGGCGACTTATGGCTATACTATTTCTTCTTTCGAATAACCTGTTTGGAGGGTACATCAACTTTGTACACTCTTCACTGTATTAGATTTCCTTCGTTTCCAAATTTCCTTCGTGCTTTTAGAGTGTTGTTCCCTTTCTTCTTGAGTCCACTTTCGTCTAGTTGTTTTCTTTGCTCTTGAAATTCTGCCATTTGTACTGCCTTGCTGAAATGAATTCTGTTTTTTATTGTGTCTATTGTAATTCCAGCGTTTTCCAAGTCCTTCTCAGTCTCTATGCACTATGCAGGCTTGGATTTGTAGCTATTGAGTAATGTGAATATCCGCTTGGTTAGTCTTTTGTTATTCATTCTGAATATATGTCCAAAAAAACTGTAATCTTCTCTTCCTCATTACGTCAGCTAGTTTTTCAGTTTTCAAATATATCTCTCTGTTTGATCTTAACCTGTATTCAGAATTATCGTTTGTTTTAGCTCCCAGTATTTTCCTTAAAATTCCTCTTTAGACTTTCTCTAGTTTCTCAAGATCCCCATTTCTTGTTAGTTTAAGTGTTTCTGCTGCATACAGAGATTCGGGTCTGGACACTGCTTGGTAGTGTTTTAATTTCGTGTTCCAGGACAAGGATTTTCTATAAACGTTTTTGGTCATATGAAACACTCTTTCCATTTTATGGCCTTTAGTTTCTATAGCTGTCTTTTTCTTTTACATTGTATGTAATTCACTCTCCTAGGTATTTCAAGGAATCCGTTTTTGTATTGTATTGTCTACTGCAATATTTTGAGGAGCATCACTGATGTTTGTCATAAACTTCGTGTTTTCAAAAGATATGTGTAGTCCACTTAATGGCTATTTTATTTCAAATGAAACGAATGTAAAGCAATCCCTCTTGAGACATTGTATCAATGACACCGACTTAACATCGGTAGATTGCTGGGGAAATGTAACCAAGCTACAAAAGTCTGCAGGTATCTTTGATCCAAGGAAGAGTGACACAGAATGCAGACCCTTGAAGATAAAGTTCCTCGACGAGTCTACTTACAACAGTTAAAGAACAGGCTTTAAATGATGAGTCCTGAAATATACTACAACCCTGTATGTATGGCTCTCAAAGAGATCGTGAGGATAAGATTATATTAATTACAGTATACACAGAGGCATTTAAACAGCAAGTTTTTCCGCACTCTATACATCAGCACAACAGATTATAAACATCGATGTAGAACATACCATAATTTCCCTGTTGTTCTCATAGCTAATTTTGCAGTGTTTCACGATCATTATTACGAATTAAAGTCCATTTCACCTCAAATTATGATATGTTAGTGCAATATTATTAATTACAGTCCACATCAAAATGTTGTTATTAAAAGAAATGTTTGAAAGATTCAATAACTCTATTATTCGCCGGCCGCAGTGGCCGAGGGGACTGAGGCGCTCCAGTCACGGTCTGCACGGCCACTACGGTCGGGGGTTCGAATCCCCCCTCGGGCATGGATATTTGTGCCGTCCTAGTTCATAAGTAGTTTGTAAGTTTAGGGACTGATGACCCCGTAGTTAAGTCCCATAAGCTTAACAAACATTTGAACATTTTAACTCTATTATTCGACAAAGTAAATAATAGTTTTGAAGAATATGAAGCAGATTCGTAATCGAAGCTTTTCACAATAACAACACCTGTGTAAATTTGGTAGAATGAGTCCTGTGTCTCCCGAGTCTCTATTACATTTACAATATAAATACATTTTGACTGTAGTTGTGTCTGTTGTGGTGTGTCTGACTTCAGTTCATGGCTGGACTCAAAAATGTTTCCTTGAAGAACGAGATTCCTTGGATAGTCCAGTCTGCACTTTGTGAATGTGAGAGTGCTGTTTGTGTTACTTGCTACTCAGTAACCAGCTTAGTCCCTGAATTTATTTTTAAGTCACACAACATAATTAGCATAGCACAGTAAAGTTAACTGATTTAAAATTGCGATATTTGCTTATTTTTACTGATGAAAAGATGGCTATATTTTGGTATTTTATTGATAAAAAGTTGGCGATATTTTGTCTATTTTTTGTTTAAAATTTGGCGACAGAGCAATGGAAAACCAGGCAACACTGCCCGGCCGTAGTTCCTCCTCTCCTCGCTTCCCCTATCACTCCGCCTCTATGCGCAGAAGCGCCTTCCTACATAACGCGAACGTACATCTAATCTAATCTAATACAAACGATACTGTAGGCTAGCGGGAAGCGCCCAGGTTTTCCCAGAGTTTAGAATTGTTACTGCCAAAGTCAAGTGCAGGCCGGCCCGAAAAAATTCGGCGCCCTAGGCAAATTATTTTAATCGCGCCCCAATTAATAAAATCGCAATGAAACATCAATGTAATATATACAGTGCATCTTTCTTCATTCAAATACATAATCACAACCAATAGATTACATAATCATATTTCCCAATTAATATCCATGCTAGGATTTTTACCTGTCACTTTCCACTTCTTTCACCTCTGGCAGTATTGCTCATGTGAAAAATACCGAGTAGCACCGTGGTTCAGAACCCACATTAAACTGTAGGTCCCCCCATAACTGGCTGGGTAAGTCAGTTCGAAGGTCGGAGGAAGGCAACGGCATATCACCTCCAAACAGGACCATGCCTGGTAAAGCACTGTGGTGTTCAAACCAATCTTCGGATCGTTGACTGCTTTACCTTTTTTTATCCATGAGTGTATCATGCACATCAGCTAGCTGATAACGGAAAGAATGCAATGCATCAATTCTGCTCTCCCATCTAGTATCACTCACTGGTTTTAGCGTCAAAACAGGCACATTGGGCAATATGACATCCCAAAGATATGTTGAAGCAGAAAAATACACATACATCATTTGTATCAAGTTGAAGAAGGGTGTGGTGAGGTCATTAGCGCCCATTGTGTACTACAGAGTAAAATGTTTTAAGAGATTTTAAGTAATTACAGTTTATCCTACCGATACTCAGCTTTTCAACATTACGATGTATGGGGGTTCTGCTCGCTGCAACATTATTCTCCTGGGGCGTAGTGGTAGAAATAAATACTCGTTATGTACAATTTTTCACTTCTTCTTTAATTTGAAATCAAACTGCTTGTCCAGCAAAACATTTACAACATTACAATGGAACAGAACTTAGCTGGTAGTACTTCCATTTCAAAACACAGAGTGACATAGTTTCCAGTGCACTTTAGAAAAGCCAAAACTCCAACTCCCCCGCACAAGGCGGTGAGGAAAATATATAACATCGGCAATAATGACATAACATTACGCATTGTTCATAACAATTGAATATACTAATTTACAATTAACGGACACAACATAAAAAAATTCATGTAGGCTACACAAAAATAATCACAATAAAAATGAAAACTATACGTACAATAATTCTAGATGACACATTTCTTTTTGAATTGAAATCTCTGATCTTTCTGTTTGACAACAAAGTGTGATGTTAAATGTCAATTAATTTGTTGATGAGTACATCTTACATCTTCCTAACATATATTTAAACTATCAAATATATTTGCAATTCTGAAAATAGGATCAAAATCTCACGTCAGTCCATATATACAACGAATTCAATATTGTAAATCTCGACTATTACATTAATTACACAATTAGCTGGTCTACACAACTTGTTTATAAGCCTAACATATATACAATGCTATTTATTTTCATTTCTTTTTGTTTTTCACAAAAGTTTTCACAATTCGTCTGTCTACGTCTTTAAATAACATACAATGACGAAACTATTGTATATAGAACTGTTTGGAAACGTCATATGCAAATCTCTTAATTAATGAAATATATCTCTTGTTTTAATCACAGTACCACCAAGACACTGTCCTACACTGATTCCTAGGCTGGCTATTTCGTTTGCAACTTCACACGCAACATATATCACTATTAAACCACACGATTCCGGGTCTGACGCAGACGGTATAGTACGATAACATTGATATGAGAGGACCAGGCAGACGGTATCGTACGATACCATTGACTGCTACTCGCCTATTCATTAAATGCTTACTATAAAAATTCTGCAGAGTGAAAGAGAATGCGTGTAACATTGACTTGCTTCTTGTCTCTTGCCTGTTGCTCTGTCTATGTGTAGTAACCGGGAATTCATCTCTCCTGGAACCGCAGCGCAACAGCAAAGTAAACCGCATTGCGAGCGTACGAGGGTTCGTTGGGCACGACAAATTTGCCGCCCCCCCAAATTCGAGCGCCCTAGTCAATTGCCTAGTTTGCCTATATGGACGGGCCGGCCCTGGTCATGTGTGCTCATGTAAGCTGTAAGTAGTGGATATGTTATGATAATTTGCATATATTGTGCTTGAGGATTAACGTCCCACTTCTTTCAACGAAGGTAGGCAGCGAATAAGAGTGAAAATGTTGTTGTACTTGTTGTTGAACTGCACTTGCGCGTGTTACTGTTTAACTGCTAGTTGTGAATATTTGCTGTAAAAGTGCGTTAATACTACGCTTCCTGTGACAATGTAGCTCAATAATCTGAAATACGCCACGGTGGAGTAGCCGAGCGGTCTAAAGCGTCTCGCTGCGGTGCGCGCGGTTGCTCGCCGTGGAGGTTCGAGTCCTCCCTGGGGCATGGTTGTGTGTGTTGTCCTTAGGTTAGTTTACCTAGGTTTAAGTAGTTTGTAAGCTACGGACTGATAACCACGCAGTTTGGTCCAATAGATTTACAAACATTTGAACATTTGAATCTGAAATACACTCCTTATTCCTTACAGATGCCTCAATGTTGTGTGCCGTTATGTAAGAAACAAAAAGGAAAAATTAGCCGCATTATTTATCGTGAATTTTCGTTTGCTAATGTCCTAAGAAATATGTGGTTACTTGCGATCTGTCGAGAAACCTTCACACAAATACACCATGAAATTCATCAGTCGTGTGTTATGAAAACTTTACTGATGCAGATTATAAGTATGATCCCAATTCAAAATCATCCTTCCTTTTACATATTAAATTTATCTTGCAGAATTTACATTTCAAATCTCAGCATAAGGATAATTAACTTTTATTTACAGGCAGCATGTGATTGTGAGTTTAAAAATGCAAAATCTCTGTAATTAGCGTAACGTAAATTGATTGTTTGTGTTATGCTTCATTTAATTGCTTCTTGCTCCTTTTTGTCAGTAATGTACGATAAAACTGAATAAAACGAAAACTCGTTTATAGTTTCGTGATTATTTTGAGTGATTAATGAGCTATTTTGTTCGTTTTATTCATATGGAAATAAAGTAAAAGGATTTAATATGTGAAAAAACCGTTAATTTCTAGGACTGCTTTCAGGCTGGCGCATTTAGGTGTTTTCTCTGTGTTCTTTTCCTAGACACTAAGAAATAGTACTGTCACACTTTATAAACAGTTTTATTTATTTGTTTTCCTGTTATTGGAGCAAATTAGACATTTCAGCGACATTTTTCCGCACGTCAGATACAAAGGATTTTCATGGTAGTAGAAATTCTTCTGGAAACACAGTCAAGTGTGATTTTATTTCTCGGGAAAGCTGTCTGAAAACTCATCACATTTTGCGTAGCAACTCTACAAAGCACGAAGAAGAGATTGATTAATTCAGTACAACGTGACACAGGAAATCTGATATTAAGTTGTGAAGGAATATTATATAGCGACATATTACTTGGCTGTTTGATTATGAGTCGTAATTGAGCGACCATTTAGGATACGCTGTTTTTCAATCGATGCGTTGTTGTTCATTGCTAGGGTGACCACACGCTGTCATGTAAAAAAGAGGACAAACTGTTTCAAAAAGAAGGACATAGCAAGAAAAAAGAGAATGCACACAACATAAGCTGGCCGCAGTGGCTGAGCGGTCTGCGGCGCGCCAGTCACAGTCTGCACGGCCGCTACGGTCGGGGGTTCGAATCCATCATCGGGCACGGATATTTGTGTCGTCTTTAGTATAAGGTAGTACATAAGTAGTTTGTTGTAAGTTTAGGGACTGATGACCCCGCAGTTAAGTCCCTTAAGTTTAACAAACATTTGAACCACAAAACATATGTCCAAATTTAATAAATATGCTTATTATTAATAGACAAAACACACTTTCCTTAAGGATTATTGATTCTTCTCTGACGATCCAGTTTTCTGCAGAAGTTTATGCTTTCTTAACAGATAAGCTAGCTGTAAAAAGATACACATAAAAACAAAAAGATACACATAAAAATTATCTTAAATTATGTTGGACCATAGCCCATCAACATTCCTTTAACATATTCAAGGTGCGACCTACTCCTTCATTAGTCTACTGCATGGTAATGAATAAAAATATATTTTCAGCATTTGCAATGTGCCCAGACATACTGAAAAAGTATTTATTAATTCATTCAGTTTTGAATGACAGTCATCACATTTACTTACGCAAAAAACTTTGCCCATTTTTTACTACAAGGTACCACAATTCGGGATCACTATTATTCTCTTTCAGAAATTGTTAGATATTTATTGAAACTTACTCGGGTACAATAAACAGCAATTTACACTCACAAGTCATCCGGCCCGGCGGTAGAAGTGGGTACCACAGTAGCTGTACTCACTCGAAAAATCGAGTGTTTAAAACACCAACTCTTGATTTGAAGGAATATTTATGTATTGAGCCGCGCGGGGATGGCCACTGCCGGTCGGGCCGGACTAGGAAAAAGAGGAAAATCATTTTTTCAAGTTTCACGCTGTAAAAACCGTTGACGGTATATAGCACCACCCCATATCGTTTTATCGACTTATTTTTATTCCTGCTTGTTTTCCATTGCATGTGAAAATCGAAAATGCCTAATTTTCATTCGGCGTAAGATTTTAGTTTCATAACGCATCTCACTCTATTTTGAAGAAAGCATATGGTTTAAAGATGTAATTTTTTGACACATGGTAGTACAGCATCTTAGCTTCCTAATATTAACCTTTTCTTAATTCGTAATAATCGTTTTAAAATGACACTCTTTGTCAAGTACGGTATGTGTACGTGTTTTTATTTGCAGACATTACTGACAGGAAGCGGGGATTAGAGGGGGGGGGGGGCAATTTTGGACAACTATCCATTCTTAAAAAATATGAACTGCATGGCTTGAAAGTCACACGTATTCGACATGAATCTTTAATGCCAACTGCCGAACCAAGACAATGTGAATTCGGAAATGAAGATATTGTTCAATTATTTGTTGAGCTTATGGGACTTAACTGCGGGATCATCAGTACCTAAACTTACAAACTACTTATGAACTAACTTATACTAAAGACAGCACAAACAGCCATGCCCGATGGGGGATTCGAACAACTGACAGAGAGCGGCCTCGCGCTTCGGAGCACAGTGCCTCAAACCGCTCGGCCACTCTGCCATGGCATGGATACTCATTTATGGTTTGATCTATGATAAAATCTACAATTCTGCTGCCACCTGCGTAGCTGCCTTAATGCATACTTATTGATAACTGATAAAGTATCTAAGGAAAGAACAATAGAACTAATTGTAAATATAATTTTATTACGCTCAACTTTGCAAAAAGGTGGAAAAGGTAAGAATCTGGTATGTCCCCGGACAAAGAGCTGAAAAGGAGGAAAAGTCCGAATTAATCCGGACGTCTGATCACTCTATTTAGTGCATTGTTGGATAATGACACAGCTACGCTGGATATAGTACTGTTTGTCCATTGTAAGTTGACGATTCGTGCACGATTCATTGTGTGAAATGCTCCACTTACTTGTCATTAAAATTCACAACAGTCGATATGCAGCACTCTGTGGTGACCGGCTGAACTACACAGCATAACAAATGTACACAAGGAGTGCCAAGGCTATTAGAGCATACTAGCAGGCTACAGTTGAACAGACTGTTGCATGTCTCTTGAAACACACGGTCATACCAAAATGGATACACCAGTTGGCACTATCTCTAAGGACCTCACTGTCAATGCGACACTGAACCCTAATCATCCTTCCTTCCTTCCTTCCAGGTCACCGAAGTTAAGTACTAGAGATGGGTCATCCGCAAATTAATGGTTTCAAAGGAAAGGACTGACAAAATACATACAAGAAATGTCTGTTTGCCATTCACTTATGTGCTCCTAGTCAGCCCCATTCAAAAGTCCCAATCCAGAATGCCAGAACGGTTGCAATAACTTCCAGTTTAGAAACTGTTGGTCCCAATCTGAAATGCCGCAACAGTTGTGGCAACTTCCAGCGGGGCTGTTTACTCGGTATCAGTTCCAGGCAGTCAGGCCATGCAGTTGTTCCCATTCCGGTCACTCTGTTTCAGTTTCAGCTGACTGCTCATTATCGACTTGTAATCCATTCAGTTCACTGCATTCACCCACTCTCATTATGTTTCATACTCTTCATGAACTTTGAACTATTGGTTATTTACATATTCTGTTCAGCGTTTATTACAAGTAATTTTCATTTTACATGTATTTTTATAATTTTTTAACATAACACCCTTAGCCGGCCACGGTGGCCGAGGAGACTGAGGCGCTCCAGTCACGGTCTACATGGCCACTACGGTCGGGGGTTCGAATCCCCCCTCTGGCATGGATATTTGTGCCATCTTTAGTATAAGGTAGTTGATAAGTAGTTTATAAGTTTAGGGGCTGATGACCCCATAGTTCAGTCCCATAAGCTTAACAAACATTTGAAACATTTGAACAGAACACCCTTAAAAATTGCCTTTTATGTAATACATATGTTAGACAGGCATCTGTTTATTTCTTCACAATTTTCATCAATGGCAAAAGATATAATTCTGGTAGGTTTCTATTTATTATTATTTGTACATTTTTAGAGTTCATGTGCTTCATCTACTATTTAGTTTGTTATGTAACTTTTAATCATTTACCTAAAATGTAATGTAAGAGTATTCAAATAAATAGATTTTCCCATTCCTCTCTAGCCAATATGTGACATGTAGGTGGCTGCAATTTTCAAGTTTTTTTGTGCTACCTACTTGTTATGATTTTTGCATAAAAAATAAATAAATAAATTGGTTGTGCTTCATATTGGTTGATTCAAAAGATGTAGACTGCAATAATATTGTGTTTTCTTTTTATCTCAGAAATGATTGTTCAGTTCTTAGTAACCAGTTTACAACTATTTTGATCATCTGTTAGTCGATAATAATAATGGTAAGTGGGGATGGAGGGGGGTTGTATCTTGAAAAATTAAAAATAGTATTTAAATACTTGAATAATAACGGGCTGTGGGAGGCTAGGCAGGTTTACCAAAGATAATGACCACTTGCTGGAAAGTAAAATTTATTACAATCCATAAGTATAATAACACTGCTGAAGAACATTTAATGTAAAATAGAAGTGAGCCTTAATCAATTTGAATAAAGCCACTAGGAATAATGACTGTATTAAGAAACATTAAAAGTTAAAGCCCTAACTAGTAAGCAAAATAACTAAAGGCAAGTGGAGAATAACAGTTAAGAATTAATGGCTTAAATTAATTACAATAAATTGCCTTGGAATTAACAATAATTTTAACATAAAGGGGCTTAATTAAACAAGCAAGAGGAGCAGTTGCAAGATAGCATACACCATAATATAATAATATTATCTAAAATCAAATATCAGTAAAGTTTCTCAAAATTACCATTGAATTAAGAAATCATAACAAAGATGCCTAAATGGACAAGCAGGACAACAAGCTCAAAACATGGTAAGAATCAACACTCAAGCTTAACTTAAGCTATGACATTAAGTGAATTTCACCTAAAGATCCTTAACCCTAGCACTGAATTAAGGCGACTTGACATACAGATCCTTAATTGAAGCAGACAGTACCAAGATTCAAAACACTTTCACATAATATGACTATCATTATAATTATATTTAAAAATATATGTGGTTTACTTACCAGGCAAAAGTGCACAGATATGCAGACAGAAACATAAATAAAAACACACACATCTACATCTACATGGGACAGTCTGCAAATCACATTTAAGTGCCTGTAGAGGGTTTATTGAACCACCTTTATACTATTTATCTCCCATTCCATTCTTGAATAGAACACAGGAAGAATGAACACCTGAATCACTCCATTTGAGTTCAGATTTCTCGTATTTTATTCTGATGATCATTTCTACCTATGTAAGTGGGAGTCAACAATATATTTTTGCACTCAGAGGAGACTGTTGGTGATTAAAGTTTCGAACAGAGACTAACACACAAATGCTGAGCTTTCGGAATCCTGGGTTGCTTCTTCAGAAAGGAGAGGGAAAAGGAAAGGATGCGGTTTCCAAGGGCTGTGGTGGAGTAGTCAAGCGGTCTAAGGCACCTTGTTGCGGAGTGCGCAGTTGCTAGCTTTTGTGTCCCAACTTCGTCACCGCTTTTGTGTCCCAGCCTTGTCGTAGGTGTCGGTGGCCGAGTGGAATGTGACCGACACAGGAATAAAGAGAGCACGCTGGTGCAGGTACAGAGGGGAGCAGCCAGAAACTATAAACACTAGAGTAAATTAGAAAGATATATATTGCACAGAATGTAACAATACTTAACTTTTACATAGTACTGCAGAATGTTGATACATAGTTGTTAGAGGCCTGCCTAGTGCCTGTACGATAGCAAAGTCTTCACTGGTGCCTATCTGATTACGAAGGTCCTAACTCGTTGCTATCTCAGTTCCAAGTGACCGGTGTCTTTCCGTGGTGGCCACGAGCGGGGTTGCAGCAGAGGGCGCTCGTGGCTGTCGTCGTGAGAACGCCGCGCAGTGCGTGCATGGCGGCGCGCGGCGAAAGTAGGTGGCGCGCACTTTGTACTTGTGCGACACCACACTAGCCATCGGAGGTTCAAGTCCTCCCTGGGGCATGGTGGTGTGTGTTTGTCCTTAGGTTAGTTTACCTTAGTTTAAGTAGTTTGTAAGCTATGGACTGATGACCACACAGTTTGGTCCAATAGATTTACAAACATTTTTCGAGTTTAAAGGAGTGGGTAAGGAGTAATTCCAATCCCGGGAGAGGAACAACTTACCTTGGGGGAGAAAGGATAGGTAAACACACACACCCGTACACATGCACACACACCAAGGTAGACATATGTGAAAATCAAAGAAGTTGGACAGAGATGCCAGTTGAGGCAGAGGCTCTGTCCAATTTCATTGCTTTTCACATACGTCTGCCTTGGTGTGTGTGTGTGTGTGTGTGTGTGTGTGTGTGTGTGTGTGTGTGTATGGGTATGTGTGTTTGTTTACCTATCCTTTCTCCTCCAAGGTAAGTCTTTCCTCTCTTGGGATTGGAATGACTCCTTACCCACTCCTTTAAACCCACATCCTTTCCTTTTCCCTCTCCTTTCTGAAGAAGCAACCCAGAGTTGCGAAAGCTCAGCATTTGTGTGTGTGTGTGGGGGGGGGGGGGAGGTTATTTTATTTTATTTTATTTTATTTTTTAATTTATGTTTCTGTCTGCATACTTGTGCTCTTTCACCTGGTAAGTAAACCACATCTATTTTTATATATATAGTTGTCCTGCTAGGAATTTTTCCTCTATAATATACATATCATTATAATTATAAATTTATATTCCCATCTGAATATGTCCCTTGCTAAGGTACTATTCTGATGCATGGAGAGCCTTGGCAGTCATGGCAATATTTCATGGAACACAGAAGCTGAATTAGAGTTTGTGACATGGAGGGAAGTCATACTTAGACTATTCTAAGGCACCTTAATTGCTAGTGTTGCTGTGGTCTAGTGATTAAGATGTCTTCTTAGTGAGAATGGAGGTCTGGGTTTGATTCCTGGGCACAACACAAATTTTAATTCAATGCTTCACCTTTATTTTTCATATAAATCAGCACAATGTCAGTAAAGAGTTTATCATTAATTAAGAAAGCTTAATTATGTTTAATGCAGCAGTAAAATTCCTTAACATAATCAATTAAGATAACTTGGCATAAGGTCCTTAAATGGAGCAGATAACAAGATTCAAAACATAATCAAGTAAGTTACCATATCAAAGGGATTTCAGTAAAGAGTTTTTCATTAGATTAAGTAAACATAATGTAGAGATGTTTAATGGAGCAAGTGGAACAGGCTTCGAAATAGATCCGCAATTACTATTAGGGATTAACGTAAGTTAACACACTAAGTCCATGTCAGTAAAATTCCTAGATTTTATGACTGTATTTAAAGGTAGAACCAGTTTTAGATGCCTTTACATTATTATTAGGCATTAACATAAATGAATAATTAGGCAGAAATGTAAGCACATGCCTCTTGACATTGATGACCGTATACTCTTGTTACATTGCCCACAAGTCAACTGAAGCAGGAATGGCTCATTTAAATAAGAAGCTAAACTCAAACATAAACAGCTCAGTAACAATGACCGGACTGATAAGAAACAAAGAAGGTCACCAAAGGACAGATGGACAGATGAGACATAAATGTAACATGTAAGTCAAAAAATAAATACGGAAAATGTAAATCAGCAACAACTGTAAAAATACAACCAGGGGTGGGCAGGAAAACTACACAGGGGGAAAATCACACTGGCTGCAGTAATGCCTGTGCCCGGGATGGTAACAAACCAATAAGCGGGCACATGCCAGATAAATTCCCCAGACATCCTCACTAAGTGTTGATAGAAAATGAATTAATCATCAGACTTGAATAATAACATTGGCAAGGTACAATCTCCCATACCACGAGCAACCGGTGAGCAAATATTCTGGCCACAAAACAACCAGGACACAGACATTAGGCAATGCCAGGCACTGGGGTTCAACCAACAAGGCCCACTCTGTGAGACAAACACAACTCCACAACAAAGAAAATGGAAGACTGGGGCTGAGAATAGCTAGAGTGACCAACTAACAGCAACACTCAGATCTTCAGACAGCAGGTCCTGATACGCACAGATGCCATCACAAACGCATGAGTTTACCACAACAACAGTAATTATCTTGGAAAGTGCTGGAGTCAGTCAGTCACTCCACACATGTCATTGGCTAAGGCAGTTACACTGTGATGATGTGATGAACACACCTCATGACCTAGCACTCCTGAATCATGGCAAGCACGGGAGACGAAACTTTACTGCAGCGTCGACCAATTTAAAAAAAAAAAAATGTTCGAATGTTTGTTAAGCTTATGGGACTTAACTGTGGGTCATCAGTCCCTAAACTTACAAACTACTTATAAACTACCTTATACTAAAGACAACACAAACATCCATGACTGAGGTAGGATTCGAACCCCTGACAGGGAACAGCCTCGTGCATTGGAGCATAGCACCTCAATGTGCTCGGCCACTCTGCTGCGGCTTGACCAATTTCAACTAGGATCCCATAAATAAACACGAGGCCACAACTGACTGTCATCACTCAATGACTGCAGAGCCCAAATCCCGCAATCAGCAGTAAGCAGTCACAGCAACAACAAAAACAAGCAAGCTGGGTGGCTCACTACCAGCCGACTGTCTGCTTCCATGATAAGGACAGAACTCCCCACCCCTCACACAGCCGCACTGGATGCCATCGCCGATCACAGCAAAGAGCGCCAACAGCAAGGCAAGAGACGAATGAAAACAAGGTGTGCCACCAGTGGTCAAGCAATGAAGAGGTATCGATAAAGACTCATGTGGAGGAGGTGAATACGTCACAGATGGGCAGACACAGCTGGTGGTATGATAAAAAAGGAATTGTGGATGAGTAGACATGGAAGATTCTCAAAAAGGATTGATCATCAGGGAATTGGTTCCCAAAAATGAACTAGTTTGCCCATCTCTAGTTCACAACCTTACACCACATATTGCTCAAACTTCCTTTTCTTCCCAACAAGAAACCATCACAGTTATGGCGCCAACTTTGACTGCTCATCAACAAACATGACATGCCTGATTACACCCTCATGGCTGTCTGGGCCAGCAAGCTTCCTCTCCCTTCCAGACAGCATTCACCTACAACATCTTGCAACCACCTTGTGAGTGCACCTGCATTGCCGAAAGGGTCTACGAGTCCCACCTATGTGAGACACACCAGAATCAGCTTGTCTCCACAGCACAGGCCTCACCTCAACTTCCTATGCTCAGTTGAGGTCGCCCACACACAGCGGGTGACAAACACAAACTACCAGGCTTGTCTCATCACACTCACACTGTCCGAGTTCCAACATTGCCTTCTCTGTTTCTCCCACTGGCTCTACCAGCTGACACCTCTTGTGACTATGATGAGGGCCCTCCTTTACACATGAACAAGTTCCCTACTATCCCTACCGTTACTTTCACAGTCATTTTTGTGATGCCTCAAAGAAGTGCCACAAAGAGAGTGCAGGATGCTTTAGGCACCACCTCCTGCATTGACAAGGAAGGTGCCAACATGTGCTTCATTCTGTTCTCAGAGGCAGTCTCTTGTATCTTCACGACTCAGTTTTCTCACAGACACTGGTGTTTCTCTCTTACCTGCCTCTATGCCTACAGGCTGGCTCTGCCCACATCACACCATGTGTCTGTGCCACTCAGCTGACATACTCTGGTACAATGACCTTCTCAATTCATTTGTCACAATCTGCAAGCTCGAGTGGGACTTTCTAGTGGCCGACATTTCCAAATCTCTCAGGCATTGACTTTCTGTCTTCTGATGTTGAGCATTTTTCAGTGCTTCACAACCCTAAAAACATTCACTTTCCATGTGATTGGCTGAGCTCTGGCTCTTCTGACTCACCCTCACATGTCCAAATCATTCGAAAGTGCACTGAGACTGTCCATCAGATTAATCTTTGCATGTCCAAGTGGTTTGAGGAACATGAACAAGTGCTTCATCTGTAATATGAAAAGGAAGACATTGCTCACTGACATGAAAAGTTAACTGACTTCTTGGTTAAGCTGTCAGGATGCTTTGTGCACCTTCCAGGGATGTTCGCACTCAGGTCATTAATCATGATTTTTCCACAAGTGTTATTAGTGATGTTGCACCCAAGTGCAAGGTTAATAGTGAAACTTATATGTTTAAATAAAATAAAATAAAGTTCTGGATCAGAAACCTGAGTGTGTGTAAATAGATTTCTGTTTGAGCAGATGCAAAAGTTCCTGTCTAGACTGGTACAGCACTATGTAAAAACTGATCCTAATGTCTGTAATTAAAGTATGAGTAAATGATATAGTTCATCAGCCTATCTTTGGCTGATTGCAATGTGTATGGCCCTATTAGTGCACTTAACTATCCAGAACACGAGTCTGGTTAAACAGTGAATGACAAGTCCAGTTGTAGCACAAGATCCGGTTCATTAATCAGACAGACAAACAGTTCATTAATTAAATTAAATACTGATGAATGTTTGACATAAATTTGATGTACAAAATAAATGTGATCCTGGGCGGAGTGGTAGACAATTTCTAACAGTGACATAGCAGCAGAATGACGTGTGAGAGTATTGCACAATAAAAACACTAAAGTTGACAATTATGTATCCATTAATTAATTAAAGTTTGAATTACTACTGTGACACAGATTGCTTCTATTGCAACCTTAGTAATGATTGTTATTTGTAACATCACATACTGTGAACAAGATCTACCTCATTAACAAACAAACTGTTGTGTTGTCAAAAAAGTTCATTTGCTAAGTAGGATACAAAACAAGTAATACTGAGTATAAATGTGCTCATGCATAGAACGACAGACAATCTATAACAGCAACTAAAGGAACTTGAACAATCTATCATAGTGTAGAAATATCTAAGTCAATAATTGTGTAATTGACTAACTATTTATAGTAAAGATAAAATTTTATTTTATTAAATGCTAAAACTGACTAAGTATGTATTCTGTTGCAACTTTAGTAATAATTAATATGTGTATTGACACCTGATATAATTTTCATAACAAACTAATTATTATGTTGTCAGCAAGTGAGGTAATTAATATTTGTATGAAAGGCGCTTTACACGATAGACAAGAAATGCCGGTAGCTACCTGCTAAACTAGTTGGTTATGACTTCTACAACTGAATGTGAATGACGTACCAAATGTGAACAATAAGCAATTGGTGTAATTAATTTGATATATTGAACACTTTCCACGATTGGCAAGAAATAGTGGTAGTTACCTGATAAACTAGTTGCTTACGACTCATGTATCAACAATGTAAGAGCATAACAAATCTAGGCACTAAGTGTGAGCTAAGTGTTTAACAGAGCCCCATCAATTTGCATCCCTACTCTAAATACAAATCATAAATAAAATTTAAATTCACTCACCTCTTATCCATAGACAGCAGCTTAGTCACTTGCAGTACATTAATGATGATATATAAATAAAGTTGAAACTTGTATCTATCCTACAGTTTTAAAATTCACCAACTAAGACAACTTGCTAATAATGTTGAGTTTAAAAAGGGAAATATAGCTATCATGTAATTTGAAGTGAAACCAAATGATAATTTATGCTTCTTATTATTATTACTTTTTAACCATCACAATTACAATAAAAAATACATAGCAGTATCAAAGTTATCAAAAATCTTAACTGCTTACAATAACTTTCTCAGTGTATTGCTGTCCACCAGCACCTAACTCCTCCTCTCCACTTCCACTCTCAGATTCCTCTCTACCACTCACTACTGGCAACTCACAGTTCACAGCAACCAACCTCTCTCGACAGAGAATGACAATGACAAGGTACAGTATTGCCACCTTTCAGTTGTGCATGGGACTTTTCTTTTTCCCCGCACTGCTCCTACGAGGATACTTGTAAACAAAATTCTGTTACCAAGCTAACGCCTTGTTTGGATCCTTTGGCAGAGTTCCACACCCCTCTCGCGGCTGCCTCTCGCACTATGGTTCCCCCACCCCCACCCACATGGCAACCTTCTGTTTCATGCTCACCTGTTCAGTTTATTGAGCATTTGTCTGAAACTTTAACTTCTCCAACTTGCATGCCACCACGCCCTTGAGTCTTCTCAGGGAACTTTCTGAACAAGCCTAACACACCACCATCCTGTGCTCATGTCATGGTGTCTCCCTTGCTCATGCCCGTGGCCAGCACGGTCATGCCGAGCTGTTCCAAGCCACCTCCCAGTGCCAACGTGACCAAGGCCACAACTCTGACTCGGCACTCACCCCCACTAATGCATGTGACTGTGTCTTACTTACTTCATGTCACCATGACATGTAAACAAATCCATGCTCTCGCACCCACTGACTTTTATGTTGTAATGACGGCAGCATTCCCAGACTTAACAGACATCACTCCCATCTCAAGCAAACCACGCCGACTTTGTCCAGAGAAAGTTGCCACTGTCAAACAAGGAATTTCTGAAATTTTGGAGGCTGATGTCATTAAACTCTCTGCTAGTAACTGGTTGTTGCCAATTCCTTTAGTTGATAAAAAGATGGTACTTGGCACATGTGTGGTACCTATCATGAACTTAACGCTAGGACCTTAATAGACAACTACCTAGTCCCCAACATTGCTGATTTCATGCAAGCTTTAGCAGCTGCAAAAGTGTTCTCTGTTGTAGACTACAAGCTTGCTATCATAAAATCCTGATGGCCCCTGAGGATGTTGAAAAAGATGCTATCATGACTTCCATTGGCTTGTTTCATTACCGATTCATGCCATTCAGACTGAAAAATGCAACACAGACATGGCAATGATTCATCAATGAGATATTGTTTCATTTAAAGTTTTGTTTTGCTTATCTTGGTGACATTCTAGTGTTTAGTGCTTCGGTTGAGGAGAACAAAAAGCATGTGCAGATCCTTCTCGGCACTCTTGCCACTGCCGGCATAGACTAGAATAATACCAAACAACAGTTGTATCAACCCTCTGTGCTTTTCCTCAGGGGGGAGAGGCGGTGGTGGTGTGCAATATGTGAGTTGAGTGGAAGCCCATTCTAAATCATAATACTTTATGCAGTATAGCAATGCATAAGGCAAAATCTAAACAGTATTCAGAATTGTATCTACAGACTCTAAAATTGACCAATGTGATTCAACAGGAAGAACTGGGATTGGAATGATTCCTAATTCTGCCTACATACTACAATGTTTGGATACAGTCTACAGACAACTTAGCGAGAGACTGTTCACCTGTTACATTATACATCTACATACTGGCCCTGCACTCACTATTGTGATTTGTGGCAGAATTTGATTCCACTACCCCATCCCCCTAATAAGCATTGCCTCTACACTAACCAGTCAACATTACATCTCTGGAGTTTGTAGTCTGATGTTCTCCTATATGTTAGCAAATTCTTTATGGCCAATTACAACAGGATAATGAGCAAACACACCTGGCATGCAATGTACAAGTCTTCTTTGTCAGCCATTCAATTACACTGCTGCTGTGGCCACCTTGTTCCACCATCCCTCACTTATCTACAATGTCTAGTGAATAACTGCAGTACAACCGGCCCAGAAATCACTACCCTCTTTTACATCAGGTCATATTTGGCAACATGTAGGAGCAGTATGGACTGTTATACCCCACAACACATTGAGAGCCTCTTTGATTCAACCCCAAGACTTCTAACATTGCTTAGAGCCAGCAATGGTGGTAACACTCAACCCTGATTTCAACATCTTCCATGCTTTACATGGGGCTGTATTTCCAATCACGAGACATTAGACAATGTGTTACCTCTCATATAAATCTGGCTGTGATATCTGTGGTCCTTTCTGGTATTGGAATTTCGATGGCCAGGCAATGTGTTTCAGAGATTTTCAATCCAGTGTTGTGCTTGTGTGTGTGATGTAACAAGTGTTGTTATATTTTTAAACTACTGTCTGTGCAGAGGTCCACAGAACATAATGAAAATGAAATCAGAAGAGTGGTAGTTGTGGCACAAATGTCCCTCACATGATAAACAACAAGACTTAAACACTATGTTACAAAAAATATACAAAACTTTTTTTTAGTTTCATGTGTTAGTTATGGTACTTTCATAAATACACCCAGTACCTTATTGACTTGTTCATATCATTGTTCTCTGCTGGACAGGAATCCACTCAGGCCCAGTGGTGGCAGGCATTGTCGGTCTCAAGGTGCCCCGCTACTGCTTGTTCGGTGACACTGTCAACACAGCTGCCCGCATGCAGACTACAAGCATTGTAAGTATTATTAACTGTGATTTTACTTGGAAAACATGCAAATAATGTTGAAAGAATTGACTGAAGAATGTGAAATAAGACAGGATGACCTCAAGCAAGATGAACTAAGTTTTCTTATTTTTTGTCAACATGTCACACATATATTTGTTAGTTCATAAGTTGTAGTTAGATTGTTATGGTTAACAATGTGCACAGTGTTGATTTGCTCATATCCTTAAACTGAACGTCATTGTTATAATAGCTCAATAGTAAAATAAGAATAACTAAGATAGCTGAAGGGAGTAATTCACACACATATAACAGAAAACTTTATGGTTTCAATTATCACATTTATTGATCAGTAACTGAATAAACTGTAGATTTTTATTACTGCTATACATTTGGTTGATAAGCAGTTATAAACTACCTTACTGCTATCAAACGGAAAATAAAACCGTAATTAGAAAATCTGTTGGACTGTCTAAATACATTAATGTTCTAGAGAAGTCTTTACTAGGATTCAACTCATTTTCCAATGTAGTTTCTATCATGGTTGCTGCAATCAAATCCTGTAACATTTTGGTGAAATAGTGGGCATGTATGCAATTTTGACAATTCTCGAGAGGATGGTAAGAGTGTCAAATATTGAAACATGAAGAATTTTAATGCACACATCTAGATGACCCGTAAAACATTTTGTCATGCTATTGCAGTGTTTTCCTCACCATTGGTCTTTGACATGTCTAGATTTCAGAGTGTGATTATATGCAAAGTAGTTAAACAGGAGTAGCAGCCTAACTAAGGTGTGTTTTACTGTCTCCCTTCAATCTGCTGAATGATTAATGTGATAGATTGTTAACAGAATAATAATTATTGGCTATAACTGGTAAATAACAAGGTACTGTCAGTGGAGTTGATAGTATGACATTCTGATTGTAGGCTTACTGGAGGGGAGAGTGTTGCAACAGGAAGTACAGTTTCAAAAAAGTTATATTGCCTTATAATTACTATGATGGACCATAATACTAAAATATATATATTCATCTTACATTTGCTTAGACAATGGTACCTACAGTCATTTAGCTAGACAAATTACAGTGGCCACTTAGCTACCTTGGAAACGTCCCAAAATGTTGTCTATCCCTATAACATTGAAGTGCCTGGACTAATCTGTCTTCTTCTTTCACAGGGAGGAATGCACTCTTGAGACTATGATAAGCAGTTTCCAGATCATTCTGCTCTTTCTTCAGTTTGTGTGTTTTAGTCTTGCTGGTTCTAACCATTTTGGCCACATACTTTTGTGCCTTTATTTTAAACACTAAAAAGCATTTTTCTTTTCATCTATAAAAATAAATAGACTTTAACTGCAAGTGAATTCTCATTTTTGTGTGCACTTCATTTGTAACTTTGTTGAGAAATTGGAATGATTATGGTCTATGGAAAGTAAATAGATCATAAGATGCATTTTATTGTTTTCTAAATGTTTATAAATGTTTATTTAAGATGAACACTACATGGACAGATGCAGCTATTAAATTTTATAAATATTGTGTTTGTTCTTTTGGAGACACCCAAAAGTTCAAACAAACAGGCACCATTGTTTGACACTGACATTACTAAATTTATAAATTAGAAATATTTCAACATCTCATTATGTTTTAGGACATTGTGCCGGACTGGGACTTGAGCTGAGATTTCCCACTTTGGGCCTGCTGTCACCTTAGCCTTTAGGCCATCTGGACACATTTTATATCCTGCCCAAATTCTCAATAATTGATAGGAGGCATTACCCTAGTAGTGTACAATAAGTTGATAGTTTGAGCAGCACGGAGAGTGATGAGTTGTTGAAATATTTCTAATTCAAATTAAATTTTATATTCTTCAAAATAATCACACTTTCACTGCAGAGTGAAAAGTTTCAATTTGGAATCACACTTTGGTTTAATCACTGTCTTGAATACCCTTAGCAAATGATGGTTCAATTTTTTCAGATTTTATTGCTACAGGACCTTCCATAATAGTGTCCCACTCATTATTCCATTATTAATTTTCAGATCCTGCTATCCAATTCATTCCATAGTAGCTCACTTGGACTATAATCAGAGAACTGGGAAAATTTTTGTGAACCTCTAGACACTTCACTTTGTTCTGACATAAGTAGGATGTGTGTCTTGGCTCATTGTTCTGGAGGAGAATAAACTCTTTCCCAATCAGACACAAACCAAATGATTTGGAATGTTGCTTGACAAACACATGATAATCCTTTATGTTAATTTTTGTATCTACTTTCTCTAAATTCCCCACATTATTCCCTTCATAAGGTCCCAAAACCATCAAAGATCTCCCTTCATTCTCCACTATTGGAGTTACACTTTGAGAATTCACAGTTTCATGACAGAAATGGCATGCAAATAAACAGCATTTACATACTAATATCCCTAACTTGGATTCAACAGTATATAACACATTTTTACAATCACCTGTCTTTAGCTCAGTGAAATGTTTTCTTCTAGTTAACAGAGTGCAACAGTGGTTTCCTAGCTGATATCTGAACCCTGAAGGTTGTTTTGTACCTCAGTGTTGACCTACTCCTCGCTCATGCATCCCTAGTTGTGTTTTGTCCAGCAATCACTTCACTGAATGTTTTGGATATATTACATCTCCTGGTTACTACAAAATACTTTTTCTGGGTGCTCCTGAATGATAACTATCCATCAATGCAGTCTGTTCCTTGATGCTGATGTATGGCCTTGGCATCTGATTCAGACCTTCAATTTGTTTGATACAACATCTGATGATAAAGTTTGGTGAATAGTCCAGTAACATTAACATAGATTAACTACAGTTACCTTACTGTTCCTTTGAGATGGTGTTCAAAAGCCTTATGATAGTTCATTGGATATATTCTCAAATTTCCTTTCAAAGTGAGCTTTAGCCAACAGAATAGGAAGAACTCTGGTGGACTGAGATCCGGTGAGTATGGAGGATGTATGAGTTACACCACCCCTTCTTTCCCAGGAACTGTTTGACAATATTGGCTGTGTGTGGGCGAGTGTTGTCATGCAACTTGAACATCCACCATACTCACTAGATCTCAGTACTCCACACTTCTTACTATTTCCTGGATTCAAACTCACTTTGTAAGGAAAGAGATTTGACAGTATTCCTGACATCCAGTGAAATGAGACTTTTGAACACCATCCCAAAGCAAGACATCGTGCAAAGTTTGAAGACATGTATTGCAGAGCTCAGTGGTGCATTGTTATGGAAGGTGACTACTATGAAGGGCAGTAAGGTAACTGTAGTTCATAGTTCATCTACATTAAACAGGACTATTCAGCAAACTTTATCAGAGGTTGTATTTGCAGGACACTTGGTTATGTTTATTCATGAGTCTTAAGGAATGTGGCACCATGGGACTATTTTTGAGTTACTTTCACTGTTTGAACTACCTTCATGTAAAAGGAATAACAGTTCAACTTAACTATAAACAAAGGACCTCTAAACAGTTTTGTTGTCAACTAGCATTACTTGGAGTTTTTAGTAGAAATGCTTGGAAAGGAATAAAACTGAGCAGTAGAGCTCGTGCAAGAAGTCATGGCCCCTGCCTTCTCTAGTTGCTTTGTTTTGGAGGGGTAGCTTCCTCATTTGCATGTTGCCTACTTGTTGTGGGGAGCAGTTGGCAACCAACTGACACACGAAGCATACGGCTTGGCAAGTAATGTGCAAATGAGCCAGTCACCTCTTCAAAACAAAGGAATGTACTCACCCTGCGCACAATGTGAGAATGTGTTTATGTACACAGTCCACAACTTCTTCCACAAACTCTACAAATCTGTATGCATATGTACACAAATTATCTGTACATTACTCTAAAATTTTTAACCACTATTTGAGCATATTATCTTGTATTCTAACTAAAATCTCACATAGACCATCCTTATCTTGATCCATTGTAATATGTAGCATAGTATTTCCAAAATTACAGAGGATAGTGACATTTAGAGCATTTTATGCTTTTCAACTGCATTTATTCTAATAGTATACCAATAGGACTGGATGACAATACTGTCGGGATCAATCAATCACCTTAATGCTATGCCACTGACGTAATTATTTATATATTTTTTCTTTACAGCCTGGAGAAGTTCACGTCTCATGCAGAACTCGAAAATTGTTGCAAGAACCAATATACCACTTTGAATGCCGAGGCTGCATTGTAGTTAAGGTTTGTTTCATTGTAGACATTTCACTTTATAACAAACCTACATTTTGTACAGTCTTTGCTCTTTTGCTTCCTCCCTTTTAGTATTTCTAACAAAGCAGTGACATTAAATCATGTAGACAGAAAACAACCACATTGAAAATTAGGTGTAGAGGTTGCTAACAAAAATAGTAAGTGACTTTGTTATTGAATAAATACATAAGCATAAGATGTGTTTGGTATCATCAGATATCTCTACCATTAAATGAAAACTAGACTGACAGACAAAGAAAAAAAATGAACCTGAAAGGAATGGGGCAATATTATCCCATTTAAGTGTAGATGCATACCAATGATGTATGAGTAAATGATTTAGATTTATATGGCTCTGTAGAGCACCTACCAGAGTGAATTCATGATGTCACCACCCTGTTGTGAAGATAATGAAAGTTGACTGCTGTGAGTGAGACAATGAAGAAAGATGTTTACCTACAATGAGCTGCATCTATGATACCTTACCGACATGTTAAGACACCATATCCACTAACTGAATGCTTTTGACAAAGTCCACATCATTGGACTGTGAAATGAAGATGAAGGTATTGTACAATTACCAGACATATGGGCATTGTCTCTTTCATTCCGTATTGTAATCAGATCCATAAAGTCACATATATATAATAATGGAGAGTCTAGGTTGGAATTAATAATAAAGTAAGGACAGTTTACAACTCACCACAAAGATGTGGCGACAAGCTGTGACAGACACATACAAAAAGCACACACATACAACACTTTCAGCTATCGGCCATGGCCTTCTTCAGAAAATAGAACATTCACGCAATCACACAGGCATACAACACAGTCATACAAACATCACCTCCGGCTGCCGCACTTCAAATCACACTCTGCGGCGAGTAAATCAGGGATGGGAGGGGTGGGGAGGGGAGGGGAGAAGGAATAGGAAGGTTACATCACGGAGGTGGGGATGGGTTAGATGGGAATAACAAGATGCAGTAATGGAGTGGGGAGGCAGGTGAGGGGAGAAAAATAAAATAAAATAAATATAATAAATATAAAAAATGCGTTCACACTGCAAGTACACAAGACCCTGACCCCGTACACACACACACACACACACACACACACACACACACACACACACCATGGTCTTTCATCGTATGGTTTCATTCACTTCCACCCACATCTTTTGGGTGAATCATTTTTTCATCAGGCAGTTTACATAACTATATATGTTACAAAACCAAACTGCAGTCAACTGTGCCAAGTACGATACATATTTAGTAGAACCATGGGAAAAACAATTGCAATAGTTACACAGTTGCAGCAACAAATACTTGCAGTCTCTTACAAAGTAGCAGTTGCCCTATCAAATGAACTTCTGACACCAGATGGTGCTTAAATGTTGAAACTAGCCCTACATAGTATCTTATTATGCATTGTTATGTAAAAAATTAAGAAATGAACAGTTTTATGAGTATAGTTTCAACAAACAATAATAATAAAAGCCCAGTGAAAGTAATACATTTACACTAGGAAAAAACAGATTATTATTTGGCTGACAACTAATGACAGGTGGGGGCACTAACAAATATTGCAGCATTATAGATGATTAAAATAAGCACCCTCTGGTTAGATAATATACAACTGATGATACCAGTTTGATTTGATTTGATTTGATCTGATTTTTTCAGGGAAGCCAAAACAGTCTTGGTCCAACCCGCCACTGCCCGCACCAAAACTAAGTTTATTGTGCGGTATTGCTCCCTGTATATCTAGTAAAGCCAACCAATGCCCTTGAACAGTACAAGGAGTCCCTTTACCAGTTCTTTATTAGACACAATTTCTTCGGGTCTGGTTGTCCCAAATGTTCTGTGCCTTTTACTCTCCAATGCAATGCATTTGAAGATTAGATGTGATGCAGTTTCATCACCGTCATCACAGATCCTACATTTAGGGTCCTCTTCTGTTATTCCCATTGTATGTAGGTGTTTTTTGAAATTCTCATGGCCTGTCAACAATCCAACCATGAGTGTAATCTCTCTCCTGTTCAGGCCCAGGGTTGCAGAGCTTCTTTTAAAACATGGCTTTGGCATCATTACCTTCTCATGTTTTTGTTGATGGATTTTGGTCCAATATTCTACGTGCTGTCTTCTGAGCCAGTTACGTAGCTCCAATTTGATCATTGCCTTGGTGATTGTCAGGACAGGTTCCAGTCCAATAAATGGACTCTCTGCCCCGTTCCTGGCTAATCTGTCGGCATGTTCGTTGCCACTGATCCCCGAGTGGCCAGGGACCCACAATAGATTTACTCTATTGCTTTCCCCTAGCTCCACCAGAACCCTGTGACATTCCGCAACAATTTTAGACCTTGTTGCAGGAGCTGCCAGTGATCTCAGGGCTGCCTGGCTGTCTGAATAGATACAGATGCTATGATCTTTGTAGCACCTATGCAAATTCTCCTCCACACATGCCCTGATGGCAGTGATTTTGGCCTGGAATACTGAGGCCAGTTTCCCTAGAGAAACAACGCCCTCCAGTCTTGGCTGCACCCTGTATACCCCGCCCCAGTGCCTTGGTCTGATTTTGATCCGTCAATGAACCAGACAATATCCCCCGTACGGTATCAAACTATTTTCTCCCACTATTCCCTACTTCCAATTGTTATACTGAAAGGCTTGTTGAAGCAGTATGGGTTATAATATAGTCAGCTGGGATTTCCCCAACCTTTCCTATATTTACCTCACTCACTATTTTAGTGTGTGATTCTGGATATCCCAAAGAGTTCCAGTTGTTGCCAGTTTTGAGTCTGTATGCACCAGCTGCTGCCTTCATCTTGACCCAAAGGTGTATTGGGGACATATACAGCATAGTTTCCATCCCAGCAGTTGGTGTGCTGCTAATTCTGCCTGTTATGGCTAAGCAGGCTAATCTCTGCACCTTACTAAGCTCCTTAGCAGCAACCTGCTGTTCTATTTTCTTCCACCACACGACCGCTCCATAGGTGATCCTGGGTCTAATCGCTGTGGTGTATATCCAGTGCATACCCTTGGCGCTCAGGCTCAATTTTTACCACAAGCTCTCCTGGTACTTACGAGAGTACCTTTTGCCTTGGAGCAAATATTCCTAATGTGAGGGGTCCATGTCAGTTTCTCATCTAGGGTAACCCCTAGATATTTCACTGTCCCCTTCACAGGTAGCACTTCATTGAAAAGCTTTAGATTCCAACTTGAGTGTTGGATATGTTTCCTTGTGAATGGTACAACAACAGTCTTCTTAGGACTAATCCCCAGATCCTGTTTTCTGCACCAGTCTTGCACAATGTCCAACGCACCTTGTGCCATATTCTTTACTGTGTCAGCAAATTTGCCAAGTATTACTATGACAAGATCATCTGCATATCCTTGGCAAAAGTACTGCATAGAACATAATTCCTCAATGAGATCATTCACCACTAGATTCCATAATAAAGGGGAAAGAACTCCTCCTTGTGGACAACCCCTAGTGGTGTTGATTACCATTTTTACATTCATCATGGTAGCCTCTACCTTTCTTCCACTGAGCATGGCCCTAGTCCACCTACATATAGTGGTCCCTAGGTCATGCACCTCTGCTGCCATAACCATGGAATCGAAGGTTGTGTTGCTAAAAGCCCCCTCGATGTCCAGGAAGATACAGAGGGCTGTTTCCTGAAAGTGTAGTGCTTTCTCCACCTTCCCAACGAGTTGGTGGAGAGCTGTCTCACATGATTTACCTGGTTGATATGAATGTTGGTTTGAATGTAGAGGAGCCCTACTTAACCTCCTTTCTCCAACATGCACATTAACCAGCTTTTCCAATGTCTTAAGAATGAAGGAGGACAGTCTGATTGGTCTCATATCCTTGGCCTTGGTATGATCAATTCTCTCTGGTTTTGGGATGAAGACAACCTTCACTGCCCTCCAGGCATTGGGAATCATTCCTGCTGCTAGGCTAACCCTGAATAACCTGCTTAGGAATCTAATAAGATTTTCTCCCGCTTGTTGCAGGAGAGCTGGAAAGATTCCATCGGGGCCAGGTGACTTGAACGGTTGAAATGTTCCCACTGCCCATTGGACCTTACTGAAATCAACACACTCCTTGGCCAAATCCCAGTCCTCTTTGTGAATACCTGAGAACCGTTATCTCTCAGGAATTGCATTCTGGTCTGAGTTATCCCCCAGAGTATATTGAGGAAAGTGAGTCTTGAGGAGCATCTAACGTCCATCACCTCTTTTCGGAATGACTCAAACTGAGCCCTAATATATTCCTAAATAACGGAAATGTTTATTAGTTCTCAGTCTATAACGAAATCATTCCACTGTAGGTGAAGTTGAACTTATCTTATATGCTGGCTGAAGTCCATTGCGTTGTGAGTTGTCTTCGGCATTCACTAAAGAAATTGATTTTACAGGATATTTTCATAAAGTAAATCCATTTTAGTTGATATGGAAACAATTTTATTTCCACTTAAACATTGCACAATCAAGAAATGCAGCAGCAAGCCAACACAGCTGCTTACAGGTTTCTGGCCACTCACAAACTCTATCCACGACTAAACAAACAATGGTTTCTCTCCAACATCTTTCTGCTTAACAACGTAATAAGAATGATGACAAAGTTTTGTAATTCACAATTAAACAGTATTCTTTTACATCAAATATGCCAAAATACAGGAATTAAAGTATTACATTTAAGCTTTGACCATTTATGTTAATGTATGTATTTGTTTCATGAAATTTGTATTTAAATGTAGTGCACAAATTTAACGTCATCCTTTTGACTAGTGTTTACAGTCGTCAAATTATTTACATTATGTGTGTTTTCGAAATGCACATATATTTGTTTTGCCAATAGTGTGTAGGCGTATTATTATTGTGACATGTAATTTTAATGTGTTTCGGTTTGCGGTCAAATTATTTATTAATACGGATTTGTATATGGTTGTCGTAGTTTTGTTAATTTCGAAGATAGTTTCTTAGTACCAAACGGATTATTAATTTTAGTGCATGAAAAATTATCAGTATGTAATTTAGGATCTAGTGATATATAAAACATTGTTTGCCTTAATTTATTTAAACAAAAGGTATAAATGAAATCATGTTGTGCAATAGTTTATAACATGTAGCATTGTTGTGTTTATACAAATTAGTATCATATAGTTTCAGCAATATCCAAAACTAAGTAAGGCATTTTTAGTGTTTGCAGCTATTATTTACGAAAGTATTAAGAACAGAAAATTACGTAAAAGGTCAGCTAAAGTTATATTTAAATGAACATACTATTTCTTAAAAGTGTTTTACTAATAGTGTTAATAGAATTTCAAACAGATGGCGAAAGTGTGAAATATCACATGTCCGGTAATGAAGTTTTACTTTAGGTATCAGATATTTCGTGTTTCAATGTTGGCAACAGATTTTTAGGAGTTCGCAACATAGCAGAAACGTTACAAGCAGTTCTAGTGTTTCATGTGCTGTCTTTGTATACTCACCATCCTCCTTGCTCAATGTTCCTCCTGGATTAGTTGGTACCCTAGTGAGGATTTTATGAAGTCTCGCTTGAGCAGCTGTGCCCTCCACTTCCTCACAGAATACCTTAGAGGATGCCTCCTTTGCCTGACTGATGGCAAGTTTGTAATTGACAAGGGCCTCATGATACTTTGCCCATTGTTCTTTGCACCTCGCAAGGTTAAACAGTCTTCGTACCTGTTTCCTTTGCATTTCCAGGTTATTATTCCACCAAGGCACACTCCTATTTGTGCACTTCTTGGTGATTGAGCAGTTGTCCTGGTATGAGGTCACTATAGCAGAGGTTACGGCCTCTGCTACTTCCTCAAACTCTGCTGGATTCCTTATCGAATTAATTTCCGATAGGCTGAAGTCAAGGTTTCTCCTATATGTCTCCCAGTCCGTTTTCCTGGGATTCCTATAGGAATCTGGTGAGGATGGCTCTAGGACCACATGCCACTGTTTGACGTAACTGCCCATCATCATGGAACCAAAAGTTATGTCAATTACTTCTTCCCTTCTACTATTCCTGAATGTCGGTTCATCTCCCCTATTCAGGATCTCCAAGTTGTTAGATAGGAAAAATTCAAGAAGGAGCTCACCTCTACTGTTGGTGTCCTTGCTGCCCCACGATAGATTGTGGGCATTGGCATCACATCCCACCAACAGTTTGTCACCTTGCCAACGGCTTCCATCAGTCTCCTCACTTCCAAAGAAGGAGGAGAGCTGTCTTTGTAAGGAAGGTATGCTGAGGCCAAAACAATTTCTCTCGTGATACATTCCTCACGTTGCTGCATCCTGATGGTCACCAGGTCCCTGGAACAAAAATCCACCATTGGTATGAAAGGTATTGCATTTCTAACATAAATACATGTTCTGGAGTTTTTTAGATTTCTGCCATAAATCAGCTTACCTCCAGTACCACCGAGGCCCGATACACCCCCTTTGTATAAATAGGGTTCTTGTATCAGGGCCACGTCCACCTCTTGTCTCCCCAGGTGACAGCTCAGGGCAGCAGTGGCCCCTTTACCTAGCTGCAGGTTTCTCTGCAGCACTTCCAGTCCCCATCTTGCTGCCATTATTGCATTTAAGGTCTTTGATTACCCTGACGGTGACCTGCGAGAACCCTAAAAACAGTTTCAGGCCTTGCTCTTGCATTGCCTTCAGGGACTTCTCTCTGACCTCCACCACCAGGGTTCGTCCTTCTGGAACAAACTTTTGGTTAATTCCCTCCAATCCTCTGTCAAGAGTTTTGGGTTCTGGACCCTTATCTTCTCGAACAGAGTCTTTGGAGGGACATACTTAAGGATCTTTGGTACCTTTGCGGTCTTCAGGAGTTCGGTTGCTGTCTTGACCAGCAGCTTCGCACCCTCCCACGGGGATATCATGGGCACCTTGTCCTTAAGCCATTCTGCTGAGTGTTCCCCCTCGCAGACAAAAATGAGGGCACCGCGATCTAGATAGACCATCCTGAATTTGGGTCCTGGACCAGCGTCCCCCCCAATCTCTTCAAAGAGGGCCATCTGCACGAGCTCCTCCTGCTGCGAGGTGATGCTCACCAGTGGGTATCCTTCTTGGACAACCGCCATTCTAAAGACCGAGACTGCAGTACTATAGGTCTGTTTCCCTATTTCCTGCCTCAGCTGTATCATGCTTGTCCAGAGAGGAGGGAGTCTTAGATTCCTCCCTAACCCTCTTGCCACCTGTCTTTGATGTCGAGGGGGTCTGTGTATCCCCTTTGACCTGAGGCAGTTTCTTTTTGGGGGTCTTGGGCTCAAGCCCTTTTTATTCCCTCCACTTATGCTTAGGAAGCCATTCTTTTCCTTCCTTTTGCTTCTGTTCCTTGAGAAGTTTCCACCTCTGAGCCCCAGACAAGGCGTTAATCCTAATCTGGTCCAACTTCTCTGTTACAGTTCCCACTTCTTGCTCAGGTCTAGGTCCTGATTCAGAAGTAGGAGTGCACTCCATTGTTCCTGATCCCGATGTCTGACTATCTGAGGTCTCAGATTGCCCCTCAGATTCTTTTAAAATACTTTCTTTCTCTGTGTTCATCTTAGTCCCATGAGATTTGTGGATTTATATGGTCCACACCACGATAATCCCGCGCAGTGCAAGGCTACTTACTCAGGGAGGTCACCCGGTATCTCTGAGGCTCTGTTCGAGACACATCCACCCATGTGCCATGCACCCCTCAGCACAGATCGCATCACACCTTGGGTTGGGAAAGGAATTGGGAAAGGACTGGGAGAGGATAAGGAAGACGGGATGTTGTGGGACACGCTTGGTCTGATCCATCAGCTGAGGCCTTCGGTATAGCCCTCAGTTTCATACGGATACACAAGCCTCTCCACCCGCATGGACAGTGCTTCGTCAAGGTGGTGTCCCCTGGAGAGGATGATACCAGTTACATGTGCACGAAAGGTTTCTTGTTCTTTACAGTAATGTTTATAAGTTAAAAATATTGAAAAATTCCAGAGACAAAAATGAATGTTAGCAAATGGCTTGAAACAATACTGAAGCATATCTTTCACCTTTAGTATTTCTGTAGACAAAGAACAAGAGCCAAAAGCTTGACCAGCATAATCAATTATCACTAGTACACATGTAATTTGACTCCTCATTTGCATACCAACTGGCCTCAATGTGCTCATTTTAATAATCAGTAGTACTTATGATAAAGAATATGACACTATATTTCATCAGTGACTTAGTCACCTTATGTGCAGAACTGCTAGGTATTTAAATTTGCTTTCATAGGGACCTGTTAAAAGTCCAGTACACATTTAAGCAAAATCAGCAGTTCTTCATTCTTGTTTTGATGGCATTCTCAACATAAGTGATGCTGAATTCTTGTAAACAATAAAATGGAGCAAAATAGGGTGAGAAGAAGCCCAAAATACATTTGAGTCTGTGCACCCAACTACTGAGACAATATATGACATAAAAATGGCAAGCACTGCAAATAGAAGACATTTGTGGGCTCACAGTTTCAAAAAGAGAGAGCTATCTAATCAGCAAAGTCCTCCTCCATGGCTATCAAAGAAATAACATAATAATGAACACACTAATCACAAACTATTCCATCAAATTGCAACATCTGTACTGCAGACAGAGTAGATGGAACTGCATTATCACCAAAGACATTACTTGGGTTATTGATCTAAGAAAGCTACCCTTCTTTGTGTTGATAGTTGCTTTTCTACAACATCTGCAGCATACAAATAACTAATTCAATTTACAAAATTGGCAACACAAAGCTATTTTGTTGTGGAAGTGACACTAAAGGATCTTCCCAACACCAGCAGAACCATTACTTACAATTTCTTTCATTATTTTCAATGTGTGTCTTATAACTGCACTGCTGAATTGATTGTGATGAAACTCACACAGAAATAACTTGAATATTGAGAAAGGACATAGGCCAATATTGAATGTGTGACCTTAAAGATATTTCCTGATTTGAGGTGTATGGTTTGAAAAATAGAACAATAATTACTCTTTGGAAAAGCTATTTAGTCTGTAGCTTTTCAACATCATCACACATGTACAAGTGTTTTTATTGTAAAATATATTCTATGTAGTACAATTCAGTGTAATGAATAAAATGCTTATTCAATCCTCAAATTTTTTATTCAGGCTTTGGTAGTAATATCACTCACAGACCCATTCCATTTTAGCTGCTGGGCATCACACTTTTCTTATAGCTTCTGAGAGGCTTGAAGGCACAACACTGACATCATTTAAATGCTATAGAACTCACAGTATGATTTGGGATGCCTTTTGTGACACATATGCAAGAAGAAGATGCTATTGTACTTCAAACTAGGGTTGTGTCCGAGTGGTTCAGCTGAATCAATTATTCGCCGAATCCAGCTCACTGCTTCGGATTCGAAATTCGATACATAATGGCCGAATACTACCGAATCCCAAACCCAAAGTGTTATATGGAAACCTTCAGTTACGAATGCTGCACTTTACTTAGCATAACAGTGTGCTTTCATCTGCGTTATTTAGTTTACTTTCCATAGAACCGCTGAAAGACGTGACATAAAACGAACGACCTAACTTTGAATTTATTCAAGTGAAACCACTATAAAATTTATGCAGTTGAGTGGCTATTGTGATAACAATCTAGCGCATTTACCCGAATCTGAGATCCATTTTTTCTGGTTTTTTTTGGTCCAAAAACTGCCTGTGATTTAAATCGAGTACAAAGCGAAGGAAGTTCTGAAAAATGGTGCTAGGAGCCGCCACAAGTAACTTTTCCCGTCTGGTATAAGCAGTGCTACACAGGTTTGCTTTGCAGGCACAAATATAAAATGTAGAAACCTGTGAAATATTAGTAGCAACAAACAATTTTCTTTACGTAAATACCAACAATACATAAGGATTTAGGATTCTTCCATAAGTTGTTTCATTCTGTTTTTATGTATTGATTCGTCGAATTTTGTAAAGTTCTGGGATATGTGAACTGTAATTAAGCACTAGGCTTTCAAGAAGGAAGTTATTTATTAAGTGGGGAAAAAAAGTTCTAATTGTGTGCCATCCATGCAGGATGACATCAGTTCATCACCCACTTGACTTCTGTTTCAATAAATCGTTTAATATCAAGCTTAAACATATGTACACCGACTGCCTTTCGAAAAGTGGCAGACAACTGACACCAACGGGTGTCATTTGGAATCCGTCCCAGAAGTCTTTATCGTCATCACTGGCTGTGATAGAGTAGTAATTCTTTTTAAATACATGTTCTTGAGTTGACTGATTATTTGCATTCGAGATTCAGAAGATTCGATTTGGGTTCGGAATTCGGCACATGTGTTATTTAAGATTCGGTATTCGGATTCGATTTGGTAAAATTGGGGTTCGACCCATCCCTACTTCAAACATTAGAAAATTTGCACACATCAAACTAGAAATTATGGCACATTCCTCCTCCATCTGAAGGCAGGCAACTCTTTCAAAGTCTTAGATACAGCTTGCCTACTAGTAGGTGTTAGAACAGGAATCAAGCCTTACGCAGGTGAATGTTTATTGAACTCAATGAGCTATGTCAATAAACAAACATTAAAAGGAAAGTGTGTGTGTGTGTGTGTGTGTGTGTGTGTGTGTGTGTTTCATGTTTCCCCAGCCTGTCCTCCACAACTACCCACTGCCAAACATTCATGGCAGAAGTGGTAGACAGCCCGTGGTCTGCATTTGTAAGTAAGGGAGTTTGGTCAAATTGAGTGGGAGTGGGTGCCAAAAATATCTGTTGAAATTTGTTAATTTTTTATGACAAGGTATGATTATAATTTGTCCAAAATGTTTTGAAGGTTCTGAACATTTCAGTAATAATAGGCTTTGAATGGTTTCTAGTGGTTTCATTTCATAGAGGTCAGATCATTTTCTGTGAGGCTGCCGCCCAACAATGTTCTTAGAGAGTGGGTTCATTGTCCAGGAGGTGTCAATAGTTCTCTTGTCAAGAAATTCATTCTGTTGCTCACTCTACTCACAGACTGTAGTTTTCGACTGTGGAAAGTGTAGGAATTAATGCTCCAAGGAAAGGGCAGGTTTCGTTGACACCCTTTATGCCACCTCATGTGGCCTTCTTGTGCTGATTATGAGTGGTGGTGAATCCAAAATGTTTTCCTTTGGACACCAATAAAAACCTGGATGATTTCAACACTGGGTATTATGTTTCTCACATCCATCGGAGGCATCAAACGAAACAGTCAAATGTGGGTAAGAGAGGGTGTGCTAATGTTCCCATCATGTTGTGACGATCCTACCTATTAGTTAGAATAGAAATGCCACAATTCAAACACAAGTTCTAATGATTATAATGTATTAAATTTCATCACCTGCTTTGCCAATGTAGACAGAACTGCTGTGTTGATTAGTGTCTTCATGGTATCCATGTTGTCCTGAAACTATTCAATTTGGTAGCCTGGGTTTTTCATAGTAAAATGGAAGTACATTGCTGCTTGTTTGTGGTAACCCTACTACTTTTACATACATAGACATAAAGAATACCAAATGCATCATTAACCAAGACAAATGGGTTCCCTGGTGCTAAATCCATTACACTGTGATATACCCACAGTGGCATTAGACAACAATGTGGTGAAATTTGGTACCACTGTGACATCATTAACTGCGTTAAACACCTTTCTTTCCAAGCATCAACACTTACTTTCGAAGTGTTGATTTGCCCAAAGGTAGCATCAGTGTGCATCACACTGGATCTGTTGCAGAGGAAACTAAGCTATAAACTTCTACATATTTCTGTTGTACAATTTATTTTAAAGTCAGATAGTCTTACCTGCTGTGAAAAACCAAACCGTTACTATTGCCCTGGCTGACCTAACAAAATCTATAAGAAAGTAATTGACTTCACCATATATCCACTGTTAGAACCACACTTTCACACTTTACTTTTTTCTTTCCCTACAAGCTTCAGTGTCAATGACTTGCTTCTGGCCTGAATTCACCATGAGAACACTCCAGTGCAGACTGCTAAAGCTATCTCTTATAATAAGGGTAGAGGTGTCAAAAATATCTCAAAGAAGAATAAATTGTTTTAGAAAAGCACAAGAGTTCATTTAATATAAAAATTTTGATTATTAAACAGAATGCATCATTATTAAAAAGAACACATTGTTCTGCATTGTTATCTAGTGCACGTAAAACAGGTCTCAGGCATTACACAGAAATTTCATGACCTAATGTCTTGTGAATTTTGTTCTTTTTATTCATTTACTTCTTGCTATTTTTTACACTTGATCTACACCTACAACCAACTAGAAGCTATACTATATACAAACTAATTATTATTGTTACATAAATAACTAAATTCCTCCTTTTACAAATAAATAAATTAATAAAATTAAATAAATAAAATCTCTGTTACCCATGTCTGGGCTCACATGCCATTAAAATGAAATAAAATGTGATACAGCTTTATTGTCCAGGAAAACTCATTTGGGATGTATGGGCACTTCATGTAAGTCTACATCTACATACATACTCCACAATCCACCATAAGGTGCATGGTGGAGGGTACACTGTACCACTACTAGGCATTTCCTTTCCTATTCCACTCCCAAATAGAACTAGGAAGAAAAGAGTCCCTATATACCTCCATACAAGCCCTAATTTCTCTTATCTTGTCTTTGTGATCATTACGCAAACTGTAAGTATGCAGCAGGAAGATCATACTACAATCAGCTTGAAATTCCGGTCCTCTAAATTTTCTCAACAGAAATTCATGTTGTAGTGTAATTGCTTGCCTGACTATTTAGGTTTGAAAATATGGTGGTACAGAAGTTGTTGAACTATTTTAAAATAATAATCAGCAACTAAGCCTTCAATTTAGATGAGCTGTTAATTAAAAAAATTAAATGAAGTGAAATGGCCAAACATTTAATAGTTTAAAACATCTTGCAGAGCAAGCAACCTACAGAATTCGACAAATAGTTACCTTAAACAGTGGTGTAGTTGATCTCGTTGATAAGCTGTCGTGAGATTGGTTGTAATCCACGTAACTATCCGCCGACATTGGATGGAGGTTCGGAATATTAATATTCAATCCATGTGTAGCTTAATTTTGAATGAAGGTAATTTAATGAATGAAAATTAATAATTGATACAGATTAATGGCTAATCAGACTTCGAACTGTTCATTACATAAAAGTTATTGCAGGTTCTAAGCCAAAAATATTGCAAAATGTTTAATTACAGTCAAAGATACTATGGCAAGCTACACGAGATACGTAAGTTTAACATGTTTAATTACCGAACCATCCAAAGTCGTAATAGTTAGTTATATCTGAAAACAGCATGATCCCTAAATGGAGGGACTGGAAAAATAAATAACTAAACAACTGACTGATGTTAACTTTAAATAAGGGGATTTATTAATTTGAACAGAAAGCATATAATTCATACCTGAGTATCCATTTTATATCTGAAGATTTTGTACAATCAGTTAAGAACAATAATCAATAGTTAATAATGTTTGTTTCAGCATATTGTAGTGGCAGATCTTATCAGTACAATTCAGACAACAGCACAATCAGAACAGAGCAGACAATAGAACAGAAAGCGAGTACAATGGGATTATTACTTTTATAGTAAAAGTCAGAGATTTTAATTAGTTACAGTGATATTATAATTAGAGTTTCTTTGTATCTCTTTTACATAGCCTATCAATTCCAAGGAAGAAAGAAATGAATTAAATATTTATCCTAATTACATTTTATCTGATTTAATATTTCAGATGACTTTAAAATATGTTATTTATGGGGTTCTTGCTATATGCTAATATTAAAATGTAAAGGACGTCATCTTTCCTCCAGCAATCTTCAGTTGAGTTTCCAGAGCATTTCCGTGACACTCGTGCATTGGTTGAACTTAGTTGCTCGCCTCTGAACTGCTGCTATGTCTTCCTTTAAATTGATCTGCTGTGGCTCCCAGACACTTGAGCAATACTCAAGATGTGGTCGTACAAGCATTTTATATGCGGACTTCTTTACAGATGAAGTACATCTTCGCAAAATTCTTCCAATAAACCTAAGTTGGCCTTACTCACAACTGTTACACATTCATTCCATTTTGTATTGCTCTGCAATGTTATGCCTAGACATTTGAACAAGGTGACTGGATCAAGAAGGTCACTACTAATGCTGTATTCGAACATTATGGGATTGTTTTTCCTACTCATGTGGATCACCTTTAATTTTTCTATGTTGAGTGCCAGCTGCCATTCTTCGCACCAACTAGAAATTTTGTCCAAGTCATCCTGTATGGTATTACAGCCAATTACACCATAGCATCTTCAGCAAACAACCGCAACTATAAGTTACTCTGTCCATCAGGTCATTTATATAGATAGAAAATAATAGCGGTCCTATCACAGTCCACTGGGGCACGCCTGATGATACACTAGTCTCTGATGAACACTCGCTATCGAGAACAACATACTGCATTCTATTACTTACAAAGTCTTCCAGCCAGTCACAAATCTGTGAACCTATTGCATATGCTCGTATCTTTGTTAGCAGTCTGCAGTGTGGCACCGGATCAAATGCCGTTTTGAAATTGAGAAAAACACATTCCACCTGTTGGCCGTCATCCATGGCTTGCATGATGTCCTGTGAAGAAAGGGAAAACTCAGTTTCATATGAACGATGTTTCCTAAACCCCTGCTGATTCAGGGAAGCTTTTCTGTTTCAAGGAAATTTACTATATTTGATCTGAGAATATGCTCGAAAATTCTACAGGAAACCGATGTCCATGATATTGGCCTATAATTATGTGGGTCAGTTCTCTTTCCTTTCTTATAAATGGGAGTCACCTGTGCTTTTTCCAATTACTAGGAACTTTGCACTGAATTAAAGATTCACAATAAATGCAAGCTAAGTAAGGGACCAATGCCGAAGAATACTCTTTGTAAAACCGGACTGGTATTCCATCTGGATCAGGAGACCTTTTTGTATTTAGCTCTCTCAGCTCTTATCTCTCTCTCTCTCTCTCTCTCTACATAAAACATACCTATTACTATGTCCTCCATTTCAGAGTTAGTATGTTATGAAATGATGGTACATTTGTGTGATCCTCCTGTGTGAAAGATTTCTTCACCCAGTTAGCGCTGACGTCCTTCCAGAAGGACAAGAATGGCTGCTTACTTTTCTATTATTGTGTGAAATAATTTGTGCACAGTGTCATATTTTATTTCTTTGAATCACCTACTCCCATTGTAGATTAATTTTAACTTGTATTGTCGATTGCAAAGTGGTTGGATACAGCTGCAAAGTTGAGGTTCTTACAGAAGATACTGAAGACTTCCTCGTAGTTGGCTTTATATTTCTGTGATTTCTTCAATTTTTGAGACATTTATATGTATATTTCATCTTAAATGTTGTTTTAATAATAATGATTCGTCAAATTAAAATTATAAAACATTAATTTTGATGTCATTCCAGAAAGAAGCAAAACAAATTGCGTGATTGTGGAAAAAAGCTGTCATAATGGAGGTACTGTTGTTTATTGGTAGGTTTGATGTGGATGGATGTGTGAAGTTGGCCATTGGACAGATAAAGGTCGACATCGAGGAAAGTGGCATGGGATTTGGAATAGGACCAGGTGAATTTGATGGGACCAAAGGAGTTGAGGTTGGAGAGGAAATTCTGGAGTTCTTCTTCACTGTGAGTCCAGATCATGAAGATGTCATCAATGAATCTATACCAAACTTTGGATTGACAGGCTTGGGTATCCAGGAAGACTTGCTCTAAGTGTCACATAAATAAGTTTGTGTATGAGGGGGCATCCTGGTTCCCAAGGCTGTTCCCTTTAGTCGTTGGTATGTCTGGCCTTAAAAAGTGAAGAAGTGGTGAGTTAGGATGAAGCTGGCTAGGGTATTAAGGAAAGAGGTTTTAAGTAGGGAAGTGGGTGGTCAGCGTGAAAGGAAATACTCCATCGCAGTGAGGTCCTGTGCATGTGAGATATTTGTGTATAAGGAAGTGGTATCAATGGTTACAAGGATGGTTTCTGGAGGTAACAGGCTGGGTAAGGATTTCATGCGATTGAGGGAGTGGTTGGTGTATTTGATGAAGGATGGGAGACTGCACATGATGGGTTGAAGGTGTTGGTCTATGTAGGCAGAGATTCGTTCTGTAAGGGCTTGGTAACCGGCCACAATGGGGCGGCTGGGATGATTGCGTTTGTCAATCTTGGAAAGTAGATAGAAGGTGGGGGTGCAGGGTGTCAGTGGGGTCATGAGGTTAATGGAGTCAGGTTAAAGGTTTTGTAGGGGGCCTAAGGTTTTGAGGATTCCTTGAAGCTCTGTCTGGACATCAGGAATGGGATTGCCTTGACAAAATTTATATGTGGTACTATCTGAAAGCTGACGCAGTCCCTCAGCCACATACTCCCGCCAATCAAGTACCATGGTCGTGGATCCCTTGTCGGCTGGGAGAATGATGATGGAATGGTCCGCTTTCAGATCACGGATAGCTTGGGATTCAGCTGCGGTAATGTTGGGAGTAGGATTAAGATTTCTCAGGAAAGACTGAGAGGCAAGGTTGGAAGTAAGGAATTCCTGGAAGGTTTGAAGAGGATGATTTTGAGGAAGAGCAGGTGGGTCCCGCTGTGACGGAGGACGGAACTGTTCTAGGCAGGGTTCAATTTAAATGATGTCTTGGGGAGCTGGATCATTAGATGTAGAATTATTTTCCTTTGCGCCAAAGTGATATCTCCAGCAAAGATTATGAGTATAGGATAGTAAATCTTTGACAAGGGCTGTTTGGTTGAATTTGGGAGTAGGGCTAAAGGTGAGGTCTATGGATAGGACAGAGGTTTCATATTGAGAGAGAGGTTTAGAGGAGAGGTTGACTACTGAATTGGGATGCTGTGGTTCCAGAGTGTGTGGATTGGGATTTAAAGGTTTTGGGGGGGGGGGGGGAGTGGAGCTGGAAGTGGGAGATCGAGTAGATAGGAGAGACTGGGTTTCTGTGCAATAAGAGGAGCTTGAGGTTTATTGGAGAGTTTGTTGAGGGAGAGTGTATTGCCTTTCCGGAGTTGGGTGACAAGAAGTTGGGATAGTTTTATGAGGTGGAGGGTGGCATGCTGTTCTAATTTGCGGTTGGCCTGTAAGAGGATGCTGAACTGTGGGTGTGGATGTGGGAGTGGAAAGGTTGAGGATTTTGATTAGGGATAGGAGTTGACAGGTGTGTTCATTGGCAGAGTTGATGTATAGGTTAAGGATTAGGCAGATGAGGGCTGTGGATTGTTCTGTTTGGAATAGGTGTAAGGCATGATAAAAGGATGGTTACAGCCAGAGATGGGAAGTTTTAGTGTGAGGCCTTTGGGACTAATGCCAAATTTCAGACAAGCCTGAGTAAACAGCAAGGGTACGACTTCCTTAAATCCTGCCCCGAAATGAGATCCATCCTCCATGACATCCTTCCCACTCCACCGAGAGGGTCTTTCCGCCGCTCACCTAACCTCCATAACCTCCTAGTCCATCCCTATGAAATCCCTGAACCACCTTCCCTACATTCTGGCTCCTATCCATGTAACAGCCCCTGTTGTAAAACCTGTCCTATGCACCCTTCCACTTACTCCAGTCCTGTAACCCGGAAGGTGTACACGATAAAGGGCAGAGCCACTTGCGATAGCACCCAAGAGATTTACCAACTGACATGCCTGTACTGTGAAGCGTTCTATGTGGGAATGACCAGCCACAAACTGTCCATTCGCATGAACGGTCACAGGCAGACAGTGTTTGTTGGTACTGAGGATCAGCCTATGGCTAAACATGCCTTGGTGCACGGCCAGCACATCTTGGCACAGTGTTACACCATCCGGGTTATGTGGATACTTCCCACTGACACCAATCTTTCAGAACTCCGGAGATGGGAACTTGCACTTCAGCATATTCTCTCTTCCTGTTACCCTCCTGGCCTCTATATATATGTATTTTAGAAGGAGACTTTCCTGGTGGGAAGAATATGTATAATAATAAATGTTGTTTGACTTACCCAAAGCACAGGCTCGCCGATAGACACAATTAACACAAATGAAAACACAAACAAACAAACATTCAAGCTTTCACAACCGTTTGTTGCTTTGTCAGGAAAAGAGGAAGGAAGGACGGAAAAAAGACAGGATGTGGGTTTTAAGGGAGTGGATGAGGCATCATTCCAATCCCGAGAGTGGAAGGACTTACCTTAGGGGAAAAAAGGAAGGTAAACAAATACACACATGAGTACACATATACACACACAAACACACCTAGGTAGAAATTTGTAGAAAGAAGTTGGACAGAGATACCACTTGAGGCAGAGGCTCTGTCCAGAGAACCGACACAAAGATGTTAAAGATGGTGGGTGGGAATTTGAATTTCGTGGAGGTTGAGACCACGTGGGCAACAGGAAGAGAGAATATGCTGAAGGGCAAGTTCCCATCTCCGGAGTTCTGAAAGATTGGTGTCGGTGGGAAGTATCCAGATAACCTGGATGGTATAACACTGTGCCAACATGTGCTTGCTTGCTGGTCATTCCCACATAGAATGCTTCACAGTGCAGGCATGTCAGTTGGTAAATCACGTGGGTGCTGTCACAAGTGGCTCTGCCCTTTATTGTGTACACCTACCGGGTTACAGGACTGTAGTAAGTGGTGGTGGAAGGGTGCATAGGGCAGGTTTTACAACGGGAGAGGTTACATGGGTAGGAGCCAGAGGGTAGGGAAGGTGCTTTTGGGGATTTCATAGGGATGGACTAGGAGGATATGAAGGGTAGGTGAGCAGCAGAAAGACACTCTCGGTGGAGTGGGAAGGATGTCATGAAGGATGGATCTCATTTTGGGACAGGATTTAAGGAAGTCATATCCTTGCTGGAGAGCCACATTCAGAGTCCAATCCAGTCCTGGAAAGAATCCGGTGACAAGAGGGACACTTCTGGGGTTCTTCTGTGGAGGGTTCTAAATTTGGGGGGATGAGGAAGTGGCTCTGGCAATTTGCTTCTGTACCAGATCAGAAGGATAGCTGCGGGACGTGAAAGCTGTTATTAAGTTTTTGGTGTACTGATTCAGGGATTCAGGACATGGAAAAGGAGCTAACTCATTTGCCACGAAGACCTAAGCTGTAGGGAAGGGAATGTTTGATGTGGAATGGATGGCTGCTGTCATAATGGAGGTAATGTTGTTTATTGGTTGATTTGATGTGGATGGATGTGTGAAGTTGGCCGTTGGACAGATGGAGGTCGACATCGAGAAATGTGGCTTGGGATTTGGAATAGGACCAGGTGAATTTGATGGGATCAAAGGAGTTGAGGTTGGAGAGGAAATTCTGGAGTTCTTCTTCACTGTGAGTCCAGATCATGAATATGTCATCAATGAATCTGTACCAAACTTTTGGTTGACAGGCTTGGGTATCCAGGAATGCTTTCTCTAAGTGTTACATAAATAAGTTTGCATATGAGGGGGCCATGGCTGTACCCTTTAATTGTTGGTATGTCTGCCCCTCAAATTCCCGCCCACCATTCTAAACATCTTTGCCTCTGTTCTCTGGACAGAGCCTCTACCTCAAGTGGTATCTCTGTCCAACTTCTTTGCTCTCTACAAATGTCTGCCTAGGTGTGTTAGCGTGTGTATATGTGTGGGTGGGTGTATATTTGTTTATCTTTGTTTTTTCCCCCTCAGGTAAGTCTTTCCAGTCCCACGATTGGAATGACCCCTCATCCACTCCCTTGAAACCCACATCCCTTCCTTTTTCCCCTCCTTCCTTCCTCTTTTCCTGATGAAGCAACCAACAGTTGCGAAAGCTTGAATGTTTCTGTGTGTTTTTATTATGTGTTTTTTGTGTCTATCAGCGAGCCTGTGCTTTGAGTAAGTCAAACAATCTTTAATTTTATACATATTTTTTCCCACCAGGAAAGTCTAGAATGTTAACTACACAAAGACATGAAAATCTACATACATGTAGTGTCTGTTCCAAAAGAACAGATGTCACTTCTGATCCTGCAGTTGTTATTCTTTAATAATCACAGAATATATGACATCAACTGTGGGCAGGGTGAAGCTGGGAATTTGTATCTGACTGGAGGTGTGCTTAGGTAGACCTTGCAGGTGCAGTGATCACTGTGTCCCCAGTGGTGTAGGGGTCAGCGCAATTGCCTAGAAAGCAGGAGACCCATGTTCGAATCACGGCTGCGTACACATTTTCAGCTTTGCCCAATCACAGTTGATGTCATATATTCTGTGAATACATGAAAATCTGTTTCAAAACCAAGTTAGATGGCAAATAGTGGATGCGAGGATAGTGGTTCAAAGCCATCTCCAGCTATACTGATTTAGGTTTTCTGTTATTTCCATAAATTACTCCACACAAAAGCTGTGGTTACTCCTAAAATAACTGAACATGTGCTCTGCCTCTAATGACCACGACGTCAGTGGGATGTTAAACCTTAATCTTCCTTCCTTCTTCTGACTCAACACCCTGGCTTAGTGATTGACAACCAAACATTTCTTTTCCCCGTAAACTCTTGTACTATGTAGAAAGCATACTCCACAAGATATGCTGTGTGTAATGATGCTAGTTATGGTATTAGCATAAATGTGGAGCTTTTAAAATATCAGATTACTTTCTCTTTCATTATTATTCATAGTACAGGTTTTATGTCTTTTGCACAAGGTTTTCCATTAGGAGCTTTTGCATCACTGCACCAGTACATTTGGAATTTCAGCTTATCCTCAATTCCCTGCTTACGCTACTCCATTATGTTGCTTTCTGTTGACATTCAATTTTGCAGTGATTTTTACAGCTGTCATCCTCTTATTATTTTCATAATCAACTTCAATGAACATCTGTCATGATCAATACATATTCCCAGGACCTTTCCTTGAATCCATGTGTGTCCTCACACCAACTCCACTCCTCTCTCTCTCTCTCTCATACACACACACACACACACACACACACACACACACACACACACACACACAAGTGCGCGCAAACATGCACGCACACGTGTGCCCACACACACACACACACACACACACACACAAACACACACCCACACCTCCTACATACCCCCAAAAATTCACAATCCAAATAATTCTATTTGCCCAGTTGTGATTGGTTACTGTGCTCTCATTGAAAGAATTTCAGATGTCATTGAATAACGCCTCCAATCAACTGTCCAAAATCTAGCCTATAAAATCAAATATACCAACCACTTCCTTCACTGACTCTCTGCCATCCCTTTGCCTCCTGGATCCTTATTCATAAATGATGATGCCACTTCCTTATACTCATTGGTCTTGCCACTCTCTAACACTAACTCTCTCAATGTCCTGCATGCTCCAAGCCAACTACTGCAGTCCTCATACCCCTTACAAACTGCATCCTTAAAAACTACTTTTCCTTTGAAGAATAAGAATACAATCAAAACTGCAGCACAGCCATGGGCACCCATATGGCACCTTCCAACTTATTTGTGGGCCAACTGGAGGAAAGCTTTCAAGCCTCCCAAAACTCCAAACTGTCAGATTGTTTTAGGTTTGTTAAAGATAATTTCATGATTCTGAATCAGGGCCAGGAAACCCTATCTTCATTCCTTTACGACCTAAATCCTTCTTCCCTCAGCTTCACATGTCCCTCCTCAACCGATCTTCCCACATTAAGCCTACTGAAGGCTCCATCTACAGCTTTGTCCATATTAAACTCACCAACCACCAATAATACCTATACTTTGACAGTTACCATGCATTTCTCATTAAAAGAAATCTGTGAAATACAGCCTTGCCACATATGAGTGTGATATTTGCAATGGTGAAAACAGTACACTGAAATCTTCACAAATGCCTTCACAGACAGGTATTACCTCTCCTCTGCCCCCCTCCCCCCTCAGTCCTATCAGTCCTAGTCCTCAAACATTTTCCATTCAATATTACCACATACCACCATCTCTGTACTTTCTTTAAATTGTCTGTCAATCCCACTTGGTGGAGTTCTCACAATGTGCAACAATATTACAAAATACGATGCACAAGTGTGGTGTAGGCAGTTTCTTTATTAGAGCTGTTGCATCTTCTAAGTGTTCTACTAACAAAACGTATTCTTTGGTTTGCTTTTCCTACAATATTTTCTGTATGTTCTTTCCAATTTAAGTTGTTTGTAATTGTCATATGGATGATTTCACACTTCTCATTATTAAGGGTCAATTGCCATTTTTTGCACCATGCGAATATCTTATCTAAATCATTTTGCAGTTGCTTTTGATCTTATGGTGACTTTACTAACCAATAAGTGACAGCATCATCCATGAAGTCTAACAGAGCTACTCAGATTGTCTCCTAAATTGTTTATAAAAATAAGGAACAGTAGGAGCCTTATAACACTTCCCCGGGGAATGCCAGATATCGCTTCAGTTCTACTCAAAGACTTTCTGTCAATTACAATGTGCTGTGTCCTTTCTTACTGGAAATCATGAATCCAATTGCACAATTGTGGTGACATTCCATAAGCATACAATTTGATTAGAAGGCGCTTGTGAGGTACAGTGTCGAGAGCCTTCCGGAAATCAAGAATTACCGAATCTATTTGACATCCCTTATTGATAGCACTCATCACATCATGTGAGTAAAGGGTTCACTGTGTTTCACAAGAACGATACTTTCTGAATCCATGTTAACTATGGGTCAACAGGTCACTCTCTTCCAGGTAGTTCATAATATTTGGGGAAAGTATATGTTCTAAAATTCTGCTGCAAACCAAATAAATGATATAGGCCTGTATTTTGTGAATCACCCCTATTGCCTTTCTTGAATATTGGAGAGTTCCATGGAACTTTCCAGTCTTTGTGCACAGATATTTCACTGAGCAAACAGTTGTATGTGATACCTAAGTATGGGACTGTAGCATCATCACATTCTGAAAGGAAACAAATTGGTATAGAATTGGGATCAGGAGACTTAGTTTTGTTAAGTGATTTAAGTTGTGTTAATACACCAGGGTTATCAACTTCTACATTATGCATGCTGGCAGTTGTTCTTGTATACTAATTATGGAGTATTTGCTTTGTCTTGTTTTGTGAAGGCATTTCAGAAGGCTGTGTTAACCAATTCTGCTTTAGCAGAACTGTCATCAGTAGCATCATCATCACTGTCGTGTAGTGAAGGTATTGATTGTGTTTTACCACTACTATACATTATATACCACCAGAATTTCTTAGGATTCTCTACCAAATTACATGAAAGGGTTTAATTGTGCAATGAATAATAAGCTTCTGGAATTTTCAGCTTTGCCCAATAGCAGTTGATGTCATGTATTCTATGAATATTAAATAATAACAACTGCAGGATCAGAAGTGACGTCTGTTCTCTCGCAACAGACGCCACATGTATATATATAATATGCCAGTGACGGGCAATGATCCTATCGTTAGTGGGGAGGGGTGGGCAAAGTTTGAAGCCCTTACTCTTACGGGAATTAGTTAAACTACGAGTTTGAGTACTGTGGGCAGGGCGAAGCTGGGGATTTGTATCTGATGGGGGGCGTGCTTAGGTAGTCCTTGCAGGTGCGGTGATCACTGTGTCCCCAGTGGTGTAGGGGTCAGCGCAACTGCCTAGAAAGCAGGAGACCCGGGTTCGAATCCCGGATGGGTACACATTTTCAGCTTTGCCCAATCGCAGTTGATGTCATATATGCTACGAATATTAAATAATAACACCTGCAGGATCAGAAGTGACATCTGTTCTCTCACAACAGACGCCACATGTATATATATAATATGCCGATGACGGGCAATGATCCTATCGTTAGTGGGGAGGGGTGGGCAAAGTTTGAAGCCCTTACTCTTATGGGAATTAGTTAATCTACGAGTTTGAGTACTGTGAGCAGGGCGAAGCTGGGAATTTGTATCTGACTGGAGGCGTGCTTAGGTAGTCCTTGCAGGTGCGGTGATCACTGTGTCCCCAGTGGTGTAGGGGTCAGTGCAACTGCCTAGAAAGCAGGAGACCCGGGTTCGAATCCCGGCTGGGTACACATTTTCAGCTTTGCCCAATCGCAGTTGATGTCATATATTCTACGTGTATTGAAAAAATTATGTTTGGAAGGTCCAAGTTGTTTGTATCTCTCTTTGTATTTCTTTATTGATCTCATAATTTGTGATTTCATACACAGTTGATACTATGGAGGTTACTCATTGTCTACCTCCACACTAGAATGTAATGCTTCCAAACTCTTAATAACTTTCATCATAGTTTTAACTCCACCATATACAATTAAATGTGATAATTAACAACCATTAAATTCTTATCTTTTCCTTTTGACTTGTAGATGAGAGTAATCTGCTTGTTTTTGCTAGAAATTATATCCTGTATTTTTTTGGAGGTTGTAATGAATTTAACCCTAAGGAATCCGCTTGTTTTGTAAAGTCAAGATTGGGATACCATACATAATAGAAGCCTTACTTATGCAAATTTACGAATATACTTATAGGACACTTCCATAAATTATGTAAATACCTTGTAATAAGATTAAACTTGGTGTCTGGATGATTTTATTAAATTAATTCTGGTTGTAAAAGATTCTTAATAGCGAATTGTGATATTGTGCAATAATCCATTTTTGTTAACAGATTTTATTACTAATACTTTCTGATGTCATTTATGATCCACTTAACAATTTGTCATGGTCTGCTTACCTCAAAGTTTTTGTTACTGTAATAAATTATCCAATCAAAATTATGTTAACAAATCAAAACTGCTCTAATCGTAATTGGTATACACATTAAATTTTTTATCTGATTTAATATGCAACCACTTGTATAAATTCTTTTAGTTTATAGTGAATATTTTACTATACTTCTTGTGTGTGAAGGATTTATTTATGTTTTGCAGATCATGAAATTCACTGTCATGTAACCAAATATATCAAAAGGTGATAGTCTTCAGTAAAAAACCTAAATCCATATAATGTACAATGCAGTATCTAGTACTTCAGTAAGGAGTGTAGTGATATCTAAAACTTCAGTAATCACTCCTGCTTAGACAGAATTGACAATTTGAGTTCAGAATGACAAGTCTAGTTCTATTACAATATACAGTAGTCAAGTTTGAAATTAAAAATGCAGTTTATATATCCAATGAATTTCAATTAATAATTCATACAAGTTGTATATTACATAATAGTAAAACAAAGTATTAAAGGAAGTAATAAAGATGGTGAATGTGAGATCAACAATATTCATTTCCACAGTGGTCCTAAAAATGTAGAAAGGAAATAGTAGCAATGGTTGGATCTATTTATAGAAGGAAGGCACGAGCTTATACAGCATGATGCCAGTATGATGTTTTATTCAAATGTTTAGACTTAGTTTATTCACAGTCTACTGTAATTGAGTTACCAGCACTAGTAAAAATTGCATGTAGATACTGACAGAGATTCCGTTAGGTTTTAGGACATTGTTCACTTTTGGGTATCTCTTTATACTGAAAATTTCAAAATGGAATTCAGCATTTCTGCTTTTCATAATTAATTCCAATCATTTCATGATTTATGACACAGTTTCTGTTAATATATTCAGTTTTCCAAGAATATGTGATCCATTTTTGTTGCATATGGGTTGTAGTTTCATCTGCTTTCACTTTGGCAATGACACTCAAAATTTTCGACACTGTTAATGAGCTTGTACCAGAGTCCACTGAAGGCACTAATTGTATCCTAACCTCAGAAAATAACTGAACCTACAGTCAATCTGCAGATTAGAATCTTCCTGAACACATAAATGCAAATGTGATAGGTTGACAGTAGCATCTGAGCTGAATGGTGAATATTTAAATATCTTAAACTTAATGCCAAGAAACCATGCCCTTGAGAAATATGCAAGTGGCTTCCTCTTAACTTGGGGGCCTGAGTTATCCTACCACATCTTGCCCCTGTCTTATCTCCAATGAAGAAACTATTACACCAGAATGCGATATTCTTCACTTTTGTGTTTCCTAAGCTACAGCTATGCATTTCAACTCCTGAAGTATTGGCAATCAAATCTATCTTGTGATTTAGAGACACATACATACCTAAAAAATATAAACAGAATGAGAGAAGGAGAGATTAGTGAAAGAGAGGGGTGAAAGTGACAGATAGAGATAGAGTGGAAAACTGTGTGTGTTTATGCAGTATTAATTAGCCTGAAAGTTTTCAGCTGCCTTAGATAGCTTTATAAACTAACAGACTTTTTCATTACTTGCAGGGTAAGGGCAATATGGAAACATTTTGGCTGAGAGAAGCCAAACCAGAAGGCAAAACTGAAGTAGATCCCATAAAGAAGGGATTATGTGGAATAGAAGCTGACAGTCCAGTGAAAAAAGAATCTCTAAAAGAGGGAATAGGTAAGAAGTCTGCAGAGATTAATACATAGTTCACATGAAGCAAAGGACTGCTTTTGGAGGATGCTTTGGAGAATTAAATTTATTGATAGTACAAATTATTTAGTATGAGTATGAGAAGAGTGATAACATTGTCTGACAATTAAAAACTACTGTTTTTTATTTAAGTGAAATTTTGGAGCTAAAACCTTATCACAGAAACTAGTAAAGGGAAATTGTCTTAAACAGATTGAGAGATGTGTGTTCCACTGAATTTTCATCTTATTGATCTGATTGTAAAGGCTGTTATTTGTACACAGAAATCACATTACTTGGCATGTCCTAATATATTTTATATAGGTTAGTTTCAGTTCAGTGTAATGTACAATTTCAAAATTATAGCAACGCACAACTGTAGAAACATACCATTAAACTCATTTTGTCCTTTGTAAGCAGTTTTTTAAAGATTGTCTTTAGATTGTCCTTGTTTTAGTGAAATACTGCTCAGTTTGAAAACATTCCATGATATCATTCTCCTAAATCTTCAGTGTTATGTGTACGTCTGAAGCCTGAAAGAGAATTTGTAACTACTGCTTTAAATACAATTCAAAACGTTAAGTTCTTAAACAATGTATTCAATAGTTTTGGACTTTCTTATAAATGTCACCTCTAAAAAATTACACTTGAAATATATGGGGTATGTTTAAAAGTTAAGTGAATGCTATCAGGCAACAAGCAAAACAAAAGATACAAACAAATGTTCTTTATTGCCCTTCAAAACAGTCACCACCCACTACAACACACTTCTGTCAATGTTCGTTCAGATTCTAGAAATGATCAGCAAAGGCCTCCTGTGGAATCAATCTATACTCTAAGGAATCAGTTATGGCTTGGCTATCACATGATATTTGATGCCATTCATGTCTGCATAGGTTTGATTTTCATGGCCACATACATGCAGGGAAACAGAAAGTAGTCCGCAGGACCCAGATCAGAGGAGTACAGAGTGTGTTAAAAAACGGTTGCCATCTTCTGCACCAGGAATTGGCACACAGAGATTATGTGGTTCACAGGGGCATTGTCATGGAGGAGCATCCACTTTCCAGAACTGTTCAACTCTGCCCAAACCCATCAGACATGCAGTAACAATAGGTAAAATGCAACACAAATTCCTTGTGGATAATGCTGCTGCTCCATTGCGCTGTGACACATTCTCTCACACAAGTGGTTGCAGTCTGTTTACACTGCCATGCAGTGCATGCTGCATATCTACTATTCTCCTCAGGTCTCTGAAGACCCATAAGCATGCACATGTAAGTGCACAAAGTTTCCATTCAGATATAGCACCATTCACTGAACTTTTTACACACACCTCATATTATAAATTATAGTTTTAGGAATAATATTAGTATGAGAAAAGCTTTGACCAGATAATATTTTTATAATTTAAATTGAAGGACTTATAGCCCAGTGAAGAACTTTCTTAATTAAGCTGGTAGGAACTATAGTAAAATTGTGCTGTACATAGTTCATATTTTTGTGAATGAAGGATTGTCATTGCATTGTGACTGAGAAAGGTATCAAGACACTTAATGACTGATTATTTTCATGATTACATGACTAAATATATACATCTAAATGAAGCCACCACTAAATAAGTAAATTGAGATTCGTGGGGGAGGGGGGGGGGCTGGCTATGAAATACTTTCAGTTTTAGTGTACTAACATTCTTGACCATACCAAAATCTATGTACAATATTAAATGACTTTGTAAATAGTACATTTACTGAAATGAATGCTATATTTGAATTGAGATATTCAACAATAAACTATCTTTTGTAATGAAAGCTCATTTTTTGAGAGTTTTGTTTTTATGTTATTATTATCAAGATACTACTTTAAAGGAAGAAACAACCTGTGTCCTTTTCCATGTTTTATCGTCATCAGAAATCCTTATATACAAGACATGGTAATATTTTCAGTAAAATAGAAGTTACATCATTTCATTCCATTCTTATAAGACCAATGACTACACACTTCAAGAAAATACTCAAATAACATATTTACTATTTCAATGTAGATTAAAAACATTATCAATATCTAATGTCAATATTGGAAGTTGAAAGGCTTGAAAATTGCATGTTTTTAGATAATTAAAGAAAGATGGATTATTTATGCCATTTCCTTTGTTAACACTTTCATAAAATTTATGTAATCCTCTATAGATGAGTATACAAATTTGTATAGCTTAAAAACCCTGATTTAATTGGGTTGTGAGAAGCATTTTCTCTCAATTACCATGCCCAGCAGATTCCTAATGCATCTGAAGTGTTACAGATCTGCTTCACACACCAACTGCAAGAAATCACATCTCTACACAGGTATGATAACATAGTGCAAGAATTAAAAATTTGTGTATTTGTCCACAGAGGGTTAAATAGATCCCATAGTTTAATTAAGATCTAGTGTACATAAAAGTGTTCAGCTCTGTAAATGGAATGGTGCACCAGGGCATTAACAACAAACTGACTTTTTCCTCGTGGGCTTTAGAGGACCTCTTCCTTTATCAGCTGTAATTAAGTGATCTATTGAGATTATTCACATCAAGTCTTCTTGGGCATAACCAAAATATTCCATCTACTTACACATGAATATGAAGATATCTTCTAAAATATCGTAAGTAGTATGAAGAACATTGCCAAAGGTGAACATGTAGGGTGTGTTGTATGTACATATCTATCATTAGAAGCAAGTTATCACTTAAGACTTGGGAGTCGAAGCAATATTCAGATGTTTATGAACATTAGTATTCAGTGAATTATTTTCATTAACACTTAGCCAAAGTATAATTACATAATAGTGGAAACATTATTACTTAATGATTAAAATTAAATAAATAATTGAAGGACAATTATTCACCATAGTATTATAGTGTTGAACAGCTAAATATTTAAATTTCAACAAAAAGCAGTGAAAAAATGTCGACGATGATTTTTGTCCCCTATAATCTACTTCAACAATGAGCCAGAATCACAAATGGCTAATTAGTTAATATAAGTATTATTGGAAAGGAGTAGCTAAAAAGTTAACTTTGACTTTAGGGTTGCGTGAAAGAAATTAAAATAGTAATTTCAGGAGTAGGCCAGAGAGTTGAATTATATTGAACACTGTAACTCAGGGACAATACAGGCACAGCTGAAAGCTGGCATTTTCAATCCAGACACCAGAAATAACTTACAGTCCAAGAACATTCTGATCAGTGGTGTACAGTCAACCTAACAAAATAGCAACAAGATAATGTTCAAATGTTTGTAAAGCTTATGGTACTTAACTGTGGGGTTATCAGTCCCAGAAACAAGATAGATCAAGAAGATATAGAGATGGTGATTGTAGGAGGAGAATGCTAGAGCTGCTGCAGAACTTTGTGCATAAGCAGCAATTTTGAATAATATCAAATATCATCATTTATTTTACCTTTTAGAAAAAGATTTCCATACATAAGATGATGATATGATTATTGGTAATACAGCTGTGACGTTAAACTCAATTGTACAATTTACTCTAATATGGATACTAGGATACTAGGATACTTTGTCATGCTTGTATAAAAGTAACAGCTTCGACTGACATAAGCACCACAAATGAGAAGTTACAACAATAGTATGTATTGTATTGTACAATTTACTCTAATATGGATACTAGGATACTAGGATACTTTGTCATGCTTGTATAAAAGTAACAGCTTCGACTGACATAAGCACCACAAATGAGAAGTTACAACAATAGTATGTATGCTCCACTTGCAGGATTGCTAAGGAGCACTGGATGCATTTAATAGCACAATAGTCTCCCCACTCTGCATCATGTGGGGCACTACCTGCAACCAAATGTTTCCTGTAAAGTGCAACCCTTTTGATTAGATCTGAATATGAACCTGAGTGCTTTCATTGTGTTAAAGGAGTATGTGTATAGCATAAATACCTCTATTAATTTCTCCTTAATGAAGAATGCAATCATGATACAATCACAGTATAGTTTGTGACACAATATTTACAGTGATGTTCCACTTCATCTGATGTCAAGCCTAACATGTCCATCTTAATATGTGTGATGTGAGATCATAAGCCCTGCAGCTTCCATGCTGAGGTTTGATACACAAAACTTGCTTCACAAAACTCCAAATAAGAAAACCTGTCATTTGCCTTGTGATGAGGTTAGCTGCACTGAATTGGGGACACGTGTTGTTACTGCAGCAGCAGGGACTGTTTGTGAAACAAGCGAAACTTGAGGTGTCCCACATGATGTACCAAATACTCCACAACCACTACACTCAGAGGCAGCAGGCTGAAGACAGCTGACAATGGTTGAAACCATCTTCAGCTGTTCAGGCACAGTGGTCAACTCACTCTGGATCTACACACATCATGTACACACTGTATCCATTCTGTCACTATGAATTATAATAATTAAACTCTGAAAACTAAACAAAAAAGAAAAAAAAACAACTATGGTCTGATTATAATTATGTGCAAGTTGACAATTTGTCATGTGATGCTAGAGTAATTGCCACATAGGCAGCCAGTTACTGCTCAGCTGTAGGTCACACACAAACACAACGGCTCACTTCAAGAATGCTGTTAAAGTTATTCTATAATGTGGGGCAGTGTTGTAAGAGGCTGCCAAGAATTAATGGTGGCACTGAAGAAAAGCAGATTACAATCAAAGTAAAAGGAACCATAGGGTGAAAAATAAAAGCAAATAAAAAAAGTTGATACTATTAAGAAACATACATAACAAGGTATTAGAACTTAAACAACTCTGTTAAGTTAATAAAAACAAAAATCAAAGTAATTTTGATTTAGAAATTAAAATAAGGAAATACAATGGGGTTTAAACCCACAGACTTCAGTATGGAAAGCAATGACTTTACCACGGAGCTATGCAGGCATGTTATTCTCTTCTACATCACAGTACACATCCAGTATCAACCCTGAATTGTAGCCTTCTGAGGACTCATTTTCATGTAAATCATATGAAGTTCCCTAAATGTAAGCTGATATCTGTGATATAATTCTTGTTTATGTGGCATTAAATCACTTCTTATACAAAAGGATACAGTAGCACGTGCTTAGTGCTGTGCATGAGTACATATTTCATTGACATTGTTCTGTGTTGTGTTTTTTGTATGGCTATCATTAAGTGATGAAATGCAAAATAAAAAGGGCAGACCTATGAGTCAGCAAGAAAGCAGATCAAGAAAGAGAGTAGATGAGGAATTAGAATTGAATTAACCAGTTGTTATATTATTCTTCAAAACAGAAAGATTGCCTCTCCAGTACTTACCTTAGTGGGGTACCACTGATAGTCACACAAAGAAGAAAAAGGATGAAAAAATAGCACTAGCTTTCAGAACAGGGTTCTTTCATCAGTTAGCAGAGAAACGAAGAAAAAAGGAATAGGGAACAGAAGGTGAAGGTAATTCATGACCTAGACCATGAGGCTGATGATGATATAACAGTTTGGCAATGGGCAATGGCTCGGGCATCACGTTGAATGCTCTGATTGGAGAAAAGCAGCTCCAGTATGTGAACTGTCACCCAGAAAGTAATTTTGTCAAATTATAGCTTCTACACTGGTACTTCACTGATGGTGGCTGACAGATGAGTGAGCTGTGATCAACAGTTAAACACTGTTTAAACAAAAGCAAAAATCCAATGACCCAGCAAATTTATGTGTTAAAGTTACTATAAAATGTTACTACTCCTTTCTAAAGCAAAACCACACTATGTTTTTAAGAATGAAGCAATACAGGGAACAAAGCCACAGAAAAACATTTGGAATTAAAGTATGAAATAAATGTGACAGCTAATAATGTAAAGTTTAGGTTGCAGTTCAACAATATAATTATGATAGATTTCAACTCTCGGTAAATATTTACTATGAGTGACTTGGTGTACCTATTTATGGTGAATATGAAGGCAAGCTGTCTCTCTCTCTCTCTCTGCTGCACTGATATTTACTACCAGCAGCTTGCTACTGCACTGTGCACTGGAAACAGCTGAATGACAACCTGAACTCTGTTCAGAAATCCCATACTACACAGCTACAAATTCATGAATAAGGGATGTGAAAATTTCAGATATTGCATGTGATATACAAACGCAAAAAATGCAAGTAGTAATTTAAGAATTACACTATACAAAGACACCACAAATTTAAGAATTAAATTATGAATACAAAATCTACTGCACTGTCGACTAGTTATAGCTAAGTTTTATCCGGCCGTGTTCAGCTGCTCATTGTGTAAACACATGTTATAGCATGGTACAATTATAATTTGTCCAGCTGATAGTTTCTCAGAAATAATTCTTCACAAGAACAACTGCCTTGTATACATACTAATTTAATAACTCAGCCAAGATAGCAGAAAACCAGTATCTGGTTGGCTATCTATGATGAAGTGAATCTGGTACTTGCTAATGAGCTTTGTCCCCGTGGAGATAAAGGTGAACTAGTATGCACTGATTGTTCTTCATATCCAGCTGCTAATATGATAATTTTATTTGTCCAGTAACAGAAACTCCAGTTTGGATTTCAAAATTAATAATGATGACAACTCACTGCAAAGACCTACAATGAACTGCAACAGGCAGAATAAAAATACACCCGCATACGACATTTAAGTTATTGAGCATTAGCCTTATTCAGAATATAACAATAGAGCATTCACTTTATCTCACAGGCATACTTCACAGTCACACATCCATAATCTCTTGCTGGATTCGGAGTGTAGCTGTCAGAAATGATGATTTGTGCCTGTGAAGTGTACCTGTGTGATAGTGTGAATGGTCTATATTCTGAAGAAGGCCAATGGCCAGTAGCTTGAGAGTTGTATGTGTGTGTCGTTTAATGTTTCTGTTGCAGATCATCATACATCTTTGCGATGAGTTATGAACCATTCTTATTATACTGTATAATTTGTATTTGTGCTGGTTAGTAGATCTGATATCAGTGCTTTAGTTGGAAAATAATTTGAGGTGGTACTCTGCTTGGCGGAAAAAAAGTTTACGCGATACTCTGCTCATTCCACATAAAATGAGTCAAATGGACATTTTTAGGAAATCAAGAAAGTAAATATTTATGTATGTGAATACACTAACAAAATATAGCTATAATTTACAGATTTGAAACTCATTTTTATTTTATTCAAGGGTGTAGTATAGATAAGGATACCACCCTTCGGCTTTGGACAATGACATCTTATCGTAACTAATCAGGAGTGGCGTTCCAGAAGACAATAAGAGTGTGTGTTGCTGTTGGGAATTAAAACTAATTACTTGTTACTTATGGTAAGGTGGTGGTTACCTGAACAATTAAAATAATAATAATAATAAAATAAAAACATTGGTTGTGGTGACTGTGTGGCATCAATTGTTTTGATATTTACGCCTCATTTTAAGATTTAACAAAGACGTGATGTGTCATGTTGGCTACCTGAATGCAATGTCTCAAAGATAGCTGCCTGAACGCCACTCCTCATTGGCTGCCTTCATGTGCCTGGTCAAAGCCAACATGTGGTAGCCTCATCTAGACCAATCCCGTATTAAAGATGTTTGGTAATGAACTGTTACCTCAAAGATTGTAGTGGAATGTACTAGTTGAACACTAAGAAACTTTTTTATATTGCCTGAACTGATTTGCTTTCTGTGGATCAGATTATGACACAGAGGAGCCTGTTTTGTAACAATAGGCTTCCTTGATATCCTACACAGTTTTTTTTCCCAAAAAGAATTATATTGTTTTCTCTTTTTGAAAGTGTAAGGAGTTATTGACACACCTGTGACAAAAAATAACAAAGTTTACCCTAGATATATTGGTATGGGTGTAACAATATGCAAGTTGACTTTGCCTAGAACTTTTATTTCATGACATAAGATTAAATTCAGGTTGGACATTACAACCACAAACAAATAACATTATTTACTTGGTGTATTGGACAGTCTAAAGGTTTCTTAAAAAATTATAAAACATCTAAAGCAGTAGGATCCAAATTTACAAAACATTTACATGTTTCCTGACAACTGCGTTGCAGAGTTGAGAAATGCATTTCCATTGTTCTCATTCTGCTGCAAAAAATTGTGTTCTGGAATTGAATTGAATTTCTTTGGCACTTCACGAGGCAAATGGGCTGTTGATGGGATGGAAGGAACATTGAAGAGAACAGTATGGAGAGGAATCAGAAGTTGGAAAAGGCTAGTGAATAATGCTAAGGAATTTTCTGATAATGCTAGTGGTAAATTGAATGAATTATCACGTAACAATATTTTGTATGTATTTGCACACACTCAGACATACACACTTCACTGATAACTGACAAAGCAGACTTATATCACATGAAAAACATTACAAAATTTGGACTATGGAACTTTCAAAGATGGAACCAAGGGTTTACCTCCATAAGAAGCAAAACTAGCAGTGTTACCTACAGTTGAACATGTACACATCCAGCCGGTTGAAGAAGCATTCATCAAAGAGATTAAAATTTGCTTCTGTTTTAGTTCCAACTAGTGCTACACCATGCTATTTTATAATCTTAAACTGACTACAATGCGAAAAAGACAGTTAAGTAAACATAATATTATGGTAAATATTTTATCTTGACAGTAAGTTGTACTCAAAACATGTCATGCTAAGCATGTAACTCGTGCAGTGTTTAATGATTCAATCAATGGAAATTGAGTCAAAATGTTGTGATGTACTGTCCCTTAAATTTTTAAAAGAATTGCCAGAATTTTGCACTTGCTTTCTTCAATGAATAGGCAACAATATTGTCGCATTGAAATGGAAGCAGGCTTGACTTCAAAGGCAACTGAACATAGCACTTATACTGAAAGCAGGTTTATTACAAACTTAACATACACACAGCACTAACTGCCTCTCGAGCAGAGTGCTCTGCTATTTATACACAAACAGAATGTACCAGAAATCAGAAGAACAGTTAACATAAGAAACAACTAGAAATTATGAGTGAACATAAGAACATTCTGGAATTGTTAATTACAAAGAAATATATTTTTGCCGGTGGACGGGATAGAACTGGCAACCTTCAGCACTGCAGTCAGTGATGCTATTCCCTGTGCCATGCCAGCAGTCAGTTTACATGGTATCTCACGGCATTGCTCCCTCTCCTGGAGGAACAGCGACCTGCTGTTATGTTCCTTGTGGAGCCAGCTGAAATGTCCTGGTTCTTGACCTTGTCATGGGTCCTCTGTATGGCAGTTCTAGAGAATCCTCTTCTCCACGATGATCGACGTCAGACATTCCTGTCGTGGCTTCATCAGTAACATTACCATCCTTAGAGTCCTTGAACAAGAAGTCATTGTTGCCTACCTGCTCTTCAGGATCATAGTAAGGCTTCATGCGCAGGACACAAATAATGTCTCTTCATTTTTGTCATTTTGACGACAGCTCATAAACCTCAACTATGTATGTGATGTCTGACAGGTGGCGTATGACACGATACATACCAAAGTATCGCTTCAATAACTTTTCTGACAGTCAAACCTACCGTACAGGGGTAAAAATCCCTACCAGATCTCCTGGGCTGTGCACAACAGGTTGGTGCCTATCGTTATACCACTGACGGTCTTCTCCAGGGCGTCCAGTGTCCGTATGCAAGCCAGCTGTCTTGCTTCTTCGACCCCGGTGATGAGCTGTTTAACATAATTATCCTGAGTGTCGTCCGGTTGGAACGGGAATAGCGTATCCATTGTTGTCTCAGCTTCACGGCCATGGAGTAGGAAAAACAGCGTGAAGCCTGTGGTGGTATTGTAAGCAAATGTCACTAATAGCAGAATTGTATCCCAATATTTCTGCTCAACATCGATGTACATCAACAGCATATCAGCTAACGTCTTGTTAAAACGTTCCATAAGACCATCTGTCTGAGGATGGTATGCAGTTGTCATTCTGTGGACAATGTCGCACCGAGACATTACCGCTGATACTAGTTTTGACTGGAATACTTTTCCATGATCAGATATCATGACACGTGGTGCTCCATGCTTCAAAATAATGTCTTCTACAAGGAATCTTGTGATCTCTGGAGCTTCTGCAGTCGGCACAGGTTTGGTGACAGTGTGGCATGTGAGGTAGTCAGTGCAAACTATTATCCATCGGTTACCGGTTGTTGACTTTGGGAACCTCCCTAAAAGATTGACCCTGACTCGGTGGAATGGAGCTGCTGCCGGCAGAATAGATACAAGATGCCCTGGAGGTAATTGCGACACATGCTTCCGTCGCTGGCACTCTTTACAGTGAGTCACATAGTGCTTGACAGATCGGTAGAGACCATTCCAGTAATACCTACGTCTGATTCTGTCTAGGGTCTTCACGAATCCCAGATAACCGGATATTAGAGCAGCGTGGAAATATTTGAGAATAGCTGGCTGGAGATGAGCTGGAATAACCAGTAGCCATTCGGGGACCAGTGGATCGTAGTTGCTCTTATACAATGTTCTGTTTATAAGTTGGAAGTCTCCGTTGGCTAGTTCTCATTTCTCCAAGGCCTCTATGGTTTTTAATAGTGCTGGGTCTTCCCTCTGTTCAGCTGTAACGTCATCTAATTCAGTAAGGGCTGAAATTTCATTCATGCTGTTGTGTTTCATTAACTGATTCCTCGAAAGGCAGTCAGCATCCTTGTGTTTGCGCCCATTCTTGAATACCACTGTGACATCGTACTCTTGGAGTCTTAGTGCCCATATTGCTAGTCGATCTGATGGATCCATCAAGCTAGTCAGCCAACACAGAGAGTGGTGGTCTGTCACGATGGTGAATGGTTTGCTGAATAAATACGGCCAGAACTTATTGATAGCTTAGATAACTGCGAGACATTCTTTCTCAGTTGTAGAGTAGTTTATCTCAGTCTTTGAGAGTATTCTTAATGCATAGGCTATCACCTTTTCAGCACCTTCCTGAACTTGTATGAGCACTGCACCAATCCCATAACCACTGGCATCGGTGTGAATTTCCGTTTCCGCATTCTCGTCGCACTGGTGCAGAAGTTGGAGCCTCCTTAAGTGCCCGGAAAGCTCTTTCTTTTGTCTCATCCCAGTAAAACTTGGCATCTACCTGCATAAGTTCTTGTAATGGACGTGCCTTGTTACAAAATCCTTTTATGAAACGTCGGTAGTATGAGCACAGCCCGAGAAAACTTCTCATGTCACGAATGTGCTGAGGAGTTGGAAATTCTGTGACTGTCCTTACTTTATCTGGATCAGGACGGACACCATCTCCGTTGACTAGGTGCCCCAGGATTTTTATCTTTTTGGCAATGAAGAGGCACTTATTGGGATTGAGGCTAAGTCCTGCAGCCTGAACACACTTCAACACAGTTGACAGGCAACTCAGATGGTCTTCAAATGTTTTCGAGAAAATGACAATGTTATCTAAATAGCAAAGACACATCGCCCTCTTAAGGTGTCGAAGCAAGTTGTCCATCATGTGTTTGAATGTGGCCGGAGCATTACATAATCCAAATGGCATTACTTTTTATTCATAGAGGCCATCAGGTGTAATAAAAGCCGTCTTCTTCCTGTCAGCTTTGTGAACCTCAATTTACCAGGAACCTGTCTGCATGTCCATAGTTGAGAAGTATGTAGCTCATTTCAAGTGGTCTAAGGTGTCGTCAATGCGCAGCAGTGGGTAGACATCTTTCTTTGTGATTTTGTTCAGCCGCCGATAGTCGACACAGAATCGCCAAGTACCATCCTTCTTCTCTACAAGGACCACCAGAGATGGCCAAGGACTCTCCGAAGGTTGAATAAAGTCATTGTGCAACATCTTCTCCACTTCCTCCCAAATTATCTGTCTTTCAGCTCGAGACACTCTGTACGAACGCTGGCTAATTGGTGGATGAGCCCCAGTATTGATACGATGCCTTATGGTGGGCCATTTCGTCTGACTTTTCCCCTGTTGATGTGTAAATGCACCCAAAAATTGGCATAGTATAGCTAACACCTGCTGGTGTTGTTCCTCGCTCAGTCCGGGCCCTGTTTGCAGTTCCACGTTTGTTTCGTCCAGCGTGTTGTCTGTACTAACAGCAGAGCATGGGTCTTCAATGATCACGTTGAGCTCACCATCCTGGATTGTTTCAGCTGTCATGATACACTTTGGGGATAAGTTGCGACTGCTTGTGACAATTAGTGATCCAAATCTCTCGTCAACCTCCGCTAATGCTTATGATAGCCGCTGGTATGTAAATTTCTTTGGTGAATCCGATAAACTTTTTACTATTGAAAACCATTTCACAGTTTAATCGCTCATCTGTATTCGTGACTGCTACTCTTCTCATCGTCAACGGCGGGATCGTCACATTGTCAACGGCAAATAACTTCCCAGAAAATTCTGTATTACGTGTACCCATTGGAACAACTTCCTCAATTTGCAGCTGAGATATTCCAGAGTCAATGATAGCTTGGGATGCCTGAAGGAAGTCCCATCCAAGTATGACATTGTGACTACATTCTGTTAACATGACAAATTCAAATGGCTGGGTCCTGTTGTTGATGGTTATTCTTGCGACATAAGTTCCTGCTGGCTGGACGTACTTTCCATTCATGACCTTCAGCACAGTTACCCCCTATCACAGAACATTGTCTTCTTTAGTGTGGGGTGGTAATTACCCAACAATACAGAGAATGATGCTCCTGAATCAACAAGTGCCTGGACAGCTTGGTCATCAATTGTTACGTCGATGAGATTTCCCGACATCTTAGCAACTGTCATCCATGGAGGATTTTCATCTGCGGCAGCCTCTCCTCCATAGATGGTTGCCTCGCTTAGTTTTCCTGGGTGCGGCGGCTAGGGGAGTGACTAGTACCTCTGTATGGCCTACTTCCCTCTCTGTGCTGTATTTTCACCCCTACCACTGGTTTCTTCATCCTAGATATTTCAGTCTAACTACACTGGACAGAGACGGTTGTCTTGTTTGTGTGAGAGACTGTATGTTTCTTCATCTGATGAAAGCTGTAACAGCTGAAAGCTTCATAGTAAGTTCATCGGTTTGTGTGTCATTCTGCAGCTCATCGAGACATCTCTGTGGTGAGTAGCAACCTATCTTTCTCGAAAATATTTTGTATCATTCCTGGAATTAACATTCTTTGTTTTCTTTTTATATAAATATTGTTGTTTGTTGTTGTTGTGGTCTTCAGTCTGGAGACTGGTTTGATGCAGCTCTCCACAATACCCTATCCTGAGCAAGCCTCTTCATCTCCACATAAGAACAACAACCTACATGTGTCTGAATCTGCTTACTGTATCCAACTCTTGGTCTTCCCCTGCAATTTTTTCCCCATACACTTCCCTCTAACGCTAAATTCACAATTCCTTGATGTCTAAGAATGTGTCCTACCAAGCTATTCCTTCTTTTAGTCAAGGTATGCCAGAAATTCCTTTTCTCCCCAATTCTGTTCAGTACCTCCTCATTAGTTACGCGATCCATCCACATAATCTTCAGCATTCTTCTGTAGCACCATATTTCAAAAGCCTCAATCCTCTTCCTGTCCACATTGTTTATCGTCCATGTCTCACTCACATACAAGGCAACACTCCATACAAATGCCTTCAGAAAGGACTTCCTTAGGTTTAAATCAATATTTGATGTTAACAAATTTCTCTTTTTCAAGAACGCTTTTCTACCCATTGCCATTCTGCATTTTATATCCTCTGTACTGCGACCATCATTTGTTATTTTACTGCCCAAGTAACAAAACTCATCTACCTCCTTTATTGCTTTGTTTCCCAATCTAATTCCTTCAGCATCACCTGATTTTCTTACACTGCACTCCATTACCCTAGTTTTGCTCTTGTTAATGTTCATCTTATATGCACATTTCAGCACACTGTCCATTCCGTTCAATTGCTCTTCCAGGTCCTTTGCTGTATCTGACAGAATTACTACGTCGTTGGCAAAACGCAATGTTTTTAATTCTTCACCCTGAACTTTAATTACTTCTCAAAATTTCTCCTTGCTTTCCTTTATAGCTTGCTCAATGTACAAATTGAATAACATTGGAGAAAGACTACAACCCTGTCTTACTCCCTTTCCAACCACTGCATCCCTTTCATGCCCTTCAACTCTGACAACCGCTGTCTGGTTTTTGTACAAGCTGTAAATAACCTTACATTCCCTATGTTTTACTCCTTCTTGCTTCAGAACTTGAAAAAGTTTATTCCAATCAACATTGTCAAAAGCCTTCTCCAAATCTACAAAAGTTAGAAATGTAGGTTTGCTTTTTCTTAAACTATCTTCTAGGATAAGCCGTAAAGTGAGTATTGCCTCCCGTGTTCCTACATTTCTCCTGAACCCAAACTGATCTTCCTCGAGGTCGGCTTCTACCAGCTTTTCCATCCTTCTGTATATAATTCGTGTTAATATTTTGCAGCCATGACTTATTAAACTGATGGTTCTGTAGTTTTCACACCTGTCTGCACCTGCTTTCTTTGGAATGGGGATTATAACATTTTTCTTAAAGTCTGAGGGTACTTCACCTGTCTCATACATCTTACACACCAGGTGAAACAATTTTGTCATGGTTGGTTCTCCCAGAGACTTCAGTAGCTCTGAGGGGATATCATCTACTCCAGGGGGCCTTGTTTCGACTTAAGTCTATCAGGGCTCTGACAAATTCTTCTCTCAGTACAGTATCTCCTATTTCATCTTTATCTACATCCTCTTCCCTTCCTACAATATTGTCTCGAAGTTCATTTCCTTTGTAGAGCCCCTCTATATACTCTTTCCACCTTTCATCTTTCCCTTCTTTGCTGAGAACTGGTTTTCCATCAGTGTCCTTGATATTCATGGAGCTGTTTTTCTTATCTCCAAATGTTTCTTTTATTTTCCTGTAGGCTGTATCTATTTTTCCCCTAATTATACATTCTTCTGCATCCTTGCATTTGCCTTCTAGCCGCTCCTGCTTAGCCATTTTGCACTTCCTGTCAATCACATTTCTTAGTCGTCTGTACTCCATTTTGCCTGTTTCATTTACTGCATTTTTATAATTTCTCCTTTCATTGATTAAATTTAGTATCTCCTGTGATATCCAAGGATTTTTTGTAGGTATTTCCTTTCTACCTATTTTGTCCTCTGCTACCGTCACTATTTCATCTCTCAATTTTACCCATTCCTCCTCTACTGTTTTATTTTCCCCTGTTTCTGTCAATTGTTGCCTAAAGCTCCCTCTGAAATTCTTAATAACTTCAGGTTCCTTCAATTTATCGAGGTCCCATCTCCTTATTTTCCTACCTTTTTGTAGTTTCAGCCTACAGTTCATAACCAACAAGTTATGGTCAGAGTCTATATCTGCCCCTGGGTATGTCTTACACTGTAGAACCTGGTTCCGAAATCTATGTCTTAGCATTATAAAATCTATCTGGTATCTTCTGGTGTCTCCTGGTCTCTTCCACGTGTACAACCTTCTTTTGTGATTCTTGAACCAGGTGTTTGTTATAACTGAATTATGTTCTGTGCAAAATTCTACCAGGCGGCTTCCTCTTTCATTCCTTTTGCCCAGACCATATTCACCTACTATCCTCCCTTCCCTTCCTTGTCCTACTACCGAATTCCAGTCTCCCATAACAATTAAGTTTTCCTTTCCCTTAATTGTCTAAATAATTTCCTTTAGCTCCTCATATATTTCTTCGATCTCCTCATCATCAGCAGAGCTAGTTGGCATATAAACCTGTACTACTGTTGTCGGTGTTGGCTTCGTATCTATCTTGATAATGATAATGCGATCACTGTGCTGCTCATAGTAGTTTACCCGCATTCCTATTTTCTTATTCATCATAAATCCTACTCCTGTGATACCTCCAATTGATTTTGTATTTATAATCCTGTACTCACCTGACCAGAAATCCTGTTCATCCTGCCACCGAACTTCACTAATCCCTTTTCCCTTTTTAAATTATCTAATTTTCCTACTCGATTAAGGGATCTAACATTCCACGCTCCGACTCGTAGAATGCCAGTATTGTCTTTCCTGATGATCACAATCTCCTGAGTAGTCCCCGCCCGGATATCCGAATGGGGGACTATTTTACCTCCGGAATATTTTACCTGAGAGGATGCCATCATCATATGTTCATACAGTAGAGCTGCATGTCCTCGGGAAAGGTAACGACTGTAGTTTCCCCTTGCTTTTAGTTGTTTGCAGTAGCTGTGTGGCAAAGCCCCATTAGCTGATGTTACAAGGCCAGCTCAGTCAATCATCCAGACTGTTGCCCCTGTAACTACTGAAAAGGCTGCTGCCCCTCTTCAGGAACCACACGTTTGTCTGGCCTCTCCACAGATACCCCTCTGCTGTGGTTGCACCTACGGTACGGCTATCTATATCATTGAGGCACGCAAGCCACCCCACTTAGGCAATGTTTGTGGTTCACACTTATAGAAATATTCAAAGTAGTTAAAATACCACGTGACCTACAAATTTTGATGCTTGTATAGTTGTGTTTGTTTCAATTATAAAGTGTTGATCAAACAAAAGTATTATTCCGAGATGTTGTAAATGTAATTTTTTTTTGTACAGCATGATCTTACTTAGAAACTGTTTTAATTAAGGAAATATCGAGAATCATCTTTAAGGAGTTTATAATGTTGATGAGTCTTTTGTAACCACAACTTACTTAGCTGCTTATGCTCTTCTTGGGATCTTTTGCTATTGAGCACCAACAGGCAACTCATTGAAGAGATTCACTAGAAAATTTGAGGTAAATTTATGCCCCTGAAAGTAGAACTTTAGAGCCATTTAAGCAATAGAAGCTAATAGTTGAATCAAATAATTGTGCCTCCAAAACTGTAAAAGTATTTCTTACAACTTCTGCCTTTTACATTGTGATTGAAATGTAAGTGACCTGTTGTTGTTGTGGTCTTCAGTCCGCAGACTGGTTTGATGCAGCACTCCACACTACCCTGTCCTGTGCAAGTCTCTTCATCTGAAAATACATTGGGCAACCTACATCCTTTTGAATTTGCTTACTGTATTCGTCCCTTGGTCTCCCTCTACGCTTCCTTCTAATTCTAAGTTGACAATTCCTTGATGTCTCAGAATGTGTCCAACCAATCTAGCCCTTCTCTTATTCAGGATATGCCAGAAACTCCTTTTCTCCCCAATTTGGTTAAGCAACTCCTCATTAGTTACATGATCTTCCCATCTAATTTTCATCATTTCTCTGTAGCACTACATTTAAAAAGCTTCTATCATCTTTTTATCTGAACTCCTTATCATCCACGTTTCACTCCCATACAATGCTACACTCCAGACGAATGTTTTCAGAAAGGACTTCCTAACATTTAAATTAATATTGGATGTTAACAAGTTTCGCTTCTTTAGAAACACTTTTCTTCCCATAGCCATTATGCATTTTATATCTTCTTTACTTTGGCCATCAGAAGTTTTCTTGCTACCCAAATAACAAAATTCATCTATTACTTTTATTGTCTCATTACCTAATCTAATTCCTTCAGCATCACCTGATTTTCTGAGATTGCATTCCATTACCTTCATTTTACTTTGTTAATGTTCATCTTATATCTTCCTTCCAAGACACTGTCCATTCCATTCAATTACTCTTCCAGATCTTTTGCGGTCTCTGACAGAATTACTATGTCATTGGCAAACAGCAATATTTTTATTTCTTTTCCCTGTACTTTAATGCCCTCTCCAAATTTCTCCTTCCATTTCTTCACTGCTTACTTAAGGTACAGATTGAACAACATTGGGGAAAGGCTCCAACCCTGTCTTACTCCCTTCCCAACCTCTGTGTCCCTTTTGTGCCCTTCGACTCTAATAACCGCTGTCTGGTTCCTGTATAGGTTGAATATAACTCTTCGCTCCCTATATTTTACCCATGCTACCTTCAGAATTTCAAAGAGTGTATTCCAGTTGACAATGTCAAAAGCTTTCTCCAAATCAACAAACACTAAAAATGTAGCTTCGCCTTTCCTTAGCCTATCTTCTAAGATAAGTCGTAGTGTGAGTATTGCCTCCTGTGTTCCTACATTTCTCCTAAATCCAAACTGATATTCCCCGAGGTCGGATTCCACAAGTTTTTTCCATTCGTCTGTAAATACTTCGTGTAAGTATTTTGCAACCATGACTTATTAAACTGATAGTTCTGTAATTTTTACACTTGTCTGCACTTGCTTTCTTTGGAATTGGAATGACGATATTCTTCTTGAAGTCGGAGGGTATTTCCCCTGTCTCATACCTCTTGCATACCAGGATGAACATTTTTTTCATGACTGGCTTTCCTAACAAAATCAGCAATTCAGACAGAATATCATCTACTCCAGGGGCCTCGTTTTGACTCAATTCCTTCAGCACTCTGTCAAATTCTTCTCACAGTATCATATCTCCTCTCATCTTCCTCCACTTCGTCTTCCATTTCAAGAATACTGCCTTCAAGTTTATTTCCTTTGTATAGGCCTCTATATATTCCTTCCACAGTTCAGCTTTCCCCTCTTTGCTTAGTACTGGTTTTCCGTCTGAGTTCTTGATATTCATACAGCTACTTTTCTTGTCTCCAAATATCTCTTTTTATTTTCCTGTAGGTGGTATCTATCTTTCCCCTAGTTATGCATTCTTCTACGGTTCTGCATTTGTCCTCTAGCCACTCCTGCATAGCCAGTCTGCACTTCCTGTCAATCTCATTTTTCAGATGTTTGTACTCCCTTTTTCCTGTTCCACTTGCTGAATTTTTATATTTTCTCCTCTCATCAATTAAGTTCAGTATATCCTGTGTTATCCAGAGATTTCTATTAGGTCTTGTTCTTCTGCCTATATGGTCCTCTGCTGCCTTCACTACCCTATATCTCAGAGCTACCCATTCTTCTTCTACTGTATTACTTTCCCCCATTTCAGTCAATCCTTGCCTAATGCTCCCTCTGAAACTCTCAACCACCTCTGGTTTCTTCAATTTGTCCAGGTTCCATCTCCTGATCTTTCTACCTTTCTGCAGTCTCTTAAGTTTTAATCTGCAGTTCATAACTAATAAGTTATGGTCAGAGTCTATATCTGCCACTGGATATGTCTTACAGTTTAGAACTTGGTTTCTAAATCTATTCCTTACCATTATAAAGTCAATCTGGTACCTTCCAGTGTCTCCTGGTCTCTTCCACGTATGTAGCCTTCTTTCATGATGATTAAACCAAGTGTTGGCGATCATTAAATTGTGCTCTGCACAAAATTCTACCAAGCAATCTCCTCTTTCATTCCTTCTTCCCAGTCCATATTCACCTACTACATTTCCTTCTCTTCCCTTTCCTACTACCTAGTTCCAATCCTGCATCACAATCAAGTTTTCGTCTCCCTTAACTTTCTGAATGATTTCTTTTATCTCCTCATTCATTTTTTCGATATCCTCATCATCGGACGTGTTAGTTGGCATATAAACTTGTACTACTGTGGTTGATGTTGGCTTCGTGCCTATATTTACTATGATATACGTTCACTATGCTGTTCATAGTAACTTACCTGCATTCCTATTTTCTAATTCATTATCAGACCTACTCCTGCGTTACCACCAACTGATTTTGTATTGGTTACCCAGTATTCACCTGACCAGAAATCCTGTTCATCCTGCCACTGAACTTCACTAATCCCTACCATATATAACTTTAACCTATCCATTTCTCTTTTCAAATTTTCTAGCTTACCTACACAATTAAGGGTTAGAACATTCCATGCTCCAACCCGTAGAATGCCTGTTTTGTTTTTCTTGATGATGACATCCTCCTGAGTAGTCCCCACCTGGAGATCCAAATGGGGGACTATTTTACCTGTGGAATATTTTACCCAAGAAGATGCCATCATCAAACAGTCATACAGTAGAGCTCCATGCCCTCGGGAGAAGTAACAACTGTAGTTTCCCCTTGCTTTCAGCCGTTCGCAGTAACTGCATAGCAAAGCCATGTTAGCTGATGTTACAAGGCCAGCTCAGTCAATCATCCAGACTGTTGCCCCTGTAACTACTGAAAAGGCTGCTGCCCCTCTTCAGGAACCACAAGTTTGTCTGGCCTCTCCACAGATACCCCTCCACTGTGGTTGCACCTACAGTATGGCTATCTGCATCGTTGAGGCACGCAAGCCACCCCACCTTGTCAATGTCTGTGGTTCACATTTTAATATACTGGATTTGTAAATAATTTGTTTAAATTTTCTACACAAGTGTTTAATTTGGTGTAATTGGCAAAACCATTCAATGGAACTTCCAGCTTATTTCAAAGTTAGTTTCTGCCTATCTGTTGCTGTTATATCTCATTAGTCCTGTTTAACACTAGAAGGACCGCATGCAGGCTACTACCTACAAGGACCGCTGGGGCCAAATTGGCCCCATGCAGTTTTATTTCTTATATGGCCAGATTGTGAAAAATAATGCAATGTAATCTTCATATACACTTTTATTGAGTATAATTTACATGAATTTGTGCAATATATGGACGACACTTACTGTCTTGTAACCAAAATCTAGAAAAAATTTATCTACTCCAACTTACAAATTTTAGAATTGTTTTCTGCATGAATGTCTAAATAGTGAAGAAGATTTCACATACATTCAGTATTAATAGAATAAATGCTTTAAATATATATTTCACAATAATTGATTTTACACAAACACTCTCCACAAGAACTCACTGCTGTTCGTTGCTGCACTTGTCACACCACACTCGTCTTTTCTTCTCACATTTCCCACACACTGCTTTCTCACAACCTGAACAAACAGTAGCTGTGTGATTTACTTTGCATGAGGTACGAATTTTACACTTCTCTCTCTTTGTTGCCTTCTGTGGTCCACCTTTATTGTCTGCATCATCTCGATCTGACGTTTTATTTCTTGCTTCCGTATATGGCGCTCGAAGCTCCTCACACAAATCCAGAATATACTCCTGTCTACTAATTCGCTCACCAGTCACTTCCTTATACAATACCCATGAATTTATGGCAGCCAAATCAAGAATATTGTAGAATATATGCATTGGCCAACGTCTTGACCCAGCTTTTGTGGAGTACATTCTTGCCATTTGATCCACAACGTCGACCCCAAATTTTGTTTCATTATAAAATTGCACTGTTTCAGGAGTCCTCTTCTGACTTTCAGACACAGATACATGAGAGTGAAGTGAACTCAATAATAAAAATTTTTATTTGTTTTCCCTTGATAAACTGTTAGGGTTGTACCATCATCATTTTTATACACAACAGTCGAGTGGAGTGGTTGTTTTCATGTCTTTGCTGTAGGAGGCACCTCCCTTCGATTACGGTTCAGTGTACCTACTAAAGTTGTGGATGCTGCCCTCAAACGTTTTGCAAGTTTTAGCGAAGTAAAGTAGCTATCAGTAGTAATATTCACACCTTTGCCTAGGTATGGTTCCATAAGCCTAAGAACGACGTTTTCACCTATGCTTTGGTCAGCTGGTCGAAGGGGATCGGCACCAGTGTACGGGAATCCATTCAGTATGTATTTACTAGAAACACATACAAGTAACCACAATTTTATACCAAACTTGTCTGGCTTGCTAGCAATGTATTGTGTGAAAGGGCATCTTGTTTTCGAGGGCAAAAGTTGTTCATCAATTGTAACGTAAGGTTCTGCTTTATAGCATGACCTACTGTTTTCAATGAAAGAATTCCAAATAGCTGAGGCAAGAGCAAATTTGTCAGTCTTGAGACGTTCAGATCTAGTGGACTTTATGTCAAACCTAACATACTTCAGTATTTCAACAAATCTATTGCGGCCCATAGTTTGTCTGAAAAACGGAGGACCCCATACTGTTGACCAAAGACCTTTCAGAGGAAAATTCTTTGCCCCATACACCCCTCTTGCATACATTATGGCGACAAAGGCATCCAATTCTTCAATGTCTACTGTCCAGGAATCGTCTTGTGTTCAACGACAAGCCTCAGTTTCAGTGCAAAGCTTGATGTGGCGCATCATGGAGGCATTGAAAATAAGCCGCCAAGCACTAAGGAGTTTCCCATTTTGAATGTTCCTTTTAGCATATGATGTTGGTCCTGGACTCTCTCGCAGAACGTTACAATTTTGCAGACGACCTGAAAATGTACAGAAGAATTATATTTTTGTAATGTGTATTGTAATAGTATTATACATATATATTTGTTCTTATATGCTATCAAATCTAGTTATATTATGCAAAGCTATATCAACTTGTTGTTACTGTTATTTATCATACATATTTTGTATTTAACTAGTGTTTATTTCAATTTTACCATGTATAACTCTATCTAAAGACCAGACATATTACTGACCTGGGTTAGAGCCCACTGGTACAACTTTCCAGACAGTTCCATCTTTTGCTGTTTCTTTTTTCTCTTCACTTCCAGAAGAAGAAGCCTTTTTCTGGGTTGTTGATCTTACAGAGTTAGGATTTCGGACACTAGAAGGGAGACTAGCTGTAGAAGCTTCATTTTGTTCCAAACTGGTTAGAAAACTAACACTTTCGTTAGAAGAATCACTTCCTTCATCTGCAGACACTGAAACTACCATACGTTCTTCACTGTCCTGATCGCTATCGCTATCAGAAACCTCAAATTCTTCACCTGAGCTTTCATCTTCTATTTTTCTTAGTTCTTCTAGTATTTCTGCGTCCGTTAGACCTTTCTTGAATTTATAGGTCATGTTTGCAGGGACGACTATCAGATACTGTGACAGACAATAATCGAGAGTATTGCTTCAACAGTCCAACAATCAGTGCTGGAATGTATTGCATTGTTGTCGCTTATTGAAACAACAAAGCTAAAACAGATGGTTTTATTTGCTACACATTATTACAAGGCAAAATGCTGAAAATACAGAGAAACGCTAAGAGGGGCCAAATTGGCCCTGCGGTCCTTCTAGGTAGTAATCTTAATATTTCGGAATCTAATAAAAGTAGAACACTCTAAAAGAGGGTACACAATAGTTTACATGAATGATGAAAAGTCACAAAATGTCAACTCAAATCAGTTAACGGTTTGCTCAGGACACAAGGGAAAAATCGTTACAGGGGCCAATTTGGCCCCTCGGTCCTTCTAGTGTTAAACCATGTGATTAATACCATCAGTAAGTTCCACTCCACGAAGTCCATTTAGATTGCTAACTCATTTCTCTGAAGAGCAGGAAAGAATGTAAGCTGACTGTCATATGTATTTAAGAAATACATGTACTCTTGTCATAGTTTAAATATCAACAGTGTCACTTTAGTTAGGTTATTCAAATTTATTTACTGGTATCTAGTTATTCATTAACTGAATAATAGAAGATATATATATGGAACACTAAGATCAGTAATCATACAATATTAGTGCATATGATGTAGTGAATATGTTTCCATCTACCTTAATATGAAATCTACAGACTAAAGCACATTACTAAATGATCACAAATGGAGACAAAAGACAGGACACAAGTTTCTTATAACTGTGTTCCTTCATCAGGTAGAAGAGGAGGGAAGAAAAAGGGAACAGGGAATAAAAGGGGCCATAGTGCATAAGTTGATGATGAGTGGTGTTCACTTTTTCTTCCCTCCTCTCATACCTGATGAAGGAACTCATTTACAAATGCTAATGTCCTATTTTCACCTCCATTTGCATTGTTCTGTGTGCCTATCAGCAATACAGAAGTAAGGTAAGTACTGGCCAGCCAGTCTATATCTTTTGAAGAATATTTTAGCACCTCAGTGGAGAATTTCCATCAGTAATCAATTACTAAACAATCTAAAGAATCGAGTTATATTTCTGTCTGAGAACTTATTTGGAGAACTGATACCTGTAACGTATGTAACGATTACTTCCATTGTGTGTTACTGCATTCTAAGCTTTATATTTTGCCTTGGACTAATATGATTTACTTCTGTACTCCCCCAATACATGATTTTTCCAGTTGCCATGGTATTTACAAAAGAGCAGTTACTGTATTATGAAAAGAAATTACAATTTTTCCCTTGTTATTTAAGCAGAGTGGTATTTGCAATAGCATTTCATATAACTTTACAGTGACTCTTCAAGACAAAGTTAATGCTAGTGACAAAATGTGATGGTTGTACATTATATACTGATATTTGAATGTAACACTATGATGAATAAAATATGCTTTTATTTACTAATAAGTACAACAATTACCTTCAGAGGTAGTATATATGAAGGAACAATATTACTAATCCTATATTCAAAAATACTGTACACAACAATTTATCCTTTGAAACATCATCATCAATATATTGACTATTTGTGGCAACTGATAATTATGGCCTGCTTTTTATATGTCCTGAAGCGGCACATTAAGGATTATCATTATCTGAACAAGTGGACTAGAACAAAGATGACCAAAATGTTAAATATGATGATGGAATATGATAAGGCTTTGATACCACCAATTTTCTTACGGTCATATATGTGGGAGAAACATGAGTCAGAACTTTACAAACCAGACAGTTTGCTTTAATATAAAGGGTAACTGTAGTGTTTATGGTATGAATATGCATTTAGAACAGTTATTATTTAACAGACTTTAGTCTGAAACATCTATGATATTACATTTTTCATAGTCAGTTGAAAATGAAGTAGTCATTGAAAATAACAAAGGAAGGAGATCAGAACCATAAAGTTATATTTTTCATTCCAGTTTGGATGCACTATGTTTTCTATAATACAATTTTTGATTTGGTATAATGTGTCAACAGTTCTTGTAGCAACCATTTCTTATTAACTGCAGAAACAGCTATCCACTGTGTTCTTAGTAATCCAAGTGATGTATCTATTAACCCGAGTATACACTCCTGGATAATTTGGCTGGGCACATCCTTCACCCCAGGACACCACTCCTGAAACAGTGATGCAGCAATGTCAGTAATTTCAGTTAGTTAATACTAGTTTTGTCTAGTTTCTTGTGCTTGGAGGAGAAGCTAGGTGAGCAGTAGCAGTATATAACATCTAATTAAAACTGAAAAGCATCAGTTCCCCAACTTACCAACAATGTGATGCAGTGTATTATTCTTGATATGTAGAGGGCCACCACTGTCTCCCTGCAGGCATAACAGTTAATTATAGTATGTTCTTTTCTTGGCGAAAAATTTTTGTAACTGTGTAAGAATTTTTAAAGCATATTTGCTACTGATTCTTTTAAATTCTCTCATGTATGCTAAAACATAAATTATATCTAACACATTTGGTGATTTGCAGCCTGTAGAAATTATAAATATGTCACACTAATAATTACTAGTTTGAAATAAGCTGCTTGTTGCTAATAATTTATTTTACTGTATTAGTTTGGGGTAGCCGCTCGGCTACTCCACCGTGGCACAAGTGCAAACAAGCCAAGGTAAGACATTCTTCAGATCTTTTAACGAAAACATATCTAAAGTAGAGGGGGGGGGGGCAGCACATTGGGGCACTTCACCCTGGCACCACTCACAGAGGTGCACCAAATTGTCTCTTTGGACACCGAGCGAATCATCTGAAGCGCCTGCTGCCAATGCTCAACATATAGGTGAGCACAGAAAGCTTGATCTCAAGCCATCTGGATCCACCCTTCCACCACCAGGATTTCTGAACTGTGCAGATGGAAGTTATGCTTACAATACACTATGGTCTCAACCTAAGGTAACCTACTGTCCTTAGCCCCTCTCCCCCAACCTCACCCCCACCCCTACCAAACAGTTCCCACCCCATCCCCTATCCTACACCTCCTTCCAAATCATATCTGTCTCTCAACTGTCTGCCAAGTTTTTCCTTTCATCTGTTCCTCTCCTATTTCTCATACTCCTCTCCCCTCAGTCCAAAGCTGCATCTCGCATTTCCATCTCTATCACACTTGCAGGCTCCATCAGATGCCGTGTATATGTCTACCACCAGATTTATCCTGCATGCTTTCCCTCTCCCTTCCCTGCCACTCCCCACTCACTGCTGAAGTGGCACGCAGGCCAAAGCAGCTGTAGACAATTGTCTTGTGTACATGAGCTTTGCCTGTGTCATTGAGTGAATCTATGTGCTCTTTTTTTCTGACATAAGCTGTAGTTGAAAATTTATGTGATGAGAGTGTTAGTATGGTTGCCTTTGCTATATGACTGTCTGCTGCTCAGTGAGTAACATTTTGAACTGAAATGGACTTGGTGGAGAATGTAGTGTTTCTTCTAGCTAAAGTTTACTTGCAGGCATATAAAACAAACAGAAAATTGCTTTGCATTCAGACAAACTTTTCCTTTGCAACTAACAACCCTCCCCCCAATAAAAAACATATATAGACTATTTCATCATAAATTTCCCACATAAATTTGTGTAGTGTTAAACAGATATGTTGTGACTGTATAAAGCATATAAGTCCCACAAAGAATCCATCTTTAGCAACTGTGAATAATACAAAAAGATAATTAAGAAAAATGTGCATTACTATTCAAATTATAGAAGAATCAATTATGAAAACATAAACACACACATTGGATAGATACAATTAATGTATGGCATGTAGCTTACTAATTACACAACAGATCTTCTTCAGCTTATGATTATTATGATCATTTCACTGTTTTTGCCTTATTCATCCTAATTATTTTCAGAACTATGAATATACTGAGACATTCTCATACCTGGCAGGAATCCTTCTTGCCATCTGGGTACCCAGCACACATCATGTTTTCAGTGATTCGCTGTTCGCCATAAGCGGTCTTCCGGCACTCTGAATTGGCCATGATTGGCACTGTAACTTCACGTAGCTGTGACGATGGCTGGCCCAAAGGTTTTGTTACACCCCAGCCCGTCACCAGGCCCTGTTCACCACTGAAGCTCTGGCCTGCACATAATCACAAATTACACAGAGTAGCAACAACTGTACCCTTCAACAACAAGCACATAAATTTTCTTAATGTCATCCTTGATAATACTTGACATTTTATTTTCATGAGAGATGCAATAACTTTGTATTTTTTGAACAATATTTTTTTTTCTGTTCCAGAAAATTATCGAAAGTGATTACTAGTTTAATCCTATTATGGATCATCTTCTGCTCTTTAAATGCATGTGAGACATTACTTGAGTAGATGACTTAGACAAAACGTTTAAAATCATGGGAAATTAAAATTAGAAAAATATTTTATCAAATATCTCTGGCATAAACTTTAAATAAGAGAAGAGGGGAAGGGGGATAGGAAGGTTGTATCACGGTGGTGGGAATGGATACAGCTTAGCCTTCCACAGTATGTGCATTTAGATGGCAGGAATGAGATGCAGCTTAGGAATGAGTTGGGAGGCTGGTGAGTGGAGGAAAATAAAATAAAATAAAATGAATATACATGCACCCTGCACACACACACACACACACACACACACACACACACACAGCACTCAAAATAGGAGAGGTTTAGGACAGAGAAGTGGGAACTGTCGAGTGTGGAAAAAAGGGAAGTTATCATACGTTGAGGCCTCAATAATTTCGGGATCAGACAATGTACTATAGGGATAACTCCCATCTGTGCAGTTCAGAAAAGCTGGTGGTGGTTGGGACGATCCAGATGGCCAAGGTTGTGAAGCAGCTATTGAAATCAAGCATATACTCTACTGCATGTTGTGCTACAGGGTGGTCCACCTTGTTTTTGACCACAGTTTGGCGGTGGCCACTCCTTTTAATGAAGAGCTGGTTAGTTGTCATACCAATATAGATATTGCGCAGTGATTGCAGCACAATTGGTAAATTATATGGCTGCTCTCACAGGTGCCCTGGCATCTGATAGGATAGGATACGCCTGTGAGAGGACCGGACTAGGAAGTGCTGGGTGGTGGATTGGATAGGTCTTCCACAGGGATATAATCCCTGTACCAGTGGGCTGGGTTTTGGGGTGCCATAGCAATTTACCAGGATGATTTGGAACATTAAGTCTTATTGAATCCATCATTGGTGGAAACGGGACAGCGGCTGGTCAAGAGTCTGAAGGAACTGAGATGCCAACAGCCGTATGTATAATAAAATATTTATTCCATCACAACCAGTTTCGGCATTCCACTATGCCATCTTCAGGTCCCTACATCGGAACATAATATCCAAAAGTAGGGACACTAAAACTGGATTTGTGGACTTCTGTCTCTTAGTGGGAAACAACAACAGCAACTGTGACAACAAGGAGGTTGTGGTTTCAAAAATGGTATAGAATGTATGTACTAAAACTGGATTCGTGGACTTCTGTCTCTTAGTGGGAAACAACAACAGCAACTGTGACAACAATGACTGGTTGTGGTTTCAAAGATGGTATAGAATGTTGTGTAATGTATTCTATACCATCTTTGAAACCACAACCAGTCCTTGTTGTCACAGTTGCTGTTGTTGTTTCCCACTAAGAGAGAGAAGTCTACGAATCCCTACTTTTGGATATTATGTTCCGATGTAGGGACCTGAAAATGGCATAGTGGAATGCCGAAACTGGTTGTGATGGAATAAATATTTTATTATACATACGGCTGTTGGTATCTAAGTTCCTTGAGAAGGATGATATGGAGGTTGGCAGGGTGATGGAACACCACTTTAGGAGGGGTGGGAAGGATCTTGGCATGATGTCTCATTTTTCGGCATGAAGACAGAAAAACAAAAACTTGGTGCTGGATGGAATTTGGTTGTTCAAGTCCAGGATAGTAGTGGGTGACAAGGGGAGTGCTGTTTTGTAGATGGTTACTGGTAGTAGAGGGAGGATTTGATATGTGTGGGGATATGACATGGGAAATCTGTTTGCGGTCTAGGTCTGTGGGGTAGTTTCTCTTGTCTGTGAAGGCCTTTGTAAGACCTTCAGCATATTGATAAAGGCGTTTCTTGTCACTGCAGATGCATCATTCATGGGTGGCCAGGCTGTAAGGGAGGCAGTTTTTGATTTGAAAGGGATGGCAACTGTTGAAGTGTAAGTACTGTTGGTGGTTGCTAGGTTTAATATGGAGGATAATGGTGGAGCCATCAGTGAGATAGAGGTTGACATCCAGGAAAGTGGCATGGTGGGTTGAGGAAGACCAGGTGAAGTGGATGGGGTGAAAGGAGTTGAGGTTTTGAAGGAAGGAGGATAGGGTTTCCTGGCTCTGAGTCCAGATCATGAAAATATCATCAATAAACCTGAACCAGGCCAGAGGTTTGGGGTTTTGGGATGCTAGGAAGGATTCCTCCAGATGGCCCATAAACAGGTTGGCATAGGAGGGTGCCATGTGGTGCACATGGCTGTGCCACATATTTTATGGTAAACTTTCCCCATAAAGAAAAAGTTGTTGTTACTTAAGATAAAGTTTGTGAGGGTTATGAGGAATGAGGTATCAGGCTTGAATTCAGAGGGATGTTGAGAGAGTTAGTGTTCAAGAGTGGCAAGGTCATGGGCATGTGGGATGTTGGTGTATAGGGAACTGGCATCCACAGTGAGAAGTACTAGATGAGTAAAAACCTGGAAGTTGGAGTTAATACTGTTACCAATTTATTACCAATGCTTTGTGATTGATAAGTTGGAGCTGGATTGACTGCATCAAGATTATATTTTAAACAATAATAAAACCACACTGAAACTAATAATTAACATTACTGTTCCTACATCTGTAATGTTCAGAATATTGTAAGACTGTGTTTGAAGTCAGGTAATCACTGTTCTGTCACTGGAGAAGAATTCATATGTAGAGTACAATGGATGTTCTTTTAAGTTACTTAACCCTTTAGTTTTGTCTAGGTCCATTGGTAGGGACTATATACTATTTGGAAGGGTTTTATACATTTTCATAGATGCGTCGGGGAAAGTAGCTTGGGTCTCGTCCAATAGACACTTTTGCTTGTCTATACAGTCCTTATTCCAGGTGTTGTGGTGATGAATGTTATTTGTTTTACTTTGAGTGTTTTGATTTAGCTTCATATGAATGAGATAAATGAATGCATATTGACTGTAAACAGTCATAAGACCTAGCTTAGGAAAGATAGGTTTACGGTGGTCTGTATTTTTGCTGGAAGTAATGATCCTCACTGCTTTTTTTCTGTAACTGTAGCATATTTCTACAACGTGCAGCAGGGCGCCTTATCAGCAGTCTATAGTTGATAAGGTTGTGGAATAATGAAAGTAAACAGTTAGCTGGTATTGTTCTGTTATGACACTTTTCAGTTTCCCCAAATGTACAGGACTTGTGAGAGATTGACAAAACATGCATAGTGTGCCCTTTACAAGTTAATTTGCTGTCAATGTAGAATCTCAAACGTCCATTGAGGTTACACACCATCTTTTGTGTTTTGTTTCAATTTATTTTCACTTTATTAGCTTTAAATCATTCCTTGGGTTTGTTGATGCTTGTTACATCACCCTTTTCACCAGCAAACAGCGTTGTGTCGTCTGCAATTTGCAAAATGTGACCATTTGAGCTTATGTCACTAACAAAAATTAGATACAACAGAGGATCGAGTATGGATCCTTGCGACACACCACATTGCAACTTCTCTTCACTTGATACACTTCCTCTTACTGACACAGCCTGACGTCTGTCAGTTAGATACGAACTGAGGTAGTTCTTCACTCCCGTAGGACTTTACCAAATAGGACCTTTTGTGGAATTCAATCAAAGGCTTAACCAAGATCACGAAGTACCAGGGCTACAGAATCTCTTTTTTCAAATGCTTGGTTTATTTTAGAGGTTTGAGAGAAATCTATGGGTTCAAATGAAGTCTGCTGAGGCAGATCTATGCCCCTGCAAGAAAAACTGTCTACCTGTGTCGGAATAGGATGGATAGCACTACTGTTGGCTTTTTCTTGATAATTTGCTTCTAAAATTTACGATTTTCAATTCGTTTTCTGACATATTACTTTCTAACCCGAGGTAGAGCAGTATGGTGACAACATTAAAGTATGATGCAACGAACCGAGAGATATAATTATGAGCCATTACGGAGAAAAAGACAGTAGTCCTCTTGATAAACGTCGTCTGCTCACGGACTCACCTTTGGCGGGCATGCAGACGGGCCTCAGGCTGCCCTCTATCTTGACGGGCTCGCTGAGCCTGATGAGCGCGATGTCGTTGTTGTAGTTGCCAGAGTCGTAGCGGCGGTGCAGCCGGACCCTCATGACGCGGCGCTCGATCACCTCCGTCTCCGACTGCTTGTCCCGGTCGTGTTCCAGCAGCCGCACGCGAATGCGCCGGTGGTCAAAGCTTGCAACAGGCAATTCGAAAAGAGATATTACATTCAGTTTCTGCCATGACGGAGTATTTGAGGATAAACCGCTTTATAATTTTAACATTTTAAGAAATGCACGTTCAGTCACGCTGTGTACAAGCGGGTATCTTCATAGAGGCAAACAATACAACTGAATGGAAAGGCACGACATGAGGGATCAAATCTGATGTGGAAATTCAGAATGATGCAAAAGAATTGACTGGTTTTTCTGTTCCTAAAAATTATCTGCAGTTTTGTGTTCTGACCACCATAAAATAAAGGTCATCATGCATTTTTTAAATATAAACAGCTGCATGTTTTTGCTACCGGTTTCGACACTTCAGTACGGCCATCATCGGGCCAAATAAATGACGTCCATCCAGTGGCGGACTAAGGCTGAGGTCCGGGCCGGCGACAAAACAAAGTGAGGCCCCCTGACCACTTGGAAATACATGTATTACTATAAAAACAGTCTTTTGAGATTTTGAGGACCCCCAGGACGAGAGGCACGGGACAGCCTAAAAAAATTGCTTTCGAGATTTGAGGGCCTTGAAGGAAAGGCCACAAAGGTTAATAATAATAAGTGCTTACGAGGTATTTGAAGGCCTCCCAAGACGAGAGGCCAGGGGCATTCCGCCCTCCCCCCCCCCCCCCCCCCCTTTAGTCCGCTACTGCGTCCATCGTATTTTTATGTTATCAATGAGGCCGTTTTTCACCGGTATTTGCAGTTCCCTGCTTATCCATGTGTGTGTCGACAGTTACTGTCTCATATGCGAAAGCCGAAGAACACGCACATGTGACAAGGGCACACATAGGGATAACCAGGAACTGCAAATTTCGGTGAAATACGGCCTCATTGATAACATATAAAATAGGGTGGACGTCATTGATTTGGCTTGAAGATGACACTACTGGAGTGTAGAAACCAATAGCAAAATAATTTTTTTTCAAAACTTACGGCCGTTTGTGTAAAACGTTTTCGAATCACCACTTTGACGTGTGTCTCATTTTATAATTTGTGACATGATTCTCAGGGCGCACGGCCATTCCCGAGCGGCAAAAGATATGCCGTAATCTCTAGAAGCAGCAGCAGTGTTACACAAATATCATACTGGAGTACTCAGCATGTGTAAATACGTGCAGTACATTTACACTTGGGCACCAAAATACAATGAAAAATACATCAAAACTTCACAACCTGACATTCGATAAGTACGCCCATATAAGCCCATAGCAACTGGAGTACCAACACACGAGAGGAAAATGCTTTGAACTCTGCTGTACCTCTGTACGAAACGACAATAGGTCACATTTGTGCCCTTGCAATTTTCTCTCATGGCATCTTGTGTGCTATGGATGATGGGCACCAAACAGACTGCATATTTATTGATTTTCGAAAGACGTTCAATACAGTGTCACACCGCAGACTGTAACAAAAGTACGAGCGTATGAAATAGATACCCAAATATGTGAGTGGCTCGAAGACTACTTAATTGAACCCAATACATTGTCCTCCACGACGAGTATTCATCAGGGACTACGGCATCGTCAGGAGTGCTCAAGGGAAGTACGATAGGACCGTTATTATTTTCTATCTAATAAATGATCTGACGGACAAAGTAAGTTGCAATCTGCGGCTGTTTGCTGACGATGCTGTGGTGTACAGGAGGGGATCGCCATTGAATGACTGTAGTAGGATGCAGGGTGACTTGGGTGATGCAAATAAGTAGGAGAAACAATCATGTAATTTATGTAAGGACAGTCGTCGGGAAGGCAGATAGTCAACTTCGGTTTATTGGGAGAATTTTGGAAAGATGTGATTCGTCTTGAGGTACCGCATATAAAAGGCTTGTGCAACCCCCAACTTGACTATTGCTCAAGTGTTTGGGGTCCCTACCACGTTGGTTTAAAGGAAGATATAGAAGTAATTCAGAGGCGGACGGCTAGGTTTGTTATCGGTAAGCTCGATCAATGCGGGAGTGATACTGAGATGCTTCGGAAACTCAAATGCGAGTCGCTGGAGGAAAGGCGACGCTCTTTCCTAGAAACACTGTTGCAGAAATTGAGAGAGCCGGAATTTGAAGTGGATTGCAGAAAGATTGTACTGCAGCCAACTTAAATTTGGCGTAAAATCCGCAATGAGATTAGGGCTAGTATAGATGCTTACTAGTATTCGTTATATATGGGAGAGGAACAGGACAGCAAGTAACTATTAATGTTACTAGATACCCTCCGCCACGCATCTTTGGGTGGACTACGGAGTATGAATGTGGATGTAAACTTTTATATGGCTTTTTTAAATTTCAGTTCGTGTATACTACCGCCTTTTGAAATATTTATATTCCTCCTGAAGCACACCATGTAGACTGGTATCTCTGCCCACCCGCACTAGCAAGCTGACCGTCAGAATAGTTCCACTTTTAATATGGAATTTGTTAGTACTTTACTCGAGGAGTTCGCTGGATGCGGCTTTGTGATGCCCGTAAGTGTGGGTAGGCTTACCCATTAATACGGATCCCGTCGGGAGGTAGGCAGTGGATGAAAAACGAAGGCTAACGCTTTTGAGGAAACAGGAGAGAAATATGCCACGGGAAAAAGGCTGCGGCAGTGGGTAGAGGGTAATTAATCATGGCAGTAGCGGTTATTTCCTATGTTCAACACATCGTGCCAGGATGGGTAATGTTAACAGAGGGTGTCATGCTTTTCGATATCGTGTCATATCCAAGTTTCGTTGTAAAGATACTGCGTTCAGTCTTCACTGGGAGACTCAGCCAGATAGGTGTGTCACTAAAGCCGGTCCGCGGTCGTCTTACACTCACTCACTACGTTTACATGCAACACATCTTCCGGAAGACGAAAACCGATTTACGTAAACCGTTTTTCGCTATCGTGTTTACATGTCACAGCCTAAATCGGGTTTCCTATCCCACTTAATATGGCTGTTGAAAACCAGCTGATTCAGCTCCTGATTTAGTCTCTACAATCGCTTTTTTTCTTTACTTAAATACACAGATTATGCTCACTCTAATATTTATACTTTTATTTCACGCTAGAAAATGTCACTCTGTCCTTATGTGCCGAAAATTCTTAACAACAAAACACAATGTGACAAGCCAAGAACCCTTCAAAAACGGTTGCGTTTCCATGGGCACGAAAATCGATTGTGGAACTGGAAAACCGCTTCATAGAAGTGGATTTCCAGAATCGATTTTGGAGTGTTTACACGACTAACCAAAAGCGGATTTGGGAAATCGGTTTACGAAATCCGGTTTTGGGAGCCCATGTAAACGGGGTGACTGTCTTCTCCCCAGCAGCGTTGTTGTCCGTCTTATAGTCGCCCCCTCTCCTGGGGTAGAGTGCGAAAATTCTGGCGACTTTACGTTGTCACCTGGCGTCGTGATGCTCAGCGGTTGCTTCCTCAGTATTTGTCCTTCAGTGATCCCCCTCTTGGTGGGGGGGGGGGGGCGCCGTCGGCTCCTGGTAAGCTTCTGTCGCCTTCTTGTCTTTCGAACTCAGCCTGGCTTCTATGGACGTTTGATCAGTTGCCGCAAGAGTGGCTGTCTTCTCAGTGACACCTTCCGCTGAACTCTGCACTAAAGGGGCGAGTGCTGGGGGTGGCCACTTCCGGCTTGCGAGAGTCGAGCAGCTGTCACGGTTTCAGACAAACCTCCGCTGTCTCCACATCCAGGGAGGCTTAGAAAGCTATCCTTTCCGCTTCATGGCAGCTCTGTCTAGTGCTGCCCCTTGCTCTGCTGTGGCGTTTAGATCGTCGCTTGGTCGTGTCTTCTCCGGAGTGGGAGGTGCTTTCGCCTGTCTGCTCGAACCTCTCACCCCTCCCCCGCCCCCTCTCACCGTAATGCCGTCATTAGCGGTGTATTCCGGCCGTTTGGGCAAGGGGAGCAATAGCCCGTGTCGTTCCTCTGCTGCGTTGGGTTGCTGGTCCCTAGCCGACTTTTCGGCTTCTCTGGCCATAACCGGATGTGCCTATACCCTGCCCTGTCTCGGTTATTAGCTCCGGATCGGAAAAATTTTCAGATAAAAGTTGTTCAGAATTTAATATAGTAACTTTTGTTTGAAAATTTTTCGATATTTTCACACTGGAAGTTGGTACACACTTATAAAGATATAATTCCTCACATAGCTCTACCATCAAATTGTTTTACTTAAGTCATTTAATGGAGGTTCGAAGAATGGTATGAGGTTGATATTTCATCTATGGGTGGATATGTCGCAGAAAAATATCTTTTGCAAAGAAATAAAAAAAAAAATCAAAATAGGACAGTCTGCTGGAGAAGGTCCTCATTAAATTTAAACGTAAAAATGTACGTATTAAGTGTGCCTGTATAAAATTTTTCGCTTAGACTAGTAAACTAACTACAAATAAAACTGTTACAAACGGTGACATAAAATTTTGATTGAAGGAATAATTAAACTAAAACTCGCACTGAAATGTTTCACGGCCCACTTTTGCACACATTTCGGACAAAAAATAATAAAAATATAATTAATGTAAATAATAAAAAAATATAGTGTGGCTCATTGGCCTGGTGCAAGTCTTTAAATTGGACGCCACTTCGGCGACTTGCGTGTCCCTAGCCTACCCCAGTTATCCAACTGGGGAAAGGGGACCTACAGCTTAACGTGGAATCCGAACCACGTGTCGTTCCTGGCGACTCTGCACATCGTTGAGAGGTGAAGGATGGGTTAAAACGCAGACTGAAAAAATCCAAGGTCGGACCGGGTTTCGAACACGCGACCCTTCAGTTTCCAGTCGAGCGCTTTACCCCAAGACTACCGGACCCGACAATGGAAATTAAATATTTAAAAATTATAGTGTATATATTTTGTATTATAACATGAAATATTATATATTATTTATTCCGTATATTTGAAGTTATATTATTAATGTTTTTATTATTTTTGTACAAAACTTTCGCAATAATCATAGAACAACAGGAAAACCTAAAGTGAGCCGTGAAAGAGGACTGTGCGATTTTCAGTTTGGTACGTTGTCCTCGGCTAGAGAAAGAGGTGAATTTGGAATGAAGCTAGAAGTACTCACCCGTAGAGGCAGTGGGCGGCGGTGAGCACGTATTTGTCGCTGATGAGCGATCCGCCGCAGTAGAAGGTGCGGCCGTACATGAGCATCGCCATCCACGGGTACTGGTTCACCTTCGTCACCGTGCCGCCCACGATGCGCCTGCGCTCGTTGGCCATTCCGCAAGCTGCCGACACATCACAGTCCAGTGTAACTAACGTGTGTGAGGAGTTTATTGGCATGAACTCCAGAAGTCTTCACTCCCAAGTACTACACTGCCGGAAGTATACATTTTTATATCCTCTTACTGTTTCCCAATTCACTCAGGATTTCCCGATCGCTATTCGTGAATGGAATGGGAGATAAATAGTATAACGTTGGTTCGATGAACCCTCTGCCAGGCACCTAAATGTGATTTGCAGAGTATCCCATGTAGATGTAGAACAGTGCATATGCAGTACGTGAAATGTTTGTATACCTTATGGGACTTAACTACGGGGTCATCAGTCCCTAAACTTACAAACTACTTATGAACTAGGTAATACTAAGTACGGCACAAACAAGCATGCCCGAAGAAGGGATTCGAACCCCCAACGGGTAACGGCAGTATCATGCACGACCGCATGTTGCAGGACCTGTACGGGTGTTTCTGGATACGAAAAATGTTCGACTGCTGTCCTGGCCAGCACATTCTCCAGATCTCTCACCAATTGAAAACGTCTGGTCAATGGTGGCCGAGCAACTGGCTCGTCACAAAACGCCAGTCACTACTCTCGATGTACTGTGGTATCATGTTGAAGCTGCATGGGCATCTGTACTTGTACACTCCATCCAAGTTCAGTTTGACTCAATGCCCAGGCGTATCAAGGCCGTTATTACGGCCACATGTGGTTGTTCTGGGTACTGATTTCTCAGAATCTATGGCCCCAAACTGCGTGAAAATGTAATGTATTTGTCCGCTGAATACCCGTTTATCATCTGCATTTCTTGTTGGTGTAACAATTTTTATGGCCAGTGGTGTACAGCTCTAGTATAGGAATTGTACTTTGTTGTAATTGACAGCTCCTAATAGCGATACTAAATCTTTTTCGACAATTAGTATCGTAATATGCTGGTAACAGAGCTACATGTCCTTTATAAGCCATTTTACCAATATAGAAATATAGTACTCCATTAGGCAGCTTGATTCAGCCTAGCACGCACATTTACAGATCAATAGATCAAGCGGTACTGAGGTAGCAGGTGTCGGCCCATGCTAGTACTTACTGATACTTCCATGGGCAGCAATGCAGGAACGGATTGTGGCATGCATTCGATCAAACGATGGTGAAAACTGTCTTGGGTTACTTCATTCCATGCCTGCTCGACATGTTGCGGGTTGACAAGTCTGTTGTCATTCCTTCAAATCCCACAGCTGCTCGATTGGGGACAACATCGCAGATCGTGCTTGCAGAGCACTTTCAGTTCGACACGCAGTATTTGGGGGAACATTATCTTACTGCTTGTTGCAAGAATGGAAAAAAAAAATCGGGTCTTAAGGGCCCCATACACTTGCGAGTCTGACTCGCGAGTCTGGCTCGGCTCGCTTGCAAACGAAACAAATCCGCCAGTGTATGGGGCCGAACGAGCCGAGCTGAGCCAAATAAAGGCGAGCCGAGCCAGGTTCTCCACTGCTTGCTGTACGGCTCTGCTCGGCTCGGACCGGGTTTCAGTTCGCCAGTGTATGCGGACGCCAAGATAGTGTTCTGTCATGGCTGACTCCATGTTATTTATGAGCCGGATTTTCTAACAAAATTTATTGACGAGTATCGGGATTTCCCGTGTTTGTGGGAGGTTCATCCAAATTTCCCTTTGTTTCTCGAGGCTGCTCTGGGATGACATTTAATGTGAAATATTCAAACAGATTACAAAGACATAAAGCTTGGAACATCTCCTTCTAATTACGAAAGAAAAAGTTCCGAAATCTTACCTGAACTTTGCAAAAAAGAAGGAGGTTAACATTCGAGCGTTATTCAGGAAGGAACTGAGGAAGTTTCGCAACAGCACGAGAAGTGGTTCGTCTGCAGATGATACGTACACCACCGCTCTATGGTACTTGGTTCATAGCTACTACCTCATTCCAAAAAACAGAAACCAGAGAAGACATTTGTTTCACAACGTCAGGCATAAAAATAATAAATATAGCGTCACTGGATATTTCCGGAAATGGACTTATTAAAATATCATGTTATTGAGCAGTAGCGAAACTAGCTTTCTTAGCCTTATTTATAACCCGTAAACCAAAAATGACATTACAAAGTCAAAGAGCAGAATAACAAGAAAACAAAGAGTAAAACATAGCTCATGAACATACGATAGTCTTGCATGACACAGTAACCGCAGCTGCAACTTGCGACAGACTCATCTTTACAACTGGACGGGACGAGCAAGGTACGTGAGGTGTATGGTGAAACATCGCCGAATCCGGCTCGCAAGTCAGGAAGGATCGGTAAGCCGGACTCGCAAGTCAGACTCGCAAGTGTATGGGGCCCTTTACAGCATTCCTCACGTAGCGAGTGCCGGTTAGCGTTCCCTCCACAAACACCAAAGGGGAACGAGATCGCACCCCAGACAATAAGCGCTGCGGTGGGACCAGAGTGTCTTGGCGGATTACACTGAACGAGAGTGTCCTCCCCAGGTCTACATTGTACGCGCAAACAATTATCACTTGTTTGGAGGCAGAATCTGCCTTTATCAATAATGACTTAGGCCCGCCATTCAACCTTCCAAGTGATCTTCTCGCGGTAGCAATCGAGTCGTATCCGCCGATGCTGTGAGGTGAGTGGAAGACGTGCGTGTCCTTAATTCCACTACTAGTAACCGGTTGGCAACAGTTCCTGTTGACACTTCTGATCCCGCAAAGCCTCTTATACAGTGTGTCCGCAAAGTCTCTCCGCAGAGGCGATCTCAGCGTGTCTCGCGTTGCGCAGTGTGTAGGGTTGGCAGCACAGCCAAAGCGCAACTGCACGTGTTCCGTGGACCTGAAGTGGTAGTAGTGTGGGCGGGGATATACCAGCTGTGCGCAGCGGTCAGACAAATCCTAAGTACTTATACCAACTGCGCGCGGTGGTCGAGTCCGTTCTCAACCCCTATGCCAAATGCGCGCGAAGCGGTCACACGGTTTACAAATGTTCAAATGTTTGTAAAGTCTATGGGACTTAACTACGGGGTCATCAGTCCCTAAACTTACAAACTGAACTAGCTAATCCTAAGGACGGCACAAATATCCATGCCCGAGGGGGGATTCGAAACCCCGACCGTAGTGGCCGTGCAGACCGTGACTGGAGCGCCTCAGTCTCCTCGGCCAACGCGGCCGGCCACACGGTTTACAGTCTTTACCACAAATACACTGCTCGTTCATGTACAACATACGTTGCGGCAGCGTTTACTTAAACTTCAAGAGCAAGTAACCACTGCCGGCCGCGGTGGCCGAGGAGACTGAGGCGCTCCAGTCACGGTCTGCACGGCCAATACGGTCGGGGGTTCGAATCCCCCGTCCTAGTTCGTAAGTAGTTCATAAGTAGTTTGTAAGTTTAGGGACTGATGACCCCCTAGTTCAGTCCCATAAACTATACAAACATTTGAACAAACAAGTAACCACTGAAATAGGTTAAAAAAAACGATCTCAAGATAAACAGTGTACCGTAGGACGTGTTGGATAAATCAGGAAAGGGCGATAGTCGAAATATACCGATGGCCTTATTACCTACCGATAGTGCGTATAGCCCGGTCAAAATGGACATTGACCTATACATAAATTCCCAAGAAGCTGAAAATTTGCGTGAACGTTAGGGACACCATTATAATGTGTGAAAAAGTCCCCATCGATCCCATGAGTGTAAAAATATTTATGCAAGGTCAACGTTAAAAAAAGAAAATGATTTTTTTTTATTTTTTTTTTTTTTAGTGAAAAGGTTAGTTTTATGATAAAAGTGGCTCAGACAAAAGTTGTAGATCATGCAATTATCTAAAAAAATTGCCCTTAGACGTTTTGTCCTAAGATTCACCATTTCTGAGAAAAATCGTTTTTATAATTTACCTAAATTGTTTTCTCCATAACATGAACAAGACTCCACACTCGTTCTTACTAACGGGCTTTATTCTTCTTTTTTATCTTCCTGAGTCGACTTAAATAATTGTAGCAGCATAACGTGGTATATTGATAACATGTCTTACAATTTTTTTATTGTTTAACTTAAAATTTACTACTTTGTTGAGTTCATATTCATTACTTATCTTATAATAAAAATATTCGCCAACTGTATATCTAGTATCACTTTTTTAATAATTTTTGATTGAGCGGAACAGAGTGTCCGATCTTCTCTGCCTGCCGCGCCGCGTCCCTCGGTTTTAAGGGGCTCGCGCGCAGTTGGTTGAGCCCCTTTGGAGGAATGGTAGGTAGACCAAAAAATTCTTTGTAAATCTATCGGACCAAACTACGTGGTCATCAGTCCGTAGCTTACAAACTACTTAAACCTAGGTAAACTAACCTAAGGACAACACACACACCCATGCCCAGGGAGGACTTGAACCTCGGCTACTGCACCGCGGCTGACCGTCGCTCGCAGTTGGTAGTCATCCGTGTTACTTATGTTATTGTCTTGTTCTTGTTCTTGTATACGCTGAGTGTAGTGAGGACGCTTACTGTTGCAGTGAGAGCCTTTTTAATGGAATAGGTTTCCCGGGCAGGAGAAAACTTCACGGAGTAGGTGAGACAATTTGGATTGCGTCGAGGTGTCCACATCGCGACACTGTACGTGATTTAATTCGTAAATTCTGGACAACAGGTTCAGTTCATGATGCACCACAAATTGGTAGGCCAACGGTTTTAATAGAAAGGAAGCTCGACGACATTACGGACATCATGTTGCGGAGTCCAAGAAAATCACTAAGGAAATTATTACAAGAGGCTACAGTCTCTCGTACGGCAGCACACAAAGCCGTAATCAAAGAACTGGGGCTGTATCAGTATAAAATTACTGCAGTGCAACAATTACGCTGAATGGACCATACGAAATGGTTTCAGCGATTTATTAACAGACATAGAGTTGGTGTTTTAGATGGAACATTTTTCACTGATGAGGCTTGGTTTCACCTGTCTGGCTACATTAATTCTAAAAATTCACGTATTTGGTCCTCCGAAAATACACATGCCTTAAAAGAAAAGCCGTTGCTCGCAGATAAATTCGGGGTGTGGGTTGCCGAAAAACGACCGCGAATTATAGGGCCGATATTTTCGTAACTACCGTTACCTCCGAAATCTCTGTTCATAGATAATTCATCCATCTATTGCACTGCTGACTGACGATGGGATCAATAGTGCATTCTTCCAGCAAGACAACTGATCATACATCACACCAATCCCTAAGACTTTTAGATGAAATCTTTGGAGACAGAGTAATTACAAAAGTTCTCTGGCCCCCTCGCTCACTGGTTTTGTCTCCTCCTGACCATTTCCTTTGCGGTGCGGCTAAAACATTTGTGTATCAAAATAACCCAAAGACAACACAGCGATAACTGAAAATCTGCATTAGATTACACGTTAAACATTGGTAAAGGTATTCGAAAAGAAATTTAAACGTGTTGAACTGTGCCTTCTAGATAGGAAATCATTTCCAACACCTACTGTGGTAATGGTGGGTACAGTGTATTTTCTTGTAATTAATGTAACTAATTAATTTCATTGTTTTAATTGTAACTAGCTTAACGCCCGCTGCTTCGCTTGCGTAAGCTGGTTGGTCTGCACCAGTTGTTTCTCCCTCTGAATATAAAATTTCATAGATATAGCTTAACTACTATCATAATGAAATGTTGTGATACTACTTGTAGCCGCGGCAGAATGGCCGTGCGTATTGAGGCGCCATGCTGCGGTGCGAGCTGCTGTTCGCCGTCGAGGGTTCGATTCGCACCTCGGGCATGAATCTACATCTACATCTACATCTACATACATACTCCTCAATCCACCATAAGGTGTGTGGTGGAGGGTACACTGTACCACTACTAGGCATTTCCTTTCCTATTCCACTCCCAAATTGAACGAGGAAAAAAAGAAAGCCTATATGCCTCCGTACGAGCCCTAATTTCTCTTGTCTTTGAGATCTTTACGCGAAATGTAAGTAGGCGGCAGCAAGATCGTACTACACTCAGCTTCAAATTCCGGCCCTCTAAATTTACTTAACAGAAATTCACGAAAAGAACGTCGTCTTTCTTCCAGCGATCCCCAATTGAGTTTCCGGAGCATTTCCGTGACACTCGCGCATTGGTCGAACCTACCGGTAACAAATCTAGCTGCTCGTCTCTGAACCGCCTCTATGTCTTCCTTTAAACTGATCTGCTGCGGGACCCAAACACTTGAGCAAGGCTGTCCGCCTTACTCACAACAGTTCTTACATGTTCGTTCCATTTCATATCGCTATGCAATGTTACGCCTTGATATTTGAACGACGCGACAGCATCAAGAAGCTCACTACTAATGCTGTATTCGAACATTATGGGATTGTTTTTCCTACTCATGCGCATCACCTTACATTTTTCTACATTGAGAGCTAGCTGCCATTCTTCGCACTAACTAGAAATTTTGTCTAAGTCATCCTGTATGCTATTACAGTCAGTTACAGACGACACCCTCCCATACACCACAGCATCATCAGCAAACAGCCGCAAATTACAACTTACTCTGAATGTTTGTGTTATCCTTAGCATAAGTTAGTCTAAGTTAGTTTAAGTCAGTTTCATTAGTTTGTAAGCTTTAGGGACTGATGACCAAGTAGTTAAGTCTCTTAAGATTTACAAACATTTGATTTTACTACTTGTAACCGCCTATGACATCCCTTAATGGTTGAATTTCGAAAAAATACCCCAACATGTGTCTTTTAAATTCCAACCAAGTGTGCAAATATCATTTTTTTGTAACCCTCGGTTCAAAATTGGCTCGGTAGCAATGTATTTTCAAAAAATGTTTCATCCCCTATTTCACCCCCCTAATTTTTGCAAAATATGGAAAAACGTATCTTTTTAATTCTGACCAGGAAAACATATACCAATTTATGTGGTTGTAACTTCAAAATTGGCCTAACAGCAAAAGATTTTCGAAAAACATGCCCTCTCCAATTTAACCTCATTGATGGTTGAATTTTATGAATACCGATTTTTGCAGCTCCAGCTTCAAAATTGTCTGGACATCAATAATTAACAGCAACATATTTTTGAAAATCAATTTGTTTGCTTCCTCTATTTACCCCATCATTGGTTGAATTTCAGAAACAACTGTCTTTTAAATTCGAACCCCGAATCCAAATCCGAAAATTTGTAGTTCTAACTTCAAAATTGCCTAAGTAGCAACAGATTTTCGAAAAACATCCCCTCTCCAATTTAACCCCTTTTATGGTTGAATTTCCAAAAATACCTGGACACATATTTTTAAAAATTATAGCCAACAATACAAATATAAATTTTTGCAGCTCTAGCTTCAAAATTGTCTTAATAGCAACGTGTTTTCATAAAAGAATTTTTCGTCCCCTATTTTACTCTCTTACTTGTTCAATTTCTAAAATTACTGAAACTCGTGTTTTTTTAATCCTGACCAAGATTCCATATTCAAAGTTTCGTAGTTGTAGCTTAAAATATGAGTTAATAGCAACGCATTTTTGAAAATCAATTTTTCGCGTCCCCTATGTAACCCTCTTATTGTTTGAATTTCAAAAAAATGCCGAAACACGTGTATTTTAAATTCGAAACCTGAATTAAAATCCGAAATTTTGTAGTTCAAGCTTCAAAATTGCCTAAATTTCCTATTTCACCCACTTACGGACGGAATATAGAAAAATCGCTTCTTAAATGATGCCTACAGAGTAAGATCAACACCCTCTAAAAATTTCAAGTTTTTATCTTCAGTGGTTTGGGATGGGCAATGATGAGTCAGTCAATCAGTAAGTCAGTCAGTCAGTTAGCCAGGACATTGCTTTTTATATATAATGTTGAATCCCATCTCGCAACTTAACTGCAGTCAGTAGCAGTGAAACCCTGCCGGTAGCTTATACAACGACATGAATGCGCTGACATCCTTACGCCAATACCACATAGAGACAAGGCCTTACAACAGGCCGTGCCTACGTCACACTTAGAGGCCGCGGCCGCCATCTAACTGGCCGACCGCTGCGCCGCGGTGGGCGTGCCCCAGTGGCCAGCCAGTAAGGTGGCGGTCGCCATAGACCAAAGATAATATATACTGTGCGTGACGTCATTTTGCTGAAACCAACATGTAAGTCACGTGACTCGGGGCAGGAGATCGTTTTAATCATTACGAGTAATGAGTAATGGAGCTGAGAGTTGAAATTCTTGTCATCTGTAGTGGAAATTACGCGTAGACTTAATCAATAAAGTGTCTTGTATTCTTATCAGTTAAGTTTCACACTATTAGCAGTACAGTTGGTGTTAGTCCTCTGCAATTACAAATATTAATGCGATGGCTCAGTGTTTATATGTGCCTAGATGAAACGTATTGACAGTTCTTTTTACAAGCAACAAAACTGAAGAATTTAAGCGGTAAACTGTTTTCGTTTTACTGTGAGCCTTTTAGTTTGTAGTTTAAACAGAAGACCAAACATAGTTTGATGAGGAGCATCACTTTTCTTACGATTCCTCAACAAATATTTTGTTTTGCTTTCATAATCTGAAATCTGTTTGCATCAACAGTGTCCGATTTTAACCCAATACAACCGTTTATATTGTATGATATGCCAGAAAGTAAAACCCTAGATGACGTGATCTGGGATAAAACTAACAAAATATTGACTGCTTATATTAAACAATAATGTCGTGAGTAATCATCAACAATGCACTTGACAAGAAGTGGTTTTATAGGTATAATGACTAGTATATATTTGTAACTTTTAATAACGTTACTGAAGGCAGATTTAAACTAGAAATTACTTACTTACTAACATACAAACCCGGCGAAGAGCTGTTTAAATAATCTTCCCATTGATAATCACATTGATAAGTTAAAAAAAGTAAAAGATTCATAGTGCAACACAAATACTGAGGATATTTAATTCTGTTGCTTGTAAAAATAACTGACAATACTTTTCGTCTGCACACATGTAAAACGTTTATCACCGCATTAATGTTAGTAATATGGAGAAATTATGTATCCTTGACTACTACATGAGTAATTGCAATACGAGAAGTCGTTTTATTTTGTTAAAATCAGCGATTGATTTCACCTGTAGATGAAAAAAACTACTGCTCATAATGACGAAACCTCAGTCACGTGACTCGGGGCAATTTTAGATGTTGGTTTCAAATCCTAACATAGCAGAGATATATATATACATGTGGCGTCTGTTCCGAAAGGACAGACGTCACTTGTGATGCTGCAGCTGTTATTATTAATAATGTAGCCGGCCGCGGTGGCCGAGGTGGCTGAGGCGCTCCAGTCACGGTCAGCACGGCCACTACGGTCGGGGGTTCGAATCCCCCCTCGGGCATGGATATTTGTGCCGTCCTAGTTCGTAAGTAGTTCATAGGTAGTTTGTAAGTTTAGGGACTGATGACCCCGTAGTTAAGTCCCATAAGCATAACAAACATTTGAACATTTTATTAATAACGTATCTGACGGGAGGCGAGCATGGGTAGTCCTTGCAGGTGCGGTGATCACTGTGTCCCCAGTGGTGTAGGGGTCAGCGCAACTGCCTAAAAAGCAGGAGACCCGGGTTCGAATCCCGGCTGGGTACACATTTTCAGCTTTGCCCAATCGCAGTTGAAGTCATATATTCTATGAATATTAATAATAACAGCTGCAGGATCACAAGTGACGTCTGTCCTTTCGGAACAGACGCCACATGTATATATATAATATGCCGGTGACGGGCAATGATCCTATCGTTAGTGGGGAGGGGTGGGCAAGTTTGAAGCCCTTACTCTTACGGGAATTAGTTAAACTACGAGTTTGAGTACTATGGGCAGGGCGAAGCTGGGAATTTGTATCTGACGGGAGGCGAGCATGGGTAGTCCTTGCAGGTGCGGTGATCACTGTGTCCCCAGTGGTGTAGGGGTCAGCGCAACTGCCTAGAAAGCAGGAGACCCGGGTTCGAATCCCGGCTGGGTACACATTTTCAGCTTTGCCCAATCGCAGTTGAAGTCATATATTCTATGAATATTTATAGCAGAGATAGACACACACGCAGTCTATGTTATCTTTGGTCTATGGCGGCCGCGGCTTCTAAGTGTGACGTAGGCACGGCCTGTTGTAAGGCCAACGGGAAAGATGGGCTCCAGCGCGTACGTCATGCCACGTAAGCAAGGTAGTTCCGAACAGGCGCGATCGCTAGCTCAGTGGCTATGACGCAGTGGGCTGTGCCCCAGCGGCCGACCAATCGGCTAGCGATCGCGCCGGCTCGGAACTACGTTGCTTACGTGGCATGATGTGTGCGCTGAGGCCTGTCTGTCTCGCCGAACACGGGCTTGTTGTAAGGCCTTGTCTCTAGGTGGTGTTGCTTACGCGCCCGGCAGAGCGAGACACGTGGAGCTCGCCGCTGCAGAGAGACTTTGCTGACACCCTGAATGTGGTATGGTAGCTGTACGATCTGCCACTCCTGCTCCTCCAATACTACGACCTACGTGGACGTCTGTGCTCCGTCGACATCCAGAATCTCGTCTGCGGGTGTGTGAATGTTAACGTGGGCATTATAACCATCATTGTTAGGCTACTGACGCAGGACGTCGATCATGTGTGGCAATTCCCTGAAAAGATACATCCGCCACTCGGAACGCCACAATTCTTTCAAACTTGCTTAGTGGACTGTAGGAAGAACGAACACTTCCCCGTGGAATGGCTCCTGTTTATTTCACATGTTGGTATTGATAACATTTAGATCAAGTTATACGTTACTGGAACCACAACTGCACGGATTTGCCCTTATTTCGTTACCCTTTCATTATTACTGCTTCAGTTTCCAGAGGTTTACTTGTCATCCGCGACTTCTTATAAGGACAAAGCGAAGGGGACTCATGGGAGTTAATGACTGTAATAAGAACTTTTAGGTATAGCATATCCCACTTTCACGTCGTCCTTTCCGTGGTCCACTCTCGTACGGTTCGTGGAATAATGGTACTGATCAACCACCGTATAAGGTCGAACCTCTATTAATTTACGCTCGTGCTCTTCTCGCGAGATGTACGAAGGAGGAGGCAATGTATTGGTTTATTCTTCTAGAATCTTTCGCTCTCGGAATTTTGACTGTGGACCATACCATAACACTTAACATCTCTTCTGCAGCATATGCCACTGGAGATGACTGATCTTAGTGGAGGAATTTGTAACGAAACGTGCTGCTCTTCTTTGGATATTCTGTACTGCCTCGTGGAGCTTCCCATGTTATATAGTGTATTCTAGCTAAATTCGCAACGCTTCGCTGAGGCTCAGTCTGATACGAAATGAACGTGAAAGAATATGAAAGAGTTCTTGCGAATATATACCCGCCGAAAAAATACAACTGAATTAATATGTAATGTGTTTAGCGTACCTGTAGCTATGTGAAATGAAACGAAAGCCAATGGAATGACTAATTTTGGATTGTTTGTTCGTTTTCTGCAGGCATGTAGACACGCGACCTATAATTGCTCTTGAGAAAGGCAGAGGTTTTCTACTTTCCGTCCATCCTCCTCTCCCTCTGCCTTCTCCCCCTCCTCTTGCTCCTTCGCCTCCTCTTCCTCTCTCTATCGATCCAGCATACCAGTTCATATTCTCCTTCCTCATCTCTCTCTCATCATCTCCTTCTCCTTCATCTATTCCCATTTCCTTTTTTCCTCGGCGTAGCTAGTAAAGAACCTAGACTTTAAAAATTATACGGTAGAAAATGACCACTAAGTTACTCTTACAGAAAAGTAAAGGAAGTGACAACATCAATAAATTTTAGAACTTTCGTTAGTACAATGTTTTGATTTCCACTTCATGGATGTGGTATTTAGCTGGCCGGTATGTGCGTATTACTGAAAATGAACTATGAAATATCAATGTTCCACAATGCGATTTCACGACACGTTGTTATTTTAGTCTGGTGTTTTTATCGGTAACACCTGATCGGCTCGCAGGGCGGAAGTTGGTAGCACTTCAATTTTCTGTGTATACGCATTTAATTACTTTTACGTCTGAAGGCTGAATTGCTATGTTCAGTTTACCAGAAACTCTTCATTTTAGTCACACTGCTTTATTAAATTAACAAACATCACTGTACTCGTAAATGGTATATTACTTTTTGGGGTAGTTTTTTTTTTTTTTTTTTTTTTTTTTTTTTTTTTTTTTTTTTTTTTTTTTTGTTAATTAAAATAATCCGAGTTTGTGCTCCATCCCCAATGACAACAGTCGTAAACGGGACATTAAACCAATTTAAAAAAATCAACTTTTTTCGAGTTCATTGTTAGGAATTTCTTTTCTTTCATTCGGTATCTGAGTTCTTCAGTTTGGTCACAAGTCTGCCTCTAATGCAATTTCTTACTTTAGTTACTCCTTGTATGTGGAAAACAATATACACGACTCAAGAAATAAGAAGTAGTCTTCAGGATACAATAATTCTGAATGTATGTGTAACTTACATGCATTTTAGATAACACCGCTTATTACGGCATTGAATATCACAGTAATTTATTCATTCCTTAGAACTTTGGTAGGTTATATTGCAATTAAATGGCGAAGAAGGGTAACAAGAATACTGCTCGCAAATGTTGTAAGTACAACTTCATTGACAGATATTAATCTTCTGTGTTCAATAGGAAAGGAATTGCTATATTATTTAGATACCACCACTATCTGTTTAAATCAGTCTCAAATAAACTTTCAATCCAATGACGTAATGTACGGCTACGAATCCAGTATGTTTCGAAAGTAGAATAAATTTGATGACAGAGTTAACATACTCTTCTCCGACGATGCGATTTGTAACAGCAAATGCAACCCCTAGACTTAGATTTGGCCCATCACAATAACTTTATTATAATTTTTTCAAAACGGTAGCAGCCAGTAGAAATAATTTAATTTTGACTATCTTTTATTTAAAAAGAATGTTAGTAATCCTACACATTCAGTCCAAACGAAGTGAAACGAAACCATGTTTGGGACTGATCATATAGAGACACCAATATACTTTTGCAGAAGGGAATAAGGTGCCCCAAAGAGGTAAAAAAAAGAACCATTTCAACGGTGCCCCTGGTTTTTCTTAAATATATGAATAAAACACCTAGAACATGGAATCATTGCGTATGAGACAATAACTTACAGCAGGGTTCGCAGCGTTCTGGCGGCTTGAGGTCTCCTTCGTCAGTACCCGTAGGTGAGGTCCAGAACCCAAATGGCCCCACGATGCTCAAGAACCATTGCGTAAATGACCACTTGTTTTCGGAATAGTCGTTCTGCAACACAAAAAAAAAAAAAAAAAAAAAAAAAAAAAACAGGTGATAGTATGACTAACCCTTGCACTTTCATTATGATTTGCGTAACGATTTCCTCTCCAGCGCTTACCTCTGCGCCTAATATCAGCAGTTACACTCAACATAGTCATTGTTTGTTGTATATATACTAGACATGACATTTAATTATTGTCCTAGACAACCTCCTTCACTACCATGCAAGATATCCAGTTTATTGTCCTAACGAATATTTTCAATAAATTCCTTTCCTTTAAGATTCCACAGGGAACACTTTCATTCCTTAACACATTTTCAGTGAGAACACCTCTTGACCATTTTGTCATTGTTTACGCTTCTCCCATAGTCGGCGATTCACTTCCATAAAATATTGTTCTCTAAACATACGTTTACAGAAATTTCTATTTTAAATTAAGGGCCATGTTTGATACTTCTTTGATGAGGTATGCTACTGTTTCTGGTGCCAGTAACTTATTATGTGCTTCATTTATAGTGCGCTATGTTCAAATGCCTTCACGCAAGTTGGAAGTCACTTCGCCAACATCTGAATCTATCCCAAATGGTCCTAACGGGGAAAGGAAAGATGCTGTTGCACATGGAATAAAACAAGTTTTCAGTTGAATGCAAATTCAAAAACGTCGATGTGTGACCGCACTTCGGCCTTGCGCCCATACGATCTATAGACTCGCAGTTTACCACTAGACAACCCAAGAGTTTTGTGTCAGAGGATAAGTGTGATTATACCGCGGTCTAAACTTCGTAGTTTTCAAGATTTTATTATTTCTTTTCCTCTTTTTTTATTAACTATTCTCTCGTTTTGATAGAAATGTTGAATCGTGATAGACCCTCGAACAAATCATTGAGGAGAAGTTTGGAGAATAATACCTGCCTCACATCCTTTCGAACATAAAATCAGTCACAAATATCGATTCCCAACAGTTCATCCTTTCACCAAGACAATGCTTTTGCACAACCTCCAATATTTTGAATTAATTATTGCTGTATAACAGGCATTAAAATCCTACAACTTTTTTCCTATGGCTCTATATCCATTAGTGACCCATGCGCGAACTTATTTCGACTCACGATGAATCGTTTAAAAGGCTACCTATTTCTGGATGTGAATACATTAAGATTCTACCTTTATTAATTGGCGGCCGTCCATTTATTTACTCACAAACTGTGGATGAAAAGTGAAGATGAAAATAAAATAGGTTTAACTAAATGTCCCTTATACAGGAATATTATGGAATCGTGATGGTGTTTAGCAAAGCTGCTGGTGGAAAAAATGGAGTAATACAAAATCGATAAACTTAGTAAAAATATTGGGAATAGCAGCGCTCACAATGAAGAGCAATCAAATAATATACAAAATAGTTTCCAAAGCTTAAAGATACAGACTGTGTATTTTATTGATTTGGACTTTCATATGTTTATCACTGGAATGGGAAGATAATTAAGAGAACTAACAGTAAATGCAATCCATGCATTCCGGCAACATGTGAACTTTAATGTGAAGAGTAAAACAAAAAGCATATGAAGTTCCATCATATTTCGATTGTAATAGATAAACAGAGTTGCGTATTTAGCTCTTATTTATTTAGAAAAATTATCGTCACGACTTACCTGTATTTCCGGGAACGGTACGTCATTATCGTCATCCCCCTCATCTTGAGAGATCTCGTCATATATCTCGTCGGCAGATGTATTCTCAGCAGGCTGTAAGAAAAATACGTGATATATTGTTTCTTCTTCCTGACAACGGCTGTTTTTAATAAATCAGTGGCAGAAATTTCAACAAGCAGAGTGAACACTGCACATTTATTTTACTGTTCCCTCTTTAGTCAGGGATTTTTTGACAACTTTCTGTAACAATCACCATTATCTTAGTCTCGCTAGTGCCTCTGTTTCATCCCTCTTTCTTTCCCTTGAACCCTTTACAAGAAGGGGAAGCCAATAGCTCAGGATTTTCATATCTTATTAGTGTGCCACCGTTTGGTGAACAGAGTTTTATTGATACCGTTATATTATTTTTCAGAAGATGATTAGGTCTGTTGAAATGTCAATATGACTTCATCAGCGAAAGAAGTGTGTGAAAATTATATCAACTCTAATGATCCAAAACTCTTAAACTGAATTAGTCAATTTAAAATAATATTATGTTTTATACAGGTGTTTACAAAAGCTGCTGCACGGGCAGCTACTTACAAAGGGCGTCTACTTAAGTTTCTGGATGTGGTACTTAGTTGGAAGATGGAATGTTTTAATCTGACAGTTTTGATACTATTAAATCATTATGATACAATTTGATACGATGTTAATTCGAAGAAAATTAATACTTCGTCATATAATCCTCAAGAAAACTATTTTTCTTTTTCATTCTGAATAGCAAACAAGTTTTCGTCAGATGATGACGTATGTATCAGAGATGCACAAGCAATATTTGAATGAAAAATATTCAGCAGAATGTAATTAAGATTAAAAAAATATTTTTACTCATAAGTACAGAAGCCTCACAATTTTAATTAATTAATTTTATTTTTAAGAAATATCAATAGTTGTTATCGGGGAAAGAAAAGTAGTGAACTAATTAGGAACAAAAATGGTTCTGTATATTTACGTGTACTATGAATTTGATCGTGTCTGTACTGTAGTAGATGAACGCATGCATATTTTGGGATTTTATAGGGCATCGTATGCACGCTTTCAGTGATGACTAGCTGAAAACCCAGCATTACTAATTTATTCCATGCCCTCCCCCCTCCCCTCTTCTCTCTCTCCCTCTCTTCGTTTCCCTTCTTTCTGTTCATCTATCCCTTCCCCTGTCTCTGTCCATCTCTTCCCGACGCCCTCTGTCCACCTTCTGACTCTGTTCAACTCCGCCACCTCAGTTCTACTGTCCCACTTCTTTCCCACTTTTTCTTGCGCGTTTTCCCGCTTGCGCAGGGTAGCTATAGTGAGGGCCAACACGAACAAATTCGGCGCCCTAGGCAAAATATTTTAATGGTGTCCCGTTTAATAAAATCGCAATAAAACATCAACCTAAAATACACATAGCATTCAAAAACATATTTCCCAATTAAAATGGGACACATACACTTTTATACAACAATGTTACTTTTTCATCGTTTTTACATTTTGTCTTATAAACAGGTTTCCGTTGATAGTTTACAAAATGTCTGTAAATCTATCGGACCAAACTGCGTGGTCATCAGTCCGTAGCTTACAAACTACTTAAACCTAGGTAAACTAAGCTAAGGACAAACACACACACACACACCCATGCCTCAGGGATGACTCGAACCTCCACGGCGAGCAACCGTGCGCTCCGCAGCGAGGCGCTTTAGACCGCTCTGCTACTCCACCGCGGCTGATAGTTTACAATAATTGCTACAATTATAAGCTTAATTATACAAAGAGTCGTACAAATGTCATTTTTCATGCATTGGCTTTTGCAAAATCTGCGTCGATCTCCTTTAAATCAATTGTGTCAGCTGTTTCTCGTTCAGTTAACAAAGTTGCCAACCCCACAAGTTTTTCTTGAGTCATTATGGATTGCAAATATATTTTTATGAGTTTTAATTTCGAGAAGCTGCGCTCACCACTGGCTACAGACACAGGAAGAGTAAGGACACACTTAGTGCAGTTACTACATTAGGAACAATGTCTATAAGTTTATTTTTACAAATATAAATCAGAACGTCCTGTGGCCCTGAGTTATTGGGTACTCTTCTAGCAATGAATTGTAATTCATTGCATACATCAGTAGCATCAGTCTTTGTGAGTTAGAGACTTTCAAATTAGCACATTCTTCAAGAGCAGCTTTGGGACATTTATTTTGTACATCACGTATATTGTACCGACAGCCAAATACAGGATTTAGGTTGTTAATTTGATAAAATCTCTCGTTAACTGAATTTATTGCATTATCCAACATTGCAAAATAAAAATTAATTCTGAAATGATTTTGCTCGTCACGAATAGGTTCATCTTCTGCTTCATCACTAAACAGACTTTTCTTGTGCCTTGGACAAACTGGTTTCATATCTGACGAAAATGATGCGGAAATGTTGTCTGCTTCTCAAATTTCTTTTGTTTCTACCAGCATTTTTTTTTTCAAATCTCAAATTACTTCTACAGTCTTCAGGAAAGTTTTTTGATTTTAGCAGAGGATTTGTAGCGGCGTTAAGATCAATTTCTTTTCATTGAAGAAGTCATTGTACACTACAGAGATTGCAGAGCGGAGGACTGTGCGAGGTCGTGAGGGCGCCCCAGCTGACATGATGGGTGGTACGGCAGCTTTGATCACGGGATCATTAGTTGCAAACTGCTGCTCGTCTATTCGTTAAACGCTTTCCAGCAAAATTCTGAAGAGTCAAAGTCAAAGGGAATGCATGTAACATTGACTCGCGCCTTATCTCTTGCCTGTTTCTCTGTCTATCACTACGTTTACATACAACACATCTTCCGGAAGACGAAAACCGACTTTCGTAAACCGTTTTTCGCTGTCGTGTTCACATGGCATAGCCTGAATCGGATTTCCTAGCCCACTTAAGATGGCGGCTGAAAAACAGCTGATTCAGTTCCTGATTTAGTCAGCACAATCGCTATTTTTCTTTATTTAAATACACAGAATCATGCGCACTCTAATATTTATAGTTTTATTTCACATTAGAAAATGTCACTCTTTCCATATGTGCCGAGAATTCTTAGCAAGAAAAAACAATCTGACAAGCCAAGAACGCTTCAAAAACGGTTGCGTTTACATGGGAACGAAAATCGATTGTGGAACTGGAAAACCGCTTTAGAGAAGCGGATTTCTAGAATCGATTTTGGAGTGTTTACATGGTCAACCAAAATCGGAATTGGGAAATCGGTTTACGAAATCCGGTCTTGGAAGCTCATGTAAACGGGGTGTATGTGTAGTAACCGGGAATTCTTCGCTCCTGGACCGCAGCGCAACAGCGAAGTAAACCGCACCGCGAGCGCACGAGGATTCGTCGCAAATTTGCCTCCCCCTCTCCCCTCCCCCTATCCAAATTCGAGTGCCCTAGGCATTGCCTAATTTGCCTATATGGACGGGCCGGTCCTGGCTGTTATTGACTATGCGTTTGGCATGGTTAAATTTAAGGGGTGGCCGGATGCCCTTTCTATATTATCTCTTGCCCCCCCCCTCACTATTAAGAATCACATGTCACCTTTCATGGTGATTAGTGAAAGATGTTTTCATGGTACCCTCTGTCATGCACCACATGATAGCTTTCGGATTGTAATTTTTTTTCCATTGAAATATATGTAAAGGAGCCAACTTTCATTGTAATTGGTAAAAGTGCCTGTTGCAATGCACCGTCCAAAATACTATATACGCACAGATCTTCCTCTTGTGCAAGTAATATGTTGACATAGTTTCATCGCAATCGGATGAACGCTACAGCAGCACACAAAATACAGACAAAAATGATGTGGCAGTTTCCCACGTGACTCACTGTTTACGACCACGTATCTCCTCAGGTGTAAGTCGTACAATAAAATAATTATGTAGGTACATCCACTGGCGTAAATGGATACGGTTTGCAAAATGTGTTTCGCATAAATTTAGTAGAAAGAGGTAATAAATTTAAACGTCATTCATAACGCGGTAATTTTTAACGTATCTGTTGAACTATAAGAGGTAATATAGTGGAAGAGATGGGCAGAAAGATTAAGAGTGCGTGATGTATATCAGATGATATGCCTGGGACGTCTCAGGAGCTCATTTTTCATGATATAAAATTTTCTTACGGGTTACTACCCGTCCCTTTTTCGGTTCTCCAGGAATCATGTTGCAATTTATTCATGTCAGTAAATCTAATTATTATCCGGACGGCCGCCTAAAAGTTATTTTTTGCGCCTCTAGAACAGTACTTTTTTTAGGATGTGTCATTTTCTGTACCCTTGACAATGTGTATTCAAAATTTCATGACGATCGACCAAGTAGGTAAGGCGTAAAGCGTAACAAACAAACGCATATTCACATTTGTAGTATTAGTTTGCAAATATAGTTTTACCTTGTTACGTCCTGCACACTAGCGCTAAACTGATCGACTAAAAACATTAAACAAGCGTAAATTTGCGTTTAAAATATAGAAGCAACATGGAATACTGTCAGTGTAATATTAGGGCCGTCACACTTTCAATTTTTTTCCCACCTGACATTTTATTACGACAACCGCTCAGTAAGTAGTACTGAAGTCACAAGAAAGTGGACAAGATGCTTTGTGAGAAGAGTTGGTGCACCTAGCAGCGCGAAGTTATCTAGCAGATGGAGAAGCAATAGCAACGTGGAGTGTTCCATGACGTAATATTACCGCACAGTAAGTCCTAAGGGCGAAAGGAAGCAGTTGGGAACCTGACGTAATATAACGTGACACATTTTAGACTATTTGTGCCCTACGTAATATTATGGGAACCGTCCGTAATTGATAAGGCCATGAGAAAGTGGACAAGATGCAGAGTGAGAAGCTCCCTAGCAGCTGTGAACGTAGAAAATAATAAGGGATGATGCGCCATGAAGTATTATGACAAATGAATTTTCTTGTTACTGCGAACGGATTAATATCAGGACAATTCCATGGCACATTCAGAGGGCGGAAAAAAGTGATAAAAATACTGAGTGAACGTAGAAACAACACAGGATGCTGCAAAACGTAATATTACAGCACAAGAATTTTCATCTTACTGCGAAATAATAAATATGCAAAATGGCATGGTAGGTGTGTAGGGCATAAGAAAGTGAACAAGAAGCTGAGTAAGAAGTTCGTAGCAGTTATAAACAGAAAAATAACACTGGATGTTGCGTAACGAAATATTGCTGTGGACGAATATTCTTCTTACTGTGTACAAATTAATTTCAAGGCAATCGTATGGTAGGTACGTAGGGCTAAAGAAAATGAAGAAGGTTCAGAGTGATTTTTCCATAACAGTCATAAACCCAAAACGAACACAGAATGGAGCACAACGTAATTTTACGTCCTGACGATTTTTTCACGAGCGACGTAATATTACGGGAATTTCACGGTGTCAAGGGTGTAAGAAGGTGAACGAGATGCTGAGTAAAAAATTACCTAGCAGTGGTAAGCGCAAAAATGAAATGTTATGCTGCACGACGAAAGTAAGTTCCGTTTGGTTATATAAAACGAACGGGTACAGATACAGAAAAAAATATTGATTGTATAAAAATCTACAACTGTTAAACTACTTTTCTACATAGATTCCGAAATTTTGTAGGCAATTGTCATAGCATGGCACAAGGTTTTGTGTGCCCTTTTCATAGAATGTTGCCGCCTGTGTATTCAACGATGTGGTAACATGTTCTTTCAGCTCGTCATCATCGTTGAAGTGTTGTCCACCAAGGACATATTTTAGGTGTAAGAAGAGGATTACTGTCTAAAGATTTTTTTTTCACTATAATGCCTGACCTCACACACCTAATGTGACCAAACAATTCTTACGAAAATTTCAATAGGACCTGTTTGATCATCCTCCATACAGCTCGGACCTCTCTCCAAGCGACTTTCATCTCTTCTTACACCTAAGTTTGTCCTTGGTGGTCAACACTTCAACGATGATAAAAAGCTTACCACATGGTTGAATACTTAGGCGGCAACCTTCTGTGAAGGATGCATGCAAAAACTTGTGGCACGCTATGATAAGTGCCTACAAAATTTCGGCAGTTATGTGGAAAAGTAGTTTAAGAGTTTTGAATTGTGTGCAATAAAAATTTCTTCTGTATCTGAGTACAATTTCATTTTATTGCCAAAATGGAACTTACTTTCTGGACGCGCCTCGTATTACAGCAGAGGAATTTTCATTTTCGCAGAATGACATAATATTACGACACTGGCATGCTAGGTGTCAAGGACGTAAGTTCCGTAGCAGTCGTAAACAGAACAATAACATGGGATGCTGCACAACGTACTATTACTGTGGACGAATTTTCTTCTCATTGCAAACAAATTAATAAGAAGGCAATGGTACGGTAGGTGCTTAGGGCTTAAGAAAGTGAAGAAGGTTCTGAGTGATATGTTCCCTAGCAGTCGTAACCATCATCCTCCCTCCCCCCCCCCCCAAAAAAAAAAAAAAAAAAACAGGGGATGGAGTACAAGGTAATTTTACGCTTGGCGATTTTTTTTCTTTTTTCACGAGCGAAGTAATATTGCGGCATTGGTAAGGGTGTGAGAAGGTGAACGATTTTCATTTACGTGAACGTCGTAATAGTACGGCACTGGCATGGTAGGTGTCAAGGACATAAGCAAGTGAACAAGAAGCTGAGCGAGAAGTTCCGTAGCAGTCGTAAACAGAATAATAACATGGGATGCTACACAACGTACTATTACTGTGGACGAATTTTCTTCTCATTGCAAACAAATTAATAAGAAGGCAATGGTGCGGTAGGTGCTTAGGGCTTAAGAAAGTGAAGAAGGTTCTGAGTGATGTATTCCCTAGCAGTCGTAACCACCCCCCCCCCCCCACGAAAAAAAAAAAAAACACGGGATGGAGTACAAGGTAATTTTACGCTTGGCGATTTTTTTTTCTTTTTTTACGAGCGAAGTAATATTGCGGCATTGGTAAGGGTGTGAGAAAGTGAACAATTTTCATTAACGGGAACGTCGTAATATTACGGCACTGGCATGGTAGGTGTCAAGGACATAAGCAAGTGAACAAGAAGCTGAGAGAGAAGTTCCGTAGCAGTCGTAAACAGAACAATAACATGGGATGCTACACAACGTACTATTACTGTGGACGAATTTTCTTCTCATTGCAAACAAATTAATAAGAAGGCAATGGTGCGGTAGGTGCTTAGGGCTTAAGAAAGTGAAGAAGGTTCTGAGTGATACGTTCCCTAGCAGTCGTAACCCCAATCCTTCGCCCCCCCCCACAAAAAAAAAAAAACAAAACAAAAAAAAAACCGCGGGATGGAGCACAAGGTAATTGTACCCCTGGCGATTTTTTTTCTTTTTTCACGAGCGAAGTAATATTGCGGCATTGGCAAGGGTGTGAGAAGGTGAACAAGATGCTAAGTGAGCAGTTCCCTAGCAGACGAAACCGCAAAAAAAAGAAAAAAGAAAAAAAAAAAAAAAGGAAAAAAAAAGAAAAAAAAATAAAGCGGACGATTTTCATTTACGCGAACGTCGCAATATTACGGCACTGGCATGCTGTGTGTCGAAGACATAAGAAAGTGGAGAAGATGCTGAGTGGGAAGAGTTGTCGCACCTGGTAGCGCGGGAATTCCCCGAGAGATGGGAAAGCAGCGGCTGCGGCGGCGGCGTTGGCGGCGTTGGCGGCAGCGGCGACCAGCCACAGCAGCAGCAGGAAGTGCGCGCCTCGGGACATGGTGCTGGATGGCGGGTGCGGGGCGCTCCAGTGCGATATATAGCGGCGGGCGCGGCAACTGTGTCACGGCCGAGGCCCGTGTCCCACCAGCCATAGGGGCGGCTCGTCTCTGACAAACTGCGGCCCTGGCCGGGGGCGGGCGGCGCAAGCTAACCAGCCCTCCCTTACGTCATCGTCTCGCTAAACGCTGCTCACAACTTGTGGCGTTTACGCACATTTCCACATCTGTATCACTAGGTGACTAAGTAGGTGCACAATAACCGGGTCATAGTTGTAGGTAGCCTGTCGACATGAGACGATTAATTTTGATGCAATAAATATTATTAAACATTTTATTTGGATGGTAACCGGTTTCTATATTTGAGGACTAGCTTAATTACCGCTACTTCGCACGCATAGACTGGGTGATCTGCATTGGTTGTTTCCACATCTAAGCCGGTTCTATATCATCTTGATGGTAATCCGAAATTCGTATCTTTGATGTGGTCGTCAGGATGTAAGTCTTGCTATAACTGTAGTTTGTACGACTTCTGGAGCATTTAGTGTCGCAGTACTTGAGGAACGTTAACTTCCTTGCCTGCTCGTACCGTAGTTTTTTTTTTTTTTTTTTTTTTTTTGGGTTGGTGTTCCTTGGTACACTGTACAAATACGCTCTACATTTTTATTCGAACTGCGTGACCGTCCCGCGCTTTTCCCTTTGCAGAGGCAACGATCTGCTACGAACTTGCCGGCCACGGGGGCCGAGAGGACTGAGGCGCTCCAGTCACGGTCTGCACGGCCACTACGGTCGGGGGATCGAATCCCCCCTCGGGCATGGATATTTGTGCCGTCCGTAGTCTTAGCTAGTTCATAAGTAGTTTATAAGTTTAGGGACTGAGGACCCCGTAGTTAAGTCCCATAAGCTATACAAACATTTGAACATTTGAATCCACACCTAAATATAAATTCTCATACATTTAGCTTTAAAAATGCTTTCCTAATCAAGTATTTTAATACAACCTATTGAAACATTGAGGGCAGAATTCAAACCATCCAGAAACAATTTTTATTATTCTAGCCATGGTTCAAAATCCAAAATTTTGCATTTCTAGCTTCAAAATAGTCTTAGTGGCACCCTTAAAAGATTTTACATTATTTCACTCGCTTAATGGTTGAATTTTCAAAAAATTCGAATCACTTTTATTTAAAATTCCGATCAAAAATATAAATGCGAAGTTTTGAATTTTTCTTGCTTCAAAATTGCCGAAGTAACAACGTATTTTCCTTTAAAAAAAAAAAAAAAAATAAAAAAAAAAATAAAAAAAAAGTTCATTTCCTATTTTACCCCCTTAGGAATGGGAACATCGAAAAATCGCTGATGCGTACAGTGTAAGATAAACAACGTCTACAAATTTCAAGTTTCTATCGTCTGTAGGTTCACTTTTAGAACGGTTCGAGAACGCGAAATTTCTTACTTACGCTTACTTACTTTTAAAATTGCGATATGCTCTTATTTTTCTTTATTCGTACGCTTGTTGCAGAAAAACAACTGAAGCATGTGCATCACGTTTCGATGCCTGTATATAACCTCTTTCCTACTATAGTGTCAAAAGTCATCGCTGGTTTTCAGTCCGACTTTTATATAAGCTGACGACTTTCAACCACTACATCTTCTACTCTGTTATAGCTATCGACACGGAACTGCTACGGCGTGCAACGGGAGACCTCGTACTACAACAGCACAGAGATCATTTGTCTACATTGTGTAGTTTTTGTTGAAGGGCAAAATATTGACACCCACACGTAGAATTTTATATAAGTTGGTAACTTTCAACTCCCATATCTTCCACCCATTTATGGTTATCAACACCATAGTGCACAATGGGAGACCGATACCTACTACGACATACAAATACTTTTCGTTTGCGATGTGTAGTTTTGGCTGCAGAGTGAAATATAGGCACAAACACCTCTCTCTGTCTATATATATATATATATATATATATATATATATATATATATATATATATATATATATTAGATACATGGAGGCCAGTATATAATTCGAAACTCGCTTTTCCATGGATGTAGACAAAACGAAAATTATCTGTGTAAATAAAGTAAGTGAACATAGAAAACCGAAGTTGAGAAGGTGGTTCTGGTAGCGGTGGGTAGTTGGTGGGTGAAGTAAAGCAAGCATAGTCAGTTCAGGTCCCATTTTTCAAAATTAAGATGTATATTTTATATTACAATAATAGGCCGAAGGCCCAACAATACAGTTGAGATAAGTGATGCAAGGCAGAAGGCCAAGTTGAGAGAACCAATTTTTGATAAGTTAATAAGGCTCGAAATTTAGTAAAAAGAACTCTTTAACAAATACAATAACAGACACAATGAGCCCAACAATTTAAGCGAAAGTAGAAAGTCTTAGTTGAAAGCAACCCTTGTAAATACAATATCATTTACAAATGCCCCCTGCCATTTAAGTGAAAACAGCTCATCTTACATATCAAAAGGACACTAAAGTGAAATATAGGCACAAACACCCCAAGTTATATGTAAGTTAAGATAATCATCACACCATCACACGTCTCCTTACACCAAGTTGATAAACCTTGTGCGATACATCCTAATATGGACTCAGACCTTTAATCTGGTGAAGTGCAGCATCTTGATGTTGCATGGCTTTGACAAATCGTTGGAAGGCCACTGCACGAACAGTGAGCCAGTCTTCCTCTAATATCGCCCATAATACCTGGATAATGATTGAAATTCAGGACATGATACATAAATTTTAACTCTAAAATGTTTTCGTGATCAAACATCTGATAAATACAGGGTGTACGTAAAGTCCGCAAATGCTTTCAATTATTTATTACACAAGAATCAATCATGGTACAGATATTATGCATGTGTCCTTTTGAAGAGAAATCCTGAAAGATTTATATTTTGTATAGGGTAAGGTGGTATAATTTCGATCATTTCGGACAAATGTTATTGTAATTGGAAATGTATTGAGAAAAGGACTATTTTCAACTATGGCAATTGCTCTTGGATGTTTAGTGAAAATGTAACACAAATATTAGACAATTACAAATGTTGGTATAAAAACAAAATGAGGTTACAGAATTGAGAACATTCGATCGAAAATGTACCACACTAGGTACAATTGTGATCCCTTCCTGGTACAATTTTGTTACGGGCATCTTCCACATAAAAAGCACTTTTTCCGTCAGGCACCAACGCATACTTCGTGGTACCAAACATTGCATTTTTTATGCTCCGATGCTCTCATTTGTTAAAGGAATTGTTAATAATAAACCCAGACAGTATTGTAATACTTGGTGGTTTAAAGGGGGAACTACGAATATTAAAATATTGGTTCTTACTAGTCAAGGGAATAATTTATAGCTAACTAGGCAGTCTTGTAATTCCTGAAGGTTTAAAAGCATCACTGCGTACTTAAATTTGTACCTTCTCAACTGTCATGGACAAATTTTTTATTTCATTGTCCCTTAGACAATAAAATTATTTTTAGACGGCTTTTATTAATCCCAGTCCTCCAAATTTGATGTTACATACATCTGTACATAAAAAAGTTATGCCCACCGTTACATTACATTTGGAATGGCCCTCGTACTATCCTGGGGAGCATTGTTCCACGTCTAACAAATCTGTTCACGTTATTCTTCAAGAGCTATGGGTTGACGAGTGTCACGTGTCTGTTTTCGATACATCATATTCCACACGGTCTCGATTGGAGACAATCCGGAGAAAACTGGCCAGAGAGTTTGCTACACGTCTTGCAGAGCTATTTGAATTTCACGCGTAGTGTGTGTGTGGGGGGGCGGGGGGGGGGGGGTTAGCACTATCACGATGAAACAACACACCTTCCTATTGGAAGAATTGAAAAAAACTGGTCTTACAACATTCTGCACGTACCAAGCGCTGATCAGAGTTCCTTCCACGAACACAAGGGTAAGGTCATCGCATCCTAGACCATAAGATCTGGGATGGGTGGGTCCAGTATGTCTAGGACGAAAGCACCCTACGAGACAGTGCTCATCAGGTCTACTTCGTACTGACAAACGACCATCACTTGCTTGGGGGCAGAGTCTGCTTTCACCTCTGAAACGGCCCGTCATTTCTCTGCCAAGTGGTCCTCTGACTGCGCGTCGATACTGCGGCATGAGTGCAAGACGAGGTAGAGGAGTACGTACGTGCCCTTAGTCCCACTGATAGTAACATATTCGTAATAGTTAGTGTAGACACTTCTGCAACCAAACCACCCGCGGGAGCTGTATGATCTGCCACTGCTACCCTTACTATACGACGATGTTGGTTGAAGTCTGTGCTGCGTTCATGGTGTCCGGACACTTGCACCACCGGACACTTGCACTCCCGGTCATTTATCACGCTTTTACCTGCTCCAAGGGTTGGGTGTCCTTGTCTCCTCCTCCTCTTCCTCCTGCCCCCATCACACTCCTACCACCCGGCCCCTGTAATGCACGTGAACGGTGTCAAGACACAGTAAGGAAGTGACATCAAATATTTTTTATTTAAGTTGAACTGCAAACATTTACAAAAGATTTAAATCTTGATAAGTACATTTATGCATAGCCCTTCTCAATAAAACTTCCTTATCAAATTTTTTATTATTTTTAAACAGTAAAAGCAACTGAAACTAGGCAAGGAGCTTACTACTGAAAATTGTTACAAAACAATATCAGAAACAAATGCATTTGACCAACTTTTCTTATACAATAGTGACTTTTTGAAAACATATCTGATCACTTCCTCGCTCACTTGCAATTCAGACATCTCTGCAAAATCAGTTACTTGATAGTGTGATTTGAGTGGCTTTACAATACCAAGAATATCTACTTCTATGTTATATTTGGACCTGTTCTCATTTAGAATTGTGGAATATTTACTGCGTCTTCTTTGGTGAGGGAATTTCGGTAAACTGCATTTGGTAATTCCGCTTCAGTGGCACAATCATCAGTAACATTACCGTCTACCATCTTCTTCTTTCTCTTCAGCCGTTGCCCCACACAGGCAGGGTCGGCTTGTTAATGTGGATTTGGCATGTTAGTAATTACGGGGTGACCGGATGCCCTACCTGCCGCCACCCCATGCCCCCCGGGAGGAAATGTGTACCCCAAATGTCTGCGTATAGTGTTATACGTGTAAAAGTGTAAAGTGTTACGAAATGTTTGCGAATCGCGGGACTTGGGGACTAGCCCGGTATTCACCTAGGTAAATGTGGAAAACTGCCTAAAAACCACATCCAGGCTGGCCGGTACTTCGACCCCCTTCGTTAATCCGCCGGGCGGATTCGAACCGGGGCCGGTACGCCTCCCCGTCTCAAAAAGCGGTGCGTTAGACCACACGGCTAACCGAGCGAATTAGTAACAGTACTGTCTATATCGCTCAGTAAAGGTACTGACTGTTTCCGCGGGTGAAGTTAATGTAGGACCGTAACTTCTGTGGATTTTACGCCATATTTCTAGAGAACGTTTTGTTGTGGAAACCATTAAATGCCTCTCACATTGAATTCCGTGCCAAACTGAGAGCTTCGTACCTGCAATAGCTTTGTCCTTGTACGTGTACCATGGGCGATCAGTTTCGTCGTTTATTAATTTATTTGGTTTGGTAATCACTGCATTCGTCGTGGTACACTACAATAAACTGTATTCTTTGTTCATGTAACGTCACTGTAGTAGCATGCACTATGACAAGCACTGTCGGACTGAGACTTGAGGCGAACAACTACACCATGCGCGAGTGAACTATGAACTGATCGTTTAGTAAAGATGACGCTACACTTTTCCCTTTTCTAGTTGTTTTCATTAGTTTACCTGGAAACGGTTAAGAAATGCGCCTGTGTGTATTAGACGTTTTTGTTCAGAATCACCAACAGTACCATCAAATCAAATTAAGTGTTTGTATAGCTTATGGGACTTAACTACAGGGTCATCAGTGCCTAAACTTACAAACTACTTATGAACCAGCTGATCCTAAAGACGGCACAAATATCCATGCCCGAGGGGGGATTCGAACCCCCGACCGTAGTGGCCGTGCAGACCGTGACTGGAGCGCCTCAGACCCCTCGGCCACCGCGGCCGGCCAACTGTACCATCCCTCAAAGCATGTATCCCTCCTCCTGACTCATCCTGTGTGTGCTGTACACGCTGTAAATGTTCACTTGGAAGCTTCTTGAGAGCAGCGTTATTTGAAAATGGGCCTCGGCCTATCTGACCAGCGTCTGACCTCGAGGATGCGCATTGACACCTGACGTTGGCATCGGAAAACGCTGTTTGTGGTAATTGGTCATCTCCGGACCGGTCCAATCATCCTCGTGCCTGCCTGTAGCGGTCGCATCTTCTGATGCTGAGTATCCAGCCTCAAAGTGTGGCCGCAGCAATCGTTTGCAGCGCTTCCTGGGCTCGGTTAGACTCCAGACGACTGGAACACCGAGCCTTGGTCAATTGGTATTAATTGATGGTAGGATTCGACTATGGTGCAGAGCCCAGAAACCAAAGACCCAAGATGTCACCAATGCAGGAAGCAAACCCGCGGTGGCTTCATAATTATGTGCTTCGTTTTTACCTAAAATGGACTGCACCCTGGAGTTCAACTTCAATACTTTCACTACGCCACTATGCGATAGCAATGGTAATATAACCGATGACAGTGCTGATAAAGCAGAATTGCTAAACACAGCTTTCCGAAATTCTTTCACGAAAGAAGTCAAAGTAAACACTCCAGAATTCAACCAAGAACAGCTGCCAGCTTACGAAATTTGTAAGTTGGTGTTCCTGGAGTAATAAAACAACTTAAGTCACTAAACAAAAACAAATCTTCCGGGACAGATTGTATACCAACTAGATTTCTCTCAGAGTATGCTGATGCAATAGCTCCATACTTAGCTACCATATACAACCGATCACTCAGCGAAAGACCCGTACCCAAAGACTGGAAAGTTGCCCAAGTCACTCCAATATTCAAGAAAGGCAACAGGAATGACCCACAAAATTACAGGCCGATCTCATGACGTCGATTTGCAGTAGGAATTTGGAAAATATACTTGTTCGAACATTATGAACTAACTCGAAGAGAACGAACTATTAACCAATAGTCAACACGGATTCAGAAAGTACCGGTCTTGCGAAACACAGTTTGCCCTTTATTTACATGAAGTGATAAAGGGATGAGGGATCTCAAATCGATTCAATATTTCTGGATTTCCGGAAAGCTTTTGACTCTGTACCTCACAAGTGGCTTCTAATGAAACTGCGTGCTTATGCAATATCGCCCCAATTGTACGATTGGAGTCACGTTTTTCTTTCAGAAAGGACACAGTTTGTAGTAATTGAAGGTAAGTCATCGAGTAAAACATAAGTGATATCTGGCGTACCACAGCGAAGCGTTATAGGTCCCCTATTCTCCCTTATGATTATAAACGATTTAGGAGACAATGTGAATAGCTCCCTTAGACTGTTCGCAGATGATGCTGTCGTTTATCGGTTAGTGAAGTCAACAGAGGATCAATGGCAACTGCAAAGCGATTTAGAAAAAATTTGTACATGTTGCGAAAATTGGCAATTGACATTAAATAATGAAAAATGTGAAGTAATACGCATGACCACTAAAAGAAAGCTGCTGAACTTCAATTACACGATAAATCAGTCAAACCTTAACGTCGTAAATTCTATCAAGTACATAGGAGTTACAATTACGAACAACTTAGACTGGAGAGAAGACATAGAAAATATTGTAGGGAAGGCGAACCAAAGGTTCATTGGCAGAAAGCTTCGAAGATGCAACAGCTCCACCAAAGAGACTGCCTACATCACACTTGTGCGTCGCCGGCCGCGGTGGCCGAGGGGACTGAGGCGCTTCAGACACGGTCTGCACGGCCACTACGGTCGGGGGTTCGAATCCCCCCTCGGCCATGAATATTTGTGCCGTCCTTAGTACAAGGTAGTTGATAAGTAGTTTGTAAGTTTAGGGACTGATGACCACGTAGTTAAGTCCCATAAGCTTAACAAACATTTGCACAACTTGTGCGTCCTCTCCTGGAGTACTGTTGCCCAGTGTGGGACCCTCACCAGGTGGGACTGACGGAAGACACTGAGAAGGTTCAAACAAGGGCAGATCATTTTGTTTTGTCACGTTACAGGGAGAAAACGTCACAGAAATGTTGCACGATTTGAGGTGGAAATCATTAAAAGAACGACGCTATTCGTTGCGGCGAGTTCTATTTACGAAATTTCAACCACCGACTTTTACTTCTGAAAGTGAAAATATTTTGCTAGCACCCATCTACATATGGAGACGTGACCATCCCAATAAAATAAGAGAAATCAGATCGAAAACGGAACGATTTAAGTGTTCTTTCTTCCCGCGCGCTATTAGAGAATGGAACGATAGAGAAAGGTTATGAAAGCAGTTAATGAACCCGGGCACTTATGTGTGTTTTGCAGAGTACCTATGTAAATGTAGATGCAGAACTACACTGGGAATGGATATTGTTGGGCTTCTTGTTCCCATACTACGTTGGAATTTGGATGGATGACAATGCGCTTTCTCACTGGGCTAAATTGTTTTGCAATTAGTTTGATAAAAATTTGCAGCGAATGAATTTGCCATTCAGATCGCCCGACAAAAATCCCATCAAAAATGGATGGGACATAATGGATAGATGAAGTCGCACAAAAAAGCTGTACCGGCAGAACTTTCCGAGAACCCGAAAAAATTCTGGTCCTGTGTAAAATCGATAAGCGGGTCAAAGCCCACTGTCCAGTCACTAAATCTTTCCGGGGCACTAATAGAAGAAAGCAAACGGAAAGCTGAAGTTCTAAATTTAATCTTTAAGAAATCTTTCACGCAGGAGGACCGCACAAATGTACCATCATTTGATCAACGTACTAATTCCGAAGTGGGGGACATAGTAATAGGTATTTCCGGTGTAGAGAAGCAGCTGAGGGTGCTAAACACGAAAAAGTCTGCTGGTCCGGATGGAATACCAGTACGGTTTTACAAAGACTATTCTGCGGCATTTATCGCGAATTCTTAATTCAGTGCAAAGTTCCTAGTGATTGGAAAAAAGCGCAGGTGACTCCCGTTTATAAGAAAGAAAAGAGAACTGACCCACACAATTACAGGCTAATATCGTTGACATCAGTTTCATGTACAATTTTAGAGTATATTCTCAGTTCGAATATAGTAAATTTCCTTGAAACGGAAAAGCTTCTTTCTATGAATGAGCACGGGTTTACGAAACATCGTTCATGTGAAAGTCAGCTTGCCCTTTTCTCACATGACATCTTGCGAGCCATGGATGAAGGGCAACAGGCGGATTGTGTTTTTCTCGACTTGAAAAGGCGTTCGACGCGGTGCCACACTGCAGACTGCCAAGGAAGATACAAGCTTATGGAATAGGTTCACAGATTTGTGACTGGCTGGAAGACTTCCTAAGTCATAGAACGCAGTATGTTGTTCTCGACGGCGAGTATTCATCAGAGACGAGTGTATCGTCAGGCGTGCCCCAGGTGATTATGATAGGACCGCTATTATTTTCTATCTATATAAATGATCTGATGGACAGAGTAAGTTGTAATTTGCGGCTGTTTGCTGATGATGCTGTGGTGTATGGGAGGGTGTCGTCTTTAACTGACTGTAATAGCATACATGATGACTTAGACAAAATTTCTAGTTGGTGCGAAGAATGGCAACTAACTCTCAATGTAGAAAAATGTAAGGTGATGCGCATGAGTAGGAAAAAGTATCCTATAATGTTCAAATACAGCATTAGTAGTGAGCTTCTTGATGCTGTCGCGTCGTTCAAATATCTAGGCATAACATTGCAGAGCGATATGAAATGGAACGAACATGTAAGGACAGTCGTGAGTAAGGCGGACAGCCGACTTCGGTTTATTGGGAGAATTTTGGGAAGATGTACTTCACCTGTAAAGGAGACCGCGTTTAAACGCTTGTACGACCACGTCTTGAGTATTGTTCAAGTGTTTGGGATCCGCAGCAGATCAGTTTAAAGGAAGACATAGAGGCAGTTCAGAGGCGAGCAGCTAGATTTGTTACTGGTAGGTTCGACCAATGCGCGAGTGTCTCGGAAATGCTCCGGCAACTCAGTTGAGGATCGCTGGAGGAAATACGACGTTCTTTTCGTGAATTTCTGTTCAGTAAATTTAGAGGGCCGGAATTTGAAACTGAGTGTAGTAAGATCTTGCTGCCGCCTACTTACATTTCGCGTAAAGATCACAAAGACAAGATAAATCAGGGCTCGTACGGAGTCATATAGGCATTCGTTTTTTTCCTCGTTGTATTTGGGAGGGGAATAGGAAAGGAAGTGCCTAGTAGTGGTACAGTGTGCCCTCCGCCACGCACCTTACGGTGAATTGCGGAGTATGTATGTAAGTGTAGATGTAAGTAAAAACAATAAATAAAAGTAACATAGATATTAATTAGTTTTAATTTTTTAATTTTCCAGTAATAGTTTGCCAGAGTTGAAAGTGTGAGTCATGAGGAAATTCCCTTCAGACTTGAAGGTGCGTCGATTACTATTAAAATTATTCCTGTGGTAGCTTATTGAAAATGTAAGCCGCAGAATACTGTCCGCATTTCAACGGTCAAGGAGCTACGATCTGAGTGAAAACTGCTAACTTTTGGGAAAAAGCTGTTATTGTTAAACACAAAGGACATGAAAGAAAATGTACATACTGAGAGACTAATGTCAGAATTCCTAAGCTTACAACAGACACTGCACGAATCGCCAGTTTTTACACAACAAATACCCTTTTTGAATCATAGGAGTATCACCATACGATGTAAGCGAATGAAAATAAATGAAGTAGATTACCTTTCTTGTTGAACTATTACTTATTTCAGTTACTGCTCTAATGGTAAATTTAGTTTTTAAACAAGATTCTGAATGTCGACTTTTCGTGCCAATTTACTATCTATCTGAAGGCCTAGAAATTTGAACTTTTCAGTCTCAATTATCATATGGGCATTCTGCGTAATCTAAATGTCAGTTATCGTTGAATTATGTGTTAGAAACTGTAAAACTATGTCTTACCTTCTTTTCAATGAACCATGAATTTAACTGCACTATTTTATATTGTCTCCTAGCAAACAACATCCGTAACTGCCAAGCCTGGTGTCATCAGCAAACAAATATTTTAAAATTACCTGTTATACATTTAAGTGAATTAGACATTGAGTATTTATACAAATACAGTGGGTCGGACTATCGGCGCCCCGAGCGAGTGATTGTGAGAGAACAGCACGTGGGAAACGTATGGAAAGCTTGGAGTGCCAGTGACGATCCCCTTGACCCGAGCGTAGCGCTCGTTCCTCAAGCGGTGAGTACTTTGCGGCAATTCCAGTGAGTGTCTGGTCATACGGCGGGGAAGATCACGTGACTGCAAACCGCGTCCTACTCCGCTGGCGCTACTCTCTGTTGTTCCAGATGACGGCAGCTGCTGAAGGTTCTTTCCGCGTGGGTCGCAGTGGGTCACTTTCCTCGCTGGGTCACTTTCTCCCTCCTTACGTGTAGTTACAAGGCTGTACGTTCAAGTTGTGCAGGCAGCTCCGAGATCGCGAAATTTTCCGAGTATGGCGCAAAGCCTCGCGGTACGCAGATTTGCACAATGAGTAGTGTTCTACTTGGCTTGTCAGTTAGCTCATCTGACAGATGAGTCTATTCTTGTTTCGCAAGTCTTTCTTGTTCTTTTCCGTGCTGAGTTATGTTTCGAAAGTCGTTAACTCGGCGTGTTACGTCTCCTTTCATATACAAAAGCAGACAATATCTTAAACTTAGCATTGAATGATAACAAAGTGAATCTAGGCTGGGAACTCAGGAAAAACTATTAGTATCTCCGATTTATACTCGCATGAGCAGCCGTCACCAAGGCGTGGGGGATTAGGGGGGGAGGCAATAGGGTATACTGGCCCCCTAGTGCAATTGAGCGTATGGAATTTCAAGCCTTAGGTTTTAAAATAGCAACGAGTTGCACTTCTTTTTATCATTTACCAGTTTCCAGCACTCACGGAAGTATAACAAAATGTTCATGTGTTTGTAAATCTATCGGACCAAACTGCGTGGTCATCAGTCCGTAGCTTACAAACTACTTAAACCTAGGTAAACTAACCTAAGGACAAAACACACACACCCACCCATTTTACTGCTGGGACTACACACGCTGGCAGAATACGTTCACCGGTCATACGCCATACCACACACTTCACACACTTCACAGTTCAATAGTCCAATGTTTACGCTCCTCACAGCAAGCGAGGCGTCGTTTGGCATTGGCCTGCGTCTTGTGTGGCTTATTGACAGCCGTTCCAAGTTTTCTCACCTCCCGCCTGTCATAGCACTTGGAGTAGATCCTGATAGGAATTCCAGTGTGATGGTCCGGATAGATGCGTGCCCACTACACTGTATGACCGTCTTCAACTGTCAGTCAATAGACGAGTTCGGCCTGTACGCTTTCGTGCTGTATGCGTCCCTTCACGCTTTCACTTTACTATCACATCAGAAACAGTGGACATAGGGATGTTTAGGAGTGGGGAAATCTCGTTTACAGACTTCTAACACAAGTGGAAAGCAATCACCTGAGCCAATCACTTACGCAGAGAGCCCCATTCTGCTCTCTCACTATATCTAATGACTACTGAGGTGCCAAGGCGGAGTGACTGAGCGCTCTAAGTCACCTTGATTTGGAGCTCCCAGTTGCCTGCCGTGGTGGCAGAGCGCTCTGCGGCGCGCCAGTCACAGGCTGCACGGCCACTACAGTCGGGGGTTCGAATCCCCCCCCTCGGACATGGATATTTGTGCCGGCCTTAGTATTAGTTAGTTAATAAGTAGTTTGTAAGTTTAGGGACTGATGACCCGGTAGTAAAGTCCCATAAGCTCTACAAACATTTGAAAATTTGAGCTCCCAGTTGCTCGCCTTCGGAGGTTCAAGTCCCCCATAGGGCATAGGGCATAGGTGTATCATCATTCATGCTACTTGTATAGCATAATTATGCTAAGGTTGACAAATCGAAGCAAAACAGCTATATATGATTGTAAACCGTATTCAGTACTAAAAATTGAAACATGATGATTTCGCTGGGGTGAAATTTGGCATTAAGATAGCTAGTAACGGCAGCTTTTGAATAGATTCTTACGCTCATACGTCTCTTTACTATACCCGTTCATGGAATAACTATGCCTATGTATGGCACTATGTATAATCATATATTGAAATTATTTCCCGTTTTATAATTGTTTTTAACCTATCGATATTGATATCTACAGCCCTATGATAAGAATTGTACTTTGTTTTTATTGACAGCTAGCTTCTCTACATCTTTCTCGGCAGTTAATATCTAATAGCGCCACATGTCCTTTATCAGCCGTTTCTTACTTAACATCGAAATATAGGACTACATTACCCAGCTTGATATACCGAGCACACATAATTTCTGTTTTTCATTTGACTCCATAATTGTGCACGTTTTGTGACTTATTCCTTCATTTCCCTATTTTTCTCTTTTATGTTCCACTTTGAGGCTCAACCAAAATTACACATGTCAGCAGTTTATTATTACCAGTTCTGCACGTCCGTCAACTTTGTTCAGACTTTGTTCAGGATACCAACACATAAGCAACCATAATCTTCATTTTCTATATATGAAAATTTTTCTTATTGCATTTAAATACTTTATAAAACACAACAGCTCTTTGTTGCAACACCAATTTAAATTTCGAAAATCACGCGAAGTTCAATCAATCCGTTTTGCTTTTGAGGGTTGCCCTTCCTTCTTGCAAAAATTTGTGTAATCGTTTCAGACTACGGAGTTCCAGTCCGTTTTCTAATTTCCCTCTGACCAACTTTACAATGAAATATATGTTGTCTGAATGTTTCTCTATCTGTTAACATCTGCCCGAGTTATAACTCTTACATTAAAATTCTCATTATCGCAGCGATCCATTTCATTGGCTCATTTTTGTTCTTACTTTTGTTTTTGTAGAATTCTACTATTCGTTTTGTCAACTTAGTGTCTGTCATTCATCTTATGTATCCGTAAAATTTAAGTCTCCGTTTTCTCATGTCACCCTTTATGTCTGTGTATTCTTCTATTTCCTTGTTATTTATCAACCTATAAATTTTTCCAGCAGTGATTTTCGAACCTAATATTCTTTTGAATTCTTCAGTATAGCTTCTTCTAATTAAAGTTTCTATTCCATAAGTATATTCATGTTTGAATACTGTGCTGTAATGCTTAAGGTTACCGAATTTAGAAAGCGTTAAAAAATTATAAATGTCTTGATCTGAATGCAGTTGTCAGTTTTTGTAGGCTATACCAGGCCGTTTTCTTGTATGATTTGCTCCAAATATTTCAATTGAGAAACCCTTGTATTTTTTAATATTTCACATTCAAAAACTTTGTTCCTTATGTTTCTGTTACTTTATTTGAAACCTCTAAATAAAAGTAGTGCAACTGGTTGCTGCTATTTTAAAAATTAAGTGAACAGTTGCTGCAATTGACAAAATAGTTGTAGGTATATTCAGAAGAAGTTGTGTTTCTCCAGCTCGGCGATGATGTCTGCGTTGTTATACATTTAAGTTAAGATGAATGTGACAGCTAACAGATTATCGCCTAATTACGATCCCAAAACAACTCACTGTTCTTTCGGCACAGAGGCGCCCGAATTCAGTCGCTTATTCTGAACGTAATATAAACTTGGCGACAGAATACCTGCCTAACATCCGTCCATAATTCTCACAAGGACCCCCTCCCCCTTCTCCTACTACGTAATTGAAACAGTATTTTTTCTGTGGTCATACAAGGACCTACGTCGTTTGTATGTGTACCTCATTATGAATCGAAATGCATCAATCTATTAAAAAAAAAGTAAATAAGTATATTTGCGGTAAAAGAGAGGAAGTAAGAGAAGAAAAAGAAGCCCTACGAGATCTCCACTCCAAGAAATGGGATGTTTTCAATCTCCACAGGATGCAACAAGCACGTCGTATAGTCAGGTAATTACGAATTCATCAGTTTGCATGATTGCACAATAATTGTCTAGATTAAATTCTAGGTTGTTGAAAATCTATTGTCTATGGTATTTCCTAATTGTTTTGGGAATATCAAAATCAAAATTGCATCACTTTTATATACTGTCTAACAGTAATCAGTCAGTAGTTACAACAAATACTTCTGCTGCAGAACTTGTGTTGTCGGCCACTGCAGTAACGTTATTGACAGCGGCGCGACTTGAATCAATTCACAGCTCCCGAAATGACGGACATGGTGCCCGCATACAACCATGCTGATTGCAATGGGAGAGCTGCTGCACGATTTTATGCAGATTTTATGCAGAACAGACATATCCCATCGCGAAAAGTCTACGAGAAAACATATTTCACTTAGGTATTTTCTGTCTAAGGTTCGTCCATGGTACAGTAATGCACGATCACCGTCTGTTTGGTACCCGGAAATACTATCCCCTATTTGATAGGTGCCGCAAAGTGATACGGGTTGTCGGCGCTCGACTCGAACATTTATTTTGGAGGAGAACCTGCTGAGAATGTTCCAAGAGGACCCGGCAGCCGGCATGTGGCGCAGGCGCTGCGCACGGCTAAAAGTGCCGTCTGGTGTGTTGTCCATGATTACCAGCTCCATACTTACCATCTGCAGAATATCCAGGCATTATGGCAGAAGGATGACCCATGACGGTTTGCGCAATGGTATTTACAACAATGCATACTCCAGCCAAAATTTCCGAGCTTGATGCTATTCATGGATAAATTCACGTTTACTAGACGCAGAAAGGTAAACGTGCACAACATGCATGTTTGGGCGGACGAAAATCCGCATCCCTAGGTGGTTCACAAGCACTAAGAAAGGTACGGTATTAAATTCTGTACCGCGATAATTCGTGACCATATTGATGGGCCATACCTTCTTCCAAACTGACAGGACTGATCTACCTCATATTTCTTCGAGATGTTTTGCCTACCCTGTTGGACGCAGTGCCACTAAATATGGCTGCAACATGACAGAGCTCCAGCACACACTGATGTCGCTGTGCAGAACCACCTCAATGTCGCATATCCCAATCGATGGATTGGTGGAGGTGGATCAGTTCAGTGGACAGCACAGCCTCCAGATTTGATACCCCTTTGACTATTTTCTGTGTGGTTGCATGAGGAGTATGTGTATGGCACTCCCGTAACGTCTGCAGAGAACCTTATTGCTCAACTCCATGAGGCGATTGAAATTGAAACATTTCAAAAACAACCGCACGTATTTGCCCATGTGCGTGCGTCTCAGCACCATCGATGAACACTCTGCAATAAAGTAGGAGGTAAGCAGTTCGAAGCCCTTTTGTAATGTAGAGAGCGCGATGTGCTACTTATGTTGCTTTTATTGACGTAATGAGGAACTAACACCCATCTGAGACTTCGTGCACATGATTGTTAACAGGTTCAGGATGTCCATCCACAGTACGCAGATGTCTGAAGGGTTGCAAACCTTCAGTATGAAGGCACCAAACGGATAGTTCTCAGACTTGAAAGCTCTCCAGTACCTAAGCCGAGCGTTTCAGTATATGGCTCGTTTCTTGAAAACCAATCAATTTGCCTTCCCACACAACAAACTACGCGTTGTCGGTGTTTCTTTGAGGCATCTTGTTTACATAGGCCAGTCAGAGATGAACAGCATGAAGAGCATCAGGAGGTTAAATAAGGAAGACTCAAACATTTCCTATCACCTCATATCAGAAAACCAACTGTACAGAAAAATGGAAAGATGACATTGCTGTAAACCAACAAACATAAGACTCAGAATGGCAGCTGAGTTCTAAATGATCATACTCAATTTCTATATTCCCTCTCTATTGAACTAATATTTCAATTAAAAATATGGGATTAATATATAAGACGCATCCAGAAAATACGGTACTCTTGAGTATTTTTTTTTCTTTTAAGGAAGACACCATAGTTACAGAAAAAATTATTGTCGACAGGTAAAACAAAGTTGTAATTATTTTTCGACATAGTCACCAAAAGAACTGACACAAATGTCATATCGTGGGAGGAACATTTCTATTTCTTTGTCGTAGAAGTCTGCCGCCTGTGAATGGAACCAGCTTGTGACAGTCCTCTTCAAGTTTACTGTGAAATAATGCGGAAACTGTGACGTGTCATTCAGAAAAACTGACGTGGAATTCCTACTGCAGGTATCGTGCTGGAATACTCCATGACAATGCTCGTCCCCATAACGGTTCGGCGCACAGCAATTGTTTTTCAGAAGATCAGATGGAAACTGTTTGATAATTCAGCATACCGTCCTGATCTCGCTCGCAGCGATTTCCATCCTTTCTAGCATTTCAAGAAATTGCTGCCCTGCGGCAACCGGAGAGCTGTTGATGACTGTTACAAGGTGATTCCATTCACGTTCTAATAATGGCCGCAATAGCGCTGTTGCTTGTCATGTTGATAGTAGGTACACAAGAAGGAAAAATCATTTTGAGCCCTGCAGTGAGCAAAACTGTTATTGTCGTTAAACGTGTTTTTCGCCATCGGTTTAGTAACGACATTAACATAAGTAGATTGGCCAGTGGCATCCAAAGTTCGTAGCAGATCGTTGCATCTGCAAAGGCAAAAGTGAGGGACGACCAGGCAAATCGAATCAAAATACAGAGCGTATTTGTACAGTGTACCAAGGAACACAAAAAGAATCCATGGTACTAGCAGGCAAGGAAGTTAACGTTCATCAAGTTCTGCTACACTATATGCACCAGAAGTCGTACAAAGTACAGTTATAGCAAGAGTTACATCCTGACGACCACATCAAACGGTACGAATTTTAGATTAGCATCAAGATGATATGGAAGAGGACAATTTTTCTGACTTATTTTCACCGATGTATCTATTTTTCGTATTTCCGGTAAAGTTAATCGGCATAACGTTAGACTTTGGGTAAATGAAAATCTTATGTCCGTTACTGAACGTGAAACAGATTCACCGAAGATTAATATCTTCTAGGCCGCCTGTATTAGTAGGGAAAAAAAGTTATGGACCTTCCGTCTTGTTGGAAAAAACAGTGACGGACTGACCTATCTAAGACGTGTTTCAAAACTGATTATTTCTCCAACTTGAAGAAGAATCAGGTGACTTCATCTTCATTTATGACGTGACGTCTTATATTTTTACGAATGTCCGAAGATACCTTAATCGTCATTCTAAGGACGTCGGACTGGACGAAGAAAAGCAGATCATCTTCATTGCCGGTGGCGTCCCAGGTCTCCGAACTTCACATCTTGTGACTTATATGTGGGGTTACATGAAACACCATGCTTTTATTCCTCCTAACATCATGGACAACAGATAACAGAATGCACGTGTCCCTATCTCTACCGTACTGTGTATTGAAACCAACTTGTACATTGGCCTGCGTCACATGGCTGAGTTTTCGTCGTTATGAGCAAGAGTTCTTTTTCTTTTACAATAAAACGACTTTTCGTATTCCTATGATACATGTAGTAGTAAAGGTAACGTAATTTCTCCATATTACTAATATTAATACAGTGATTATCGTTTTTACATCAGACGAGTTGAAAAGTATCATCAGTTCCTATTACAACATACAGATCGTAGTGTTTCTGTTGCAGTTATGAATGTCAGCAAATAAATGATTTCTGGTGCAGATCTGCTTCTGATAACGTTATTCAATGCTAAAGATTAATTCTGAGTATTCACCACAATATTATTTAATGTAAATAGCCAATATTTTGCTTGTTTAACGTTTCCGCCTTACTGAATGTGGCAGAGTCATAAACGCTTGTATCGTGTTAAAATCAGACACTATGGTTACGAACAGATTTCAGTTCTTACACAAGCATAAAAAATTACATTTATTGAAGCGGAAGCGCAAGACCACCGATGCTACTTGTCAGACATATTTCGTTTTCTACTGTCGTGTAACTTACAAATTAAATGACTCATAGTGAAAGAAAAAAAAAAATAGTCATTCGCTTAAGAACTGCAGTTATGTTGCATGCAAAAAGTACTATGAATACGTTTAATATAAACACACGTAAAAACTGTAATCATCGCATTAATATTGGGAATTGCGGTGTACTATACTAGTAAATGTGTAATAAGAGTACGATAAGACGTTTTATTGTTAAAATCTAAGCTTGATTTTCACTACAAAGGAGAATAACTGCAGCTTTCAGCTCCATTCACATTGTTCGTAAAGGTGAAAGCTGTTTCCTGTAGCGAGTCAAGTGACTTACTAGGAGATATGAGTATCGGATTTTAGAATTCTCTCATCTGACACTCTTTAAAGTCCTTTACATTGAATTATTGAAGCTGTGAATTCGTTAACGAGACACCAGCTGCTTCCTGTCTGCAAAGAAATGAGCTGTCGTTACGATATCTGTGCTCATATCGAAAGCATAAAAATGGCCTTTTCTCTTTGGTTTAGTTCGCATTAGAGACGAAATACCCGACGGCCATGATATCTATGCAAAACGACACTGTAATTCTCTCTTGTCAAAAGCAAATACAAGGTGGCCCTTTTAAGTTGTAACTCCTGTTACAACATATTTGTATCGGAGACCCTAATGATTTTATCAGTTGACGACATTTTTGGACGAGCACAAACGGTATATCAAATCTATTCGCATACAACGAGACTACAGCTAGAACTTCGGGGCTGCGTAAATTTATGGCCATAAGAAATAACAAGAACCCACGTGAAGATGCACTTCTAACGATTGGAAATAATAATAAATGATCTGAATACAGCTGATAAGGCACTAAAGAATTTTCATTTATTTCAATGTATTTTTCATGTATTTTATGGTAATTTTTGTACGATTCTTGAAAATTTCTGAAATGAAGTATTAAGCTGCTGTTGCCCTAATTATAAAATAATCGGACTTACGTTTCTGCATTTTGTAGTCTGGAACCAATAACTGTTTGAAATTCGTTCGATCTCTTTCAACAGCACTGTACATTTCACCGTATATAGTGAGAGAAAGGTATGAGTCCGTCAGAAACGGCGAGAACATCTGGAATGATGCCTGCAACACTTCACTCTTTCTCATAAGGTCAGACAATAGGCCAGATACCGACAATGTTAAATTAAGCAAATTCATACCCCATTTTTCAGAAACTATTGAACAGATTTGTCTGCAGTTTGCACTGAAAATTAAATGATCTTTCTGCAACTCACAGAACCGAAATCGTTATGGTATTTTACTTTATAATATACTTATTAATTTGCCATGGATTAAAATTTTTTGTGAAAATAGTCAGAAATATTTTTATTACAGCAGAATTACTGGTGGAATGAACATAGCTGCATTTCCACAGCTGTAATGCAGTGTTGTTTACAATATGTGAAATTTTGATTAAAATTTTCTGTGATACTTTTTAAGAAAACTGGACAAATTTTTCAGAATCTATAGTTTTGAGAAAAGGAGACATAAAGTTTTACATGTTTATTCTAGGAAAAAGTCCTCAAGTAGTGGTTAGAAGCAACCTGCACCATAATCAGGGTCCTCATTATCTTTGGGTTCATTTGCCTGTTTCCTTTTCTTGCTTCTTGACTCTTTAGACATTCGAGAAGCAGCAAAAACTGACTTGGCAATACGCAAGCTGTGAAGTTCTCTTAGAATATTTGCAGTATTCTGTCCGGGTGATATGCCTAACTGTTCAAAAATTTTTAGTGTGGCAATATTTCCATTGGTTTGATTTGATCCGTAATTGATTTAGGGACAGAGTGCTTATATGTGAATGTGTTGAGGTTACCAGCTACCTGTGCCTTCCTGAACTTGCACCACGTATCAGGGAGTGGCATAATCTCGTCAGTGATTATACGGTGGACCACACTGCTTTCTTCATTGCCTCCAGATTTCCATAATTCTTCCTAAAGGCATTCCCATAATATTCCTGCAACTCATTGTAATCTTATCTGTCAACCTATACTTCGAAGACTTACCATCAGAAAGCTTTGTTCCACCAAGTTTGCTGACATTTGACTATCGAAATGCGCTCTAGCAGGTTAACCAACATATGAACCGTACAATTCTGTACAAAACACAAAAAAACCTAACTATCTAACTGTAAAAGTGCCGGATGTATAACCCTTTTACGAAAAGGGGGATAAATTATTACACGGTGACAGATGTCATAACATTAAAAAAAAATGCAGGAAATTGACAGGAATGAAAAATACATATAAATGACCACAAAAGAACTAAAAATAGATTTTTTGAAAAATTTCAGCCTACCATCTTACCTTAAGGCTCAAATAAGCGTGAACACTGAATAGTTGTGCGGGAGTGACCGTGTGCTCTAAGGCGCCTTGCTGCGGAGCGCACGTCTGCTCCCTGTCGTAGGATCGATCCTCTCTCCGGCATGTGTGTGTGTTGTTTTTAGCATAAGTTAGTTTAAGTAATTTATAAGTTTAGGGACTGATGACCGCAGTGGTTTGACTATTTGATACGTTCACGCGAGGGATGCAGTGTAATTGCAAGGCGGGCCAGTCTGTTGACGACTGTTGTGCGCTGGGACCACAGACACCGGCCACGAACCGCTGGCAGCGTGGCGCTTCGCAACCCGTTTGGCGACGCCGTGGCAGGGAAACCCGGCGCACGACACACTTGCCGAGCCCTCATTCGGACCGACGAAGTGATTTCCCGCGAAAGGCCGCCACCTGCCAAGGGCATCCCACACCTGCCCATATCTGGACCCACACGCATCACAGACGTAAACATGGTGTCTCTAACTGCCCTGACGTACAACTATACTCTGCAAGCGAACCGACGATATTTGGCGGAGAGCACCTTGTGTATCATTGTCACAGGCATCTAATATTCCAATCGCGTGTTGTTTGCGGAGAAAAGAATTGCTGGTATGCCTCTGTGTGAGCTCTTATTTTATCCTTGTGGTGCTTATGCGTGCTTACGGAATATCGCCCCACATGGGCGATTGGATTCACGATTTACTATCGGAAAGGACACAGTTCGTAGTAATCGACGGTAAGTCATCGAGTAAAACAGAAGTGATAACTTGCGTTCTCCAGGGAAGCGTTATAGATCCCCTACTATTCCTTGTGTTTATAAACGATTTGGGAGACAATCTGAATAGCTCCCTTAGACTGTTCGCGGATGACGCTGTGGTTTATCGGTTAGCGAAGTCAACAGAGAATCAAAAGCAACTGCAAAGCGATTTAGACCATTTTTTTTACATGGTGCGAAAATTGGCAATTGACCTAAATAAAGAAAACTGAAGTAATACACGTGACCACTAAAAGAAATACGCTGAACTTCAAACCTTAAGTTAGTAAATTCTACCAAATACCTAGGAGTTATAATTACGAATAACTTAGACTAGAGAGAACACATAGAAAAAATTGTGGGGAAGGCGAACCAAAGGTTACGTTTCATTGGCACAACGTTTCGAAGATGCAACAGCTCCACCAAAGAGATTGCCTACATCACTCCTCTCCTGGAGTACTATTGCCCAGTGTGGGACCTCTCCAGGTGGGACTGACGGAAGACATTGAGAAGGTTCAGAGAAGGGCAGCTCGTTTTGTTCAGATGTTTGTTAAGCTTAAAGGACTTAACTGCGGGGTCATCAGTCCCTAAACTTACAAACTACTTGTGAAGTACCTTACACTAAAGACGACACAAACACCCATGCCCGAAGGGGATTCGAACCCCCGACCGTAGCGACCGAGCAGACCGCTCGGACACTGCGGCCGGCTAGCTCGTTTTGTTTTATCCCGTTACAGGGGGGAAAGCGTCACGGAAATGTTGCACGATTTGAGGTGGAAATCATTAAAAGAAAGACGTTATTCGTTGCGGCGAGATGTATTTACTAAATTTCAACCACCGACGTCTAGTTCTGAGTGTGAAAATATTTTGCTGGCACCCACCAACATAGGGAGAGATGACCATCCCAATAAATCAGATCGAAAACGAATCGGTTTAGGTGTTCTTTCTTCCCGCGCACTGTTAGAGACTGGAACGGTAGACAAAGGTAATGAAAGTGGTTAATGAACCCTCTGCCAGGCACTTAAATGTGATTTGCAGAGTATCTATGTAGATGTTTCGCGAGATATTCGTAAGAGGAGGCAATATGTCGGTTGACTCCTTGAGAAACGTATGCTCTCGGAACTTTGACAGGATCGTGTACCGTGATACAGAACGTCTCTATTGCTGGGTCTGCAAAAATAAATGAGCCCGTAACGAAGCGTGCTGCTCTTCGTTGGATCTTCTCTATTTCGTCTATCGACCTTACCTGATATGGATCCCAGACTGATGAGCAGTGCCGGCCGCGGTGGCCGACGGGACTGAGGCGTTCCAGTCACGGTCTGCGCGGCCACTACGGTCGTGGGATCGAATCCCCCCTCGGGCATGGATATTTGTGCCGTCCTTAGGATTAGCTAGTGCATAAGTAGTTTGTAAGTTTAGGGACTGATGACCCCGTAGTTAAGTCCCATAAGCTATACAAACATTTGAACATTTTTGATGAGCAGTACTCGAGCGTCGGCCGAACCGCAAAGGTAAACGAAGACTTCTCATCAACTTCTGAAAGTGACAGTGATCAATAGGACTCTTCTAAAGATGACAATGTTTATCACAAAACAGATGAAGAAAGTAGCGATCCCGGAATGATAGGAATAAAATTAGGTACAATTGTGTTAAACAGTATTGGAAGTGTCAATATCGATCTTAGTAAAGGCATTGGCATTGCAACAGATGGATGTTCTGTCATGAGTTCCGTAGTTGTGGGAGCAATCACTACAATAAAGAAAGACTGTGACAATGATAAGCGTGCCACGCGTGTTAATCATCATTTACACTTGTCTTTTCCTAAATGCTATGCTTGCCGCATAGTATACACCGGTTCCCTTTGGTCATCGAAGATCAGCACTATCGGGCTTGGATGAGTCGAGCGCTGTTGGCAAGCGGGGTGCACTCAGCCCTTGTGAGGCCGACTGAGGAGCTACTTGACTGAGAAGTAGCGACTCCGGACACAAAAACTGACATAACGGCCGGGAGTGCGGGACGCTGAGCACGTCCCCGTCCATACCTCATCGACAAAGCCTTCGAGCGTAGGATGACACGGCGACCGGTCGGTACCTGTTAGTTCCATAACCATACACGTTCATTCGATCGATACAACAGGACAAGAGACTCATCAGGCTAGGCAACATGTTTCCAGTCATCAACAGTTCAATGTCGGTGTTGATAAGCGCAGGCAACGATGAAGCTGTATGTCGTGCAGTTAGCAAGATTACATGAGTGGACCTTCGGCTCCGAAAGCCCATAACGAACAGCCATTAAAGCACATTTCCTCTTCCATATTCACGTCGGAGGTTCGTGTCCTCCCTCTGGCATAGGTGGGTTTATTGTCCTTAGGTTAGTTTAACCGTCTGAGGACCATGGATAAACATAGGAAGATAACTATAACAATTTCTCCCATAATATAATATAGGGTAATAACAATAAAATTTGTATTTCACAATAAAATATCCTAGGTGATTTCATAGTGAAACCACTGGGCTGTTACGACAGTTTTCTGTGGGGGCTTGATTTGTAAGAAGAGATATTTGAACCATATTCCTTTGAAGTTTCATTTGACAGCATCTGTTACACCCTTATCTGTTGCACCCACTCAGTATGGTCTTTTAGGATTCAATTGTCATCGCACACATCACATAGTCGTCATTGTTGCCACTACTAACGTGAAGAGTAACTTTCAGCAGACACCTTCACTGTCCACCTCTTCAAAATTCAACTACGGTCTCATCAGGTGAAAGAAGTCGAAGTTGTCCATCAATTTCGTCTGGTTCACTTCTAATATCCGAAGCAGCTGACTGAGCATCAATTATAATTGCAGCAAGTATACAAAAGCATATTTGTGCTAAGGTCACAAGCTCTGAATTGCTGCTTTACTCTTGATGGTGGTCTATCATCCATGCTTACACGCTATAAAGAATAAAAGAAAAAGCAAGCCGTAGATTTACCGTTATTGAAGGTTGTTCTGTCCCAGTGGTTTCATTCTGTAGCCACCAACATTTTCGTAAAAAAACTATACTTTATAGTTATCAATAAAAAATCTCCCAAATATCATAAAATGGTGTATAAGAATAATGCAATACCTGAAATTCCGGTTATCTGCTATATAGATGTTACAACCTAATTTTATTGTGAACTCAGGTTCGAAAGCACTTGTACTCAGCGCAGCGCTACACTTCACGGATTTGCATGAAACAACTTCGTTTCATAAAAGTGGAACCAGGGAAATTGTTTTAGATATAGATTAAGCTTGAAGTATGAATTGCGTAGTACGGCAAATAAGCGATAGAGGCAATGACGTGCACCAAAGAACTAACAAACACTGCTGCTGCATAATAAGTATGGGGTAGTACAACAAGGAAGCGAACGTCTGTGACAGAATTAAGCAATCTTAAGTCTACGAATGCCAACAAACATTGTATATAGTGTTACTGATTTCGCCGCGGCGGAGCGGCCGAGCGCATTGAGGCGCTATGCTCCGATGCACGAGGCCGTTCGCCGTCGCGGTTTCGAATCCACCCTCGGGCACGGATGTTTGTGTCGTCTTTAGTATAAGGTAGTTCATAAGTAGTTCGTAAATTTAGGGACTGATGACCCCGCAGTTAAGTCCCTTAAGCTTAACACACATTTGAAATAAGTCTTTTAACCGACAACAGCCGTTTCGATACTGCAACAAGTAACTTGCGCTGATGCTAGATGTAACCAGCAATCAATTTGTCGTGGTGGTTTTAAGCAGGAACCGTTGGGCCGGAAAAACAGGCAAAATAAAAACGTGGTTTCAGATTGAAACCACTTGGCCGAAACGGATTAAGTAGTTCGTAAGTCTAGGGACTGATAACCATATTAGTATTGTCCCATAGATTTATATACATTTGAACATTTTGAACTCTTCAATATACCGAGATAATAGCTTTTTGTGCTTCATAACGATGGTTTCGAGTAGGAATGACAGACTCGAAAACGGCTTAATCAGTTTCTCCCAAGAAACAACACCATGAAAATGGAGGATATTCCGTGACGAATGTGCTTTAAGATTTTCTTTTTTGTGGGCTTCACCACCCTCACCAATCTTGTGCCTGTGTGGGACGGAGTTTAGTTTTAGAGTTTAGTATTTCTAAATGCTTGCAGTTGTTGAGAAACTTGATAGGGAGCGTTAAAGACATTGTGTCTCTTTTTACCACTTTAGCAAAAAGAAACGCTCTACTCATAAAGCATTAGAGAATCAGCGAGTCCATATGTGTAGTAGCATTGAAAAAGTCATGTTATGCCTCGAGGAGATGTCCCAATGGTCACACTTTTCAGACATCTCTAGTGTAACAGCTAGGACGCTTTTATATGCAATCAGTAATGAAGAATTCATCGTAACTTTCGCACGGGCTATGCCCTGCCGATGTACTCAGTCAAACATAACCTCGTAACATTATCAATTTACATTAGAATCAATACATTTAGATTGCTCTTCACAATTTTATATAAAAAATTATAAACTGAAAATCAGCTTATGATACACATGAAGTATGTCAAAAGTATACTTGTACTAGTAGTAAAGTAAAATAAAAAATATAAAGACTGTCATTTTTTGTATATACGGTTTTCTATGCCAGGCTTTAACCTCACAGTAAATAGAAACGTACAACATTTGCTCTACTTCGAAGTTAAGTTTTTTTACACATTTAGCATGTAGCGTTGTAATACCCACAATGATTTATATTTTACTTCCATTGTGGTATTTCTCTGAAAAACATTGCAGTATTGGTATAATTAACGTGGATATTTCCATTTTATTTCTACTGTGTTTCTTTGAAAAAGAGTATCATTATACATTCTATAAAAAAAGGAAAAGTATCTATTCAAGGCTTTACAGACATTGATTTAAAAATGTAATGTATATATGAAGTATTTGGTTACAATTTTATTAGAATCTCAGCTTTTAGCAGCTCCATGATCACAAAATGCCTTTAACTTGTGGTAATCAAATTAACAGTTATACGAATTAAGCTACCTGGAGAAGGACTGTGAATGACGGACATTTCAACAAATTTAATTTTTCGATATAACAGAACATTTTATTCACTTATTTAATTTTGTAAGCATGAAAATAGTTTAAAGTAGTAATTTGCCTCCCCCCACACTGATTCAAATAGAGCACCAATTTTATTTTTGCCCAGGGGTACTTAGTTACACAGCTACGCCACTGACGGAAATATGCTCGAAAGACACTTACTGTCTTCTATGAGGCATAGCGAGGCTGCTTATGCGAAACAAAGCAAAACGACCCAACCAGTTTACCAACGGCCAGCTGTAACGCCTTTAAGATGGCGCTTGTGGTATGCGCCTGCTCATCTCTCTTATTAGCCGCTAACGCATGCTGCAAATTTCAGATTTTCATGCTTCTTTCAGGTTGTTGCCTTTAGGGTAGCCAGCAATATAGAAGGACTGTGATATTTTGGCGAGGCACTCATACACCATCGAATTTGACTGGACAACTCTTCTCAATTGACCTTCGCGCAGATTTCTGCCTCATATCTCAACATGGATACAAATTTAAACAGGGCCGGCGCAAGGCACGTGCGAAACGTGCGGCCGCACGGGGCGGCATTTTCCGAAAGGCGGCAAATCTGCCGTCCTCCCCTTTTTTTTCCTTTTATGCCCAAGAGCGGATTCGACACCAAACCTCGGACGGAGCGGCTTCGGGAACTGTCGCATGGCATGACGCCTCGACTACCTGCCGGCAGCCCCTGTTGAACAAGGGGAGGGAGGAGGACTAATTCCTTCCACGCCACTGTGGCATCACTGTCGTGTTTGCGCCGGAGGAGCAGAGAGGCGGAAGCAGTTTGGAGTACTCGCCAGTATTCTTAGCCCTTTCTAGTTTCTATACGAGACGTACAAAACGCTCAAAAAAGTCGTTGTCAACTGCAGCGCTCCTTTCGATAGACTGTCGTACTACAAAGAAGCGTTCGAACGGTGCGAATTTATCGAGTCGTCTGCTTCACATGTCTACTTCGTTTGTTGTCAACTTACAGCAAATGAATCGCCGAGTTAAGATCACTTTTAGAAACTGTAATATATATTGTGATTATTATATAATTTTGTGTTTTAGATTGCCACTGTGAAACTGTATTTAATTGTTTTCGTGCAGTTCATGTCTAACTACGTCGCTCATTTTTGCTATTACATACTTCCAGCCCCAACGGTATGATGAACAATCGCAGGTGTCTATACCTAGACTTTTCACTTTGATAAAAGCTTCAAATAATGCTCACCAAATACAAATATTTCATCCGTTAACTACAGCATGCTTCAGGAAAAATAGCAAATATTTTAGAAGATGGTAATAAACACGATTTGCAGTTAAAATGCCATATAACGTGTGTCCAATTTTGTATGTGCAACAAATTAAAAGCACATGAGATTCTTTCGTCGGTTCTTTGTAGATCACCATATTGACTTATTTAAATAACAGGTTTTCGACGTACTTTAAAGTTTGAATATTCCTTAGTAAGCAGAAAACCGGGTGAATAAGTGGAAATGAACGTGTAGAACATACACAAAATTCTACTTTGAAGTCAGTGTGATGTACTACCAAGAATCAACGGATAAATCAGTGAAAATATCTTGATTTACATTTGCTCTAAGTTTGTTTGACTTTCATATTAACAGCTATATCTCTGTATTCAATAAAAATTGTACGCATGTTATATGAAATGTTTAATGTACTTCTTCTATTGTATCACCTCCTAAAATACGACGAGTCGAAAAACTACGTTCCTCTGAGCAGCAGACAAGTACACATTCTCAAATAAATTCGCGACTTGGCTTTGTTTGTCAGCTGGGTTCCCCATTCGGTCGTCTGCGCATGCGCGAAGCACTTCCATACGCGTGAGAATAGGCTCCATCCTATTCCGTCTACTAGCGATCGTATGGGTGCATCTTGTGCAAGTGGACGCGTCTACACTGTACGTGGATGGCGTGACCGGTGCATCATGGGTAATCTCGTAAGCTTTTTACTTCCCGTGTAGAAAGGGCTTTATGAGTGGAGCGCTGCCAGCCTGTTACGCGCCGTGCGTTCACTTACAACTAATTTTGCAGAAGACGAAATGTAATTTGGAAATTAGAATGCAATGTTCAATACTGCTGTTACATGTTAAGCCTGAAGCAGTTTTTCTAAGCCCTTCAATGGCAGTTTCCAAGTGTTTCATTCTTCCTGCATTATGTAAATAAATGGTTGAACATTTCTACAATGAAACATTTCCAACACTTACAATAGCTAGAAGTATTCCGAATGGGTAAATACGCTGCGAGTAATTACAAGGGATAAAGACATTGGTAGTAAGCCTGCCATAAGTTGGGTCTCGAAGTATTTTTGAAAATTTTTGCTACCCGTTTTTGAATGATAGTCGGACGTTTTGGTGTTTGAGCCATGAAACACCTCTCTCTGCCTGCATGAACAACAATTAAACTCTGACCGGCATTTTTGTTTGACAATACTACTAGCACACTATCACTTTGCCAACATTTATTTACTGTATAATGCGTGTGAATCCATGTTTCATCTAAGTAAACTAATAGTCGCTTTGATTCTGATGAAAACCTGATAACGTATGATCTTTTAGCAACAATGCCCTCTCGTCCGTACAAAACAAAACGTTAATTTTGACACCTTCTTATACGTAATTCATGGACGGAACATTTGAACATTTTTTGTAAGTTCCCAAGGCTTATTAAAATAAGCTAGATTTCCTCTATCAGGTTTGACTCCATTTTTGAGCTGGTGCCCAGCAACTGTTTTGTACAAATCTGTAGAGAATGTCACCGAGGTGACTGAGGCGCTTCAGTCACGGTCAGCACGGTCACTACGGTCGGGGGTTCGAATCCCCCCTCGGGCATGGATATTTGTGCCGTCCTAGTTCGTAAGTAGTTCATTAGTAGTTTGTAAGTTTAGGGACTGATGACCCCGTAGTTAAGTCCCATAAGCTTAACAAACATTTGAACATTTAGAATGTCACCAAGCAGTCGATTATTTAAATTTTATTTTACGGATCTAAATAGATTTTGGACACAATGTGACTATTCTCACTGCTTTGAGTTATGTTTACATCGATACCGTCATGCTGAACGTAACGGTCAACATGACGGTTTAAATGTAAGCACATATTAAAAACTTTGAGATTGGACACTCAGTGGCCGAGACTTAGGTAGATCTGTAAAGTAGAAACAAAAATTGCGATTGATTGCTGACACTTCCTACAGATTTGTTTAAATAAAATTCCACAAACTTTTTGTGCTAAAACGGGGGAGGGGGGGGCGGCAATTTAACAGCTCGCACGGGGCGGCACTAGGGCTTGCGCCGGACCTGAATTTAAACCGTGGTAAACATTAGGTGTTGCTTGGGCTGAAACGAATGTGACGTACTATGAGGGTTCGCAATGAGAGTTTCAAAATCGCAGAACTGCTAGTTAGCTTGTGTCGATGTGTCAATGTTGACGCTTTCATAAGCTTGCTTTTGGCGAATCTCTGCTTTGCAGCGATAAAATGTTGCGCAGTGTGGCCGCCATCTGCCGTTACGCAGTGTTGAGCGTACCTCTCTACTCTCTCTGTCGTGTGTGTGTGTGTGTGTGTGTGTGTGTGTGTGTGTGTTTACGTTGTCAAAATTTCACACGCTGTCAAAAATTTCGAGCCAGATAACAGAGGCGATGAATTAGGTATTTGTTTTCACTGTTTATTCAATTGCTATAGAATTTTTGAATTTTTACCGTGCTTTTTAGAACTAGCTTTAATCTAGTCGATTGCTATCTTTCTAAGAGTTTATGTACCTCAGTAAATAGGAAGAAGGACTGAAGATTAGGTATTGATCTCCCATCGACAGCATGGTCATTAGAGACAGAGAATAAGCTTGGGGAATGACATCGGCGGGGGTTCGAATCCCCCCTCGGCCATGGATATTTGTGCCGTCCTAGTTCGTAAGTAGTTCATAAGTAGTTTGTAAGTTAAGGGACTGATGACCTCGCAGTTAAGTCCCTTAAGCTTAACAAACATTTGAACATTTTGAAGGACATCGGCTGTATCCTTTGAAAGGATCCATGCGCCTAGAGTCTTTTAAGGAAACTGAGATGCTACTTACTTTCAGACTTACAGGTTACCTGTTATCACTCATTTATGAGCAAGTTAATGTTCTTAGGGGAAACATGCACAATACTGACACTAAGGAAGAAAATCACAAAACGGCACCTTCGCATCCTTTTGAATAAAGAATGACTCTATTAGAACATCATACAATGTGGTGTAAGAAAATGCTGAACCAATAGTTTACGTAATGAGACAATAAAAATGGTAGATGAGTTTTATTATTTAGTTAGCAAGATAACTTCTGATGACCGAAATAAAGAAGATATAACATGCAGATGGGCTATGGGAAGAAAAGCGTTTCTGAAGAAGCGAAATTTGTTGACATGAAATATTAGTTTAAATGTTAGGAAGTCCTTTCTCAAAGCATTTCTCTGGAGTGTAGCACTGTATGGGAGTGAAACGTGGACGATAAGGAGTTCAGACAAAAAGATGATAGAAGCTTTCGAAATGTGGTGTTACAGACGTGGTGTTTCTGGCATATCCCGACAAAGTGAAGGGATAGGTTGGTGGGACGCAGTCAGTGGATCGTAAACTTAGGAGTAAAAGGAGATGCGTGAGGAAAAAATCGTAGAGGGAGACCGAGGGACAGTAAGCAGATTCAAAAGGATGTAGGTTGTCGAACATATTTTCACATGAAGAGGCATGCACAGGTCAGGGTAGCATGGGGAGTTGTATCAAATCAGTCTGCGGACTGAAGACCACAACAACCACCTAATAATTTGCACGAAGAACCCTTCTAAAACTGTAACTACGGTTTAAAATAACGCCCACATTTTGTGGTTCAAAATGCAGATAAGACATTTTCATAAGACAATTCACATGCTTACAAAAAGATACACAAACCATAGATAACGTATGTTCTGCGTAGTTATAGTCATTACTAACTACAGTTTTTCTTATTAACAGCTGAAATGAAGAATTGTTTTAACAATAAAACGAATTTTGTACTTGTATTAGATGTTTAGTAGTAATGGTAACGTAATTTATCCAAAATTACTTATATTAATCCGATAATTATCATTTCAAATGTTCTGAAATTTCTTTGTTACAAGCAACGGGTTATCGGTGTTTCTGATGCACTATGAATCTCTTAGTTCTTTTCAACTGATGAATAAGTTAATCAACGAGGAGGCTATTTGAAATATGTTCATTCAGACGAAGGAAAAGTTATTCCTCATTTTCTGCAAAGTTAAATAGCGAGTTACTTAAAAAAATAAAAAAGAGAGAGAGAAAGAAAAAACCCTCATACTAAACTTCGACTTTCGTTTAGTTCTTCCTGACTCATCTTGCACAGATAAACATGGTCAACGCATGTAGCAACTAAACCAACATTTTTAAAAATTGTTTTACACATCCCTTCAGGATACCTGAACTTCAAGTATCAAATTTAGTGCAACTTGAAGTGATACTTCCTAATTGTTCTGTTTCCTAGCAGCATCCAAAATTAAATAGGTACTCTGAATGGGGTATGTAAACGTAGCCATGATTTATCATTATGGCATAGCAGTGAACGCTAGTAAGTGTACTAATTTGAAAGTGTAACAACAATTACTCTTAAAATCAGCTGGGAACTGGCGAGCTGTGGAATTGTTTTTCTCTCACTCATGACGTTCTCAAAAACACTTTTAACTGGTCCTGAATATCTTAAAGATGGCTGCAGCTCAGAAACGGTAGAATAGAATTAATGTTTAGATAAATGACAGACGTCAATTTTTATTATTAAAACCTAGACCTGGTTTAGGCAAAACTAATTTTGCGTTCCTCAGAAATCGCACATATAAATCACATAAAAGTTTGCATTTTAACTTGTAACATGACAATTTAAAGCAACTGGTCGGCTGTTATTTATCTACAAATTGTCTTGAATGAGTAAGGGAGTAAGTCATTTCTTCTGCAGATCTGCTTTCATCAGCGATACACACAGCTAAGATGAATATAGATTATTTACTATACCTATAAAACCAGTTATGATTTTCGAATGCAGCAGTAATGTTTCCCCATCACATAAGGGTAATGTACAAAAGTCAGAGAATCTGCTACACCTGCCTAATATCTTGTAGGGCCCTCAGTAGCACGTAGAAGTTCGTAACATGACATCGCATGGAGTAGTGCTGGAAGGCTGTTTCTAAATTACGAAGAGTACGAGGGGGTCGCAAGGCATCCCAGATATGCCGAATAATGTTCATAGGTGGAGGGTTTTGTGGGCATCGGGTGTGTTTAAACTCTGATGAGTGTTCCTGGAGCCACTCTGTAGCAATTATGGACGTGTTGGGTGTCGCATTGTCCTGCTGGAATTGCCCAAGAGTGCGGGTGGATGCAGGTGATCGGCCAGGATGCGTAAGTACTGTACGTGTCACCTGTCAGAGTCGTATCTAGAGGTATCAGGGGTCCCACGCACGCCGCGGCGCAGCGGCCAACCGCATTGAGCCACTATGCTACGACGCGCGAGGCCGTTCTCCGTCGGGGGTCAATACTCCTCGGGCATGGATGTTCTGTCTTTAGTATTAGGTAGTTCATAAGTTTAGGGACTGATGATCCCACAGTCCCATAAGCTTCACAAAACATTTGAACATTTTTGCTCCCACGCGCCAAACCATTACAGAGCCTCCATCAACTTCAACAGTCCCCTTCTGACATGCAGGGTCCATGGATTCATTAGATTGTCTCCATACACGTACCATGTCCATTCGATCAGGTTAGATTAGTACTTCTTCAATAGATCATGAATACGACACTTCGTAATGACGTGGAAAGTGTCAGGTTAATGAAAGGTGTCTTTACAAATTATTACTTTGTACTAAATATTACATGACACAATTTTTTTATTATAATTTTTTCATATTTAGTAATTTACATCTGTAAATTCATCTATAGTGTACAACGAGCTGCCATTCAGAAATTCGTTTAATTTATTTTTAAACGCTTGTTGGCTATCTGTCAGGCTTCTGATGCTTTTTGGTATGTGAGCAAAGACTTTTGTGGGAGCATAATTCACCGCTTTCTGTGCCAAAGCTAGATTTAACCTTGAATAGTGAAGATCATTCTTTCCCCTAGTGTTGTAGTTAAGTACACTGCTATTGCTTTTGAATTCGGTGGGATTGGTAGTAACAAATTTCAAAAGTGAATATATATATACTGTGAAGCTATTGTGAAGATCGCCAGCTCTTTAAATGTCTGCAGGATGATCTCGGATGGGCTCCAGCAATTATTCCGATTACACGCTATTGTGCAATGAATACTTTTTTACTCAGTGATGAATTTCCCCAGAAAATGATGCCATACGAAAACAGAGAATGAAAATAGGCATAGTAAGCTAATTTGCTTAGATGTCTATCACCAAAATTTGCAATTACTCTCATAGCATAAGTAGCTGAACTCAAACGTTTCAGCAGATCTTCATTGTGTTTTTTCCAGTTCATTTGCTACATATTTCTGATCAAAGTCTGTATTTATTAATTGTGTCATTCCATTCACTGTATGGAACTGTGTGTACTGTGTTTTATCAAAATTTAATGATAGTCCATTTGCTGAGAACCACTTAACGATTTTCTGAAAGACGTCATTTACGATTTCTTCCGTTAGTTCTTGTCTGTCAGGTGTGATAACTATGCTTGAATCATCAGCAAAAAGAACCAATTCTGCATCTTCATGAGTATAGAATGGCAAGTCGTTAATAACAGTAGAGGGCCCAAGACCGAACCTTGTGGCACCCCATTTTGATTGTTCCTCAGTTTGAGGAATCAGCTGTTCTTTAGCTTATTATGTGAACTACTTATGTCAACTTCTGCACTCTTCCTGTTAGGTATGATTTAAACCATTTGTACACTGTCCCATTCATACCACAATACCTTAGTTTATCTAGAATTCCATGATTTACACAATCAAAAGCCTTGGAGAGGTCATAAAAAATCCCAATGGGTGATGTCCGGTTATTCAGTGCATTTAATATTTCATTGGTGAAAGTATATATAGCATTTTCTGTTGGAAAGCCTTTCTGAAAACTAAACTGACATTTTGTTAGAACTTTATTTTTACCTATGTGTGAAACACATGTAACCCAGTCATCAACAGTCCAATGTCGGTGTTGACGGGCCCAGGCGACGATACGGCTGTATGTCGTGCAGTCGGCAAGATTACACGAGTAGGTTTGGGCTCTCAAAGCTAATATCGAAGAGCCATTAAAATACATTTCTTCCACATTCCCCGTCTAAGGTTCAAGTCCTTCCTCGTGTGTGTGTGTGTGTGTGTGTGTGTGTGTGTGTGTGTGTGTGTGTGTGTGTGTGTGTGTGTGTTGTCCTTAGGTTAGATTAACTATTTTGTAAGTCTAGGGACAGCCGGCATTAGTGGCCGAGCGGTCTGCGGCACGCCAGTCACAAATATTTTGAAGGTCTAAGAAACCTCTTGATAACCTTGAAGACGGCAGTTAAAGAACTGCAATACCTCTGCGACGAACCCAGACCGCAACATTGCTTAGAACTAAATATCTCTTTGTGCACTAATCGTGCACACTAGCTTCATATAATGCCTTAAAATTATTGATGCTCCTTAAGATCATTATTCACTCACTTCTATTAGCGAAAAGACGCCATTGTCCCTTGATGTATTAGGCATGATTGTAACGTAATTGCTATCCGTGCAGTAACTTCGGTCTGCTTCGTACTTGTCATCGTTTAGTTCGACACGCCGTTGTTTTTAATTTTTTTAAATTACTTTTTTTTTCAATCCAAGGTTATTAAGGGTGAGGAAGAACTTGAGAACAGTGAATTAACGTGGGGTGGGTGGGACAGTGAGGGGGCAGTTTCCCTCTCTCATTAAATAATCTCCTCCGCTCATCAAAGAAGAATTCCTTCCCTGACAGTGAAGGAGGGTTATCATATTACCCCGATTTTACCAGAGCCAGTCTTTGTGAGACTCTTCCTCGATCTCCGCTTAGTATGGATTTTTTTGCAATACTCTCCTTTTGTAAGATATTAATTATTTATCACTTTTGCACTTTTAAGTATGTCGCAAATTCAATTAAAGTCATTGAAAGTTAAATGTGTACTTTTTACATTGTCATGCAATACAGCGGTAGGTCTGTATTTCAATGAATAACTCTGAAAGAAAAAAGTGTGTGAGAGAGAGAGAGAGAGAGAGAGAGAGAGAGAGAGAGAGAGAGAGAGAGAGAGAAGCAGTGGAAATAAGTACTTAAAGAACATTCTTACTACTTTCGTAGGTAAATGTTTTGCTGATAGTAGTACCAATACTTGATCAGTAGTGTTGATTGCACCGAATAGCTGAAACTGTTACAGTACTACTTTGTCACATCTTCACATCAAGCGGGTGTCTAGGAAAAAAATTCTCTACTAAATATTCAGCGAAAGGTTGAGAGGTTCAAGCTCTTAGCTGAAAATGGAAAGCTGTTGTTAATTGTGCGGCACAATTTGAAAAATGTAAAATGTGCGCAGTACCGGACTGTGAAAGAAATATTTGTAAAAAAAGATTTCCTAATGAAGGTCCAAGGAAAAGAAAATTTTGTTAAATAAATCAAATTAAAATAATTCCCCAAATTTTTAACAATAAAATATGGTATCCACACAGATAATCTTTTACTTCTTTTACTGTAAGGACTATTACTGTTCTCTGAAAATACAAGAAGCCGGTAAATACTTTGGATACAGGCTGTATATCATACGAGTAAGAAAAAATGAAATGTTTGTAAGGCTTATGGGACTTAACTACGGGGTCATCAGTCCCTAAACTTACAAACTACTTATGAACTACTTACGAACTAGGACGGCACAGATATCCATGCCCGAGTGGGGATTCGAACCCCCGACCGTTGTGGCCGCGCAGACCGTGACTGAAGCGCCTCAGTCTCCTCGGCCACCGCGGTCGGCATACGAGTAAGAGCAGTGAGGTATTTGTAAAGCGGGTGAGTAGATGTGAAGGGACACTCCATTACAAATATGCGATATAATTTAAAAATTATCTACCGGAAAAGAAAGGGACATAATCTCACTATTCTCGGAAACATCGAGATATTAAGATGCAATAAACGCCTCCCAGTGATGCCCTATGGGGAACTAGAGCTGCGTCATCGAAACATATATTCTACTGGTAATTACTTTTATACCGCTACTTTTCTTCCAAAAAAACTCTATTACCCACTCTGCCATTTTGTGGTTGCAATATTATACTATTTTGTGATGGTTCTGCATCAACTTTAGTATTTGGATCCTAGTTGTGCCCAGTTTTTTGTTGTCTAATCGATCTCCGCTTGGCGGAGCGCGCGGTTGCTCGCCGTGGAGGTTCGAGTCCTCCCTGGGGCATGGGTGTGTGTGTTGTCCTTAGGTTAGTTTACCTAGTTTTAAGTAGTTTGTAAGCTACGGACTGATGACCACGCAGTTTGGTCCGATAGATTTACAAACATTTTTGATCCCTGCTTGCCTCATCTCGTCAACTATTTTGTGCCCTTGACATGACTACCGAAAATGAGCCCGCATAGCCTTGTATAATAACAACTATCGCTTATGCCTGGTGCTATCTTATTCCTGGTGTAAGTTTTCATGTATATGTTGATACAGCGTATTTTATGTAATATTATTTCATAAAGTGAACCACGAAAGAATATGTGTTTCTCAATTTTCGGAAATGTAGCCCCTAAGGGGATGAAGTAGTTAGTAAAAGTTTTTCCTGGAAATAAATCGTCATTAAAGAAATTCTAAAAGATTTAAAAACTACGTCTATGAAAATTGGTATGTGTCTTCCCGTCGAAGATTCGACTCCTTCCTTTGTAAGTCAAGGGACCTATGACCTCAGCAGTTTGGTCTTTTAAATTTACTGACATTTGTATTTGACTTCTCAGTCAGAAATAAATAATTACGTGTTTTTCGAAATTGAATCCTTTAGGGTGTGACTCATCATCGTTTAAACCAAACCACTTAAAGGCCATAAACTTGAAACGAGAAGAGGATGTTGATCTTACATTGGAGGAATCGTTAAAGAAGGCGCTGAAATAGAGCATGAAATAGCGGTGAACATCTATACGAAAATACCTTTAGATTTAGACATACAGAAGCTAGAACTACGGTTACTGGTATTTGGTTTCTGTTATTATTATATACTCTGGAGAAGAAGGAAGTTATGCAGGCATAGGAATAATACTAAGGAAACACTTCGGCACCCATGCTAATAGCTACGTGCAATGCAGTGATAGAATAATAATGTGAAGAATAGAAAATGACCGTATTGATACCTTAATAATACAGGTATACATGACAACGTCTAGTCATGCTGATGAAGAAGTGGACCAAGTGTAAGAACAACTAGAGGAAATAATGGAAATGGTTAAGGATAAAGACAACCTCATCATACTTTGAGACTAGAATGCTTCTGTAGATGAAGGAGAAGCTGGAAATGCCGTGGGTAAATACGGACTTGGTAGGAGAAATGACAGAGGACACCAAGTAGTTGACTTTTGTAATGAAAAGGAACTAATAATTGCAGACATGTGGTTCCAACAGCCCAAGAGAAGAAGATACACCTGGACTGTATTGGGAGACAGAGCACGATATGAAATGGACTACATAATGGTAAGACGAAGATATCGCAACTAAGCTAATCAATGCAAAAGTTACCCTGGCGCTGATGTAGCCACTGATCACAATCTAGTTATGTTAAAATCTAATTGAGATTAAGAAGAAAGGGACAAAATACTAAAGCATACTGCAAATATGATGTCAAAAGGTTAGGGCAAGACAGTGTTAAGGAAAAATGCCAAAAGCAGGCACAGAAATACCAAATGGTACAGTAAATGAGAAATGGATTAGACTGAAACACTCAGTCCTTGAAGCAGCTGATCAAGAAATAGGAAACATCAAAAAAACCAGCAACACAACCGCGGATTAGTGATCAAACGCTTGAACTTATGGGAGAAAGAAAAAAGTTCAAGAATTCGAAGAGTGAAGAAGGAAGGAAGGCTCTGAAACATGGTAAATAGGTAAGCAAAGAAAGATAAGAATATATAATGAGGCGGTGCAAGGGAGTAGAAGAAAAGCTAGAGAAAGGAAATATAGAAACAGCCTATGAACTGATTAAGAAACAATTCAAGTAAGTCAATGGCTGAAGCAATAACATATTAGATGAAAATGGAAAACAGCTATTTGAGAACCAGGAAGTGGGAGAAAGATGGAAATGTTATATAGAAAAATTATACGAAGATCCAGATGCGATAATTAATCTTGAAAACGAAGAAAATGTCACAGAGGTCTCGAGAATGTGCTGGCCACGGCAGCAGTCGAACATTTTCCGTATCCAGAAAGGTCCGTACAGGAAATGTAACATGCGGTCGTGCATTATCCTGCTGAAATGTAGGATTTCGCAGGGATCGAATGAAGAGTAGAGCCACGGGTCATAACACATCTGAAATATAACGGCCACTGATGGATGTTTATTGAAGAGAAGCAAAATGTTCAAATGTTTGTATAGTCTGTGGGACTTAACTACGAGGTCATCAGTCCCTAAACTTACGAAGTACTTATGAACTACTTACGAACTAGGACGGCACAAATATCCATGCCCGAGGGGGGATTCGAACTCCCGACCGTAGTGGCCGTGCAGACCGTGACTGGAGCGCCTTAGTCCCCTCGGCCACCGCGGCTGGCTAACAGGTATACAGTGAAGAGCCAAAGAAACTGGCAGAGGCGTGTCAATACAAGGATATCTAAACACTTAGAGGTCGGCTTTCTGTTCAATAACGCCTATATAAGACAACAGGACCGCGGCTGAGTGGCCTAGCGCATTGAGGCGCTATGCTCCGCTGCGCGAGGCCGTTCCCCCTCGGCGGTTCGAATCCTTCCTCGGGCGTGAATGTTTGTGCTGTCTTTAGTATAAGGTAGTTTTTAATTTTAAGGACTGGTGACCCCGCAGTTAAGTAACACAAGCTTAACAAATACTTGAACATTTTTGACAACGGGAGTCTGGCGCAGACATTAGATCAGTTACAGGTTATCACGATTTCAGTGCGTTTGAAGGTGGCGTTACAGTCGGTGCACGATAGATGGGAAACAGCACCTCCGAGGTAGCGATGTGGTGGGGATTTTTCCTTACGACCATTTCAATAGTGCACCGTCTGGATTTTAATTCCCTTTCCAAATTTCTCCTTGCATTCCTTCACAGGTTGCTCAGTGTATAGATTGAACAACATTAGGGAAAAGCTACAACCCTGTCTTACTCTCTTCCTAACTACTGCGACCCTTTCGTGACCTTTGTCTCTAATAAATACTGTCTGGTTTTTGTACAAGTTGAATATAACTCTTCACTCCCTACATTTATCTCTGCTACCTTCAGAATCTGAAAATGTGTACTCTAGTCAACATCGTCAAAAGCTTTCTCCAGATCTACAAATGCTAAAAATGTAGGTTTCCCTTTCCTTAATATGTAGGTTTCCCTTTCCTTAATACAGTGTATCTCGTAAGATAAGTCGTAATGTGAGTATTGCCTCGCGTATTCCTACATTTCTCCTAAATACAAACCGATCTTTTACAAGGACGGGTTCCACCACTTTTTTCATTCGTCAGTATATAATTCGTGTTAGTATTTTGCAACCGTGACTTATTAAACTGATAGTTCTGTAATTTTCACATTCGTCTGCACTTGCTTTCTTAGGAATTGGAATCACTATATTCTTCTTGAAGTGTGAGGGTGTTTCCCCTGTCTCTTGCATACCTGATGGAACAATTTCTTCATGACTGGCTCTCCTAATGATAATAGCAATTCATCTACTCTTGCAGCCTTGTTTCTACTCAAATCTTTTAGTGCTCTGTCAAATTCTTCTCGCAGTATAGTATCTACTATCTCATCTACCTGTGTTTTGTCTTCCACTTCTAGATTACTGCCTTCAAGTTTATTTCCTTTGTACAGGCGTTCCATATATTTCTTCCATCTTTCAGCTTTGCCTTATTTGCTTAGTACTGGTTTTCTGTCTGATATTCATACCGCTGCTTTTCTTGACTCCAATCGCCTCTTTTTTTTTCCTGTACGCGGTATCTTTCTTTCCCCTACTTATACATTCTTCTACGGTCTTGCATTTCTCCTCAATCCACTCCTTATCCAGTCGGCACTTCCTGTCGACATCACGTTTCCGACGTCTATACTACCATTTGCCTGCTTCACTTGATGCATTTTTATATTTTCTCCTTTCATCAGCTAAGTTCATTATCTTCTGTGTTACCCATGGATTTCTATTAGGCCTTGTCCTTCTGCCTATATGATCCTCTGCAGCCTTCACTACTCTATATCTCAGAGCCACCCATTCTTCTTCTACTGTATTACCTTCCCACGTTTTAGACAATCATTTCCTAATGCTCCGTGTGAAAACTTTCAGCCACCTCTGGTTTCTTCAATTTGTCGAGATTCCATCTCCTTAATTTTCTACCTTTTGTAGTTGCTTCAGTTTCAATCTACAGTTCATAACTAATAACTTATGGTCGGGGTATATATCTGCCCCTGGATGTGTCTTACAGTTTAAAACCTGGTTTCCAAACCTTTGCCTCACAATTACAAAGTCAATCTGGTACCTCCCAGTGTCTCCTTGTCTCTTCCACGTATATAACCTACTTTCATGACGATTAAACCAAGATTTTCGATTATTAAATTTTGCTCTGCACAAAATTCTACCAGGCGGTCTCCTATTTCATTCCTTTTCCCCAATCCATATTCACCTACTACGTTTCCTTCTCTTCCCTTTCCTACTACCGAGTTCCAGTCCCCCATCACAGTCAAGTTTTCTTCTCCTTTAAAGATCTGAATAATTTATTTTATCTCCTCATACATTTCTTCGATCTCCTCATCGGCAGAGCTAGTTGGCTTCGTGCCTATCTTTGTTCCAATAATGTTTTCAATATTCTGTTCATAGTAACTGACCCGCATTCCTATTTTCTTATTATCAGACCTACTCAAAATGTTCAAATGTTTGTATAGTCTATGGGACTTAACTACGGGGTCATCAGTCCCTAAACTTACAAACTACTTATGAACCACTTACGAACTAGGACGGCACAAATATCCATGCCCGAGGGAGGATTCGAACCCCCGACCGTAGTGGCCGTGCAGACCGTGACTGGAGCGCCTTAGTCTCCTCGGCCACCGCGGCCGGCAGACCTACTCATACGTTACCACCAACTAATTTTGTATTTATAGCCCTGTACTCACCAGACCAAAAATCCTGTTCACCCTGCCACCGAACTCACTAATCCCCACCATATCTAACTTTAATCTATCCATTTGTCTTTTCAAATTGACTAACTTACCTACCTGATTAAGGGATCTAACATTCCATTCTCCGATCCATAGTATCCGTAGTATTAAGTAAGTAAATAAATAAATAAGCAGAATAAAAAAGTATGTCGTATTCAATTGTTAACTGATTTAGTTGTAGTGGCACTCAAATTATTTTTTTAGACTGTCCCATATCTCTCGTCCTGGTGGGGCTCCAAATCTCAAAAGTTACTCTTTTATAGTAATACCGGGGGCCTCATTTTGTTTTGCCGCCGCCCCGGGTCTCCGACAGCCTTAGTCCGCCACTGGGTTGAGTTTACTGAAAGGCACATGTACAGTGTATTAATTGGGCAACAGAATCCAGTGTGAGGAATGGAACATTGCTTCCGAATAGTCTGCAGTTGTTACAGATAATGCCCCAAATACAATTGCAGGTGCAAGTGATTTTTCAAATCTCATTCTAAGTCATTACAAAATTGAATAAAAGAATCCAAAACAAAATAAATAAACAAAACACCCAAAACTAAGGGCTCATAACACTCACAACTAACCCCCAAAACAACAACAACAGCACAAATGAAAGACATAACACAGAAACTCAACAAACAAACTGGTACACACTTACTTACGGAAATAAACTGACACACAGAATTGGAAACATCCTCAAGAAACAAGGTATCGAAATAGCATATCAAAGCCATAACTCATTACAAAAATGCCTAATAAAAACAGAAAACACTGACATCTACCAAAAATTTAGTATTTACCAGCTCAAATGTAACAATTGTGATGCCCTATACTTAGGCCAGACCAGCAAGACATTTGAAACACGATATATAGAACACAAACGATCATGGAAATATGGCAACAGCCATTCAACATTTGCAGAACACCTTAGCCAAGAAAACCACTATCCCACCACCATAGAAACCGACATGCAAATAGTCAGATTTAGCAATAAGAAACACCTCCTAACCCTCCAAGAGAATTTCCAAATTCAAAAAGCATTAATAGAAAAGAAACACATATTAAATGACCAAGTAAACATCAGCAACCAAACATTATTTAAACTAATAAAACACATAATACGACCACATAAGACAACAACAACAACAACAACAACAACAAATCCCTACCCACACATTAACACATGCAGAAAATCGGAATCTCTCTCTCTCTCTCTCTCTCTGACATGCACACACACACACACACACACACACACAGAGAGAGAGAGAGAGAGAGAGAGAGATAGAGAGAGAGAGAGAGAGAGAGAGAGAAAGTCGCTAGTTGAACTAAAATCATATTTATAAACGCACAATACAGTCAGAATATCAGACACAAAGTTGCTAGCAGACGCCTGTTTTGACAGAAACGAAACAAAAACACACTTCACAGTACGAACCAAAGAACTCGAAAGCAAAGAACACACACGTAGACAATAGACAAACAAAACAAACGACATACAGAGCCTGCCAGACCACAGAAATGGCTATGTTTCAAAAACTTTCGTAAGAAATGTTACTGTAACAAAGTGTAAATAGTGTAAATATAAGCAGTGACAGCAAGTGACAATGTGCTACAAACCACACATGAAGACGAAAGCATAAAAAATTCGTGAGTAATATTAATAGGCCAATTTATTCAGAACCAAAACAATCCAATTGCATGAGAACTGTTACAGATCGAATCTAGTAAAAACTAAAACAAATAATGTAATATAAACCATTTATTGTACAGCTGACCACTGAAGATGCTTTAGAATAAAGCGAAATGCGTCTGGTCTAAAGTAGACTAATTTACAGTTGCAAAAGACGGGCCCAAAACCTATACAAAAAATATTATTTCTAGTAATACAAATGGTAGCAGTACCTGTAATAAATGTATGTCTACATCTACTACATAGGTTCATTATATTTGCACCGTATTTGCCATGCATCTATATGTTATTACTATTCATTTCATTTTCCACTTTAAGGAGTGGAGCAGACTATTCGAGGTCCGGTCCAATAAGAGTCGTGAATCTATTCGCCCATTTATCAGAAAAGGCGATTGTGGGAAAAGGTCGGACCCAATTGGGAATAAAAGGGCGGGGCTTACAACCTAGGGAAATCTCCTGAAAACCTTGGTAGAAATCAATTTATTTCTAGGATGTTGTCCTTAGTAAAGAACGTTCGTAAAAACCAAAACATTAATTATCGGAACAGCGTGATTGCAGTCGCGACAACTTGTATTGCAGTCAATCAGGGTAACTTTGTACCAGTCAGGGTATCTTTTTACCACTTAATATTTGGGTTTCAAATGGCTCGTGCTCCACCTATTGGCAATATTTTTTCTAAAAGTAATATCTCTTGTAAATAATTCCCCAGTAAGTGGAACATCAGCCATCCGTTCGTAAAAACCAAAGCATTAATTATCGGAACAGCGTGATTGCAGTCGCGACAACTTGTATTGCAGTCAATCAGGGTAACTTTGTACCAGTCAGGGTATCTTTTTACCACTTAATATTTGGGTTTCAAATGACTCGTGCTCCACCTATTGGCAATATTTTTTCTAAAAGTAATATCTCTTGTAATACCTCTTGTAAATAATTCCCCAGTAAGTGGAACATCAGCCATCCGAAAGCCAAATATTAAGTGGTACAAATATATCCTGACTTGTAAAAAGTTACCCTGGTTGACTGTGTATGAGCTCGATCAAACAGCAACTGACAAGCATCTCCCTGGATGAACTGTTAGATATGGGCGAATTCTCCATTCTCCATGCCATATTAGATAACAGATCATTAAAAGAACCAGAAATCGCAGGAAAAATTTACATATTGATTTCTTGGTGTTTAATTTATTAGCGTAAAGTGCTTTCATTCATTGGTGTTCAAACTAGTTCATCGAACTGTTTAAACAATACAGTTCATTTGAAATATTGCAGTGAGAAGAACTGTTTTAAAATGGACGGTATCGTCAAAGTAACTACTTTACCTATCTAGTAGAATGCTCCGCGCGAGCAAGAGCAACCTGGTGACACCCGTACGAACTACGGATAAGGATACAGCCACGTTCTGCCCTCTACTGGCAAATTGAGCAACTGAATCTTTTCGTGGCGCGCAGTTCCAACTAAACGACAGCTGTAACATTACAACTGAGATTTAATTCTCGAATTCATGAAGATACAGCGTACTACAAACACAAAAGGCAAATTTTACAAAACCTTTGATCATTATTTTGCGTAAAACTATTGCCTTACTTATTTTGACACAAGTTTGGTTTTAACTAGGGTGACAACATTTGAACGAGGTTTTAAGAGAGATGGCTGACATCGGACCATGATTGTATGGGAGTTATAAGGGAAGGAAACTTAAGACTTGTCGTCCCGTCGACATCGTGGTCATTAGTTACTGAGCACGCGCTCGGATCGTTTTGTGAAGGATGAAGGAAATGGGCAGTGCTGTTTGAAAGGGACCTGGAATGATTTTGTAAAACTTAAATCAGAATGGCTGGAGGCGGGCTTGAACAGCATTTCTCCCTAATGCGATTCTACTTGTGGTAATCAGTGCGCCACCTCCCTCGGTGGAGTTATAACAGATTTAGTGGCAATAAATGTAGGGTGACCATATTTTCAGATACAGAAATCAGAATCTACAGGTTATGTAACATAATAGTACATAATTCACGTATCCTGTTTTCTTTTCTTTTTTAATTGATTAACTGAATATGTAACAAGTATAATATTCATTCCTTCAGAATCTTAAATATAAATCTTCCTTTCTTTCTTCTTTCTCTTGGTCAAGCTCCCGCACATGCTGGGTCGGCTCCTAGTTAAATCCGGATTTGGCGTATATTAATATTTACGGGGTGACAGGATGCCAAAATCTCAAATTTAAATATACTGAAACAAATGAATGATGAAAATACAATTATGCTGCATACTATGATCTGAGTATGGTGAAACATAATCAATATATTGTAACTTAATATATAACTTTTTGTTGTTGTTGTTGTTGTGGTCTTCAGTCCGGAGACTGGTTTGATGCAGCTCTCCACAATACCCTATCCTGAGCAAGCCTCTTCATCTCCGCATAAGAACGGCAACCTACATCTGTCTGAATCTGCTTACTGTATCCATCTTTTGGTCTTCCACTGCGGTTTTTACCCCACACACTTCCCTCCAACGCTAAATTCACAATTCCTTGATGTGTAAGAATGTGTCCTACCAATCGATCCCTTCTTTTAGTCAAGTTATGCCAAAAATTTCTTTTCTCCCCAATTCTGTTAAGTACCGCCTCATTAGTTACGCGATCCACCCACCTAATCTTCTGTAGCACCACATTTCAAAAGCCTCGATCTTCTTCCTGTTCGCACTGTTTATCGTCCATGTTTCACTCCCACACAAGGCAACACTCCATACAGATGCCTTCAGAAAGGACTTCCTTAGGCTTAAATCCATGGCTGGTTCTCCCAGAGACTTCAGTAGCTTTGAGGGAATATCATCTACTCCAGGGGCTTTGTTTAGACTTAGGTCTTTCAGTGCTCTGTCAAATTCATCTCTCAGTATAGTATCTCCTATTTCGTCCTCGTCTACTTCTTCTCCCCTTTCTACAATATTGCCGCTAAGTTCATTTCCTTCATAGAGCCTCTCTATATAATCTTTCCACCTTTCAGCTTTCCCTTCTTTGCTGAGAACTGGTTTTCCATGTGTCCTGTTTTTCTTATCTCCAAATGTTTCTTTTATTTTCCTGTAGGCTGTATCTATTTTTCCCCTATTTATAAATTCTCTTACATCCTTGCATTTGCCTTCTAGCCACTCCTGCTTAGCCATGTCTATCTCATTTCTTGGTCGTCTGTACTCCATTTTGCCTGTTTCATTTACTGCATTTTTATATCTTCTCTTTCCATTGATTAAATTTAGTATCTCCTGTGATATCCAAGGAATTTTTGTAGGTCTTGCCTTCCTACCTATTTTGTCCTCTGCTGCCTTCATTATTTCATCTCTCAATTCTACCCATTCCTCCTCTACTGTTTTATTTTCCCCCGTTTCTGTCAATTGTTGCCTAAAGCTCCCTCTGAAATTCTTAAGAACTTCAGGTTCCTTCAATTTATCCGGGTCCCATGTTCTTATTTTCCTACCTTTTTGTAGTTTCTTCAGTTTCAGCCTACAGTTCATAACCAACAAGTTATGGTCAGAGTCTATATCTGCCCCTGGGTATGTCTTACAGTTTAATACCTGGTTCCGAAATCTATGTCTTACCATTATAAAATCTATCTGGTATCTCCCGGTGTCTCCTGGTCTCTTCCACGTATACAACCTTCTCTTGTGATTCTTAAACCAGGTGTTTGTTATAACTAAATTATGTCCCGTGCAAAATTCTACAAGCCGGCTTCCTCTTTCATTCCTTTTGCCCAGATCATATTCACCTACTATCTAACTTTTTAACATTTTTAAATTTCTCAGGATTGTATCGTAGTTTTGATTAAAATTGCATTTTGTAAAAATCATATATATTACTACTCATCGCTTTTTTCTGTGGGTAAGCCATATCTGCCGTATGACTTATACAAAATTAATGATTGAGGTTACATTTTCAAGATTTCCTTCTCCACTAATGACGAAAAATACACCCCAGATAGTTTAAAGTTACTGTTTTTGAAAAAATTTTTACTGTTCGTGCAATCAAAGTTGATACCCGGCGATGGATCGTAAATTGGACATGTATTTACGGTTGCTCCCATCACCCAACGCACCGATTATGGCTTAGTTTGCTCGGCCGATATAAAACCAATGTAGAAGGTGCCATCTATTGAGTCTTTTTAACTAACATGAGTGACAGTTCTTGCAATGGTTTAGAAAGAAAATATGTTATGTGAACATGTGTCCGGAAACGCTTAATTTCCATGTTACAGTTCATTTTAGTATTTACGGATGAGGCTTCATTCCAACGCGATCAAATTTTAAATTTTCACAATCAACATATGTGGGCTGACGAGAATCCGCACGCAATTGTACAATCACGTCATCAACACAGATTTTCTGTGAACGTTTGGGCAGGAATTGTTGGTGATGTCTTGATTGGGCCTCATGTTCTTCCACCTACGCTCACTGGAGCACGTTATCATGATTTCATACGGGATACTCTACCTGTTCTGCTAGAACATGTGTCTTCACAAGTACAACATAACATGTGGTTCATGCACGATAGAGCTCCTGCACATTTCAGTCGACGTGTTCGTACGCTTCTCAACAACAGATTCGGTGACCGATGGATTGTGAGAGGCTGACCACTTCCATGGCCTCCACGCTCTCCTGACCTCAGTTCTCTTGACTTTCATTTATGGGGGCATTTAAAAGCTCTTGTCTAGGCAACTCCGGTACCAAATGTAGAGACTCTTCGTGCTCGTATTGTGGACGGCTGTGATACAATACGCCATTCTTCAGGGCTGCATCAGCACATCAGGGATTCCTATGCGACGGAGGGTGGATGCATGTATCCTCGCTAAAATTTTGAACATTTACTGTAACAATGTATTTGATGTCACGCGGGTACGTTCTGTTGTTGTGTGTTTCCATTCCATGGTTAATTTTATTTGAAGGGAAGTAATAAAATGAGCTCTAACATGGAAATTAAGCGCTTCCGGACACATGTCAACATAACATATTTTCTTTCTTTGTGTGTGAGGAATGTTTCCTGAAAGTTGGAGTGTACCTTTTTGTAACACCCTACATACGTCGATGTAACGACGGAAAATACACAAATTAATTTAACAAACAGGCACGACAGATCTTGCAGTTGTTCAGAATCTTTATGCAAGCATAGTTTATCACGAGATTTCTGTTTGACTCATCGATGCACAACAACTGTTGGAATTGTTCACTTTTTTCAGCAAGCTTTGTGTACTGCACGAATTAACTGTATTTTGTAAAATAAACAAGTTTTCAAAAAATAAATTATGAAACAGTCAGTATCTGGTTTTATATATTTTTCACAATTTATCATATTGTATTTAATTACATAAGTTTTCCTATAATTAGACTAATATTTGTTAGTATTACTCAAAGTTTATTATCTTTTTTTACCTACATCTGCTTTTCTCCACTACTATCTTAACTATCTGTAACTGATCAAGATAGAGTGCGAATTATTCGCATGGGTCAACTAGTCAAATGTTAATAAGAAGAATTTTCTGAAGGCATTTGTGTAGAGTGTTGCCTATTACGGGAGTGAAACTTGAACGATAAATAGTTTAGACAGGAAGAGGATAAAAAATGTTCAAATGTTTGTATAGTCTATGGGACTTAACTATGGGGTCATGAGTCCCTAAACTTACAAACCACTTATGAACTAGCTAATCCTAAGGACGGCACAAATATCCATGCCCGAGGGGGGTTTCGAACCCCCGACCGTAATGGCCGTGCAGACCGTGACCGGAGCGCCTCAGTCTCCTCGGCCACCGCGGCCGGCAGGAAGAGGATAGAGGCTTTTGAAATGTGGTGCTACAGAAGATCGCTGAAGGTTAGGTGGACAGATCTGGTAACTAATGAAGAGGTACTGAACAGAATTGGAGAGAAAAGGGATTGTTGGCATACCTTGACTAAAAGAAGGGATAGATTGGTAGGACATCAAGCAATCGTAAATTTAGCGTTGGATGAAAGTGTGTCGGGTAAAAATCGCAGAGGAAGACAAAGAGACGAATATAGTAAGCAGATTCAGATAGATGTGGTCTAAGTCTGGATGGGTACATGTACTGTTCATTACAGATAATACGTTTTCTGTTGGCGCACTTGTAGTAGGCTTATAAAGTACCAAAATTCAAATCAAATGTTCAAATGTTTGTATAGTCTAGGGGACGTAACTACTGGGTCATCTGTCCCTAAACTTGCAAACTACTTATGAACTATTTACGAACTAGGATGGCACAAATATCCATGCCCCAGGGGGATCGAACCCCCGACCGTAGTGGCCGTGCAGACCGTGACTGTAGCGCCTCAGTCCCCTCGGCCACCGCGGCCGGCGAACCAAAATTACCACCATTTATCTCATCAAGTAATCAAATATTTCAACTCAACCTAAATAAGATGGTTTGTGACGTGTGTTCATTTCCTATAGTGCAGTATTAGTAATATTCTCATAAACATTTGAAATTTTATCAGATGTTTTGTACCATTAATTTCCTTCACATTGTATTTAAGTACAAATCCGAAGATCTTTTAACATAAATCATTCACTGACAGAATTCAGGTTAGCCCTCCGATTTCTCCTTAAAGCCTACTATAAATTCATAAAAGCATCGCCGCGGCGGATTAGCCGTGCGGACTGGTACGCCGTGCAGCGGCGCGCGCGGCCGTTCGCCGTCGGCGGTTCGAGTGTCCCCCCTCGGGCATTGGTGTGTGTGTTGTCCTTAGGTTAGTTCAACATAGTTTAAGTAGTTTGTAAGCTATGGAGTAAAGACCAAGCAGTTGAGTCCGCTAGAAAATGTTCAAATGTTTGTAAAGCTTATGGGACTTACCTACGGGGTCATCAGTCCCTAAACTTACAAACTACTTATGAACTACTTACGAACTAGGACGGCACAAATATCCATGCCCGAGGGGGGGTTCGAACCCCCGACCGTAGTGGCCGTGCAGACCGTGACTGGAGCGCCTCAGTCACCTCGGCCACCGCGGCCGGCGAGTCCGCTAGACATCGCATATCATTCAACAGATCATGCACTAATGACTTTCATCCAGTTGCAAACCACACAAAGAGCTAGAAAGACAGGAGCATAATGTGTGACTTTCGGTTTCGCCAACAAGTGTTCGTAATATTACTACTGTCGGTTATTTTACATATCTCATCGGCGTGAGCGATGTTTACGTCTACAATGACTGGAGACAACATGCGTGACAGACGCTATACTATCAACGAAACTTCCTTTCCTTCACAAAAAAGTGTATTGCCTATATGAGTCCTATTCTTCATTAACGAAATAATTACTGATTTCTCTTGAATAAGACGATATCGGATTTCGCAGGATGATATTGAAATGAAGGATATTATTAAGATTTTCTAATCCCGTGGCGGACCGCAGAATAAGACAAAAAGGAGTATTCTGCGTAATGCAGGACTTATGGTCACCCAAAAGAAATTTCACCTACACAATGACAGGGAAATTTCTTGGATTGGGTAAAAAATTGCCGCGGTACAGTAGCCGAGGGTACTAATGCGCCTTGCTGCGGAGCGCGTGGTTGCTCGCCGTGGGAAGTTCGAGTCCTCTCTCTCGGGTATGGGTGTGTGTGTTGTCTTTAGCGTTAAGTTACTTTAAGTTAGTTTAAATAGTTTGTAAACCAAGGCATTAATGACCAATGTAGTTAAGTCCCTTAGATTTAAAAACAATTAAACATTTGAGTTTGAAAATTTGGTAAAAAATTGGCACTCAAATATGAAACACGGGTATACTTGGTTCACTTTTACTGGTTGCTTCCAAGCGTGATGAAAAGTTGTGTAGTGTGAACCAATTCAGAAATAAACAGCGAAACGTGAGTGTATGAAAGTACGTCTCTGAATAGATTTAGAAACCAGGCTTTAAACTGTAAGACATATCCAGGGGCAGATAGAGACTCTGATCATAACTTATCGGTTATGAACTGCAGATTAAAACTTAAGAGACTGCGGAAAGGTAGAAAAGTTAGGATATTGTACCTGGACAAATTGAAGGAACCAGAGGTGGTTGAGAGTTTCAGAGTGAGCATTAGGCAATGATTGCCTAAAACGGGGGAAAGTATGTAGTAGAAGAAGAATGGGTAGCTCTGAGAGATAGGGTAGTGAAGGCCGCAGGGGATCATATAGGCAGAAGGACAAGACCTATTAGAAATCCCTGGATAATACAGGACATACTGAATTGATGAGAGAAGAAAATATAAAAATTCAGCAAGTGAAGAAGGCAAAAGGGAGTACAAACGTCTGAAAAATGAGATTGACAAGAAGTGCAGACTGGCTAAGCAGGAGTGGATAGAGCACAAATGCAAGACCGTAGGATAATGTATAACTACGGGAAAGGTAGATACCGCCTACAGGAAAATAAAAGATATATTTGAAGACAAGAAAAGCAGCTGTATGGATGACAGGAACTCAGACGGGAAACCAGTTCTAAGCGAAGAGGGGAAAGCTGAACTGTGGAAGGAATATACAGAGGGTCTAGGAAAGGAAATAAACTTGAAGGCAGTATTCTAGAAATGGAAGACGAAGTTGAGGTAGGAGAAGAATTTGACACGGCGCTGAAGGATTTGAGTCGAAACAAGGCGTCTAGAGTAGATGATATTCCATCTGATCTACTGATATCTTTTGGAGAGCCAGTCATGAAAAAATTGTTCCACCTGGTTTGCAAGATGTATGAGAAAGGATAAATACCCTCCGACTTCAAGAAGAATACTGTAATTCCGATTCCGAGGAAGCAAGTGCAGTCAAAAGTGAATATTAGAGAACTATCAGTTTTATAAGTCATGGTTGCAAAATACTAACACGAATTTTTTACAGACTAATGAAACAACTTGTGGGATTCAACCTCGGGGATGATCAGTTCGGATTTAGAAAATATTTAAGAACACGGGAGGCAAATCTCACATTACGTCTTATCTTAGAAGATAAGGCAAGGAAAGGCAAACCTACGTTTTTAGCATTTGTAGATAGCTTTTGACTGTGTCGAATTGAATACAATGTTTCAAATTCTGAAGGTAGCAGGGGTAAAATATAGGGAGCGAAGACTCATATTCAACCTATACAAAAACCAGACAGCAGTTATTAGAGATGAAGGGCAAGAAAGGGATGCAGAGGTTGAGAAGGGAGTAAGATAGGGTTGTAGCCTTTCCCCAATGTTTTTCAATCTGTACATTGAACAAGCAGTGAAGGAATGCAAGGAGAAATATGGAGAGGGAACTGAAGTTTAGGGAGAAAAAATAAAAGCTTTGCGGTTTGCCGATGACATAGTAATTTTGTTAGAGACTGCAAAGGACCTGGAAGAGCAATTGAATGGAATGGATAGTGTCTTGAAAGGAAGCTATAAGATGAACATTAACAAGGGTAAAACTAAGGTAATGGAATGGAATGTCAGAAAATCAGGCGCGACGCTGAAGGAATTAAATTAGGTAATGAAACAATAAAAGTAGTGGATGAGCTTTGTTATTTGGATAGCAAAATAACTTCTGATCGCCGAAGTAGAGAAGATATAAAATGCAGAACGACTATGGGAATAAAAGCGTTTGTAAAGTAGTGAAACTTATTAACATCTGTTATTAATTTATAAGTTAGGATGTACTTTCTGAAAACATGTGTCTGGAGTGTAGCATTGGAAGGGGTTTAAACGTGAACGATAAGGAGTTCAGACAAAAATATGATAGAAGCTCGCTAATATGAAGCCATCGCAAAACTGTACGAGGTTAAAGCATGATTTCCATTTATTTCGTTGTTGCTGATCAGGTTAATCTAATAAAATCCATCCCAGACGTGTATCTGCAATCGTTTTCCAGAGATTATACAAGTAAAATTTGTTTACTTTCCATGAAGAAAGTTTAACCGGTACTGGATGGATTCAGACGTTTCCTAACCTTGAATCGAGTTTCTTTCCTGTATCGTGAAAGAACATATCAACAGTGTATTAAGTGAAACCAAATAGCAACTGTTGTACTTTGTAGGTTATTTATGAAATACAGATTTATTACCATCGTGCTACAGACGACTGATGAAAATTAGATGGGTGTTGTTGTTGTGGTCTTCAGTCCAGAGACTGGTTTGATGCAGCTCTCCACCCTACTCTATCCTGAGCAAGCCTTTTCATCTCCACATAAGAACGACAACCCACATCCACTTGGATCTGCTTACTATACGCGTCTCTTGGTCTCCCTCTGCGATTTTTACCCCACACACTTCCCTCCAACGCTAAATTCACAATTCCTTGATGTCTAAGAATGTGTCCTACCAATCTATCCCTTCTTTTAGTCAAGGTATGCCAGAAATTTCTTTTCTCTCCAATTCGGTTCAGTACCTCCTCATTAGTTACGCGATCTACCCACGTAATCTTCAGCATTCTTCTGTAGCACCACATTTCAAAAGCCTCTATTCTCTTTCTGTCCACACTGCTTATCGTCCATGTTTCACTCCCATACAAGGCAACACTCCATACAAATGCCTTCAGAAAGGACTTCCTTAGGCTTAAATCAATATTCGATGTTAACAAATTTCTCTTTTTCAAGAACGCTTTTCTACCCATTGCCATTCTGCATTTTATATCATCTGTACTGCGACCATCATTTGTTATTTTACTGCCCAAGTAACAAAACTCATCTACCTCCTTTATTGTTTCGTTACCTAGTCTAATTCCTTCAGCATCACCTGATTTTCTTACACTGCACTCCATTACCCTAGTTTTACTCTTGTTAATGTTCATCTTATATGCACCTTTCAGCACACTGTCCATTCCGTTCAATTGCTCTTCCAGGTCCTTTGCTGTATCTGACAGAATTACTATGTCGTCGGCAAAACGCAATGTTTTTAATTCTTCACCCTGAACTTTAATTCCTTCTCCAAATTTCTCCTTGCTTTCCTTTATAGCTTGCTCAATGTACAAATTGAACAACATTGGGGAAAGGCTACAACCCTGTCTTACTCCCTTTCCAACCACTGCAACCCTTTCATGCCCTTCAACTCTGACAACCGCTGTCTGGTTTTTGTACAAGTTGCAAATAACCTTACGCTCCCTATATTTTACTCCTGCTTGCTTCAGAACTTGAAAGAGTTTATTCCAATCAACATTGTCAAAAGCCTTCTCCAAATCTACAAAAGCTAGAAATGTTGGTTTGCCTTTTCTTAATCTATCTTCTAGGATAAGCCGTAAAGTGAGTATTGCCTCCCGTGTTCCTACATTTCTCCTGAACCCAAACTGATCTTCCCCGAGGTCTGCTTCTACCAGCTTTTCCATCCTGCTGTATATAATTCGTGTTAATATTTTGCAACCATGACTTATTAAACTGATGGTTCTGTAGTTTTCACACCTGTCTGCACCCGCTTCCTTTGGAATGGGGATTATAACATTTTTCTTAAAGTCTGAGGGTACTTCGCCTGTCTCATACATCTTACACACAATGTGAAACAATTTTGTCATGGCTGGTTCTCCCAGAGACTTCAGTAACTCTGACGGAATATCATCTACTCCAGGGGCCTTGTTTCGACTTAGATCTTTCAGTGCTCTGTCAAATTCATCTCTCAGTATTGTATCTCCTATTTCATCTTCATCTACATCCTCTTCCCTTCCTACAATAGTGTCTCGAAGTTCATTTCCTTTGTAGAGCCCCTCTATATACTCTTTCCACCTTTCAGCTTTCCCTTCTTTGCTGAGAACTGGTTTTCCATCAGTGTCCTTGATATTCATAGAGCTGTTTTTCTTATCGCCAAATGTTTCTTTTATTTTCCGGTAGGCTGTATCTATTTTTCCCCTATTTATACATTCTTCTACATCCTTGCATTTGCCTTCTAGCCATTCCTGCTTAGCCATTTTGCACTTCCTGTCAATCTCATTTCTTAGTCGTCTGTACTCCATTTTGCCTGTTTCATTTACTGCATTTTTATATTTTCTCCTTTCATCGATTAAATTTAGTATCTCCTGTGATATCCAAGGATTCTTTGTAGGTCTTGCCTTCCTACCTATTTTGTCCTCTGCTGCCTTCACTATTTCATCTCTCAATTTTACCCATTCCTCCTCAACTGTTTTATTTTCCCCTGTTTCTGTCAATTGTTGCCTGAAGCTCCCTCTGAAATTCTTAAGAACTTCAGGTTCCTTCAATTTATCTAGGTCCCATCTCCTTATATTCCTACCTTTCTGTAGTTTCTTCAGTTCTACAGTTCATAACCAACAAGTTATGGTCAGAGTCTATGTCTGCCCCTGGGTATGTCCTACACTTCAAAACCTGGTTCCGAAATCTATGTCTTACCATTATAAAATCTATCTGGTATCTCCCGGTGTTTCCTGGTCTCTTCCACGTATACAACCTTCTTTTGTGATCCTTAAACCAGGTGTTTGTTATAACTAAATTATGTTCCGTGCAAAATTCTACCAGGCGGCTTCCTCTTTCATTCCTTTTGCCCAGACCATATTCACCCACTATCTTCCCTTCCCTTCCTTGTCCTACTACCGAATTCCAGTCTCCCATAACAACTAAGTTTTCCTCTCCCTTAATTGTATGAATAATTTCCTTTAGCTCCTCATATATTTCTTCGATCTCCTCATCATCGGCAGAGCTAGTTGGCATATAAACCTGTACTACTGTTGTCGGTGTTGGCTTCGTATCTATCTTGATAATGATAATGCGATCGCTGTGCTGGTCATAGTAGTTTACCCGCATTCCTATTTTCTTATTCATTATCAATCCTACTCCTGTGATACCCCCAACTGATTTTGTATTTATAATCCTGTACTCGCCTGACCAGAAATCCTGTTCATCATGCCACCGAACGTCACTAATCCCCACTATATCTAACTTCAACCTGTCCATTTCCCTTTTTAAATTTTCTAATTTTCCTACTCGATTAAGGGATCTAACATTCCACGCTCCGACCCGTAGAAGGCCAGTATTGTCTTTCCTGATGATCACATCCTCCTGAGTAGTCCCCGCCCGGAGATCCGAATGGGGGACTATTTTACCTCCGGAATATTTTACCCGAGAGGATGCCATCATCATATGTTCACACAGTAGAGCTGCATGTCCTCGGGAAAAATAACGGCTGTAGTTTCCCCTTGCTTTCAGCCGTTCGCAGTAGCTGTGTGGCAAAGCCACATTAGCTGATGTTACAAGGCCAGCTCAGTCAATCATCCAGACTGTTGCCCCTGTAACTACTGAAAAGGCTGCTGCCCCTCTTCAGGAACCACACGTTTGTCTGGCCTCTCCACAGATACCCCTCCGCTGTGGTTGCACCTACGGTACGGCTATCTGTATCGTTGAGGCACGCAAGCCACCCCACCTCGGCAATGTCTGTGGTTCATGGGAGTGGGATGGGTAGATCACGTAACTAATAAGAAGGCGCTTAACCGAAATGAGGAGAAAAGGAGTTTCTGGCATATCCTGACTAAGAGAAGGGATAGATTGGTAGGACACATTCTGAGACATCAAGGTGTTGTCAACTTAGCAACAGAAGGAAGTGTGTGGGGTAAAAATTGTAGAGGGAAACTGAAGGACCAATACAGTAAGCAGTTTCAAAAGGATATAGGTTGTCGAACGTATTCTCAGATAAAAAGACGTGCACAGGACAGGGTAGCGTGGAGAGCTGCAACAATGGACTGCATTTATGGACTGAAGACCACAACAACAATTCTGTACTTCATTTAACAAATACTTGTTAGTTGCAGGTGCTATTGATGTTGTAGCTGCTTGTCAGTACGAGGCGCGCGCTTCGGTTGACTAACAGACCTCGTCCAAGATCCTTTGGTTTAAAACAATTGTTATTCAACAAGTAAAACTAAAGAAAACATAGGTCAGGAAATGTTTAGTTGCGAAGTTACGGCTAATAAAAGATTTTGTCTGCAATTTAGGAACCTCGTTAATATGAAGCCATCGCAAAACTGTACGAGGTTAAAGCATGATTTCCATTTATTTCGTTGTTGCTGATCAGGTTAATCTAATAAAATCCATCCCAGACGTGTATCTGCAATCGTTTTCCAGAGATTATACAAGTAAAATTTGTTTACTTTCCATGAAGAAAGTTTAACCGGTACTGGATGGATTCAGACGTTTCCTAACCTTGAATCGAGTTTCTTTCCTGTATTGTGAAAGAACATATCAACAGTGTATTAAGTGAAACCAAATAGCAACTGTTGTACTTTGTAGGTTATTTATGAAATACAGATTTATTACCATCATTTTTCAAAAGTAAATTCTCTACAACTTCTGGTAAAAACGTTGTGCAGTTGTCTGGAATTCTAAAAAAAGTGGGCCAAGTAGTAAATAAATTACAAATGTTCCCGAATCATTTCCTTGCTTCTCTGGAATTTATGGAGAACTACTGCAGATACTCGGCTAGACCATGTTCTACTAAACTCACCAAATTAATAACAACCAAATACATGGAACTCGTGCTTTACTGTAAGGTCGTCCAGTTTTGCGATGGCTTCATATTAGCGAGGTTTCTAAATTTCAGGAAAAACCCTTTTATTAGCCGTCACTCCGTAACTAAACATTTGCGGACCTATGTTTATATGAACTTTTTTCTTTAGTTTCACTTGTAGAATAACATATTAAAATATTTGCATATCTTCGTGAATCACCCTGTATAAGTTATCGACTTTTTATAACTAATTTTCTTATTGATGTAATTTATCTTACATTGCTAATTTGTGATTGTAACTAACAATTTATGTATTGTTCAGTAATGTCTGCTACTATACGCCTCAGTCCACGAGGGTCAGGGACACGTCGCGGCAAGGAGGTGGTGCGAGGAGTAGAACATTATGCGGCAGTGAGGACTGTAGCAGGTATTCGACCTGGTCGTCAATACTGGAAAAGTTATATGCACTGAAATTTGCTAGTGAATAATGAAGCTAATGAGTTTGGAAAACATAGATTCCTATTGGAAAGTCAGCGAACTGGTATATGTTTCAGAAGGAAAATAACAGACATGTTCACAAAATGTTTTTACATTTCATTTGATAATAAGGTGACCGGTTTCGATCTCTTCTGAGACCATCAACGGTGAGATGAATCAGTCTGATGAAACCGGTCACCCTATTATCAAATAATTTGGGAACGTGACTGAACTATTACGTTCTGAAATGATAAAGCTGCCAGACGACTGTGGAAAGACGCACAGATGGAATGGGCGGGAGCAGACGAATGGCGTATGGGAAATTATCAGTCGAGTGTGTGTATGTGTATGTGTGTGTGTGTGTGTGTGTGTGAGAGAGAGAGAGAGAGAGAGAGACAGACAGAGACAGAGAAATATTTAGATGTTTCAAGCAACATTTATTGTAAATAAAAGCAAAAGCCCACATCATTTTTCCAAAAAAGAATTTTTAATTTAGACATAAAATAATAAAGTCAAAATGGGATGCATGAATAAAAGATTATCTTGATAGAATAAATAAAGTAAAAATTATGACTCTGATTACATAAGATAGTTTAATTCTATCACTTTTAGTATCAAAAACTAAAGTGCATCTTACACCTTAATCTCTATATATATACGGTCGGAGGTTCGAATCCCCCTCGGGCATGGATATTTGTGCCGTCCTTAGTATGAGCTAGTTCATAAGTAGTTTGTAAGTTTAGCGACTGATGACCCCGTAGTTAAGTCCCCTAAGCGCTACAAATATTTGAACATTTCTCTATATATAAAAATGTTGTGTTGGTTTGTGTGTGTTTGAAAATCTCAATCTCGATTGAGCTACTAATTTGTCACGACGTTGGAATGTAACACAGGAACGTTTTTAGATACTTATTTATATAATATTACACTTAACAGACACACACACACACACACACACACATGACACTTTTGCCATTTTTGGCAACATCTTTTCCACATTGAAAAATTTATGTAAATGCGTATATGATGTATTATATATAAAAGACAGGTATGTAAAAACATGCGCGTAATCCATTAGTACGTTGAATCAATATTTCAAAGCATTCAGTCAAGAACGTTCGAAGATATAAGATTTTGAACATAAGACTAAACATGGTTCTAAGTTAGATTCCTAAGACGAGATACAGGAAGGGTAGGCAATGACGAAGAAAGGCAATGACGAAGAAAGTCTTGTGAACTACTGTTGAACACGTTTTACGAAAACTTGTCTTGAGCAGTTAAATCGACGACCCACTCGCATTGGAAATATTTTACACCTTATAGTAACAAACAGGCCTCGCCACATCAGCGATGTCCGTGTAGAGACAGGGGTTAGAGTTCACGATGTCGCGACAACGGTTACGAAAGTAAGTAAATTAGACAAGAACGCTACGAGAGCTTTATGTTACAAAGCACTGTTACGAAATTGTTTGCGTTCCTCTTAGAGAATAAATGGACTAGCTCCTGTACGGTGGACGTAGTGGAATTATAAGAAAAATTTAAGTGCATTGTAAATAAAGTGCTGGATAAGTATGAACCGACAAAGTGGTTTAAGGATGGAAAAGATCTACCGTGGTCTAATAACAAGATTAGAAAAATGCTGAGAAGGCAAAGGCAGTTGCAGGGTTCGTTCAAATAAAAATCAAACGAAGACAAAAGTTAGTAGAGATTCACGCGTTTATATATATGTAAACCCTCATAACTCAGCAAAAGATCTCAACGAGAACCAGAAAAAATTATGACTATGTACAATCAATAAGCAGGTCGGAGAACTCTGTTCAGTCTATGTTGATCATTCTGAGGTGATGTTAGCAAAGGGAAAGCTGAAGTTTTAAATTTCACGTTTAAGAACATACTGTCATTTGATCATCGTAAAAACTCCCAAATGGAGAACGTAGTTATCGCCGAGGTGGAGTAGCTGAGCGGTCTAAGGCGCCTCGCTGCGGAGTGGGCGGTTGTTCACCGTCGGAGGTTCGAGTCCTCCCTTGTGCATGGGTGTGTGTGTGTGTGTTGTCCGTAGGTTAGTTTACCTTAGTTTAAGTAGTTTGTAAGCTACGGACTGATGACCACGCAGTTTGGTCTGATAGATTTACAACCATTTGAATATTTTTCATAGTTATAGGCATCCTGATGTACAGAATCAGCTGAGACAGCAGACAACAAGTCACTAAGGCCGGATGGTAACCCAATTCGGCATTAGCCTCTTTGCTTAATTTTTATTTATGGAGAATTTTTGGTGCATCGCAAAAGTCCCAAGCGATTGGAAGAAAGCGCTTATAGGAAAGTCTGACATTATTAAAGAACAAAATCAATTTGCAGTTGATTGTGTGAACAATATGGTGGAGCTCTTTGATACGGAAAAGCATCTGTCCAAGCATCTGCTTGTTTTAGATAGCACCACTCCTATGAAACTCAGCTTGCCATTACGCAGGCAGACTGCATTTCCTTTGTTTCCGAAAGGTGTTTGTCACGTGGCGCACTTCATACTACTAACGAAAGCACGAGCATATGAAATGGGACCGAAGAGATGTAAGTGGCTCGAAGATGTGACAGAACACAGAACGGCTAGTGTTCATGAAAGACAACGGTATCGTGAGGAGTGACCCAAAGGAGTGTGATGGGACGTTATTATTTTATGTTTAGATAAATAATCTGACGGTCAGACTGAGAAGCAATCTATAGCTTCAGTGGTTTAGGAAAAGGTGACATCACTGAATGTATTGATACTGGATAAGTTAGACAAAATTTCTACTTGGTGCGTGGAATGATAGCTATCCCTACATATAGAAAAATTGAAGGAGATGCAGATGAGTTGCAAAAACAAACCCGTCATGTTGGAATGAAGCATTAATGTATGCTACTTGACACAATCACATCGATTAAATATCTAGGGGGTTACGTCGCAGAGCTGTAGGAAATCGAACTATCATGTCTGGACAGTTGTGGAGGAGGCGTGTGGTTGATTTCGATTTATTAGGAGAATTTTGCGAAGCTGTGATTCATATGCAAACAAGACTGTATATAATATGATTGTGCGACCCCTTCTTGAGTATTGCTCCATTTGGGATCCCCACCAGATCGGCTTAAAGAGATATAAACACTTAATATTTGGTTGAAAAGCGTTCTTGGCTGTTGTCCTCTATAAATTGAGTGAAAGGATCGTTCTTCAAAGATGTCAAACTTTTAGTAAATTCCTAAATTTAATTCTTAGATTAGGAAATAGGGAGGTGGTGAAGGAGAGAAAGAGAAAGTAAGAAGACTGATGGTAGGGAAGAGGAAGTGGACAAACGGGGGATGGAGGAAGAGGAGGAACTAATGTTAAAATTATATTGCGTACTCCTTAATTTTTGCCTGTCATACAGCCTTGAGCATGTTTTCATATAAAAACCTAAGCTATAAATCTGTAGAAAAAAATTTATGTAATATGTTGTATAATTTCATTAATCGATATAACATACTGTACTTATTTTCATATCTTTGCTGTAAACCAAAGACTTTGCTTTATCTTTGGAGTGTGTCTTGCACTCGCAGTTGTTGCTTTTAAAGAGTCGTTGTGTGACCTTCGTGCAGGGGAGTCGATGTGTGGCTGTCGTGGAGAGCAGTCTTGTGTGATTATGGTAGAGTTGAGTCGATGAGTAGTAGTCGTGGAATTGTCGAGTTAGTCTGTCTGTGTGTTAGAATCGAACAGTAAAAATTCGGAAAGTTTAAGCCAAGTCTGCAGATTGTAATTTTTGTATGGAAATTAATCTGTCTCAAATAAGGTAAAACTTGTATTTTTCTATTGTTATGTATGGTAGCCTGTATTTGAATTGTAGTTGGTGTTGTCTTCTTTTGCTAATGAATACTGTTTAGTGCAGCCTGCATTTATCATTTAACCCTGAGTCATTTTACCAGTTCCTCATTCCTTTCACCAATTTGAATTGCAATGCGTTCTGATCATTGTTTCTTGTGATAGTGTTGCATAATTATTGTGTTTGCAAATTTATGTGTTAATTAGAACAGTTCATTGTAGGCATTCTGTCATGATCAATTGGTTTATTAATGAGAGCAGGGAGTAGTTTGTTCATAAATCCAGTAAAGTTCATAGTTAGAGATTTTCTCAGTCTTAATGAAAGTTCAAATTATTAAGTCAGTTAATGTTAGTAACAGTTAATGTGATCTGTCTGATCAGAAGAGAAGTAGGTCACGTAAAGAGTTAAGAAATACTTGCAGTGAGTGATACTTGAAATCTTTACCAGATTTGTAGAACATTTTTTATTACGTTGAACCAATATGGTAATTGTCGTTCAGATAGGCACATTATCAAGTGCAGTGATTTTGATAGCCAATTAATATCAAATTGTTTGACATCCTGTTTATTCAAGTGACAAAATTATCACAGTAGTAGCACGCTGTTTTGTTGACTCGCAGTCGAATTGTGCCTGTATAGTCTGGCTATTGGTATATGGTGCACACTAACAGATCTGAACATTTCATATGCTCACATTGTTTCTCACACACGAGATTAATGTGTACACAAATTACGAGTTTAATTACTTATTAACTACTGTACAATTTAAAGTGTTATCCGTTGCGAGTCAAACAAAACCACATACAAGTGAGATTATTGCATTCCATGTCAGTTGCAATTTATTCTAACAGGGCAAAAGAAGGTACTAAGTCTCATTGCTTAGTCAAGTTATTTTGTAACGAAAACCACAACAGAAAATTTATTTGTGAATTTTAGCGGGCACGGTCACTTAACACAATGACTCGCTTGTTCACACACACACACACACACACACACACACTACCTTTATCATTCAAACAAACACACACTACTTTTAATGTTAAATAAGAAATAAATGCTGTTAATCCCCAGGCTTTTAATGTAAATGAAAAATATTCTAACTTTCGTTTCGTAGTACAGAGCCAAGACAACGCAAAGGTCAATTTTTATTTATTTCATTGGTGAATCTATGTTTGCAAGAATTATTTTGTTTCCTTTACAATTGATATCAGACTGGGACACAATGAAGCGAGACCAGGTTAAGCATGGAAATGCGCGGTATTATTATGTTCCAAACGTCTTGTGTGAAATTGAGATTCTTCAGCGACCTATATCTGTAATTCATCGCAGAAATTAGGGGTCAAGTACTTTGGATAGCTCTTGGCCTATATCTGTCAGAAGAATGGAAACATTGTAGCTATCATTCAGTAAAGGGTCAAAGTTTAAATGCTCCGAATTTTCTGGTGTCCATCCAAATCGAGTAAATCGGTTGTTTTTAGCACATTACACGTGTTTGCAGTGGGCGTAATATGGCTTTAGAAATCACCTTTTATTCCTGGGCGGTTCCTGAGAAAACTAATTAAATAAATAAGAAAATTAAAAATTTCATAAATTGTAATTTGGGTACCACAACCACGTAATGTGGGAATGGCCACTTCAATACTTTCTATTCATTGAAAAAAAAATGTCCTTAAGATGATATTCTTCATCGAGATGGAGAGTGACAAACTAAGTAACTAGCAATAGCAGATTTTTCGTATTTCAATAATATATACTGCAGACATTTATCTAGACTCGCCATTTCGCCCTTTTCGAAAGTCTTTCAAATGTTCATAAACTTATTGGACCAAACTGCTATCTCACAGTCCCACTCGCCCGAGGCATGGCACCAATGTCTTAGTCCACGCGGCGATGGTACTGTAGGCGGTGTACGATGCAAATCACAGGACATCTGCACGATACATTGCATTCCGTATACACTCGGAGGCTTCATTCGGCGAGGCTTCTACTGCATATTGTCATGGGTCTCTCTCTGCCCGGGTCATCGGTCCTTAAACTTATACACTAATAAAACTAACTAATGCTTAAGAAGGAAGAAAAGAAAAAAAACCACACTTAAGTTCGAGGGCGGTCATAAACTTCCGGTAGCCCAGTCAGTAGGATGATGTAATAGACCACGTGACTGCTCCCGCGGGGCTCGAAAATCTTTATTCATTATCATGATAAACCCGAAAAACCACACCGTTTAGGTGACTGAAGTGCGAGTTGTGGCGAGAGACGTCGTTCAGGCTGTTCTGAAACTTACTATCCCATTTGAGAAAAGTCTCCTTGGCAAACAATTTGATGTTTGTATACCTTACAGATTGCTTTGTTCGCTCAATGAAGGGGTCTTTTAATTTTCTTTAGTCATCCTACTTACTGCGCAGCATCCCATTTAGTAAAGCATTGCAACAACATGTTCAAATGTTTGTAGAACTTATGGGTCTTAACTACGGGGTCATCAGTCCCTAAGCTTACAAACTACTTATGAACTAGCTAAGAATAAGGACGGCACAAATATCTACGCCCGAGGGGGGAATTCCAACCCCCGACCGTAGTGCCCATGCGGACGTGACTGGAGCGCCTCAGTCCCCTCGGCCAGCATTGCAACATGTTTTAAAGGGAATGCAGAGTAGAGTAGTCTTTTTGTATGGTCGATTGTACTCTTATTACATTTAAATTTGAGCTCATAACGATATCTCATTTAGTTCTCGAGATATTGGTCCATGCAAAATAGTGTGCGGTAGCAAAATCTTCGGAAACGCTGCTTTAATCTTTTCAACAGAATCTTTCTTTGTTTTTTTTTTCTGCGACAGGAGTGGGTATTATCATTTGGGGGTCTCTTTGTTATAGATTATAGGCCTCTTATACGCGTATACTCGATCCGACGCTCGAAGTGCGTTGCTAGGATTGTTGTGTTCAAATGTTTGTAAATGTATCGGACCAAACTGCGCGGTCATCAATCCGTAGCTTACAAACTACTTAAACCTAGGTAAACTAACCTAAGGAGAAACACACACACCCATGGCTCAGGGAGGACTCGAACCTCCACGGCGAGCAACCGCGCGCTCCGAAGCGCGACGCTTTAGAGGATTGTTGTGTTATGTCAGTACGTCGCAAATGCTGATCAAATAGACGGTGATGGACAAATGAACCGCCGGCCGCGGTGGCCGAGGGGACTGAGGCGCTGCAGTCACGGTCTGCACGGCCACTACGGTCGGTGGTTCGAATCCCCCCTCGGGCATGGATATTTGTGCCGTCCTTAGGATTAGCTAGTTCATAGGTAGTTTGTAAGTTTGAACAAATGAACCATCTGGGTATCTACCTTTCGAAACAGGAAACTGACAGTGAGAATGGGGTCAGCGAATTGCGTTTTGTGCCTCGTCATGTATTGCACTAGTTAGACTTGAGAGTAATGCACGCGGATGTGGGCTGCTCGGACAGCAGTAGCGCGCAGGGTGATCTGTTTTGCCGGGCCTGCAGCCGTCAGGGCGTGAGTAATGGTAGGGAGCAGGCGGTGCAGAGATGCAAGTCACGAGCGCAGAGTAGGGAGCAGAGCGGGCAGCGCCGTGTGTTTACGGGAGGCGCGGTGTGGCGCATGCGGGCGACGGGCAGCCGGTAGCCGGTAGACACGGCCGGGCACTGGGTCAAGGCCCCGGATTCCACCGCCAGGCTCGCAGCCGTGCTGCCCTGCCCCAGGAGCGGCGCACACCAACAGTCGCGCGAGCCGGTCCAGCCAGCACTGCGAGTCAGCGCCAGTCGCGTGATCCGTGACGCACTGCCATTAAGTCCTTTCTATACGAGACGAGCAACACGCACAAGGAAGACGTTGTCAGCTGCAGCGCTCCTTACGGTAGACCGTCCAACTACAGAGAAGCGTTCAAACTGTACGCATTTGTTGAGTCGTCTGCTTCACGCGTCTACTTCGTTTGTTGTCAACTTACAGCAAATGAATCGCCGCGTTAACATCACTTTTCGATATGTTGTGATGATTAAAACGTTTGTTTGTGTTTTAGACTGCCACTGTGAAACTATATTCAATTGTTTTCGTGCAGTTCATGCGAAACTTAGGGATGGGCAAAATTTTATAAATACATATATACATCGTAACGATATTTATAATAAATTTCGATTTTATTGAAATAAGAATATCGATTTTTCGATATATCGGTGAAATCTTTACATAGAATGCTAAATTAATAATAATGATTATGTAGCCAAGATCGCATTTTTCATTTATTATGTTACCGGTTTCGGCGTACTCGACGCCATCTTCAGACCTGTCGTAATTTACATAATTTCAAGACATTTTTATATACTAAAAGAGTACATCCAGGTTGAGGCATCGTTAAACATAAAATTAGTAGTCACACATAAAAAGTATATATCCATCTTCTAATGGTTTTGCAGAGATGTACTTCAAAGTCTAAGTACAATACTAATTGAAGATACTGGACTTCAATTAGTATTGTACTTTCAAGTACCTCACTGCAAAACCATTAGAAGATGGATATATACTTTTTATGTGTGACTACTAATTTTATGTTTAACGATGCCTCAACCTGGATGTACTCTTTTAGTATATAAAAATGTCTTGAAATTATGTAAATTACGACAGGTTTGAAGATGGCGTCGAGTACGCCGAAACCGGTAACATAATAAATGAAAAATGCGATCTTGTCTGCATAATCATTATTAAACAATCATAGATCGCCCCATGAGTTCCTTATACAGCTAAATCAATAATTTTAATCAAAACCACAGAAATTATCAACATACAATTAAAAATTGACAAATATTTTATAATTTTTTAACAGTAATCAATAAATTTGTGGTATTTGCAGACTTTTATAAATTTTACCACATAATTTACATGAAACAGGTTTAATTTTAGCTTCTTTCGTAAAGAACTTCCAAACGGCGAACATAGTTGACTTGAAAATAACCTGGTGGAAGTCGAATGACACACCAACAAGATATCGGACACGCCGCCACACAACTGATGAAGTGAACTAGATGGTGGCGTAGAAACACTAGGTGAAGTCCCGACAACTCTCTAACAATAAAGAACACGCAAACAAAGGGGAAAGCACAGTGCAGTTACGAAAACTTGGCCTCTGCCTGCGACGTTTCACAACAATTACGCCTAATTCGTGTTTCTACCAACAAACTTTTTTCCTTCAGTGTGTGAGAGTGATATCACTAGTTAGTTTTATTTTACAATGAAATAATCATTACACTTGTCCATTAACATTTCTGTAACCCCCTTTCATAAAGTCAAACTGATCAGTACGGTGCAGTGAGCAGAGCTCAGGAGTAAAGAGGTTGCCAGCATTGAACCGTTCCTCCACGCATTCTATGCCTCTTTGCCACCTATCAACGCCCAACGACCATTAAAGAATCTAATCTAATTTTTAAAAAAAGGGTGGCTTTTGAAAATATCGCTTTCGATATTCAAAATTTAATGTCGATATATCGGAGAATAAAATGTCGGAGATAAATATCGATAAATTTCCAAACAAATATCGATATTTTGATATATCGATATTTTTTGCCCATCCCTAGCGTAACTACGTCGCTCACATGTTTTAACGTCCTCATTATAAAATGCGATTACATACTTCCAGTCCCTGCGGTTTGAGGCGCCTATGTATTTAATGAACAAGCTCAGATGTCTATACATAGACCTTTCACTTTGATTAAGCTTCAAATAATGCTTACCAAAAACAAATACTTCATCTTTTAACTACAGCATATTTCAGGAAAGATAGCAAATATTTTAGAAGATGATAACAAAGACGATTTGCAGTTAAAATTTCATATAACATGTGTCCAATTTTTATTGGGTACAGAGATACAGCTCTTGGTATGTACAACAAACTGTTTTGGATATTTTGACTGATTCTTTCGTCGGTTCTTAGTAGAGCACCATATTGACTTTTATTTAAATAATCGGGTTACGGCGTAGTTTAAAGTTTGAATATGTCCTAGTAAACAGAAAACCCGGTAACTATGTGGAAATGAACATGTAGAACATACACAAAATTCTACTTTTAAGTAAGTGTGATGTACTTCCAAGAACCGACGGATAAATCAGTGAAAATTTCTTGATTTACATTTGCTCTATGTTTGTTTGCCGGCCGCGGTGGCCGAGGGGACTGAGGCGCTCCAGTCACGGTCTGCACGGCCACTACGGTCGGGGGCTCGAATTCCCCCTCGGGCATGGATATTTGTGCCGTCCTTAGTCTTAGCTAGTTCATAAGTAGTTTGTAAGTTTAGGGACTGATGACCCCGTAGTTAAGTCCCATAAGATATACAAACATTTCAACATTTTTATGTTTGGATTTCATATTAACAGCTATGTCTTTGTATTCAATAAAAATTGTACACAGGTTATACGAAATTTTTAATGCAATTCCTCTATAGCGTCACCTCCTAAAATACTTACGACTGAGTCGAAAAACTACGTTCCTCTGAGCAGGAGACAAGTACACATTCTCAAACAAATTCCCGACTTGGCTTCGTTTGTCAGCTGGGTTCCCTATTCGGTCGTCTGCGCGGGCGCGAAGCACTTCCATATGCGTCAGAATAGCATCCATCCTATTCCGTCTACTAGCGATCGTATGCGTGCATCTTGTGCAAGTGGACGCGTCTACACTATACGCGGACGGCGTGACCGGTGCATCATGAGTAATCTCGTAAGCTCTCACTTCCCGTGTAGAAAGGGCTTTACATCCCGTTTAGAATTACTCCGCGTCCACACAATGGTCCAACGCTGGGGCCAACATTGGCCAATATTTTTGCGGCTGCGCCCATACATTGGATCCAATATACAGCTGAATTCCATGGGATCCAACGTAAAAAATTCTGATGCACAGATCGCTGCCGACGAATCAGCAATTTTGAGTGTAATTACATTTCGTCATTGTAAAATAAAAAAGAAAATAATGCAAAGGGAGGTTTTGAAGTGTGTTCCATCATTTCAGTAAGTTGTAAAATATGTTAGAAGTAATCGATACACATTAAAATTTAGAGTTGCTCCTTCGATGACTGAACTAAAAAAATAATAATAATTCTTTTAGCTGCTTAAGTTCTTTTGGCACTGACTCTTGGATTTCTTGCTACAGGAGCCAGTTTCTAACGCCTACACTTCCTTTTTAAAACAACTATGTAAGTGAGATCACTGCTAGTGCTTGAAGTTTGCAAAACAATTTGTGAACCTTGACAGGCAACGTTACTTAATGTTAATTTTTAAAATTTCATTCAGTAACCCAATGTTTCAAAAGCACTGTTACGCTTGAGAAGTTCAGATTTCCTTTTTATAGGTACATCCACTTAAGTGTTGTTACTGACCACGGCTAAAAGTTTCAGTGGCATTACGATTATTGTGTTTGCTTTCACGAAAGAATCTTTCTGGTACAGCTATAATTACAAAGACATTTTGAAACTTTAACCCGTAACTCGTACACCTAAAAATTGTAACACATTTGGTACACTGCCGGCCACGGTGGCCGAGGAGACTGAGGCGCTCCAGTCACGGTCTGCACGGCCACTACGGTCGGGGTTTCGAATCCCCCCCTCGGGCATGAATATTTGTGCCGTCTTTAGTATAAGGTAGTTGATAAGTAGTTTGTAAGTTTAGGGACTGATGACCCCGTAGTTAAGTCCCATAAGCTTAACAATCATTTTTGAAACATTAGGTACACCTGGTTCCTCTGGATCCACACACGGATTGTGTATGTTTTGGTTAAAACATGTGAAATTTAAATATTATTACTGTTTTAAAACTACATTTCTTATTTATGGTCACACTTACAGACGTTACGAAAAAAAGGACAATGAAGTGCAAAAAATATGAAATGGAAAACGCATACATTCCCAAAGTCCTACACATCAGTTACAAACTATACGCTACACAATTGAAACTTCACATTTAAACACAAAAGGGACTATGTTTCACAACTTTAAAACAGAAGAAAAGTTCAAAAGCAATCTAAAAATTCCCGCAAGCTCCTCGTCTCGAAAATTTTAGGATCACATTTTCAACCGAAGAATTACGTGATTTATGAAAACAGTAAACAATAGCAAGAACTAGGACAAAAATTCAATTTTAAATTGTTATCGTCTTTATCAGCCATTTCAGTTACTTTATTCATCCAAACTACAGATTATTCTGGATACAAAACAGTGGAACATCCCAAACACACTGGTGTGGAAGATCAGCACACTCCCACGATACATTCCTATCTTTATAAATTTATCCATGTTATTTGGATGTTTTTGAGGTCTGCGACTGTATTATAAGCTTTTTTGGAATGATTAATACTGCATCAGTCACTATTTATAAATATTTTTATTGGCACGACGCGTTTCGGCAGCATGCTGCCATCATCGGGTGCATTTTTACAGTTACTGGTTACATTCTTGATGTATTGTGTTTTGTGTTGTGGATAACCTCACTGGCATCCACAACACAAAACACAATACATCAAGAATGTAACCAGTAACTGTAAAAATGCACCCGATGATGGCAGCATGCTGCCGAAACGCGTCGTGCCAATAAAAATATTTATAAATAGTGACTTATGCAGTATTAATCATTCCAAAAAATTCCTATCTTTGTTACATAGACACACTGAGCATCTTTTAGAAATGTAGTTGGGTCCCTGGGACCCAGGTGTACCTGTTATGGGTTAATATAAACGGAGACGAAGAACAAACGAATAAATAAACAGCTTTCTAGAAGAGCAGGCGACAAAGAATGAAATAACGTGGACGCTAATGTGTGAAGGGTGTACGGATATTCGGCCAACGTCCTTTGATTTTTGGTCAAAATATCGACAAGGAACGGAGCCATACCAACGTTGGCCTCAACATTGGTTCCACTGCTATTTCACCGAGCTATACATTGGACAAACACTGTTGGCACCAACTTGGTTCCAATGTGTGGGCCCAAACTTAAAGCTCGTGCAAGACGTCGTGGCCCGTGCGCAGAAACGCATTCTCGAGTTTGTGCGCAGGGCGTGTCCATTCCTTTGTTTGTGAGGAGCTGCCCGCTAAGTTGAACGTTGCCTGCTGGGCCGTACACTTTGGCTGTTAACCCGGCAGCCCCGCGACCAGTAGGTAACACGCAAGTGAGGCTGCCGCCCCTCCAAAACAAAGGAGTGTACTCGCCCAGCGCCCAAGTTGAGAAGGCAGGGGCCACGACTTCTTGCACGAGCATTACTTTAGGACTGACAGCCACGAGAGAACCAGTGGAGGGGGAGCCCCCCGCGGGAGGCGCGAATTGCCGTCGGCCAATACCACGGCGCCTGACAACTAACCTTCCCCCGACACCACCATCCTTGCCTCTTGCATCGCGTTTGAAATTCAGGCAGCTTGCTGTCTTGATCTTTGTACTTTTGTCTAACTGCTTCAGAAGCGGTTATTTTATTCTAACTGCTGCAGAAGCGGTTATTTTATTCATTGGTAGTGTAATATTTTCTACATCTACATCCATACTCCGCAAGCCACTCGGCGGTTTGTGGCGGAGGGTACCTTGAGTACCACTAGCGGATCTCCCTCCTATCCAGTCACGTATTGTTCACGGAAAGAAATATTGTCGGTATGCCTCTTTGTGGGCTCTAATGTCTCTGATTTTATCCTCATGATATATAGCAATATACTGCTAGACTCCTCGGTAAGTGTATGTTCTCGAAACTTCGACAGAGGCCCGTACAGAGCGACAGAGCGTCTCTACTGCAGATTGTTCCACTGGAGTTTATCAATCATCTCCGTAACGCACCAAATGATCCTGTAACGAAGCGCGCTGCTCTCCGTTGGATCTTCTCTACTTCCTCTATCAACCCCACCGGGCACGGATCCCACACCGGTAAGCAGTATTCAAGCAGTGGGCAAACAAGTGTACTGTTATCTACTTCCTTTGTTTTCGGACTGCATTTCCTTAGTATTCTTCCAATGAATCTAAGTGGCATCTGCTTTACCGACGATTAATTGTACATGGTCGTTCCATTTTAAATCACTAATGCCTACTCCCAGACTATTATGGAATTAACCGCTTCCAGTTGCTACCTGCTATAGCGAAATGATAAAAAATCTTTCTTTCTATATATTGGCAGCACATTACACTTGTCTACACTGAGATTCAATTGTGATTTCCTGCACCATGCGTCAATTCGATTCAGATCCTCCTGCATTTCAATACTGTTTTCCATTGTTACAACCTCTCTATATACTACAGCATCACCCGCAAAAAGCCTCAGTGAAATTCCGATATTATCCACAACGTCATTTATGTGTACTGTGAACAGCAACGGACCCACGACACTCTACTGTGGCACACCCGACATCACTCTTACTTCGGAAGACTTCTCTCGATTGTGAATGACATGCTGCCTTCCGTTATCTAGGAACTCCTCAATCCAATCACACAATTGGCCTGATAGACCATAAGTTCTTACTATGTTCATTAATCGACTGTGGGGAGCTATATCAAACGCTTACGGGAGTAAAGAAACACAGCATCTACCTGAGAACCCGTGTCTGTGGCTCTCTGACTCTCGTGGGCGAATAGCGCGAGCTGGGTTTCACACGATCGCCTTTATCGAAATCAATGTTGATCCCTACAGAACAGATTTCTAGTATCCAGAAATGTCATTATACTCGAACATAATACATGTTCCAAAATTCTCCAACAGACCGACGTTAGAGATACAGGCATATAGTTTTAAACATCTGTTCGACGTCCCTTGAAAACGGGGATGAACTGCGTCGTTTTCCAATCTTTCGGAACGTTACGCTCTTCTAGAGACCTACGGTATACCACTGCAAGAAGGGAGGCAAGTTCCTTCGCGTACTCTGTGTAAAATCGAACTGGTATCCCATCAGGTCCTGCGGACTTTCCTCTTTTGAGCGATTTTAATTGTTTTTCTATCCCTCTGTCAATTATTTCGATATCTTCCATTTTGGAATCTGTGCGCCAATCTAGAGAAGTAACTACAGTGCAATCTTCCTCTGTGAAACAGCTTTGGAAAAATTCAGCCTTTGTAGTGTCATCCTCTGTTTCAATACCATTTTCGTCACAGAGTGTCTGGACATTTTGTTTTTATCCACCTACCACTTTGACATAAGACCAAAATTTCTTAGGATTTTTCAGCCAAGTCAGTACATAGAACTTTACTTTCGAATTAATTGAACGCCTCTCGCATAGCCCTCTTCATGCTACATTTCGCTTCGCATAATTTTTGTTTACAATTATATATTTTTGACTACGTTACAGCGTTCATTTTAATGAAATAAATCGCAATTTGCCATCACTTATGGCTTCACTGTACTAGGTTTAGATGAAATACCAATGTGCGACGAATGAAAATATTTGCCCGGCCGGGATTCGAACCTGGGATCTCCTGCTTACGAGGCAAACGCGTTGATCACTCTGCCACCGAGGACACAGTGACCAGCCCAACTGCAGAGGACTCTTCCCTGCACGTCTTCCGCCACACCCAAATCTGTGAGGCTGTGGTAATAGTGGCGAATGGAGATTTGGGTGTGGCGGGAGGCGTGCAGGAAAGAGTCCTCTGCAGTCGCGTTGGTCTCTGTGTCCTCGGTGGAGGAGTGGTCAACGCGTCTGCCTAGTAAGCAGGAGATGCCGGGTTCGATTCCCGGCCGGGCATAAATTTTCATTCGCCGCACATTGGTATTACATCTAATCCTAGTACAGTAAAGCCATAACTGATCGCAAATTGCGATTTATGTCATTAATTTTTGTTTGCCCACAAGACTTTGGCTACGTTTATGTTTGCAGAGAAGTTCCCTTTGCTTCCGTAGCATTTTTCTAATTCGGTTGTTGTACCACGGTGGCCCCTTTCCATCTCTTCCGGTCTTGTTTGGTACATACTCATCAAATGAATATTGTACGATGACTTTGAACTTTGACCACTGTTCCTCAACACTACCTGTTGAGCCGTCAAGTACTCTTAAATCCACTTGTCACTTTTCCCGAACAGAAAAATCTTCCTACATTTTTTAATATTCTATTTACGCCTGAAATTATCGATGCTGTAACCGCTTTATGATCGTTGATTTTCTATTCTGCGTTAACTGTTTCGAATAGTTCGGGTTTGTTTGTCGCCAGAAGGTCTAATATGTTGTTGCCACGAATGGGTTCTCTGTTTAACTGCTCAAGGTAGTTCTCTAATAATGCACTCAAAACAATTTCACTGGATTCTTTGTCCCTGCCACCCGTCATAAACGTGTGACTCGCCCAATCTATATCCGGTAAATTAAAATCTCCTCCCAAAACTATAACATGATCGGGAATTCTACTCGAAATATTTTCCAAATTTTCCTTCAGGCGTTCTGCCACAAAAGCTGCTGAGCCAGGAGGCCTATAGAAACAGGCACTGATCAGTGTCAGATTGTAGTCGAATGTATAACCAAGAAAGACATACACTTTGTCAGAGGCGTATATAAGAGGGGGGAGGAAGCAGGGGGCCTGAGTCCATATCGAAATAATGAATGTAACTCTTTCACTGGCCTCGAATTTGGGAGGTTGGTGGTTCAAATCCACCTCCGGCTATCCAGATTTAGATTTTCGCGATTTCCCTACTCACCCCAGGCAAATGCCGGGATGTTTCCTTCCAAAGTGCACTGCCGATTTCCTTCACCATCCTTACTCTAAACTCCGAGCGTGAGCTCCGTCTCTAATGACCTAACTATCGATGGGACGTTAAACCCTACGATTCTTTCCTTCCTTCAAAAATGTTCAAATGTTTGTAAGGCTTATGGAACTTAACTGCGGGTCATCAGTTCCTAAACTTACAAACTATTTAGAAACTACCTTGTACTAAATACGGCACAAACATCCATGCCCGAGGGGGTTTCGAACCCCTGTCGGGGAGCGGCCTCGCGCATCGCAGCATATCGCCTCAATGTGCTCGGCCACTCGGCCGCAGCTTCTTTCCTTCTTTCATTCAAGAGCGGTGGTTATCGATGTTAAGCACGTATCTTAAGACGCCGGGCGATAAAATGTATCAGCAGTCCTTGTGAATTACACTGGTAGTCGAAGGAGTTCTCCCGATAACTCCCTCAACGATAAACAATGTCACTCACAATGAGAATTGCTGCCCTATTTGGCAGCCAGGCGTTTTGAATACGTTCTTGACATCCATAACCAGTCAACAATAAAAAAGCTTGATCTCGTTAAAGCAAAATAGGCCTCAGCTCAAATTATCTTCTGAATATGAGTAGCAAAAATGATACAAAATATCTCTGGGACTCTTCTTAAAGTTATTTAACTTCATCGCAAATTTTCTTCTGAATACGAGTAGCAAAAGTGATACAAAATATCATTGGACGTCTTACTTACATTAATCTTGCCCCCCCTCCTCCCAAATATGTTATGCTATATTCGTTATTGCTTTGTGTTATTCAGGAGATTGCCGTGCCGCGGAGGAATAACCGTGCGCACTAGTATGCCTTGCTGCGGTTCGTTTAAACCACACAAAACTTTATGAATGGTGTAAGAAAATTTAAGAGTTGCAACATAGGAGGGTTGGAAGAAAGAAGTATGACAGACTCCCAAATGTATGGCCGTTGTGGAAGACGAGCATGATTTTGCTTCTCTCATACGACAGAGAATTGCAATTGCAATTGTTTATGGCAGCCGAGTCTGTTGGACCAAGCGAGTACCAGATTATGGCCGTGGACGTCGATCATGTATGTCATGAGGGAGCCGACGCTGCTGAGGAAGAGGTATCTCAAACATTAGCGCCTGTCAGCCCCGCCAGTCGCATCCGACGTGAAGAATGGCCTAGCCCTTCCTTCCAGCCAAACGGCAGCCTAGGAACCGACCGACGCGGCCTCAACCAAATCCTCCGGTAACTATAATGCCTCGCAGGGGGACATATATCTGGAGGACAGAAGACAACACGCCACTGTTTTCACTATGGGCTTCCTGGACATGTCGTACGATACTGCAGGAAGAGAAGACGAGTATTTGACAATTATTAGGCTCCAAGACGCCAACCATCGGAGCAGTTCTCTCAACGACAGTCAGCTGCAGATGATTACTGTCGAACTATGAGGCGTATGAGGCGAAGCCCATCGCCGTATTCTGGACGTGGTCGCTCCCCAACACGCCGCCGCCGTTCACCGTCGCCTTATACAGATATCAGCCGCTCGCTTAGCCGCCATGTTCAGGAAAGGCGAGTCGATCATCTACGGAGGTAAGGCCGCTAGAGATGAAAACCTCCACGGACGACGGTCTCTAAGATGTCGGGGAATCTCATTGATGTCATCAACGGCCAACCTGTACGGGCACTAGTCGGTTCAGGAGCTTCCTTCTCGTTATTGTCGAATGACTACCGCCTCAAAGTAAAGAAGATAATGTTCTGCGATACAAGAGCAACTGTGCTCAAAATCGGAAATGGAAAATACGCCCGACCTGCAGGAACATGTATCGCAAGAATAACTATCAACTAAAGGACGCAGCCGTTTAAATTTGTCGTTTTAGCAGAATGTAGCCACAACGCCATCCTCGGATGGCACTTCCTTCAGGCATCCCAGGCTGTCATTGACTGTGGAAGTACTTTGCTACAAGCTGAGGAAGCCGTTCCATCGAGTACGCCGCGGCGGAGTGTCCGAATGCATTGAGGCGCTATGCTCTGATGCGCTAGGCCGTACCTCGTTCGGGGGTTCGAATCCTCCCTCGGGCATGGATGTTTCTAATTATATATTTTTGACGACCTTACAGCGTTCATTTCAATGAAATAAATCGCAATTTGCGATCACTTATGGCATCACTGCACTTTGGTATTCCATCTAAACCTAGTGCAGTGATGCCATAAGTGATCGCAAACTGCGATTTATTTCATTATGGATGTTTGTGTTGTCTATAGTATAAGTTCGTTTATAAGTAGTTAGTACCTTTAGGGACTGATGATCTCGCGCTTAAGTTCCATAAGCTTACCGAACATTAGAACATCTGAATTTTCCGTCGAGTACACGTAACAAACTCCCCTGGGAGGTTGTTTGCTGTCGAGAATGTTGATGTTGTGATCTCGTCGCCTTTTGTTTAGTACTTGCCCCGGTCTAGTTGTAAATAAAGGTACTGGTGCAGGATCCTTTGAAATCTAAAACATTGATATAAGTATTACAAGATATTTATTGCCAGCCGCGGTGGTCGAGCTGACTGCGGCGCGCCAGTCGCGGTCTGCACGGCCACTACGGTCGGGGATTCGAATCCCCCCTCGGGCATGGATATTTGTGACGTCCTTAGTATTAGCTAGTTCATAAGTAGTTTGTACGTTTAGGGACTGATGACCCCGTAGTTACGTCCATAAGCTCCGTAAACAAGATATTTATTGACTGAAATATACAATACTCAACTTTACAACATATGTCTGTTTCTTCTCTCTTCTTGCTTCTCGTGGCGTCTTCCGTATGATAATAGCTGCGCTGTGACCTAGTTACTGCTAAGTTCGTAGCCGCGTTCTGACTTAGTACTATCGTATTTCTGACTTCGTAGCTGCCTAGTACCTGCATGAGTTCTGAGTAGTAACGGACGAGTTGTCACTAGTAACAGAACTATTCCTGAATAGTAACTGACGGGCTGTTCAGACGTATGTCGGCCTAGATATAGCCGCTTATAGAGGGCGCGCATCTTCGGTTACTCGGTCCAGGATGCGCGGCGCCTGCTTGCTATTGGCTTTCGGTCGATCGCTGCCTTCTCCACGATCGTTTTCTTGGTTGTGTCTGGTGTGTGGCGCTGACATTACGCCACAACAGTTGAGATCCCGTTGTTAACAGTAAGAAGAGTTCCAGTCAACTGCCAAGATGACCAGCTGAATTGTGAAGTGCTTGTCGATCTAAAAAAGCTACTTAGTATAACGAAGGAAATCTATACACCAGCGCTATCATAAGCATTACTGGGTCCGACGAAAAATTTGGATCAGTAATTTTCACAAGCAGTCACAACTCATACCTGAAGAAATGTGTATTGAAACAGCTGAACCAGTCCAGGATGGTGAGCTCGATGTCATCGACGAAGTCTCATGCTCTGCAGTTACTGCCGACAACGAACTAAAGGAAACTACTATGGAATTGCATATAGGGCCCAGTCTGACCCGAGAACAACGTTAGAAGGTGTTAACCATAGTACACCAATTTTCACGTGTATACTGAGCCAGACAGGAGAAGAGCCAGATGAAATGTTCCAAGATAAAACACTGTAACAATACTGGGGATCATCTACCAATTAGCCAGCGTTCGTACAGCGTCGCCAGCTGAAAGACGAATAATTCGGGAAGAAGTGGAGAAAATGTAGCATGATGACATTATTCAATCTTCGGAGAGTCCCTGGGCGTCTTCGGTGGGCCTCGTGAAGGATGGCACGTGACGTTTCTGTGTCGACTATTGACGGCTGAACAAAATCACAAAGAAATATGTCTACCATTGCCACGCATTGACGACTCCTTAGACTGCTTGAAAGGAGCTACATACTTCTCAACCAGATAGGTTACTGGCAAATCGAGGTTGACGAAGCTGACAGAGAGAAGACTGCTTTTGTTACACCTGACTACCTCTGAATCCAAAATCGTCCCGTTTGGACTATGTAACACCCTGGCTACTTTCGAACGCATCATGGACAACTGGCTTCAACACCTGAAATGGACGACATATCTTTGTTATCTAGATGACATTTTTTTTCTCAAGGACATTTGCGGAACATTTAAGCCTCCTGTCAGCTGTGTTGAAGTTTGTCCAGACAGCAGGACTCTGCCTTAATTGAAAAAGGTGCTTCTTCGTCGCCAAAGAGATCAAAATCCTGGGGCACCTAGTCAACGGAGATGGCGTCCATCGTGATCCAGATAAAGTAAGGGCTGTCACAGAATTTCCAAATTCCCAGCATATCCTTGATTTGAGAAGTTTTCTCGGTCTAGGCTCGTTTCAAAGCACGCCCATTGCAAAAACTTCTGCAGGGAGACGCCAAGTTTTACTGGGATGAGACGAAAGAACGAGCTTTCTGGGAACTTAAGGAGGCCTCAAAGTCCGTACCAGTTCTAGCCTTATACTACGAGAAAGCTGAGACCGAACTTCACACAGACATTATCGGTTATGGGATTGGTGCAATGCTTGTACAAATTCAGAAAGGTGTTGAAAAGGTGATAGCCTATGAATCAAGAGATCTCTCAAAAGTCCGAGATACACTACTCTACAATCAAGAAGGAGAGTCTCGTCGTTATTTGGGCTATTAACAAGCTCTGGCCGTATTTATTTGGTAAACCATTCACCGTCGTGACAAACCACCATTATTTACGTTGGCTTAACAATTTGAAGGATCCATCAGGTCGACTAGCAAGATGGGTACTCAGACTCCAAGAGTACGATGTCACAGTGGTATTCAGAAAAGGGCGCAAACACAAGGCCGCCGACCGCTTTTCGAGGAATCCATTATCCGAAATTTCAGCCCTCACTGAGTTAGGTGACATTACAGCTGAACTGAGGAAAGATCCAGCATTATTACAAATCATAGAGGCCTTGGAGAAAGAAGAACCGACCAAAGGGGAGTTTCAACTTATAAACGGGACATTGTATAACAACAATTACGTTCCATTGGGCTCCAATTGGCTACTCATCTCCAGCCAGCTATTCTCAAGTATTTTCAAGATTCTCCAATATCCGGCCATCAGCCGCAGGTATTACTCACAAGGTCCCCACTGATATGTCAAGTACTATGCGAGTTACTGTAAGTGTAAGGAGTGCCAGAGAAGCATGTGCCCCAATTACCTCCAGGTCGTTTGGTACCAATTCCACCTGCAGCAGCTCCGTTCCACCGAAATGGAATCGACCTTTTAGGTAGGTTCCCGAAGTCGACAACGCTAACCGTTGGATAATAGTCTGCCTAACAGGTGTATCGGCTTTTTGATAGTAGTTTGTGAAAAATTCGAGGTCGAAGTTGATGATGGAATTCCGCGTTTTCAGTACTATTCACAAAAAGATCGTCGAATGATGAGCATTGTTTACTAATATATAGGGGATCAAAAGTTTATGACGTTCGAATAATTAACGTTTTTAAATTCCATGCTGTAGCTACTCTTAAACATGAAAGACTTTTCGACTGCCGTCGCCGGTTGAGAGTTCCAGGACTTGGACTGTCAAGCAGTGGTACCATGTTCGAACTTCCATCACTGAAATCTTTTGTTAGATATTTTAGATGTATATGATAATATTCTAATATTTGTAGTACATTTTCATGCCTTAATTTAAGGTAGAGCATCGTGAGGTGTGATTAATATTCAATTAAATATATTATCTGTTTACAACTGTTTCATTTTTTATACACAGCGCAAAAACAATAATGATGAGAAAATAAAATAAAACTTCTAAAATATATTGTTACTTAATTCCAGTTACTGGCCGTCTATTCGTTAACGTTCTCACAGCCAGTATGGTGTAACTTATCATAAAAACGCCATGCACAACACACGAACGACATATTGCCCACTCATATGTCCGAGATATCGTTCGTGGGAAACGTACCTGATTTATATTGCTAAAGACAGATCTCTCACATAATATCGATGCGTAGCAAGAGTATAAAATCATAATATCTTGAAAGACAAGCGTGGACAACTAATTATGGACCAAAGTACGAATTTTAGTAGCATCTGCTCTACTATAAATTCTTGACCTGCCGAAACAAGCTAACGTGAGATGGTTGACAAAGAAAGGTGCGTTTCGGTGGTATAGCTTTAACAGTGCAGGTCGTTTGAGCATCATTATCATCGACAAAAGTTATGTCGTAGCGCGTTACGTCGGTTTGTCCACTCCATAAATTCAGTATCAAGTAAAATTTATTTTTCTGAACATACGATATGAGAAATATTTGTGTTTTGGTTGTTTGTATAAGACGTTTCAGCCTGCTGACTATACGGCCAGTGATTGGGATTAAGTAATAACATACTAGAAAAGTATTTCTTTCTTTTCTTTATTTCTTATTTTTATTGTCTCTACAAATAACACTGCTGTGAACAGTTAATACACTTAACTGAATATTAATAACACTTCCCGTTGCTGTACTTCAAAATAAGGCAAGAAAATGTTTTACAAATATTATATGAAAAAACCAGCCATAAAACACCAATCAGCAACGCCCCTTTCCACCAATGGCGTGCAATAATATAACCACCAATAAAGGATAACCTACGCCACCTTCCTCTCCTTCATCCGCTGGTATATAAACAAGCGATCGTACAGTCAGCAGTCAGACACAGCCCTGACGAAGGCCACCTGCAATAGTGGCCGAAACGTCGGCAAAGTTTACAAAATGACGACGCGGTATCATACCCAGAAGAATATTATTGATAGTTATTAGAATACTAGTTGACCCATGCAAATAATTCGCACTCTCTCCTGTTCGGTCACAGATAGGTAAGATAATAATGGAGAAAAGGCAGATGCAAGTACATATGTATAAAAGATAATAAACTTTGAATTATAGTAACAAATATTAGTCTCAGTGTTAGGAAATAGACAGTGTACATGCGTCCAGAGCACTTGGTGGTTTTCTTGCGAATATTCAATTGTCGTTTAGACAACACAAAATGTTCTGGAATTTCGTAGTAAAGGTACACAGTTGTGGTCCATATTACCGACAATGCGTGTTTCGGCTTTATTGTCCTTAAGGGGTAGATGGGCACAGCAATATGTTTTTGGAAGTTTATAAAGTTGTCTACTTGTATTGATATGTTGTAGATAAATTGGTGACATAAAGTTGTCTTACTGTAATTGTTGCCGTTGTGCATTGAATTCGTCTTGTCTACGATTATGCTGAGCTTCTCCTTTTGGCTGTAATCGAAGTTGTCTTGCTTCGTCACAATGTCTGGCAGTCCTGCGTTCTGTGACACGTTCCAGTGGTGTGGAACGTCCTGTGGTAGGAGGTCTCACTCTCGGCCTACAAGTTGTGCTTCGTGGCAACTTGGAAGAACTGAAATACAGAAATAACTTATAAGCAGGATACCTCCCGGTACGTAACGTTGCTCGCACTGTAAAGTAGCGGGGAATTGAAAGTTAAATAAATAATGTGATGATGAACAAAGAGAACAATTACAACAGCTGTTGTGCATCGACGTGTGAAAAAGAAATCTCGTGATAAGCTACGCTTTCGTAAAGAATCTAAACAACTGCAAGAGCTTCGTGCCTGTTAGTTAAATTATTTGTGTACTTTTCGTCGTTACATCGACGCGTATAACCGAAATCGTGTGATAAACTATGCTTGCATCAAAAAGGTCTTTGGCTTGCATAAAGAATATATACAAATGCAAGAGCTGTTGTTTATTTTACTTAAAGATATTGTCAATAGATGACACCTTCTACATTGCTTCTATATTAAGTTGATACTCGCCGCGGTGGCTGATGGTAGTAACCGTAAATACATGTTCCATTTACGACCGTTCGCCGGGTATCAACTTAGACTTTACGAACAGTACAAATTGTTTCAAAATATAGTATTTTTGTGTAAACAATAACTTTTAACTATATGTGTATTTTTCGTCATTAGTGGAGAACGAAACCTTGAAAATGATACCTCAATTATTAGTTAGGATAAGTAATACGGGAGATATGGCAAAAAACCACCGATGAGAAATAATATATATGATTATCTAATACATCGAAATAATCTAGCAAAAGATTGTTATGATGGAGGTTCGAACGTGCTCCACAGTTTGACAATCTAAGACCTAGAACTCTGGACTGGCGACGGGAGTCGGAAACTCGTTCTTGTTGAAGAGTACCCAAGTTACAACATGAAAACAAAAAACGTCAATTATTCGAAATTCATTCACTTTCGACCCTCATTTATTAGTAAAAACTGCTCATGTTTACACGATCTTTCGATGTATAGCATTGAAAAGGCATTTTTCCATCGTCAAGTTTGACCTTGATTTTTTTTTTTAAAAACTACTGTCTAGCAAAAACCCGAAACAGACATCTCTTTATATTCAATAAAGAACGTCCATTCAAAATGTTATCAAAATTAGAGACATACATGTCTGATCCTCTCCTTGTGAGTCACCTTAGCTCAACCCTGCCAGTGGGATATTCCGGCCAACAATACCACACATTGACATTAAAAAATATAACTATGTGTTATAACACGGTGTTAACATACCTGCATGGACTGCGCAAGCTCGTAACATTGTACCCCAGGGCTCGCAGCTGGCTCTGTTAAGCCCGTGTGCTTAGGGTGACGCAGAGGTTTAGCGCAACTGCCTATTAACCAGGAGGTCATCGGTTAGAATCCCCGCCCCGGCACAAATTTACACATGCCATGTTGTACAACACCAACAAGCTGCTAAGACTAATAAACCCTAACTAAAATCTGTATTAAGATCAGCTGCAGCATCACTTAAAGACGCCTGTTCTTTCAGACATGTTCAAAAACAGTAACTCGCAGTCTCCAAGTGGAGGACTATTGCATATTTCATGCAGATGCGCACAAGGACCGGATTCATGGCGGGAATACCGTGTTAAAATCCACATTACACGGTAGTTGATCAGGGTGCTTACGGTACACGGTTAACAAGACGACACGTGAAAAAAAAAATTCTTAGTAAAATAAAATGAACTTGCTTTCAGTCACCAAACTGGGTTTTATTATACACAATGTATTTCGAGCTCTCAGGGCTCGTCATAGGTGCTTCTATGACTTTTTTTATACATGTTTAAAGGCCTGCGACTGTTAAGATCAAAACATAGGTTGTAACAATATGGGCAATTTTTAAAAACAGGTTAATATAATAAAAGAGATTTAACAATAGACTTACTTATAAAAAAGTAGTGCACAAATAAGTCTGGTGCAGCGTAATTGTCTGTCCTGGAGTACATTTGTATGTATAATTAATCATCAACACAAACACAAATGTACTCCAGGACAGACAATTATGCTGCACCAGACTTATTTGTGCACTACCTTTTTATTACTAAGTCAATTGTTAAATCTCTTGTTATATGAACCGCCGCGGTGGAGTGGCCGAGCGCATTGACGCGCTTTGCTCCGATGCGCGGGCCGTTCCCCCGTCGGGGCTCGAATCCTCCCTCGGGCATGGATGTTTGTGTTGTCTTTAGTACTATAAGTTAGTTTATAAGTAGTTTGTACGTTTAGGGACTGATGACCCCCAGTTAAGTGTCATAAGCTCAACATATATATACAGGGTGTTTCACTAAGTGTGTTTGCCTCTGTAACTTATAAAATAATAGGTGACAGGAAATTTTAATGAGGTAGGTCAACACTATAAATGTTATTTTCTGCGGAGCTATGGGCATAGTTTATTGTATCCTTTTCCAAAGAGTTACAGCACGAAGATATAATTTTATAAATGGAACAATAGTTTTTTCTGTCGTGCATTGGATTCGTTGAAACCAGCTGCGTCCAAATCAATTTAAACCACATTCCTATCACTGTTAGTTTGGGAGCTACAACCCTTCAAAGTTTCAGGGGCAGATTCCACAAGCGCTGCGCATAATGCGTCTTCTAACTGTGGAGCGGCCGAGTTGAAACGTCGCCCGGTGTCACGGAGCGAGAAGCTTCCTCGATGCGCTGTTAGACTGCCCACTGTCGCCGTACACGGCCGTATAACCGACAGTTGGAGCCACACAAACAACCGGGGCTCAATATACCACAGTTACTGACATCAAATGACGATGGCATACACGAACAACGAGTACGTTGACATGTTGCTGATGCTCGGCGAGTGCCGACACGATGCCACTGAAGCAGCCACGGCATATGCCGTGTAGATATCCTAGGAGAAGAGCCCCGGCCGCCATTACGTTCTTACGTGCCGATCAACGACTTCGGGAAACAGGCAGCTTGGTAATGCGCCGCAGTAACAGACGAAGACCTGCAAGAAGTGAGGAGACAGAGGGACAGAGGTGTTTGTTTTAGCTGCACTACACCACGATCCTCATGTCAGCTTACGAGCCGTTGCTGCAGTCGCTGGTATCAGTCTCACATCTGTGTGGCGTATAGTACACGGCCACAGATTTCACCCGTACCGCCTGTCACTGACCCAGGAGCTGCATGGGAACGATTTCCGTGCAAGAGTGACATTCTGTGAGTGGGCCATGGCGTAATTTCATGCTGGAGTCTTTACAAAGTGTTATGTTCTCTGATAAGTACATGTTCACAAATTATGGTGCAGTGAATCGCCATAACATGCACTACTGGGCCGCAGACAATCCTCGGTGGGTACGACCTGTCGACCGTCAACGTAGGTAGTCTATTAACGTGTGGTGTGGAATCCTTGGGGATGAAATCATCGGTCCACACTACTTCCCAGGTACACTGACAGGTGAGTTATATCGCGCTTTTATAGCCGACAGTTTGGGTGGTCTCCTTGAACATGTGTATCTACCCACGAGAGTCCATACGTGGATGTAGCACGATGGTCACCCAGCCCATTCTGCGCGTGCTGTTGTGGAAGAACTAAACAACAGGTTTGCAGGAAGATGGTTGGGGCGCCATGGTCCTCATTCATGGCCCGCAAGGTCGCCCGATTTAACACCAGTAGATTTCTTTTTGTGGAAATATCTAAAGTATCGTGTTTATGTCACTGAGCCCACATCCCCGCAGCCGGCCGCGGTGGCCGAGGGGACTGAGGCGCTCCAGTCACGGTCTGAACGGCCACTACGGTCGGGGGTTCGAATCCCCCCTCGGGCATGGATTTTTGTGCCGTCCTAGTTCGTAAGTAGTTTGTAAGTTTAGGGACTGATGACCCCATAGTTAAGTCCCATAAGCTTAACAAACAGTTGAACCCACATCCCCAGATGATCTAAAACGGCGCATCGAGGACGCACGTCGCTCCGTCACACCGGCGATGTTACATCTCTTCGGCAGATCCTTCCCACCGCCATAACATCCATCACCCACCTCACATCCATGTATTATCTACAGCGTGTAGTATCTGCCCCTGAAACTTTGAAGGGTTGTAGCTCCCAAACTAACAGTGATAGGAATGTAGTTTAAATAGATTTGGACCCATCTGGTTTCAACGATTCCAATGCATGATAGAAAAACTATTGTTCCATTAAAAAAATTACATCTTTGTGCTGTAACTCTTTGGAAAATGATACAATAAACTATGTTCATAGCTCCGCAGAAAGAGTAACATTTCTTGTTTAAATTAAATTTCCCGTCACCTATTATTTTATAAGTTACAGAGGCAAACACACTTAGTGAAACACGATATATATATATATATATATATATATATATATATATATATATATATATATATATATATATATTCAAACACCTGTTTTTAAAACTTTTCCATATTGTTAAAACCTATGTTTTCATATTAATAGAACCAGCCCTTTAAACATGTGAAAACAATCTTAGAGGCACCTGATGAGCCCTGAGAACTCGAAATGCATTGTGTAATAATAAAACACAATTTTGTGACTGAAGGCGAGTTCATTTTGTTTTACTGAAGTACAAACAGTCACGAAAGTATCACTGGTAACAATGACAATGGACAAAATTAAGAAAAAAAAATTGTTAGCTGCCCGATCTCAAACGCGCTGGTATGATATGTCAGATCTATGCGGAGGTCAATCGGCACATTGCCTAGTGATATCTCAATCACCTGACATGGAGATCTATTTCTCCAAAGGAGCAGGCGAGAAAGATCTTGCACATTACATTAAGGACATGAATGAATATCGATCTTTTGTTGTTGCAACAGTCCTGTTAATAAGTAACGGCAAACGAAAGTAAATATCCATTATTAAATCAGAAATAAGAGACAAAATTACTAGTAAATCGTCATTGTGCGAGGCTCTGACGCCTCTTGTTTGGAATGCCTTGATACTCCTGCATTGTTTATTGGTCGTAGAACTACGTGATGGAAGTACTGCCAAAAACTAAAAAAGTAACAAATAATTTCTTTGGCATTTTATTTGCCTGAGTTAAATCACAAAAACTTCCTACTAACCAAAAAAAATGTTCAAATGTTTGCAAACCTACGGGACCAAACTGCTGGGTCATCGGCCCCTAGACTTGCAAACTACGTACTTAAACAACCCACACATCCATTCCTGAGGGAGGACTTTAACCTCTGACGGCAGCGGCAGTGCAATCCGTAACATGACACCTCAGATTGCGCGGGCATTCCCGCATGGCCCTAATCAGAACTGTAGCTTCGAAAAGTAAACCACTGTCACCAAAGAAGGAAATGGAAAATGAAGTGTGAACATTTAATGCTGATTTTGGTCAAGGTTTTCACAGAATCCGTAGCTATTGCCTTTGTGTACGAAAGGGGTATACCGTACTTGAAATAGACATTTAATTCTGAATCACCGAAAATTATAGATTACATTCGTAGTGTTTCAACAGTGTATAATCTTTCTTTGTGAACAGTAGATTGCCTTCGGGTTATGACTAACATGTAGCCCCTAATCTCCCAAATGCGCCATCTCAACTATATTGTGTTGTAAGACACATGGGACCCCTTTAAGTAACCCTTTGAGGCCCAAGAATAAACGTAGGAAGAAAACTAGAACAATTCCTTCCAACATCTACTTTTACTGTCTCAAAAAGCAATAATGTAGTGTAATGACAATAAAATATTCTAGGTGGTTTCATAGTGAAACCATTGGGCTGTTACGACAGTTTTCATTGGGGCTTAATTTGTTAGAAGGGACAATTTAACCACAGTCCTGTGAACACTCAGTTGCTTCATTTGACAGTGCTGTATCTGTTGCACCCATCAAATGTGCTCTTTTAGCTCTGTATTGTCATAACACGTATCACATCGTCGTCATTGTTGCCACTACTAACGTAAAGATACACTTTCAGCACACACTTTCATTGACAACCTCTTCAAATTCAACTACATACTCATCAGGTGAAAGAAGTCGAAGTTGTCCATCTTTTTCATCTCATTCATTTCTAATATCCGAAGCAGCTGACTATCACTTGGAATTTCAGCAATTATACATTAGCATATTTGTGCTGAGATCACAAGATCTGAATTGCCGCTATTATCCATGCCGTCATGCTGTAAAGAATAAAATAAAATGCAAACTGTAGATTTACCGTTATTGAAGGTCGTCATATCCCAGTGGTTTCATTCTGTAACCACGTACATTTTCGTATAAAAACTAAACTTTACATTACATTTATCAGTGAAAACACCTTCCAAATATCATAAAATGGTTTATAAGAATAATGCAATACCTGAAATTCCAATTATCTGCTCTATAGAAGTAACAAATTAATTTTATTTTGAAGTCTGTCGAAAGCACTTGTACTCGTCAAAGCGCTACACAAAAATGGCTTTTTACCCAACAATAATCACTTCTCTACTGTAACAAGTATCTGGCGCTGACGCTAGATGTCACCAGTAATCAATTTGTGGTGTGGTTTCAAGAAGGAACCATTGGGCCGGAAAAGCACGCAAAGTAAAAATGTGGCTTCAGGCTGAAAGCACTGGGCCGGTAAGGGTTAAAACTGCAGTATCACCAAAGTTAAACGTACAATAATTCCACGAGAAATCGTTAGAAAAGAAGAACGAGATACTGCAGAAACAAGCCCCTTCCGCGCTGTCAGCTACCGCTGTTGTTTTTACGCGTCGCTATCTCGTAGTAACGGCGGCGCAGCAGCTGACGTAGCGGTAGTGTTATTATCTGCCCCTACAGCGTTTTCGGTTGACCTGCCTAATAACGCTGCACTTGACACATTTGTGGAGCTACGTTATCAGCTTGTTATGAACAGGGGCTATAAACGGCGTAGTACCACGTGACGAAAGAAAACAGAGTTTGTTTATGTTTTCATTCATAAAAAGAGGGCACCATTGCTTTCACTTAAGTAGCCGTGTGAATGAAAAAGAAAATTTTGCATTATTCCGTTGTTTCTATTAGACATTTTCGTCGGTTGCATTAAAAGTAAAATAAATAAATAGATATAAAAATAAAAGAAATAATCTGCAAGCTCTACTCCTGGAACAATTTATCTGCATCCCATTAGATGATATTAACGAGCCGGCCGCGGTGGCCGAGGAGACTGAGGCGCTCCAGTCACGGTTTGCACGGCCACTACGGTCGGGGGTTCGAATCCCCCCTCGGGCATGGATATTTGTGCCGTCCTAGTTCGTAAGTAGTTCATAAGTAGTTTGTAAGTTTAGGGACTGATGACCCCGTAGTTAAGTCCCATAAACTATACAAACATTTGAACATTTTTTGATATTAACGAGATAGGAACGGATGCTTGTACAGCTGTGATTTCGTCTTTCTTTTATATTAAACACTTCTGTAGCTTGGACTCTTATGCAGATGCGCAGACCAAAGTTAACATAGACTCCGCATGACGTCATTATACTGAAACTAACAACTAAGTCACGTAACTCGGAGAATGAAGCCTTTTCGTCGTCACGAGCAATGTGAAGTGGACAGTTGTAGTTTTTTGTCATTTATATCTCAAATCAAGCACTGTTTTTTAACAAATAAACGTCTTACCGCATTTAGTAGTACAGGTAACGCTGTTTCTCCATAATTCCAATGGGGGTCAAATGAAGCATACGATACTACCTGTCAGCTTTAGCAAATGACGTCATATATTACTTATAGAAAATTAATAAGGTTTCTTTCGGGATACAAATTGTTACAAGATAGTGATTTGGAAATGTACATGGAAAACCAGTTACTACATGGGTGTAACAGTTTACCTAAAGTAAATTGACTGATTCAGTAATAACTTCTAGTCCTATACGTCATTGGTCAAAGCCAATAGGTTGTATCACGTGTTCCAGTAATCCCGGCCGGCCGCGGTGGTCGAGGGGACTGAGGCGCTTCAGTCACGGTCTGCACGGCCACTACGGTCGGGGGTTCGAATCCCCCCTCGGCCATGGATATTTGTGCCGTCCTTAGTTGTAGCTAGTTCATAATTAGTTTGTAAGTTTAGGGACTGATAACCCCCTAGTTAAGTCCCATAAGCTTAACAAACATTTGAACATTTTGAACCAGTAATCCCTGCGATGGCTGTGGTATCTACATATGCTAAGGTGAAACGTATAGACCGTTCTTTTTATAAGCAACAGAACTGCAGTTCTAAAGTGAATATTAGTTAAGGTGTGTAAACCCAAAAAATTTGGCGGTATTTCATTCCATTCAGAGGAACCTTCTTTTGTTGCACAGTGAATCTTTTAGGTTGCAGCTTCCACAGGATTAGAATATATGTGAAAAGTTTTGTTGTTTTATCAGAACTTAGTCGGTATCGATAATGTCCGATTTATTTACCAAAAAGTTTATTATTATTACTATTACTTTTTTTGCAACATACAGTGATGCCAATAAGTAAAAAAGTAAACTACTGCCTCTTCGCATTAAATAATGTTATTGGGAAACATGGGTAGTTAGAACTGGTATCATAGGTATATAAATAGCCTATATTCATCTGTAGATGTTTAAACGGCTGTTGAACTTTACTTAGACCAACAAGCTTGAATTTCATAGACTGGAGATAGGTCCGCCATGTTTGAGGCAAATTGAATTGACGTCCGCCATGTTATTTGGGATATCGACTGACAGTTGGTATGCCACACCGAATAGAGAATTTTACCTATTTACAGTTCCACGTTTTAAATAAAGATTGACTATTGTATACGGATGTGGATCAAGTTCTGTCAGACTTCCTCGAAGCTACAAATTGACGAGCCTGGTAGTAAATGTCCTAAAATGGGATAATGAAATTTCAACCTATCAGTATTACAGTTTCTGTTCGAAGTATAACTGCTAGCCGAGGTTTACAATAACAACGAGAGTGCCGCTGTGAAAATATTTGCGTTGTTTATAATGCATATACGTTGTCTAAACGAGTTGCGAAACATAACAGTGAACAGTAATTGTTATGACGAACAATCTTGAACGTGGATTTGCATCTGCTGTTAACGTGTTGTAACAACTGCTTTCATAATGTCTAGTATACACTTATCTTGTGTTTACTAAACCTATTAAGTCTACAAACTTGTAAAATTGCTGTTAAAGGATTTGGTTGTAAACTTTGGTGGACGAAATTTGAGCACAAAGACGAAAGTGACAACAGAATATTGCAACAAAACTGCGGCTAGGTCAGTTGCCACAAAAGCATTCCACATTGAAGTAACGTATCATTAATAACTTTAGTTGTTGTCACGCTTAAATACCGGATGATCAAAAAGTCAGTATAAATTTGAAAACTTAATAAATCACGGAATAATGTAGATAGAGAGGTAAAAATTTACAAATGCTTGGAATGACATGGGGTTTTATTAGAACAAAATAAAAACATAAAAAAATAAAAAAAATAAAATTCTAAAATGTCCGACAGATGGCGCTTCATCTCATCAGAAAAACAATAATTAGCATAACAAATTAAGACAAAGCAAAGATATTCTAGACAACAATCATCTGCACGAAAACTTCGACAACGTTTGCAGCAACATGGACTATCAGCTCTGAGACCATGGCTGCGGTTACCCTTGATGCTGCATCACAGACAGGAGCGCCTGCGATGGTGTACCCTTCCGAGCATCTCTTGTAAACTATCAATAAGTTTTTTTTTTTAATCTTCCCTTTTCAGTTTCCTTTCTTTCAAACGTGTGTACACGCTAGCGTTGTAATATATCATTATCTACCACGTACTACTATTCGAAATCTAATTATTTGCTCTCCTCTACTTCTGTTTCATTTTTTTATTAAATTTTAGGACGACCCTGTATGTAATAAATGGGAACCATACAAAAATCATGATGTTCGTTTATTCTAAATCGTCAATTTTCGAAAGTTCTTGACAAATTACTTCGAAAATTCTAATACGGTCGGGTTTTCTGTAATTATTTCCTTGATATATTGTATATAGCCGCGGCGGAATAGCCGTGCGCACTGAGGCGCCGTGCTGCGGTAGGCGAGGCTGTTCCCCGTCGGGGGTTCGAATCTCCCCTCAGGCATGGATGTTAGTGTCGTCTTTAGTATAAGATAGTTCATAAGTAGTTTGTAAGTGTACGGACTGATGACCCCGCAGTTAAGTCCCAAAAGCTTAACAAACATTTGAACATTTTTTGAGCAATCACCTCGACACTCTGACATAAACAACACTCGCCATTAACAGAATACATTATCGCTTATGATTACAACAAACAGCCCTATAATCCCTAAAACTCTGACTTTTTGTAATCAAATCAGGTGCATACAAATAAATCTGCAGCACTCCAGAGCTGCAACTGCTAACCTAACGCAGCTTATTGCTCAATACCAGACTGACATTGCTTTCATTCAAGAACCCTATTGTTACAATCACCAGAGGCTACAAGATATTCAGCGCAGGTAACACAAAGAAAAGGGTAGCAATACTAATAACCAACAAAGACATTGATTCCGTATTGATCAGTCACTTGTCTGACGAAGTAAAAGATAAACTGCGATTTTTCATATCGAGCGTGTACTTAAATTCTAAAAAAATCCATCACAACTGATCTCAGAAAAATTGACGACATGATAGCCTACAATACAGGAGCTGGTTTGGTAATTGCTATGCAAGTTTTAGAATGTGGAATGACACAGTAACGAACTCCAGAAGGAAGGATATGGAAGAATTTCTGGCTTCGAAAACCTATACTTCCTGAATGAGGGGAATCAGGGACCAACCTTTGAAAACAGTCAAGGAAAGAGCAGAGTTGATTTAACAATAACGATTTCTCATTTATTACCAATTCTGATCCAGTGGAACTGTGGCAAAGCAGAGAGCTGTTCCGACCACAAGGTTATAACTTTCAATATAGGAAGCCCCCCACGACATATGCTGAAATGGGCGTAATTATTGATACTAAAATTACCTTCAATGAACACATACAATACCTGACCGACAAATGCATGAAATTAATTAATTATTTATTTAAATCGGCGAAGTTGGGGACGTGGTTCCGGAGCAATGAAAATAATTTACAAAGGATCTATACTACCAACATTGGCATATGCAGTTTCCGTTTGGATTCACGCACTAAACAGAAAATATAACTGTTCGAAGATTCGAAGAAACCAACGCTTAATCAACATAAAGATTTCTAAGGCTTATAGAACTACGTCTACCGAAGCGTTGTGCGTATTAACACGCCTGACACCGATAATTATGAAACAGCAAGAAATTGCTGAAGAATATAAAATCATAAAATTTGAACACGCGGCTCATCCTATAGATACTCAGATTACATAGAGTGGCCCCATCCGGCAAAAATACAAACTTTGAAAGAAACTTACGAACACAAGGAATATCCATTAGAGGTCTATATCGATGGTAGTTATACAGAGAACAGAACAGGTTGTGGAGTGACAATAATTACTAACGGCACACCTGCTTATCAGATAAAATATACATAAAAAAGGTGCACCAGTAATCAAGCAGAATAATTAGCAATCTTGCGAGCCTTAGAGATACTGGATAACATACGAGCAACAAATATTGAAAAGGCAGCTGTAATTCGATAAACAATTCCAGGAATCAAATATTTAATAGAACAGATCAGAAACAAAATTAGAGACTTGAGACACAGGAAATGGTATAACAACCTTCAATGGAGAAGAGCCCATGTGGGAACTCCCGGAAACGAACTTGCAGACAAGCTAGCCAAAAAAGTAGCTCGAGAAGATGCAACAACAAGCTACAACAGAATTTTTCCACCTGTGATTATAAGGAAATTAAGATGCTCATCTAAAGAAAGGCGGGAAAGAGAATGAGCTGAAATTACGAAGGGTGCAATAACAAAATTTTTTTTTCTGACTGTTCAGCATCGTCTATCCAAAAAAGTTACCATGTTCTACTAATCACACAAAAATGTTAACTGATCACAGAAAACCAATGTCTTACTACCTTCGGTTCAATTTAGCCGCAAGTGCAACTTGTAAATGTGCTAAGGGTGATCAAACAGTAGATCACTTATTATGGGAGTGGCGAGAACTCAACAACGAGAGAGATGCATTACCGAAAAGGGTGGCAGTTGGCCTGTTATTAAACCAGTTTTAGTAAAGCGATATATGACTGACTTTAACAAGTTTTGTAATGCAATAACCTCTCACAGCCTATAAATAATTACGTTACTGAACTGAAAAAATATCTATCTGAAAACCTGTAATCTATATTGTTGATGTACTGTTGTTATGGTCTTCAGTCCGGAGACTGGTTTGATGCAGCTCTCCTCCCTACTCAATCCTGAGCAAGCCTTTTCATCTCCTGATAAGAACGACAACCCACATCCACTTGAATCTGCTTACTATATGCGTCTCTTGGTCTCCCTCTGCGATTTTTACCCCACACACTTCCCTCCAATGCTAAATTTACGATTCCCCTATGTCTAAGAATGTGTCCTACCAAGCGATCCCTTCTTTTAGTCAGGGTATGCCAAAAATTCCTTTTCTCACCAATTCTGTTAAGTACCTCTTCATTAGTTATGCGATCTACCCACCTAATCTTCAGCATTCTTCTGTAGCACCACATTTCAAACGCCTCTATCCTCTTCCTGTCCGCACTGCTTATCGTCTATGTTTCACTCCCGTACAAGGCAACACTCCACACAGATGCCTTCAGAAAAGACTTTCTTACACTTAAATTAATACTCGATGTTAGCAAATTTCTCTTTTTCAAAAATGCTTTTCTTCCCATAGCCACTCTGCATTTTATATCCTCTGTGCTGCGACCATCGCATGTTATTTTACTACCCAAGTAACAAAACTCATCTACCACCTTCATTGTTTCGTTACCTAATCTAATTCCTTCAGCATTACCTGATTTTCTAAGATCGCATTCCATTATTTTTGTTTTGTTCTTATTAATGTTCATTTTATACGCTCTCTTCAACACACTGTCCATTCCATTCAACTGCTCTTCCAGGTCCTTTGCTGTCTCTGACACAATTACAATGTCATCAGCAAAACGCAATGTTTTTATTTCTTCCCCCTGAACTTTAATCCCTATTCCATATTTTTCCTTGCTTTCCTTCACCGCCTGCTCGATGTACAAATTAAATAGCATCGGAGAAAGGCTACAATCCTGTCTTACTCCCTTCCCAACTGATGCTTCCCTTTCATGCTCTTAGAGTCTAATAACTGCGGTCTGGCTTTTGTACAAGTTGTAAATAACTCTCCTTTCCCTGTATTTTACCCCTGCTGATTTCAGAACTTGAAAGAGTTTATTCCAATCAACATTGTCAAAAGCCTTCTCCAAATCTACAAAAGCTAAAAATGTAGGTTTGCCTTTCCTTAATCTATCTTCTAAGATAAGACGTAAAGTGAGTATTGCCTCCCGGGTACCTACGTTCCTCCTGAATCCAAACTGATCTTCCCCAAGGTCAGCTTCTACCAGCTTTTCCATTCTCCTGTAGATAATTCGTGTTAAAATTTTGCAACCATGACTTATCAAACTGATGGTTCTGTAATTTTCACACCTTTCTGCGCCTGATTTCTTTGGAATGGGGATTATTACATTTTTCTTAAAGTCTGAGGGTATTTCGCCTGTCTCATACATCCTACACACCAGTTCAAATAGTTTTGTCATGGCTGGCTCTCCCAGAGACTTTAGTAGCTCTGAGGGTAATTCATCTACTCCTGGGGCCTTGTTCCGACCTAGGTCTTTCAGGGCTCTGTCAAATTCATCTCTCAGTATAGTATCTCCTATTTCATCTTGATCTACTTCCTCTTCCCTTCCTACAACATCGTCTCTAAGTTCATTTCCTTTGTAGAGCTGCTCTATGTACTCTTTCCACCTTTCAGCTTTCCCTTCTTTGCTGAGAACTGGTTTTCCATCAGAGTCCTTGATATTCATAGAGCTGTTTTTCTTATCTCCAAATGTTTCTTTTATTTTCCTGTAGGCTGTATCTATTTTTCCCCTATTTATACATTCTTCGACATCCTTGCATTTGCCTTCTAGCCATTCCTGCTTAGCCATTTTGCACTTCCTGTCAATCTCATTTCTTAGTCGTCTGTACTCCATTTTGCCTGTTTCATTTACTGCATTTTTATATTTTCTCCTTTCATCAATTAAATTTAGTATTTCCTGTGATATCCAAGGATTTTTTGTAGGTCTTGCCTTTCTACCTATTTTGTCCTCTGCTGCCTTCACTATTTCATCTCTCAATGCTACCCATTCCTCTTCTACTGTTTTATTTCCCCCTGTTTCTCTCAATTGATGCCTAAATTTCCCTCTGAATTTCTCCAGAACTTCACGTTCCTTCAATTTATCTAAGTCCCATCTCCTTATTTTCCTACCTTTCTGCAGTTTTTTCAGTTTCAGCCTACAGTTCACGACTAACAAGTTATGGTCAGAGTCTGTATCCGCCCCTGGGTATGTTTTACAGTTTATTACCTGGTTCCTGAATCTATATTTTACCATTATAAAATCTATCTGATACCTTCCAGTGTCTCCTGGTCTCTTCACGTATACCATCTTCTTTTGTGATTCTTAAACCACGTGTTTGTTACGATTAAATCATGTTCCGTGCAAAATTCTACCAGGCGACTTCCTCTTTCATTCCTTCTGCCGAGTCCATATTCACCTACTATTTTTCCTTCTCTTCCTTTTCCTACTACTGAATTCCAGTCTCCCATCACAATTAAGTTTTCCTCTCACTTAACTGATGTACTGTTAAGAAACAATGTTCCAGAAATACCATTTCTCAACCTCATTGTATCCCCATAATTACACTTGTTTGTATAACTAATTGAAAATATCTAAACATGTACACTCCTGGCCATTATAATTGCTACACCACGAAGATGACGTGCTACAGAATCGAAATTTCACCGACTGGAAGAAGATGCTGTGATGCTTTTCAGAGTATTAACTCAAGGTTGGCGCCGGTGGCGACACCTACAACGTGCTGACATGAGGAAAGTTTCCAACCGATTTCTCATACACAAACAGCAGTTGCCTGGCTTTGTCTGAGGAAACGTTGTTGTGATACCTCGTATAAGGAGGAGAAATGCGTGCCATCACGTTTCCGACTTTGATAAAGATCGAATTGTAGCATATCGCGATTGCGGTTTATCGTATCGCAACATTGCTGCTCGCGTTGGTCGCGATTCAATGAATGTTAGCAGAATATGGAATCGGTGGGTTCAGGAGGGAAATACAGAACGCCGTGCTGGATCCTAACGGCCTCGTATCAATAGCAGTCGAGATGACAGGCATCTTATCCGCATGGCTGTAAATGATCGTGCAGCCACGTCTCGATCCCTGAGACAACAACCATCTGCACGAACAGTTCGACGACGTTTGCAGCAACATGGACTATCAGCTCGGAGAACATGGCCTTGACGCTGCATCACAAAAAGGAGCGCCTTGGATGGTGTACGCAACAACGAACCTGGGTGCACGAATGGCAAAACGTCATTCTTTTCGGATGAAACTAGGTTCTGTTTACAGCGTCATGATGGTCGCATCCGTGTTTAGCGACATCGCGGTGAACGCACACTGAAAGCGTGTTTTCGTCATTGCCATACTGGCGTGTCACCCGGCGCGATGGCATGAGGTGACATTGGTTACACGTCTCTGTCACCTCTTGTTCGCATCGACGACACTTCGAACAGTGGCCGTTATATTTCATACATACCCGCGGCTCTACCCTTCATTCGATCCCTGCGAAACCCTATATTTCAGCAGGACCGCATGTTGCAGGTTCTGTACGGGCCATTCTAGATACGGAAAATGTTCGACTGCTGCTCTGGCCAGCACATTCTCCAGATCTCTCACGGGAATGATTAAAAGACAGGCGTTATTTGTTGCGACGAGATCTATTTCATAAAATTCTTTCAGCAACACTCTCCTCCGAATGCGAACATACCGGGCGATCAAACAGTCAGTATACATTTGAAAACTTGATAAATCACGGAATAAACGTCTGGTCAATGGTGGGCAAGCAACTGGATCGTTACAATACGCCAGTCACTACTCTTGATGAACTGTGGTATCGTGTTGAAGCTGCATGGGCATATGTACCTGTACAAACTATCCAAGCTTTTTGACTCAATGCCCAGGCGTATCAAGGCCGGTATTACGGTCAGAATCGGTTGTTCTGGGTACTGATTTCTCAGGATCTATGCACCCAAACTGCGTGAAAATGTAATCGCATGTCAGCTCTAGTATAATATTTTTGTCTAATGAATACCCGTTTATCATCTGCATTTTTAATATCCAGTAGTGTAGTATTACTAATATTGTAATGTAGCATGTTGTAAATAAATAAATAAAAAATCCCACAGATTTACAAACATTTGAACAATTTATATTGTATATAACCTTACGGCGAAAAAAAACCTCTGTGCACATGTAACTCTTTGAGATATTTTACAACATCGTTTCAAATTAAATACTTATATAAATCCAAGTATCACACATACTAAAAATTATGTACGTAGATTAGCACTTATTCCAGTGCAACGATGTGTCAAAATTTCAAAGCATTCGGCCAAGAATTTTGCAGATATAAGCCTCTGAACAAAGCTCTAGATTACACAGAGTTGTAAGAGAGGAGGGGCAGGAAGAGGGAGTGATGAGGAACAGGGAGAGGGACGAGGTGCAGATACGTAGAAATAGGAGATGGAAAAAGAGAGGCGGAGGATTTGTGGTCGGGCAGGAGGAGATGGACAGGGAACAGGGGAAGAGGAGATTGAGGAGGGAGAAGGATATGGATAAGGAGGCTTATAGGCGCAGAGAGGGGCGGACGGAGGTAAGGGAAGCAGGGTGTGTAGGTTGTACGAGGGTTGGAACTTAAATAGTGGCAACTATTTATTCAAAACCGATATAAAAGCGTTACATGTTCCCACCTGTTACTGTCCTTCAAAGTAGTTACCAGCGTTGCGTAGAACTCGTTGCCAGCGATGTGGAATGCGTGATATACCGTTAGCAGAGCCTGTTGACGGTGCGAATCTCTGTGACAGTTCTGAAGCGAATGCCACGGAGTGATTCCTTTATCTTCGGAATCAAATCAAAGTCAGAAGCACTAAAGTCCAGCGACTATGGTGGATACTACAGTACTTTCGGGTCCGATCGATCGAACTAAGCAGCCACAGCTTGCGCTGTATGCGACCGCGCATTGTCGTGCAAAATGATGGGTGAGTTGCGCAGAAAGAGTTGTCGTTTTTTTCGTAAAGCTTGTCGCAAGTGATTCTCATAAAACGAACACTAAAACTGTGCATTGACGGTCTGCCATGGAGGAACGTAAAGCGTTAGGATAACACCATCACATTCGTGCCCAATAATTACCATAACTTTCACTTTGGATTGGCGTTCCAGTTTTGGCTCGTAAGATGTGGCCCATGTCTCTTCCCGTATTACGATACGGTGCAAGAAAGCCTCAGCTTCGCGCTAGTAGCACTCCAAGTGCGTCTGAGCAGCGTCGTAATGCCTCCATTTCTTCATTTGCGTCAGTTGATGCGGATTCCAGCAATTTTTCGCAAGCCCGGGTGTTCCTTCAGGATGGGAAGCTCAGTCGTATGCGCTAATCCGGTTTCGTGGGCGAGCCACGAATCGTCTGGCGTTGATCACCACTAATGCGGCATCAGTATGCACTGCTCCTTCAGAGAAGCTAGAACGACCTGTCCGATGCATGACTTCCACAGTTTTCCGACATTCGTTGAAGGCTTTCACTCAACGTGTCACTGTTCTGAACGGTAATGCCGATTCCCCACACGCCTTTTGAAGACCTTGATGACACTGTCGTGCTGTACGACCTCTGGCACAATTGATCCGTTTCGAAAACATAGTGACACCTTTACGTTAGACCGCTCGCTTACAAGTGAATGTGTTAACTGGATTGTGCGCAAGCCTGTGAAGTGGGACGGGCGAGACCATTTGCTCGGAGGTAAGGTCGGTATGTCAACAACGTGTGCTATCAGCGACAATAGTAGATTCCATTGCATAGGTCTCCACAGCAGTGTTGGCACTATTTAAGTTCGAACCCTCGTATATCCAATTCCAATTTGCAAAGCACCAGGAAATTGCCCACATTAGAAATGTGTGCTTTCGCTTTTCTTTCTTTCCCATTTATTCCGTAACAAGCAACTACAGCGCGTGGTGTGGTACGGATGGTAAATAGCGTATTTGCCGGAATATAAGACGCACCGGCGTATAAGACGCACCTCACTTATAATACTTTTTTTTAGCAAAAAAGTAAATCACTCCTAATAAATCTATTGCAAGATAATTATAATACATTTGTTGACGTACATCAAATATCTAAGGCAGTGCCTTCAAGTAGTGTTCATAAACTTTACGCAGTCGAGTTTCTTGACAGTTTGCGCTTATTCAAACGGATGTTTCGCCTAATCGCTGTTTACACTGCACGCCGACTATGACGCGATGGTTGACTAGAGCGTCGTAAATGCTTACGACATTGACACCTAGCTGGCTCTGCTTACGATTATTCCGATCAGACATCGCGCAGAGTGTTAGTTCTCGAACTTCGCGCGACGAGTAGGGTGTTTTAATGTTTAAAATGACGCGTTTTGATAATTTATTGTGAGGCGCAAATATTTATGTAAGTATTATTGTGATGTTACATAAACTGTGGGAATGATGTATGGTTTGCATCTGTGTATTGGTCGGCACACTGTATGGGACACAGCATGTTATAACCTGAAAAATACAACTGTGAGACACAGAAGCCGTGCGAACATCACAAAAAATACTTGTGTACATATTTGCTCATGAGAATGCGAATAAATTCTCAAATATCGTCATTCGAGACATGGGCAAATACTTGAACAGTGTTTCATTATTCAAATAATGAATAACGCCGTCACAGGATTGCCGAAAAAAAAAAAGATTATGATGAATGAAATTACGTCAAAATTTTCTACTTCCTATGAAGTTACCAGTTTCATTTACGCTTGGCATTAAAAATAGTACAACATTCTAAAAGCCTTTACTACATAATAAAGCTCCTGATGGGTATTTTGGTGCATATTATGAACATATATCAAATAGAAACTACGAAAATGTAAGAGAAGATTGAAGCAAACTTTCCTGCTTAAAACATTATTTCCCGCATTTTACACCATTCTTTGAAATCCATTGAAAAGAAACCGAACTTTTGGTTATCTACTTTAACTGGCAACCGGCGTATAAGAGGCATCGTTTATGGACCTATTTTTTAGGAAAAAGTGCGTCTTACACGCCGGCAAATACGGCAATGCAATCTCGTCATGTTTGTATTGTGATGTCATTAGGCAATTGACGCCAGGAAATTTCCGAGCCCTGGTGCGCATCCCTATGTGGGGCACTGCGCACTTTGGTGAGTGTTCGGCACTGCCTATCGCCGCAGCCCACATGGCAGCGATCAATCCGCGGAAAAAGCCACGCTAGAGTGCTATCTCTCAGCTACACGTGCGCGTGTTCTTTGAAATTCCGTAATGCGACCCCCCTCTCTGAAGTTAGGTAAATGGGTCTAATTGAGGATTGCGTTACAAATGTTTCAACAGCAGAGTGTTTCGGAATGTGTCTTTCATTATGCAGCAGAGAGCACATTTAATGAAAATGTTAGAAATATGAGCGGCGGACTCGGTAACCGACCAGTCAGAGCGATAGCCACAGATATGCAGGACTACGTGAAAGAGGTCAAAGACTTCATTAATGATAGAACCCGGTACGTTTTCCTCGACGGCATGTGTTCATTAGAGACAATGGTATCGTCAGAAGTGCCCCAGGAAAGCGTGATGGGTACGCCACGATTATCCATCTACATAAATTATCTGAATGAGTAGCAATCTGCGACTGTCTGCTGATGCTGCTATGACGTCCGGAAAGGTGTAGTCATTCAATGATGGAAGATCACAGACAAAATTTATAGTAGGTGTGAGAAATGGCAGATAGCTGTAAATGCAGAAAAATGTAAGGTCATGCATGTCGTTGAGGTCTTCAGTCCGCAGACTGGTTCGATGCACCTACTCTGTCCTGTGCAATCCTCTTCAACTGAGGATACGTACGGAAACCTACATCCTTTTGAATCTGCTTACTGTGTTCGTCCTCGGTCTCCCTCTACGATTTTTCGCCACACGCATCCTTCTAATTCTAAGTCGACGATTCCTTGATGTCTCAAAATGTGTCCCACCAACCTATTCCTTCTCTTAGTCAGGATATGCCAGAAACTCCTTTTCTCCCCAATGCTGTTGAGCACCTACTCATTAGTTACGTGATCTACCCATCTAATCTTCATCATTCGTCTGAATCACCATATTTCGAAAGCTACCATCTTTTTATTTGTACTCCTTATCGTCCACGTTTCACTCCCATACAATGCTACACTCCAGAGAAATTCTTTCAGAAAGGACTTCCTAACATTTAAACTAATATTGGATGTCAACAAATTTCGCGTCTTCAGAAAAGGTTTTCTTCCCATAGCCACTCTGCATTTTATATCTTCTTTACTTTGGCCATCACGTGCATCCGATCGATACAATTGGAAACGAGACCCGTCAGACCAGGCAACCATATTTCCAGTCATCAACAGTCCATTGTCTGTGTTGACGGGCCCAGGCTTGGCAGGCCATAGAAACGGCGATTTTCAAAGAGTTTTATAAGAAAGCGTAAATGTAAATATTGTAAGTATACACTGTGACGAGAAGTGGCAATGTGCTACAAATGACACATGAAGAGGACAACATAAAACTATGTGAGTAATACCAGTAGTCCATTTTGTTCAGAATCAAAATAATACCAATGCATGAGAACTATTATCGATCTAATTAAATCAAACAAATAATGTAAAACAAAACATTTCTTGTACAGTAGACCATTGAAGATGCTTTAGAATAAAGCGAAACGCGTCTGGTCTAAATTAGACTAATTTACAGTTGCATAAGACGGTTACCTAACCTATGCAGATTGTACCATTTATTTATTGCAAATCGATTTCGACTAGGGAATAGTCATTTTCAGTGCAACACACACAATCGAATTGATACATATCTGGTGTTACATGTCAAGCCATATATAATCTCACTTCGGATTGCTCTATCCAAAATTCTTGAAAAAGTAATGTATTTAAGCGTAGGTTCACACATGTCTAAGCCGGCCACGGTGGCCGAGGGGACTGCGGCGCGTCAGTCACGGTCTGCACGGCCACTACGGTCGGGGGTCGAAACCCCCCTCGGGCATGGATATTTGTGCCGTCTTTAGTATTAGCTAGTTCATAAGTAGTTTGTAAGTTTAGGGACTGATGACCCCGTAGTTAACTCCCATAAGCTCTACGAACATTTGAACATTTTGAACACATGTCTAATATAAGGTACTAAAAATGTCAGTTCGTTTTCGGAATATATTAGACATGTGTGAACCTACGCTTAAATACATTACTTTTTCAAAAATTTTGGATAGAGCAATCCGAAGAGAGATTGGGCGATAGTTGTTGATATCAGACCTATCCACTTTTTTATGTGATGGGTTTACGGTAGCATATTTCACTCTATTGGGAAAAATAGCCTGCTTCAAAGAGCTGTTACATAGGTGGCTGAAAATCCTACTTATCTGTTGGGAACAAGCTTTCAGTACTCTGCTGGAAACACCACCATTTCATGCAAGATTTTACTTTTTGGAGAGTTTATTATTTTTTAGTTTCTAAGGGAAAGTTGGAAGCAATTTCAATTGTATCAAATTGCTTAGGTTTAACCTCTTGCATAACAGTTTTGCCTCTTCTAGTGAACTTCTAGATCCTTTCTCTCCACAACATTGAAGAAGAAGAAGAAGAAGAAGAAATCTCAAATTCTCACACATTGTTAACAAATGTATCATGGTAGTAAGCCTTATAGTTTTGGTTGCTCTGTTTCCCTTTCAATAATATCCCAAATTGTAATTTTTTTTATCTGAAGTGCTAAATCAAACGTGATACACATGCTTTTGGACTTCCTGATTATTTTTCTTAGTGTTGCACGGTAGGTTTTACAATGTTTGACTGTTTCTGACTTATTACTCTGGCTTCCTGTTAAAAACTATTCTATTTTCGGTTACAAGATTTTTTTTTATTCCTTTGATAAGTCACTGTTTTACTTACTTTTTTGCAGGTTCCTTGTACACCTCATCCGAGTCTAACTGCTCTAAGCTTTCCCTGAAATTAGTAATTGTTGAATCATTAATTTAATGCACTACTTTGAAGAACTGTTTTGCATTAATGTATGGAGCTACGTAATATAGTGTAACTAGCTCAGCAACAAGGCCAGGAAGACCATTATCAACAGGAAAACCGTATATGTTGATAAATTTATCTTTGTCTATAAAAAAGGTTATCTATTAGTGAACAGCTGAGTTTTACTTTATGAATAGGAAAATGAATAATGGGTGTGAAATTGAAGAAATGTGTAATGAGTCAAGGTCAATCTTCCTATTATACTTCTACAGGGAATCATCTGTGAAATCCCTATTGATAATAATTTGCTTCCACTTGTCTGACAGATGGTACAACAAGGAATCCATGTTTTTCTGAAATAGCTGAAAATTTCCTGATGTGGACTTATTCGCAGTTACAATAATAAAAATGCCATCATTTAGTATAAGCTCACAGGCACATGCTTTTATATGTTGCTCTACACAAAAGTTTTTGTTCCTAAATTTTTCACACAGTGATAACTTTTAACGTATATGGCAACTCCTCCTTTCTCCTTATTTTCTCTACTTACTTGTGCTTACAATTAGTATCCACTAATATTTGCTTTTTCCACATCAGTGATATGTCATGCTCAGATGGTCATAGTACATCTTATAAACAAACTAGAAGCTGATGTACTTTATTCTCCCCTGCATTTTGATGAAATATACTCACAAAATTTTTTGCTTTACTTTTGTGAGAAACTTTTGATATTTTGAAAAATTTTTAGAACATGCCTGACAGAGCTTTCTACTGGACACTGATGTCAGTTCTAAAAAAGAGGTGCTCACATGAGATTGACTGTCCCCCCTTATGCTCTTTGCTATCAACCCGGCCAGTTTGCCCTTTCCTTTCCTACTGATATTTAGGAACCAAAGCCATGTAAAATCCAGTAGTCAACCTGAGTAGCTGATATAACGCCATATTGAATCTCCTTACAGAGGGTGTGCATGGGATATCGAGAAAGATATTACTGATATTACTATTTTCTCGAACCATATGGGGTCAACAAGATTCTTTCTGTCGGCTTCTTGTTCCAGAAACTCAAAACGCTTATGTATGGCCTATTTAAGTGAACATAAGTTGATAAGAGTGGGGAGGGGGAGCGATACTTTCGACTCAAGGACCTACAAATCATATTGTATCGCGCCCCATGAATTTAGGAAGATTTGAAGAAGATTAAAAAACGATACTAGAAGAGGAAGACTACGTCACCGTGCTGAATGATTTTGATGAGATTTTCGATTATAATGAGTAATAGGAAGATGACCCATGGTGAAATTTTAATGATTAGCAGAATTAAGTAGATATAGCGCCTTTCCTAGAACAAGTAATAATTTTTAAAATGTAATTGCCGCTATTTGACGGTTTTGATTAATTTTGCACGATTTTAATTTCGGCCGAATAGCCAATTTTAAGTGCCATATTCGAGTTCAAAATTGTCTGATACGCATAAAATGTATATCATTGTCACATCAGTATATGTTTGGTGTGAAAAATCAGGTTTGTGTTTCAATAAATTAACTAAAACAGTCAAAGGAAAAATCATTACGTAGATTTTATTTTGATCAGAGGTAACACCTAATATTAACGTGTTGGATATTGGTTTGCTCGTAAGTTGGATTAAAGTCATCACGTGGATATAGTTAATCCAATTATTTTATTGGTTATTTATCCTGACCAGATTAAGGCCTTGAGGCCCTCCCTTTCATCTGACCAAGATCAACGATGCAAAAGATAATCACACTAATAATAAAATAATATTAGGCGGCCATAATAATAAAAATGTAATAAACACAATATTGCGGGGCATTTAAAATAATATACATTAACACATTTGAAGTGATATGTAGTGTTGTAAGAAGGGAGCGGTATAAAGGTAGACAAGGAAGAAATGGTAGTGACAGAGGCTCTTAGAAAGGTGTGGTAAATAAACACAATACTACTTTGTCGACACAGTACTCCAGAAAAATGAAGAAAAATGTGGAAAAAGTTTACAAAAAACACTCGTAGGGGATGTAGAAGTATAAAAACAGAAAAGTTGCCTCCCCGGCCGGGAGGTGCGTTCCCCTCCCCCACCCCTTAATGTAATTTATTTTCCTTTTTAGAAACCTTCACGAAAAATGGTTCATTTAACGAAGTTATCTATATGACAGAAAACATTTCTGGTGCAATTCTTCTCAGAAAAGCTCAAATGCATGAGCGCTAAAATATGAAGGTAACATGAAGTTTAATATCTGTTAAAACATATTTATTTATATAGAACAATTTTTGCTTTACAGTCTTTTACTTTAGATTTGTGCAACTTAAATTACTGGATTAAAAATCATTTATCTTGAAAATTAAGAAAAACTAATCAATAATTATTTTTGTTATATATACAATCATATGTACATCATGTAGACAATGAAAATAACACAATATCTTAGGGGGGAAGCTTAGGGTTTAACGTCCCGTCGACAGCTTGGTCATTAGAGACGGGGCTAACGCTCGGGGTTTTGGGTAAGGACCGGGAAGGAAATCGGCCGTGCCCTTTGAAAGGAACTATCCCGGCATTTGCTTGGAGTGATTTAGGGAAATCACGGAAAACCTAAATCTGAATGACCGGGGGTGGATTTGAACCACCACCCTCCCGAATATGAGTCCAGACCACAATATCTATTAAACAACAAATTCTTTTAAGTTCAATTTTTTTTTTTTTTTTTTTTTTTTTTTTTTTTTTAAATTTTACATAAAACCATCATCAAAATCTTCTGTCAAATCACTGCAAGGCACCTTAGTGCAGCTTTGTCCACGACAGTTTTTGCACATTGTTGTGCAATGTACATCAGCCTTCACAGATCCGCACCTTCTTCCGCAGCCTTGAATGCAGCCGCATGAAATCAGTAGCAGTATTTCCTCTGGAGCAGGTGACCGTTCCATGTGAATTGGGAAGATGGAGGAGTTTGATTCCCTCCAGCCCCAGTTTATGGGATCCAAGTCGTACCCCTGCCATAGCTGGACTTGCAAGTAAACTCGGCGAGAGTGGAGGCGTCCTCCATCAGTAGTGTGTGGAAACGAGAGAGTATAATTGACAACATTGCCTGACCCACAAGTACATTAAAAAATTTAATTTGAATGGCATTTTTAAGTTGTTATCATCAGGACTCTCTAATCTTTCTGTGTGCCGAGACAGTATAAATTTCTCTCCTGTTTTTTCAATAGTATCAGGTAAGGAAGCAGGATCGTTGAATACCCGTGGAATATTATGAAGTTGGGAATACCGGTTGAATAGTTGCAAAGCTTGGAGCTTTCCTTTTCCAAACAGGGCTGAAGTGCTGTCGCAACCGCTTACTGCTTGAAGAAACATGGTTGAATTCTTGCATTCATGAATGAGTGAGGAATCACGTATATTTTTAGAACTGTAACACCTTGTTCTGATGGTACATTTACCGTCCTTCATCAGGATTATGTCTATGTCGTCTGGAGAAAGAGCAATAAGTAGCACAAGGGGAGCTGCATCTTAACCCACTATAATAACTTGCCGGTAAAATTTTGATGCATTTATTGCTTTTGCTACAATTTCAACATCTGTATCGTCATCCGCAATCCCGGTTTCAATACCAAAACTGTCTAGTTTTTGTACAAGCTGTGTAACAAACATTTCCTCATTTCTGAGGTTGCTTAGAAACGTCTCGTCATAAAAGAAAATTTCTCGTGAGGTCCGCTTCATCGTGCGCCTTTGGCGTTCAATAGTTTTTATGTTCAGAGAACTTTGTGAATATCCGTCAAATACAGCAGCAACATCGTCTTTATGATGTCTCTGAATATCGGCTATTAAGGTTTTATAAATGTCACTAAAAGTTCCATTCTCGGGCCACAAAACATGGTGGATAAGAAACCCTCCATCTATAACACGGAACCTAGATTCATCATTGTCCATATTCCTTTCAGGTACTTGGTTGAAAACATTGAACAGCGACGACATTTTTGTTTTCCTTATCAATCCACTGCTGTCAAACAGAGACATTGGTACATTTAATAATTAGTACGTGAAGCAATCCTTTAAATCATCAGCTGAATGAAACGTGCACAGTATTTTCTGAATATTTTCTGCGTTGTATCTACTTCAGTTACATTTTTTCCAAGCCTAACAGTTGACATGCACATTGTCCTAACCATGCTGAATCGCTTAAGCTTCAAAGATTCAAATTTTGCGAGACAGTAATTATTGTTCGAAGTGATTCTTCACCAACAGACACTGCTTTGTAGCAGTTTACTTCTTGAGAAACTACGAATCCAGACCATAATGAATACAATTGCTCCTTATACACAACTGTAGAGTGTTGTTGCACCCACAGCTGTAATGTTCTTGCGAATTTTCTGGTCAGTTTCTATCCTCCCACTCCTCAGTTCAACATGTTGTTTACTCGAAACCGAATGTACATTGCAGAACTGATACACAGCTTCACATATGCGATGGGCTATTGGTATACCGCAAATACATCGGTTCAACACACTGTCGGTGAAACCTCTTCCATGTGCAACACCTCCAACACTCTTCAGGTTCTTCATAAGCGTTTGTTCTGTCGTCATGTCGGTCCATACTCCACACCAATACTTCAGAGCGTCGAACCGAGAAGAAGCTGTCCTTGATAAATTCATCAAACTCCGCGGGTTTCTTACAGTTTTTCAATATTCTGGGGGTACAAATAAGACGCCTTAGCATAAGCAAAGTGTCCAGTTACATGGAACCTTTGGAGCAAAGCTCTCACACTTTCTATATGGAGCTTCCAATTACCCATACGCTAAGCCTGGATGAAATTGTACGCCAAGCTGAACGTACTGTAACCATAACTGGGAAGCTTTCCATCTTTGCTTAATGTCATCCATTGTGTTAACAAATTTATTTTTCAGCTTTTCAATGACGATCTTTTTCCAAATCGCTGAAAGATGCACGGTTTCCACTCAAACCAGAAATTCATTCTTTAATATGCTGCTTCTCCTCCTCCATGAATGCCATTTCCTCCAGTATTATGGTGGAAAGAGCACACTTGACTGCAGAGTGAGCCTGAATTGCCCTTGTGCATAAATGATCAGAAAGTATATGGGGAACAGAAGCTGCAGCATATACAGTCTCCAAAAGTTTAGAGAATCCACTGTCCTTCATTAAGAATCCTATTGCTCCCAGAAAACACACTATTAAGTGAAAGCGTCCTAATCGAATAACTACATTAGTGAATAGCTCATTCTCTCCACCAGCTTCCAATGCAGCTATATCTTTAGCTTTCATGTAGACTGGTTGATCAAACGTCACGATACATGTTTGGTATGTGGTCTTTTTACTCTCCGAGATGGCGTAGGCCTAACTTTGTTTTAAATTAGGCCTGCTGTAATCTGTGGGCGTATTGTTAATGAATGGAAGAGCTAATAAGGTTCTCCAGTTGTGATTTTCTCCATAAAACCTTGTCATGCATAGAAAGCTGTAAAAACTTTCCCATAATCCAAGTAAAATCGTAATGATAGGCACTGTTGCTTTAATGAATGATTGTTCATCTGAGTAGACATTTTGCAGAACATTTTTTTTTTTTTTTTTAAATTTCAATTCTATTCTGCCTTCGGAATGTTAGCAGACTGATTTTTTGGTCACTTGCTCTTTCAGTAGAGGTCGGCATGACAGGGATTTTCATTACTTTCTGTTGTTCTATCGATCTCCCAGGAGTGACACACCTTATTCCGCCTATAGCATGAAATGTACCTTTGCCTGTCAATGTTACAACATTGAAGTCAGCATTATCGAAAACGAATTGCGAGAACGAATAATTTGAAATATATGGTTTCCAAAACTGAACAGAAGAAGCCTCAAATAAAGCCACAGTGCTATATGAAGAGAAGAAACCCATATTCAGTTTCAACAATGTTTTTTGACCCCACTTTACGAAATAAGCACACTGCAAGACCAAGTTGCAGTGGGGTGATAAATGAACGAGACCTAGTACCAAACAAAATTGCATGGTATAGTGCTGCTCATTTCTTTAAAGAGGACTGTTCACTACCTGTCTTTTTTTGCCAAAACCACACTCTTCAATAATTCGAGTAAAGTGTCAGGAACCATAACTTCAGCATTCTCTGTCAAATCTGGATAATCGGCAATACTTTTAGGAATCATTCTTATATCTTCACGGACGATAGCTGCTGCTGCATCTACAATTCTCATACTTTCATCTTTTTCATTAACAGCTCATTTATTGTACCTCTGATTCAAAAGTTTGTGGTCACTGCCACGAAAACATACAACTAGAGAATTTTTTGGTATTGTGGCAAACAAGACTCATTCACCAAAGTGTTCAGTCAGTTTGTTTCTCAGACTTTTTAAAGTCATTCTCTCTCCTTCTGGGAGACATTCGTTAACTTTCTGCAACAAATGGAGTAGTGAAAATAGACGTTCCTCTGAACTAGCTACAAATTTGCATACTTCTTGAAAAGCGGCATCGAAGTTGGTATCTTGAGGGCGGCCTCTTTTTCGAACGGAGGAGGGGTTCGACACTGATTTAGCATAGCAATCTTGATGATAACGGGCTTCTGCAGTTACTAAACACAAAACACTGTTGATGCGTTCGGCATCCTTTCTACCGACATCAAAACCGCGTTTCAATGCTTTCTCAAGTAGCGTATGTTTCCCAGTTAAAGAGCGAAATTCATACGCTACACGGCTCTGGTTGTGTGCTCTGTCCAGTCCAAGTGTTGATCAAATATTACTCCTACGTTCTTTGCTGAATGAGAAAAGCGTATTTGTGTGTCGTTAAGTATTAAAGGTGGAAGAATTTCTCTGAGCTGTGGAGTGATGAGTCTTTTATGGGTCACTAAGATTGCCTGCGTTTTTGATGAATTCAGTTTCAAGCCCATGCTATGTGCCCATCTTGATAGTGAAAGTAAGTCCGCATTTACATGCTGGATGGCTGTGTTTAGGTTTTTAGGACTTACACTCAGATATAAATGAAGATCATCAGCGTATAGATGATATTTACAGTGGGACATAACAGTGGACACATTTACATATAGTGAGAATAGTAAAGGCCCCAGTACAGATCCTTATGGAACCCCTGATACAACATCCCTCCATTGTGACCTATTTTTTGCAGTTATTACACACGTTTTACGGGTGGTGAGGTATGAGTGGAACCACTGAATAGCACCGGTAGAGAAATTTAGATTAGAAAGTTTAGCAAGTAAAAGTCAAAAGCTTTGCTAAAAAAAAAAAAAAAAAAAAAAAAAAAAAAAAAAAAAAAAAAAAAAAAAAAAAAAAACATATAATTGTCGCCTGTTGGTTATCCATAGCATGCTTGAGATCGTCTGTCATTTTTATAAGAGCGGTCGTTGTTCTACTATTTTGATAGAAACCAGACTGGTATTCGTCTAGTAGGTCGTGTGATGTTAAATAGCTAGTTAGCTGTTCAAGGACTATATATTCCAAGGCATTGGATAATGATGGTAGGATGCAAATAGGTCTGTAGTCGGAAAGTTGTGTGCCAGATTCCTGTTTTTGGTAATGGTTCAATAAGACCATGCTTCCGTGATGTTGGGAAGGTACTGGAAGTCAGAGAATTGTTAAAAATGTCAGTTATAATTGCGGGTCGATGACACAACTAATCATGTGTACATTCATATTATCATGTTATACAGCTGCCGAACGAATTCGCAAAAGCGCTTTCCTGATTGTATTAGGACTTACTATGGTACAAATTGAATTTCGGAGGGGATAAAATGGGGACGCGCCCCACGAAGGGGAACTTTTCTGCTTCTTATTACTACACTCCATATGAGTATTTTCCAAAAGTTTCAAAACTTTATAAATTTTCCCCCATTTGCTGATTTTCTTCCTAATTTGTGTTGACTACAGGTGAAGAGAAATTAAGGTGTAGCAGGAACTGGTCAGAGTAAACTGCAGAGAGATGGCTATTGTGTGACAGTAGGAGTACCATTAGTAAGAGAGAGATTGATTTTTCTCATATTTTGAGGAAGAGTGTGCCAAAGTTGGGTTTTTGATATAGGAAAAGATTTAGAAAACTTGGCAGTAATGTGCGCTGGTACAGAAAGGATTTTACTTTGTCGTGCTGCTCAGATAGCAACTTTAGAGTTGACGAAATAAAGAAGATTTAGAAAACGATAGACCAAGCATAGCGTATAAGATAATGCCCACGCTTCTGAGCACAAAGTCATGAGAACTGCTTGTAGGCTGGAGTGATGTGGTCAAAAAGTGTAAGTCGAAAATGAATCGTACAAAAGCGTTCATAGACAATTCGAATCTGCGTGAACGTTCGTCCGAAAGTCTTTGAATACTGACATTGTCATAGTCAGGTATGGGGAATATTACTGTCTCTACGAGCTTCTTTTTAAGCTGAAGAGGAAACATTTTTCTGTATCTCTGTACAGTCTGCAGTTGTGTGCTCAGTCAAGCCTAGGTGTTGGTCCATAATTATTCCCCCACGCTTTTTGCCGAGGAAGAGAAGGGTATTACTTTACCGTTCAGGATTAATTCTCTGTACTGCTATGTAATGAATCTCTTGTGAGCAACTAAAGTCGCTTGCGCTTTGGATGGATTTAATTTCAAACCGATACTTTGTGTCCACTTTGAATAGACAAGACGTCCAGCGTTTATATTCTGGATTGCTGTGTACAGATCTCTTGGGCTAGCGGCTAGATCAGGCCTCTCTAACTCGGGTGCTTGGCGAGCACCGACCGGCACTGGCAAAAGCATCGGTCTTCTGCTGCAGTGACGGTGGTGTGGGGCACATGATGTGGTGTCGCACAAATCTGAAGTGCGCGCCATGTACTTTCTCCTCGCGCTGCCATGCAAGCACGGTGCGGCGTTCTTAAGACGTCAGCCACGAGCGCCCTCTGCTGCAACCAAAGACCTCGTAAAAATTACTACACTCCCTAACGGCGTAGCTGTCGTGGGATAATTTGAATCTTCGGCCAGCCGCCATGATAGTGGCGAGTATCAGATAAATACGAGTGGTGTTAGCAGATAAATTGTGTATTATATAGCTACTGCGGTTTACATACTCAGTTGATGGTGACGTCTGTACTGTTTGATTATTGAAGCATACATGAAACACGATGTTGAAGAGTTGCTCAGCGTTTAACTGCATAAATAGATTTAAGAAAGGAATAAAAAAACCGAATATTGTCTTCCCATTTATGTATGTCAGGAATGCAAGTAGCCCTACTAGTTGTGTTCAGAGTCAGTCTGTTAGTCAAGACAATATAAGAATGAATGATTAACAATACTGGGAGCTCATCAAACCGAACTATTTTAGGCAGTACTGGTGGACAGGAAGTTCAAAAAGTTTCATTTTATGATTGTGTAAAACAACTATTGAGGGCACGAGATCGGTTGCCTCACTGCAGTTCGAATTTTTGTTTATGAAATTAATGTTAGCAACTTGTAACACAGAATTTAAAGGTCATCTGCTTTACAAATAGGTATCAATCGATACGGTGCCGCTACGGGCATCCTTATGAATGTGGCCAAATCTGTCGCCTTGAATATAAGTACAAGACTACCTGCCGACTGCGTTGCACCATTCCCGTCACTGGACAGGATCAAGTATCTGGGAATCGTCTTCACGAATGATGTACGACACACGGTGGCGCTCAACTTCAAGAGGTTGCTCATAGCCATATGAAATGGTGTCAGAGTGAACGCACTGAGGGCATTAAACACATTTTTAACGAGTCGCTTACATACATAAATACTTAGCGTCACAGATTCTACCGATGCCAAAGATGATTGCCTGATGCATCTGGATACTTCGTCAGCACAGGAGCCCTCTCCAATATCCGATTTGAGGCTCTGACACTACCAACTAGTAGAGGTGACCTCGGACTTGTTCACGTTTACGATCGAACGGTGGCGCTCTATATTAGCGGGACATTGAAAACACGGAGGTAGCACCAGAGTCAGGAATCTTGATAAACGAACTGGCACCATCTTCTCGATAAGTGCCGCTGATGGTGCAGAATACTTTTCCACTGTTTTAACATATCACGGAGTTGAATATTGCTATGACAGAACAACCAAACAGCAGATCTCCGACAGCGCGACGTCTACCGGATACTTACGAGCAGGCGCCCCGCCAATTCTGGTGAAAGACGGCACCCCACGATCCACGGGCCAGGGGTATGATGGACAGTTCATCATGCCACACTTGACACTGCCACAAGAACAACATGGTACATGGTGTTTAACGGTAAACAGGTTACTGGATACCTCCTACACGCCATCAATATTGTGAACTCTCCATTATGCCAAATATGTCAAGTTCTAGACGACGACACTCACCGTCTCATGTGCGTGTCCTCTGCGGAAGTATGGCGGTTGGTGACTATGATGACTGGCTTTCTTCTGCGCGTCGGACAGCAAATTGTCGACTCCAAGATTGTACTTTCTCCATACAGAACGTATTATCCACGAGCCAAAACGAAAGCGGTGAAATGGCTTCGAGCCCAACCAGTGTATTAATGCTTCCCGACGGCGCGAAGCATGTGCCGGGCTTCTGGAACCAACATATGGCGCTGGTACGGAACCCAAAATGTTCAAATGTTTGTAGAGCTTATGGGACTTAACTACGGGGTCATCAGTCCCTAAACTTACAAACTACTTATGACCTAGCTATTACTAAGGACGGCACAAATATCCAAGCCCGAGGGGGGGATTCGAACCCCCGACCGTAGTTGCCGTGCAGACCGTGACTGGCGCGCCGCAGTCCCCTCGGCCACCGCGGCCGGTAAAATATCAACAATATTTTTTCTAATTTTCTGGGGAGTGCGATATGAGATCCTCAACGTCGCTGGAACGTCCTGGGTATGAGAAGCTGATTTGATAATGATGAAGAGGCATTTGATAAACATGATGTAACGGTTACCTCTTACCATAAAACGAGAAGACGAGCCTGGCGCTGGAGTAGACCGCCCAGAAGCACACTCCCCACACAGAGTTTTCTTCACTTTAATGTTTTTAGTTTTTAGTTATGGATGGACAAGCTACATCCGTTAGTAAAGAGCGCATGGATTATGTAAAAGTGAAACACAATCATTATCATTTCAATAGTAAAAAAAAGCGCATTGAGGCGCTATGCTCCGATGCGCGAGGGCGTTCCCCGTCGGAGGTTCAGATCCTCCTTCGGGCGTGGATGTTAGTGTTGTCTTTAGTATAAGTTAGTTTATAAGTAGTTTGTAAGTTTAGGGACTGAGGACACAGCAGTTAGGTCGCATAAGCTTAACAAACATTTGAACATTTTTACTACCATTAACCTACAAATCGCTTGCAGCACTCGGTTGTCCTAATGATTTAGCGCGCCAATTATACCAATGTAACATTACTGCCATATGCCCATGAAATTTCAGACACTTACTTCAGCCAAATTTCTACAGATTGCAGTATACTCACAACGCCAAGAGAATTTGTAGTGCTCTAGTCTTCTGCAGCATCTATCTAGTTGCCTTGTTGGATGGTTGTTTGGGACAGCGGGCCCAAACTGCTAAGATCATCAGTCGCCCGTGACCCCCTGGTGGGCGGGGGGGAGGGGGAGCATGTAACACGCTAGTAACAAACTGTTGTCGTCACATTCCGAAAAGTGTGAAAACTGAATGTGCATCTCCACTCCTACCCGCGTCAACTTTATTAGTTTTACCTGATGCAGGCAGTTGGGGTACACATATTTTTTTCCCCGAAGGTAATGGGGTGGCGACAGAAAGCCCATCCAGCCACTCCTTAACTAACATGCCAAATCCGGAATTAATCACGCCGAACCTGCGAATGCGGGAAAAGTCAAGTGGTATATTCAAAATAAAATAAAGAGGGAAAAAACTGTAATCTAATTTTTTTGAAATCATTAAATAATTTACAATTTTTTTTTAATTTAAATTTTTATATTTTTAAAGCTCTTGCAATTTATGTTACTTAAAAAAATTAAATTAAAATGTTCAAATGTTTGTGAAGCTTAAGGAACTTCACTGCGGCATCATCAGCCCCTAAACTTACAAATTACTTGTGAACTACCTTATACTAAAGACGACACAAACATGCATGAGCGAGGAGGGATTCGAACCCCCGACGGGACGAAAACTCGAAAAAATGTTTGAGTAGACAGTAACACGACTTTCAAAATATTGTACAATCAACGTCTGAAATAATAGTGAGTACAAGTGAATAAAACATCTTAAAATGTGTATTGGTTTTAATCGCCGGCGTTAGCGTTGCCGCTGATGTAGCGCGTGGAGGTCGCAAGGCCGGATTTTCATCTCTTCGCGCTGCAAGCAGCATTTTATCGACTGCAGCATGATTGTGCGTTTGCTGTGATTGGTGCAAACAATCTTTTTACTTAATAGTTTTAGCGAATAACATGTATGAATAAATGTAAAAAGAATGATCGTCAAATCAGCGTTATGAATTAATGTAATAATAAATAAAAGCAACTAAATAAACACACACAAAAATAAAAGAATATTGAGAAATACAATAACAATAAAATCGACTCAACAAAACTCATTACCTCTACGTATGTGTGCAAACAATGCATCGTTTTCTGACACACCCAAATGAGGCAGCAGGAGCAGATGACAATCCGGCCATGCCACCTCCACGTGCTATACCGCGAGCATCGCTAACGCCGGCGGTTAGAACCAACACACATTTTCAACATGTTTTACTCCCTTGTATTCTCTATTATTTCAAACGTTGATTGTACAGTATTTTGAAAGTTGCATGTCGAGTTACTGTCTATTCAAGCATTTTTTCGAGTTTTCGTCCGCTATGCTGGATCAACCATATTGAATTCTGAGAATTTGATTTTAGATTAGAATTCAGCGAATTTAAATAGCAATATATTAAAAAGATTAAACATTTCAGAAATATAGATTCACAAGGTGTTTCATGGGCAGTATAAAACAAGTGCGGCAATATAAGTGTTGTTAACCCCACCTCCAATATTGATATATAAAAGAAACATCTATTCCTTGGTTAGCTTTCCTTTTGAAGTTTTCATAAATTCTACTTTGATTAAATCAAAACAATTTTGATGAGCACAAAAAGTTGGCCACTTTAGGGGTAGTTGCCCCCTAATTGTCACTACCCCTGCAATACACCTAGGACGTCTTTTATCATACCAAAAGTCATTAAAATCGCTTCAGTAATCTCTAAGTTATCACCATTTATCCATTGTAGCCCCAATTTTGAAGAGACTGTTTCGCCCCTTAAATACGTTATTACAGCAAAAAAAAAAAAAAAAAAAAAAAAAAAAAAAAAAAAAAAAAAAAAAAAAAAAAAAAAAAAAAAAAGGGCACATTAAAATATATTGCAGACATTCGGCATGAGCTGAAAAGGTTCGGATGTAAATGTGCCATACTTTATTGCTCAATGGCAAGACTCATTTTTTCCCTTATGCCTATTCGAAAAACACCTGTGCTTAATATGCCATTCTACATAACATGCTTCGACAGAGCGCCAATGTCAAAATCAATAAAAGTTTTTCCGGCTGTGAGACCGCATTGTCATTCTTTAAGAGCCTCCACTCATTTATCAGTTAGACAAATACCCAGACGAAGGCCACAAGCAACAGTTACCGAAAGGTCGGGAAAATTCTCAAAGAATGACAATCCGGTCACACGACCAGAAATATTTTATTGATTGTTGATACGAGGGGATTGTTGGACCGGACACAAAGGAACTGACTACTAAATTATAATCAGAAATGCCACAATCTAATTAGATAAGTCTTGTTTGTACTGTTTATTCGTAAAGAAAAATGTACCTTTTTCTTAAAATTGTAATTCAAATGTTTGTAAACGTTAACTTACCCTGAGGACCACACACACGCACACACACACACACACACACACTCGAGAACCTCCGACAGCGAGAAAATGCGCGCTCCGCAACAAGGCGGCTTAGAGCGCTCGGCCACTCCACCGCGGCATTTAATTGTACTTATATCTATACCAACTTCCACTATTCCTGTTTAGATAGTTTTGTTAACCTAAATTATGAGGCATTTTTGCGTGGTAAGTTCTTAAAGTATTGCTATTGCTTTTCCGAATGTATTTGACCTATACTGCATATTGGTAAGCGCAGTTCGAGCCAGCTATATTGTTGCACTGAAAATTGGAAAACGTGGAAAAACTCTCACGGACGGTCAATTTGTAAAAGGTTGTTTTATAATGTTCGGAGGTATTATGCTCGTCTGTGATGTCGTATTTGAGGCATTAATCTAGTCTGAACATACAATTTCTAGATGAGTGCAATATATTGGCGAGGAATTAAAGAAGCAGTTGCACAATAAATGTAACTTCATGAAGTACTCGATTGCCCTCGATGAGAGCAATGACGTTTGCAGCTTATTACTTTTATCGAAGAACTTTAGAAAGCACCAAAAACCGAAATATATTTTATTGGCCGTAAAGGAGAATCGAACTATGTGCAGTTGGTACTCGAGTACCTGAACAGGTTTACAACTGATGCGGCCTCTGTAATTTTGTCCGAAGGGGTAGGTTTCGTAGTATCTAGTCCACAGCCGCGTTAATGTCATTGCCGTTCCTCGCCACCAATATAAGGTCAGCGGCATATCTACATCTACATGGGATACTTTGCAAATCACATTTAAGTGCCTGGCAGAGGGTTCATCGAACGACCTTTATACTATTTATCTCCCATTCCATTCTCGAATAGCGGGAAGAAAGAACACCTGAATCTTTCAGTTCGAGCTCTGATTTCTCGTATTTTATTCTGATGATCATTTCTACCTATGTAAGTGGGAGTCAACAATGTATTTTGGCATTCGGAGAATGTTGGCGATTGAAGTTTCGTAAGTAGCCTACGCCGCAGCGATAAGCATCGTTGTTGTAAAGATTCCCATCCCAGATCCTGTATCATTTCCGTAACGCTGTCTCCCCTGTAAATGTTTTATATTGAAATGTATAATCACACATCGTAATTCCTCTCAAGCGTTGGCGGAGGCGGCTGAGAAGTGGTTCAAGTGCAATGGCATATATGATTGCTGACAAAGGACATCCTTGTCGAATTGATCTTTTAATAGTAAGGGGTCCAACCAAACGGCCATTGACAAGCACTTAAGAAGTGGTCCCATGTAATATTCGCATCACTAGGGCTATGTAGGGCGGCGGAAAAATCATTTGCGTCATCAGTTTCTTAATACAGGTGTGGTTGACCCTGTCGAAGGCACGATCGAAGACTATGGAAATCAAAAACCACGCGTCGCAGAACTTTTTTAATTCGTGCCACCATCAGTCGAGTAAATATGATTTTAAGTAGTATTAGGAGGCTATATTCTCTAATTCTTGTGCTGAGTGATGTTTTAGGTATTGGGATGACGAGGCCCTCTACAATGGCTTGCGGAAGTGTCACTACAGGAGACATGAGTTCGTGACAAATTTCCGTCGATCAGGGAGCAATCAAGTATTGGAAAACCCGATAAAATTCCAAATGTATTCCGTTAGGCGCTTGCGACTTATTGAGTGCGCCTTTGCCAGTGACATCGAGCGCTTCGTCCTCAGTAATTTCGTCCAGCAATATCGCCCGCGCCTCTTCATCTAGCTTCCCGAATAGCGTGTTAGTGACTTCATGGAGGGCCTCCCGCTCTAGTTCTTCTGCGGTGTATAATCGGGTATAATAATCAGCGAAGGCACGTGCTATGTCATTTTGAGTCGTGAGATGGAAGCCATCTTCTGTGTGAATGGTATAAATTAAGCCTCTTATGTTCATGAATAACACGGTGCATCGATGAATATTTGTCCGTGACATGGTCCAGTGTCCTCGTGCGGACAGCTGCAACTTCCAGATGAGAGGTACGATTTTAGCCTTAGCTCGTTGAACCATCATTTTTCGTTCAAGTGATGGTGCCTGATCTGTGCATTTTCTTAATATAAAAGTTTAAAGTTTGTCATTTCCGCCGTGATCGTTCGCGCCCCAACGCAATGAATGCACGCCGTATAGCCGGTTTTGTACATTCTAACCACCATCTTAATGTCGTAGGGTAAGTACGTCATCGCCTTATCTAATAATTCCAAACTTCTTCCATACCTTGATGACACTCTGGAGCTTTAAGATAGGCCACGTTCATCTTCCATATGCCAGGGCCTCGCCACACTTGCCTTTGGAGGCCGATCATCATGGTTGTCATGTTTGAGGCACCGCGTAATGTAGACATGATCTATGCGGCTGCCAGAATAGCTGGATACGTAAGTGTACCCGGTTCGATCTCCATGTACATATTCCCATGTATCTACCATCCAAAGTTCTTGTATCAAAAAGTTCTCAATTCTGGGCATGGGTTATAATATGGGAACTGGTCCTTCGGCGACAGCACACAATTGAAAACGCCGCCAACAATGCACTGGACGTGTCGTCCTAGAAAGAGCGGAGCTATTTCTTCTGCAAAGAAGTGGGATCGTTCTCTTCGTTTGTCTGTGTCGGACGGTGCGTAGATGTTTATAAAGCGCACTCCAAATACTGTTATAGGCATTTCTCCTGCTTATGGTAAGTATATGACATACTCCGCTACAATACCCTCCTTAAGGAGTATCGCTACACCACTGCCACTAACAGTTTCTGTAGATGGTGACAGTGAGATGTTGTAGCCATAGAAAGGCGGTAATTCGTCGATGTATACTTCTTGTAAAAGAGCGATATATATATCTGCTGCGTGCAGCATATCCTACAGGAGAGTTGATTTGCGACATTATGTTATTGATGACGTGGCGAGATGTAAGCACGTCCACCACACCGCTCCGCTACCTAAGGTGTTTACAGCTCGCGGTTCCTCTGCGGCGGAGAAACCGCCTGATTTTGTGGTTGCTCCGCTCGTCACTCACACATCAGGTGGTTCGGCATCCTGTTCCCACCTGGCGGTCAGACATTGGCGCACCGAACAGTCCATTAACTGCCGTGTAAGCGGCTTGAAAATGCAGCCGCTGGTATTTTGACGGCGCAGCCGCGCCTATAAACAGGGCCCACACTGCCTTATGAGAAACAGTGCACTGCCAAACCGGCGCGATTCCTCCGCCGCGGAGCAACCGCGGGTTACAAACACGGGCTAAAGCAGAAGCTCGGCCACTCCGCCGGGGTTTAAGAGTAGTAGATTGTGGACTGCGTAAGGTCAGTCACTCCGAAAACTCTAAGGACTAGAATAAAAACAAACAGTTCAATTAAAATATCCACTTCCTAAAAACCACTCACAGTGCACCACACAGAAACGATTTTTGGACATATTTGGCTATGCCCCTCTCGTATTACGTGTTTCAAATTCAAATGTTAAAATGTTTGTAAGCCTAAGGAACCAAACAATTGTGGTCATGAGTACCTAGACATACAAACAACTAATTTATCCTAAAGGATAACACACTCACTTCGCCGCGGCGGAATGGCCGAGCAGATTGAGGCACTATGCTTCGATACTCGAGGTCGTTCCCCGTCGGGGGTTTAAATCCTGTCAGCCACGGTGGCCGAGGGGACTAAGGCGCTCCAGTCACGGTCTGCGCGGCCACTACGGTTGGGGGTTCGAATCCCCCCTCGGGCATGAATATTTGTGAGGTCCTAGTTCGTAAGTAGTTCATATGTAGTTTGTAAGTTTAGGGACTGATGACCCCGTAGTTAAGTCCCATAGACTATACAAACATTTGAACATTTTTGTTTAAATCCTCCCTCGGGCATGGATGTTTGTGTTATCTTTAGTATAAGGTAGTTTATGAAGTAGTTTGTAAGTTTAGGAACTGATGACCCCGCAGTTAAGACCCATAAGCTTAACAAATATGTAAACACATGCACACTCGGATATGCGCGAGGGAGGATTCGAACCTGTAGCCGGTGCGGCCACATATTTTTCATTAGCCTCTTCGTAGCTTATAATCAACACTAACAAATAGTACTTCAATTCTCGTGTTCATGTGTTTATATAACACCAAAAAATAACGTTATTTCGTTACTGCGATATTTTGACTTCCACTGCTGACAGTTGGTCGACATCGGTGTGCCACGCGCCTTTACCCTAAAAGTTCTCGCGCCTAGACCAGTATCTCTCGCGGCGGATAGTCGCCTAAAACCTCCTTTAAAAACTATTCAAATGTTCAAGTAACATACACTAAAGACAACACACACACACACACACACACACACACACACACACACACACACACACACACACAAGCCCTGTGATGGGCGAGCTAGGCCAACAACGTCTAGATACAAGGCCTCACAACAAGTCTGAGTTACGACACACCGATAGCTGCCGTCGCTAGCTGAGTGGTTGACCGCTAGGGCACAGCCCATACTGCCTTATAGCGCCGTCCAGTGAGCTTGCGAGGGCAGCCTATCAGTGTGACACAGACACAGACACAGACTTGTTGTGAGACCTAGTATCTAGACGGTGTTGGCTAGGCGAGGCTCCGTCCCTACTCGACGGGTGCGACGGGTGCACACGGCTAACACACACACACACACACACACACACACATATATATATAACACACACACACACACACACACACACACACGTGCCTCTGTAACTTATAAAATAATAGGTGACGGGAAATTTTAATGCGGTAGGTCAACACAAGAAATGTTACACTTTCTGCGGAGCTATGAATATAGTTTATTGTATTATTTTTCACAGAGTTACAGCACAAAGATATTATTTTTTGAATGGAAAAATAGGTTTTTCTATCGTGCATTGGAATCGTTCAAACCAGCTGCGTCCAAATCAATTTAAACTACATTGCTATCACTGTTTGTTTGGGAGCTACAACCCTTCAAAGTTTCACGCTGTACATAATACATGGCTGTGTGGTGGGTGATGGATGTAATGGCGGTGGGAAGTTGATTTACATGAGATGTTCAAATGTGTGTCCATGTTCCTCAACGCATAATGCAATGCGCCGTCGAAAGGATCTGCGGATGAGATGTAACATCGGCGGTGTGACGGAGCGACATGCGTCCTCGATGCGCCGTTTTAGATCGTCTGGGGATGTGGGCTCAGTGAGATAAACACGATCCTTTAGATATCCCCACAAAAAGAAATCTACTAGTGTTAAATTAGGCGACCTTTGGGGCTATGAATGAGGACCATGGCGCCCTAACCATCTTCCTGCAAACCTGTTGTTTAGTTCTTCCACAACAGCACGCGCAGAATGGGCTGGGTGACCATCGTGCTGCATCCACATATGGACTCTCGTGTGTAGACACACATGTTCAAGGAGACCACCCAAACTGTTGGCTATAAAAGCGCTATATAACTCATCTGTCAGTGTACCTGGGAAGTAGTGTGGACCGATGATTTCATCCTCAAGGATTCCACGCCACACGTTAATAGACCACCTACGTTGACGGTCGACAGGTCGTACCCACCGAGGATTGTCTGCGGCCCAGTAGTGCATGTTATGGCGATTCACTGCACAATAATTTGTGAACGTGGACTCATCAGAGAACATAACACTTTGTAAAGACTCCAGCGTGAAATTACGCATGGCCCACTCACAGAATGTCACTCTTGCACGGAAATCGTTCCCATGCAGCTCCTGGTGACAGGCGGCACGGGTGAAATCTGTGGCCGTGTACTATACGCCACACAGATGTGAGACTGACGCCAGCGACGCAGCAACGGCTCGTAAGCTCCGTCTCCTCACTTCTTGTAGGTCTTCGTCTGTTACTGCGGCGCATTACCAAGCTGCCTGTTTCCCGAAGTCGTTGTTCAGCACGTAAGAACGTAATGGCTGCCGGGGGTCTTCGCCTAGGATATCTCACGGCATACGCCGTGGCTGCTTCAGTGGCATCGTGTCGGCACTCGCAACATGTCAACGTACTCGTTGTTCGTGTATAACATCGTCATCCGATGTCAGTGACTGTGGTATATTGAGCCCCGGTTGTTTGTGTGGCTCCAACTATCGGGTATACGGTCGTATGCGGCGACAGTCAGCAGTCCAACAACGCATCGAGGAAGCTTCTCGCTCCGTGACACCGGCGACGTTACAACTCGGCCGCACCACATTTAGAAGGCGCATTGCATTATGCGTAGCGTTTGTGGTATCTGCCCCTGAAACTTTGAAGAGTTGTAGCTCCCAAACTAACAGTGATAGGAATGTAGTTTAAATTGATTTAGACGCAGCTGGTTTCAACGAATCCAATGCATGATAGAAAAAACTATTGTTCCATTTAAAAAATTATATCTTTGTGCTGTAACTCTTTGGAAAACGATACAATAAACTGTGTTCATAGCTCCGCAGAAAGTGTAACATTTCTTGTGTTGACCTACTGCATTAAAATTTCCCGTCACCTATTACTTTATAAGTTACAGAGGCAAACACACTTAGTGAAACACTCTGTGTGTGTGTGTGTGTGTGTGTGTGTGTGTGTGTGTGTGTGTGTTTGTGTGTGTTAGGGAGGGAGGACACAAACCTCAGTCGGGAACAACCACCCAGTAGTAGCATGAGCCTTAGACCATGTGCCCAATCTGCGCGGCCGGCCGCGGTGGCCGAGGGGACTGAGGCGCTCCAGTCACGGTCTGCCCGGCCACTACGGTCGGGGGTTCGAATCCCCCCTCGGGCATGGATATTTGTGCCGTCCTTAGGATTAGATAGTTCATAAGTAGTTTGTAAGTTTAGGGACTGATGACCCAGTAGTTAAGTCCCATAGACTCTACAAACATTTGAACATTTTTTGAACATTCTGCGCGGAAAACTCCCTTTAAATATGAAAATGTTTCTTCAAATCAAGTCAAATGTTTTGTAAATCTATCGGACCCAACTGCGTGGTCATCAGTCCGTAGCTTACAAACTACTTAAACCTAGGTAAACTAACCCAATGACAACACACACACACACACATGTCCCAGGGAAGACTCCAACCTCCACGGCGAGGAACCGTGCGCTCCGCAGCGAGGCGCTTTAGACCGCTCGGCTACTCCACCGCGGCAAAATGTTTCTTCCACTAGCCACTCTTCACGGTTGCGTACACACATGATTTTCGTTCTGTGCATATTTATGGCAAAAATCCTTTCGAATTTCACTGCCGTCCTTGTATAATTAATATTGAAAATCAGTAGCTTAATTTTCATGTTCGCGTATTTACATCAGGGTCTGCAATAGTGTTCTAGGCTGTTTTGTGTACCAAGGGTAATAGCTCCATCTTTAGTTGCTTCATTTCTTTTTTTCCTACATGAAATATACACTGGTCAAAACAATTAGGGGATCAGATGAAATATCTAGGTTCTCAAGTACTGTCATCGGCAGAATGAACTAAAATGGTTCGACGTCTTTCTGCCGGTTTTATGCATTATGGCAACCGAGATAGTGGTAACAATAACGTTTCTGCAGATGGGATTTGTATTGACTGGTATTTACTCAACGAATTACACAAGCAGTTAGGTTCAGATACTGTTATGAGCAGATAGTGCAATGCAAGGACAACTCTTATTCGAAGCTAATGGCATGGAGAGTCATAGGTTGAAAGGGAAACAGAGGGAGGTGGCTGCAGCTATTGCAGTATCCCAAAGTGTTATTTCCAGGTCTTGGATGAGATTTTAGGAACCGTTAAATGAAGGCAAGGTCGTCCAAGAGTAACATCAGTAAGAGATGTCCGTTAACTGCCCATCGAGACAGGAGGCTCAGTGCTACTCAGCTGTAACGCACCCTCCTGGCAGCAACAGAAAGCGAAACATCAACACAAGACAGCCCGAAATCGCCTTCGGGGATGTGGCCTCTATGCACGAAGGACTGTGGTGTGTCCCCCATTAAACCCACGACACCGTTTAGCCCGCAGCAACTGGAAGGAGGAACATGAGGATTGGAGTCGTAACGAATGGCTCCAGGTTCTGTTCACAGATGAGTCAAGATTTTGAGTTCAGCCGCACAATCATTGGAACTCTGAAAAAAATACTGATTATGAGCAGGAAACATCACCATATCATGGTGGTGGACGAATTGTGTAGGCAGCAATCAGTATTGGCAAACGTATGGATCTCTACGTCGTTCATTATCGCCCTTTGACTGCTTAGAGGTATTGAGATGAGAACCTTCGACCTTTTGTTGTGCCTTACGCTGGTGCCATAGGGTGAAGGATAACGCTCGTCCCCACAGAGCTGCACTGGTGGACAACATGCTTGAAGTTGAGGGAATTGAACGAATATAGTGGTCTGTTAGTTCATAAAGCCGATTGATGTACTTGCCAGACGCATTTCAACCAGATCAGCGCCTCTCACAACGATAGCAGTGCTGGATATTTCACTCATGGAAGAATCCCTCAAGAGCTGATTGATAACCTCGTACTATCCATGCAACGCAGATGTGCTGGCAGTCTGAGGTGAGAACACACCATATCAGAGGGTAACGAGAATGACTTTTTCACCATTATGGTAGCCCTATGGTAAACTCCAAGTAAACTTCAAGTATCTGTATCGCATATCAACTACAGCTGTAAGCAATCTTTATATATAAAGTGGTGTCCGTGTGCATGTGTTTACGTATCGCATACAAACCTACAGTTTTGTTCCAATCTTTATGCAATTTTGTACACGTAACCTTCAATCCATGAGGACGGTCCCCATAAGTTTAAGAATCACGTACGACACATAGATCATGGGATACCACGTTGTAAACAATGAGATGCGCGAAAATCTGTTGTATTAACCGACAATGCTGCTCATTTTCTACTAAACCAAATTTGGTACACATATTCCTTACCGTGATATAACAATTGCTGCAGGTGTTCAAATGTTTGTAATTCTGTGGGACCAAACTACGTTGGTCATCAGTCCCTAGTCTTACAAACTACTTAAACTAAGTTAAAATAACGTAAGGACAACACACCCTACCATTCCCAAGGGAGGATTGGAACCTCCGATGCGGGAGGCCGCGCGATCCGGAACGTGGCGCTCCAGACCGCTCGGCTACTTCCGCGCGGCTGCTGTAGGTGTAAGAACCACATACACACATGGTCCAGGAGATATGACGTCATAAACAGGATGAATCGCAAGAAACTGCCACATCGTGTGGTGAGACTTTATTTACACACTGTATGAGAATGGGAGTACTTAGCGACTTTAAACACACATTAAACATAATTTCAAAAGGCATAAAAGTTTTCTGGGTGTAGTACCACGTCATGATGTAAGAAGTCTATTACTTTAATAACCGACGTTTTGGCCAACGTTACAGTGGCCTTCATCTAGGTATACTATAACTTTGGCCGAAACGTCGGTTATTAAAGTAATAGACTTCTTACATCATGACACGGTACAACACCCAGAAAAATGTTATGTCATCTGACTCTGGCAGCGGAAGCCTATACAATTATATAATTTCGAACCTTTATTTCTCGTTTTCTAGCTGTCAACTACAGCAAAATGATGAAAGGAAGAAAGTTTCTCGCTTACTACTTTTCCGTTGTTCGTGGACTAAACTACGGCATTCGGTATGACGTTACAATTTATAATTTCTTCACTAAAAATTGTAGCCGCAGTTTACACACGTTGTCATGAGATATCAGGACATAAACAGAAACGTTAATGGAAAACCACCCCACCAAACGCCAGGTCTTTATCTATTACTTCTTACTACTGACTACGTTCGTAACTTTATTTTACGGACATGCAGCGCTTACACAAATGAATGTATGCCTACGAAATTATACAATTTTATAAGATATAATTGAATAAATTTGAGATTATATATATTGCGATGAGTAAAAGCCTTTCACATCATGCACCACGTTTTAATACATTTACGTATTTACTACCAAGACACTAATGTACTCCAGTCAGCTGCAAGAAATTCCTGAAAGCTGACAAAGCTGTTGACAACTGTGAAGAGCACTCGGCTGTAGGCGAGAACAAGAGACTTCTATAGAGCTACAAGGAACGGAAGAGAATAAAACAGTTTACACCCAACGAGTACCCATCATTTCCGGCAGATCTACCTTTTAACTTCAATAGACTGTATTTTCCAGTTAGACTTGCAGTTTCTATTACGATTAATAAATCGTATATTAAATATACGATATATAAATGTAATCGTACATTAAATACTGCAGAGTGATTTTGACATCTCCATATTCCTCACATAGACAACTACATATCTATAATGACACAGTTCCACTGCCGAGCTATTGTTAATAACGTTTATGTGTGAGTGTCGGAGAAAAGCTCAAGAGCCCCACCTTAATTTTTTTTAAAATCTCGTGTGAAAAAACTCTTGGCTTGTACTCTGTAGCGATAGCATTTTTCAGACGAGAGTTGTTCTTTATTATGTTTATGTGGATTTTCTCACAAAAGATGCGTATACTGATGTGAGCAGACCTTTATGTTATCAATAAACACCCATCTCTCACTTAAATGTGCATTTATGAATTTTTATTAATAATGTGTTTCTCAGTCTTGTTACATCACCGCCACACTGGATGGCACCGGTTTAGTTAATAATGAAAGGTGATATTTCGTGTAGTTTGTCACCCCTTTTCAAAATTTACTCCATACCTTTTTATTTACCGGCAATAGAACCTGCAGTCTGTTTTTCGTTAATTTTTGGAAGTCAGATGTGTTTGATTTACACAATATTCATGTCCGAATTTTATCATATAACTTTTCTCATTTCACGGTTTGCTACACGAGTCGTAATTTGATATTGACGGACTGCCATTCTCTGTTCGGCTAACGGCTAATAATTTACGAAAATTTCATTTACAGCCAAATTTCTACGACCGACGGATCTCCTGTTACACGTAAACGCTAGTCGATTCTTTTTGTAATGTTCTGCCTGCACAACACTCCACCGTTTGTTAGCTAGCCATTTCATTTAAATGCAGGTAAATAATTTTCCTAAATTTTTCCGTAAATTTCTGACGGCAATCTCGCATAGCTTCAAACTTCAAACCTCTAGTCGATTCTTTTTGTAATGTTCTGCCTCCACAACACTCCACCGTTTGTTAGCTAGCCATTTCATTTAAATGCAGGTAAATAATTTTCCTAAATTTTTCCGTAAATTTCTGACGGCAATCTCGCATAGCTTCAAACTTCAAACCTCTTCCTTCCGTAATTTGTTAATCTCCAACATTAATAACCACGCTGGAACTTTATAGTCACTTGCTCAGGGGTGGGCTTCCCAAAGAATTCATTCATATTAGATTTTGGACAAGTAACCAGAAATATTGTTTATAATCAAGTGTTGAATTAAATGAATGTTTAAAGGTTACGTATCATTAGCATCTTGATAACTACCTCTCTTTATTTGGATACTGCAGTTATTATATTCTACATAATGCAAGACAGCCTTATTACTTGAATACTCTTCTATAAATATGACATGTTATTTAAAAAAAGGAGATGGACAGAGAGAGAAGGGATATGATAAGTACTAACTCGAAGCTTGAATAAATAAATACCCGGGCAACGCTGGGTTTTCGGGTAGTATCATTGTATAAATACGCTAATACGAACCTGAGGGTACAGATTTTTAATATTAATCATACAAGAAGGTCAATGAAACGTACATAATTCGTAAGGTGAGGTGTCATAGTTGTTGCGAATATAAAAATTATGTGTGCACGTAACCGTTAAGAGTGGTAAAAAAGAAAAAGAAATGTTAGGATGATACTCCAAATTCTTCATACGGTTTGCCAATATATTATAACCTGTTGAAGGTGGCATATTCGTACAGTTAAACTTAGCTCAGTCAGTTAGCGCTTAAAGTTATAATCTTAAGGTCCTGGATTCAATTCCCACTGCCCCCTTTTTTCAATTCTTAACTTTTAAACAAAGTTTTAAGTATAATTCAACAATTCAGTTTATGAACGCAGTATTAATATATTCAGATTCATTGCAATAATTGCAATTAATGTGTTTAAAGAGCAATTGTTAAATTAAATTATTAATTAAATAATTAATAAATTATTCATTAAATAATACATTTCAAATGTCTCCGTTGATTTTCCAAATTTGAAAAACGTTAGATCCTTTGAGAGTTTGAAATTTCAGATTTGTGAACGTAGAGAATAAGGTCATTTATTGAACGATGAAAAGACTTCTACGAAAAATGTTGTTTTTACTGAAGTTTTGTAATTCTAAATTATGAAATAAAGCAATTAATTTCCGCATTTGAGTCTTTCATTCTCTCATGTTTCCTCTTTGCCCTTTCTTTCACCTGGTCTCATAGCATTCACATGAAATCTATAAATCTGCAGTGCTCAATAAATTCCAATTACACAAAAAAAAAAATCATTTTCATGATCTTGCAAATACAACTGGTCGAATTTCGACCACAGGCAGTACTAGTCTAAATAAAATCTTTACCATATGTATATTGTGTATGATATCTCACCTGAAGCCCTAAATGTTTTGAACAGTGTAGGTAAGAGTAGTGGATATTTTGAACAAGTAGTGTAACGTATTTATTGATGACCTATGTACTTTCAACAGAAAACTTATGTATAACTTGATGTAAAAATGTATTCATAGCTGTGTATAACAAACAAACTGTAACCATTTATGTAATAGCGAAAAGTAACTAATGATCTGTACATGAAATAATAATTGTATCACAATGCTACAAAACTGATTTTTTTGGTGTCTAAAGTTGCACTTGCCTCCTTTTGTCTTACTATCGCTAACCAGAGCGGAGGAGACAATGACTAATTGTTCTCTGTGGCATTTCTTTTACGAGACGCAGTATGATTGAGACACGAATTGGATTTGCTTCGCATTCTTTACGTAAGTGTATCTCCTTTAAGATATTCATTAAAAGAAAAATAGAATATTTATAGTCCTAAGGGATCGTAACTTTGAAAGTGGGGTGGCTTGCATGCCTCAAAGATGCAGATAGCCGTACCGTAAGTACAACCACAGCTGATAGGACAGAAAAACATGTGGTTCCTGATGAGGGGCAACAGTCTGGTTGATTGACTGAGCAGGTCTTGTAACATCAGCTAATGTGGCTTTGCCACACAGCTACTGCGAACGGCTGAAAGCAAGGGGAAACTACAGCCGCTACTTTCCCCAAGGACATGCAGCTCTACTGTATGAACATATGATGATGGCATCCTCTCGGGTAAAATATTGCGGAGGTAAAATAGTCCCCCATTCGGATCTCCGGGCGGGGACTACTCAGGAGGATGTTATCATCAGGAAAGACAATACTGGCTTTCTACGAATCGGAGCGTGGAATGTTAGATCCTTTAATCTGGTAGGAAAATAAGAAAATTGAAAAAGGGAAATGGATAAGTTGAAGTTAAATATAGTGGGGATTAGTGAAGTTCGGTGGCAGGATGAACAGGATTTCTGGTCAGGTCAGTACAGGATTATGAATAAAAAATCAGTTGGGGGTATCACAGGAGTAGGACATAATGGATAAGAAAATAGGAATGTGGGTAAACTACTATGAGCAGCACAGTGACCGCATTATCATTGTCAAGATAGATACGAAGCCAAAACCGACAACAGTAGTACATGTTTATTTGCCAACTAGCTCTGCCGATGATGAGGAGATTGAAGAAATGTATGAAGAGTTAAACGAAATTATTCCGACAGTTAAGGGAGAGGAAAAGTTAATTGTGATGGGAGACTGGAATTCGGTAGTAGGGAAAGGAATAATAGTTGGTGAATATGGACTGGGCAGAAGGAACATGATTCAATCGTAACAAACACCTGGTTTAAGAATCACAAAAGAAGGTTGTATACGTGGGAGATTCCAGGAGACACCGAAGGTATCAGATAATTTGATAATGGTAAAACATAAATTCCGGAACCAGGTTTTAAACTGTAAGACATACCCACGGGCAGATATAGACTCTTACCATAACTTATTGTTCATAACCTGTAAGCTGAAACTGAAAAAAACTGCAGAAATGTAGGAAAATAAGGAGATGGGACCTTGATAAATTGAGGGAACCTGAAGTTCTTAAGAAGTTCAGAGGGAGCTATAAGCAACAATTGACACAAATGGCGGAAATAAAACAGTAGAGGAGGAATGGGTAGCATTGAGAGATGAAGTAGTGAAGACAGCAGAGGACAAAATAGCTAGAAAGGCAAGACCTACAAAAAATCCTTGGATATCACAGGAAATACTAAATTTAATTGATGAAAGGAGAAAATATCAAAATGCAGTAAATGAAACAGGCAAAATGGAGTACAGTCGACCAAGAAATGAGAGTGACAGGAAGTGCAAAATGACTAAGCAGGAGTGGCTAGAAGCCAAATGCAAATCTGTAGAAGAATATATAAGAAGGGGAAAAGTAGATACCGACTACAGGAAAATAAGAGACATTTGGGGACAAGAAAAGCAACTCTACGAATATCAATAACTCAAATGTAAAACCAGTTCTCAGCAAAGAAGGGAAAGCTGAAAGGTGGAAAGTGTACATAGAGGAGCTCTACAAAGGAAATGAACTTAGAGACAGTGTTGTAGGAAGGGAAGATGAAGTAGATCAAGATGAAATAGGAGATACTATACTGAGAGATGAATTTGACATAACTCTGAAAGACCTAGGTTGGAACAAGGCCCCAGGAGTAGATGACATACCCTCAGAGTATCTGGGAGAGCCAGCCATGACAAGACTATTTGAACTGGTGTGTAGGATGTATGAGACCGGCGAAATGCCCTCAGACTTTAAGAAAAATGTAATAATCCCCATTCCAAAGAAATCAGGCGCAGACAGGTGTGAAAACTACAGAACCATCAGTTTAATAAGTCATGGTTGCAAAATATTAACACGAATTATATACAGAAGGATGGAAAAACTGGTAGAAGCCGACCTCGGGGAAGATCAGTTTGGATTCAGGAGGAACATAGGAACACGGCAGGCAATACTCCCTTTACGACTTATCTTAGAAGATAAATTAAGGAAAGGTAAACCTACATTTTTAGCTTTTGTAGATCTGGAGAAAGCTTTTGACAACATTGACTGGAATACACTCTTTCAAATTCTGTAGTCAGCACGTGTAAAATACAGGTAAAGGAGAGTTATTTACAACTTGTACAAAAGCCAGACCAAAGTTAATAGACTCGAAGGGCATGAAAGAAAAGCATTAGTTGGGAAGGGAGTAAGACAGGGTTGTAGCCTTTCTCCGATGCTATTCAATTTGTACATCGAGCAGGCGGTGAAGAAAAGTAAGGAAAAATTTGGAACAGGGATTAAAGTTCAGGATGAATTAATAAAAACATTGCGTTTTGCTGCTGACGTTGTAATTCTGTCAGAGACAGCAAAGGATCTGGAAAAGCAGTTGAATGGAATGGACAGTGTGTTGAAGAGAACGTATAAAATGACCATTAACAAGAGCAAAACAAAGATAATGGAATGCGGTTAGGCGATGCTGAAGTAATTAGATTAGGTAACTAAACAATGAAGGTGGTGGATGAGTTTTGTTACTTGGGTAGTAAAATAACATGCGATGGTCGCAATACAGAGGATATAAAATGTAGAATGGCAATGACAACAATAACATTTTTGAAAATGAGAAATTTGCTAACATCGAAAATTAAGTATAAAGAAGTCTTTTCTGAAGGCATTTGTGTGGAGTGTCGCCTTCTACGGGAGTGAAACATGGACGATAAACAGTGTGGACAAGAAGAGAATAGAGGCTTTTGAAATGTGTTGCTACAGAAGAATGCTGAAGATTAGGTGGGTAGATCGCATAACTGCCGGCCGCGGTGGCCGAGCGTTCTGCGGTGTGCCAGCCAAAAGTCGGCACGGCCGCTACGGTCGGGGGTTCGAATCCCCCACGCGGGCATGGATGTTTGTGTCGTTTTTAGTAAAAGGTACTTCATACGTATTTTATAAGTTTAGGGACTGATGACCCCGCAGTTAAGTCCCTTAAGCTTAACAACCTTTGAACATTTGATCGCCGGCCACGGTGGCCGAGCGGACTAAGGCGCTCCAGTCACGGTCTACACGGCCACTACGGTCGGGGGTTCGAATCCCCCCTCGGGCATGGATATTTGTGCCGTCCTAGTTCGTAAGTAGTTTATAAGTAGTTTGTAAGTTTATTGACTGATGACCCCGTACTTAAGTCCCATAGACTATACAAATATTCGAACATTTGAACATTTGATCGCATAATAACTAATGAAGAGATACTGAACAGAATTGGTGAGACAAGGAGTTTTTGGCACACCTTGACTAAAAGAAGGGATCGCTTGGATAGGACACATTCTCAGACATCGAGGAATAGTGAATTTAGCGTTAGAGGGAACTGTGCGGGGTAAAAATAGCAGAGGGAGACCAAGAGATGCATATAGTAAGCACATTCAAGTGGATGTGGGTTGCCGTTCTTATGAGAGAAAAGGCTTGCTCAGGATAGAATAGGGTGGAGAGCTGCATCAAACCAGTCCGGACTGAAGACCATAACAACAACAGTATCGATATTATCGTAAAATGAGAATAAAACTTATCAGGATGTCTGCACTGCGATATTTAATGGTGCCTTTTAATATTATTAAGAAATGAATTCACAAATATTATTTAAATGATTTATACAGGGTGAATCTAAATTCGCGCACTCGGGCTACGCAGCGCGATTCCTCACATGCTAACAATAAAAAAAACTGTTTCTCACAAAATTTCGTCCTGCGCATATTTCCGGCAGTATATGGACGTCAAAGATTGAGATGGGTGTGTCCCATACGTCATTGTGTTTCAGAATTACACCAAGAAACTTGTAAGAGATGTATTAGGCGTCTTGAGGAACAAAATGAGCATGGGAACCCATACCCGGAAACGCCATTCAACGACGCTACGGAGAGTCCAAGTTACAGGCACCAGCTCCTGCCGCTAGACATCCACTCCAGCAACTTCGACGCTGTGTAGCGTCATTGGATGACGTTTACGGGCATGGGTTTCTATGCTCACTTTGTTCCTCACAGATCCTAGAAGTTTGTTGGTGTAGTAGTATAATTCTGAAACACACTGACGTTTGGTACACATACCCATCTCAATTTTCGACGTCCATTTACTGCCGGAAATATGCGCAGAGCGAAATTTTGTGATAGACTTTTTTTTATTGCTAGCATGTGAGGAATCGTGCTGCGATGCCCGAGTGCGCGACTTTAGATTCAGCCTGTATATGAATGTATCGCACCTTTTATAACGTTGCCTGCACAAAATATTACTTATCAAAATTTTAACCAAAGCCATTGATTATTCTTGCCATATTTTCCGTAATATTAAAATTCTTCAGCTTCGGATAACACTTTTTTTGGATCTGCAATAAGTATAGTCTACGCGGTCACAGACAGAATTTTGTTTTCCATCAGTTTCATTAATGCAACAAGTAGGTGACGTTATAGTACATTTACATCTACATGGGATACTCTGCAAATGACATTTAAGTGCCTGGTAGAGGGTTCATCGAACCACCATTATACTATTTATCTCCCATTCCATTCTGGAATAGCACGCGCGAACAAAGAACAGCTGAATCTCTCCGTTCGAGCACTGATTTCTAGTATTTTATTCTGATGATCATTTCTACCTCTGTAAATGGAAGTCAACAATATATTTTCGCATTAGGAGGAGAATGTCGGCGATTGGAGTTTCGTAAGTAGCGCACGCCGCAGCGATAAGCGCCGTTGTTGTAATGATTCCCATCCAATTCCGTAACGGTGTCTCCCCTGTGTCGTGACAATATGAAACGAGCTGCCCTTCTCTGGACTCTTTCGATGTCTTCCGTCAAACCCACTTGATAAGGATCCCACACTGTGCAGGAATACTCAAAAAATGGACGGATAAGCGTAGTGTATGCAGTTTCTTCTGTAGTACTGTTGCATCTTTTAACGGTTCTGTCAATAAAACGCAAACTCTGGTTCGCCTCTGCCACGATATTATCTACGTGTTCTTTACAGTTTAAGTCTGAAGTAATAGTAATTGCTATGTATTTTGTGGAGTTTGCGGGCTTCACTTTTGATTGATTTATCTTGTAAACAAATTTTAATGGATTTCTTTACGTACTAATGTGGACGATTTCACACTTCTCATTATTTAGAGTCAATTGCCAATTTCTACACCATACTTATATCTTATTCAGATCGTTCTGCAGTTGGTTTTGATTTCACTGGACGGTAAATGACGGCGTCATCTGCAAACAACCTAAGAGAGCTACTTAGATTTTCCCCTAAATCGTTTATGTAAATAAGGAACAGCAGAGGACCAATAACACTACCCTGTGGAACGCCCAATATCACCTCTGATTTAGTCGATGCCTTACCATCGAGTACTACGAACTGCGTCCTCTCTGACAGGAAATTCCCTATCCAATCTCAGATTTGGGGCGATATACCATAACCACGCAATTTGATTAAAAGCCGTTTGTGAGGTACGGTGTCAAAAGCCTTCTGGAAATCGAGAAATACGGAATCGATTTGCGAACCCTTGTCGATAGCACCCATCACTTCGTGTGAATAAAGAGCTAGTTGTGTTTCGCGGAGGAGGGCACGCCGTCGTTGCAAGATCTCCGCCCCCAGCCCTGCCTTGGGGGCGGACCGGGGCCCGTCCGTCAGCCGCCCTTGGCGCTGCTGACACCGATCTGTCAGGCGCGCCGCACTTGCAAAACGCGCGCCGCATGTGGGCCGGCGCCAATCGCGGCCGATGCGCGGCCCCCAGATCGAAGCGCCGCGCCGCGCCGCGCCGCGCCCCCATGGTGATACGCTGATTGGCCCGAGGTCGGCCGTGGAAGCGCTTTTCGCAGAATTCGCCAGCCCTCTTTCCAGGGGCGTCGCGTGGTTACGACATTCGCGCGAGCTTCCCTTACAGGACGCCCATTGTTAACGAGACCTCAAAATGGGGCGAGTGCGGCAAAATCTCACTAAAAACTCATTTTAAAGGGTGGAGGAGGTGAAGATCCCACTTTCTTATTCGGATAATATAATAAACGTTACCACAAAGAAACTTTCCCTATTTCTTTTGCTGTTCTAATAAAGAGAATGTAGTTACAAACTGTTTGAGCTTTTCAAGACAGAGTCATCATTATATAAATACACTAACACGAAAATTGTGGTACAGATTACTAATTTATTCGTTCAAGAAGGCCAATGAAAGTTACATAATTCGAAAGATTGTTTGTCATAGATTTCATGTAGATATTATGTGTTCATTTTGCCATTAAGAGTGGTAAAAGGTAGTAGAAATTTTTCTATCTACAGCTTGGATCAAGTTCTACTTTCTCCAACAATCAGCTCACTGATTGGCTATTCGCCTCGACCAAAGACGCTGTAATGCAGCGCATCTGCAGTATTAAAATAACATATTAAAATAAGTGAGTATCGAAACATGAAGTGCTCCCAACTCACTTTCTTGTGCTGTTCAAATGCTTCATTTCCGCAGTGATTAAGAGTGGTTAAAGGAAATGGATGTTTTCATATGAATGCCGATATAATGTGCCGGGAAGGCATCTAGTGGTGCTCGGATGAAACTACGAAGTCGAGAATGCCGATATAAATGATGATGCGCCGGGAGAGGCATGTAGCGGTGCACGGGTGGAAGTACGAAGTCGACATGTTGTCAGCTCTGGAATTCTGAATATCGCAGTATCAAAATAACATTATTTCTTGGCGTTGTACAAATATACGAACACCGAAATTGTAGTTCCATTTCAAATATTAGGCTAATGAAAGTTATATAATTCGAAAATGGCATGAGAAGTATTTACTTGCGTTTTGATTTGTTGGTATTGTGTCAGGCATTTTCTTAACACGTAAAAGATACCGTTTCATACATCCCAGTGCCGGTTACATTTTACCAAATATCCCAGCGGCCTCCTATGATAATGTTGGCAACAGATGCTGAATAGTGAGAATCCTGTGAGTCTTCATTTTAGCCAATCGCTTGACAACGCTGATGTTTTCTCATGGAATCTTCGCTTTACGAGGGCAATTATTTTTACTGAGCGGACGAGGGTACATACAAGAACCTGTCAACCATAAAGCAGGAACAGCACTATTTGTTTACTTCATGGTCTGTACGATACACTAATCGAGTCATTTTATGTGGTTCGAAAAAATGAACAAAGATTTTCTATCGTGTTGTTGATGTTGCCAACATAATCACGCGAGGCCGCCGACATGATACGTAAAATTTTACCCCCAGTGACCATTGTAAACACAATTGGTCGATTTTCGACCAATTGTGTTAACTGATAATCAAAATAAATAGATGATGTAGCTCCATATTGTCGGTCGTGGAGTTTAAGCGAGCGAATGATCGAGTTGTGATTCAAATATTTATACAGGGTGTTTCAAAAGGGACAATGCAACTTTGAAGATTCATATTAATTTATTAAAAAGAGGTACAGAGGTGATTTTAGTGTTGTTTCAAAGGAAAACACATCAAATTTTTACCTTAAACTAAAAGTGTTCGATGTGGCTTCCGTTGGTTACCCTGCAGACATCCCATCGGTAACTGATTTCTTCCCAAACTCGCATCAGTACTGCAAGTGTAACTTGATCAGCGGCGGCATAGATTCTTGCTCTACGTTTCGGTAGATTGGCCGGCAAAGAAGATACGTACATCATATCTTTGAATAAGCCCCAGAACAAAAAGTCCAGCGGTGTCAGGTCTGGGGAACGGGCAGTCCATGCCAGTCTTGAGAAAATCCCGGACGTCAGTCAGATAGTGTGGTGGTGCCCCATCTTGCATGAAGTAAACATTTCTCCGTCGTCATCGATCTGTGGTATCTGTTGCAACATATCCAGGTACACTATCCCGTTGATGGTACGTTCTTGAAAGAAAGGGGGCCGTACATATTCTACTTGCTCAACGCACAGAAAACGTTCACCTTAGGGCTATAACGAGCATGTAGCAATGTTTCATGAGCCTTTTCACTGCCCCAAATCCTACAGTTATGTATGCCACTTGCCACTTAAGTGAAAAGTTGACTTGTCAGATAAGATTATATTGTCCAACAAATGTTCATCATCCACTCGGTCTAACATAGCCGCACAGAAGTTCTTCCAGGCAATCTTATCGGTATCTTTAATTGCTTGTTAAAGCAACGGTTTCAAATGCAAACGTTTTCTCAAGTTGTATGTGGGACTTTCAGTTCACGAGATGCACGTCGGGTCGATTTCGAAGGGCTGTTAACAAAACTCTGTCTCACTTCCTCAACGACTTCATCAGATGTGCTTTGACGACTTGGTACTTTCTTATGTCTTATGAGCACCCCGTTTCTATAAAACATTTATGTCACTCATAAATTGTAGGCCTACTAGGAGAATCTTTAGCATACTTGGTACGAAATTCACGCTGAACTGTTGTTGCCGACTCTCTTCAAGCCAAAATACACCATGGAGGTAAAAAAGAGGGGAGTGGGCAAGACGTCACAAACTTGAAGCCGACAAACCTAGATCCGCCATTACTGTTTGTTCAAAACATTAGTTTTCTGCTGAGCTGCTGTGTTGAGTTGTCGAAGAGTTGCAGTTGATAATGCCTGTGTGCGTTGTTTATGGTTGTACTAACCGGTTTGATATCATTAATAATTTGAAGAGAATCGCGTTCCATTATGGTCTGTGAGTCTTTTGAACAAACAAACATGGCTGCTGACCGGCCTCAAACAGAAATGCAGCAGACGCCAGTAGTGACATCTCCCTCTTACCTCCACGGCTAGCACGCTTGGTTCAGTGAAGGCAGCCATCTTTAACGTAACTGCCACTTGCGCTTGTTGCGGCGCGATTCTGCACTAGCGACCTATGCGAGTCAAAACACTAAAACCATCTCTGTACCTCTTTTTAATAAATATATATTAATTTTCGAAGTTGTAAAGTCTCTTTTGAACACTGCCGTAGATTTTAATTGAACCTTATTGCTTCATTATGCCACCGATTTCGGCGTTTCACTAATATCATCACCGCGGCGGAGTGGACGAGCGCATCGATGCACTATGCTGCGATGCGCGAGGCCGTTCCCCGTCGGGAGTTCGAATTCCCCCCCCCCCCCTCCTACCTCGGGCATGGATCTTTGTTTTGTCTTTAGTATAAGTTAGTTCATGTTTGTAAGTTTAGGGACCTCACCCTGCAGTTAAGTGCCATAAGCTTAACAAACATTTTAACATAGAACGAATATCATCTTGCCGCGGCGGAGCGCATTGAGGCGCTACGCTACGATGGGCGAGGCCGTTCCCCGTCAGGCGTTTGAATCCCCTCTCGGGCATGGATGTTTGTGCCGTCTTTAGTATTAGCTAGTTCATAAGTAGTTTGTAAGTTTCGGGACTGATGACCCTGCAGTTCAGTCCCATAAGCTTTACAAACATTTGAACATTTTTTTAATATCATATTGAGGCCATATAAACGATATACATCGATTTGTATGGTTTTACTATGGCCGTGTTTAACCGCGTTTTGCAGCTCCTGAACACGACTATAGTGGATGGGTATCGTTGATATGGCCTAAACATCAGACGCCGATATAAATAAGTTATTTATTTCGACAGGCCTCTTTCGGCGTGATTGCTATCGTCAGGATAACTGTAATTTGATTGGTGGGCTTCTTGTCCTGGTAATACCGATTTCTCACTCCGTTCATCTCTTTGGTTGGCTGTTAGATTAGCAGACATATAAGGAGTGTTGTTTCTGTAATTCGTTGCTACTATTCTTATATCAAAAGTTTATTTCGTAAGTAGTCGTTATATGACACCTCGTTTAACACAAGAGTCAGCGATATAAAGACAAATTAGTTACAACACTGTTTTAACTGTATGAAATTGCCACGGCGGAGCGGCCGAGCTCATTGAGGCGCTATGCTACGATGCGCGAGGCCGTTCCCCGTCAGGGGTTCGATTCCCCTCCTCGGGCATGGATGTTTGTGCTCTCTTTAGCAGAAGTTAGTTCATAAGTAGTTTGTAAGTGCAGGGACTGATGACCCCGCAGATAAGCTGTACAAACATTTGAATTTTGTATGTAATTAACTTTTTACAAATGGACAACATCATAAAGAACTACAAAAACGACAAATCTTATACATCTGTTAATCTGAAAGGCAAACAAAACAGTTAAACAGAGTGAGAAATCGAAGTTACAAGGGAAAGAAGACCAACAAATTAACCTACACTTATCCCGATAATGGCAGTCACGCCGAAACAGACATGAAAATAAATAACTTATTTATAACAAAGTCCTTGGTATAAATCGTCATTAAAAACATCTCTGAATGAGAGAAGGGGATAATTACGTCTGTTGGTGAATATACAGGGTGCTGCTACTATCCGGGTAACCAGATCCTCTTCTGATGCAACAGGAGTTGCGCAAACAAAGTTGCGCATCTCTCCCCTTACAAAAAAGTCCAGAGGGGACGTATTTGGGCATCGAGATGGCCATGGTACAGGACCACCTCTGCCAATCCACGTTTCTGGGAACCGTCGGTCCAGGAATCGACGCACACGATAAATTTAATGTTTGAACCACATGCGTTGTCTTGTAGGGAGCGGGACGTCTTCCAGCAATTCTGGCTATTTAATGGCCTAGGTAGCAGATACGACCCAATTAACCCTGCGTTACTAACATCCGGTTTTAACGCTCGCTACTAACACCCGTCGTTCAGGGGTTTTTAAACATTTGTTAGTAGCACCCGTCAATTCGGCGACAGTGATACTAAACCAACACTCTACCCGTGTATACTTGTTCATCAATTGTTCCTCAAAACGTCACAGCTCACTGACAATTTAAACGTAGCTGTCATTTTGACGGATGTTACTAAGCTAGGGTTTAACAAAAATGTTCAAATGTTTGTAGAGTCTATGGGACTTAACTACGGGGTCATCAGTCCCTAAACTTGCAAACTACTTGTGAACTAGCTAATACTAAGGACGGCACAAATATCCATGCCCGAGGGGGGATTCGAACCCCCGACCGTAGTGGCCGTGAAGACCGTGACTGGAGCGCCTCAGTCCCCTCGGCCACCGCGGCCGGCTAGGGTTTAACAGTCCCCAACGACACCGATCCACACATTAAAGAAAAACCGCACTTGGTGTGCGGTAGTAACTGTGGCATATGGTTTTACTCACTCCAAACATGCGAATTGTGCATGTTGAAGTCTCCATCATGCCCGAACGTTGCTTCAGCTGTAAACAACACAGAGGATGGAAATGTAGGATGCATTTTACACTGTTCCAGGTATGACTGCGAAAACTGTGCACTGGGTAGATAATCAACTGCTTTCAGGTTTTGGATATGCTGTAAGTGAAAGGGACGGAGTAATTGCTCTCGAGGGACTGTTCTTACATTCGTCTGATTCGTCCTTGTGTTGCGTCCAAATGCACGAGTGCTGATTGAAGGATCCCGCTCCACACACTGTAAGACAGCTTCCCAAAGGTATAGATATTTTGAATCACAAACATCGCAAGGCTCTCACCACTTAGACCTAACAACGAACTTTACAACATAGTACATATTGTGCGATCAGCTATTGTATTCCTAAACGGAAACGTATGCCACTGCTAAAGTTGACGCCTGCTCCGGCCACCGCCACCGTCCACCAATAAAGTGCCAACGGCCTGATGATAGTCCTGTAGGACCGAAACCGGTTGCCATTAACAAAGCTCAGCAACTTGCGATCTAGACTGTCATATTTTAATTATAGTTTCCATAGGGTTAACAGTACTTATATAATTAGCCCTCAAATTGTGAGAACAAAAAAAGTCAAATCCTGGTCATTTAATTAGTTGAAATTTAAAATATCAAAATATGAAATTATGGTTGTTCAATAATTATGATTTTTGACAAAACTATTTCACTTGGTGCGTAACACACAGGGGAAGACAGGGGAAATACGCTCAGGCTTTAGGAAAAATGTAATAAACCCCATTACAAAGAAAACAAGTGCATACAGGTGTGAAAATTACAGAACCATCAGTTTAATAAGTCATGGTTGCAAAATTTTAACACGAATTATTTACAGAAGGATGGAAAAGCTGGTAGAAGCCGACCTTGGGAAAGACCACTCTGGATTCAGGAGAAATGTAGGAACACGGGAGTCAATACTGGAATAAACTCTTCCAAATTCTGAAATCAGCAGGAATAAAATATAGGGAACGGAAGGTTATTTAGAACTTGTACAAAAATCAGACAACAGTTATCAGAGTTGAAGGGCATGAAACGGATGCAGAGGTTGGGAAGGGTGTAAGACAGGGTTGTAGCCTTTCCCCAATATTATTCATTTTGTACATTGAGCAAGCTACAAAGGAAAGCAAAGAGAATTTTGGAGAAGGAATTAGAGTTCAGGGTGAAGAAAAAAACCTTACGTTTTGCTGATGACATTATAATTCTGTCAGAGACAGCAAAGGACCTAGATGAGCAACTGAACAGTGTGTTGAAACGAGCTTATAAGATGAACATTAACAACAGCAAAACAAGGGTAATGGAATGCAGTCTTAGAAAATCTGGCGATACTGAAGGAATTAAATTAGGTAACGCATCAATAAAGGTGGTAAATGAGTTTTGTTACTTGGGCAGTAAAATAACATATGATGGTCGCAGTACAGAGGATACAAAATGTGGAATGGTAATGGGAAGAAAAGCGTTATTCAAAAAGAGAAATTTGTTAACATCGAATATTAATTTAAGCATAAGGAAGACCTTTCTGAAGGCCTTTGCATGGAGTGTTGACTTGTATGGGAGTGAAACATGGACGATAAACAGTGCGGACAGGAAGAGGATAGAGGCTTTTGAAATATGGAATTACAGAAGAATGCTGAAGATTAGGTGGATGGATCGTGTAAATAATGAGGAGGTACTGAACAGAATTGGTGAGAATAGGAATTTCTGGAATACCTTGGCCAAAAGAAAGGATCGTTTGATAGGACACGTTCTCAGACATCAAAGACTTCTGAATTGAGCGTTGGAGGGAAGTGTGTGGGTGTAAAAATCGCAGAGGGAGATGAATATAGTAAGCAAATTCAAATGGATGTAGGTTGCCGTTCTTATGAAGCGATGAAGAGGCTTGTTCAGGATAGAGTAGGGTGGAGAGCTGCATAAAACCAGTCTCCGGACTGAACACCACAACATCAACAACAACACTAAAGGAAAAAGATCACTAAATCAAGCCCTCCATATAATGCAATAAAGCAAATAAATATGTAAAAAAAAAATCCTATCCTTGCCTAGAAAGTGTGATGCATGCACTAAAAAAGCCCCCCCCCCGGCCACCACCACCCTCAGGGATGGGAATGAAAAATGCAAAAAATAAATAAATAAAATAATGCGGAAATGCAGATTTTAACCACATTTCAAGGTAGTCACTATGCCCGTCAGTACGCTCACTTTTCATTATTAAAAGTGATTATTGTACATATACCACTTTATTTAAAGTGGTGTATTAATCCACTAACATAGCTGGTTTTGCTCTTATTAATTTAGAACTAATAGCGTGCACATTAATGGAATCCAGTTGCTTGTACACCCGAAATAACAAGGTGTGGAGCACTGTAAAGTTTTGTGGCCTAGTCCAAATCGAGCAGTTACATCGCTATCGGTGAAATATGCTGGCTCCGTTATGTAGCAGCGCGAAGACAGCCCCCCCCCCCCCCCGGACGAAAATCCTGCCTTCGCTACTGGATGGAACTGATGTCGTATGTAGCAGCATATATTTATTATGATTTTCTGTTCCATAGGACCCAATTTAGGAGTGAGACTCCATGGTCATGGAACAAGTCAATACATAATTTTTTACACAAGAATGGTAATAGAAAGACAAAGTTCCTCGACAGAATAAAAGAAGTGAGCTATGAGGTAACTCTTCAATTTAGATTTGAAAGCGTCTGTGTTAGTGCTAAGATTTTTCATTTCTGTGGCAGCTGATTGAAAATGGATGCTGCAGAATACTGTACACCTTTCTGCACAAGTGTCAAGGTGGTGTGATGTAAATGTAGATTCGACTTCTGTCTAGTATTCACCGAGTGAAAGCTACTAACTCGTGGTAATAAGCTGATATTATTAACAACAAACGACATTGAAGAAAAAACGTATTGTGACGCCGGTGTTAAAATTCCCAGACTACTGAAAAGGGGTCGACATGACGTTCGTGAACTTATACCACATATTGCTCGAACCGCCCGTTTTTGCATCAGGCTAGTTACCCCAAAAATAATGCCGTACGTCATAAGTGAGTGAAAGTAAGCGTAATAGACTACTTTTCGTGTTGAAAAATCACTTATGTCAGTTATTGTTCTAATGGTAAATATAGCAGAATTTAGTTTTGGAACAAGATCCTGAACATGGGCTTTTCACGACAGCTTACTGTCTATCTGAATACCTAGAAATTTGAACTGTTCAGTCTCACTTATCATATGCCCGTTATGTGTAATCAATATGTCAGCTTTCGTCAAATTATGTGTTAGAAATTGTAAAAACTGAGTTTTACTGTGATTTAACATCAACTTGTTTTCTACAAGCCATGAAATTATCTCTAGAACTGCATTATTTGATACTGTGTCAATATTACGAGGAATATCCTTCACTACCAAGCTGGTATCATCAGCAAACAAAAATATTTTATAGTCACCTGTTATACTCGAAGGTATATCATTTATACAAATAAGGAACAGCAACGGTCCCAAAACAGACCCCTGGGGCACCCCACACTTAATTGTGCCCCATTGCGATTGTACGTCATAGACATTTTCTACACTGCGGAGAGTTACCTTCTCTTGTCTATTATTAAGGTAGGACGTGAACCTGTTGTGAGCTACTCCTCATAATCCATAATGTTCCAACTTCTGCAATAATATTTTGGGATCAACACAATCAAACGCTTTTGTTAAATCAAAGAAGACGCCTAATGTCCGTAGCCTCTTATTTAACCCATCAAGGGCCTCACAGAGAAACCAAACTATAGCATTTTCAGTCGTTAAACCACTTCTAAAACCAAACTGTAAGTTTGACAACAAATTATGTGAACTGAAATGATCAATTGATATTGAATATACAGCGTTTTCAATAACTTTGGAAAAAACCGATGGCATAGAAATTGGTCTATCGTTGTCTACATTATCCCTTTCTCCTTTTTTATGAAGTGGTTTCACTACTGAGTACTTTAATCTGTCAGGAAACTGACCATTCTGAAAGGAAAAATTACAAATATGGCTTAGTACTGGGCTGACATACAGAGAACAGTAGAATTCTGATAGATACCCCATCATATCCAAAAAAGTTCTTAGTCTTTAGTGATTTAATTATTGACTCAATCTCCCCTATGGAAGTATCATGAAGGACCATTTCAGGTAACAGCCTCGGAAAGGCATTTTCTAAAAATGTCATATGATTACCGGTAGAAACTAGGGTTTTGTTTAGTTCATCTACATACTGTTGGCGAAGAAAGTTCAGAAAATTTGGAATATTCAATAGCAATTTAAGGAAGATTACAAGATTTCGGAAAAAATCTAAATGTTCAAATGTTTGTAAATCTGAGGGACTCAAGCTCCTAGGCTTACAAACTACATATACAACTTATGCTTTCAATCGTACTCTCTGCAGCAAGGTGCCTTAGTGCCTTAGTGCCACAGCACCACCGCTGGGAAGACTCACTCGAAATTTCATATTTCCGGAAATAATTTTTTTTTTAAATCAGCAAATCTTCGGATTTTTCGGAATGAGGTCGGGGCAAGACAAGTTAAATAATTTTAAGTAGACACCCCATGATATCTTGTATCAGTTGTACTCAGGATAGTTTGCACTGAAGCCTCTTTTACTATACTGAAATAAGCCTTTTTATTGTTGACATTAAATCTAAAACATGTATGGCAATTACAAAAGTCCGGCACGACATTCACACCACTAACACCCTACTCTCGTTACCTTCACTCGTCATTCATTAAAATAATTCTGATGCAGTACTTATTTTTTCTCTATATGAATTATTTGAGGGGGGAGACAGGCCCCCCTTGTTTATGCCACTGGTTAGAACACTGTGGGAGCGGTCGAAACCTTATTAGCGCCTTGCATGTGTACGAGAGAACAGCCTCCTACCATTGCTGTTTGCTAGGATAGGAATAGAGCAGCCGAGGTGAGTCTGTTTCCTGTGAGAACTTGCCGCCGGTCGGCGTGGAGGGCCTGTCGCTGCAACCCTAAATGTTCAAATGTTTGTAAATCTATGTGCCTTTACTGCTGTTTCTGTCAGTCCCAACGCTTACAAACTACCTAAAGACAATACAGACACACCCAAACATGAGGGTGGAGTCGAACCTACGACGGGGAGCAACTGCGCACTCCGCAGCAAGACGCCTCAGAGCGCACGGTCATTCCACCTCGGCGTCACAGCCTCTTGTGTGAGCGGACCGATGCGGCGTACCGGTGCCTACCCGTACATATCATTGTGTAAAGGTAATTAATCATTTCGTCTACGTACTCTTCGTGGGCTGTTTCAACAATAAGTCTCGAGTAGATTGGATAATTCTAAGGGGTACTAATTTTGATTTCTGATAGAGTTTATCGGAGCCTGTGGAACCGTCAGAAAGTAAGAATTGGAATAATAAGTCCACACGTGGAGCCCCCTCTCCTACAGCGTGACACTGCCTGAAAACATACTGGACGATTCCTGTAACGTCAGCACCAGTTAGACACCTTGACTTCACTGTCCTCACTTATCCTCCATATAATGCCAACTTGGCTACATCCAATCTTCAACTGAAAAACATCTTCTAGAACTTCACCTTGCGATCAAGTGATGCAAGCACACTAAGGTCGTGGTTCGTCAACATAGCCAAACATTCTGCAATGGCGAACCCACATACTTGTCCGGCTGAAGTAAGTACGGTACGTTCATCGTTAGGGTGACAATGAAGAAGAATTAGATTAAAAAACGCTTCAAATACATTTAAATCAGAAAATAACACGATTTCAAATGTCATGTCATATGGCGTAAGGCATTGCAAGAAGATATTTCTCATGTCATGCGCTATCACACAACATGCATGGAATGCACGAATCCTCACTCAGCTATGCGAGCTGGGGAAAAATAATTCACTCTTAAGACTGTGCGAGTACGTAGAGTTTTTTTTTTTTTTTCATGTCAATGTTTTTGCAACTGCCAGATAAGTAAGATCTTAGTCATCCTCTTTGACTCTGGACAAGACTTAACCGTTCTTTGATGTTGTGACACAAGCATTTGTCAGTGTGGTTTCCAGCTTTTACAGTTAATTGTCATCAACAGGGATTGTAAATTACATCTTCACAGTATCATCAAGAAAAACTAAGGAAAAACTAAGTAAACTTCGACTCATTATTTTGCTACGCTTGCTTAAATGCATACTGCAATGAACGTACAAACAATGAAATAGTAATTAACTGACAAAATACGATCATCATTTAAGTCCAGCACTATCTGGACGAGTCTCAGCGCGAGCTAAATTTAGCTCGTCTTTAAACCGCAATATCTCTAAAACGGAAAATAATTATTACACCATAAAATTCGCTGCTACTTCATCTACCTATCTATCTTCCTGTAATGTGCGATTCGTACAAGATTATAATGTGAAAAAGACACCCGTCAAAATCCAACCAGAAAAATAGTTTTTTCACGTAAAATCTAAATGGTGGACGTAAAATAAGGTGCCTTTAGATGTACATTACTTACAGTCTCTTTAATATCTTTGGTGAAAGGAACTGATCGATTCGCATAATTTATATGGGCGCCAGCTCCAGTTCTTTGTTCAACAACGGCGTGCAGCTTGTAGCGCGGGTTCAAACCATCGACAACAGCTTATGGTTGCTTGATAAAAATCGTATTGAATTGATTCATGTACCTACCTACTTCCTTGCAAAGGCTGAATCTGTTGTAACACGTTTAAAAGGAGGAAATGACGGTCTTAAAAAACCTCCCAGGGAAACAGTTTTTTTGCTCATGAAAAACTAATAAAATCTTTGCGGTGTACATAAAAACGTTGCCATTTGCTGAGCATTAATTTCAGCCTGGTTGATATATCTTACAGTAGTATTAAGTCTATAGCTATAATTTGCTTTGAAGGCAGGTACGGTTTATCTATCAAAAAGCCTACTGTACCATAGCTCCAATAAGACACAGACGTTCTAATAGCAATGCCATTTTTTCGGGTTAAACCATAATCTTTCACTTTTAATCTTATAATTCTAGCTTAAATAGAACCAGTACCACCAAAAGCGACATTATGGAAAAAAATTCATTATCACTTACAAAGCTATGTAGAAAATTAATAAATTTTGATGTATTTAAGAAATGTATTTTAAAAATAAAAATTTGCGAAGGTTTACATTTCAGTACGACTTTGAAATTGTTCTTCAACAGTCAAAGATATAACTAGAAAGAGGATTACACAAATTTTGCATCACCCACCCACCCAGAAGCATACTACGGTAATTTGTTATTTATTAAAGTATTATACCTTCCAATTATTGACAAAATTCAACAAATCATCTCTTTTGTGCACAAACAGAACCTACAGTCACTTGTCTTGAGACAAGCCCATTGCATTGTAATCTCATTGAGTAAAGAGTTGCACAATAACTTACATGAATGCAATCCTGCACCCAATATGGCATGCCGGACCACTGTAATTTATCCCATATTTGAATGGCAACCCTGCATAGCTCCAGCACCTTTCGTGGTTGGACAGAATGTGCTCACACTGCTCTTTTCCATTTATCCCAACACCTTCAATTGGACTGATATCGAGGGGACAAGCAGGCGAATCGAGTCGTGCAATACCAGCAGAATTGAATAAATCGTAACGATGCCTGAACGAAGGACTCAACACTTGTCAACCATAAACTTGAATTCTTCCTCTAAATGCTGATGAAGCAACGATGGCTTGGAGATAATATCCCTGTATCGTGGTGCCTTCAGTTTGCCCTTGATTGGCGAGAATGGCGTCCAAAACCACCCATGATACTCGGGCTGAACATCATTTGATCTGCTACGTTCCTGTACTCGACTGGCGATATGCCTAGAGCGTGCAACGTTACCAGGTTCCCTACACAAACGTTGACGATGGTCAGACATTTCATCTGTGAAGAGAACTTTTAGTCAATTCTACACAGGCCATATTTGGTGATTTATGGTCCACCTGTACCGTGCAGCATGGTCGCTAGGTTCAAGAGTCGGGTCTCTCCAAGGCCGTCTAAAATAAAGAGTTGCCCTGGAGACTGTTTCGTATAGGCTGGTTCCGCATTTGGCGCAGTCTGGTTTGACACTTGCCTTCCGGTGGCCGTCACAAAGTCGTCGTTTATCGTGATGGCCGTCTGGTCGGGGTTCGTGCGGGCGAGAGGTCGCAGATCGGGTCGTCTGCCGCAGTTATTGCCCTAGGACGACCAGTACCCAAACGCCTGGAGACAAGGCCGCTACTCAGTACGTGAAACGTCACACCGAGTAGGCCGCGATCGCTAGCTGATGGCTGGCCCTGGGCGGTGTTGCCAATACGGGGCGAAACATCTGTAGTCTGGTAACAATTCCAGGTCCCTTTGCACATCATTCGGACTCACGGCAATTCGTTTTGCAACTTCTATAGATAAAAATCTTTTTGTGATTCAAAGCAATAATCTGTGCTCAAATGTTGATATCGTTTTCATCATAGAACGTCCATACAATGTATATCAACGCCCTATCCTGTTCCGAGACTGTGTATTGAATGAAAGTACAAATTTCATTGCCTCACCTACATTCAAAAACTAGACAGCGGTTATCAAAGTCGAAGGGAATGAAAGGGACGCAGTGGTTGGGAAGGGAGTAAGACAGGGTTGTAGCCTTTCCACAATGTTGTTCAATCTGTACATTGAGCAAGCAATGAAGGAATGCAAGGTGAAATTTGGAGAGGGAATTAAATTTCATGGAGAAAAAATAAAAACTTTGCGGTTTGTTGATGACAAAGTAATTCTGTCGGAGTCTGCAAAGCATCTGGAAGAGCATTTGATTGGAATGGACAGTGTCTTAAAAAGAGCGTATAAGATGAACATCAAGATGAGTAAAACAAGGATAATGGAATGTAGCATCAGAAAGTCAGGCGATGCTGAAGGAATTAGTTTAGATAATGAGACAATAAAAGTAGTAGATGAATTTTGTTATTTGGGTAGCAAGATAACTTCTGATTGCCGAAGTAAAGAAGATATAAAATGCAGAATGGCTACGGGAAGAAAAGCGTTTCTGAAAAAGCGAAATTTGTTGACATCCAATATTAATTTAAATGTTAGGAAGTCCTATCTGAAAGCATTTGTCTGGAGTGTATCACTGTATGGGAGTGAAACGTGGACGATAAGGAGTTCAGACAAAAAGATGATAGAAGCTTTTGAAATGATTTATTATATGTCGTATTAGACATGTTAATAGAAATGTTGAACCAAAAATTAAATGTACTCCGTGGAATCCTGTTGCTATCCCTTCGCTTAGTCAGGATATGCAAGAAACTCCTTTTCTCCCGAATTGAGATAATCATCTCCTCAACAGGTACGTGATCTACCCATCTTATTTTCATTATTCGTCTGTAGCAGACAAATAATAATATTAAATAAATAATAATAATAAATAAATCAATTTTCATCAAATCACCACGTTGTGTTTTAAGCCGCAGCATTATACTGACACTTTGTATAGATTGCTGGGGCACATTCCGAGACATCAAGTAATCGTCAACTTAGCATTAGAGGAAAGTGTGTGGGGAAAAATCGTAGAGGGAGACTGAGGGACGAATACAGTAAACAGATTCAAAAGGATGTAGGTTGTCGAACTTATTCTCGGATGAAAAGACTTGCACAAGACAGGGTAGCGTGGAGAGCTGCATCAAACCAGTCTTCGGACTGAAGACAACAACAACAATACCTACATTCATCGAAGTGGATATGCATTCGATGAAGTGGATACAGGCAAGTTTGTTCACATTTTATGACACTTCATTCGGCCACGTTTTTCGAATTATATCAACGTAGGTCCAAGAGGAATGTGCTTTGGTATACACCGGTGGTACGAAACATATTTAAGTGTGTATTTCACCACGATACTGAGGACATTACTTCTCTTTCTTACTTTGTGTTGAATAGTGTTAGGTTCGTAAATGCACTAAATGGCGCCAGAAAATTTGTTTAAGCCATCAACAATGACTAGTCCCTCATGTGTGTGAGTGTGTGTGTGAACGTTTGTATGTATGTCCTCGATGTGTTCATAACCCTTCATTCGATTGCAATGAAACTTTCGAGAAATGTTCACCGTACGCCCACTAGAATAACTCATGAGATTTGACGTCATAAATAATGTGAGGTCACCGCGTGAGAATACCCAGATTTATGCGTCAATTATTGGAAAATGGTAGTAGTTATTAGGGACCTGCAACAAAGTTTGCATTTAATTTGGTACGTTTATGAAGCGTTTTGTAACACACCCACAAACACAAAGTGATGAAACGAAAGGAGAGTACCGCTCACAAAAGTTTCGCTGTAGATGCCGTACATCTGTCGCATCAGACCTTGTAAACAATATAGTTGCAAGAAACTGTCATATAATGCCACGAGACTTGTTTCACACACTGTATGAGAATGACAGTACTTAGCGACTTGTAACCAGCTTTAAACATAATTTTAAATCTTTATTGAACTTTTTCTCGCTGATAACCAGAGCAGAATTGGAAAAGGAAGAAAGTTTCTTGCTTACTGTTTTTCCGCTGTTTATGGAGTAACACTACGGCATTCGGTATGACATTACTATTTATAAGTTCTACACTACAAATTGTAGCCGCAGGAAATTTTACAAATATCATACACACACATATAGCTGAATGTACATTCGAAATTGTATCACAATACGACACGTAATTCAAAAATGTTCAAATGTTTGCAGAGCTTATGGGACTAAACTACGGGGTCATCAGTCCCTAAACTTACAAACTACTTATGAACTAGCTAAGACTAAGGATGGCACAAATATCCATGCCCGAGGGTGGATTCGACCCCCAATCGTAGTGGCCGTGCAGATCGTGACTGGCGCGCCGCAGACCGCTCGGCCACCACAGCCGGTGACACGTAATTCATGAGATAAGAGCACATAAACAGTAACACTCATAGAAAAACGCCCTATTACGCACCAAGTTTTAATCTATTACTTCTTTACTACTAATTATATTCGCAACAGATTTTACAGACATACAGCACTTATACAAAAATATACCTGAACAATTATTTAGTGTTATAATGTAATACTCAATAAATATAAGATCATGCGAATTTTACATGCCATTTGTATTTTGATTGCTATCTTTCTTTGTTTAAACACTGCACGTACAATTTTGTACGTTATGCAAAACAGCGTTATGTCTGATATATTGTCCGACAAATATAACATGATTTTAGAAAAAAGAGATGGACAGGGAGAAGGGATAGGAGAAATGCTAACTCAAGGAAGGAATAAATAAATATATCCCGGGCAAAGCTGGGCTTTTAGCTAGTAAAATATGAAACAAAAATATGACGCTCATCAGCTTGAGATAAACTAAAGAACATTTAATAATCATGTGGCAAGTCATTGAAATTCAGTTCGGCTGTCGTATCATGAAACTGCTGAATTTAGCATATCTGGGATGCCTTGCACTTTCCTGTTCATGAGAGAACAGCACTATGCTAGGCATCCCAGATATGCTCAATAATGTTCACGTTTGGGGAGTTTTCTGGCCAGCGGAGGCGTTTAAACTCAGAAGAGTTTACCTGTGGCCACTCTGTAGCAATTGCATTGTTATTCTTCCGCTACGACTAAGTCCGTCGGAACGCACAATGGACATGAATAAACGCAGGTCATCAGCGAACGCACGTGCCACCTGTCAGAATCATATCTAGACGTGTCAGGGGTCCCATATCACTCCAACTGCACGAGCCCCACACCATTACAGTGCCTTCACCAGTTTGAACAGTCCCCTGTTGACATGCAGGGTGCATGGATACATGATGATGTCTCCATTCCAGTACACGTCCATCCGTTAGAGACTCTTCAGACCAGGAAACGTGTTTCCATCCATAAACAGTCCAATTTCGGTGTCGAGAGGCCCAGGCGAGGTGTAAGGCTTTGTGTCGTGCAATAGCCCATATCGATGATGTTTTCTTGAATGGTTCGTACGCTGTTCATAGCTCAGTATTGAAAACCGCATGAATTTGTGGAATGGTTGCACTTCTACCCAATAAACTACTCTCTTCAGTCGTCGTTGGTTTCTTTCTTGTAGAATCTTTTTTCCGTCCGCAGCGATGTAGGAGTTTTTATGCTTTACCGGATTCCCGATGTTAACGGTGCAGCCGGCCGCGGTGGCCGAGGAGACTGAGGCGCTCCAGTCACGGTCAACACGGCCACTACGGTCGGGGGTTCGAATCCCCCCTCGGGCATGGATATTTGTGCCGTCTTTAGTATAAGGTAGTTCATAAGTAGTTTGTAAGTTTAGGGACTGATAACCCCGTAGTTAAGTCCCATAAGCTTAACAAACATTTGAACATTTGAATTTAACGGTGCACTCGTGACATGGTCGTACGGTAAAATCCCTACCTCATCGCTATCTTGGAGATGCTGAGCCCCACCTCTCGTGCGCCGACTGTAACGCCACGTTCAAACTCATTTAAATCGTGATAGCCGGCCATTGTAACAGCAGGAACCAATCTAAAGCCTGCGCAACACACTTGTTATCTTAAATAGGCGTTGCCGCTTGTACCGCCGTCCCCTGTTTACATATCTCATAGTATGCATACGCATTTTGTCTCTTAGGTGTATATAATTGCTGAAGAAGCCTTATGCCGGGGTAAGTTTTAGGCACATTAAATGCATTTCTTTGACAAAAATTACAAATACAAAGGTTCGCGATTCCTGACGTAGACCATTCCTTACGCAAACACTCAAATTACATTGTAATAAATATCATGGTATCTACGACCGAGCGATTCAGCTGTTTATGGAATGTACAGATAATATCAATACATGCAAAAAGACCACATGGTCTTCTCGGACCTCATCAGTTATCAGTCCCATCATCCGACGGGATGGCTACAAAGTCGATTTCAACCGTTAAATACACTCAACGGCCTTCTTGTAATGACACTATTGACCCAGATAGCAAGAGGCATGTAGAATTATTTGCAGTCTGGGCAAATAGGCTTCCCGATATCTATCGTTCGTTTATTTATGAAGTGTTAATTTGATAACTTCATTTTCTGATATTAATTTCGTGAAAATATGTACCGTTTTAAAATATAATATTCATAAATCTTGTTTCTATTAATTTTTGTGTAGTGTTATTAATGTTGCATGTTTCTGTAATTACAGTAAGAAAATAGTGGACGATAGGACTTTGTGCCATGAGCATAATTTGATACGCATCTATTGATTATCTTCATTAATTTACACTCAGTTTTAATGTTTCATCGACCAATGGTGGACAGCAGCCTTTGGAATAGTGTAAAAGAAAGTTGAAGAAAGATAAAAGTTGCACTCAGGTTTTCCATACAGCACTTGTCAGCTGCTACAAAGAAATAACCGTGACATAGGCTTGACGACAGGATACTTTCACAGGATCTGAAATAGAACCAGGAACTGGATTGTATTCAGTATGGGACTGACGGCAATAACAACGATGAGCTAAAGGAGGACATTTTTGAGTGTATTTATTTCAAACTAAAAATTTCAGAGCATTAGTGAAGTGACCAAGAGAAAAAATAACCTGAAAAACTGACTAGGAATCAGCTATTAAAGTGCGGATAATGTTAATCAATGTATTATGCAAGTCAGATCTGCCTAATAAGGCCGTATTTTTTAAAGTAAACAATACAGCATTTTTAACATTTTCACTTTCTTTCTATTGCTTATCTTCACGTCACCAAAACCAAATGTCCACTGTAGTGGACGTTTCCGATTAAAATTAATAAAAATCTCTAATTTTTGTGACTTTTATTTTACCATCTTCTGTTAAAAGGGATTTTTTTGTAATCACAACAGTTAGCACAAGGTATCAGGAGAAAAAAATGTTCTTAGAGAAGACGTAGTTATTGACATTCAGAAATAGCACTCCGGCATAACTGGCAAAATCTGAATCGTAAAACTGAGCTAGTATTAGAGAGAAAATGTAGTGGCTCGTTCGTAGTCCACAATTTAATCTGATGACCATGTGTTCGACAAGAACATCATGAGATACTGGAAATCCTCTAGTGTATCCATCTCCAATGAATCATGGTGTTCTTGAAGACTAGTCCTACGTTAATTTTCATATCAGATTATCCAACAGGAGATATGACAAAGGGATAAGGCACTAGACAGAAAGATGACGATTCATATTACTTTTCAAAGCATACATATTTACGAGCTTCCCTTAAACATTTCAAGTCCAGTGCAGATACCACTGATTCAAAAATCCTGGTTTATACATTTGATAATTTCGATGTCGTCGTGACACCTCGTTTCCCATAATGACAGTTTTTACCCATAGATCTCACATCATGTTGAAGAGACTTAGGTTAAGTATCAGTTCTGCATAGAAGGACGAAGTAAGACTATTAAAGCCAGCGTTTGTGGAGATTGTTAATAAATCCCATACACCAAGCTGCAGCATTCGTGTAATGAATAAAATTTGAAGATTAGAATCTTGTAATGTGATTCTTTTGCTCACTTAGAAGGCTTGGAAACATGATGAAAAGACAGAGGTTTAATAGAATTATGGTCAGATCTTTTCTCTCCCCACTCGGAGAACTACTTTGAGATTCAGTTTACACATATCAGTACTCAAAAGATATTTGTCAAACTTCATAGTTTTCACAGAGTCATGTCGCAAAAAAATACCGTTTAGGAACTAGCTTGGCGATAATCGGTATTTGTACCTGCTGAACATATGAGTCATCAGTCGTCTGAAATGTGACACGCCACGATCGTGTCCTGCACCAGTCTTTCCACATCATAGTAGCAACCGTATCAACCATACATAAATGTTCGCCGTCCTCGAAGGACGTCCCGTCGACTACTTGGTCATTAGTGAAGGAGCACAATCGCGGATTGTTTTCGATTAAGGATAGGGAAGGAATTAGGACGTGCCCTTTGGAAGGAACCACCCCGGTATTTGCTTGGAGGGAAATCAGGAAAAACCTGGATGGCCGGAGACGCGTTCTCCCGAATGCGAATTCATCCTGCTAACCACTGTGCAACCTCGATCGGTTATTAATATCAGAATACATTCTAATATTTATTGATGATCTGTGTGTATACAGGATGTGAATTGTAGAGCACAGAGCTCCCACCTCTGACAGCAACAATTGTTCTAACCCAGGTGGCACTGAGTGAAACCGGGCTTAGATTACAGGTACAGCGTGGACACGATAATATGCAGGCTTGTTCCATTAGGTAAATGAATAAGGACGACAAGCGAAAGAGCACATCAGTTAATTCGTAAATAAAGCCCGAACATAACGTACGCCAAGACGCAGTAAGGGTTCACAGTAAGTTCAAAAATGTTCAAATGTTTGGAGAACTTATGGGACTTAACTACGGTGTCATCAGTCCCTAAGCTTACAAACTACTTATGAACTACCTAAGACTAAGGAAGGCACAAATATCCATGCCCGAGGGGGGGATTCGAACCCCCGACCGTAGTGGTCACAGTAAGTAAACCTAGATGTAACCATTTGTATGTTGTATTAGACATCGGTGATAGTACAGCAAAGAGACAAAAAGTAATGTTTGAGTTATAAATAGTAAAAAGACTTCCGGAAGTCAATGGCTCGACAGACATACAGAGACTTCCACCACTGGTCACCTATCGCCTATGGTATTCGGACTGTCCTCTCTATCGTAACATCTATTGCACGTAATCCTTTCATATCCTCCTCCTGTTTTACCTTCCACACCTGTCTGGGTATCTAGGCGGCAGTTTTTGTAAAATGGCCGCAGATAAATAAAGAAATGAGCTGCTGGTACACTTGTTTCTGCCAGAACCATTTTGCGGCTTTGAGAACAGCTGCAACCCATCCTAGCACAGATTCTTGAAGTGTCTTTACAGTCTCCAACAGAATGTTATCCGTGCTTGTACCAAAGCACCCGTCAGGAACTAGCTTGGCGATAATCGGCATTTGTACCTGTTGAGGATATGAGTCATCGGTCGTCTGTCATCAGTCACCTGGTCTCCACTCTACGCTCTAGATCTCCCTTTACTGGTATGTTATACCGCCAGCTGGTGTCGCTGCCTCATCGCCCAGAGCGCTAAGAATCATAATTTAATTGCATGAAATTTCGTTGCCAGTTAATTTCTTAATTTTTCGTTAGTGTTTCTGTTTTTAAGAGGTTTATTCTCACCTAATTGGCAGATTCGTTTCTGCTACTATTTTAAGAGTTTATTCTCGCGTGTTTTGATAAATACCGTGTGTGTAGTTTTCGTCTGCTGCGTGCTATGTGATTTAAGTCTCTTATTGTCACTTCCTTATTTCTTGTTCTGCTTTAAGAAAGCCTATATTCCCGTGAGTTTGATAACAGTGTATTCCATAGATTTACTTGTTTTATTTTGAAAACTGCCGGACTCAGTTTCGTTGTTTTGACAATGTAGTAACCACTAACCACAGTTCAGTGAGCTACCAGCCGCTTTTGTTAAAGTACTGCGCTAGTTAAAAGTTGATTATTTAGTTTTCTACTTTCTACAGTTAATTGTATCGACAGGATGGATAGGATGTGTGCCTGCTGTGTGCAGACTCAGGAGGAGTTGGCCGCAGTTCGCGAACAGCTGAGCGTGCTGTTGGCTACGGTCAGCCGTCTTCAGGCTGTTGTCTCGGGGTGCAGCGGTGGTGGGCGGCTGGTGGAATTGGTGAAGGCTGCTGCCCTCGCACACGGGGTGCAATCAGAGCTGTCGATTTGTAGAATTATCCCTTTGCTTTGGAGCCGAGTGGGGGGTCTGAATCAGAGGCTTCGCTGACTCTGTGACAGTCATGGCTGCAGATTTCTGGATCTGCGATTTTTTTTTTTAGGCTAGGCGCAAACTCTGATGAGCACTCGCCTGTCAACATTCAGAAAGCGAATTCAGACTAGGTTCGGTTCAAAAATTAAACTGTCAAAATATTAGGCACTAACTTTCAAAGTATTACAAAAAAAAAATAAAAAAAAAAAAAAATAGGGGGGGGGGGGCACGTGTAACAGGTCTAAAAGAAGTAAAGTTAATAGTTGGGTGTTTTTACCGCCCGCCCCCCCCCCCGTGCTGCTGTTACAGTTTTAGAGTCATTCAAAGAAAGTCAACACCAGATAGTGCATAGATATCCCATATAATATTATTCGGGAGAGACTCCAACGTTAAGAGTATAGATTTGGACCTCTCTAGTTACATTTCAGATGGTACAGACAAGCAGTGTTACGAGTTAGCCGGCCGCGGTGGCCGAGGAGACTAAGGCGCTCCAGTCACGGTCTGCACGGCCACTATGGTCGGGGTTTCGAATCCCCCCTCGGGCATGGATATTTGTGCCGTCCTAGTTCGTAAGTAGTTCATAAGTAGTTTGTATGTTTAGGGACTGATGACCACGTAGTTAAGTCCCATAGACTATACAAACATTTAAACATTTTCTTCCGAGTTACTTTTAGACACATTCTCCCAAAACTGTCTTGAACCTTAAACCGGCAACCCACGCGCAATGGAAATATTTTAGACCTTATAGCTACGAACAGGCCTGACCTTATTAACGATGTCTGTGTAGACACAGGAATTAGTGATCATGATATCGTCCAATAGTGTCGATGGTGACCAAATTTCATAAACCAATCAAGAAGTCTAGGAGCGTGTTTTTGTTGGGAAGAGCTGATAAGCAATTGTTAGGATCGCACTTAGAAAATGAATGGGCATCGTTTAGTTCCGGTACTATGGATGTAGTGGAATTGTGGACTAAATTTCAGTGCATTGTACATAAAGGGTTAGAGAAATATGTGCCTGTAAAGTCGATTAAGGATGGAAAAGATCCATCGTGGTATAATAATGTTAGAAAGCTACTGAGAAAGCAAAGACTGTTGCACTCTCGGTTCAAAAAAGAACACGAAAATAATGATAGGCAAAAGTTAGTACAGATTCGTGCGTCCATAAAACAATCAATTCGCGAAGCATACAACAAATAGCTCAGGCATACCTTAGCAAAAGATCTTTCCGAGAACCCAAAAAAATTCTGGTCCTATGTAAAATCGATGAGCGGTTCAAAGTCCACTATCCAGTCACTCATTAATCATTCCGGGGCAGTAATAGAAGAAAGCAAACGGAAAGCTGAAGTTCTAAATTTAACCTTTAAGAAATCATTCACGCAGGAAGACCACACAAATATACCATAATTCGATCAACGTACTAATTCCGAAATAGGTATTTCCGGTGTAGAGAAGCAGCTGAGAGAGCTAAATACGAAAAAGTCTGCTGGTCCCGATGGAATGCCACTTCGGTTTTACAAAGAGTATTCTGCCGTATTGACCCCTTTGAATCTTTAATTCAGCGCAACGTTCCTAGTGATTGTAAAAAAGCGAAGGTGACTCCCGTTTATAAGAAAGGAAAGAGAATTGACACACATAATTACAGGCCAATATCGTTGACATCAGTTTCCTGTAGAATTTTGGAGCATATTGTAAGTTCGAATTTAGTAAATTTCCTTGAGGCAGAAAAGCTTCTTTCTAGGAACCAGCACGGCTTCAGGAAACATCGTTCATGTGAAACTCATCTTGCCCTTTTCTCGCATGACATCTTGCGAGCCATGGATGAAGAGCAACAGGCAGATTGTGTTTTTCTCTACCTCAAAAAGACGTTTGACGCGGTGCCACACTGCAGACTGCTAATGAAGATATAAGCTTATGGAATAGGTTCACAGATTTGTGACTGGCTGGAAGACTTCCTAAGTAACAGAACGCAGTACGTTGTTCCCGACGGCGAGTGTTCATCAGAGACTAGTGTATCGTTAGGCGTGCCCCAGGGGAGTGTGATAGGACCGCTATTATTTTCTATCTATATAAATGATCTGATGGACAAAGTAACTTGTAAATTGCGGCTGTTTGCTGATGATGCTGTAGTGTATGGGAGGGTGTCGTCTTTAATTGACTGAAATAGCATACAGGGTGACTTAGACAAAATTTATAATTGGTGTGAAGAATGGCAGCTGGCTCTAAATGTTGAAAAATGTAAGGTGATGCACATGAGTAAGAAAAAGAATCCCATAATGTTCGAATACAGGATTAATAATGAACTTCTTGGCGTAACATTGCAGAGCGATATGAAATGGAACGAACATGTAAGGACTGTTGTGAGTAAGGCGGACAGCCGACTTTGGTTTATTGGGACAATTTTGGGAAGATGTACTTCATCTGTAAAGGAGCGCGTATAAAACGCTTGTACGACCACGTCTTGAGTATTGCTCAAGTATTTGGGACTCGCAGCAGATCAGTTTAAAGGAGGACATAGACGTAGTTCAGAGGCGAGCAGCTAGGTTTGTTACTGGTAGGTTCGAACAATACGCGAGTGTCACGGAAATGCTCTCGCAACACAATTGGGGATCGCTGGAGGAAAGACGACGTTCTTTTCATGAATTTCTGTTGAGGAAATTTAGAGGGCCGGAAGTGTAGCACGATCTTGCTGCCACCTACTTACATTTCGCGTAGTGATCACAATGACAATATAAGAGAAATTAGGGTTCGTACGGAAGCATATAGGCATCCTTTTTTTTTTCTCGTTCTATTTGGGAATGGAATAGGAAAGGAAATGCCTGGTAGCGGTACAGTGTACCCTTCGCCACGCACCTTGCGGTGGATTGCGGAGTATATATGAAGATGTAGATGTCGATACATGGAGATTTTGGTGTCCAGGGGAGGTTTGACAATTTTACGCTGGTGTGCAAAGCACGGTTGAACTTTTAGCTGCGTGTGGGCACGTTATCATTCTGAAACGTGGTTGTGTTTGTCAGCGATATGTTAGTCATAGTAAGCGGTTTGTTGTCGAGGATGACGAAACATTCATTCACATTTATCCTATCAATAAGCGTAATGCAGAAACAATTGAATACAACGGTACAGATGCCCAAATTCATGACGCAACCTCTTCCGTGTTTGACCGTACGAAACAGGAATATCGTATCGTAAGTTGTTTTTCATTTTTCGATACATAAAGTCTCTTGTTTGTAGGAAGCAATGTAAAAAATGATTCTTCGGAGCATACTACATACTTTCAGGATCGTTAAACCAGAACCTTCTTTCCTTCCTTACTTCCGTCATGAAGTGCTTAGGTTTTATGACCATGGCAACAATTCCTTTGCAACTTTTTGTTGACTACCCTTATTAATTATTTAGCAACTGCAACCTATTTCTTTAATGTTAAGCTGCAGCATTACTGCTGAGTTTTGCATTTGCTTTTGTCATGGTAATTTCATGTTGTCTAGTAACAGTCGTTATTATGGAGACCTAGACTTGAACGGGCTGCATTTTCATACCTTGCTCTCGGTGCACATTACTCCTGATTTACAATGCGAAGGAAGTTGCGATTTTGTACGAATACTGAGTAACATTAACTCAAGCCGCAATGGGAAACTTATTTAAATATCTATTACAGTTCAAGAATTACAATATTTTGCCTAATAGATGTTTCTTATAATACACGTTGACATTCTGGTACCATTTTCTGATGCATCGTTAGTCTAATAGCATTTAGGCTGTGGCAGGCCGCTATCAACATTCTTGTTTTGTAGTTTTGAGCCGGCCGCGGTGGCCGAGGAGACTAAGGCGCTCCAGTCACGGTCTGCACGGCCACTACGGTCGGGGGTTCGAATCCCCCCTCGGGCATGGATATTTGTGTCGTCCTAGTTCGTAAGTAGTTCATAAGTAGTTTGTAAGTTTAGGGACTGATGACCCCGTAGTTAAGTCCCATAGACTATACAAAAACATTTGTAGTTTTCAGTATATCTGAGGAAACAGAAACACCCTTCCTCGATGTCTGCATCTGTGAGACGAGGTGGCTATTCTGATGCACTTGAAATAACTTCAACTGTCTTAATCACAATTGCACTTTTATTAAGGCTTTGAACATCCTACAGACATGTTCCGGAGGGAATTGTAACTTCTTTTATGTATGACATATGTCTGATACCAATAGTTCTTAAGGGGACTTTTTAATTTTTTTAAATAATTTTTTAATAGTTTTGCCTTTGATAATGACGACATGTCGAAACGCGTAAGGCCTTAATAAAGCTCAATTGTGGTCAAGACAGTTAAATTTATTTCAAGAAACACCCTTATTACACTTCATTACTATTTTGTCTAAAAATTACGGTTAAAATTTTGTACAGAATGACAAACATAGGTCATTTCTGCAATGTATTAGGCATACTGTCCCATACTTCAACTGGGACAAATTTGGTAAACACATCTAAAACCATTATGAAGAAATATGTACCAAGTGTTCTGAAAATGTAGTTTCAAGAAAATGATAAAATAATGTTAACAGTGATTCTTCAGTGTCTCCCGGCGTATTTGTTGCTCGAACAGTCCACGGTTGTACTGCCGGTTCATAGTCTCCAACGGACATTATGAACCCGCAGTACACCCGTGGACTGTTCGAGCAATGTTCACGGTGTTTTTGACACCGTATGCCTCTTTAAGAACATTCCAGTGGCATAATATTGCTGGCCAGCTGCTTCTTTATCCTCTGCAGACTATTTCAGGAGTCTTTTCCTCCTTCTGGTGGCTTCCGCAGCCCTTTCAGTTTCAACTAGTCGCTGACTATTTATGGCAGTCGGAGTACTATCATATTATTTACTGGTTGGATGTCTAATTTGTCCATTACTTTTGACCTGCTAATTATATCATCATTGAAACAGATAACTGCATCCATCACATCTATTTTTAGTACTATCCATCCAACAATTTTGTCTATGGCCATGTAGACACTTGCTAAGTAACTTTTTATCCGCAAGGTCCCTGTATATTGGCCTTATTGTCTCCATGACTGTAGCAAGCGAGGAATATTTATGGTGATATTCCTTGCCTGAAGCATGAGCGTGGCCAGTGTGGATACTGTCGCTAGTGAAACGTTAAATACAGCAGCCGTTTCGTCACAGATGCTCACACTAACTTACACACCAGCTAGTTGGCCTCCTTAGAAGTCTGATAGGCCTCTCGTTCCACTGATCACTAGTGTTAATCGTCGCAGAACGAAACGTATACTATACTGGAAGGGAACGTCGGAGCCTTCTTAAGTCAACTAAGCACGGTGTTTACGCCTCAAATACCTACTCAGTGGTGCCAACTTCCAACAACATTCAGTACACTGCAAGGTGTTCATATTATTATGACCACCCCTGTATTCGACACACTGGAAAAAAAGAAAATTGAACGTATGCAATATAATGTTTACTCCTTGGACCTGAACAATATAGAGAATGTCTGGGATGCTCTTGGCAGACATGTTTATCAACCCTGCACGAACCGTGCAAGAAGTGAAAACGACCTTGAGCTAGGAGAGGACAATATCTCCAAGGACCTTCTTCAATACTTTGGTAGCAAGCATGTATAACACGTGCAATATCTGAGTGATGAGCAGCAATCGGTCGCATATATTTATTTATTATTACATATCTAGATTTCGATAGCGGTGCGACAATTCTCAATTTTTTAAAAACTTGGTTTAAAACATGGAAAACTCCTCGATCTTCATGTTTAAGATGTTTGCTTGAGTGTGGTGAGAAATTAATCTTCAACATGAAGATCGAAAAGTTGTATATTTTTAAGCACTGATAACTGCCGTGCAGCGATCAAAATCTAGATACGCAATAATAAATAAATATTTGCGACTGATTACCGCTCATCACTCACAGATTATAACACAGTCGCTGAGGCATGGTGATCCAATATGGAGTCAACATGTTCAATGTTGCTGGAGGATGACATATTCCTTACTGAGAGTCCGGCACCACGATTTATTTTGGGAACCTGTGTCAAAGATGAACGCTATTTATGTCCGTTACTCTGCTATTTCGTATGTTGAACTTAGAACCATTTTTAGTTACAGAAATATACAGCATGTCGTACAAACTGGGTTTCATGTCGTTCATCATTACTTGTGATTCTTGTCCAGACGTTTATTAGCAATTATCAGCCAGAAATGTTGGTACTTGTTTCACAATTTATAGATCTTAAACTCAATAATTCTCCGCTTTTCGCGGATAGTCACTGTATGCACTCTGGAGACCTTTCGACTGTACTGTTTGGTTTCTCTACTAAGAACGGCACTGTTCGACTCGTAATTGATTACTGAACTGGGTAGCGTGAATCGCTTTACAGAGAGGTCATTCAACACTAGCTCAGAGACGAAGTGATTCAGCTGTATCTCGTTAAATTAATTGAGTTCCCAAGTAAAGAAATGCTTTTAACGTCTGATTATCTTAAAAGGAGTTAATATGGTAAATATCTTGACTTTAACGATATAATCAAGAAAAATTTAGGAATTGACTGAAGTTCCGGTTACGCTTGTTAAAACTCGGAATATGTTCTCATTATCAAGCATGACATGTATATAGGGTAATCTTCATTCCGTTACAGGCAAAAGTTAAGTTTTCACGAATATCTATGTTTGCAATGCAAAATCTTCTGAACTGTGAGTCGTGCCAGGGTAAGATTTTACAGTGCGATTCAGAAGTAACAGTAAATGATGAATGATAAAAGTAAGAAGTAACGAATTAAAACGTCACGCCTGATGTTGAATTTTTACTGCCCGCCGGTGTAAGCAGAAGATAGTGATGTGTCGATTATGTCATTTCCCCTGATGCCGTACAGTGATACACAAACTTCAAAAAACGTTGCATCACCAAGATTCCAGGGGCTCATGACGCTTTACAAAAAAAGGCATAATTGTTGTTTTTCTTTCATTAACGGTTTCAGTATATTGTTGACCATCTTCAGTTAGCTACCACCATGTTGGCAGGCCGCACAAACGTAAATTGAAACCGGTAAGTAAAAACAGCAATTTTGCGATCTGGACTGTTTTTAATTTTAACTATTGTATCAAGATCGCTGATTAACTATAGTGTGCTTTTTAAATTTACTGTACAACAATAACTTTGGCATTCTGACTTTGTTTTCCAAATTTTAGCATGCACCATTACCGCTAATACCCGATAACAGGTCTTCCTGCACTGATGCATCCCTGTATTCGTCGTGCCACACTGATACTGTCCACCAGATTGTCAGATGAGTGTTGGTCCAGATTGTCCCACTCCTCAACCCCGATTCGGTGTAGATTTCTCAGGTTGGTTGGTGGGTTGTCTTTTCCAAAACACAGCCCTTTTTCAATGTATCCCAGGCATGTTCGATATGGTTTATGTGTGGAGAACGTGCTTTCGATGTCGTTATGATGAAGGAACGGATCCATAAGACGTGCACTAAGAGAGAGAAAACTATGGTCAGTTACGACGCATCCTTCACCAAAATGCTGCCGACTGATTGGACAATACGTCGGAGGGTGTGATCCCGGTACTGTGGAGTAGCGTGGCACGTAGGGTGGCACTACATAATGCCATCCCAAACCATCAGGGTACCACCATTTGCTGCGCTCGCTATATGGTGTGTGTAAGACGTCCAGGCTGACCTGGCTGCATCCAAAGACGTCTCCGACGATTGTCTGGTTGGAGGCAGATGCGAGTCTCACCTGTGAATAGCACTTGATGACAATTCTGACGAGTCCATTCACCATGCAGTTGGGTCCATTTCTAACGAGCTGCATGGTGTCTAGGTGTCAAAGATGGAACTCGCTATGGACATCTGGGAGTGACGTTGCACGTCATGTAGCCTAGTCGAACCACAACGCTCTGTAGCTGGCCGGAAAGCATTCGGTATGGAGACGTACCTCCCGGTGTCATCAGACCTGAAATCCATAACGGTCATCAGTTGTTGTAGTAGTCTTTGTGCAGCCATAACGGGTCAAGTCATCGACAGTTCCCGTACCTCTGTACCTGCTCCACGTCCGAACAACATCGCTTGGGTTCACCCCGAGACATCTGGAAACTTTCGTTGATGAGAGTCCCTCTTGACACAAGGTAACAATGCGAATGCCTTCCAGGCAAGGCAGAACTACAGTCAACAGAAGTAGTGTACTTTCTTTCGTTGCAATTAAATTGTTGATGTTTGATTGCTTACACTTTTGTGCGGGTTTGAGTGACGTCTGTGGACAATCTAAAGAACTGTGTTCTTGGTGCAACATACACATTAAACTTCAGCGTTCAGGTGCCTTAGAACCAAGAGTATGCAACCCTTTTATGTGCTTATATAGTATGTTATCAAAAGAACTATAAGACCAAAAGTTTTAGTTTACCTTCCATAGTGGATTATCTGAACTGTGACAAGTGTATGTAGACATTTCCATGGTGTGCACAAGATACTTACACTCCTGGCCATTAAAATTGCTACACCATGAAGATGACGTGCTACAGACGCGAAATCTAACCGACAGGAAGAAGATGCTGTGATATGCAAATGATTAGCTTTCCAGAGCATTCACACAAGGTTGGCGCCGGTGGCGACACCTACAGCATGCTGACATGAGAAAAAGTTTCCTACCGATTTCTCACACACAAACAGCTGTTTCCGACTTTGAGAAAGGTCGGATTGTAGCCTATCGCGATTGCGGTTTATCGTATCGCGACATTGCTGCTTGCGTTGGCCGCGATCCAATGATTGTTAGTAGAATATGAAATCGGTGGGTTCAGGAGAGCAATACGGAACGCCGTCCTAGATCCCTACGGCCTCGTATCACTGGCAGTCGAGATGACAGACATCTTATCCGCATGGCTGTAACGGATCGGCGGCCGCGGTGGCCGAGGGGACTGAGGCGCTCCAGTCACGGTCTGCACGGCCACTACGGTCGGGGGTTCGAATCCCCCCTCGGGCATGGATATTTGTGCCGTCCTTAGTCTTAGTTAGTTCATAAGTAGTTTGTAAGTTTAGGGACTGATGACCCCGTAGTTAAGTCCCATAAGCTATACAAACATTTTTCTGTAACGGATCGGGCAGTAGCGTCTCGATCGCTGAGTCAACAGATGGGGACGTTTGAAAGACAACAACCATCTGCACTAACAGTTCGACGCCATTAGCAGCAGAATGGAATTTCAGATCGGAGACCATGGCTACGGTTACCCTTGACGCAGCATCACAGACAGGAGCGCCTTCGATAGTGTACGCAACGACGAACTTGGGTGCACAAATGGCAAAATGTCATTTTTTCGGATGAATACAGGTTCTGTTTACAGCATCATGATGTTCGCATCCGTGTTAAGCAACATCGCAGTGAACGCTCATTGGAAGCGTGTATTCGTGATCGCCATACTGGCGTATTATCCGGCGTGATGGTACGTGGTGCCATTGGTTACACGTCTCGCTCACCTCTTGTTCGCATCGACGGCACTTTGAACAGTGGCCGTTACATTTCAGATGTGTTACGAGACGTGGCTCTACCCTTCATTCGATTCCTGCGAAGCCCTACATTTCAGCAGGATAATGCAGGACCGCATGTTGCAGGTCCCATACGGGCCTTTCTCGATACGGAAAATGTTCGACTGCTGCTCTGGCCAGCACGTTCTCCAGATATCTCACCAACTGAAAACGTCTGGTCAATGGCGGCCGAGCAACTGGCTCGTCACAATACCCCAATCACCACTCTTGATGAACTGTGCTATCGTGTTGAAGCTGCATGGGCATCTGTACCTGTACACGTCGTCCGAGCTCTGTTTGACTCAATTCCCAGGCGTATCAAGACAGTTATTACGGCCAGGGGTGGTTGTTCTGGGTACTGATTTCTCAGGATCTATGCACCCAAACTGCTTGAAAATGTAATCACATATCAATTCTAGTATAATATATTTGTTATACAAAAACCAGACAGCGGTCATTAGAGTCGAAGGGCACGAAAGGGACGCAGAGGCTGGGAAGGGAGTAAGACAGGCTTGTAGCCTCTCCCGAATGTTGTTCAATCTGTACATCGAGCAAGCAGCGAATAATGCAAGGAGAAATTTGGAGAGGGAATTAAAGTTCAGGGAAAAGAAATAAAAACATTACGGTTTACCGATGACATAGTAATTTTGTCAGAGACCGCAAAAGATCTGGAAGAGCAATTGAATGGAATGAACAGTGTCTTGGAAGTTATAAGATGAACATTAACAAGAGTAAAACGAAGGTAATGGAATGCAATGTCAGAAAATCAGGCGATGCTGAAGGAATTAAATTAGGTAATGAGACAATAAAAGTAGTAGATGAACTTCGTTATTTGGGTAGCAAGATTACTTCTGATGGCCGAAGTAAAGAAGGTATAAAATGCGGAATAGCTATGGGAAGAAAAGCGTTTGTAAAGAAGCGAAACGTGTTTACATCCCAAATTAATTTAAATCTTAGAAAGTCCTTTCTAAAAGCGTTTGTCTGGAGTGCAGCATTGTATGGGAGTGAAACTTGGACAATAAGAAGTTCAGATAAAAAGATGATAGAAGCTTTTGAAATGTGGTGCTTCAGACGAGTGATGAAAATTAGATGGGTAGATCACGTAACTAATGAGGAGGTTCTTAACCGAATCAGGGAGAAAAGGAGTTTTTGGCATATACTAAGAGGACGGATAGATTGGTTGGACACATTCTGAGACGTCAAGGAATTGTCAACTTAGCATTAGAGGGAAGCGTGTGGGGTACAAATCGTAGAGGGAGACTGAGGGACGAATACAGTAAGCAGATTCAAAAGGATGTAGGTTGCCGATCGTATTGTCAGATGAAGAGACTTGCACAGGACAGGGTAGCGTGGAGAGCTGCATCAAACCAGCCTGCGGACTGAAGACCACAACAACAACAATCTCGACCAGTGAAGTGATCTACCCTTTGAGACATTAATTTCCCTCTGAGACGAGTCAGATTTCAACCACTGTGTGACAAATTAAACCAAGCAAATTTTAATGCTATACCCCATATTACACATGAATACCCGTTTATCATCTGCATTTCTTCTCGGTTTAGCAATATGAATGGCCAGTAGTGTATATTTCGGCGGCGCGTGTGATCGAGTGCCGGGTGTCCCACGGAGCGCTAACGACGCGGCGCTATAGACGAGCCCAAGCCGCCTGCATGCCCGTGACCTACTCCTGACACACAGCGCGGACCGCGTGTTTCCCGGCCACAATGCCGCCAAGGGCGCGACACCCCCGCTGGTGGGAGTCGTATATATGGGCGGCGGCTCCGCCACTCAGCACAACAACACCAGCCAGCAGCACAAGATGACCGCGGCAGCAGCGCGCCTCTGTCTGGCAGTGGCCGTCATCACGGCAGCCGTGCACGCCGCGCAGGTGAGTACGGTGGGCGCAGCATCGAGCTTTTCCTGGGCCTGTTAGCGTCAGTGTTGCTGAGTAGTCTATCACATTACTAGACAAGGCAAAAGTAGCAGTAGCCTTTTATTTAAAAAAAAAAAATCATCAAGAATTGGGAAACCTGAATATTTGAGTAACGTGTGGGTCAGGTTGTTCAAAGGCATATACCTACCATGGGCGGGATATTCATCTAACATTACTATGTAATGGGGCGTGTCAAATAAATTACAATAATGGACGGCATCTTGAATCTAACAAGGAGACCACATGGGTATCGGATGTTAGAACTTTTTGATATTTATGGTACGCGAAGTTCCAGTGCCGGCCGCGGTGGCCGCGGGGACTGAGGCGCTCCAGTCACGGTCCGCACGGCTACTACGGTCGGGGGTTCGAATCCCCCCTCGGGCATGGATATTTGTGCCGTCCTTAGTCTTAGCTAGTTCATAAGTAGTTTGTAAGCTTAGGGACTGATGACCCCGTAGTTAAGTCCCATAAGTTCTACAAACATTTGAACATTTTTGAAGTTCCCGTCAGTGTTGCTGAGTATCGCATCACAGGGCGAGGCAAAGGTAGCAGTACAGCCTTTTATTTCAAAGATTCAGCAAAAATTAGGAAACCTGAATATTTGAGTAACGTGTGGGTCAGGTTGTTCAAAGGCATATACCTACCATGGGCGAGATCTTCATCTAACATTAGCCGGCCGCAGTGGCCGAGGGGACTAAGGCGCTGCAGTCAAGGTCTGCACGGCCACTACGGTCGGGGGTTCGAATCCCCCCTCGGGCATGGACATTTGTGCCGTCCTAGTTCGTAAGTAGTTCATAAGTAGTTTGTAAGTTTAGGGACTGATGACCCCGTACTTAAGTCCCATAGACTATACAAACATTTGAACAAACATCTAATATTACTATGTAATGGGGCGAGTCAAATAAATTACAGTATGGACGGCAGCTTGAATCTAAGAAGGAGACCACATGGGTATCGGATTTAAGAACTTTTTGATATTCATGGTACGCGAAGTTCCCGTCAGTGTTGCTGAGTATCGCATCACAGGCAAAGGTAGCAGTACAGCCTTTTATTTCAAAAAATCAGCAAGACTTAGGAAACCTAATATTTGATCATGGTGTGGGTCAGGTTGTTCAAAGGCATATACCTACCATGGGCGGGATCTTCATTTAACATTACTATATAATGGGGCATGTCAAATAAATTACAGTAATGGACGACATCTTGAATCTAACAAGGGGACCACATGGGTATCGGATTTTAGAACTTTTTCATATTTATCGTACGCGAAGTTCAGAACACAAATAACTATCACCCAAAGCCATTCGATCCAACTCTAAAAAAAAAAATTCTGCTTCATCACGCGCGTCAACACACCTCCATGGAAACACAAAAAAAAAAAAAAAAAAAAAAAAAAAAAAAAACCTCGAGAAGATCGACTTTGAAATTTTGCAAGTACACGTATGAACCAGTAATTAAAACAGTTGCACGATGTGTCGGTGTACCTTAATTGGTAGCGTTCTAGCCTTTTAACCATAGGGTCGGTAGTTGGAATCCTGCCGTGACAGATTTTTTTTTTTTCTTTTTTTTCCGCTGTGTTCGAATACTTACACAATTTTAATATCTAACGGGAATTTTTACGAAAAATGCAGGTTTTTTTCTTTATTCGTAATTTTCTATATTTTATAAAAGGTTGCTAATAATGATGGATTCAATCAAGAAACGTAACTTAAATTTTTACAGTACTGGTTCCACTGTTAGCTGACGACGATAGTTTTTGTTTGTTTAGTTTTTGAAGAGCTACGAGGCCGTTTTTTGAAAAGTCATCTCCATAGCTACTAATGACTTTCCGCGCAGCTAACCTACTCAACCATCGATTTACGTGACGACATAGTGTGAGCTTTTTCTACATGCACATAAACAAAAACTGACACAACCCATGGAATTAGAGATCCCAAAATGTTTTATATAACTAAATTAAGAAACATATTTGTGGCAGCGGGATTCGAATCACCGACTGTATGGGCGTGAGGCCAGAATGTTACCACCAAAGCTACATCGACAGATGCTGCAATTGTTTAAATTATTGGTACTTACAGGTACTTGCAAATTCAAAGTCTATTTCCTCGAGAACTTTTGAGAGTTGCATCGAATGTATTTGTGTAATTGTTAATTTATAAACTTCACGTACCTTTAATATGAAACAATTCTAAAATCTGATACCCACATGGTTTCCTTGTAAGTGAATTTTTTTATTTAGTTAATAGTTTTTTAATGGCAATGAAGTCGCTTGTATCTCAGATAACATCAGCATTTTCTGAGAAGTTCATTCCTGTAGTCAGAAAATGAAACTGAACGATCAGCATTTTTTCCGGGGTTCATTCAACCACTGAACACATTCCGATCCCCCGCCAGTGGTCCTGACTTGAAACCTCCCCAAACCGGCACCCAGAATTACCGTGTAAGCTTGTACATATGCTTCTCCCTTTTGGCGTGCTGCTGAGTGCATAAGGCAACGTCCTATGAGAGGGAACTGTTACTAACGCGGTGCGGTGTAGGGCCGTGCGAATCGGGGAGCGATCCAACGCGAATCAGTGCGGTGGGGCCGATCTGTCCTACGTGTGCAGCCAAAAATGAACTTTTAGATTTTCTTGCTGAAAAATATCTGGGAGAGTATATGACGCAAAGCTACCTGATTTCAATTCACCCTGATATCAATTACTCGGCAAAACATCTCCTATGCCTTTAAAACAAACACACCTGTTCCGGTTTTTTGCGTTTTCTTGACATTGACAATGGCATAATCATTCCATTATGAGAAAAGTAATTGTCGTACAACATTGACTTTTGTGTATCGTACAGGCTAACATAACACCTATTGAGAAAGTATCTGTTTCTTCTATATGTTATTCCGATACTTTATTTACAAGCAATCTATCGCATAAAATTTGATGTATTTGTAGTGAAAAATGTGGTCAGTGGCTGCTTTAAGTTCGGTTCTAGGGAAACTTCTATTAACTCAATATTCCAGTATTATTCACCCTGGTCTTTTATTTCTTGAAGCTTTTCGGTCCAGCAGGCAAAGTACGTACAGAATAGAAAATAGATCGGAAAATTTACCTCCTGTACGTCTCCTTTAGTGCTTGGTAAACAATACCCAGTAGCAAATATAAAAACAAAGACTTGTAGGAGGTCTAACATATATAATACTGTACCTAATACTGAATTCATGACTGGTTCTACACCGTTCTGCACGTGTTGTGAGGTACCACACGTAGGCATTCTGCTTAGTGCTTAGTGAAGTGACACGAAAATAGCACACTGATGTTAAACGTAGCCTTAAAATGTATTACAGAGGTGTAAATAAGAATTTTCTAGCGTATGTGTATGGAATATTTACATGTACGGGTGTAATTATATCATCAATGTGGAGAACAAACATTGACCCTAAGAAATTAGATTCACTTACATACTTTTACAACGAATTCCTTAAATGTCGTGTTACTCGTTGCAGTTTAAGTAAAAAACTCACGAGGACCATGTTTGTTTGGAACGCAATATTAACTCCTACTGGATGCAGATTTCCTTTCCCTTCCTCCAGTGTGAAAGACGGATCAGAAAATAGATGTTTACCATGTACTTAGAAGGATGAAAAAGGAGTGTTACATTTTAAAATAATGCCCATATTTAAAACATTTGATTGTTTGTCATAACTGTTCTCAAGTAACAATCTGTAATGCAAATATTGCAGTAAGCAGATAATATTTTAGCAGGCAGTATAAGGCAAAGGAAAGACCCCAGAGATGAGGTGTTGCTTTTTTTGCAGGTGCCACCGAATCGGCCTGCATCTTCTGTCCAGCTACACTACAACCAGACCTCGGGCCAGGACTGCCAATGCAGTGAGTATTTACGATAAGTGCATACACAAAGCATGGGATTTCTCCAAATACCACACACATTTAGTGAAAAGAATTTAATGATTCCTGGAAATCACCTTAGTAATAGTATATACTACACATAATTTTAGATTCATAGTAATTCAGAATGAAAAACGCCACTATCGCAACACAACTGTAAGTGAATATGTCCTTGAAGGAGAAATGTTTTCTAGACTTACGAGAAAATATCTTCAGATATTCCAGCGAATGTAAAATAACACGAGTCACAATGGCATGTCTAATAACATGCCTCGTGCGTTAATATAATCGAACGTGCCATTTATTATCTCATGCATGTTATTATGCCATGTCATTGAAGTTTAGGATTCACGAATCCTCACTCATTCTTACTATTGCAAACACACTCCATATAGAAAGCTCACTACGCCGGGAAATTAAGGTTAACTCTTAAAATACACGAATATGCCAAGATTTCTTACTTGATTTTTTTTTTTACTAAATTACATCACAAACTAAAATATGGACATTGTTACACTTTTCAGTATAGTTACCACAAACATTTGTCAAGTCGTAACACCAGCTTCTGGATCCCAACATCAACGACCTCTATCGCCTGAACGTCCATTTTTTTGTACTGAAGTTTGTTTGAAACAATGCGATAAATTACTCATTAAGAAACGTTGAAATTTCGGATGCAGCTTGTCAACAGTATAGTTCCTGTTATGATATATAGCCGGACTACTGTCAAGAGTGGAGACTTCAAACAAGAAATTGATAAGGCAGTTCGCGTAAATGGACGGTTCTCTCTTCTCTCAAAAATTTCCATTCGTTTCAAAATCAGTAGTTTATCACATTGTTTATGAAAAACTTCAGTAAACAGTAAAAAAATATACGACAATCAGACAATGCTGAGAACCAAAAGCTAGTGACAGGGATTTAAAATGTTAGTAATGTTATACTGAAAAGTGAAAAAATGTGCATATTGTAGATTGTGATACAATTTGCGCTCATAAATAAAGTTTATCTCACAGCATTATAGATCGGTTCTTACTTTTAAATAAGCCTCGTATTTATTACAGCGCTACCAAGCTGTAAAGATATTCCAGTGTTATGACGCTAGTAACTACAGAAGACGTGATGTATTCAGTATCTCTTAATCTAAGTGTACGAGATTTACCTGAATGAACTGAATCAGTGCTGGCTTCTCGCGAGGGCTTGGTCAGGAGATCCGCTGTGTGGTGCACAGTCTAGCACAGTGTTTTTCTGCATGCGGGTCACCTGGCTTCGACGACACACTAACAACCGTCCTGTTTGGCTGCCATTACGTGGGCGGTTCCCCTGTAAGCATTCGTCACGGCGTTACACACCGGCTGTTATCACAGCACGTGTTGTGGCTGACTCTCTGGCATAGGGGCTCAATCAGCCTTAAAATCATTACTTACTGACAAGCTTCAACCGTGTTCTCATTTTCTTGTTTTACTCTGAGTTGAAAATGAGTTCACAGAGCAACTCACTACTTGACATTGTTTTTCATTGAGAACCACATGGGAAGGTAAAAAGTTTTTTATTTCTAAAATATTGTCAACGATCGTACATTCCTCACCTCTCTGTTTCCCGTATCAGTATGTGTCTCCATATATACTTCCTAGTTATTCGCCTCTTCGGCGAGGTCTGTGTCACTTCCACAGCTTCCTTTATAAAGCAACTTAGAATTTGAAACTTCCTGGCAGATTACAATTGTGTGCCGGAACCGCGACTCCAACCTGTGACCTTTGCCTTTCGCGGGCAAGCGCTCCACCACTGAGCTATCCCGACACGACTCACGGTCCGTCCTCATCACTTCAATTCTGCGAGTACCTCGCCTCCTACTTTCCAAAGTTCTTCTGCGAACTTTGCAAGACTAGCACTTTTGTAAGAAAGGATGTGGTGGAGACACGGCTTAGCCACAGCCTAAGGGATGTTCCCTTATTCCTTTCTTCCAGGAGTGCTAGTTTTTCAAGGTTCACAGTGGAACTTCCGTGAAGTTTGAAAAGTAGGAGGCGAGGTACTCGCAGAATTGAAGTTGTGAGGACAGACCGTCAGTCTTGTCGGCATAGATAGCTGGTTAGTGTAGCGGCAGCGCGTATCATTGAGCGGCGATTGTGCTCCATTACGACCGCAAACAATAGTACCGGTCGCAGCACTAGTATGGCGATTCATTAGACAGTAATTCACTAGTCACCTTAGTAACTACAGACTCTAATCCGACCATTATGCTGGTGCAGACAGCATCGGGATGCGCTGGTAAAAGCAATGTCGTTCCAATCGTGACCCTGCGTGCACCACTAGGATGTTTGGAGTAGAGTCTGGAGAGACCGTGGTTACAGACGAAATGTTGCCCTATGCATCACCATACTGGTCCTGTACTGCCCTGTATGTTTCGGTGTGCTATTGGATACCACACGAGCACCGCCCTAGTAAGCATTACCAATATACTAACCAGCCAGCGTTACATCTGGATGGCCGGGGGTGGATTTGAACCACCGTCCTCCCGAATGCGAGTCTAGTGCGTTACTATTGCGCCACTTCGGTAGGTGGCATTGATGATTCGGAGCATTCTGTGACTGATAATGATGCTCCAGCCCACTTCGCCAGTAACGTCCGGCAGCATCTGGACAGTTTCTTCCCTGATCTATGGATCGGACGAGTTGCATGGCCTGCTCATTCATCGGATCTCAACTCGAGGGATTTCTGCTTATGACTCCTTCTCAAAAGTATCGTAGATGCACAGCCAATTTTAGAGTTCATGTGTTCAAGACAGCACTGAAACAATTTTCAACACATACTAAAGTGCTCTGGAACAAAGTATGATTGGGTAAATGGTCCCTAGTATGGAAGCCATACGTTTCTGAGCCTGCGTTCATTACACCTTTTTGTTCCGTACCCTCTCTTCAGTCATACTCTTCTACACGTTCGAAAAAGTAACCCTGTATATGTCTTCGCATATTAAGTTTATTTGCAAGATACACTGAAGAGACAAAGAAAATTGCATAGGCATGCGTATTCTAACACAAAGATATTTAAACACTGAGACGACGGCGTTGGGTTTCGCATAAGACAACAGAAGTCTGACGCAAGAGTTAGATCGGTTACTGCTGCTACGACTTAAGTGGTGATGTTACTGACGGTACAAGAGAGATGGGAAACAGTTTCTCCGAGATAGCGACGAGATGGCGATTTTTTTGTACGACCATTTCACAAGTGCTCCGTGAATATCGGTAATCCCGTAAAACAACAAATCTCAGACATTTCTACAGCCGAAAAGATCTTACAACTACGGGAGTAGCGACTGCCCACGTAAGGTGGAGGCCGCCAACGGGACGATTTGCAGGCGTCTCGTAATCGTCTCGAAGTCGTTGCGAGCCATTCTCGTTTCATGCGACCTGCAGTGCACGGGAAAGTTCGAGCGTGACGAGCACATGGTACGTCATGGAGGTAATTTACCGTGCATTTTTCTGTACTTCCAGTGCATAGAACAGTTAGGAGCTCATGAGATCTACATGCAATAACTCTATGTACGGATCACCCAAAACATGTTTTGTTTTGTGTCCCAACTTCGTCGCCGCTTTTGTGTCCCAGCCTCGTCGTAGGTGTCGGTGGCCGAGTGGAATGAGACCGACACAGGAATAAAGATAGCACGCTGGTGCAGGTACGGAGGGGAGCAGCCAGAAACTAGAAACACTAGAGTAAATTAGAACGAGATATATATTGCACAGAATTTATACAATACTTAACTTTTACATATTTCAGTACTGCAGAGTGCTGATACATAGTTGAGCTAGAGGTCTGCCTAGTGCCTGTCCGATAGCCAAGTCTTCATTGGTGCCTATCTGATTCCGAAGGTCCTAACTGGTTGCTATCTCAGTCCCAAGTGAACGATGTCGTTCAGTGGGAGCCACGAGCGGAGTTGCAGCAGAGGGCGCTCGTGGCTGTCGTCGTGAGAACGCCGCGCCGTGCGTGCATGGCGGCGAGCGGCGAAAGTAGGTGGCGCGCACTTTGTACTTGTGCGACACCACACTTTGTTTTTCCCTTTTCTCACACCTGTACCAGTAAAACATCAGAGCGTCCCCCTCATCACTAGAACTGTCCATTATACGCGTTATTATTGCAGGAAATGACCAACACAGTTTTGCAGCTCCCTGTTGGAAGTCGCAAGCAGACTGAAGGAAAATCGCGCCCGTGACGAGTGCCAATCGCCCCGTGTGCGGACGGCCTATGGCGACTGAAGAAAACCGTTCAATGTGACATAAGTGGAGCCTATCCGCAAATGGCTGCCGATCTGAATTCTGGGCCATTAACGTCAGCGTTGCGACCCATTCAATGAAACATCAACGATATGGGCAGTTTCTTTGGCTCTTCAGTTTAGGACACAGGGAGTGCCAGTTTTAAAAACAAGCCACAGTGCGCAGAGTGTGAAAACCGGCGCCTTTTCCTTGACGAGGCAGCAGGCGTGTCGTAAGAGACTGCTTGCTGTGGCAGCTGGCGCCGCTGCCGCTAGTGACGGCTGGTGGTGGTGTTGCAGAGTGCGGCGTGCCGAACCGGCGGCAGCGCATCGTGGGCGGCAACGTGACGCGCGTGAACGAGTTCCCCTGGGTGGCGGCGCTCAGCCGGCGCGGCAAGTTCTACTGCGGCGGCACGCTCATCTCCAGGCAGCACGTGCTCACCGCCGCGCACTGCGTCGACGGGTGAGTGCAGTGGCTACTGTCTGCAGGCCGACAACTGCTGCACAGCTATTTATTTACATATTCTTCAAAACGAAATGCGCAGATCGCAATAATTTATTGAATGACGACCGGTTTCGGTGAACTGTGTCACCATCATCTGGTCTTGTATATTTCACAAGCTGGTCTTCTTATTAAAAATGCATATAAAATAGAGTGAGACATAGCACTTCGAAAAGGTAAAGCAGTCAACAATCCGACGATTGGTTTGAACACAACATTGCTTTACTAGGCATGGTCCTATTTGTAGGTGGTTTGCCGTTGCCGAGCTTCGAACTAGCTTACCCAGCCAGTTATAGGGGCACCTACAGTTCAACGTAGATTCCCAACCACAGTGCTACTCGATATTTTTCACATCAGCAACCCTGCAGAGGTGAAAGAAGTGAAAAGTGACACATAAAAATTCTGGGACCTGGTGGGGATCTAACTCGGGTCCTTTCAATTCTTAGTCTAGTACGCTACCGAGCCACACAAAGCACTTCAAATCAAATGTTCAAATGTTTGTAAAGCTTATGGGACTTAATTGCGGGGTCATCAGTCCCTAAACTTACAAACTACTTATGAACTACCTTATACTAAGGAAAGCACAAACATCCATGCCCAAGGGGGGATTCGAACCCCCGACGGGGAGCGGCCTCGCGCATCGCAGCATAGTGCCTCAGTGCGCTCGGTCGCTCCGCCGCGGCATAGCACTTAGTCACTATAAATATATAACATGACAGTCATTTTTTAACGCTGTTATATTTGAAGTTGTGTTTTTTTATGTAGTGACTATGTGCTTTGTTGCACATATTATTTATACCCATCTTTTAATTAGATGACCAACTTGTAAAATATACATGACCAGATGATGGTGACACAGTTCACCGGAACCGGTCGTCATTCAATAAATTATTAATTTGCGATCTCAACATTCAGATAATAATAATTTGTCAAATCAATTATGTAATGGTGACGAGTTTTGACGATCTAAAAGTCGCCATCTTCGGATCAGATTATACAGTGCATTACATCGTCCAGAAATGTGTAATGTTATGAAATTGATCCAAAGATGGCGACTTAGACCGTCGAAATTGACCATTAACATATTCGCCAACTAACTATGTCCCACTTAGCTCTGCGATACATGTCCTGCAAACTTTGCTCGAGGTTTTCCTTTGGGGCGGTGTTCAAAAGCCTCGTCACGCTTCGTTGAATGCCAGCAATATCGTCAAATCTCTTGCCTTTCAAAGTGACTTTGAGTCGAAGGAATAGAAAGAAAAGTGAAGGATTGAGATCCGGCGGGTATGGTGACTGTTAAAACTGCACAGCCCCCTTTTTCCCCCCAGAAAGTGTTCAACGAAACTGGCTCTGTGCGGGCGAGCGTTGTCGTGGAACTTATTCGCGGACCTCAGTCCTCCAAACTTCTTCCTATTCCCTCGACTCAGAACTCGCTTTGAAAGGGAACGATATTCCTGTCCAAGGTAACGTGACGAGGCTCTTGAACACCATCCTAAAGGAATACCGTGCAATGTTTGCAGGAAATGTATCGCAGAGCTAAGCGGTGCATAGTTATGGTAGGTGACTATTTCTAAGGACAGTAACTGTAGTTCATAGTTCATCTACGTTAGTGTTACAGGACTATTCACCGAACTTTACTGTCAGAGGTTGTATGTCTACCTTAAATTGGACTGCCAGAAGTTGTACGTAGTGGTGACTATATATTATAGACGTTATTTCATGCCGCGGTGGAGTAGCCGAGCGGTCTAAAGCACCTCGCTGTGGAGCGCGCGGTTGCTCGCCGTGGAGGTTCGAGTCCTCTTTGGGGCATGGCTGTGTGTGTCTGTCCGTAGGTTAGTTTACCTAGGTTTAAGTAGTTTGTAAGCTACGGACTGATGACCACGCAGTTTGGTCCGATAGATTTTCGTTATTTCATCTCATTCGCCTCATATGGGAAGGGGTATGGCCTCTCAGTAGTACATTCAATCTGCTCTTCTTAAAAGAATAATGATAGAACGGCAAAACCAAAACATCACAAGAAAACATTTACAATAATTAAAAAGACAATGTAGAAACCACTTATCTTTAGAAGAAATACCCCAGTGTCAGTAAAAATGGTTGGAATTGCCCTGGGATAGATCGTTGCAAGGAGTTTAAACATTATCCTGCCATAGGAGATAGACATGTCAGGTAGGAAAAGCGAGTACGTTTACTGAAAAGCGAACCATGAGACTAACTTACTGCGTGCAGTTATAGGCAAAATAATCGCCGATGCAAAGTAATAATATATTGTGTGTACTGGCTTTCCTTGTACAACAACAACTGGCATTTCTAAACAAGTTGGGAACCAGTTAAAGCAAGTGTAATAGCAATCTGAATCGACCTGTCCATAAATCGATACATGTGTCAGAGAAGTAACATACTGTACACAATTATATTCAAATAACGAAAGGTTAAAGCTAAAAACGGAAAACACTCTCATAGAATGAACAGCGTGTCAAAGGATGCAGTGCCTTTCTTGATGGCAGTTGTTGACTTCATTCGACCTTCTCTCTTGCTATTGCCGGTACTTCAGTATGTACTATTGCTATAGAGTGGTGAGCGGCCTTCCTTTGAGAGCAGCGCGCAGCGTGGCAGTGACCCCGTGGCGGCCGCGCTGCCAAGGTCGGCGTACACATGCTACACGCCAGCTGTCCCGTGTCGCGAGCTGGTGGCCTCGCCGCTTTGTCACCCACCAAAGGCTTCACCTTGCCAGCTCTCGGGGCGCACAGTTCTTTCTGTCAGCGGAATGCGAGGGCACTACTTCTCTTACTGTGCTTACGTCATGCTGGAGGATACGATCTAGAGCTGTCATTCACTACTAGTACATAGCAAAAGGAAAGACGGGTGCGAACGCAATTAACGTGTTATTCATCACCTCCGTTATTCAACACGTGCCACCCTATCACTGGCGGTTGATGCCTAAAATGACAGTGGTTTCACCATTTTACTGTATTATGAAATTTGTCTTTTCAAGGAATTTAATTTTTTTCGATGTTACCTATTTCTGTTGCTCAAAAATTATCTTACAAAGACCCTGACGACTCTTATGTGCAGGTATATTTATAGACAAAGTCCATCATTTTCTTTTCCGTGGCTAATATTTTATAAAAACAGAAAGGTGAATAAAAAACGTGAAAGCCAATTTTGTTGTTATGTCTGTTAACTGTTTCGCTTCTATCTGAAAATGCTCGTGTGTAATTTTGATGATCACTTTACAGCAAGGACATACTCTGAGAAAACTGTTCATCTTTGGGGCTTTAAGCACACATTGGGGAACTCGGGAGGAGGGGGGGGGGCGGGAGATATGTTCGCTTTGTCGATGTGTGCGTCCTAGCATGGCACTTCAAGAACTTCCTCGGTGGTTAGTTGCTAATAGTTCATCAGCGCGCTCTTTTGTCGGTGTATCCAAGTGAGACAGTGTCCACATGAATGTGTGGGTTGCGCCAGCCTTGAGGACGTGGGTGAAAGATTCGGGGTAATAGGGAACAAAATCTCCCGACATACAATCATCCGTCGCGCGTTCCAAGTTTTGGATTTCCTTTAAAGAAGAAAATTGTTACAAGGCTTATGAAGTATTACAAATTTTCCACCTCTGCACTGCATATTTGTGTGTGTTCTAAAGAGTGTGTTGTTCGCAGCTCCCTGCGTATGCAAAAGCGTAACCAATACAGGTCTCATTACTATAGAAATGAAAGAAATAGTTGTGATGGCTGCATTTCGTGTGCGACTCGACTCATACTATAGATGGAGGAACAAGCTTTCTCGGCTCTGAACGGCTATGGTGATAAAATTCCTGTTTTAGTTTTTATTTGAAATGTCCGTGCGGTAGTGACAGCGTCTTAAGCCTAACGTCACTGGCTAACTAAAGTCCTGTGATCGTATTGTAACTCAATTACTACTAAAATTTTGAATGAAAACAATCCAAAAATGGCGAACGAAGACTACCTGTTACCATATATCCGCCAAGCTTATCAAACTTGCCAATCCCTGTCCAGCGATTCACAAATAACGATGAAGCCAAGACAGCAGTCCGACTGCAGGTCTATAGTGAGACGGTCTAATTGCACAGCAGTGGTATCTCGAATTTTGTGCAGCAATATCAATTCTGTGTGCAGACTATGTGTAAAAATAGTGTAAGGTCAGTAGAATAGGATGTGTATTTCTAATGACCTGTATACACATTCAGTGTAATAGAAGGAGGGGCGAATACTTTCTGCTTTCCTAGGTATCAACAACTTTCTGATTTTGCTGATGCTTGTTATATATTATTCTGACAAACTGTGTGAGATGCGAAATGTCATAAAACTTCTTGAAATGTGTAGCAGGCAGCAATGGTTTTGATTTAAGGCGTTTTTTTCTCATTTCAGCTTCCGGTTATCTACAAGTTTGAAAGCTTCTGGCCTTTCTTCGTGGTCATGTCCGCTGCCAGAATGGTTTTGTGTCTTTGTTGTTGTTTGTACTGATCAATACATTCCTCGCACCCGCGCATGCGCAGGCTGCGGTCGCAGGACATCCGCGTGACGCTGGGCGAGCACGACCGCGCCGTGCAGAACGAGAGCGTCAGCGTGGACCGCGGCGTGGCCGAGTGGCACCGCCACGACAACTTCTCCATCTTCACCTTCAACCACGACATCGGGCTCATCCGCCTCGACAAGCCCGTCGACTTCGGCACCAGTATACGACCCGCATGTCTGCCCGTAGACAGTGAGTATTGCTCTTCACACTGCTAGTAAATGTAAGGAAACGTACAGGATGACTCCGCTGCTCCCCCAAAAGAAAGCATAACGCTTCCTGCAGATAGGTTGCTATTTAAGACCGGTTTGATGCAGCTTACGACAAATTCCTCTCCTCCGCCAAATTCTTCGTAGCAGAGTAGCACTTGCATCCCATGTCCTGTGTCTTAATACATAACAATGTCGGGACCGGTGGTCTTGGGGTAAAGCGCTCAACTGGAAACCGAAGGGTCGCGGGTTTTTTCAGTCCGCGTTTTAACCCACCTCTGAACGATGTGGGGAGTCGCCAGAAACGACACGTGTTTCGGATTCCACGTTAAGCTGGAGGTTCCCTTTCCACAGTTGGATAACTGGGGTAGGCTAGGGACATATAAGTCGTCGACGTGGCGTCCACTTTAAAGACTTGCACCAGGCCAATGATGCCACATGAAAATACATAACAATGAATCAATATTTCTCTTGGTCAGATCATAACTTGAGAACGGTTCGACCGATTTGACTAATCATTTTCAATTTTTTTAAATTAATCAATGTTTTTTTGTATATGTAATTCTCAAGGCAAGGTTTTTATGTAAAAAAACGTTTGAGATATTTACTGGAAAATTAGAAAATTTGAAAAAAAGTGGAACTGCGTGACCGTGTGTTTCCATTGCACACAGATCAATACGTTCGTTCCGATTTTGCTAAAATTTCGTATGGTGCGTATGACAAAATACATATCTTTGTCTCGATCTTGATTTCTTTTCACACTTTACAGTTTACATAAATCTTGTACGGTGCAAACCAAAGGATACATTGTAAAATAAAATATTCTCTGTTTCATTGATCACTAGGAAAGTGGACATATATGAGATTTTTAGATGATTTGGGGGGGGGGGGTGAGAGAAGATGAACCAATGAAGGTGGAGGGACTAATGGTCCGAGAGAGGGGAAGGTGGAGATGAACAGAGAGGGATGGGAGAGAAAGAGAGAGGTGGAGGAGGGGAGGGAAGGTGGACTACAAGAGTACAGAATAAATAAATACCCAAGCAACGACGGGTTTTTAGCGTATTCTGTGATTTCCCTAAATCATGTCAGCCAAATTGCGGCATGGTTCCTTTGAAAGGGCACGTCCCATTTTCTTGCCCATGGGTACCAAGGAGTTGACGGCACGCTATAACATAGTCTTCCGTTCTTCTGTTTGCTAGATGCATCCCAGTGTTCACCTACAGTTTGTACCCTCTACAGCTGCTTCTAGAAGCAGGCACGTTATTCCTTGATAACACTTTTTTTGTTCTAATTTAATTGATTCCATACATCGAAATCCAAGTACTATCTCCTCGGTGTACCTCGACCGTTCCAATCCTTTACTGCCGATTCCCCGTGAATGCCACAGGTAATCTTGTTTCTCCCATGCGTGTAACGTGATCTCAACATTCAAGCCTGTTGCACTAACTACTTCATCTATGGTGTTCATTCCCAGTTTATTATTATTATTATTATTATTATTATTATTATTATTTCTACATTATGGACACCATCTGCCTTTGTTCCCATCTATTGTTCATATATTATCCTTACAGCCTTAATTTAATTTGGGTATCAGTTGCGGTGTTTCATTACCTCCATCTTCATGCCCGCACTTAAGAACTGACGTAACTATCTAATAAGCGTGCTTAGTGACTGGGGCCTCTATTTAACCTGGTATGCGTAGACGTTGGTGCGCACGTGACCCATCCACACAACAACCGATCGATGTTCGGATGTGCCACATGCACACTAATGTCCTTGGATAGTCAGCATTGTCAAGAGATCTCTCCAAATGTACAAACGCTATAAACATAGGTTTGTCTTTCCTTGACATCTAAGTTGCAATGTGAGTATTGTGTCTCGTGTTCCTAATCCGAGCCGCAGTGGCCGAGCGGTCTACGGCGCGCCAGTCACAGTCTGCAAGACCGCTGCGATCGGGGGTTCGAATTCCTCCCCCCCTCAGGCATGTGTATTTGTATCGTCTTTAGTATAAATGTTCAAATGTTCAAATGTTTGTAAAGTCTATGGGACTTAACTACGGGGTCATCAGTCCCTAAACTTACAAACTACTTATGAACTACTTACAACTAAGGACGGCACAAATATCCATGCCCGAGGGGGGATTCGAACCCCCGACCGTAGTGGCCGTGCGGACCGTGACTGGAGCGCCTCAATCCCCTCGGCCACCGCGGCCGGCTCTTTAGTATAAGGTAGTTCATAAGTAGTTTGTAACTTTAGGGACTGATAACCCCGCAGTTAAGTCCCTTAAGCTTAACAAACATTTGAACTTTTTTTTTGTTCCTAAATTCCTTCTAAATCCAAAGTCGGAATCTACCAGTTTCTCCATTCATTTTGCAACCATGCCTGCTACAGTGACTGTTTTTCCTATTGTATAGCAGAGGCAGCTACTGAGCATCAGATGCTGATAAACTGGAGAGTAGCTTACGTGGCATGGTTCTCGAGGAATATATGACTGTGCTGTTGACTAGTGTTTGGTTTTGTGCAGACACGGCGGACTACACGGACCGCGTGGCCATCGTGACGGGCTGGGGCCGCGTGGAGGAGCGCAAGCCGACGTCTGCGACGCTGCGCAAGGTGGCGGTGCCCATCATGTCCATGGAGAAGTGCCGGCGCGCCGGCTACCCCAGCGAGCGCATCACAGAGAACATGATCTGCGCCGGATACCCGCAGGGCAAGCGCGACGCCTGCCAGGTACCTAAAACAACATTCACACCAGCCACATGCTGGACAAACTCGACTACTCGCCATTCATGCCTGCGAGTAAGTCACAAGCTAATAGCATGGCGACTGCATATATGACGCCAGTGATCTTTAGATTGTACCGAGTGTAGTGTCCTAAATTCCCAAGTCTGCTGCAGCCTGCACATGCGCAGATAGAGGTAAAATAGTAACGTCTCTCAGTGTTGCCAACTTGTGAGTAGTCCCCCCCTCTAAATTTAGGGGCAATCAGCTGCCTTCGAAGATAATCTAGCGGTGAAAGTGCTTCAGGGGGAAATTTAGTTGGAAGTGAAATTTGTGAGGAATTTTTAGGGGTTTCTCAAATCAAATGTTCTAATGTCTATAAATCTATCGGACCAAACTGCGTGGTCATCAGTCCGTAGCTTACAAACTACTTAAACCTAGGTAAACTAACCTACGGACAAATACACACATCCATGACCCAGGGAGGACTCGAACCTCCACGGCGAGCAACCGCGCGCTCTGCAGCAAGGCGCTTTAGACCGCTCGGCTACTCCACCGCGGCAGGGTTTTTTTAATATGAATAATGCGTCCTTATTAAAAATTATTTAGACGTAACAGTGCTGTCACAGTAACCATAAGGCCGCTGTGCCTGAGTGATTAAACTGTCTTCCTAGTATGCATGAGGGCCCAGGTTCGAATCCAAGGTGACAGAATTTTTAATTCAGTGCCTCTCCTTCTGTGCAATACTAAAGGTTTATTTCATTCTTCATTTTTTAGTAGTACTCCTTTATCACCGCTACCGCATCTTTAGCTGTTCTTATGTTGGGGATCACCCCGTTTACAATTACTCAGGGGCTCTACAGGTTGGCCGCGGTGGAGTAGCCGAGCGGTCTAAAGCACCTCGCTGCGGAGAGCGCGGTTGCTCGCCGTCGGAGGTTCGAGTCTTCCCTGGGGCATGGGTGTGTGTATTTGTCCTTAGGTTAGTTTACCTTAATTTAAGTAGTTTGTAAGCTACGGACTGATGACCAGGCAGTTTGGTCCGATAGATTTACAAACATTTTTTTTTCTCCTTCTGTTCAATAATAAAGGATAATTTCATTCCTCATTTTTCTTCAGTAGTACTCCTTTATCTCCGCTACCGTATCTTTAGCTGTTCTTGTGTTGCGGATTACCCCGCTTACAATTAGTCAGGGGCTCTACAGGTTGTAAAATTTGAAAAAGCTGAATTCTACGCTTATTTGAATTAAATATAACATCAAGAGAGAAAAAGTATTTCTAGAAATATACGAAGATGTGTGTATCAGATCACTCTTTGGAACGTATTGTCACCTTCCAATTGTTTGAAAGTATTTCCAGGCATACACGAAGATTTTTAATCATATCATTTGTTAATCACATCACTTTTTCATTTGTTTAATTTTAGATGGTTAGCTGAGTAGTTAGAAGGTTTAAATAGTCTAACTTATACTTCAGCCTACTGTTTGTATCATGTCATGTCATGTAGAAATTACTGTCTTAACATTTAGTGAATACTAATGTGTGGGAAAAAAGAATAAAAGCGGTGACAGCGATTCTCATATTACCTGAGCATAGCCTCTAAATGTCTGGTATGACATTTTTGTGTCTGATTATTATGCATATACGAAATTTCGCTTTTCTTCAATCACAAGTTAATTTGGGGTACCGAACCAATAGTGCTAACATTTTTTTAAAGATTGAGAGTAATCATCAACAGCACTATAGTTACTTTGGATCATCAAAATCGCTGTCCCTCCGGCGTGTAAAGGAAGAAATAATATCGGAACTTACAAGCGTTGCTGGCGAGACTGTTTTAACTAATAAGAATGCTGGAATTCGCAAGTTTAAACACATCGCATAAACATTGTTCATGATTACAGAAAAAGTGTACAGTGTACAGGTGTAGAGAAACAAATTCGTCAAGAGATTTGTCTTGTTTTCCTGATGTAGACGTTATTACGAATTATAGTACCGTCATTTTACACAGTTGTCATTCTTGTGCAAACTCAAAGTATTTCATAAAATAAAAGAAATTATCCCCAGTGAAAACGTATCACTTTATTTGAGTATCTACATTATTCCATCATATAGCAGAAACGTGCCTATCTTTCTGTATCTTTGGCAAGAAGAGATCCACTTCCACGATCGACTGTTATAATTAAATATCTTCAGCAATAGTTCTTTATTTTTCCATCCGATTGAGTATCAGATAGAGAGGTCCCAAGGTCGTATTAATAAACTGAAACTAATTTTCTCGGTAATCTTAAGTGTATTGTCAGTAACGTTAAAGCAGGAAAACGAACTACCTTCGTCCTTCGTAGGTTCGGATTCATAGTTTGTTCTGCCACACATCAGTTATTAAATGCAAATAAATATGTCCTTCTTTTGTGGAAACTTTCATAAAATTGATCTGTATAAAAATAAAAATTATCCAACGCGCAGCAGAATAACTCTTGTCTCTCAGTGAAAGATGACGATATTCTATCTTCTTACGCTTTTTTGAGATAATTCAGCGTGGTCTATTAATGTCTTTTTTTATCAAACTGACAACGCATGCATTACAAACCTTTTAGTGTACACATACCTTCCGTGTAACCTATTTGGTCGTTTATATACGGTGATCTCGAGAAATCTGACCGTTACAGGAAAACAGCATGTAGATACTGTTAATCATTGTACGTACAGTATGTAAACATAGTATTTAGATTATAACTATCACAAGGCTTACTAATAGCTGATTTCTTAATGTTAAATACAATGAAATCCTGTCTAAAAACGACATGTCAGTTTCGAGACTAATTTTAAAATCATTACGTGCTAGGAATCAACAACTCTAATCTTCTACATAGAATAAAGTAGTAGCATGAGCCCCTACAATGATAATTTATCATTTTTTTCAGGGTGACAGTGGCGGCCCGCTCCATGTGGACAACAAAAATGGAAGCATGGAAGTAATCGGTACGTATTGTGAAAAACAAAATTAATCCTAATAAGAGGTAGTAACTAGACAAGACGATGGGATGTGTTTCGACAAGGAACAAGAGCCTTGTAAGTCGAGGGAGTTGGAGCTGGAAACAAACATGTAGGGAAGGCAGAGATTGGAATACATCAACAAATAACTACCGACAGAATATGTAAGAGCTATTTTAAAGGGGGTAAGCTGGTACAGTATAGGAATTCGAGACAAGCCACATTAGTTAGAAGACTGACGATGAAAATGTAGTCCTGGCCGACAGAAACCGACAATGAAGTCCAGTGTCGGATATGGGGAGCTTTTTCATGAGCATGTTCAGCTTTAATAAATCTGGGGTTTTCTGTGTCATGATAACAATTATTGCAATTAAACTTATTAAATTCGCTTCACTGAAGTTTGACCAAAGAAACTATAAGGTGAAACGAAGCTCTCCTTTTACTTCATACTTTCTGCTGTAGGTCACAGAGACGGAACAACGGGTATAATGAGTCGTAGCAGTGTTGCAGTCAAGGCACGACAAGTTGACCTTTCTTGGCTCCTGACTTGCTTTTGTCTGTCTGAATGTATTGTGCATCGCTCCTGACTCAAAATACAAAGCAGGAAGCATAAATTATCTATTCCCCGTATGAATAACCAACAAAACCACAGTAATATTATGTTTGTTCTCTGGAAGTATGATATGGCTTTCAGCAGAAACCATCAGCCCAGAGATTCATTTCTAGCGTAATTTCGACGTACTGTGCGGGTCAGTTTTTGTTGGATTAATTCTGGCTATATGTAAACATATTTTATTTAACAACTATTACTCATTTCTTTGCTCTTGCACTTCCAAATCGTGAAATGCGCGAATATAAGTTCGCACTGTGGAAACATTATGTAGTCAACTGCAAACGCCTATCCTATAAAAGTTGTATGTATCTTTAAGATCGCAATTTTTACCCCGCTTCCTTCAGAATTTTAAAGAGCGTATTCAAATGTTTGTAAATCTTATGGGACTTAACTACGAGGTCATCAATCCCTAAACTTACGAACTACTTATGAACTACTTCCGAACTAGGACGACACAAATATCCATGCCCGAGGGGGGATTCGAACCCACGACCGTAGTGGCCGTGCAGACCGTGACTGAAGCGCCTCAGTCCCCTCGGCCACCGCGGCCGGCGAAAGAGCGTATTCCAGTCAATGTTGTCAAAAGCCTTCTCCAAATCTACAAAAGCTAAAAGCGTAGGTTTGCCATTTCTTAACCTGCCTTCATTGATAACGCCTAATATATTTCCTGTGTGTTCCTACATTTATCTTAATTAAATTGATGGTTGTGTGATTTTCACCCTTGTGTGTTAAACAGGGAATGTGAATTCAGGCAACATAACGTGTGCTGACCAACCCACATATGATTCAGTGGGTAGTACAGTGGTATAGTGCCAGACTACAAATCCCATCGACGCAGGTTCGATCCCGTCAGGTCCTAGAATTTTTATCTGTCACTTTCCACTTCTTTCACCTCCACACTACCCTCTTATGTGCGGAAGAATCCTCAGAAGCACCTCTAGTGAGGTCTACTGGTACTAAGCCAGAGAACCGCCTGACATCTGGTAGCATCTTACAGAACTACGAGGAGAGCGTAGGACAGTGGTTTAGAGGGGGCTTCCTCTCTGTACAGCTACTCTGTGACTGTAGTTAACGCGTACTTCGGGACGTCGTGTATGTAAATCAATACTTCCATTCTTTTGCAGTTGATCAATTACATGTACCAGGGTGATATTCATCGAAAAAACAGGGGAAGCAATAATTTTGACCGCATTTTGCACACTTTATGAATGCTGCCCGTTTGCAACCCCAAGTTTGCAAGATAATATGCTTGTTTTAAATAATGACGTCCCCTGCTGATGATAACATATTTGATATTGCGGTTAACTGTGAAGTCAGTAGTGTACGCATTGCCAAGGAGCAAAAAAAATTTGACGCCGGGCGGAATCGAACACGCGAACCTTTCAATAGAAAAAAATCAGCTGGGCCAAACACCGCTTTCTAAACAGACTGTCTCAGGGTCAGTTGATAAGGTGTATATGTTGATAGATCCATATCAAAATTCCTTTTATTACATAAACGCTTAGCCATATGGAGTTCCCACTTGGTCCACTTTCATTTATCACCACGCCCTTCATGCATCACAAATTTGGACGAATTCGGCGATGATGAGTAGGAGTTCCCTCTTTGTAAGATAATTCATATGGTATTTCTCCCAAATACATAGTAATTCAACAGTAGTTCTGGACAGATAGTAAAGTTGCCACGCTTAGCCATCAGCTGGCCCGCGCTTTGCTGCGGTGGCCGAGGGGACTGAGGCGCTCCAGTCACGGTCTGCACGGCCACTACGGTCGGGGGTTCGAATCCCCCCTCGGGCATGGATATTTGTGCCGTACTAGTTCGTAAGTAGTTCATAAGTAGTTTGTAAGTTTAGGGACTGATGACCCCGTAGTTAAGTCCCATAGACTATACAAACATTTGAACATTTATTTTTTGCGCTTTGCTGCGGTGTACTAAAGTGTGTGCGTTGTGTGTGCGCAGGCATCGTGTCGTGGGGCCGCGGGTGCGCGCGCCCCAACTACCCGGGCATCTACACGCGCGTGGCCAACTACCTGCCCTGGCTGCACCAGCGCCTAGCTGGCGACTGCCTCTGCGCGACGCCATAGCCACAGCGCAGCCACAGCGCAGCCACAGCGTCCACCTGCTGCAACCGCATCACCGTGCACCGCTCGAGCTTCACATCGCCTCCTCACCGACTAATTTATTCCAGCACCTTAGGCTAGTCAAATAGTTATTTGCACTTGCTGTGCAAGTACGTAAACGTTTTCTCTGAGAGAAATATTTTTACTCACTTATTGCTCTGATGTACTCTACTAATATTTATTGAATCAATAAATCGGCACTCAAGAAGCACAATAGTTTTCTGATTTTCCTCCCTTAAATCCCTATCTGTGAAGTGATGTCCTTTTGTTTGAGACATTAATTTCCCTCTGAGACGAGTCAGATTTCAACCACAGTCTGACAAATTAAACCAAAGCAAATTTTAAAGTAATACTTCATACTATACAGTGTGCTCGAAAATGTATCGAATACTTTGAGAGTTGCTTCTGCACATAGAAATAAGAAAAATAAGTGCAATAAACGTGGGTCCATAAACACACAAGTGAGTACACAATTGCTGATAGGAGGTGTTCCACACGACATCCATTCGGCGTTAGGAGTATCAACCGTTGCTGAACGCATTGAAGATACCAAAGAAATGTCTGTAATCCTAAGTGACCAAACTAATCTAGTCATCGGTCCCTAGACTTACAAACAACTGATGTACGAGGGCCGGAACTTAAAAAGTGGCAACTATTTATTAACAGCCGATACAAAAGCGTTACGGGTTTGCACCTGATACTGTCCTTCAAATTAGTCACCAACGTTGTGAAGAACCCGTTGCCAACGATGTGGAAGGCGTAGTATACCGTTAGGAGAGACTGTTCTGTTTATGGTGTGAATGAAGCCGTCTACTGCCTGTCGAATGTCTGGAAGAGTTCTCAAGCGAATGCCACGAAGTGGTTCCTTCATCTTCGGAATCAAATCAAAGTTACAAGGAATTAAGTCCGGGGAGTATGGTAGGTCCCAGTCCCATCGACCCAACGGAGCAGCCACAGCTTGCGCATTATGCGCCCGCGCATTGTCGTGCACAGTAAAGGGTGGGTTACGTAGAAAGTGTTGCCGTTTTTTTCGAAAAGCTGGTCGCAGGTGATGCTCCACAAACGAACAGTAATACTGTGCATTGACAGTCTGCCCTGAAGAAACATAATGCGTCTCGTACACGAGAATCACCATAACTTTCACAATACTGGCGCACTGACGCACTTTCAACTATCGCGGCGACCCACGATGACGCAATTCGTTGGATTGGCTTGAACTATGTGGCCCATGTCTCATCCAATGTTACCAGAGTCGGTGTTATGATAGGGCGTAAGAAAGCCTCTCCTTGGGGTTGCGTCTGAGCAGCATCGTAACGTATCCATTCTGCATACCTCTCAATTCATGCGGAACACACCGTGACGCATGTCCAGGAGTTCCTTCAGGATGTTAAGCACAATCGTATGCCCATCCGGTTTCGTGGGCGAATTCACGAATCGTCTGGCGTCGATCACTGTCCACTAACGTGGCAACAGTATCCACTTCTTCAGAGACGGTAGTACCACTTGCCATAGCTTTTACCGAAAGTACCACTGTTCTGTACGCCAATGCCTATTTCCCGCATGCCCTTTGAAGACTTTGATGACACTCTTGCTGTACGACGTCTGATACATACAATATTGATTCAACTCCGTTCTTTCTGTTTCCAAAACATAGTGACACCGTTACGTTGGACCGCTCGCTCACAAGTGACATTTTTCCCTTGACTGTGCGCATGCCGGTGCCGTTGGACGGTCGAGTCCATTTGCCCGGATGCGAGGTAGGTATGTCAACAACGTGTGCTATCAGCGACAATAAAAGATTCCTTTGCATAGTGTCTCCACTACAGTGTTGTCACCCTTGTATATTAATGACAACACGCACACCCATGTCCAGGGGACGACTCGAATCTCCGACGCGAGGGACCGCGTGATTCCTAACGTGACACTCCAGACCGCGTGGCCATTCCCCAATGGGCATTGAAGCTGCTATCCTGGAGTGTCTGCGCGTGGTTTATTGGACTAGCGAAGGTCATTTCCTTCAAGTGGCCCCATAATTAAACGTCTAAGGGTTTGAGGTCTTGGGAACGAGAAGACCAAGATTTGAGGCCTCAGCCAACCAGTCCAAGCGTACAGCAGGTTAGCTTGTACACAACAGTCCTAGAGTGGTTAGCCTCTGACTTTTCAACAATTTTTATTGACAATATTAAACAGACCCACAAGTAAATACATTTGTACTTGCGCATTTGTTACCAAATTATAGAGGAACAATTAAACCTTAACACCCTCTCCAGGGGACACCACCTTAACGAAGCACTGTCCGTGCGGGTGGAGAGGCTTGCGCATCCGTGTGAAGCAGAGAGCTATACCGAAGGTAGAGAACCTACTGCCGGAAAGGCCTCAGCTGATGGATCTGACAAAGTGTGTCCCACAACGTCCCGCCTTCCCTATCCTCTCCCAGTCCTTTCCCAATTCCTTTCCCAACCCAAGGTGGGATGCGATCCGTGCCGAGGGGTGCGTGGCACATGGGTGGATGTGTCTCGAATGGAGCCTCAGGGATACCGGGCGACCTTCCTGAGTAAGTAGCCTAGCACCACGCGGGGTTATAGTGGTGTGGACCATATAAATTCCAAAATCTCGTGGGACTAAGATGAACACAGAGAAAGAAAGTATTTTAAAGAATCTGAGGGGCAATCTGAGACCTCAGATACTCAGACATCGGGATCAGGACCGATGGAGTGCACTCCTACTTCTGAATCAGGGTCTAGACCTGAGCAAGAAGTGGGAACTGTAACAGAGACGTTGGACCAGATTAGGATTTAGGCCTTGTCTGAGGCTCAGAGGAGGACACTTCTCAAGGAACAGAAGCAAAAGGATGGAAAAGAATGGCTTCCTAAGCATAAGTGGAGGGAATCAAAAGGGCTTGAGCCCAAGACCCCCAAAAAGAAACTGCCTCAGGTCAAAGGGGATACACAGACCCCTCGACGTCAAAGACAGGTGGAAAGAGGGTTAGGGAGGAATCTAAGACTCCCTCCTCTCTGGACAAGCGTGATCCTAAAGGCTGAGGCAGGAAATAGGAAAATAGACCTATAGTACTGAAGTCTCGGTCTTTAGAATGGCGGTTGTCCAAGAAGGATACCCACTGGTGAGCATCACCTCGCAGCAGGAGGAGCTCGTGCAGATGGCCCTCTTTGAAGAGATTGGGGGGGACGCTGGTCCAGGACCCAAATTCAGGAGGGTCTATCTAGATCGTGGTGCCCTCATTTTTGTCAGCAGTATGGCTTAAGGACAAGGTTCCCATGATATCCCTGTGGGAGGATGCAAAGCTGCTGGTCAAGACAGCAACCGAACTCCTGAAGACCACAAAGGTATCAATATGGGTACCAAAGATCCTTAAGGATGTCCCACCAAAGACTCTGTTCGAGAAAATAAGGGTTCAGAACCCAAAAGTCTCGACAGAGGATTGGAGGGCAATTAACCAAAAGGTCGTTCCGGAAGGATGAACCCTGGTGATGGAGGTCGGAGAGAAGTCCCTGAAGGCAATGCGAGAGCAAGGCCTGAAACTGTTTTTAGGATTCTCACAGGTAGCCGTCAGGGTAATCAAAGACCTTAAAGGCAATAACGGCAGCAAGATTGGGACTGGAAGTGCTGCAGATAAACCTGCAGCACAGTGAAGGGGCCACTGCTGCCCGGAGCCGTCGCCTGGGGAGACAGGAGGTGGACGTGGCCCTGATACAAGAACCCTATTTATACAAAGGGGGTGTATCGGGCCTCGGTGGTACTGGAGGTAAACTGGTTTATGCTAGAAATCTAAAAAAACTCCAGAACATGCATTTATGTTAGAAATGGAATACCTTTCATACCAATGATGGATTTTTGTTCCAGGGACCTGGTGGATATCAGGATGCAGCAACGTGAGGAAAGTATAACGAGGGAAATTGTTTTGGCCTCAGCATACCTTCCTTACGAAGACAGCTCTCCTCCTTCTTTGGTAGTGAGGAGAGTGACGGAAACCTGCCATCGGCAAGGTGACGAACTGTTGGTGGCATGTGATGCCAATGCCCTCAATCTATCGTGGGGCAGCAAGGACACCAACAGCACAGGTGAGCACCTTCTTGAATTTCTCCTATCTAACAACTTGGAGATCCTGAATAGGGGTCATGAACCTACATTCAGGAATAGTAGAAGGGAAGAAGTAATTGACATAACTTTTGGTTCCATGATGATGGGAAGTTACGTCAAACAGTGGCATGTGGTCCTGGAGCCATCTTGATCAGATCACATGTATATTAAATTCAAGGTTGAAATGGGAACCAGACAGACCATGGCCTATAGGAATCCCAGGAAAACGGACTGGGAGACATATAGGAGACACCTTGACTTCAGTCTATCGGAAATTAAAACTTCGATAAGGAATCCATCAGGGTTTGAGGAAGTAGCAGAGGCCATAACCTCTGCTATAGTGACCTCATACCAGGACAACTGCTCAATCACCAAGAAGTGCATAAATAAGAGTGTGCCTTGGTGGAATAATAACCTGGAAATGCAAAGGAAACAGGTACGAAGACGGTTTAACCTTGCGAGGCGCAAAGGACAATGGGCAAAGTATCGTGAGGCCCTTGTCAATTACAACCTTGTCATCAGACGGGCAAAGGAGGCATCCTGGAAGGTATTCTGTGAGGAAGTGGAGGGCACGGCTTCTCAAGCAAGACTCCATAAAATCCTCACTAGGGTACCAACTAATCCAGGAGGAACGTTGAGGAAGGAGGATGGGGAATATACAAAGACAGCACATAAAACGCTGGAACTGCTCCTCAAGACTCACTTTCCTCAATATACTCTGGGGGATAACTCAGACCAGAATGCGATTCCTGAGAGACAAAGGTTCTCAGATATTCGCAAAGACGACTGGGATTTGGCCAAGGAGTGTGTCAATTTCAGTAAAGTCCGATGGGCGGTGGGAACATTTCAACCGTTCAAGTCACCTGGCCCTGATGGAATCTTCCCAGCTCTCCTGCATCAAACGGGAGAAAATCTTATTAGATTCCTATGCAGGTTATTCAGGGTTAGCCTAGCAGCAGGAATCATTCCCAATACCTTGAGGGCAGTGAAGGTTGTCTTCATTCCAAAACCAGGGAGAATTGATCATACCAAGGCCAAGGATATGAGACCAATTAGCCTGTCCTCCTTCATTCTTAAGACATTGGAAAAGCTGATTAATGTGCATGTTGGAGAAAGGAGGTTAAGTAGGGCTCCTCTTCATTGAAACCAACATGCATATCAGCCAGGTAAATCATGTGAGACAGCTCTCCACCAACTCGTTGGGAAGGTGGAGAAAGCACTACACTTTCAGAAAATAGCTCTCTGTATCTTCGTGGACATTGGGGGGCTTTTAGCAATACGACCTTCGATTCCATGGTTAGGGCAGCAGAGGTGCATGACCTGGGGACCACTATATGTAGGTGGACTAGGGCCATGCTCAGTGGAAGAAAGGCAGAGGCTACCATGATGGATGAAAAAATGGTAATCAACACCACTTGGGGTTGCCCGCAAGGAGGAGTTCTTTCGCCTTTATTGTGGAATCTAGTGGTGAATGATCTCATCGCAGAATTAAACTCTAGGCAGTACTTTTGCCAAGGATACGCAGATGATCTTGTCATAGTAATACTTGGCAAATTTGCTGACACAGTGAAGAATATGGCACAAGGTGCACTGGACATTGTGCAAGACTGGTGCAGAAAACAGGATCTGGGGGTTAGTCCTAAGAAGACTGTTGTTGTATCATTCACAAAGCATATACAACATTCAAGTTGGAATCTAAAGCTTTTCAATGAAGCGCTACCTGTGAAGGGGACAGTGAAATATCTAGGGGTTACCCTAGATGAGAAACTGACATGGACCCCTCACATAAGGAATATTTGCTCCAAGGCAAAAGGTACTCTTGTGACTACCAGGAGAGCTTGTGGCAAAAATTGGGGCCTGAGCCCCAAGGGTATGCACTGGATATACACCACAGTGATTAGACCCAGGATCATCTATGCGGCGGTCGTGTGGTGGAAGAAGGTAGAACAGCAGGTTGCTGCTAAGGAGCTTGGTAAGGTGCAGAGATTAGCCTGCTTAGCCATATCAGGCGGAATTAGCAGCACACCAACTGCTGGGCTGGAAACCATGCTGGATATGCCTCCATTACACCTTTGGGTCAAGATGGAGGCAGCGGCTGGTGCATACAGACTCAAATCTGGAACAACTGGAACTCTTTGGGATATCCAGAATCACACACTAAAATAGTGAGTGAGGTAAATATAGGAAAGGTTGGGGAAATGCCAGCAGACTATATTATAACCCCATACTGCTTCAACAAGCCTTTCAATATAACAATTGGAAGTAGGGAGCAGTGGGAGAAAATAGTTCGACACCGTACGGGGGATATTGTCTGGTTCACTGACGGGTCAAAATCAGACCAAGGTGTTGGGGCCGGGGTATATGGGGTGCAGCCAAGACTGGAGGGCGTCATCTCTCTAGGAAAACTGGCCTCAGTATTCCAGGCCGAAATCACTGCCATCAGGGCGGGTGTGGAGGAGAATTTGCGTAGGTGCTACAAAGATTGTAGCATCTATATCTATTCAGACAGCCAGGCAGTCCTGAGATCACTGGCAGCTCCTGCAACAAAGTCTAAAATTGTTGCAGAATGTCACAGAGTTCTAGTGGAGCTAGGGGAAAGCAATAGAGTAAACCTATTGTGGGTCCCTGGCCACTCGGGGATCAGTGGCAACGAACATGCCGACAGATTAGCCAGGATGGGGGCAGAGACTCCATTTATTGGACCGGAACCTGTCCTGACAATCACCAAGGCAATGATCAAATTGGAGCTACGTAACTGGCTCAGAAGATAGCACGTAGAATATTGGACCAAAGTCCATCAACAAAAACATGGCAAGGTAATGATGCCAAAGCCATGTTTTAAAAAAAAGCTCTGCAATCCTGGGTCTGAACAGGAGAGAGATTAGACTCATGGTTGGATTGCTGGCAGGCCATGGGAATTTCAAAAAACACCTACATACAATGGGAATAACAGAAGAGGACCCTAAATGCAGGATCTGTGATGACGGTGATGAAACTGCATCACATCTAATCTTCGAATGCATTGCATTGGAGAGAAAAAGGCACAGAACATTTGGGACAACCAGACCCGAAGAAATTGTGTCTAATAAAGAACTGGTAAAGGGACTCCTTGCACTGTTCAAGGGCATTGGTTGGCTTTATTAGACATACAGGGAGCGATACCGCACAATAAACTCAGTTTCGGTGCGGGCAGTGGCGGGTTGGACCAACACTGTTTTGGCTTCCCTGAAAAAATCAAATCAAATCAACTCTTAACACTAAACAAAACATAGCATATTTAAATTATTTCAAAATGTTCAAATGTGTGTATAGCTTATGGAACGTAACTACGGGGTCGTCAGTCCCTAAACTTACAAACTACTTATGAACTAGCTAATACTAAGGACGGCACAAATATCCATGCCCGAGGGGGTATTCGGACCCCCGACCGTAGTAGCCGTGCAGACCGTGACTGAAGCGTATCAGTCCCCTCGGCCACCGCGGCCGGCTTAAATTATTTACTTGCAGTAAAACATTGTAGTGAAGTTTCCTCGACACAAGCTATGCTCCTATTATAACTAATGTGACCAAACGAAAGCTGCTTCTATGAAATTTCTTTTCTACAGTGGCGCACAAGAAATATTAATACTCAGTGAACATAGCTAGTGTCACTATCAAATTGACTAGTTAACAGAATCTTAGCAAGGTTCTTTTTATAACAAAATTCAAAACCATTTACCCACACATAAGAAGTCCCTTTCATAATGTTTCATGTGACATTTAAATATCATGGGTCGCGGCCCGTACAATTAAGAGAAAATGTCCTTTTTTTAAAATTATTTTAGAAAATTCATAGCTCCAAGAACGGACAATTACATCCATGCTTGCCGTTAGTTTTACCCACATTCAATTAAATTTAGAAAGACTTCATTAAATCGATTTCAAAATAGACTAAAATTTATGAAACAAGTACTACTGGGCTGTCAAAAAAGGCCAACGCCCTTCATGTGAACCATTATAGTAATTAATTAACACATCTCGCCGTTACAGAATTCAATGGCTTACGTCCTGTAAGTACACTCATAAACTTCCTTGGCCGTGTCGGATTAGCCGTGCGCGCTAGGGGGCCGTGGTGCGGTGCGCGCGGCCGTTCGCCGTCGGGAGTTCGAAACCCCCCTCGGGCATGGGTGTTTGTATTGTTCTTAGGTAAGTTTACCTTAGTTTAAGTAGTTTGTAAGCTACTGAATAATAACTACGCAGTTGAGTCCGACAGATATAAAAACATTTGAAATTTTTTTTAAAATGCCTCGGCATGCTGTCCGCACAACACACACTGCTTGGCTGCAGACAAACTTAGAAAAAACGTCCAAATTTAACAAGTTCTGAACACATACGCCATTAACTTAAATCGTCTTCTCTGTGAGATGTTACAAAAACGGGAACATGCTCGCCACCAAGACTTCGCGTTGCGGCTCGCTCAATTAGACAGAGCGAAGACAAACACTTCCGGGCTCGCTCCTACTTCCTCTGCCTGCAAGCCACACCCTGGACTTGACACGTGCCACTGTTTCTGCTCAACTTCGCGTTGCAACACTCTGGAGAAAATGTTCAAGTGTTTGTTAAGCTTAAGGGACTTGACTGCATGGTCATCAGTCCCTAAACTTACAAACTACTTATGATCTACCTTATACTAAAGACAACACAAACAATCATGCCCGAAGGGGGATTCGAATCTCCGACGGGGAAGGCCTCGCGCATCGTAGCTCGGCCGCTCCGCCGCTGCCACCCTGGAGAGGCAGGGCGCCTCTACCACATGACCCAGAACTAATCACTAGTGCAGCGTCTTGCAACAGCTGCGTGAGATTTTGGAACACCTTAGAGCGTCAGGCGTCTTAACTAACCGACACACACAAAATTAAATTTAACTACCAGGGCAACATCTCCCCTCAAATTCACATATACTACGATTAATAAACGGATCACAGGTTCACTGCTCCACTGAGGTCACACTCAGTATCAAAAGTCTACTCGAGAATTCAAGATTCACATGAAAATTGCTTGAAATTCAACCCAATAAAAGCCAGTCAACTAGGAGTTTTGGGCTCTTTAAAATAAACATCCTTCCACGAAAGGGCTCACCATAATTCAAATGGTATTCTCCCAACACCAGGATCGACTACCGGTATCATCCTCCGACCCATGGACATGATCGTTCCTGCTACTTCCTTCCGTCTCCACTATGGTCGGTGAGGGTTGCCCAATTGGCGCTTGTCTCTAGCCTGCCGATAGAGGAAACCCACCCCACGTGGTCGAACCGATCCCCCCGACTCGACGCGACCCCACTGACAGTCTTCGGGAAACCAAAGACCTACCTTAACGCTAGCATGCTGCTTTAATCACAAGTGCTCCGATAAGTGAGAATTACGATTTTTGCCCAGGTATCTGAGGGCACGTATCAAGATGTTTGCGCACATTGTGACGAAAGCGTGCTGGTGTGAATCATGAATAAACCACATGTTTGCTGATGTAGCACATCCTCCAGCATGGTAGTCAATAAATTAACGAGAAATCCCAGATAATGCGCTCCATTTAACCTATTAAACAATCGCCAAGGTGTCAGTTATAGGTCATAAAATCAAAAGCAACTGCAAAACTATTTAGATAATATGTCATCATGGTACGAAAATTGGCAGTTGACCAGTAATAATAATAAGTGTGAACTCATCTACATGAACACTAAAAGATGTCCTTAAACTTCTTTTATACGATAAATCAATCAATATAAAAGTTGTAAATTCTACAAAACGCCTAGGAATTACAATTACGAATAACTGTATTTGGAAAGAACACACAGAAAAATATCTAAGGGAAGGCGAAGCACAGGCTACGATCAATTGGCAGCACACTTAGAAGACGCAACAGTTCTACTAAAGAGATTGCCTACACTACACTTCTACGTCCTATTTTGGAGCACTGCTGCGCATTGTGGGACCCCTATTAAATGGGACTGACGGAGGATCCAGCGAAAGTTCAAAGAAGGGCAGCTCGTTTTTTATTCTCGCGATATTGGGCAGAGAGTCACGGAAATGATGCACGAGCTAGAGTGAAAATGAATGAAAGAAAGTCGTTCTTCGTCGCGACAAGATCTGTTTGCGAAATTCCTTTCACTAACTTTTTTCTTCGAATGCGAGGATACATCGTTAGCACCCACCTACAAAAGGAGACATGATAATCATAATAAAATAAGAGAAACCAGATCTAAAACGGAAATAGTCTGGTGTTATTTTTTCCAATGCGCTGTTAGAGAATGAAACGGGACATAAATATCATGACAGCGGTTCGATGAACCCTCTGCAACGCACTAAAACGTGATTTTCAGAGTAATTAGGTAGTACGCCTGCCCAGAAATTGACTGAGAACATCGCGAATAGAACAACCACACAACTACCTCAATAGTAGCTAATGGTAAGGAAGTACGGGAAGACATCATAATATCCTACTGTCATATTTGACGGAGCGCCAATGCTACGACCGTGCTAATATCCGCAATCAAGCAATGGGCGGTCCTACCTATAACCATGTGTTTATCTCAGAAAGTAACCGTTTCCGGACCCTTGTTGACTGCATTTATATTTCTTATCTCAATGCGTACTAGCATCTCTCAAAGTACTTGACACATTTTAATACCTGAGCCGTCTCGGCTCCTGTTTCTTCGATTGACCCTGTCCTAGATTTAATTAATGGCGTAAGTACCATCGATCTCTCTGTGCGTCCACCGTTCGTGGCGCTGCTTGATCTATCGCGCGTCGATTCTCGTCTGACTGGTGTTTTCATTGCCGCGTGTGGCGCTACGGTGGCGCGCCGAGGCAGTTGTAGAGCGGACGGATTATCAGACAGAGAGTTTGATATGATGCATGGCATCGCCAGGGTCGAGTGATTAAGGCGCCGTTTGTGGCCGGGCCCGGAGTGTGCATTGTAGTTGTTCGTTTTTGGGTGGCCCTCTGTCCGTGGCGAGCCATGCCTGCTATGAGCTGAAGAGGTTGGTCCGGAGAGGACGTTCTGTCAAGTTATAACAGCAGCTCGGTGTGGACTGTTTACTAGGGATGGGAAAAACCGACCGGTTAAAACCGATATCGGTATTTTAGTTTTGAATAACCGTTTTTTTCGGTATTTATTTGGTGTTCGGCTGTAACCGGATTTTTTTAGTTATTGTCAAGAACCGGGTAAAAAAACCGGTACGACAACTTCCTGTAGTAGTGGTTCAATTTTTTTTATTTTTATTTATTTATTTATTTATTTATTTGTAAATAATTAAAAAGATTAAAACTAGTAGACCCTAATATTTAGGGCTATTCCTAAAATTTCCACTGCTGTGAAATATTAGGTCATCGCAAAAACTAAGAAAAGCGATCAGTGATAGTTTAAGAACAATCCCGGCAGTCAAAAACGCGCAACAAACGCGTGGCATAAGAACTTAAGAACTGGTGCAGCTACTGAGGCATCGATGCACCTGTTGTCGTGTGGCGTGGCCTATTAGACGACGCGCGTGCACGGCAGTGTAGAAGACTTGCCTCCGTCTGGTCATGCGGCAGTTCCTCGCTGTCGTCGCCAGACATCGGTTGTGTCTTAAATGGCACCATCCCGAGTATGGAAGTAGTTCACGAAGTACGGGAGCAGTGAGGTAAAATGCTCCATTTGCTTTAAAAAGCTGAAAACGGGTGGAGGTACTACAAACATGCTACGTCATTTAAGGACAAAGCATCCGAAATGTTCCTTGGAAGAGAAGGTAAATTCGATTCATATTATGTAAGTGATGTACTCTAAGCTTGGAATACTAACTTTTAATGTATTATCACATTGTTATGCTAACAAGTTTTATTAATGTGATTCCTTGAAAGCGAGGGGCTTTTTTAATAACCAATATGGGTTTAGGTAACATTGATCATGTGGTGCCTGGCGACGTAGCCGTGCGGTCTGAGGCTCCATGTCACGGTCTGCGCGGCTACTCCAATCGGAGGTTCGAGTCCTCCCTCCTCCCTCGGTCATGGGTGTCTAAGTTGCCCTTAGCGTAAGTTAGTTTAAGTAGTTTGTAAGTCTAGGGACCGATGGCCTAAGCATTTAGGTCTCATAAAAACTCACGCCCATTTAAACATTCTTTGAGAATGTGGTACATAGCTTTCCTACTTCAATTTGCGTAAATTTAGACTGACAACAATCATACTGTTAGTCGGAACTGTGATTTTGTTTTTCTAAATACTTCTGCAGCACTGACTGAAGTTTATTTACTGACTAACTTTTGTATATTGTGTATATAACGAGATATTCGTATGCGCTGGCTCACAAGTCCAACTTATAGAGTGGTTGGCTCAATATTCGCAACTGCCGGATGGAAATACTAGGCCAGTAAATCTGTCTGCTTCGTATATCGTCTTCCACGGACTGCTGGCTAGGCTTACACACACTCAAGAAGGCATAGTATTGGAAGGAGCTCTTGCAAAATATGGAAAGACTAGTGATTTGTCGTATAACGTAAATTTACCTGATTTTTAACTAAATTTCCTAAGTTTCGGTTTCGGCCGAAACTAGGAGAACCGAAGATTACGGTTTCTGTTTCGGCCGCAAAATATGTTCCGGCCGAACTCTACTGGAAATAATAGCAATAAAAAACCGAAAACCGGTTATTTAAAAAACCGGCTATATTGAGCAATTTTTACGGTGCGGTTAAACTGGATATGAAAAGAACCGGTATAACCGAAAACCGGTTGTTTGAGTGATAACCGCCATCCCTACTTCTTCTCCCGGGCGTTGGTTGACTCCCTCCTCCTACACCATCGCGAGGGTGCCTGTACTTGTCGTGGAGTAAGAAATAAATAAGTGACTGATACTCCGCAAATTTGTGTGTGTGTGAATTTGTCAGGATCGGCGGTCGTTCCCCAGGGGCCGTCGTTGCCTGTGTCTACGTCGTTAGTTGTTTATTCTTGTGTTATACCGCACTTTTAGTTCGTTTCAATTGAATTTTTTTTTCTTAGCTCTGTGTAGCAAGTATTCTGTACACATTAACTTGATTAACGTAACTGGGGAATTTATCGGGTTTTCCCCCTCTGCTAGCTCGCATATGCACGAGCGGTAGTTGTATAGCTTTGTATTGTTTTGCCTGTGTGGGTGTATTAAATTAACGAGTAGTCAGCTCCCCACCTTTAGTGTTATTTTGATAAGTAAGCTGAGCTGTTTTCATTTAAATTGCAGGGCTCATTTGTAAATTTTGTTGTGTGTTGGTTTATTGGCCTTCTGCCTATTGATATCATTGAGCACAGTTTCCTGCTAGCAGCTTCTGTAATAAAACTGACTTTACTTATATTTTCGAGCTAGTCTTCAGTGTGTTTCGGTAATTGTATTTTTAAGGGCTGCGTTTACTTAAATTCTGGGGCCCCATTTTAGTGTGATTTTGATAATTTATCTGAGCTGTTTTCTTTTAAATGGCAGTGGTCATTAGTACATAATTTTGTTTTTACAAGGGTTGCTTTTCATTTAAAATTTTCCACTTTTCCTTAAATTTCTGGGCTCATTGTGTCTTTATTGCATTTTAAAGAGTTTCTTTTATTAATTTTGGTGTCTTATTAACTTATAAAAAAAATTCTCTCAACTTGGCCTTCTGCCTTGCATCACTCACCTGAACTGTCTCTGATTCTAATATCAAACACACACACACACACACACACACACACACACACACACACACACACATACATACATACAAGAAATGGAACCTGAACTGACTGTTTGCTTAACTTCACCCACCAAGTACCAACCGCTCCCACAACCTAACCTCTCAATACCTTGTGTATTCAACAAGGGTGTTTGTGACTTGCAGGAGTCTGAATCGTTTTCTTCAGTTTGTATATTTCAGGCAGGATTCCAGTTTCTATTTATGTGGAGCTTATATTCCATTTTATGTGGAGAGATTTCAAAATATTGATCGAGTAAAAGCGGAACAAAAGCTGAGATATAAATTTGGACTGAGAAGGAGGCGTGGCACGGTAAAACCGTACGGTTCTACAAAGACACTGAAATTGGTGGGGACTGCACTTTCTACAAATTTTCATATGGTGCTTCAGTCGGTATCCATCATCACAGTTTGACTGTTATGATGCAATTTCTGATCATACTATACTAGTTATAGTCTACTATAAGGTACAAGGGGAATTTCGAATGAAAATCAGTGGCTGGAAAGTGGGGATGGGGTATTTGATGAGCCGGCCGCGGTGGCCGAGGAGACTGAGGAGCTTCAGTCACGGTCTGCACGGCCACTACGGTCGGGGCTTCGAATCCCCCCTCGGGCATGGATATTTGCGCCATCCTTAGTTGTAGGTAGTTGATAAGTAGTTATAAGTAGTTTGTAAGTTTAGGGACTGATGACCCCGTAGTTAAGTCCCTTAAGCTTAACAAACATTTGAACATTTGGTATTTGATGACGAAGTGGTTGGTTCCTTTTTAAAGAGTGGAAAAAGTGACAATCCGACTTAGTGCAGCGGCTTAGCAAGTCCTGGGGACTCCAAAATGTTAGCTAGAATAAAGCGTCCACCGCAGCAAGTGAATTTTCCCACCACTTCGAAATTGTAACAGTTGAATAGGTCTAAACAAGGGATTGTCGAGGTCACATTTCCAACGTTTGCAAAGGAGGACCGTTACTAGAAGATTGTTATTAACAATTCTAAGGTTGATTATCTAGGGATAAAGGACCCTACACACCTTTACATTGATGTAATTATCTCTCAAGTCAAAATCACCACAGTTATGTGAACGGTCGGTGTACAGTTTTCTGCTCAATTCTGATTTCTGCGGCCTTTGACGATAAGGCGACCGTGGATGTCAGTTTTAGCCCTGCTGTTTCATTCTTTCCGAAAAGCGGATCGAAGATTTTAATTTACTGCGAAGCACAGACCAGATATGGCTTGAATTGAAAGAAATAGTAACGATAACATTTAACAGGTCAGAACACTTTTGGAGAAGAACGAAAAAAGCATGCCAAATTTAAAATAATGCACGATTTCTAATATTGACAAAGTTTAACAGAAGCTTAATATTTAACGCAGACTTCATTGGGAGAAGCTTTCAGTTCAATTTACAACGAAATTCTGCTTCAGAATCTGACAGAACATCCATAGAGATTCTGATCTATGTAAATAACTGTGGTGGCAAGACACAATCAATACCTTCACTGCACGATTGTGCTGGAAATGTTACCGATGACAGCGCCACAAATCGTAATTACTAAATATGGCTTCTCCGAAATTCCCTCAGCATTGCAGAGAAAGTGGATATTACAGAACTCGAATCAAGAACAGCAGCCGACATTAATAAATTAGAAACATACGTCAATTAATATCTCTATAAAAATGATCTCTTAAAATGTACTCTTATAGGAATCGGAATATATAGTTACTGTGCAGCCAATTAGCTTTTTATTCATGTAGGTAGTAATGTGACAATTATTTTTTATTTATTTACTTATTTATTTCTTTACTACGTTGGACTCTGCCCGCAGGCAGTGGTGTTATTTAGGTCTTTTTAGTGGATACTGCCATTAGCATAAAACGGGCGTATATCCAACTAATAAGTTTGTAGACTTCTTTGTGGCATCTGTGTCACACCTTGAAGATTTATTTCACGTGTAAGTAGTAAATTAGTGAACTATGTTGAACTGTTGACCAAGTAATAATATTAACTCAGTGTCGTTAGGTAGCACAATGGTAGCGTGACAGGATGTAATTCTGAAGGTCGCGGGTTCGCTTCCCGTTGGGTCCTAGGACTTTTGTCTGTCAGTTTTCCACTTCTTTCACCTTTGGGAGTGTTTTTGATGTGAAAAATGCTGAGTTGCCTCATGGCTGGGAATTTCTTTAACTAGCTGGGTAAGTCAGTTCAAAGGTCGGAGGAAGGCAACGGCGTACCGCCTCCAAACAGGACCATACCTAATACAGCACTATGACGTTCGGACTGATCTTCGTAATGTTCGGGAAAAGGTTTCAGTTCAAATGTTTGTACAGTCTATGGGACTTAACTACGGGGTCATCAGTCCCTAAACTTACAAACTACTTATGAACTACTTACGAACTAGGACGGCACAAATATCCATGCCCGAGGGGGGATTCGAACCCCCGACCGTAGTGGCCGTGCAGACCGCGACTGAAGCGCCTCAGTCCCCTCGGCCACCGCGGCCGGCAAGGTTTGTTTTAGGTTTTCATTGAACATAAGGTTTCTTAAAGGTTTCGCACTTTCATCCACTGTCTCCTTGTCTGTGCGTGAAAGTTGCAACATGGTCGGCGTTCTACATTAAATTGTACCTCCGACTTGGTAGTAAGGGCAAGATCACAAGTCCACACATAGGAGTACACAAAATATCTCCATTTCTAGTATGACATCTTTTTTTCCTTTTAACACTGAACTGATTTTCTAGTGGATGCAGTTACCATTTTCGTGAGGTTCTGAAATCAGATGCAGTCTTCTTTCTTTTTCTTTAGCCCTGTTCCCGCACATGCAGGGTCGGCTTAGTTTATTTGGATTTGGCATGTTAATATTGACGGGGTGGCCGGATGCCCTTCCTGTCGCCATCCCCTGCCCCCCAGGAGGAAATGTGCATCTCAAATGTCTGCGTATAGTGTGATATGTGTGAAAGTGTAAACTGTTACGAAATGTTTGCGATTCGTGTAAATGAGGCGGGACTTGCGTACCAGCCCAATATTCACCTAGGGGATGTGGAAAACCGCCTAAAAGCCACATCCTGGCTGGTCGGCACTCCGACCCCCTTCCTTAATCCGCTGGGTGGATTCGAGCCGGGGCCTGTATGCCTCCCCGTCTCGGAATGCAGTGCTTTAGAACCAAACGGCTAACCGAGCGGGTGAAATCAGATACAGACTATGAGTTTTTAATTTTCTATGAGGTTCAGAATAGTGAAGTTCTAAGAACAAAAGAGCCCAAATGCAGTACTTTGGAGAGTGTTTCATTACAAAAGTGAAACCTAAAAATTTTGATCAGGCTTAATCGAGTAGGAAAATTAGAAAATTTAAAAAGGGAAATGGATAGGTTGAAGTTAGATATAGTGGGGATTAGTGAAGTTCGGTGGCAGGATGAACAAGATTTCTGGTCAAATAAATACAAAATCAGTTGGGGGTATCACAGGAATAGGATTGATAATGAATAAGAAAATAGGAATGCGGGTAAACTACTATGACCAGTACAGCGATCGCATTATCATTGTCAAGATAGATACGAAGCCAACACCGACAACAGTAGTACAGGTTTATATGCCAACTAGCTCTGCCGATGATGAGGAGATCAAAGAAATATACGAGGAGCTAAAGGAAATTATTCAGACAGTTAAGGGAGAGGAAAACTTAATTGTTATGGGGGACTGGAATTCGGTAGTAGGAAAAGGAAGGGAAGGAAAGATAGTAGGTGAATATGGTCTGGGCAAAAGGAATGAAAGAGGAAGCCGCCTGGTAGAATTTTGCACAGAACATAATTTAGTTATAACAAACACCTGGTTTAAGAATCACAAAAGAAGATAGATTTTATAATGGTAAGACATAGATTTCGGAACCAGGTTTTACAGTGTAATACATACCCAGGGGCAGATATAGACTCTAACCATAACTTGTTGGTTATGAACTGTAGGCTGAAAGAGAAGAAACTACAAAAAGGTAGGAAAATAAGGAGATGGGACCTGGATAAATGAAGGAACCTGAAGTTCTTAAGAATTTCAGAGGGAGTTTCAGGCAACAATTGACAGAAACAGGGGAAAATAAAACAGTTGAGGAGGAATGGGTAAAATTGAGGGATGAAATAGTGAAGGCAGCAGAGGACAAAATAGGTAGGAAGGCAAGACCTACAAAGAATCCTTGGATATCACAGGAGATACTAAATTTAATCGATGAAAGGAGAAAATATAAAAATGCAGTAAATGAAACAGGCAAAATGGAGTACAGACGACTAAGAAATGAGATTGACAGGAAGTGCAAAATAGCTAAGCAGGAGTGGCTAGAAGGCAAATGCAAGGATGTAGAAGAATGTATAAATAGAGGAAAAATAGATACAGCCTACCGGAAAATAAAAGAAACATTTGTAGATAAGAAAAAACAGCTCTATCAATATCAAGGACACTGATGGAAAACCAGTTCTCAGCAAAGAAGGGAAAGCTGAAAGGTGGAAAGAGTATATAGAGGGGCTCTACAAAGGAAATGAACTTCGAGACAGTATTGTAGGAAGGGAAGAGGATGTAGATGAAGATGAAATAGGAGATACTGTACTGAGAGAAGAATTTGACATAGCCCTGAAAGACCTAAGTCGAAACAAGGCCCCTGGAGTAGATGATATTCCCTCAGAGCTACTAAAGTCTCTGGGAGAACCAGCCATGACAAAATTGTTTCACCTGGTGTGTAAGATGTATGAGACTGGTGAAGTACCCTCAGGCTTTAAGAAAAATGTTATAATCCCCATTCCAAAGAAAGCAGGTGCAGACAGGTGTGAAAACTACAGAACCATCAGTTTAATAAGTCATGGTTGCGAAATATTAACACGAATTGTATACAGAAGGATGGAAAAGCTGGTAGAAGCCGACCTCGGGGAAGACCAGTTTGGGTTCAGGAGAAATGTAGGAACACGGCTTATCCTAGAAGATAGATTAAGAAAAGGCAAACCTACATTTCTAGCTTTTGTAGATTAGGAGAAGGCTTTTGACAATGTTGATTGGAATAAACTCTTTCAAGTTCTGAAGCAAGCAGGAGTAAAATATAGGGAGCGTAAGGTTATTTACAACTTGTACAAAAACCAGACAGCGGTTGTCAGAGTTGAAGGGCATGAAAGGGATGCAGTGGTTGGAAAGAGAGTAAGATAGGGTTGTAGCCTTTCCCCAATGTTGTTCAATTTGTATATTGAGCAAGCTATAAAGGAAAGCAAGGAGAAATTTGGAGAAGGAATTAAAGTTCTGGGCGAAGAATTAAAAACATTGCGTTTTGCCGACGACATAGTAATTCTGTCAGATACATCAAAGGGCCTGGAAGAGCAATTGAATGGAATGGACAGTGTGCTGAAAGGTGCTTATAAGTTGAACATTAACAAGAGTAAAACTAGGGTAATGGAGTGCAGTCTACGAAAATCAGGCGATGCTGAAGGAATTAGATTAGGTAACGAAACAATAAAGGAGGTAGTTGAGTTTTGTTACTTGGGCAGTAAAATAACAAATGATGGTCGCAGTACAGAGGATATAAAATGCAGAATGGCAATGGGTAGAAAGGCGTTCTTGAAAAAGAGAAATTTAACAGCGAATATTGATTTAAGCCTAAGGAAGTCCTTTCTGAAGGCATTTGTATGGAATGTTGCCTTGTATGGGAGTGAAACATGGACGATAAACAGTGTGGACAGAAAGAGGATAGAGGCTTTTGAAATGTGGTGCTACAGAAGAATGCTGAAGATTAGGTGGGTGGATCGCGTAACTAACGAGGAGGTACTGAACAGAATTGGGGAGAAAAGAAATTTCTGGCATACCTTGACTAAAAGAAGGGATAGATTGGTATGACACATTCTTAGACATCAAGGAATTGTGAATTTAGCGTTGGAGTTAAGTGTGTGGGGTAAAAACCGCAGAGGAAGACCAAGAGAAGGATACAGTAAGGAGATTCAGACAGATGTAGGTTGCCGTTCTTATGTGGAGATTGAAGGGGCTTGCTCAGGATATGGTATTGTGGAGAGCTGCATGAAACCAGTCTCCGGACTGAAGACCACAACAACAACAACAACAACAACTTCCGACACTTTCACGTCGGCGTATAGTAAGGACTGTGGTCTGTATCGAATGCCAGATGTCAAAGGAAGTGGTGCGAGCGGCATCGATAAAGGAATACTCAGCCGTGAATGCATTGTGTGAATCCACGACATTAGTTGTAGGCTCCTGGTATCGTAAAAGTACCAAAATATGATCAACTTTGGCAATATGTGAAGCAGCATGGAGAGCTATAACAATACATACACAAACTCTTACATTCAATGTCGTGGCGTGTAGCAGCGGTTGCAATCAGCAGCAATGGTAGCAACACTCAGCATTGATTTGTCCTCCTCGCTTCACATGGGCCTGTATTTTCAGTCTCAAGTTCTTTATACAACAACTGTAAAATAACTTTTGCTCTAATATCCCCGGTTCTTCTACGTGCTGGCTGATCAGTAGTGTAGATCAAATAGTTGTCCTTAAAAATAATATTGGAGGTTGCTTGACATCAATTTCATTTTGTAGCACATTTACCGTGAAATTGTTCATACATTACTTTGTAGAAACAGAGACAGATCACTACAGTTACTCAAAAAACAGTTACACATACTTCTACCTTTTTAAATTGCATCTCCTGCGTCGAAAATAACTCTCTGAACTAGCTAACCGATGAGTTTCAGTATTCCTACATAAATGCCTGTCGCTTTCTACAAATTACAGGAAGCCAGTTACTTTCACTCTGTTTTTTTCTGAGGTTAAACCGGTTGGCATCGTTCTTGAGGTGTACAGCCTTGTATGGAGAGTATCTTTCGAAGTCAGCTACATCTTCTTCTCATTCTGCTGATGACCTACATTAAGAGCAAAATATGGATGTGGATAGCATCTACGTCCGAACAGAAGATTAACTACACAACACTCACCAATCTATTTTTTATCTCTGCGTATTGAATGTGACATCAAAACGACAAATAAGAATTGTTTGCAGTTGAAAATGATGAAATGGAAATAGTTGTTTGAGGCAGTGGTCACTGTACTATTCTTTATCACTTTTGCATATACTGTTTATGGACAAATTAATTTTAATGAATGACGAACTTTTTCAAGAAAACGGAAATCCATCGGATCGTTTGCTAAATACTGCTAACACTAATGTGTCAATGTGGATATAGAGCAATAAATATATTTGACAGATATCCCTCGAAATAAGGCAAAACATACAACACAGCACAATTTTTACAAAGATGTGTAAATTTTATTCTTCTACCTTTATAATTTTTTGAATTAATGCTTAAGAAAGTGTTATTTAAACATATCCTGCCTAGACCAATTTCGTCTGCATAAATCTATGGAATTCCGTTTGAGAGACTTGCAATGACACTGGTCCGCTTGTAGCTTTTCCAAAAATACATGACGATCGAAGCATGCTCCATCAAATATATACCACACGATAATTCCTACTTTCAGAAGCACATTTTCAAGAGGGGCCGGAAAAGTACGCACGTTTCTTACGTTCCACTCTCATAGATTCTACTGGATATCGATAATAGCTTGGAACTGCTTCAGTCAGACCAAAGACAATGTTGTACGAAACAAGTGACGTAAATAAATTCGGTGTGATTCCCACATTTTTACACTTCACCCGTATTCTTTTGAGTGCATTTAGGTTGAAAGGCCAATATTTAGAAGATTCTTGCAGTTTGTGGTTCAGCTGTAGCAACAATTGTGAAATTGGGTTCTTCTTTGTTGGAAAACGGTTCTATTGATTTTGCCGTTTTATTGCCATGTCTTACGCCTTTTCTTTACCTACAGCTGTGGTGGCTGATTTGGCGTGTTAAATACCGTAGTTATTGTATTCTACTGGAATTGTAGTGAAGAAAACGTAACGTTCCTAGTTAGAAAAGCGACTTCTCTCTGCCAGAGGGCAGGTCTTCTGGTGTTTCATAACCATTTTTTTTTTATAGAAAATGAAATTATTCAGTGGAAGTCTGTAGGTTACAAGATAATTGCAAATAAACTGTCCTGTAATGTACCGTTTCGTACCTTGTCAGGGATTTTAGGAAACTTAATACTCAGTGAGGCGCGGTCTCACAGACCGACTGGATCAACAATGTTGATTATTTTTTATAACAATGGGTTGTGTGAACTGTTGTGCGGTGTACCTTCCTTATGCGCGATGCCTTACACGTCACAATTCAATTAGTCGCGTAGTGACTGTTGATACAGTGAGGACGGCATTGTTAGGTCCCTTAGACAGACCACACTCACGTTGTAGTACTAAAACGTTGCCGGCAATCAGCTACAAGGTGAGCGTTTCTCCGTATCTTTTGTGTATATTTGTATATTTGTGTGTTTTATATTGTCGTAAGGTTAAGACATTTTATAACCGAAATATTAATAAATGCTATGTCAATTTAGTTGTTTTATTCTGCTATCATGAGAGTCTGACCTCTCTAAACTTGGTACTTAAAACCACCTCTCTGAGGGAGAGTTAAGGAAGACAAATGTGGAGTTATTTTATGACCTATTTTATGGCATTATATATGTTCCCAACGTAAAAAGTATGTAGCTTTCCGGCTGCATGGAGCGCTGCTGTCGCAGTGAAAAATATGTCATCTGCGGAAGTGTCGTGAGTGTATATGGTAGACTGTTGTACCACCATCTAGGAGGAAACCTTGACTACTGTCACCGTGGCTTCATAGTACAACACGTATTGTATTGCAACGTTCAGTTTCTTGAGAGACTTCCTCTTTAATTGGATGGTGCCACTAAGGCCGACCTCACACGGGTCGACTGTCGTCGCGGGTCCGATTTTCTTTCAGTCAGCTGGCAGACTTACCGCAGGGACCAACAAAACGATGTTGGTTATTTCCTCCAATAATTATCCGTATAATGCACAGTTCTAGTGATTAGGGAGACGCTGTGATGTTTTACTGGTAGCAGCGCAAGAAAAGGAAGACACAAAGAGTGTTATGAGTGCCTCCATACATAGAGCGGAATTTTCATCATCTGTTGCTCTTCGGTGCTAGAGAACTGCATGATACTGATACAAAATTTTTAGCATTCTACAAAATATAAATTACGTGGCTTGAGAAAATGGGATATGCCCACAAATAGTCGGCAATAAAAAAAGTAAATAAAGATCAGTAGCTTTGGTTGCGAATAAAAAAAGTCTTTTCTTGAATATTAGCGAGCAGCAAGACACGACGTACTAAAAAGATTTATTATACACTCCTGGCCATTAAAATTGCTACACCACGAAGATGACGTGCTACAGACGCGAAACTTAACCGACAGGAAGAAGATGCTGTGATATGCAAATGATTAGCTTTTCAAAGCATTCACACAAGGTTGGCGCCGGTGGCGACACCTACAACGTACTGAGATGAGAAAAGTTTCCAACCAATTTCTCATACACAAACAGCAGTTGACCGGCGTTGCCCGGTTAAACGTTGTTGTGATGCCTCGTGTAAGAAGGATAAATGCGTACCATCACATTTCCGACTCTGATAAAGGTCGGACTGTAGCCTATCGCGATTGCGGTATATCGTATCGCGACATTGCTGTTTGCGTTGGTCGCGATTCAATTACTGTTAGCAGAATATGGAATCGGTGGGTTCAGGAAGGCAGTACGGAACGCCATGCTGGATCCCAACGGCCTCGTATCACTAGCAGTCGAGATGACAGGCATCTTATCCGCATGGCTGTAACGAATCGTGCAGCCACGTATCGATCCCTGAATCAACAGATGGGGACGTTTTCAAGACAACAACCATCTGCTCGAACAGTTCAAATGTTTGTTAGGCTTAAGGGACTTAACTGCGGGGTCATCAGTCCCTAAACTTACAAAACTACTTATGAACTACCTTATACTAAAGACGACACAAAAATCCATTCCCGAGGGGGCCGTGCGGCCGTGCAGACTGAGAATGGCGCACCGCAGATCGCTCGGCCGCTGCAACCGGCCACGAATAGTTTGACGAAGTTTGCAGCAGCATGCACTATCAGCTCGGAGACCATGGCTGCGGTTACCCTCGACGCTGTATCACAGACAGGAGCGCCTGCGATGGTGTACGCAACGACGAACCTGGGTGCACGAATGGCAAAACGTCATTTTTTCAGATGAATCCAGATTATTTTTACAGCATCATGATGGTCGTATCTGTGTTTGGCGACATCGCGGTAAACGCACATTGGAAGCGTGTATTCGTCATCGCCAGACTAGCGTATCACGCGGCGTGATGGTATGGGGTGCCGTTGGTTTCACGTCTCGGTCACCTTTTGTTCGCTTCGCCGGAACTTTGAACAGTGGCCTTTACAGTTCAGATGTGTTACGACCCGTGGCTCTACCCTTCATTCTATCCCTGCGAAACCCTACATTTCAGCAGGACAATGCACGACCACATGTTGCAGGTGCTGTACGGGCCTTTCTGGATACGGAAAATGTTCGACTGCTGCCCTGGTCATAAAATTCTCCAGATGTCTCACCAAATGAAAACGTCTGGTCAATGGTGGCCGAGCAACTGACTCGTCACAATACGCCAGTCACTACTCTTTATGAACTGTGGTATTGTGTTGAAGCTGCATGGGCATCTGTACCTGCACATGCCATCCAACCTCTGTTTGACTCAATGCCCAGGCGTATCAAGGTCGTTATTACGGTCTTAGGTGGTTGTTCTGAGTTCCGATTTCTCAGGATCTATGCACCCAAATTGTGTGAAAATGTAATCACATGTCAGTTCTAGTATAATATATTTTTCCAATGAATACCCGTTTATCATCTCCATTTCTTCTTGGTGTAGCTATTTTAATGGCCAGTTTTGTATTATGTACTTATTTATTTATTAAAAAGTTCATTACATTTATTCCATGTAGATCTCATTGCTCTAAAGTGTTTTATGCACTGGAAATATAGATGAAATACACGGTAAATTACTTCAATGACGTACGATCCGTTCGTCACGCTCGAACTTTCCCGTGCACTACAGGTCGCAAGAGACGAAATTGTTCAAATGTTTGTTAAGCTTATGGGACTTAACTACGGGGTCATCAGTCCCTAAACTTACAAACTACTTATGAACTACTTACGAACTAGGACGGCACAAATATCCATGCCCGAGGGGGGATTCGAACCCCCGACCGTAGTGGCCGTGCTGACCGTGACTGGAGCGCCTCAGTCACCTCGGCAACCGCGGCCGGCCGCAAGAGACGAACGTCGCTCGCAACGACTTCGAGACGATTACGAGACACGTGGAAATCGCCCCGTTGGCGGCCTCCCATTCACTTACATGGGCAGTTGAATGGGGACGGAATCGCGTCGAGGACGAGTCGCAGATGCGACGAGTACGAATCGACCCATGTGCAGACGGCCTTACTTTCCACAATTCCATATCTCAGCAGTGTATTTTTGTGTGGAAGGTACGGGCGGGCGAACATGCGACATGCCGTGCTGTGCCGGCCGGGACGGCCCAGTGAAGGTGAGAAGCGTGTCCCGGTTCCCAGGGGCCGGCGAGGAAGCTGAAGGCACAACTGGAGCGGAAGCACCGAGACCGTGAGCCAGCCGCATGCCAAGTGGGCCGGTGGCGCCGACCGCGTCCCCACTCACCGTACCGCGCTGCTGCGTTTTGGAAACCTCTGGGTAGCGCACACTCGACGACCTATCCGAGGCCCCTGGCGCATTTTGGAGCAACGGTACACAAACAAAATCCTGCTCTGCTCCTGAATCGGACATAGGGTTTTACGGCGTCAACTTTCACTTAACGGAGCGTCATTGGCGTCCCAACCAGTCTCAGGTATAAGAAAAATGCTCTAATGTTTGTAAAGGTTATGGGACGTAACTGCGGCGTCATCAGTCACTAAGCTTACAAACTACTTATGAACTACCTTATACTAAAGACAACAGAAACATCCATGCCCTAGGGAGGATTCGAACATCCGACGGAGGAGGCCGCGCGATCCGCAACGGGGCGCTCCAGACTGCTCGGCTATAGAGAGCCTCAATAGGGTGAGAGTGGTCAACCGGCCGGTGGCCGCCATGTTTTTACCAGACTGCGCGCGTGACGTCAACACCGTCTGAAGAGAAGGCCTGCGCGCTGCCGTGCCACATCAAGCTGAGTAGGTTGCGATTGCGTAGCTCACTGGTCGGCCGATGGGGCACAGCTCACCGCCTCGCATCAGCCAGCCAGTGAGCTACGCGATCGCGAGCTACTCTACGTGACGGCACAGAAGCGCGCAGGCCTTCTCTTCAGACGGTGTTGGTGCCGTGCACTTACATAGCGACCAGGCAGAAATGCAGCCACTTAACGACTGAAATAAGGCATCAGTTCCACTGATGCGACCGAAGCACATCTTCTAGCTTACTAATCAGTACATGGTTAAAACAAATGCCATTCATCTATGTTTACGCAGGATTAATAAAGGAATGGAAGGAGAAATTTGGAGAGGCTATTAAAGTGCATGGAGAAGAAATAAAAACATTGCGGTTTGCCGATGACATAGTAATTCTGTCTGAGACTGCAAATGATCTGGAAGAGCAATTGAATGGAATGGACGGTGTCTTGAAAGGAAGATATAAGATGAACATTAACAAGAGTAAAACGAAGGTAATGGAATGCAATGTCAGAAAATCAGGTGATGCGGAAGGAATTAGATTAAGTAATGAGACAATAAAAGTAGATGAATTTTGTTATTTGGGTAGCAAGATAACTTCCGATGGCCGAAGTAAAGAAGTTATAAAATGCAGAATGGCTTTGGGAAGAAAAGCGTTTCTAAAGAAGCGAAACTTGTTAACATCCAATATTAATTTAAATGTTAGGAAGTCCTTTCTGAAAGCATTTGTCTGGAGTGTAGCATTGTATGGGAGTGAAACGTGGACGATAATGGGTTCAGATAAAAAGATGATAGAAGGTTTTGAAATGTGGTGCTACAGACGAATGATGAAAATTAGATGGGTAGATAACGTAACTGATGAGGAGGTGCTTAACCGAATCGGAGAGAAAAGGAGTTTCTGGCTTACTCTAAGAGAAGAGATAGTTTGGTTGGACACTTTCTGAGACATCAAGGAATTGTCAACTTAGCATTAGAAGGAAGCGTGTGTGGTAAAAATCGTAGAGGGAGACCGAGGGACTAATACATCAAGCAGATTCGAAAGGATGTAGGTTGCCGAACGTATTCTCACATGAAGAGACTTGCACAGGACAGGGTAGCGTGGAGAGCTGCATCAAACCAGTCTGCGGAATTAAGACAATAAATTTGTAAGCAAACAGGTCTTTTGAAACAGTTTCTATGTCTGTAGAATGTTAATACAATATTTTACGATGTTCTGGTAACTTCTGGTAAGTTCAGAAGGCACCGTGGTGGGAAACAGTTTTTTCACAAGACGGAACACTGGGGGGTCTACACGAGATAACAGAAAATGAGGTTGGCAGTACCTTGTATCCGGTGCACTGTGGCATAGGCTTCAAACTGTTGTAGCCAGTCTGACCAGTCCTCTTCGTTTTCATCATATTGTCGGAATGGCGGAATTACTGGAGGTGGTGGCTGCTGCAGTGGAATTTGCGTAGTTTGAGACAAAGGTGCGGCCAGAAGTTGTTGCACAGTAGACAGTAGCGATGCGATTTTTTGGCTCTGAAACTGAAACATTAAGCGTTAGCTGCTTTGCATTGACTGGAGGAAGCTGCGGCACAGTGGCAGTGGCAGGGTTAGTAGCATTAGCCATGGTGCAAAACAATTATAAGAAGCAGTACAAAAATATATAAATTGACACTAGGCCCTGCATTAGAAGTATTATTTACTCGCTGCGCCAAGACCTGGAAGAAAGCAAAATTAATAGCGCAGTGGTCAGAAATTTAGCAACACGTCGCAGTGTGGGTGGTTGTAGTCCCCGTTGCCATTTGTTGTGACCTCATCGCCTTTTGTTGTTTCATTCTTTCTGCCATTAGTTGAGTACTCATCCCAGTCTAGTTATCAGGCAACGTACTGGTGCAGGAATCGATGGTCAGGTAAAATATTTCTATAGAGATTAGTATTACAAGTTTTATTGACTGAAAATTACAATGATACACAACTTTAGAACATGTGTCTGTTCCTTTTCTCTTCTTGCTTATTCCGGCATCTTCTGTATGATGCTAGCTGCGCTGAGATATAGTTCCTGCTTCGTTTGTAGCCGAGTTCTGACCTAGTAACTGCCTGAGTTCTGAGTAGTAACTGACAGGCTGTCCAGATATATATCGGCTTAGATATAGCTGCTTGTAGAGGGCGCGAATCTTCGGTTACTTCCTCCAGGATCCACGATCGTTCTTGCTGACTTAACGCCACAACACTTAGAAATTACTACTATTCTGCTGGCAGTATGGATTTCTGCAAAAACCAGAGCGCTATGAATTACACAAGTCATTTAGCAGGTACAAAAGTGATCAGTGTAGGTTGTAAATCATAAAAATGATTGAAAAACGAGACAATCATAATAAATTCGGCAGCTATTCAATATAACTGTATCGATATATCTGTGCAGACGTAGAATATTGAGCATTCAAATCATCTATTAAGAGAGATTAAGGAACCGGGGATTTATGAATTGCACACATTTTGGTGCTTATATAATCACAATTCATGAATGTCTTACAAATCTTTGTCCAGTGAGACTCTACTACTACTGCTGTGTATCCTAAGTGCCCACTGCATACACCACACATAGCCTGCATGACGATATTATTAATTTCCTAACAAATTCCCAGAAATGAAATTAATACTGTTACTTATTTTTCACTGATTTTCTGTTTACAACATGTTCGACTAATGTTGTCTTACTTGTCAACATATCAGGAGTAAAGTGTCTGATATATATCACTAGCAGGGAGGCTGAAATTTCCATGTACATCTTTTCTTGCGAATTACCACAGAAACTAATAAATTATAAAAACATGCTATGGTACTGGATGTGGATTTGCATGTTCATGATGCTCTCAGTTATTTCTCAGCACACATCCTATTGATGCTTCATACTACATTACCCTCGTTGTTGTGAAATATTCCATGCTAGAATAGTTGCATATAAGACTACTTCTATGTAGATTTAAATTACAGAGCTAATAAGTCTATTTGTACTGATTTTTTACTAACTTCTTTTCTTACTAACATATAAATAAGGCATGTAATTTTCTGGATATCGACGTAGGTGTATATTATAAAGTACTATTAAGGGTTAGTTTTAAACAATAATCAGTTGTAAAATTCATCAATCTATTGTGTGGTGTTGCCTATTATTTTGACAAAATGAAGGACTTGTAATGAAGATCTTGTAATATCGTTATACATTTCTGTCTTGCCTGGGCAAAATACAGTTTGCAATGCAAATGACAGAATATAAGAAACTAAAATAAACTGAGCCATTGCGGAAATCATTTCCTCAATTAAAGTTATTAGATGTGAATAAATATAAAATGAATATATATATATATATATATATATATATATATATATATATATATATATATATATTATAGTCTTTTGCAAGTTACTGCTAAAACAACATGCTACATTATAAATGAATTCAACAGAGCTGAAAGTGGACAACTGATTCTTTCAGATATAATATACTTTTTTACTGGCAATTTAGGATAGCATTGAAATTGTATAAAAATATTTATGGGTAGCTGGGCGTACTTTCATTATTAAAACATTGTATGTGAGGTAAATGGTTACTGTTTTAAATTAAAGTAAAAATCATAGAACTAAGGAGTAAGATAGGCATTACGTCATTATCAAGAATATATTGTACATACTGTACAGACGTTTCAATTAATAGTAAAATCAAAGACAGGGAAGTAAGTATTTAAATTAATTCTTCCAATAATGAATTCTTCCAGTAATTTTTGTCTTTTAAAAGAATGTGCTCATTCAATGGCTGACAAGGTTTCAGCTTGGTGTTGTACATATATCTCTATTTCTTCCAATAAATCAATATGTAATATCTTTCAGGCTGTGTGTATAATTTTTACATTATAGCTGTTACATCAGGATTCTTTTTCAAATGTTGCACCAAAACTGATTTGTTATAAGCAACATGTAAACCTCTTCATGATACAATGTTTTACAATTATGCCTTGTATGATGCCCTGTGGAGATTTGAGTTTGAAAATCTGCTTATTTTCTGTGTGCATCAATCTTCTTTATAATGTGATATTAATGAGAAAGGCAAGTTTATGGTCAATATTGGTACAAAATCTATGTATTTTGTGATATATTGCCTCCTTAGGTCATGCTGATGTATTTTTTCCCCTCTTCTTTCATTTCCCTTTGATCTGCACTTGCAACAGTTTTTTGTCCATTGCAAATAAATCGAATATAAAGAATGAACATGAAAGTTATTAGATTTCCCTATTTGTCTCCAAATGTCAAAATATTGAGAATTTCACTGTTCTTGAACACTAGAAGGACTATTACAGTCAATATGACCGGTGAGCATTGTTTAACATTTGATTTAGAATCCATCAGCAACAGCAGCCTCCGCGTTACCTGGACATCCCCATGGAGATCGAGCAAGACGCCACGCAGCAACCGACGCCGACGTCACCGTCTATGTCTTCACCTGGGCCACAGGTCGTGGGCGTGGGCCCTTATGTGGTTTTCACAGAGAACGCTCTTTTCCGATCTCAGGCCGGAAGGCGGGTCCCGGCCGGTTGTCTGACGTCCTCTGAAGCTCCGGTCCATCAGTACGTCCACGAGCCTGCCTCCACCCCCGTTGTCAAGCTCCATACACGACAACGTTCGGCATTGGGGGGGGGAGGGGGGTCAGGGATGTTGTGGCGTAAAGTCAGCGCCACACGCCAGACTTAGGAGAACGATCGTGGAGAAGGCAGCGATCGGCCGAAAGCCAATCGCAAGCAGGCGCCGCGCATCCTGGAGGGAGTAACCGAAGATGCGCGCCCTCTACAAGCGGCTATAACTAGGTCGACATACGTCTGGACAGCCCGTCAGTTACTAGTCAGAACTAAGGCAGTTATTAGGTCAGAACTCGGCTACGAACGAAGCAGTAACTAAGTCTCCGCGCAGTAGCATCATACGGAAGACGCCGCGTGAAGCAAGAAGAGAGAAGAAACAGACACATGTTCTAAAGTTAAGTATCATTGTAATTTTAAGTCAATAAAAGTTGTAATACTAATCTCTATACAAATGGGACTGATAACCTAGCTGTTTAGTTCCCTCAAAACAACCAACAACAACTCTATAGAAATGTTTTAGCTGAAGGAAGGAAGGAAGCTTAGGGTTTTACGTCCCGTCGACAGCTTGGTCATTAGAGACGGAGCTAACGCTCGGAGTTTTGGGTAAGGATTGGGAAGGAAATCGGCCGTGCCCTTTGAAAGGAACCATCCCTGCATTTGCCAGGAGTGATTTAGGGAAATCACGGAAAACCTAAATTTGGATGGCCGGAGGTGGATTTGAACCACTATCCTCCCGAATGCGAGTCCAGTGTGTTACCACTGCGCCACCTCGCTCGGTGTTTTAGCTGACCATCGATTCCTGCACCAGTACATTTCCTGATAACTAGACCGGAACGAGTATTCAACTAATGGCAGAAAGAATGAAACAATAAAAGGCGACAAGGTTACAACACTAAGTTTGTATCACTCAAATGGGTAACGTTCCGCTTTCAAAAATGTTCAAAGGTTTATATAGCTTATGGGACTTAACTACGGGGTCATCAGTCCCTAAAGTTACAAACTACTTATGAACTAGCTAAGACTAAGGACAGCACAAATATCCATGCCCGAGGGGCGATTCGAACCCCCGACCGTAGTGGCCGTGCAGAGCGTGACTGGCGCGCCTCAGTCCCTTCGGCCACCGTGGCCGGCGATCCGCTTTCATGTGCGGGAATTAGATATCGATATTCCACTAGATACACTCATGAGTTTTATTACTTTCGTGAGACCTTTTGTTGTCAAAACAGAAAACAATATCCATATTGCCCGCTTCAAGAGTGAAGAGTTCAATATATATCATTCGCAAATCTGGCCACTTTTTCTCAAAAGTTCAAATGTTTGTTAAGCTTATGGGACTTAACTACGGAGTCATCAGTCCCTAAACTTACAAACTACTTATGAACTACTTACGAACTAGGACGGCACAAATATCCATGCCCGAGGGGGGATTCGAACCCACGACCGTAGTGGCTGTGCTGACCGTGACTGGAGCGCCTCAGTCACCTCGGCCACCGCGGCCGGCACTTTTTCTATGTGCAATGTTTCTTGGAAATTGCCATTATTGTATATAAAACATCTCAGTGGTAATAGTAATGAAGGAAAACGTTTCTAAATAAGTCGTGTTTTTCCAAGTGATCATTTGATTGGTTGCCGGTGGTCTTGGGGAGATGACTAAGGGCGAAGCTTCCATTATTTAAATGACAGCATCTTCGTTTCCTCTGTGCCTGTCTCTCTCCGTAAATCAGCATTGGATATGACTTAGTTTTACTTACACTTTTTATTTATTTATTTAATTTTGTATTATATTTATATCTGCTTCTAAATGTAAATACTCTGTATTCCCAGAGTAGACACGAATACGATCAACACTGGGATCGAAACTAGTGATCAACAAATTTTAATTGTGGACAAATGCAGCACTGTTATTCCCACAATGTTTCCAAAAATATTTTATGTAAGGCAATCTCCAGCAACCATTCTTAATGATACCCAGAAAAAAAATAGACAAAAAAGGTATGCATACAAAGAACAGGCTCAAGTCGCATATGAATTTGTAAGAATATTGCTTACTCTCTAATAATACATCTAAAATTCAAAGGGGTACAAATATTCATAATAGTAAAAATTCGTCCTTGGGCGAGGGTTTAGGTTATGCACTTAAAAATAAACATTATTATTGATTGCAATCCAGGACGTTTTTTAAACAAATAAAAAATCATCTCTCGTTACTGATATTGGAATTTATCGATCACTAGTGTTCTCTGAAATGCTTCATAATTGCATATTATGTATGGGAATTGAATATACATCCAGACCTCCTTCTCCCTCTTCCCTTTACTCCTCTTTTCTTCCCGCACTCTCTCTTTCCGTCACGTCCTTCAGGACTACATTAGGCCTACTATGAACCCCATACCCCGTATATTGCCTCCATTTGCAACCTAAGACCCATCAAAATTCTATCCTGTTAGGCCAACAGTTAATTACACAAACAACCCTTCATATAGATTAAATAACAAATTGCTAACACTTTTAAATACATATTACACCTCTGAAAGTAGCTTTTCCATCCGAATCACATATGGACTCACTGACAAAATTAAAGATGTGCACCTTCCAATTACTGCCAGATTTTCATCACTTGGAATTCTAAATCTTCATACTAACATAGCTGTAGAGGACAATATACAGATATAATCAGGAATATCCTACTACAATGCAAGAATTTGAGAATGGCAGAGATCTGTGAGTTTATTGAATTTTTTTTTACTTTGGTACTGATACAATTACTTTGCTTTTAACAAAAAAATATACAAACAATAATGACGGTTTAGCACGGGGTAGCTGAGAAATTGGCTGATAGTTACGTCACCCATCAAGAACACAGATTTTTCAGTGCCAGTAGTAATATCAACATCAAAATCATCTGCTATAAAAGATATTTGGACGATACAGTTATTCATTTTGATGGAACCAAAGATGAAATTGACCACCCAGTAACAAAATTGATCAACATGCACCAAAGTATTCAATTCACTGTTTAGCACGAAACCAATGACAGCATTAACTTCCTTGACTTAAAAATATCCAGAAAAGATAATAAACATAATTTTGAAATCTATAGGAAGAAATCAGCCACTGATGTGTACATCAGCAGCTCATTTTGCCACCCAAATCAGCACAAGATGTCATGTTGTAGAGTCACGTTGAATAGCCTACATAAAATTCCTTGTGAACATGACAACAACTTAAATGAATTAATATCATAGAAAATTAAATGTTTGTAAATCTATCGGACTCAACTTATTGGTTATTAGTCCTTAGGTTACAAACTACTTAAACTAAGGAAACTAACCGAAGGACAACACAAACGCCCATGCCCGAGGGTGGACTCGAACCACCAACGGCGAACGGGCGCGCGCACCGCAGCACGGCGCCCCAGTGCGCACGGATGCTCTGTCGCGGCGGGTAATATCATAGATATCATAGCTTCAGGTAATGGACATAACCCTCACACGGTTGAGAAACTGTCACACAAAATCAGAAACACTTCAGACAATAAAGCTTCACACCAGACCCTATGCAAATATCACAAATTGCAGTACAAAACAGCAAACAGTACGTTGCAGTGCCATTATTACGCAACACCTGTTACAAAAGAAGAAACATGTTCAAAAACACAAATATCAAGGTAAAATTGCACACATTTCACAACTCGCCTTCATCAATTAATAAATAACATCCACCACCTCCAATAGAAATGTCAGTTACATATAAGCTTAGCTGGCAAAGTTGCCCCTCATACTAAATAAAAGAAAATGGGAGAAACTTTGATATTCGTTTTAAAGAATATCTAGATGCTATATGCCCGAAAAACCCATAAATATCTGCATTTTCCATGCACACATCCCAAAGCAGGCGTAAAAGAAAAAGCATCGAAGATCACATCGAAATACTTTATGCAGATAAATGCAGCCATATGAATTTTCTCGAAGAGATACAGGTAGATATACATAAACATAAATCACTATATAGTCTCCACAGAGTTGACCAATGCAGCCTTTGTACAATATTTCACTCACCTCCTTTCGAATTTAGAACATAAATAATAACCACCGCTCCTTTTATCACGCACAGTAATGGATTACAATCTGACAATCATTAAGTTTATCAGGCTTTCAATTAAGCAACAGAATACGCACTAGGATAATATTTAAATTTTTCCACTTATTCATCACTTCTCACGTTACCCTATGCAGACCACAATTTTTACTATGTCATTCAGTAAAATTCTTAACAAATTTGTTAATACAGTTGTCTACATAGTTTATAACCTACATCACCGAATGTAAAATTCATATGTATAACGTTTATTCTATGTAAAATAATTTTATGTTTCTTCTTTATAAAACAACTTCAATATCAAATCCATGTATATATGTCTAATAGAGAAAATCTTTGGTACTGTCTTTAGTACACCATATGGCAAAAACATTTTGGTGTGTGTGTGGTGAATCACGGTATACTACTCCTACTACGTAAAATAAGTGATACACGAAATGTCCATCGCTTCATCAACTGCATCAAACCACACAGTGACGTAATGGAGCTGATGTTTCGATCTGAGTTAAGGAATAACAACAAAAATTCTATCGTAGAATATGTTTCTTCATAATTAGTCCTAATTGCGTTCAGGTAAGTCATTTCAATCACATCTTTGTATTGTAGTGCACCACCTAAGCAAGCAATTTTCGCCACAAGGCAAACTTACGAGCACCAAAATTAGATCACAATAAATTTATGTAACATGAAAAGTCGTCCGAAGATAAACTGTAAGACATCATTGATAAATCTGAAGCATTGAATTAAAACTTGTGGTTCGGCCGGTAATCGAACCCGGACCTCCATGTTCACTAGGCAGACGTCTTAACCGTTAGACTACCACACCATTAACCGTTAAAACGTCTGCCTAGTAAGCATGGAGGTCCGGGTTCGATTCCCAGCCGCACCACAAATTTTAATTCAATGCTTCAGATTTATCAATAATATCTTTGACATATTTGAGACGAAAATCCGTCTCAGGGATTGTTTATTTGTATTAATAAACTGTAAGGTTTGAAGTCGGTAACGGCGCTATTTTGTAAATATAATTAAATGTGGTTGGTTGCAGTTTTCTTGATTGTAAGAATCATCCTGTCATTTTAATTTGGCAAATATATCATACCAATCATAGGTTATGGTCGTGAGTGCATTCGAAACATGATTTCTGCAGTTTGGCCAAATATTCCTACTTTAATTTTTAATTGTCTCGTTTTTTTTCCTGAAATTTTCCAAGGACCATAATTAACAAGGAATAATAATAATAAAATAAAGAATTATGCATACCCATAATTTGAATCGTGAATTATGGTCTTGAGTTCATACAAAACTTCCATACAAGTTTCCAATCACATCTTTGTATTGTAATGCACCACCTAAGCAAGCAATTTTCGCCACAAGGCAAACTTATGAGAACCAAAATCAGATGACAATAAATTTATGTAAACACATGAACAGTTGTCCGAAGATAAACTCTAAGTTTTGAAATCGGTAACGGTGCTATTTTGTAAATAAATAGCATAATTAAATGTGGTTGGCTGCAGTTTTCTTGATTGTAAGAATCATCCTGTCATTTTAATTTCTCAAATATGTTATACCAATCATCGGTTATGGTCGCGAGTGCATTCGAAACATGATTTCTGCAGTTTGGCCAAATATTCCGACTTTCACTTTTGTCTCTTTTTTTTTTCTGAAATTTTCCAAGGACCATAATGAAGAACTAAAAATAATAAAGAATTATGCATACTCATCATTTGAATCGTGAATTATGGTCTTGTGTTCATACAAAATTTCAATATAAGTTTGACGTTAGACAACGTTTTGTCTTTAAGTAGTAGTCATGGACTTAAAAAAACATTAATTGCGGATTAATACAGTGAAATTTTAATTAGAAGCATGGTCTCCTGCTTCGTTCTTCCCGAGTGCAAGGAAAGCGCTATTCTTGCGACGTCGCAAGTAACGTGGCAGTTACGCAAGGATCAGATAGGTGGGCGCAGAAAGGCCGAGCCATCGTAGGGCTCAGCAGTGACCTCGTCCACGGCCGCGGCCTAGGCGGCGCGGTCGGCGGTGGAGGTGGGGGCGGCGAGTTTTCCCTCTCCAGCGGAGAAAGCGCTGGCCTCCAGCCGCGCGGCAGACTCCAGTCGCCGCGGCAACGGCCGAGCACGCGAGCGCCAGCGACATGTAGCGAGATGCGCCCGCCCGCTCTGCCTCTGCTGCTGCCGCCGCTCCTCCTCCTGCTGCTGTTGCTGTTGCTGGCTGCGTCCGCCAGCTGCCAGAACGACCAACAACCGCACGCCGACAACGTGAGTAGACCCTCACACCGCCCTACCAACCTCACTCGTGACCACTGCCGCTGTACCAGTTGTTCCTATTTCATACGAAGTAGTTCTCCGTTAAATTTTACTTACGGCAGCGGTGGGGTAGTTTGCTAATGTTGGCAACGAAATGTATCCGACAACTTGAGTAGCCCCTCGCACCACCCTAGCATCCTCGCTCGTGACCACAGGCACTGAATCAGCTGTTCCCCTCGCCGGCCGCGGTGGCCGAGGGGACTGAGGCGCTCCAGTTACGGTCTGCACGGCCACTACGGTCGGGGGTTCGAATCCCCCCTCGGGCATGGATATTTGTGCCGTCCTTAGTATTAGATAGTTCATAAGTAATTTGTAAGTTTAGGGACTGATGACCCCGTAGTTAAGTCCCTTAAGCGTAACAAACATTTGAAACATTTCTTTCAGCTGTTCCTTATTCCACAGGAAGTAGTTGTCCGTTAAATTTTACTTGCGGCAGCAGCAGGGTAGTTTGCTAATGTTGGCAACGAGATGTGTACTTTACTCATCCGCCATTGCCACCATCACCACACTGCCAGCGTTACCGTAAAATTTTACATAGATTTTAATTCCTACAAAGTGAACGCGTAGACGGGGCAAAGAGCCCCTTGCACCGCTTCTATCCTTGTCAAACAGCCTCGCTAGTAATCACAAACGCCGAACAAAATTGTTGTTCGTTATTCCAGATGTAGCGCCCAGTTAATTTTTACTTACGGCAGCGGCGCTGCAGTTTGCTAATGTTGGCAACGAAATGTTCGGTTTGAGGAAAAAATTAATTTACTAACCCGACTAAGGTACAGAAAAGAAACTGTCAATTATAAAGTAGGAACAGCATTAATTATTTATTTCAAAAACAATTGATACAACAAGCATTCGCTGGTCGTTGCCAACCGCAGAACACGATGCCGCCGCTGGCGTAAGTGAAATTTTACCTAACTTTCAACTACTACTAAGTATATACAATGGATACATGGACGGCCAGTGAGCCACCTACACTGCGTCTGTCATCGACATACAACTTCGATTGTAATCACAGACGCTGTATGAAACGGTTGTTCCATTATCCATGGGAAGTAGCTCTCCACAACGTGAGTAGCCCCTCACACCGCCCTAGCAACCTCGCTGGTAACCACAGGCGTTTATTTCATACGGAGTAGTTCTGTGTAAATTTTACTTACGGCAGCGGCAGGGTAGTTTGCTAATGTTGGCAGCGAAATGTTTACTCCGTTGCCAACATCAGTACACTACGCCACCGCATCCATAAAATTTTACGTAGTTTTCAATTACTACAAGCCGGCCGCGGTGGCCGAGGTGACTGAGGCGCTCCAGTCATGGTCAGCACGGCCACTACGGTCGGGGGTTCGAATCCCCCCTCGGGCATGGATATTTGTGCCGTCCTAGTTCGTAAGTAGTTCATAAGTAGTTTGTAAGTTTAGGGACTGATGACCCCGTAGTTAAGTCCCATAAAAAAAAAAAAATACTACAATGGTGAACGCGTAGACGGCCGAAGAACCCCTTGCACCGCTTCTATCGTAGTCAAATAACATCGCTGGTAATCACAGACGCTGAACCAAATTGTTGTTCCTTATTCCATAGGAAGTAGCACCCAATTTTACTTACGTCAGCGGCGCTGTAGCTTGTCAATGTTGCCAACAAAATGTTCGGTTTAAGGGGTAATAAATTAACTAGACAAAGGTACAGAAAAGAAACTGTTACCAAGGCGGAATATTCGAGCGCACCTAGGCACCTAGGCGCCTAGCTGCGGTGTGCGCGGCCGTTCCCCGTCGGAGGTTCGAGTCCTCCCTCGGGCACGGGTGTATTTGCCGTCTTTAAGTTGGTTTAAGTAGTTTTTAAGGCTAGGTACTGATAACCTAAGTCGTTGAGCCCCATAGGATTACCTACATTTGAACTTTTTTGAGAAACTGTCATTTATACAGTAGTAACAGCATTAATTATTTATTTCGACACAAAAACGTTATTCCCATTATTCTACGTGATTCCACCGGTGGTTGTCAGTTTCAGACCATAATGCCGCCGCCGGCGTAAGTAAAATTTTACCTATATTTCAATTATATACAACGAATGCGTGGACCGCCAGTGAGCCCCCTGCACCGCTTCTATCGCCGACGTACAACTTCGATGGTAATCAGAGACGCTGCATCAAACAGTTGTTCGTTATTCCATGGGAAGTAGCTCTCCGTTAAATTTTACTTACGGCAGCGGTGGCGTAATTTACTGGGGTTGGCAACGAAATGTTCCTCTACTAATCGGAGAAAGGTAGTCCTAAGTACAAGAACTAATCAAGTAAAGAGTAGGAGGGGCACTAATTATTTTATTCCAACATGAAAAGACAATTCCTTTAACCCTCTCATGCATGAAGCATCAACCCGACAATGAACAAAATTTCTGATACATTATTTAGTAACTTCAAATGTATCTCGTGCAGAATTCATAATTTATCTAAAAAAATAAAGACCAATAGGGAGGTGTAATCAAATGAAGACAGTGAGTACGAAAACTGCTATATTTTACATGGAACATCTATTAATAATATCGAAAATCTATGAAGAGTGTACCCTATTTTGTATTTTTCGTACAATGAAATTGTTTCAGTCACTCAGGGAGTACAGCAAGTTTACATTCTTCTCAAATGTTAACGTGTTTTCCGTCGGCAGTCCCGATCATGACATCAGTACCAGATTATGAATGTCATGTTTCTGGATGTTATGAAACTGCAGCAGCAACAGTGTGAAGCTCAAGAGGAACACCACCAGCAAAGGATGTTACTGTAATAGCCACAGCACACACAACAGCAAGTAGTGCTCCTAAAAATCGTGACTCAGCTGAAACAGCGTAGGTCGACGTACAAAGCTACTCCTCTACCGCTGTTCACTGCTTTCACCTTTTTAAACTGTTTTGTTTGCATTTCTGCTAGACAGGAAAAGTGCATTACTATGGTCTTCTATTAGTCGTATACACGAAGTTCATTAATTACCAAGATCGCTTTGATGAAAACATTTCTATTTCGTGAATAGTTTCGCAGACTTACTACCATTCTCAGATGTTGATCACTCACACTTGCATATAAACATCCGTCTCATCTCAGTGCTAAGAGCGTGCTTAGCTTTTGAAAATACCAAATGTGTGAGTTATGTAGAAGTATGCCAGGCCAGGCACTGGGGTAACATTGGCCCAAATACTGCAAGTACGCCTCATATTGAAAATAATTTTTATATTAATCATTTTACTATTTCGACAATCAAATCTGTTGATTTATTTTTAAAATCTTACCATGCTCTCAACACAGTGATGAGGTGGATCGTTATTTATGTCCAAGAGTGTGAAAGCATCTGAGGACTGCAGCACGTCAGCTGAAACTATTAATGAAATAGAAATCTTTTCATAAAAGTGTGCTTAGCAATTAACATCATGAAGTACATCAGATAGGTACTAATAAAACTTGTGATTTATAAGAAGTGATGAAGAAATTTCACCCATGTTCGGAGCCTCGTGTTTTCTATTAGCAGATGCACCTAGGTACCTGTTTATCAGTGTCACAAACAATATAGGCTGCCGACTTGCAGGGTCTCGGAAGCAAGTATAATTTCAAGAGCCATAGCTGGAATGATTCATGTGCGGACTCTTTCATCACTGATGTGATTATGAAACTTGTCCCTGACAGGCAAGTCACAAGTAAAGCTTCGACCACTTCTGATTTTAGACTTGGACAATTGCTTAAATGGTTCAAAAAATCTTCAAACGTTTGTTAAGCTTAAGGGACTTAACTGCGGGGTCAGCTGTCCCTACACTTACAAACTACTTATGAACTACCTTATACTAAAGACGACACAAACATCCATGTCGGAGGGGGGATTCGTTTCCCCGACCGTAGCGGCCTAAATAGTTCAGCATGCCTTTACAAGCAAAACTCAAGTTTCACTGGTAGTTTCCTATCAGCCGCCTTCAATTCACGGCTGAGGCTGCAAGTTCCAAATAATTCCGGAAGGTCTTGCAGACGTCATCAACAGGGGACGACCTTCACAACTTTCTATTGAGTATAGTCGCCACCTCCTCACATAATTGGCTACAAGTTAGTCCTTGGAATACACTGCATACACTATTGCAAATCACTCCTGCCTGCAATGTGGGTACCGACTTCGCTGTGGACTTTGACTTTCTGGTTACCGTCATTGGCAGTCTTGTGTTCAGCTCAAAACGAACACGACTTTATTTCGTGATTACAAGTTTTGTTACTTGCGGACGTAAATGTGCTTCGCTGATTTCATTACCCATTTTTCCATTTCTTTATTTTTTTCTCTTTTAATAATGACCTGGTTGTTAATGGGACGACTCTGGAGCCTGATTTCTTTCTTTCATACAGTCTACAGGGTGTTTCAAGAGGAATAGTAAATATTTTGCAAGGTGGCAGTACAGATGAATTGCAATATCAAATGCCATACGACTTGTGTAAAATTTTTATTGACTTCAGAAATGCAGTTGAGTTCCATGCACATTTCGTTTTCGGGTGATGCTGCAGCGATTGCTATGGGTTGCTGTGGGCGTTCTTTTCTGATGTCATCAATAGAGCATTGCTGTTCAATTTGAGAAGTCGCGCTCAAGCTTACATTGACGTTTCCATTGGGATTTGTTGGGTAGGTCTTTGGCCTTTAGCGAGTAAACCTGAAGGACGTATTAACATGTGCTGAGTACGCCGATATTATATGTGTGTACGGTTTTGTAATAGAAACGCTGCTGATGCAACTTGTAGAGAATACGACATCCAATTTGCTAACCCTGACTACCAGATTTCAAAAATGTTTACTCGTGTCTTCAATACACTGCGTGACGTAGGTGCACTGCCCGTCAATTTCGTCTGCAGGGATAAATGAACGAACGGTGGGAGACGTAGAAGACATTATTTAGTCGGTACAACATAGGCCTTCACAAGCACACAAAAATTTCTGTAGGTATCAGTGTTCTACACACAAGAGTGTGGCGGACATACGTATGCACGGGATCCATGCGCATCATTTAAAGCTCATTCAACACTTTCGAGCACGAGATGAAGAAAGACGATTGGAATTTCGTCGTTGGATACCTGAAAATCACAAATTAATCCCCTTTTTACACTTCACTCGTGAAGGTATCGATAACACTTTTATTTCATATCAATGACCTGAAGAAAATCAGATTTTCAAGAACTCTTTTCTGTATGGTACGGTATGATAGACAATTAGATGACTGGTCCTTTTGTATTGCCGCGTTGTCTTACAGTTTCCAGTATTATTGGTTACAAGAATTCGTCTGTTCTTCCATTACGGCCGGGCTCCTGCGCTTTCCAGTCGGCAGCTGTCGTTTTATCTAAACGTAACAATTCCCGTAAGATGTTTCTTGGCAAGCAAAGTCATCGAACCTAACTAAGTGGTTTTTTTTTTTTTTTTTTGCCTTCGGGGATGGTTGAAAGGCGAAGTCTACAAAGGAAAGGTAAACACAAGAGACGATGTGATCGTTCGCATTATGCATAGTGCATAAGAGAACGCAAAGACGAGTTCAGAACAGGAAAACGTGATGTTTTGAAAAGAAGTACGTGGCGTAATTTTTGAAAATCAACCTAGGGTTACACATCAAGAGCTGTCATCTCTGTACTCAATAAACATACGACACATGTCAATGGCATTTATTACTGAATTTCGTCTATACTACCACCTCCTACATTATTTACTGTTACTCCTGGAAAACCCTGTGTGATAGTGATAAGACATTTTCCCGTCTCATGCATATGCATGGTGTTTCTAACTAATACTTTAGCCAGGGAAGATGTAAAACTATTTACTGTATGGACACTCAACTTCATAGAAATGGACTTTTACACTATGCACTATAGGACTGCGTTCTTGTTAATATTAATGTCACGATTTTCCGTTACGCCCCGGACCTGGTACGGCGACATAGGGTTTAAATACACTTAATAGTATGCATCACCGATGATTACAGTCGTAAAAGGTCCTGGGTAGATGAACAGAGACTTAGCTGTAAAGCTGTTTTATTAAACTCATACAACGCTAAGAAAAGAATCTTTTTCATGCAATTGTCTACCATATACGATGGGTGGTACCTCTGGAGGGGCAAAAAGAACATTTAAAGGAAGGGAGTACTTTCTAGAAGACAGTTGATGTTTGTTTCTGCAGAATTCTTTCAGAGATTTCTCCTGTGATGGAGAGAAAATCTTCAGAGAGTGCGGCAGTACACACGATTTCTCTATCTACGTTGTAAAGCTGCGAGTGAGAACAAGTCCCATGCGTAGTTAAAGAGATTTATGAACATACATATGTTCATGTTTTCATCTTAAGTTTCACTTATAGTAAGGATGATCGTGGAGGTACTAGGAAGTAATATTTATTGTTTTTCACAAACTAGTTTTTGCCTGTTACATCATTGTCGTCATGCTACGGATTGGGTATCACACCCGTCGGAGGTCCGAATCTTCCATCGAGCAGAGTATATGTGTTGTCCTTAGTGTAAGTTAGTTTAAGTAGTTCGTAAGTCTAGGCACGAATGACAATAGCACTTTGGTCCAATAGGGTTACAAAAATTTTTGGAGTTTAATTAATATAGGAACAGCAGCCACTTTATGCACGTTTCAACACCGTATAACTAACAAATCATAGCAAAATACTTGCTTTTACATTTACAGTCCACTAGTGTCTGTTACGGCACAAATTTCAACTTGCGAGAATTCCTCCTAAAAATTTTAAACATATCGCTTTGTACATTTATTTAATAAAGCAAGTATTCTGGATGTCACTCTATAATAGGGCAAGTCAGTTAGGTAAAAGCTAGTTGTGGTAGATGCAAATGAGGTTCCAATTGTAAAAAACTGCAATGAAATAACTGAATGCCGTGACTTTACTTTCATTTCTGACATCAGCCAGTGCCGTCCTTGCGAATCGTGTTAACGAATATAACATAAAGTGATTAACAAGTGGAATAAGTGCCTGAACGCCAGTTGTATCTATAGCAAAATAAAATACAAATATTGGACAAATGTAACAAAAAGACGAGAAGACCCGAGGCGCAGAATAGAAGTAGTGTGATGCTAATTAGTGACACGTGACAGTTTTCCTTTCAGCGAAGCTCTCACCGTCTCGCTTTCTTTCTTTATGTTGCCATTCATCATGACTCACGCTTCTGTTGTCGCTTGTGTATCATATATATATATATATATATATATATATATATATATATATATATATATATATATAATGAAAGCAACTGCAGTTTCTCTTAAGCTACTAATTCCCCTTATAAATCTAAGAGAAATGCTAATTCTTTCTTGTTTTCCAGTTAAGAACTCATATCTTTTGAATGTTATGAGCCTTTAATTTTTGAGTGAAATTTTCTTTTTAATGTACTCTGTTTCCAGATAGTGCAGCATATGAAAAATCTAAAATGAAAAAATCCGTAAATAGTTTACATAGCCTACACTGGCTCTTTGGACAACATGAAAGATGCTACTCACACTCTTTATCTATCGAATATAATAAGCACTCATAATATCTGGTGAAAATTCATTTAAATCACTTCTTCTATATATTGCCTTTAGAGGGTATGTGGTATTTAGTGATTCACATATGTCACAGACAGTGTAGTTGCGTACTCTGCTCTTAGAAAAACATTTGTCAGTACCCTATGCAAAATTCGTTCTTTTGTATTAACTTTTGTAAACAGAAAGCACATCGTAGTCAGTGTTCATGATTCAGTTTTATCTTGCCCACGAAAAAGTCTAAGATATCGTTTTGTCCTTGTGGAAGCGGAGGGTTCATAGTGGCAATATAAATTATCGTTTAAAGCTGAACTAATTAAAAATTCCGTGGAAGTTTTACGATTGATGATAATCTGTGAATTAGTTAATTGTAATGTAATTCATATGTTGCATTAGATAATGTAAAATTAATGTATCATTGTTAATTTGACCTTATTACATCACAAACTCCCTTAAAGATGAACACTGAGATAATGACCCTAAATGACCAAAGAGAACAAAAACTGTGAAATGTTAATTACGAAGAGTATTACTTGTCCGGCTATGCAACTTCAAGAAGATGCGATCTTTTTTCATAAAACGCTTTTCATTATATTCAATATAAAACATCTTCATTGGTTTCAAATTATACATATAACAATGATTTCATAGATATAAAAACTGTTCGTTAAAAATTTTGTACAATTATTATTTTTTCTTGCTTATGGAATGATTTTGGCCTCACAGCTTAATGCGCTGACGTGCTGCGCAGTTCACGCCAGTTTTTATTTATTTATTTCTGGACTAACTACCTCGCACTGCACTTTACTATCATACATTTTTTCGCTTTTTCTACTGACAGATATATCTGCATATTTTTCTGTGTCTGCTTTTGGAGTGTTGTCAACATTGCAATATTTGCTTACCTTACTTTTTTTAATTTTATTTTATTGGGGGGTTGGGTTTTGGAAGGGACTAAACAGCGACGGTTATCAGTCTTTTATTTTATATTATCATTGATATTGTTTAAGTATGCTCTTATTTATTTTGATACAAGGGAAATAAAATTGAAATATTTTGTGGTGTGGTGATCAGGGGTTGCGAGAGATTGAGCAGTAGGTGTAAAGTAGTAACTAGTGGAATGTATTAAATGAAGGACAAGAATGAGGGGCAAGAGGTGCAGTATTTCATTTATTTATTTATTTCCAGAAGGGAAGGTGTAGAGACTAAAATGTGATTTTTTTGCATTGTTCTATGTAGCGTTTGGTGTTGTGAGTTATTGTGTTTGTGAAGTTTACTGGAAAGGAAGGGGTTTGTTCTACTTATTTTTATGATCTTCGTCTTTTTTCCTATAGTTTTGAGCCTATGGTGCTCCTGTTTAATGTGATCTGCAAATTTCCAATGGTTTGTGCCGTATCCTCATGCCCTGATATCTACGTTCAATATTGAACAGTACAAAGAAGCATCTCTAGTCGAGTATTACGACTAAGAAAATTTACGTCATGATTCTAATGAACGTTCCGAGAACCCAGCACATCTGGTATATACATAAATGTCAACCTTTATCTAATAGCAAGCAATATCTGCAACAAGAATAAATGCGATGATTCAGTTCTATCTGTGACAGATATTTGTCTTTGGACTCCAACAATTTTTCCGAAAACTCTTACAAACGGCAACCTGTACTAACTACACAGGAATTCTTCTTGATAAGCTTAAAAATTGTGGTGTTAATGGGGCAATGCACAAATGGTTTAACTGGAAGAGTGCAAAAAGTTGAAATATGTGGTTCACGTAAACTGCAAAAATCAGTTAATTCCTCAAAGTGGGGGGCTATCAAGAACCTGGCCCAAGGGGAACCGTTTCGGGTCCTATGCTGTTCTTGATTTTATAAGTAATTTGCCACTCTGTATTCACAATTATGCAAAGCTAGTCCTTCTTGCAGATGATACAAGTACATTAATCGCTTCCGGCAAAGAAGAAGTAGCTGATGAAATTGTAAATAATGTCTTTAGGAAAATTATTAAGTGGTTCTCTGCAAATTGTCTCGTTAATTTTTTATAAAAAATGTTCAAATCTATCGGACCAAACGGCGTGGTCATCAGTCCGTAGCTTACAAACTACTTAAACTAAGGTAAACTAACCTAAGAACAACACACACACCCATGCCCCAGGGAGGACTCGAGCCTCCGACAGCGAGCAACCGCGCGCTCCGCAGCGAGGCGCTTTAGAATTTTTGATGAAACACGATACAAGCAGTTCCATACGGTAAATGACATTACACCATAAATAAGTATGGTCCGTGAACAGTAGTCTGCAGCTAAGGTAGAAAATTCAAAGTTTTTTAGGTGTGTGCATTGATGATAAATTGGATTGGAAGCTATACATTGACGATCTACTAAAACGTTTCAGTTCACTGACTTATGGTATTAGGGTCATTGCAAATGTTGGTGACAAACATATCAGTGAATTAGCTTATACACCTATTTTCATTCCCTACTTTCTTATGACATCATATATTGGAATAATTCATCATTAAGCAAAACATTATTATTTGCATAAAAGCGTGAAATTAAAACAATTTCTGGAGCCCACCCAAGATCATCTTACAGACACTTATTTAACCCTTTCATTCCCAGTGTTTTTCCTGGACAACAATGTATTAAAAGTTGATTTATACCGTATTTTCAAATGTTTGTATAGCTTATGGGACTTAACTGCGGCGTCATCAGTCCCTAAACTTACAAACTACTTATGACCTAGCTAATGCTAAGGACGACACAAATATCCATGCCCGAGGGGAGATTCGAACCCCCGAGCCTAGGGGCCGTGCAGACCGTGACTGGAGCACCTCAGTCCCCTCGGCCACCGCGGCCGGCACCGTATTTTGTGCATCAATCCTGAAAGTTGCATTTTTGTTGATGAACAACATGCTTCTTTGCCACTTGTTTCGGCGTGTAGCCACTTCTGAGGCATTAATCTTGTGTTGTAGCTCGACGACCCGGGTGTAAAGAGCACTATTGGTGTCTTCAACTGCACCTCATATCCCTTGGATACAAGTACGCTCAGTATGAAACAGGGAAAACGCACCTACGTTCTGTGCGTGCAGCTAGTAAAATCTTGTTGTAGGCACTCATTTATCTCTTGAGTAGAAATGAATAATAAAATGAGGTCCAGCTATACTGTGTCTTCAAACAATCAGACGTCTTTTCCATTTCTAGTATTAAACATGAGAGTGACAATATTAATTAAATAATTTCACACAACACATCAGTCTTGAAATTCTTCACTTTGTTTTTTATTGGCCGTTATTACAAAGCCAAATTGAATCAGTGTGTCTACTTCTACAGAACTTCCAATATTAACAGATCAACAGCAATAGTTGTAACAAAAGATAATACACACGGAGTTTATACACAAAACAGAGTTTATATATCGTCTATTCCGTGAACTCCGTCCACTTTCTCCTAGCATCCAATGTGCAGTGAACGACTGCTTGTCATATCTGCAACAAAGACAGATCCTCGCAGTAGCATCTGCTGATCTAGGCTGCTCGTATGCAAATTAATGCCTTGTTACACTCAAGTCGATCCATAAGGAAAATTTAGTTTATTTTGTATCACTACAATCTGTCCATCTTGGAGGTTGTGTTGCGTTGCCGTGTGTACGTGGTTGAGAGTGTGAACGTGAGTTTAGTTCCTTTTACTTTATTCCAGCAGTGAATTGTCTTTGGTGTTGTGGCGAAGATTATGCTAGCATTATTGATCTGGCAGTGTTAACTATCTACAAAATAACGTCCAAGTAACAAAATATCTCGATACGAACGTCTGTGTTGTGCATGAAACACATGACATAGAAAATCATTAGTTCGACCGAAAATTTTGAAAACATATTTTGATGTTTACTGCTCTGTATTAATACAGACAACATTAAATTTTAATTTTCTCAAAGCTGATTTCACAATGTGGGACTGAAATGGTTAAGGACCTAGGGATCTTCACAATATACAAATTCTCTTAAGAGATTTGTTATTAATAAGCCAACCCAATTCAAAAGTTTTAGCAGTGTGCACCATTACAACACGAGGAGAAAGGATGATCTACACTATTCATGGTTAGATCTAACTTTGGCAAACAAGGAGGTGAATTACGTTGCCGTTAGAATCTTTGGTCACTTACCAGAAAACATCAAATGTCTGACAGATAGACAACCACAACTGAAAAAGAAATTGAAAAAAATTCTGAATGACAACTGGTTCTACACAGTAGGTGAATTATTACATAGAATTTAGTAATTTTATAAATAAATAAAAATAATTATAAATATTTATAATAAATAAAAATAAAAAATTATAAAAATGTAGGTAATGTATTGTTATCTTTTACTAAACTGACACGTTCCACATAAATGCGAAATCTCGTATTCTTGTTCTATGGAACAGTGTGCTGTTACCATGAGGGTGGAGTGGTATGATACCAGGGGAGGTAAGGGGAGGTAAGGAACAAAATTTAATTTATTTTTTACCTGTCAATATCGAATATTTCATAATTGTAGAATTTTAATGAATTAAAGGAAACGATCTGTTAGTCACTATATGGACTTAAGAAAAAGACGAACTTTGGATCCGTGATGTGCTTATTTAAGAAAGAAAGAAAGGGACTAGAGACAAAAGATAGCTAGAGAAATAAAAAAAACTTTCGTCGGTCTTTAACTACCCACTGGCACGTGTAGATGTATCTAGATGTACGGTATTAAATTGTTCTGCAAAATATACATACATGTGAACAAAACGGGTTGAGATCTTTATTTCGTTGAAGTTGCATTTCCTTTAACTACTGGCGTAAAATCCCGGACCTAGATCCCTGAGAAAATCCAGAAATAACAAAGAGGAGTCTACAGCAGATTGAAAATGTCGGTATATGGAGAAGAACGTAATAAAATTTAATTTTATTGAGAACCAAGAATAATACCAATATTCTTTCTGATTTAAGTGTTACAGTGAACATTACAGTGACATATAAACTACATACTGACGTAAATAAAACTTTATTAAATTTGTTCAAAATTCATGTTATTAAATTGCTTTATGTATCTATATATAAAAAGTATTTGTGTGTTTAAAGTCACTTTCATTTAATTAATTAATAATAACTGTATACAATAGGTATTAATCTAATCGCATCTACAGTTAAAAGCTACTACAAGTGTAGATCTTTTTGTGTCTCGTTTCCGCCGGTTGTCCTGGGTGTCGGTGGCCGAGTAGAGAGAGACTGATAAAAGAAAATAGGATGCACATGTGTGCGGGTACAGAGTCTGAGGTGACCAGCCAGTGGGACAACAGAAACTAGAAACACTAAACTAGATTAGAACAAGATATATATTTCGTAGAGAGAGAGTACAATAGTTAGCTTTGTTAACTGAAGTCTAGTGGGATGCAGATACATAGTTTCACTAGCCGGCCGCGGTGGCCGCGGGGACTGAGGCGCTCCAGTCACGGTCTACACGGTCACTACGGTCGGGGGTTCGAATCCCCCCTCGGGCATGGGTATTTGTGCCGTCCTAGTTCGTAAGTAGTTCATAAGTAGTTTCTAAGTTTAGGGACTAAAGACCCCGTAGTTAAGTCCCATAAGCTGTACAAACATTTGAACATTTTCACTAGATAGAGGCCTGCCTACTGATGAGTCCTAGTGCCTGTCCTAATCCCAATTGGCCGATCGAGTTCAGTAGTTAATATTCATAGAATATATGACATCAACTGCGATTGGGCAAAGCTGAAAATGTGTATCCAGTTGGGATTCTAACCCGGGTCTCCTGCTTTCTAGGCAATTGCGCTGACCCCTACACCACTGGGGACACAGTGATCACCGCACCTGCAAGGACTACCTAAGCTCGCCTCCCGTCAGATACAAATTCCCAGCTTCGCCCTGCCCACAGTACTCAAATTCGTAGTTATGAACTAATTCCCGTAAGAGTAAGGGCTTCAAACTTTGCCCACCCCTCCCCACTAACGATAGGATCATTGCCCGTCACCGGCATATTATATATATTCATGTGGCGTCTGTTGCGAGAGAACGGACGTCACTTCTGATCCTGCAGTTGATGTCATATATTCTATGAATATTAAATAATAACAACTGCAGGATCAGAAGTGACGTATGTTCTCTCGCAACAGACGCCACATGAATATATAGAGTTCAGTAGTGGCCACGAGCAGGGTTGCAACCGAGGGCGCTCGTGGCTAACGTCGTAAGAACGCCGCGCCGTGCTTGCATGGCGGCGCACGGCGAAAGTACGTGGCGCGCACTTCAGACTTGTGCGACACCACAGATCTTCCTTTTCATACATCTTAATTTATCGAGAATTCTCGATAATTTTCATCTTTGTGCTTGTACTCTTCTGTGAGTGGTACGTAACGACTTTACAATAATTATCTGTTGGCTAGTATCGCACAGCCTGGCATAAGAGACGGCCTGGGAATTCGGGCGTCAGAGAGCGCCATAGGATGCTCACGCTGGCTGGCCGCGGCGGTCCCTGAAACAGAAAGTAAACACGTGCTGGCCGGCTAGTTTCACCGCGTCCAGCGCCCCACGCCTAAAAAGCAATCACGGCCGCGCAACGCGACTTTCTCCGCACGCGACGGCCGCCTCTACGACCGCAACTGGGTCAGCGAACGAGTTCGCGTCCTCTCTGCTCCTTTTGCCTCCGTAAACACTTTTCTTCACTTCAGCACCGGTTTTTCTAATTCTGGTCCCCCGTACAACTCCTAAACGTAAACTTTAAGAAACTAAAACTTCCTGGCAGATTAAAATTGTGTGCCGGAACCGGGACTCGGACCTTAACCTTTGCCTTTCGCGGGCAAGCGCTCTACCGACTCAGCTGTCCAGACACGACTCACGATGCCGCCTCACAACTTTACTTCCGTCAGTACATCGCTTCCTACTTTCCAAACTTCACAGAAGTTCTTTTGCGAAACATGCAAGACTAGCACTCCTGGAAGAAAGGATATGGTGGAGACATGGCTTAGCCACAGCAGAATGAAACTTTCACTCTGTAGCGGAGTGTGCGCTGATATGAAACTTCCTGGCAGATTAAAATTGTGTGCCGGAACCGGGACTCGAACCTCGAACCTTAGAGAGGTACTGGTGGAAGTGAAGTTGTGAGGCGGCATCGTGAGTCGTGTTGGGATACCTCAGTCGGTAGAACGCTTGCCCGCGAACGGCAAAGATTCCAAGTTCGAGTCCCAGTTCCGGCACACAATTTTAATCTCCCAGGAAGTTTCATATCAGCGCACACTCCGCTGCAGTGAAAGTTTCATTCTGGGAACAACCTTTAGCCTCTGGCTAAGCCATGTCTCCACCATATCCTTTCTTCCTGGAATACTAGTCTTGCATGTTCGCAGGAGAGCTTCTGTGAAGTTTGAAAAGTAGGAAGCGAGGTACTGGCGGAAGTAAAGTTGTGATGAGGCATCGTAAGTCGTGACGGGATAGCTCAGTCGGTAAAGCGCTTGTCCGCGAAAAGGCAAAGGTTCCAGGTTCGAGTCCCGGTTCAGGCACACAATTTTAATCTGCCAGGAAGTTTCATATCAGCGCACAGTCCGCTGTAGAGTGAAAGTTTCATTCTTTAAGAAACTAGTTATCACTGAAGAGCCAATCACATACTTCAATCTTTGCATAAAAATTTATAATCTTTTTGTCTTTTTACGAATACTGAGGCACTCTTGTGTTATTGATCTCAGCAGTACGAAACCAACAGTGCTCCACAGCGTACTGGCTCAGCGAATATCGTGGGATAGACACCTAATATAATGTGAAGTCTCCTCTGGCCCTGATGACCACTGAAATGCCATGGAAGTGTGTCTACACGTTCCTGGTACTCCTCAAGATGCATCTGACACCAAATCAACTGTTCAAATTGTAGTTTAACATCGGTTACACTATTTATTTCATTTTTCCTTGAGCACATGATATCAATTATATTTATTTTATTTGTGGGGTTTTTGCTGATCTGAAGCAAATTACTGGCACTGGAAAATCTGTTCTGAAGGTTACCCAAAACGACGCCAGCAAGTGATTCCAAGGAATACCTGAATGTGGTCAGCAAAGAAAAACCAGAGTATGAAGATGTGAATAATATTCCATGTATTCCTTCTTTTGTTATAAACAATGTAGTGAGTCGTAGTTGATCTTGTATGAGTCTGTATAGACGAGGAGAGGAAATAAACTCCTAATAATCTTCAAAATTTGTGTTCGACTACGTAATTGTAGTTAAACTATTGAAAGTATTAGATGATGTTTTTCAAGGAGTTGATCATGAGGAGAAAAATATTTCATTAAACCACGAATTTATTTATGCACATCAAGGGAACACATTAGCTGGGCACTCAACTAGAAATGTGCATCTGTGAAATGTTCACAAGTTCCCTATAAGTTGGATACCTGAAAAAGCAAAACTAAATCATTAAAATAAGAGTAACTCCTACACACGCTCTCATACGAAGAAAGAAGAATATTTTCATAATCATAAATAGAGGAGTTACACTTCAAAATGTTGAAATGTTTGTAAATCTATCGGACCAAACTGCGTGGTTATCAGTCCGTAGCTTACAAACTAATTAAACTAAGGTAAACTAACCGAAGGACAACACACACACACACACACACACACACACACACATACACACACACACACACACACACACACACACACACACACACATGCCCCAGGGAGGACTCGAACCTCCGACGGCGAGCAACCATGCGCTCCGCAGCGAGGTGCCTAATACCGCTCCACTACTCCACCGCGGAGACACCAAATCGTTTGCTTCACTACGCAATAGTAATGGTGATGATTTGGATGCCAGTTCTGCTAAAGCACAATTAGTTTCCAAAATTCCTTCGCCATAACGCCGAAATCAAAATTGGGATTTCAAATTAAGAACAGCTGTCAACATGAGAAACATAGAGTAGATACACTTGGAGCAGCGAAATAACTTAAATCGCTTAATTAACTCTTCTAGCCCGGACTGTCTAACTCTTACGTTCCTGCCAGAGTATGCTGATGTGATAGCTCCATGCCTAACAGGTAATTGCAAGCGCTCACTCAACTGCAACCGCTGACCCATAGTCAAATTTGCACAGGTCACAACGAATGCAAGAAAGGCAATAGGAGTAATTCACTACTATTTAATTGACGTCGATTTGTATCAGCACTTTGGAACCCAAGGTCAACACGGATTCAGAAAATATCGTTTTTGTGAAACACAATTAGCTCTTTATTCACATGAAGTGATGAGCGCCATCGATAAACGATATCAAAATGATTCCATATTTCCATATTTTAAGAATGCTTTTGACTCCGTACCTCACAAACGGCTTTTCGTTACGAAATATCATTATCTGATTGGACTGAGGATGTCCTGTCAGAGAAGACAGAGCTCGTAATAAGCAATGGAGAAGCATCGATTAAAGAACAGGTGATATTTCGCGTTACCCAGGGCACTGTTATTGATCCTCTACTATCTAGACAGTAGAAAGTCTCAGCAGTCCTGTTACGTTGTTTGTAGTTCATGCTGTCATTTATATTCTAGTAAACGCACCTGAAAATCGACAGCAGAACGATTTAGATAAAATGTATGAATAGTAAGAATATTAGCAGTTGATCTTAATAATGAAAAGTGTGAAGTCGTCCATATGAATACCAACAGTAATAAGTTAAACTTCGTCTTCAAGATAAATGAATCAAATCTGAAGGCCAAAATTGAGATGGATACCTAGGAATTACAATTAGACGGATTTTAATTACAAATAACACACATATAATGTTGTGGGGAAGGCGAACGAAAGACTGTGTTATAATGACTGAACGAAACTGAAACATAACTACAAAACAGACTGCTTGCACTACGCTCTTTTGGACTATTGCTGTGCTTTATCAGGTGAGGTTGACGGAGAACATCAAAACTGTAAGAATGTCGACAACTCGTTTTGTACTATTATAATGGAGGGGATACAGTGTCATGGAAATAATAGAAAAGATGGGATGGGAATCACTACAACAACGACGGTTTTCACTGCGGCGAGATCTACTTACGACATTTCGAACGGTGACTTTCTCCTGAGAATGCAAAAATTGTCACCTGTATAGTAAGAAATGATCATCATAATTACATACGCTGAGTCAGAGCTCTAACTGATAGATTTACGTGGTTCAATGAATCCTCAGTCAGGCACTTAGATGTGATTATGGAGTATCCCATCTAGATATAGAGCTCCAGCCATTTCTGGATAGTTCGTGACTGCAGCAGCCATGGTATGGGGCCTGTTTTCCATGAGATGGGCTTCAAATATGCTGTATGGAGTTCAAATATGGGCTCCGAGGTGCCTACCTCACTCTTTGACCTCACTGTATGCTCCTGGAACCATTCCCAAGTGGCGTGGGAGCGACATGGTGGCGTGTTATATTTTTGAAACACCGCAGGACCGTCAATGTGTTGAAAACATAAAAAAAATGGGTGGAGATGGTCCCAGAGCAGCTCACCATACCGCGGACCATTCAAAGTCTCTTCCAGATCAACTAGACGGCCCATTCTACTGGAAATCAGGAAATGTGTTCCAGACCACGACCGCCTCGGACTACACCTCCAGGACAGGCGTGATCCTTCGATTCATGTGGTCTGCGCGACACAATGTGTCTCCCATTGACATGGTACAATTTTGATTCGTTCGACCATATCACCATTGTTACAGTGTCCATCCCTGGAGATCGGCGGCAACTGCAAGCCGTTGTAACCGATGACTTTGTGTCAACAGTGGTATTTGCATGCGGTGGAACCGGGTCTGATTCCTGCTACTGTCGAGATTTTTTTCCTTCTGGAAGAATGGAACAAAGTGTTTTGAACCTCGTGAAGCCAATGGAGGAACTGCTGTTGATGTTGTGGTTTTCAGCCCAAGGACTCTTTTGATTAAACTCTCTACGCTCCCATATCCTACAAGACTCTTCATTTCTGAATAAGAACAGCAACCTGCATCCTTTGAACCTGCTTACTCTATTCGCCCCTATTTGTCCCTCTGCGATTTTTACCATACACACATACACACACACACACACACACACCAATTCCTTGGTCTCAGAAGGTGTCTCGCCTTCTTTTAGTCAAGATATACGTTTTCCCCTCAATTCCGTACAGTACCTTACATTAGTTACGTGACCTACCCATCTAATCTTCAGCATTCGCCTGTAGCAACAAAAGCTAAAATTTTTCTGTCTGAACTGCCGTACAGGCTACCCCCATACAAATGCCTTCAAATCAGAATTCCTAAAAACAAAATTTTTATTCGATATGAACAAATTTCTCTTCGGCAGAAAATTCCTCCCATAAGCATTTTGAATTTTATATTGTCTCTACTTCGGCCATCATACGTTATTTTGCTACCCTAATTACGATACTCATCTACTAATTTTACTGTCTTTCATTTCTTCAGCATAACCTGATTTTATTGGACTGCATTCTATTAGTGGCCGAGCGTTCTAAGGCGACTCGCTAAGGAGGGTGTGGTTGCTCGCCGTCGGAGCTTCAAGTTCTCCCTGAGGCATGGTTGTGTGAATTGTTCTGTGTGAGTTGTTCTGAGGTTAGTTTAAGTAGTTTGTAAGTCTATGGACTGATGACAATATCAGTATGGTCCGATATGTTTACAAACATTTTAAACAATTCCATTACCCTTATTTTTCCTATTGTTAAAGCTCATTTTATATCCTCCTTTCAAAACAGTCTCCATTCCGTTCAATTGCTCTTCCAGGTCCTTTACTGTTTCCAGCCGAATGACATCGACATACCGCAAAGTTAAAAAATGAACTTTAATTCCTTCTCCAAATTTCTCCTTACTTTATTTGACAGCTTACTCCAGACTGAATAACATTGCGGAAAGCCTACAACCCTGTCTTACTCCTTTCCCAACCACTGCATCCCTTTCAGGTCCTTCTACCCTTATATATTTTGTCTGGTTTTTGTACAAGTTGAATTTAACTTGTCGTTCCTTATATTTTACTCAAATGGTCAAATGTTTGTATAGCTTATGGGACTTAACTACGGGGTCATCAATCCCTAAACTTACAAACTACTTACGAACTAGCTAAGACTAAGGACGGCACAAATATCCATGCACGAAGGGGGATTCGAACCCCCGACCGTATTGGCCGTGCAGACCGTGACTGGCGCGCCGCAGAGCGCTCGGCTACCGCGGCCGGCTGTATTTTACTCCTGCTACCTTCAGAATGTGAAAGAGAGTATTCCAGTCATTATTGTCAAATGATTTCTCTAAATCTACAAAAGCTGTAAACGTAGGGAACTACTTACCGAATAATACTGGTTCCAACTCAAGAAGTCCAACAGCGACCGGGACATGTCAGATCAATGATACGACGCAAAAAACGTAAGATTAGTGTGTACCGACCAAGCAATCTGGTTGGTTGTTTATTCGAATATAAACAATCACTATTAGGTGTACAGATTCTGTGCAAAAGCGGAAGAAAGTATATCCAAGCTGTAAATGCTGCGCTGAAAAGCAATTCATAAGTGCCCTCTCATAGTTTCCTTACGTAGTCTTACAGAGTTCCAGATAATGACGGAAGCATTTTCGAGTCCTAGATACTAGTTTTTAATTGAGATAATTGTAAATATTAATGACAGTGATGAAGTCATACGCAGCACAAAATAAGTAAATTAACTCATCAACTTTGTAACATTTGAGGCCTACGTTATGTAGGCTTATAGTTTGTATTAAGCATTATATTTGTTGTCTGCTGTTATTTATTTTCCCTAGCATACGTAATATGCTTCAAACTGATATTTATCTATATTTGCTAAGGATTTATAATAGCCTAACTTCCACAATCATCTCTTGTAAGTTCACAACACCCCTTGTTCTATGTCCATAGGAAAAAAGCTTGATTCTATATTTTTCATAAACTTTATCATTCTAAGCCAATATTTGATGGCAGTAGTTTACTCTTTTTGCAGGATGATTCTCGCGGGAGTAGTCTCTTCGAGATCGAACGTATTTCTGCATCCGCAGAGAAATAGTCACTTACATTGTTAAAGGTGTGTACAACATTATACATATGATGTCTCTTATTTCGGACATGTCCGAATACAGATAAAGCTGCGGGAAAGTGGAAATAATGGACAGAGGATTTTACAATCGCAGAGTACAATAGGTTGAGAATTTGCGCAAGAACGAGAAGAGTGTCCGGACAGCCCGATACGTTAAGGGCACCGCTAGCCCAAAGCAGTAAGTCAGTGATCGAATCCCAGTTCGGCACAAATTATAAATTGTAATTCAATGCCCAACAACAGCCGACAAGTTAATATAATTATATTTAAGTGAGTCAACACTAGAGACCTTGTATGGCATATGCGAGACATACAAGGCTAGCCTCCTGGTTACAGTCCTCGCTGGTCTGTGATTAGAGAGTCTGGAATGTTCCAGTTGCAGCCCCAGGTGGTCTGGAGTTCAAACCCCGACAAGCACTGGCCTCCGTCTCTTAGGAGCATGCCGCCCATACCCAAGTGCTTGATGATTCGGATCCCAGGTGGACATTTCTTACAAGGAACAACATCTACGAGTTGGCACGGTAGCTCAGCTGTAGGGCGGCGGGTGGTTCGTTCATCATAGCTTTTGTCCCAGTAAATGATTTTCGATTTTTTTTGTGCGTGATTTTATCTCCGCCTTCTATATAGCCTGAAATTAATGTTGTGGCATCCAGAAATCTCTTACTCTTCAGTCAACTAGATCACACTTCAGTTTTTCGAAGCCGAAATATAATGTTTGTAATCTCTATTCATTTCACAGGCCTGGGAAACTACTACGAAAATGAATTTTTATAGTTTTAAATAAATCTTAATATCGTTTCCCAAAATCACAGCCACGTTAAACATTTCAGTAAATTTTTCCTACTTAAACAACACTCGAAACAGTTCAGATATGTCTTCCACGCGAAATGCCGCTTACGGTGCCACAGCAGCCTTCTATTATGGTACAAACGTACTAATCACTGTACATAGAAAACTTAAAGAGTTGCTAATTTTATCCAGTGAAAGAAATATTAAATAAATTTTTCAAATAAATGTCTCGGAAATTTTGAATTGTAGAATGGCGACATCGAGTGGATTACGAGTGCTGAAGCGTTCATTTTCCAAAATCGTGTACCATTTCTATCAACACAGTCTTCCTGAAATTTTGCACAGTATCATCATTTTGTTTGCTGTCTAAACTGTTGTAGTACTAACCCTGTAACTTAATTCTAAGGCACACTTAATCTCCAACGTCGTTAAAACAGTTCTCCTAGCGAGACTTAAATATAAAATTTCTATTTTGTAGGCTGAACATTGTCGGTGACTGAATGTTATGCTCATTTCTGCAATTCTTCCTAATTGTAGCTATTTTTTAGGTTTAACGTTCTGTGGATGGGATGTTATGTCCAGTTGTGCAATCCTTTGTAAGTGTGGCTATGTAACAAGTGCCGTACGGGAGAGTAAGGATTCCCTAAACAGAACGTTGGTTAACAGAGCTGACCATCCTCTGTAGCCGGCCGCGGTGGCCGAGGGGACTGAGGCGCTCCAGTCACGGTCTGCACGGCCACTATGGTCGGGGGTTCGAATCCCCCCTCGGGCATGGATATTAGTGCCGTCCTTAGTGTTAGTTCATAAGTAGTTTGTAAGTTTAGGGACTGATGACCCCGTAGTTAAGTCCCATAAGCATTACAAACATTTGAACATCCTCTGTAATAAAGTAAATAAATAAAAATTAAATGAAATTTAAAATTAAATAAACTGAGCAAATGTCTCTTGATAAACACAGAGCCAACATGATAATTTTCTAGCACATTTCTTTAAAAAATTTGGCTGCGGTTTACGACGATCTTCATCACACGGAGGTGAATACACTTTAGTGTATCGGCGAGTGTGACAGGATAACTGTTGGATTACTTTTATGTCGTAGCACCAATGATTGTCTATACATAACAGAGAGTCTTTTCTTCTCCACACGCATTTCGAAAGAGTTTGAAATTATTTGTTTACGACGTTTTTGTATACGGACAAATGTGGTGTGACTGATGATTACAGGGATTTGCAACGAATTTCTGTTTGATGCGATGAAGAGGAGGATGCTTTAAATGTAGACGACTCAAGTTAATGAGGATAGACACGAAAGATATTTGTAAAATACATGGAGCGGAATGTGTAAGCGTCGGAAGGCCACTCACATATACAGCGTGCAAAAATATAAAAGGACATAGAGGATGTTCCATTGAAGATGAAGTGACGAAGCTCCTTGATATAATTAATTTCCATCATATTCTCTGAAATCTCATTTCTTACCTACCTCCTGGACGTTACCGACTGTAACTGATACGACAAAGAAATTGTCGTACAACGTCATACCAACATTCGTGAGGCGACTGCAGTGCTCTCTTTCTACCACGATAGTTGTTGATAATTGAGCTGCTTATAAACATGACACCGGTAGAATAAATCTCTGCGTCGGCCACTGATCCTAATCCTAATCTTACTTTCGCGTCACGAGTTCTGGTATAAAAGTTGATCATACATTCTTTATAATCGAAATCAAAACTTCTGCTTGCCAATACACATCGCTCATATTTCCGCAGATACTCCTCCGAATCTGCAAGACTTCAGTTACGGTTCAGAAGACCTCTGCCACAGATGACTCACGTCTGAGATTCAGAATGGGAATAATGTTGCGTATGCCTCAGAGGCGGGCAGTTCAAACTGTTTCAGCAACACTCAATTAACTCAATTAGTGAAAATCAAATACGCAACGCCAGGTGTCGCTCATACACCAAAAACTCAGACACTCTTCTTTTATAAAATATGCTTTCACAGAACTCCACATTTTTTTTCGTTTATTCGTTCCTCTTGTGGAAGTAGACCTACTTGTGTAGTTTTGTAAGAGTGGTTCTAATTTCCAGCAGCCCAAAGAGAGAAAAAGTCTGAGCTAAGGCGACGCTTCTAATAGAAGGCTGATGTTTTCCTCCTCGGGAGAAAATGGATACGCCTAATTTAGGACGACCATCACAGTTATTAACCTACTTTTGTGGAATGTTGAAAGTGTCGTTCCAGTCGTAAACAGAAGATCCAGGACTAATATTAACATGACAGAAGGAACGTTATAACATGTTCTGTATGTTCGAAAACGCCACACGCAAAATCGCAGTATGGGGGTCTTGGTGTTCGGTTCCTATTTGAGATATGAACTTGGGGTGAAATGTTTTTGGTTTACTCGGAATAGTAACCATTAGAACACATTTCCTACAGTAGATGTGTTGCAGTATATAAGGAAAAATTAAACTACGAATCGGAGCTAGCGGCCAGTCAAATTTTACGAATCGATTGATTCCTTTTGTAAAAGATGTCAGTTGGATTTAAATTAATGCTCGGTAAAGGTACCATTTATTTATGCACCGGTAGGATTTTACGTGAATTAAAAACGCTGTTTTTTCTGGAAGAAAACTTACACGAATCGCTTCCAACTTAGCACGAAGGAAGATAAACGAGAAATTTCTGATTTTTATCCAGTAATTATTATCCTTTGTGGAGCTATGTCACTGCTGAAATGCTGAGACTCGTTAAACGTACAGTGGTCAATATAAAAGTTGATAGTATCGTATTATGTAACTTATCGCCGGCCGCGGTGGCCGAGTGGACTGAGGCGCTCCAGTCACGGTCTGCACGGCCACTACGGCCGGGGATTCGAATCCCCCTCGGGCATGGATATTTGTACCGTCTTTAGTATAAGTCCCATAAGCTATACAAACATTTAAAACTTAATTATCATTTCTTTGTTTATACGTTAATTACAGAAAACGTTTTAGTAAGTACAATAGAATTTAATTTTCTGTGAAGAAATTTTGGACACTTAACTCGCATCCTTTGTCGACCACGACAGCTACTAAAACTGTGCTAGTATAAAAATTGCAAACCACAATGAATAATTATCCTGTAAGAGCGCGACAAAAGGTAACTATGTCCTTCGTAGAGGCAAAAAAGTAAGAGCCGACCTAGCTTCTTCTCTCACTTGGCAGATCCAAAAATCCGTGGCTGATTAGCCGTGCGCACTGGAACGCCGTGCTACGGTGCGCGCTGCCGTTGCCGTCAGGGGTTCGAGTCTCCCCTCGTGCATGGGTGTGTGTGTTGTCCTTGGGTTAGTTTACCCTAGTTTAAGTAGTTTGTAAGCTATGGACTAAAACCACGCAGTTGAGTCCGATAGATTTACAAACATTTGAACATTTGAAAAACATTCAAATCAGAGAATCTTAATGTATTTACCCTTTTCCACTGGTTAACATTATTTGCCCTACCCAAATCGCATATAAAATTGTGCCTGGTATCACACATTTTTATGTGACCTACATATAACATCAGGACAGACGTGTGCCATGTCACATGGTACCACATACGGATCCCCAGTTTTATTCATGTCCTTTCATATGAATAGTACATTAGTCATATATACACAATGAACGTCACTTCTTAAAGTCTCGGCACATCGCGACATTTTGTGCCCTCTGAAACATCGCCTACCTTGTACCATCATGTGACATGTCATGTCATGACACTGTATTGTGATGCGGTACATCATATGTTCTGTTGGGGCATGAAATTACGTTATTCAGTGCCAGAACTGAAAGTTAGTACACAGAGTTTTATAATTCACTTAACATTTTTGAAACAGTGCATGCGCAGTTCATGAAAAAACATTTACGGATGAATAGCTGAAGCGGGCTCTGATTCTGGCGTAAATTCGATCATACAGATAGCAAATACTGTGTTAAGATACGATGTTCCACGCCTGCTCAACTTGTTAACGTAGTTCTGCAAAAGTTGTGGGTTGAAGAGTCACACGTGACAGTCGTTGTCGTCCCATAATTTGCCACGCATGTTCGATTGGAGACATGGCCGGAGATCGAGCTGGCCAGGGATTTTGCTACATGTCTTGCAGAGGACGTTGAGTTGGCGCAGTTTGGGTAACCATTACCCATGATGCAACATCACCTTCTTGTAGAAAGAATAGAAACAGAACTTATCTTACAAGATTATGCATCTAATGAGCGCTGGTCAGCGTTCGCTCTACAACCACCAAAGGTAAACAAGAGTTGTGGATTATCGAACCCCAGTCCACTAGGCATGGAATGGGGCCATACTAACGTTACATAAATATTCTGCAAGTCACATTGAATTGTATAGCAGAGAGTTCATCGAACCGCTTTTAAGATGTTTTTCTACTGTTCCAGTCTCTAATAGCTCGCGGAAAAAAGGAACACCTTAATCTTTCCGTTTTCGATATGATTTATTTTATTTTGCTGATCATGTCTTCCTATGTATGTGGGTGCTAACAAAGTATATTCGCATTCGGAAGAGGAAGTTGGTGAAAGAAATTTCGGAAATAGATCTCGTCTCTACGAGTAGCGTCTTTGTTTTAATGATTTCCACCCCAACTCGTGATTCATTCCCGTGACGTTCTCTCCCCTATAAAGCGATAATACAACACGAGCTTCGATTCTCTGAACTTTCTTTAAATCGTCCGTCAGTCCCACTTGATGTGGATCCCACAATGTGCAACAACTCCTAAATAGGACGCACAAGAGTGGTGTACGCAGTTTCTTTAGTAGAACTGTTGCATCCTCTAAGCATTCTGCCAAAGAAACGTAGTCTTTGGTACACTTTCCTTACAACATTTTCTGTTTGTTGTTTCCAATTTGTTTGTAATTGTTACTCCTAGGTGTTTAGTTGAATTTACAGCCTGTAGTGTTGACTGTTTTATCGTGTAAATGAAGTTTAATGGGCTTCTTTTAGTGGTCATATGGATGACATCACACTTCTCATTATGAAGGGTCAATTGCCATTTTTTGCACCATGCAGATACCTTATCTAAATCATTTTGGATTTGCTTTTGATCTTCTGGCGACTTTACGAACCGATAAATGACAGCATAATCCGTCAACAACCTAAAAGGGCACGCAGATTACCTCCGTTTATAAAAATAAGGAACAGTAGGGGCCCTGTAACACTTCCCAGGAGAACGCAACATGTCACTTCAGTTCTACTCGATGACTTTCCGTCAATTACAACGTACTGTGTCCTGTCTGACAGGAAATCACAAATCCAATCGCACAATTGTGCCGATATTCCATAAGCACGCAGTTTGATTAGAAGTTGTAGCAACAATTGCGAAATTTGGATCTTCTTTGTTGGAAAACAGTTTCATTGCTATTTCCGTTTTATTGCCACGTCTGTGACGCTTTTCCTTCGTCTACAGCTGTGGTGGCTGATTTGGTACGTTAAATACTGTAGTTTCCGCATTCTGTATACGTTTCCTACGTTCCATCCTCACTGATTTTACTGTAATGAGTAAACGTTATTGTTCCTCAGTAGAAGAGCGACGTCTTTCTGCGAAAGGGCATGTCTTCTGGTGTTTCCTAGCCATTTGTAATAATTAATAGAAAATGAAATTATTCAGTAAAAAGCCTGTAGGTTACAAGAGAATTGTAAATAAACTGCCCTGTAATTTTCCGTTTCGTACTTTGTAAGGGAGTATAGGAAACCTAAGAAAGGCAAAAGTGGAGCTATTATTACGTTATTACGTTTTTTTATGGCACTACCTACTTTCCGTAACGTAAAAAAGTTGAAATTAATACAAACGATTCTATTCGTACGCATCCATTATCGTATTCAGAAAATAACAAAAATCTGTGGGAGTGTCGTGACTGTATAGACTACGTTAGACTGTGAATATACCATACTTCACATAATACATTACTTCATATTTAATGAATTAATAATCCACTTCATGTGACATAGTAAATCATGTTACATTATGCTTTGTGTCAGGCATAGAGAGACGATACGTGTCGTGTAATACGAAATATAGCATAATGTCATCCAGCATTGCATTCTCATTCTGTGCTATATCATTGAAGTACTCGTATATGCACGCCGCCTCACTCAGGGATACTAGCTGTAGCAAATTCAACCACATTGCTCTGAGGAATTAGGATTAACTTCTAAAATAGCACAAATATGTTCAGATTTAAAAAAATTAAATCGTTTCTGAAGCTGCAAGACAAGTTGTAAATCTAGTTCTCGTCATTTACCTACTTTTCCCTGATCAGGACACATTCGCCATTTGTTGCGTTGTCGTAGTAGCATTTTTCATTTTGGGTTGATGGATACGAGATCTTTCCAAAAACTTCCAGGACCCTTGTAATATGGCGCCAGCACATTCCAGCAGAGGGCTGCATTGAATAAGAAACTGCCGGAAGTTTCAGTATTATATCTTTGCTAGTTATTGTTCAGTGGTGTATCGAGTAGTATGTTTTCAAATTTCGAGATGGCGGAATTAGAAGAGCAAGGCGTCTGCATTTAATTTTGCATGGAAGTCAAGGGCACACTGAATTATGCAAGAAGCCTAAGGGATTATTGCTTAAGCCGTAGGAATGGAACACATAGATTAAAAATGGATGGACAAGTAAGAGATGGCCGTTGTTCACATCGCCCTTTCACGTCTTAGCGTCCACGAAATTCTGCGTGTCAATCGAAGACTGACTGTTCGAGAGATTGCAGAAGAACGTGACATGTCTTGGAATCCTGACACAGCATCTTGGAATGCATCGTGTTGCTGCCAAGTTAGTCTCATACATCGTGCATCGAGACCAGAAAGAGCATCGGGTTGCAGTCTGTGAAGAACTGTTGGATCACGCAAATGAGAAAAAAATGTTCCTTAAAAGCATCATAAGTGGTGATGAGACGTGGGTTAGGATTAAAATGTTGGGACCACGGTTCAGTCTTCACAATGGGTTTCTCCAGGACCAAAGAAAGCTCGTCAGGGCAGTTCAAGTGTCAAAGCCATGCTGATATTTTTCTTCGACTTTGATGGATTCATCGTGAATTCGTGCAACTATCAGGCCCTGTTGCGAGGCCTGCGAGAAACTTTGAGGAGGAAACGGCTGGAAGTGTGGCGAGGCAATTCATGTCTCTTACTCACCTTAACACGCCCTCACATTAATGCCTTTTGGTGCGTGAAAATTGGACAAAAATAACCAATTCACTGTGCTGGCTTATCCTCATTCTCCAGACCTGGCCCCTGCAGACAAAAAAAAAAAAAAAAAAAAAAAAAAAAAAAAAAAAAAAAAACGAAAGAAAGAAAGAAATAGGGCTGAAAACCCCATTGAAAAATTGTAAGATTTGATCCCTAGGCGAGACAAAAAATTCGCAGACGATACATACTGCTTCTCCTGCACTTGTCCTTACTGCTGGCAGCCTCACGCCGATGGCAATACCGTGACAAAGCTGTACTACCTTGCAAAGTGTTTGAGAGCTTCTAAGGTACCTGTGTTGACCCCGCATCTACGAAGATGGTAGTCCGTAACTCGGAGTGATGCCTACACTGCTGTACTGGAACAGAGTTTTCAGATTCTCTGGTGCACCGATTCTCTGGTACAGCAAACAGATCAACCATCAGTGATGTTGTTCGCTGCGACCAGTGTAACATATTATAAGAAGCAATCGTGGCTAAAAGTTCACAGTCCTTTTGGGTGTAGTACAGCGTCTGTTCGAGACATACTGCAACACTAATACAACAACGTCACAGCCAGGCAATGATCATTGCATGAACAGTATCAGTATTATCGCTTTCGATGACGCGTTCGTCGGATGTCACACCTCTGGTTTCTCCTCCGAAGTTACAAAAAAAAAAAAAAAAAAAAAAAAAAAAAAAAAAAAAAAAAAAAAAAAAATTCAAATGTTTGTAAATCTATCGAACCAAACTGCGTGGTCATCAGTCCGTAGGTTACAAACTACTTAAACTAGGGTAAAGTAACCTAATGATAACGCGCACACACCCATGCCCTAGGGAGGACTCGAACCTCCTACGGCGAGGAACCGCGTGCTCCGCAGCGAGGCGCCTTAGACCGCTCGGCTGCTCTACCGCGGCCCGGTTGTTGTATGCAACTTCGCAGAAACTGATGAAAGGTTTCCGAGCTGCTTTCCTCCTGGCACAAGAGATAACTGGGATGAGACAGTGCGGCAGAATTTGTGGCGCGATTCTGACGATTGGGTCCCTGTCCCAATATAATTGACTCTGGTCACGTGCGTATTTGACATAAGACCTGTGAGACACCCTGTGGGCGTCGCCAATTATTGGACGGATACTTTTCAGACGATGCATTTTTCTGATTTGCAGATTCGTAGATATTACGCCGAATTAATGTACGGTACTGAGCTCTGATATAGACAATTTTTGAAGAAGAAATTGGATAATCGTGGTACACTCAATAAATTCTTAGACTGACCGCATAACGGTGCTGTGGTGCACTATAGCGCCTAGGTGGCGCAGTCGTATGGTACCGTATCAGTTAGTCTCTCGTCCCTGCAAGAGATATTTGAGAGTAGTTTTCAAACGTTTGTATAGTCTATGGGACTCAACTACGGGGTCATCAGTCCCTAAACTTACAAACTACTAATAAACTAAGACTAAGGACGGCACAAATATCCATGCCCGAGGGGGGATTCGAACCCCCGACCGTAGTGGCCGTGCAGACCGTGACTGGACCGCCTCAGTCCCCTCGGCCACCGTGGCCGGCTTGAGAGTAGTCACTTGAAGCAGACGTACGATCGTCGTTGTGACGATTGGTTGAGTGCGCCAGTTGAACCTTATCATGTCTCTTTAAAAAACGGAAATATATCAAGTTCTGTCAGAAATTAGGCAAAATCGCTACCGAAACGTTTGACATGATACACCAGGTGTACTGAAGAGGAGACATTGAGTCGCAGTGTTATGTTGATGTGGTGCCGACGTTAATTGCACGACGTTAAAGTTTGTCGGCCAAGAACAGTTCGAACATTTGTAGCGCAGTGTGTCACTAATCCTGATCGCATGACGATTTATGGTGGCATCAATTGTGCGAAAGATGATCCGACGTTTTTCAATCATAATAACTGGAGACGAAATATGGTGTTTCTTTCACGATCCGCAAGTGAAACGCTGAAAGGCAGCCATATGAAAAACGCCATCATCACCGCGACAGAGAAACTACGACAAGACAGGTCAAAACACAAGGTGAAGTTGGAACTGTTTTTTGATTCAAATGGAATCGTAAAATGAAATTCCTCCCAGACGGTGCAACGGCAAACAAAACCCGCTACAGATCATCTCCCAGTGTCGTCTTCCTACGGCCTGTAGCTTACAGGTTTTAAAAGAAGCAACTTGTAAAGGGTTTTAGCGTCACAGTTGGAACACGAAATTATCACTTTGATGTTTCAGTAATGGGAAACTGGAACGTATATCTACGAAATTGAATATTTTAAAGGGTCTTATTAAGCGAGTGTAGCAAAATTTTATGCCTATTTTTATTGACGTAGAACTGAATAACATTTGGAATTAACATTCCTCACACCAGCTCCAGAGGTAGCCTTCCTTTTTATAAAAAGACTAGTTGAAAACTCGTCGCTGCCCGGGTATTTATTTATTTATTCCCGCTATTTTTCCGGTATATAGTCATTTGTATAAGGGCTGTGTGCCTGTAAAATCTCTTGGGAATACAATTAGTAGTAAAGAAGTAATAGATTAAAACTTGGTGCATGATGGGGCGGTTTTCCATGAACATTACTGTTTATGTGCTTATGTATCATGAACTATGTGTCGTACTGTGATACAATTTAGAAGATACACTCAACTATATGCGTGTATACTGTCTGCAAAACTTCCTGCAGCTACAATTTTTAGTGTAAAAATTAAAAATTGTAACGTCATACTGGATGTCGTAGCTTTAGTCCATGAACAGCGGAACGTTACTGTTTATGTGGTCATATCTCATGAACTACGTGTCGTAGTGTGATTTCGAAGGTACTTTCAGCTATATATGTGTATATTGTCTGTAAAATTTCCTGGCGCTACAATTTGTAGTTTTCAAAATATAAATTGTAACGTCATACCGAGAGCCGTAGTTTTACTCCATAAACATCGGAAAAATAGTAAGCGAGAAACTTTTTTCCTTTCATCATTTTGCTATGGTTATCAGCGAGAAAAAGTTTAATAAAGGTTTGAAATTATGTTTAAAATTTGTTGCAAGTCGCTCAGTACTCTCATTCTCATATAGCGTATTTATAAACTCTCGCCGCATTATACGGCATTTTTTGCGATTTCTTTTGGTTATGACGTAATATCTTTTGAACCCTGTGCTGTATGTGATTCTTAACCATGCATTAATTGTTACCTCACGGTAAGAAATGTGTGTACCGTGTACCAAATTTGGTTGAAATCGGTCCTGTTTAGGTGAAAATGAGCAGCATTTTCACCAAATGCAGCAGGTTTTCGCGCATCTCATTGTTTATGACGTAAGAAATGTTTGTACCGTGTACCAAATTTGGTTGAAATCGGTCCTGTCGTTTAGGTGAAAATGAGCAGCATTTTCACCAAATGCAGCAGTTTTTCGCGCATCTCATTGTTTATGACGTCATATCTCGTGAACTATATATCGTATGTGATTCTTACACTTACGGCGACCGTCCTCATGGATTGAAGCTTACATGTACAAAATTACATAAAGATTGGAACAAAACTGTAGATGCGACACGTACAAACATACGGACACTCTGCTTTATATATTAGAAGTCGTCGGGGTATGTGTACTTATTTTAGCAAATAATGTGGAAGACGATAATCAATAGACAGTACAAATGAGCAATACATTGACGATGTGTACGGTATACAATGCTGTTACGAGGTTACGTTAGTAGAGAGCATAAGCATTCCGTAGACACACGAACTCAGCAGACTTCTGCCGATCACAGACGGGCCAGAAAAAGTGCATGACCTGTACAAGGAGATACTTCGCCGTACTCGCGATAACATTCGCCGTAAGCGACCTGGACTTTGGTGCTCAGGAATTGGCTGTTGCTACACGCAACGTCCCTGAACGTCGCTCTTTGTCCAAGAGGAACGTACAAGGCAAAACCACATCCTCCCTCCTTGCCTGAGAGCACTCATGCTTGGGCGCAGATTTCGGTCGTCTGTAGAGGTTATGACGGCCACAAGAGAAGCCCTACGGTTCAGTCACGCCAAATGTTTTCACGGCGCTTCCAGCAGCTATACCAACGTAGCCAAACATGCATATCAGCCAACGGCGACTATTTTGAGGGTGCATGTGGGTCTGTGTAGGCACCCGCCGTGTAAGGCGGCAGCGAGGCAACACACAGAGCCGTATGGGTGCCTACCCTCCAGGCGCCTAGCCTCACAACTTTCCGGCAGCCGAGCCGGCTCCACGTGGTCGCTACTGGCTACTGGCTACAGCCCCGGGCGCGGCCAAGGTCGCTCAGCTGGCAGCGGCGAGGCGGCGGCAGGTTCCGTGACGTAGGTCGGCGGCGGCGGCCAGAAGTAGGGTTCGCTTTCTCCGGAACCGCAGCCGGCGCCGGCCGCACGAACGCCGCCGTCTGCACTTACTTTTTTCACCTGGACAATCGCTGCTGTCTCATGCTCGAGCTCCGGCGAAAGCTTCCGTCGTGGACAACGCAAAGGCACGTGTCAAACCACAATCCAGAGCGATGAACGGATTTCATTGTATGTAACGAATCTATAATGTACAAACAGTACCATCATGGAGCAGAATAAAAAATACATGATTACTTGCAGCTAGATTACTGTGATATTTATATACTAATAACAAAACAGTACATTTCATTGTATGCCGCAAGCGTGTGGCCGTGTACTTGCTGGGGTGTGTGCATCAGCTCCCCATCGGAGATTCGAGTCGTTCTTCGGGCATGGGTGTGTATGTTTGTGTGTTGTCCATCAAGTAGTTTGTAGCTCCAAGGACTGGTCGCATAGTTTTACCAACATTAGAATTTTTTATTTTATTTTCGTTGCGCACGTCAACTTCAAAACAACTAGACAAAATTTTCATTTGTTTTTCTCAGGAAACTTGAACGACTTTTGTGTCAACATACAGGCATGGTTTCATCAGACGCGGTGGAGTAGCCGAGCGGTCTAAGGCGCCTCTCTGCGGAGCGCGCGGTTGCTCGCCGTCGGAGGTCCTAGTCCTCCCTGGGGCATGGGCATGGGTGTGTGTGTGTGTGTATGTGTGTGTGTGTGTGTGTTTGCCCTTAGGTTAGTTTACCTTAGTTTTAGTAGTTTTTAAGCTACGGACTGATGACCACCCAGTTTGGTCCGATAGGTTTACAAACATTTCATTTCATTGTTTCATCATAATCACGAAAAATAGATATCGTAATTTAGTTTTCAGTAACCAATATAAAAATACAGCAAGTGGCAGGCAAAATGGAGGACAGACATCTGAAAAATGAGGTTGACAGGAAGGGCATATTAGCTAAGCAGGAGTGACTAAGAACATTTGCAAGACTGTAGAAGAACATGTAACTAGGGGTAAGATAGGTACCGCCTACAGGAAAATAAAAGAGACATTTGTAGATAAGAAAACCAACTGCATGAATATCAACTCTGAAGGAATATATAGAGAGTCTATACAAAGGAAGTAAACTTGAAGGTACTATTCTAGAACACGAAAACGAAGTAGATAAGATAGAAGATACAATGCTAAGAGAAGAATGTGACAGAGCACTGAAAGACTCGAGTCTAAACAAGGCCCCTGGAGTAGATGATATTCCGTCTGAACTGCTGATATTGTTAGGGGAGCCAGTTTTGAAGAAATTGTTCCACCTGGTATGCAAGATATATGAGACAGGAGATGTACTCTCCGACTTCAAGAAGAATATAGTGATTCCAATTCCAAAGAAAGCAAGTGCAGACAAATCTGAAAGAGGACTGATGAAATCATAGTTTACTCCCTCGAAATTCAAACAACAACAAATGTGAACATTACAGAACTATCAGTTTAAGAAGTCACAGATGCAAGATACTAACACGAATTATTTACAGATGAATGGGAAAACTGGTGGAATACGACCGTGGGGAATATCAGTTTGGATTTAGGAGTAATGTAGGTCACGGGAGGCAATACTTACGACTTATTTTAGAAAATAGGTTAATGAAAGTCAAACCTACGTTGTTAACATTCGTAGACCTGGGGAACGCTTTTGACAATGTTGACTACAATACACTGTTTGAAATTCCGAAGTAGCATGAGTAAAATGTACGGAGCGAAGTGTTATATTCATCTTTTACAAAAACCATACAGCAGTTATCAGAGTCGAAGGGTATGAAAGGGACGCAGAGGTTGGGAAGGGAGTAAGGGGTTTTGGCCTTTCCTCAATGTTGTTCAATATGTACATTGAGCAAGCTGTGAAGTAATGCACGAAGAGATTTGCAGACGGAATTGAAGTTCAAAGTGAAGAAATAAAAACTTTGAAGTTTGCCGATGACATAGTAATTCTGTCAGAGACAGCAAAGGACCTGGAAGAGCAATTGAATGGAACGGACAGTGCCTTGAAAGGAGGGTAAAATATGAACCTTAACAAGAGGACAATTAGGGTAATGGAATGTAGCGTCAGACAATCAGGCGATGCTGAAGGAATTAGATCAGGTAATGAGGCAATAAAAATAGTGGGTAAGTTTCGTTATTTGGTTAGCAAAATAACTTCTGAAACCGAAGTAAAGAAAATATAAGATGCATAATATTAGCCATTTTATAAGAATCGAAATTTTTTGTCATCCAATATTAATTTAAATGTTAGAAAGTCCTTTCTGAAAGCATTTGTCTGAAGTGTAGCACTGTATGGGAGTAAAATGTGGACAAAAAGATGATAAAAGCTTTCGAAAAGTGGTGCTATAGACGAATGTTGAAAATTAGACGGGTTGATCACGTTAATAATGAGAAAGTATTGAACATAATTTTGGAGAAAAGGAGTTTCTGGCATAACCTGACTAAGACATGGGGTAGATTGGTGGGACACACCCTGAAACATCAAGGAATCGTCAACTTAGCATTAGAAATAATTGTGTGGAGTAAAAATCGTACAGGAAGACAGAGGGACGAATTCAGTAATCAGATACATAAGGATGTGGGTTGCCGTTCTTATTCGCAGATGAAGAGGCTTGCACAGGGCAGGGTAGCATGAAGAGCTGCATCAAACCAGTCTGCGGACTAAGATGACAACAAGAACAACCGTAATGTCTGTTTGTTCATCTTTTAGAAACTTCTTATCTTCAAAACTATTTCACGAATTTTCATGAGATTTTCGCAGGTAACTTGAGGCTTCAGTTCATCAAAATCGACCGAAGAAAAAGCAAAGATATCTCATTTTCAACATTTGTCTAAAAACCATCCTGTGTGTTTAACTGTACAGGCTATTCTCCACAGGTATCACATACATGGTGTTTCACAAATAAATTGATGGTAGCTTGGGGGCAACATATAGCCTTTATTTAATCAAAATAGGATCAGGGGAAGAAAGGTATTGTAATATGAAATTTTAGGTGTATGCTATGCTTATAAGTAGGCTTAGTACACGAAAGAACCTACAGAGGTGTTGTTAGTTTCATCGAGCCCCAAAGAACTTCTGCGTTTTTTCCCACGCTTATAAGTACAGAGTAACACAGCAAGGAAACTACAGATGAGCTGTTAGTATCGATGTGAACCAAACAAAAAATCTTGGCCATGGTGCATGTATTATATTAGATTAGTACTTGTTTGATAGATCTCTTCGTAATGATGTAGAATGTGTCAGTAGTACCACAATAGCAGAAGAATTTGGTAAGTGTAAGTCAGTGACGGAATTAGGCACCGCAATCGGACCTCTAACGAATACAAACTAACACTGAACGACATTTCTTTGCTTATTTCGATGGTTTCATTTGTATTTAAAACGTAAGGACATTTTACGGTAAGTTTCAGTTACGAAAGAAGTCTCTGCAAGGAAAGACGAATTTATGCAGTTTGCTTTGTGATTTGCGTGAATACCTATCAGATTATGAACGTGTCCTTTATACGAATAAGCATGCGTAGAAAACGGTCGAGTATTTCGCAATATACAAGAGCAGCTCCAAGGCTGCGGTCTCTTGGCTACGACAACTGAGTTTATTCACAAAGCGATCCAATAAGGATTCCATTTTTACTAAATGAGGTCCGAAAACCTTCAAAGCGATGGTATTTAGTCCTTTTTTAAATAGTTTGTGTAAGTACGAGAACAAACTGCTGAGGTCATCAGTCTCAAGACTTACACACTGTTTACAGTAATTTCAACTAACTTACGCTAAGACAACAGAGACACACAAACGCGGGCGAAAAGTGGCATTTGTGTTTGACTGTGAAGTTTCTGGATTTGTTGGTGTTTCGCAGTGGAGTGTAAAACATGTCTATAAAGTAGAGTAATATACGTGGCCACGAAACACGACTTCAGAATTGTGGCCGAAGAAAGATTCTGACGGAAAGGAGCTGGAGACGTGTTTCATGGTTTGTGAATTAAAAACAGTTCCACACCTGAAAGGAAGTGCTGCAATCAATAAATGAAAGTCCATCTCAAAATGTTAACGAGAGAACTGTACAACGGAAATCTTTATAAAACTTTTGTATGACATATTATTGATACGTAAACGTTAAAATAATAGGGCGGGAAGAAGATATGACGCATTCCTGAACACTTCCGTACTGTATTATACAGAGTGTGAGAAATTAGGTACCTATTTTGTAGAAATGGTGATGGTACTTGGAATGTTTGCTATGGTATCGGTTTAGTAGTGATTACTTACAACATGTTCACTATCAATATCACGTCGTACTTCCCATTATTCAGCATTTTTCTGAAGCATTACTGATGTTACAGCAGCAGCAGCAGCTTGTGACACGCTGCTTCTGAGCTCCTGCAACATGATAATTCATCGGAACAACACACGTTCTTCCATAGATCCCCACACAAAATGATCCATCGATATGAGGTAACAGAACCGTGCTGGCCACGGTAAGTGCCTGCGCGTTCTATTAATCTCCCAGGGAAACGTGAATTCCGGAATTTCAAACAGTGTATTGTAGTCAACATTGTCAAAAGCGTTCCCCAGGTCTACGAATGTTAACAACGTAGGTTTGACTTTCATTAACCTATTTTCTAAAATAAGTCGTAAGTATTGCCTCCCGTGACCTACATTACTCCTAAATCCAAACTGATATTCCCCACGGTCGTATTCCACCAGTTTTCCCATTCATCTGTAAATAATTCGTGTTAGTATCTTGCATCTGTGACTTCTTAAACTGATAGTTCTGTAATGTTCACATTTGTTGTTGTTTGAATTTCGAGGGAGTAAACTATGATTTCATCAGTCCTCTTTCAGATTTGTCTGCACTTGCTTTCTTTGGAATTGGAATCACTATATTCTTCTTGAAGTCGGAGAGTACATCTCCTGTCTCATATATCTTGCATACCAGGTGGAACAATTTCTTCAAAACTGGCTCCCCTAACAATATCAGCAGTTCAGACGGAATATCATCTACTCCAGGGGCCTTGTTTAGACTCGAATCTTTCAGTGCTCTGTCACATTCTTCTCTTAGCATTGTATCTTCTATCTTATCTACTTCGTTTTCGTGTTCTAGAATAGTACCTTCAAGTTTACTTCCTTTGTATAGACTCTCTATATATTCCTTCAGAGTTGATATTACGCCTAACGACATGGTGCCTCGTGTTGCTGAAAGTAAAGAGTATCCCAATGACCATACTGGATCGGTTGTGTCAATAGAACATTTGTGAGCCCGGTGGCCTCAAGTGCCACGTTATGGATCGCGCGGCCTCCCGCGTCGGTAGATCGAGTCCTCCATCAGGCATGGGTGTGTGTGTGTGTGTGTGTGTGACTTAAACTAAGTTAAATTAAACTAAGGACAAGTTGTTTGTGAGCCTAGGGACTGGTGGCCGCAGTAGTTTGCTCCTATAGAATTACAAACATTTGATGATTTGAACATGTGTAACCATGTCTGAGTAAACTACTCCATTAGTGGTTTTTTTTTTCAACTTTGTCTCGCCTGATGACCAAACAAACACTAATGCAAATAACGTAGTTGTGCCTGTTAACCTTTGTACAAATGTGAAGATCGCTTCATTGCTGAATAAAGTATGATTCAGGGTGTTGCGCTCTTCATGTGCAAAGAGCAGGTCTATGAATTAATTTGATTGAATAAGGAGGAACAACGATATTCTTTAGAGATATTTATGTTGAAAAACTATATGGCAGAAAGTTATTTTGCACTCCTGGAAAATGAAAAAAGAACACCACGAATTCGTCGACCCAGCAGAGTGAAATTTTATTGACATGTTCTTGAGGTTTTTTACAACACACGATCACACAGGCAAAGCCGTATGCACGTGAGTACAGTCACAAGGGCGTCCATAATATTGACGTTAGTACCGTGTACACCCTCCTTTAGCAGATCCTAGAGGTTCAGAAAGTGGTTATGTGGAATAGCCTGCAATGAAATTTCCACCTAGTGCCTCAGTTCGGCCATATTTCGTGCCGCTCATGCAGACCGCCCAACATGACGTTTCATGCGGTCTCAAACATGCTCAATGGAGGAGAGATCTGGGACTCGTAGTTTACGTACACCTTGAAGAGCACGTTGGGTGGTGGATCTGCATTATCCTGTTGGGAAAAGCATATCACCTTGTTAATGCATGAGTGGTAGCTAGACGGGTTAAATGATGGTTTCAATGTACCGTGCACTGTTCAATGTTCTCTAGACGATCACTAGAGGAGACTGGCGAGTTAGAATAATGCTCCCCTAACAATGATGCACGATCATGTGTGCCGTTAGTGTGTCCTCCGCTCACGCCCCAACATCGTTCAGCCCACCTCCAGTGGTGTCACGGTAGGCGCTTATGAATGGACGAATGGAGACATGTCGTCTCCAGTGATTAGAGTTGTCGCTGCCTCGGTGCCAATTATGGTCGTACACGTGTGTGGTGTCGTGCAGGGGAGTAGAAAATCTGCAGTGTACGCGACAGAGGCAAACGTGGCCAACACCTTTCATCATGTTGTGGAGAGTCATATCCTACACTGGTCGTTCTCCTCTGGAGTTCGTTGTGGAAAAATTGAATAGTCCACGGGCATTGAATCCCTCATTCAACTCGTCTTGCCACCGTTCATGCACCAACAAGGCGATGTGCTTTTCCAACAGGGCGAAACTCGTCCACACGTATACCATAAAACCCAACGTGCTCTTCTAGGTGTACGTCAACTACCCTGCCCATCATCATCCCCAGATCTGTCACCCGTTGGGCATGTCTGGATCCAAATGAGGCATCATACAGAAATTGCATAGTAGGCCATACCTTAAGACCTCTACAGTCATCTTCATGAGGAAGTTGCACCCTGCATTGCTGAAAAAGGGGGTATACACGATCCTAGCGTCGTAATTGTGCACGCTCTTGTGACTGTACTGACGTGCGTATGGTTCTGACAGCGTGGTCGTGTGTTGTATACATACTCAAGAATGTATCAATAAAATTTCGTTCTGCTGGGTTGACGATTTCATGGTGTTCTTTTTTCATTTTCTAGGTGTGTATTAAAATGTTTCTCACCCTATCTTCGGGCATCTTCAGAAACAAATAAACAGCCAATGTGTCTGGTGCTGACTTCTCCAGGGTTACCGTGGCTGCACTCTGTGGCTGCACGTTGGTAACTCCAGTTAGCATGACGTTAATGCATTATATCAGGAAACAAATTACTACAAAATACAAAATACACTAAATGTAACAGAAATTATCTAACATACCTACAAAATAGACACTTAAATCCGGACACACTACTATATTTCAAATCGCCTAACAAATCTAACTAGAATCCCGCAGAAACTCTGCGAGATATTTTAGAGGGTGAAGCGTTGACATCGGTATCCCCGCAATTCGGCGTATAACGTCCCTCTACGCGTAAACCAATGTACAAAGCTTGTTGTTTCACGGGTATTTGAAATTTATGGATTTTGATTGATGCTTCCATTGCCAGGAGCGTCAAAACAAGCGAAAATCTCCGAATTCACGATTTCAGTTTCTTGTTGAAGTGTTTCTTCCCTCTGAACGGGTATCTGAATTTTAAGGATTTCGTTTTCCGTGTATTAGTCCAACGTTAAAACAGTGGTTTTAACTATGGAAGATAATATCGCGCGTTGTCTAGTAAAATACTAACAGCACTAAACAATTCGTAAATCACATAGTTCACTCAATTTGAAATTATTTGATTATATCCACGTCCTGATAGACTGTTATAAAGTTAGGTTCATGTCAGTACAGTTTAATCGGATATAAGTCAGAGATAAAACCATATAAGAAATGTACACGCACGAATCTGTTTTTACAATTCTTCAAATATGTTAACATTCACTTTTACTGATGTGATATGGATGACGTGGTTCCTAATTTCTCTAAACCACAGGGCATTGGCACGGTAGGGCCGCTTGCGTGCCTCAACGATACAGATAGCCGTACCATAGGTGCAACCACAGCAGAGGGGTATCTGTGGAGAGGCCAGACAAACGTGTGGTTCCTGAAGAGGGGCAGCAGCCTTTCCAGTAGTTACAGGGGCAACAGTCTGGATGATTGACTGAGCTGGTCTTGCAATATCAGCTAATATGGCTTTGCCACACAGTTACAGTTACTTTTCCAGAGGAGATGCAGCTCTACTGTATGAATATATGATGATGGCATAATCCCCCATTCGTATCTCCTAGCAGGGACTAATCAAGACGATGTAGTCATTAGGAAAGACAACACTGGCATTCTACGGTTCGGAGCGCGGAATGTTAGGTCACTTAATCGGGTAAGGAGGTTAGAAAATTTAAAAAGAGAAATGGATAGCTGAAGTTAGATACAGTGGGTATTAGTGAAGTTCGTTGGAGAGTGGAACAGGATTTTTGGTCAGGTGAGTACAGGATTATAAATACAAAATCAGTTGGGGTATTACAGGAGTAGGTCTGATAATGAATAAGAAAATAGGAATGCTGGTAAACTACTATGAGCAGCGCAGTGATGGTATTATCGTTGTCAAGATAGATACGAAGCCAACACCGACCACAGTAGTACAGGTTTATATGCCAACTAGCTCTGCCGATGATGATGAGATAGAAGTAATCTATGAGGAGCTTAAGGAAATTATTCAGACAGTTAAGAAAGAGGAAAACTTAATTGGAAAACTGGAATTCAGTAATAGAAAACGGAAGGGAAGAAAAATTGGTAGGTGACTATGGACTGGGTAAAAGGAATGAAAGAGGAAGCCGCCAGGTAGAATTTTTCACGGAACATAATTTAATCATAACAAACACCTGCTTTAAGAATCATGAAAGAAAGTTGTATACGTGTAAGAGACCAGGAGACACCGGACGGTACCCGATAGATTTTATAATGGTAAAACATACCCAGGGGCTGATATAGACTCTGGCCATATCTTATTGGTCATGAACTGTAGCCTTAAACTGAAGAAACTGCAAAAAGGTAGGAAAATAAGAAGATGATATCTGGATAAATTGAAGGAACCTGAAGTTCTTGACAATTTCAAAGAATGCTTGAGGGAACAATTGGGAGAAACAGAGGGAAATAAAATAGTAGAAGAGGAATGGAAAGCACTGAGACATGAAATAGTGAAAGCAGCAGAGGACAAAATAGGTAGAAAGGCAAGTAGTACAAAAAATACATGGATTACATAGGAAAAACTTCAATTGCTGAGAGGAAAAAATGTAAAAATGCAGTAAAAGATACAGGCAAAATGGAATGCAGACAACTAAGAAATGAGATTGACAGGAAGTGAAAAATAGCTAAGTAGGAGTGGCTAGATGGCAAATGCAAGTCTGTAGAAGAATGTATTAATAGGGGAAAAATAGATACCACTTACAGGAAAATAAAACAGGCATTCGCAGAAATGAAAAGCAGATGTGTAACATAAAGTATTCAGATGGAAAACCACTTCTCAGCAAAGAAGGAAAAGCTGAAAGGTGGAAAGAGTACATAGAGGGGCTCTACAAAGGAAATTAACTTAGAGATAATATTGTAGGAGGAGCAGAGGAAGTAGATGAAATGAAATAGGAGATATTATATTGAGAGAAGAATTTGACAGAGCACTGAAAGACCTAATTCGAAACAAGGCCCCTGAAGTTGATAATATTCCCTCAGAACTACTTAAGTCTCTGGGAGAGCCAGCCATGACAAAACTCACTTGGTGTGTAAGATGTATGAGACTGGAAAAATACCCTCTGACTTTGATAAAAACGTAATAATCCCCATTCCGAAGAAAGCAGGCGCAGACAGGAGTGAAAATTACAGAACCAAGTAATACCAAAATGCTGCTTTATTTTGTAGCTGTTAAATAGTGTTTATTAATATAGCGATAGGCCCATTTCGGCACTGTGGCCATCATCAGGCTATCTGCGGACAAATATTTAAGGTTAAAATGAGTAAAATAAAGATACATTTTTATGACATATTATTCCAGACTTGCGTCCATCGTGGTAATAGATGGATCCAAACTGATATACAACAACTGTATACAATAATGAACAACCTACATACTAAACTCAAACATACCATGGAGCTAGAAACCGATAAAACCATAAATTTCTTGGACCTAACAATTAGGAATAAGAACAATGAACATAAATTTGACATATATAGAAAACCAACAACTTCAGATAATATTATCAACTCAACTTCTCGTCATCTCAAAGCACAGAAACATGCATATTTTAACTATGATCAACAGACTAATAAACCTACCATTAGATGAAACAGTTATAAATAAAGAGCTTTCAATGCAAGCCTATATAGCCCACAAAAATTAGTTCAATCCAAGTATAGTAAAGAAACTATGCGACAAATACACGAAACACATACCCAAGTCTGCACGGCCACTACGGTCGTGGGTTCGAATCCCCCCTCGGGCATGGATATTTGTGACGTCCTTAGTTCATAAGTAGTCCATAAGTAGTTTGTAAGTTTAGGGACTGATGACCCCGTAGTTAAGTCCCATAAGCTTAACAAACATTTGAACATTTGCACACGACCCAATAAAATTGTAAATGACATTAAGCTATCGAAAGATACGCCCTTAAAACAAAAAATTAAATACATACCAAACACAAACAAATAAGTCTTGCAAAATCTTAAGCATTTTGACAAGAATTATTGAAAACAATAAATAATACTGAATTCGATGACATGGGGCTACAGGGAGGTTTACAGTATTTTGTCTGTCTCAAAAAGAGCACGTTGACATGCTTGTGTCGTTAAACACGTAAACTTGCTGCTAACTAACCCGTAAGCATGTGTATGTCGGTCGGATACGAAAGCGAAATTGAGTGTACACTACAAGGGAAACCCAACCAGGAACCACAGACTCGTGGGTGTTCTCCGCTCTCTTTCTCTGAGTATCCGTGTCAAGCGACTTTCTGTGTCCATGACTCGGCAAGTCATACCCACGCCAGACTAAACTGACAGACTTCTTAGATAAGTCAGTACAACCGTATGATAATATATGTATGATAATATATTCCTCAATGTTCAGTTTAGATATTTTATTTCGTACGGAAAAGCAAAAATTAAGGAAATTTTACATACAAAGTAGAAAAAGAAAATTCTTTGTATATTAGTTTCTAATACGAAGTGAGGAGACTAAACGCATAAGACAGACACATGGCTTGGTGGACTGAAATGTCGATCACGAAATAGCGAGTCGAATGTTGCTAATTCCACTACTCGCCATTCCTGCACACATAGTGGCAGTATGTTAAAAAAATATATATTTCAAAACACGTACGTCGCCATTGGTTCCCTTCACTGCTCAGAATATTTTTACGTTGTGTTGTCCTTAAAGTTATGCAGAAGCTTCGCAATTTTTGCCTCCCGGAAGAGCAAAAGAACATGTCTTAAAAAACTGGCCGGTAACTGCTCAAGTTGATATGCTTCGTGTAGCTTATGAGATTGTGAAAGTTGAGAATGTTCATTGCTATTATATTTTTTAAGTCAACTGAATGACACATGTGCTTCTCAAATTTTTGGACGAATTGTTTTCAGAACAAGTCTTTCTCTGACAAGGTATTCATTCGCAAAGTGTCTCACCGATAGTGAAATGATATTTATTACAATTGACCCACAACCTGTATTCAATAATTACTACATCAATTTTAGATAATTATACATGTTACACAGTCTTATAGATAGTGGCGTAATAATGAATAGGACAAGAAACATAACGCAATGATTATTATTACTTACTTCCTTATTCCACACATTTTTATGTACCTATTATGAAGTGTGTTTGTGGGTCTTGGTATATATATGCAAAGAATAATATGCGAACTGGATAAATGATGCACTTCTGCAGATGGGTGTTGAGCAACATGAATCTTGGGTATCTCAAATAACATTGTCAGAAGGCTCATATGCTACTTTAAATGTAGCTCTCTGCCAGGCATGCCTGATCACGATGTTGAATATGGGTACACTGAACTGACTGTGGATGAGTGCATAAAGATAGAAAATAACGTTGCGAGTGTGGACTTCACTATCAATGCTGTCACGTAAAACACGCTCACAAAAACTCACAGCGATTGTATTCTACTGGAGAAAGAAGTATAATGTTCAAATGTTTGTTAAGCTTACGGGACTTAACTGCGGCGTTATCAGTCCCTAAACTTACAAAACTACTTATAAACAAAATTATCCGAACATGCGCCTCAATGTGCTTGGCCGCTATGCCGCGGCAAACATAGTGCAAAGGCCTATATGTTCCTTATTGTAACTAATAACAAAAATAGGGAAAAGCTTTCACAATTTTCCTACGTACCAATATTTACAAGAGTGGACCAATAATTTAGTTTGTCACTTTCTTTAGCAGTTTCGAATACGTCCCACGGCTTGTGGACCTATTCTCAAGTATTCTTATGAGTAACACATACTGAGAACTAGTTTCTAAGATAAAAATTTCTCCAAATTTGTTGTTGTTTGTAAAGTTTATGGGACTTAACTACGGGGTCATCAGTCCCTAAACTTACAAACTACTTATGAACTACTTACGAACTAGGACGGCACAAATATCCATGCCCGAGGGGGGATTCGAACCCCCGACCGTAGTGGCCGTGCAGACCGTGACTGAAGCGCCTTAGTCCCCTCGGCCACCGCGGCCGGCTCTCCAAATTTCCTCTGCGTCAAATTAAGATGTTAGTAATAACAATCACTTGTATTTCAAATTTTCAAATGTTTTTTAAGCTTAAGGGACTTAACTACAAACTACTTACGAACTACCTTATACTACATCCAAGCCCAAGGGGGAATTCGAACCCCCGACCGTAGCGGCCATGGAGGCTGTGACTGGCGCGCCGCAGACCGCTCGGTCACTGCGACCGGCTCACTAGTATTTATTTTCTGGTAAAGTTCGTGTGTGTTTCGATTACTAACGACACTGAAAGTAATTATGACACACGTATTTACAAAACTTCATTAATTTATATTTAGTGATCTTTTCAGCTCGCACCTATTTTTCAATGTACAGAGTGTCCCACTTACACATTCGTCTCCGCATATCTCTGGACCAACATAGTAGTTGTTGTTGTTGCTTTCCGTCCGTAGACTGGTTTGATGCAGCTCTCCACGCTACCCTGTCCTGTGCAATCCTCTTCATGTCAGAATACGAACGGCAATCTACATCCTTTTGAATCTGCTTACTGTATTCGTCCCTCGGTCTTCCTCTACGATTTTTACCCCACACACTTCCTACTAATACTACGTTGACGATTCCCTTATATCTTAGAATGTATACCACCAATCTATCCCTTCTCTTAGTTATGATATGCGAGAAACTCCTTTTGTCCCCGATTCTGTTGAGCATCTCCTCATTAGTTACGTGATCTACCTTTCTAATCTTCATCTGCAGCAGGAAGAACAGATATTGAAATATGACTTTCACAAGAATTAACTTACGGCAGAGGCTTACGAAATTAAGTACTATGAGATATTCTAAGACGTTAAGAAATATTATTTTCAACAGAAACTTTTTCATAGATACCCCATGTTATTTCGTATGCAATCAATAGCATCAAAAACCGCTAAAGAATAGCGTTGGTTACATCCAAATACGTCATTTACATCCCAAGATATTGAGAAGCGAAGCTGCCGCTTCAAATACATGCAGTGCACAAATATCAGAAGTCCTGAGACTCCAACGTGACCCTGACTTTGCCCGTCATCGTGGCGTTAGCTACGCGCTTCATTATATTCAAGCGTCAAATTCGCTTCTAAGTATTCACGTATTGCGATGTAGTCGACGCCATTCTTTGTGAGATTTTCAATGTTACTGATTATACAACGGGTGTTCAAATGAAAAGCTACGAAATGCCTTAACGACCAAAGTGGTTGAAATTTGAATATACCGCTTTCGTATTACGTAGTGCCCCATCTAGGAAAATTCAAGGCTGTGGTTTTTCGACGTCCGAGTAGCCCTCAGGTGTGCATTCTCCTTCAGTCTGGTGGAAGAGACGAGGAAGAGCCTTTACTTACTCAACGCCGATTAGTTGCATGTGCTCATTATAATCCTGCCTTCAAGGCGACTTGTAACATTTTACCTCACAAGTGTCTTCTAAAGAAATTGCGTGTGATGTGACTCACGTGATTTCCCGTCAGAAAGGACACATTACGTGGTAACTGACAGAAAGTCATTGAGTGAAACGTAAGTAATACCTGGTGTTCTCCAAGGAAGTGTTGCAGCGCCCCCACTGTTCCTTATCTTTATGACCGACTAGCATTACCCGCGGGTTCGCTCGCACTGATGTCCTTGCAAACGTGTCAATGACAAACGAAGGGAAATAATGTCGCAACTATGTTCTTAAATTAAGACCAGGATCGTCAGGATGAAAGAAAATTTTTAAAATTTTTCGCTTTAAATATAAACCGCGCATAGAATGATGGTAAATACTGTCCTTCTTCATCGAGATTAAAATAAAGATATTATTAAATACGAACAAAAAACACTGTTTATTACTTTGTAAGTAAAACGCTGCCTGAAGACGCTATACGTTGCACAACGCATACATTATGCGGGATTCAAATGTCACTGAAAACGGGTCGGAGGTTTGAAGACGTTGACGTCTTCTGTACAACACATCAGCCATCAAAAGTATTTTTAAAAGTGATAAATTTCAAACGTCCAAGAATAAATAGCTTTTTCAAGGAGTCTTCAAGCGTATCAGAAGCTAAAAGAGAAACCTTGATGCTCAGCTGTTCCATATTTCTAGTTATATACTTAAAATAAACAAATATATTGAATTACGCACTTTTTAGCCTATGCTCTTCTTCAATGTTTAAGCTATCTCCACACCCACTTTCATTAATATCTGTTAAATGGTTTAGTCGTGAAACTGTGACAGAGAGCTTCTTTCGCATTTATAACTTAATATTAGGCCTATATGATGTATGCTGACCCATATGTTGTTCAGTGATAATATTGTAGCTCTTTTCACTGGTACATTTGGATATTGTTTGCGGAATGTGCTGCGAACAGAGTAATAAAGACTTCACAAAATGTCAAAAGAATGTAGTACCTATTTACAAATGTCACGTTTATGAAGTAATATCTCCTGAATTATGTGTCCTACAACGACATTATTTACCAGGTTCGTAGAGTGAATATTAAAAAACTGCTGTGAAATGTGTTGCAAACGGAGTTGGTAGTGAGAAGACGTAGTAAATTAAAACATCGTGCAATAGGGTAAATTTTCATGCATTTCATTGTCTTTGACGTCATAGCACTTGAACTATATGTCTTAATACGATATTATTTCGAAGGCATATCAGTGGTGTATATGTAAAATGTCTGCAAAATACGTCACGAATAGAGTTGGTAGGAAAGAGGAAATAAATGAAAACGTTATTCGTGATGAGGCGGTTTTCATGAACCTAGCCTAATTGTTCATGACTCCATATCTTATGAACTGTGTGTCGTACTCTGATAATATTCCGAAACTATGTTTAATGGTATGTATTTATACTGTCTGCAGCATTTCTGGCGAATACAATTAATAGTGTACGAGTAATAAATTGTAACGTCATGCCAAATGCCGTAATTTTACTGCATGAACGCCGAAAAAGTAGTAAGCAACAAATGTTTTTCCTTTCATCGTTTTGCTGGGGTTGTCAGCGAGAAAAATTTCCTAAAGGTTTGAACTTATGTTTAAAGTTTGTTGCAAGTCGCTAAGTGCTCTACTTCTCAAATAGTGGACTGGTAAAGTCACACTGTCACGTGCCGCAATACAGAGAAGTTTTCATTTATGACGTCATATCTCCTGAACTATAAGCCCTACCGTAAAATCCTTTCGTAGCTGATGTCTTCTACCTATACACTACATTCCTGCCAAATTTCACCTTCATAGTTGAAGAAGTTTTCAAGATTTCGTGTTTAGTCAGTGAGTGAATGATTGTCTTTTCGCTTTTATGTAGATAGAAGTTTAGGAGACAATGTGAGCAGTTGTCTTATACATCACGGATGACAACCAATGTCGTTTTAGATTTCTGCTAGGTGCATAAAAGGTGGCAGTTGACCCTAAATAATGAAAAGTGTGAAATCCATATGAGCACTAAAATAAATGCGTTCAACTTCGTTTACACGATAAATCAGTCAAATGTAAAGGCTGTAAATACAACTAAATACTGAGGAATAACAAACAGGAACAACCTCAGTTGGAATGAACACACAGAAAATCTCGTATGCAAGGTGAACCAAAGGCTGCGGTTCATTGACAGAATATTTAGAAGAGCAGCAGTCACTACAGAAACTGTCTACATCACACTTGTGCGATCTGCCTTGAGTACCGACAGCAGTTCTCAGTCGTGCTGATGTAAGCGTGGAATGCGATCTATTATATAAGAGAATCAGATTGGAAACGCTCGCTATTAGCGAATAGAACGGTGGATAAATATCATAAACGCGTTTTGACGCATTTAAATGTGATTAGTGAAGTATTTATGTAGATGTAGACTCATTCCGCCAACAAGAATTGGCTTCGAAATCCTCGGAACACCGATAAAAAAGGGAAAAAAATCCTCTTTGATAACTTCGGGATTCCGTTGATGTACTTCATTTATGACTACCAGAATGGGAAACCAACTGGGAATGAGAGGAACAGAATAGCATTTCATACAGATAGCGCTGAAGTTCATTTGCTCCTAGCTTCCTAAATGAAAGTGCTGTCCATGATTGGGCACCTGCCTCATTAGGACTCTCTGTTCCAGGTCATCGAAGGCGGAGCCGGCGGTCGCATTCTGTTCAACCAGCTGCTGTCCCTGTTCGGCGTGGGCTCCGGGTCCGACTCTGACGATGAGGAGCCGCTGCTACGAAACTGCTCCTGCCGTGAGTACCGACAGCAGTTCTCAGTCGTGCTGGTGTAAGAGTGGAATGCCTTACCCCAAGAACTTCTTACCAAACTTGTGAGCAGCCTGGGAGCACATTTCACAGCAATCACCGCCATCCGGGGCTATCCCGTACCCTGTTAAGAAACCATTGACGCCTTTGTTCTTTGTTCAACTGCTTGTTGGACCAAACTTACATTGCCCGAGGAAGTGACGTACGCAACTAAAGAAACGTGGATGGCCGATCGAAGAACGAAATCCAGGTTCCTCGAATTTGAACTGAGGGCATTAGCTACTATAAGACATCGATAAATTCACGTGGAGATAATAGTCAATTAGTATACAGTGTGTTGTCTGCATATTTGGCTGATAATAGATTTTCTGATCGTTCAGGTTTAGAGAACTGATATTGAGATACGGGCATTCCGGCAATGCCGTGTTTTTATAGCAAAATCGCTGCAAAATAAAGAAAAGAGAAAATCGTTGAAAATCGATGAACCCTCTGCCAGGCACTTAAATGTGATTTGCAGAGTATCCCATGTAGAATAGAAGGGCATGACAAGGGACCTTGGACCGCGTGGCCATTCCCGCGCTGCCTGCCGTTTGTATCTTCCTGGGGACCACCAATAAATCTTTGCATTAAATTGTCATTTCTGTTCATTCCGTTGCCTCTCTCTTTCAGTTATCTTTAGTTGTATACTGTAGAACTTCTTCCCATGTATGGTTCAAGTTAAACGAAGCTGCGTTATTTCTCACAAGGGAACCTTCGACCTCTAACGCTTGGAACCGAACTATACCTCGCTTGGCATAAGATGCAGTCGTACACAGGACAGTAGTGTGCGTCATTTCCACAGAAATTATATGTCAATGAATATTTTAAGAGAGGGGAACAGAGTTACAAGTTTTCACTACCATAGGAAGGAAATTATATGTAATTTAATGGCGTCAGTGTATCGTAACATTTTCAATCAGCAGTGCCAAACATTCTCTCTTTAAAGTACTTATAATAGCGCAAAACACATGTACAGCAGTACCACACACTGCTTATATTAGTCTTCACAGTGAGGATACAGGATTTCGATGAAGTGGTGAAAAGTGGGAGAGAACTAGGTTCACACCTGACTAAAGCCACGTTATGACATTCCAAATCAGTTTCGCATCAAAAGCCATACTAATTACATTTTCTCCAAGCTAACTGCAACATGGGCTTATTACGTAGGTGCAGCAAATTGATTGTAAATCACAGAGTGAAGTTTTACGATGAAATAAGCTTCACTTGGGGTTTGGCACATTGTTATCTGACAAAATCAGTACTTCTTCTGATATAGAGTTTGTATTGGCGAAAGAAGAAAAACATCAAGGGGTTGACAATATTTTGTTGTTTTCGGTGGGGGGATCTTCAGCGTTTTTGGAAAACTTGCATCTAGAAGGGTACGATCTGTAAGACCCCAATAGGCTCTTTTCACTTGTTACATGTTCGCCAAGGACAGAAGTTAGAAAACGTTTCATGCGTTATTTAGTCATTTTCCACTTTTGCTTACCTTCATAGAAAAGTTGGTTAAAAATCCAAATAATTTAGACAGGGGTGGATGAAATTAATACACAAAACGACTGAATAGAATAAAATGGCGGAATACAGATTGAGATTGAAGCAAAACACAAAAATAATGTTACAAAAATAAAGTTACAGAGAAAACTTACGGAATGTACCCATTGAAGCTTCTTTCTGGAAATCTTTATCACAGTAGTTGGCAATGTTAAGCTGTTGAATGATTTAGATAAATTTTATGATGCTTTGCGCAATAAATTAATGTTCAGAATGTTCACCTCGCAAGTCAGTGTTGCCGGTCCGTGTACTTAAGTTTGATAAACAAAATAACGAAAGAAAAGTCTATCGGACTTCGCGAAACTGTTAATACGGATACAGGTTCTAAAAGGAAAATGTTAATGATTTAAAGTAACTGGTCGGGATTTAATCATGGAAATACGCGAAGAGAAAGTATTGGCGTCTGAACATCATGTTATGACGGAATATCGAGGAGTTGAAAACCTCAAAGTAAATGAATAATTAAGAAAGGACGGGGCATTATTAAATGAAAATAGGGTAGAGACATAAGAGGGTATATTTTAAATTAAAATGTAACAGCACTCACACTTACATAACAGGGAAGTCTGCCGATACATCCATACTTAATAGCCTCAAACAAGAGAGTGAGTGATCGCGGTTCCGTCCTCTCGACTCGCCGGAAGAAACGAAACAGGAGCGAAACAAACTTTTGCACAAATAAAATATTACGAAAACCCCATTGAAAAACATAGTAAATCTAAAGATAATGTAAAAAAATGACTAAAACTCATCAATGTGTTTATTTTAGAAAAGTGAGATTTAAAATTATTGGACTTGTGAAAATAGGCTTAATGAAAAAGTCACTCTTAGATACACAAATTATACTTGTAGCCCTCTGCATGCTCCCATCCGGAACAAGCTTGATGAGCCCGTACCCCATAAATTGTGCAACGGAACCAAAGGTCCACATCAATACCGAATTCTTTGCAATAAAAACAAATACCGTGGTGTAAAGAATACGTTTCCTTAAATCTAAGGACATGAAAGACAACTTCTCTGCACCAAAATCATATAGACACTCCCAAGATGGGGTCGATTTCACCAGGAGTTCCTTAAACGACCGTGAGATTGCATCACACTCTACAACTCCTCTAATATAAGGCAGTTACCAGATACTTTGGTGACCGCCATTTTGCGGTGACTACATATATGAATTCAACCAAAAATTATAATTCATCTATGTGTCTTTTCATTGGCTATCAAAGATGGGTGGAGCTGGCAAAGGGGCGGAGCCTCAGCTATTTAAGAGCAGCAAACCTTGCTCCAGCCAGCAATGACGCACTAGAAGGTTCCAAGTTTCCTGCCAGCTCCACAACATCAACGGGTATAACATCGTTTTATTTCTCTTTATTAATTTAGCTTAAGTTTTACACTAATGTATATTGCTGAAAGTCCTCTAAATGTAATTATGATATATTTCAGAGTTTAATTTCCTGAAGATGGTCTAAAATGAGACCGAAACTAGTCGAAAAAAAATTTTGCAGACTGTTCTTTAGATATAAATTTAAATATGAGTGCTGTTCCCCACAAGTGAAACAAAAATGTTTCCAAAAATATGTAATAATCATCTCTCATTGAACGGGAATTACAGGACGGAATGTACGAGCTCTCATGGGTACTACGCAAAGTGTGGCGTAGGGTAGTGTGGTTTGCTGCAGGAGGCATACACGGAGAGCGAAACAGCGGAAGACGACAAATCTGGGTGCTCGAATTCCAGTTCGACAACGATTTTCATGTGCTACCAATACTTTATACAGCTGATTCCGTTTCATATTCTTAATTGCATGTCCGTTGCTTCAGAGATGCAAGCACGTCTTTAGGACAGATGGATTAGTCACATCATTATACATTGCGAATCGCATTAACTTTGATATTTGGAACCTTCCAAATTATTTTCATTCTGAATTATACAGTGCCTATGTACACTCCTGGTCAATAAAATTGCTACACAACGAAGATAACGACCTACAGATGCGAAATTTAACCGACAGGAAGAATATGCTGTGATATGCAAATGATTAGCTTCTCAGCATTAGCATTCACACGAGGTTGGCACCGGTGGCGACACCTAAACGTGCTGACGTGAGGAAAGTTTCCAGCCTATTTCTCATACACAAACAGCAGGTGACTGGCGTTGCCTGCTGAGACGTTGAGATGCCTTGTGTAAGGAGGCGAAATGCGTACAATCATGTTTCCGACTTTGATAAAGGTCGGATTGTAACCTATCGCGATTGCGGTTTATCGTATTGCTGCTCGCGTTGGTCGCGATCCAGTGACTGTTAGCAGAATATGGAATCTGTGGGTTCAGTAGGGCAATACGGAACGAAGCTGGATCCCAACGGCCTCGCATCACTAGCAGTCGAGATGACACGCATCTTATCCGCATCGCTGTAACGGATCGTGCAGACACGTCTTGATCCCTGTATCAACAGATGGGGACATTTTCAAGACAACCACCATCTGCACGAACAGTTCGGCGATGTTTGCAGCAGCATGCACTATCAGCTCGGAGACCATGGCTGCGGTTACCCTTGACGCTGCATCACAGAAGGAGCGCCTGCGATGGTGTAGGCATCTACGAACCTGGGTGGACGAATGGCAAAAAGGCATTCTTTCGGATGACTCCAGGTTCCGTTTACAGCATCATGATGGTCGCGGCGAACGCACATTGGAAGCGCGTATTCGTCATCGCCATACTGGCGTATCACCCGGCGTGATCGTATGGGGTGCCATTGGTTACACGGCTCGATCACTTCTTGTTCGCATCGACGACACGTTGAACAGTGGCCGTTACATTTCAGATGTGTTACGACGCGTGGCTCTACCCTTCATTCGATCCCTGCGAAACCCTACATTTCAGCAGGATAATGAACGACCGCATGTTGCAGGTCCTGAACGGGCCTTTCTGGATACGGAAAATGTTCGATTGCTGCCCTGGCTAGCACATTCTTCAGATCTTTCACCAATTGAAAACGTCTGGTGAATGATGGCCGAGTAACTGGCTCGTCACAATACGCCAGTCACTACTCTTGATGACCTGTGGTATCGTGTTGAAGCTGCATGAGCATCTGTATCTGTACACGCCATCCAAGCTCTGTTTGACTCAATGCCCAGACGCATCAAGGCCATTATTATGGCTGGAGGTGATTGTTGTGGGTACTGATTTCTCAGGATCTATGCACCCAAATTGCGTGAAAATGTAAAAACATGTCAGTTCTAGTATATTTGTCCAATGACTACCCATTTAACATCTGCATTTCTTCTTGGTGTAGCAATTTTAATCGGCAGTAGTGTATAAATCATCTTCTAGCGTATGATTACTTTGAACATTAGATGAATCACGTCTCAGTAATCTGTGGTCACCGCGGCGGAGTGGCCGAGCGCATTGAGGCCCTATGCTGCGATGCGTGTGGCCGTTCCCCGTGGGGGGGGGGGGGGTTGAATTCCCCCTCGGGCATGGATGTTTGTGCTGTCTTTAGTATTAGTTCCTAAGTAGTTTGTATGTTTAGGGACTGATGACCCCCGCAGTTAAGATCCACAAGCTTTTGACTTTTTTTAAATTTGTGGTCCATTGTAAGTAAAGCTTAGTTAATCACGTTTCTAAGTGTTTATGGCGTCATACTTACCGAACAGTGAGTCGTTCAACGATAATTTTACAGACACATGAAGTGTTATATATAGAAACAGTCTGCAAAGTATGTTGCGAATAGAATCGGTAGTAAGGAGTAAGAAATTAAACAACTTTTATAGTGAGACATTGTATGTAAATGCTAATTTTTCCATGCATAAGGACTTTATGACGTCGTGTGACCTGAATAGTGACATCATTTTCCAGGTACATTCAGTGGTGTAATTAGATACCGTCCGCAAATTGTGTTGCAAAAATAGTCGATAGTAATGAAGAAATTAAACGTCATACCTAATTGTGTAGTTTGCCTACATGGACAGCGAACTTTTTCCCTACGTAAGACTTCTTTCGACGTCGCTATGAGCTATCTTTTCCAAATACTTGGTCAGTAAATTATATGTATTTGCGCGTCATCTCTCAATCTGATTTAAGAAAAACACGCAATTATTAACTGTAGTACTTCTGTCATTGTATTAAGGCTTTAAAGTCAGATTACACCACTTAATGACTATAATATGACATCAACTTATATTCAAACAATAATGACTGAAAAATATGAAACCAAAATATAGTTCGTCCTGTTCAAATGTTTGTAAATCTATGACGCTTAGCTACTGTGGTTATTAGTACTGAGGCTTACAAACTACTTAAACTAAATGTTAACCATGGCTGTTGTTCAGCAACGGTGGAACACGATCAAATCGTAAAGAATTTACAGCCGACCAGTTGCATAATATGGTTTATTAGGTAAACCTTATCTACATTTCGGCAAAAATAATTTTGCTTCTTAAGAAGATTTACAAATTAGCTCAACATAAAAGTTGTTGTTAAATAGGATCAAGTGTCCATACGTAGCTATCTCCATGTCTAGGGATAAAATTTAATATATTAAAACTGTAATGTATAGGCCTACAAGATAAAAAAATATGTGGAGCAATTCCACACACAGCCTGAGTGAGCACTCTGCTGTAATTTCTTCACAGTTTACTTAAAATAACGTAAGAACAACACACACGCCCATGCCCAGAGGAGGACTCGAACCTGCGACAGCGAACAACCGCGAACTCTGTAGCAATGCGTCTTAGCGCGCTCGACTACTCCACTGCGGTAGTTTGTCCTGTAAAGTGTTCAGTTTAGTAGACAGAAATTGATAAAAATACAAAAGGTATTCCTACTTTTGAAGTCGCTTTTTCGTATTTCATGGACCGTATAAAAATTGTTTGTTTCACTTGATTTTTACTGATAATGAGAATACGTAGTCCTGTATATGTAATGTCTTCGATATTTTCCAAAATTGTTTGTTTCACTTGATTTTTACTGATAATGAGAATACGTAGTCCTGTGTATGTAATGTCTTCGATATTTTCCGAATTACGGGTACTGTTCGCATTTACCTCTGACTTAATCAGTAATTACATCGAACAGTTACTAATTATTTATTCCGGCAACCGGTGTCAGTGTAAGCGACCATCTCTGACAAGAAACGTACTGATGTGCGGAGCTGGTTCACGAAGCTGTCAACAGGTACCAACTCCCACACGTCATCAAGTAAGTTGTAGTTTGAGGTGGTAGCGTAGATGGAGATCGGTTGCCGGAATAATAAATAATTAAGGGTTGTGATGTAGACGTCACTATGTGATGCCGCAGCTGTATTTAAGATATATTTTTAAGTGGGTAGTTTTAGTCCCAGCTGCTGGTAGGTACTGTTATAACCATATAACATGGACATATGACAATATGAAGTTCTGCTATATGCGCCACCTCAGGTATACGGGCGTAACATGCGTGCACGGACTACCGAAACACGTGCCCCGTCCGACACAATCTTTCATATTCATTCCTACTTCGAGTATTGTACCCTATACTATGTACAGTAAGGGACGTGTGATATATAGAAGTTTGGGTGTATTGGGGGGGGGGGGGGGGGCGTGCGCAGACAGCGTAATGATAACGCGACCGGTATCGAAATGCGGGAAAACCGGGTTCGAATCCCGGTCCGACAGAAATGTTCGTTTGTCACCATTAAGTCATACAACTGATGCTGTTTATTTTATTATCTATAAAAAACTTTCTAGAGCTCAAGATTCGTTATTTATGACCAACTACTTCAACACAGTGATGGGCGGCTCAACATTGAGTTGAACCTAGTTAGTAATAAATAACCAAACTTGCGCTCTAGTCTGTTTTTATATATAACATTATCATAAGGACGCTGTCATCCCAAAGAAACAAAATGTCTCAAAAAGTATGTGATTCATATTCGCGATTCGAATACATTTCTTGTATTTCATTGTAGTCCATGGCTGGCAGCTAGTGTTGTATTTCAACCACAAGACCAATCCTCGGGTGCGTCCGCATTAAGAACACTGCAACATTTCACAGCGAGGTCTGATCGTTCGGACAATTCTTAAGTCTCTCTGTCAATGGTCGATGCATATTTTACTGCGGATGCACAGGGGAACGGACTCCTTGAGCCAGATGCCAGCCACGAAGTACAAAGATCGGATGACATATGAAAGTGTGGTTCTGACAGACCACATCCCAGGGTAATGCTTCCAAATGTGGTAAGCTCATGTGCCTGAGCTCGTGCAGACGTTTAGCACAAGTTTTCGAGTCCCAGCCCCGGCACACATTTTCAAGATTACGTCACCTACCAGCAGCTGACAAGGAGAGGACGCCTACTCGTCATCGCCGAATTCGTCCAAATTTATGGTACATGTAGGGCGTGGTGAGATATGAAACTGCACCAACTTGGAACTCCAGATGGCCAAGCGTTTAGGAAATGAAAGTAATTTTGATACGGATTTATCACCATATGCACCTTATCAACGGTCGCAGAGAGCGTCTGTTTAGAAAGCGGTGTTTGGCTCAGCGGTAAGAGATCGGATTTTTTATTGAAAAGTTCGCGGTTTCGATTCAGCCCACCGGCAAATATTTTTTTGCTCCTTGACAATACGTACACTACTGACTTCACAATTAATCGCAACATCGTTTATGTTATTTTGTATTTATAAGTGCACAACATCAGCATGGGAAGTCATTATTTAAAACAAGCATATTACTTGCAAACTTGGGTCTGCAAAAGGGCGGCGTTCATTACGTGAGCAAGATACGGTCAAAAATATTGCGTATTGAGCATGGGAAGAATGAGTGTTTAAATGCCTCTGTGGGTGGTGTAATTAATCTAATCTCGCATGCCTCTGTGGGTGGTGTAATTAATCTAATCTCGCATTTAAACACTCTTTCTTCCCATGCTCAATACGTGAATGGAATGGAAAAACCCTAACAACTTGTACAGTGCGACGTACCCTCTGCCATGCACTTCACAGTGGTTTGCAGAGTATTGATATAGATGTAGACTGACGTCACAATTAACCACAACATCATATAGGTTATTTTATTAATTTATATAAGCAAAAACGAAAAGGCATTGGATGAAATTAAGGACTACAAACATTGAAAAACGGCATTGTAGTCAACGCGTACTTGGGGACGTCGTATTTGTAAATCGATACTTCCAGTCTTTAGTAATTGACGGGGGTGATGTTCATCGAAGAAACACGTAATGAACGCCGGAAACAAATGTAGGTGTACACATTGCCAAGGAGCAGAAAAAAATTTGCCGCCGGCTGGAGGTTTTACCCGCGACCTTCTCAATACGAATCCGAGCCTTTATCACTGAGTCAAACACCGCTTCCTAAACACGCCCTCACATGGACAGTTGATAAGATACATACCTGTATACAACCTTATAGAACTTCGTTTTATTTCCTAAACGCTTGGCCATCTGGACTTGCCACTTGGGACATTTTCGTGTCTCACCACGCCCTACATTTACCATACATTTGGACGAATTCGGCGATGACGAGTAGGCGTTCTCTCCTTGTGAGACTAAAACACCCCAGTTAATTACTGCCATGTGGCCTATTCAACTGTTGAGTACGACCGCCGTCTGGCCTGCTGTAGTGCGTGGTTGTCGCCGCGGCCTCAGTCGCCACGTGTGATTGTGTGGTGTGTTGGTGTTGCAGAGTGCGGCGTGGCCAACCACGAGGTGCGCATCGTGGGGGGCCGTCCCACGGGCGTGAACCGCTACCCCTGGGTGGCGCGGCTCGTCTACGACGGCCAGTTCCACTGCGGCGCCTCGCTGCTCAACGGCGACTACGTGCTCACCGCCGCCCACTGCGTCCGCAGGTAAACTAGCACCTCTCACTACAGATGAGACTGCATTAATACTTGTTGCATGAAGACGAGATTTTGTAATGATAACGGTGTCAGTTTAGTAAAAGTTGTTTTTAATTTACAATTTTAATTCTTTTTCTAAATTTACTAATTTCTATGTAAAACTCCATCTTTTGAATAGAAGGTGCTGTGATTCACAAACTCTTTCACTTCATTCTTAAATGCTGGTTGGCTGTCTGTCAGACATTGCATGTATTTTGATAAGTAACCAAAGACTTCTGTGGCATCATAATTCACCCCTTCTCTGCCGAAGTTAGATTTAACCGTGAATAGTATGGATTATCCTTTCTCGTAGTGTTGTAGCTTTGCACGCTGCTATTACTACTGAATTGGGTTTGGTTTATTAGTAACAAATTTCACAAATAAAAATGTATATACGAGGGTTGGAACTTAGATAGTGGCAACGCTGCTGTGCAGACACTATGCAATGCAATCTACTATTGTCGCTGATATCACATGTTGCTGACATACCTACCTTACCTACAAGCAAATGGAGTCGCCCGTCCCACGTCAACGACGTGCGCCCAATCGAGGGAAACAGTCACTTGTGATCGAGCGGTCAAACGTAATGGTGACAATATATTTTCGAAACAGTAACAAAGGAGTTGGATCAAGAGCTAAAGCTAAAACACCAATACAACGAATAGTGTCACTATGGCTGCCGCGAAAATCGAAAGTGCGTCAGTAACCTCAGTATGGTGAAACTTATGTTGTTGTCGTGTACGACTGTGATGGTGTTACCCTAATGCGTTACGTTACTCCATGGCAGGCCGTCAATGCACAGTATTACTGTTCCTTTTTGGAGCATCACCTGCGACCAGCTTTTCGAAAGGAGCGGCAACACTTTATTTTGCACGACAATGCATGGGCGCATACAGCGCAAGCTGTGGCTGCTCTGTTCGGCCGATGTGACTGGGAAGTACTGTACTATCCACCATACTCCCCGGTCCTAAGTCCTTGTGCCTGATTTGATTGCGGAGATGAAGGAACCACTTCGCGACCTTCGCTTCAAAACTGTTGCAGAGATTCGACAGGCAGTAGACCACTCCATTCGCACCATGAACGGAACAGGCTCTGCTAACGGTATAAAATGTTCAAATCTATCGGACCAAACTGCGTAATCATCAGTCCGTAGCTTACAAACTACTTAAACTAAGGTAAACTAACCTAACGACAAACACTCACACTCATGCCCCAGGGAGGAAACGAACTTCCGACGGCGAGTAACCTCGCGCTCCGCAGCGAGGCGCCTTAGACCGCTCGGATCCTCCACCGCGGCACTAACGGTATACTACGCCTTCCACAACGCTGGCAATGAATTCTGCACAGCGCTGGTGACTACTTTGGCCTACCGCAGTGGTCGAGCGGTCTACGGTGTGCCAGTCACGGCCGCTTGGGTTGGGGGTTCGAATCCCCTCTCGGGCATGGATGTTTGTGCCGTCTTTAGTATAAGCTAGTTCATAAGTAATTTGTAAGTTTGAACATTTTAAAGATTATGTCGTTTTACTTTGAAGGATAGTAACAGATGTAAACACTTAACGTTTTTCTATCGGTTGTGAATAAATAGTTGCCACTATTTAAGTTCCAAGCCTAGTACATATTCACGGGATAGGAATTAGCTGTTGGTGTCAGGTATTTCTTTGCTGAACGCTCGCTCACGCTTTTCAGACTGAAGCGGTCCAAGATCCGTATCTTCCTGGGCGACCACGACCAGACGTCGACGACGGACACGCCGGCCATCATGCGCGCCGTCTCGTCGGTGATCCGGCACCGCAACTTCGACGTCAACACCTACAACCACGACATCGCGCTGCTGCGCCTGCGCAAGCCCGTCAGCTTCACCAAGCGCATCCGGCCCGTCTGTCTGCCCCCCAAAGGTAAGACACACTGCCACTCACAGCACATGCAAGACCCGATGTATAACGACCGTACACTTCAGAGCACACTAACGCAATCAAAATACTTTATGACTACCGTCGACCTCAAGTGGTGTATGACGTATGTGAAGGAAAAAAAGGAACTTAGAAAGATTCGTAATTGCATACCAATACCGTGCTTGAGGTCTGTATTGATTGTGTAACTGCCGGGAGTTTCATTATTATAGGTCTGTTAGTTGTTGTTCCATACTGTATTGGGTAGAACGTTGTTGCACAAAGTTTTAGAATTTCTAGATGGCACAATCAGAGTAGCAATGAGTCTGCACTAAATTTTGAATGAAAATAAAATCTCTTCAAACACGCACAGAATGATGCAGGAAGCCTACGGTGATGAGTGCTTAATCCGTTCTCAGTGTTACGAATGTTTCACACCTTTTAAATGTGGCCGGATGTAAGTTAAAGATGACCTCCGTTCAGGACGCCCTTCGACATCTACCGACGATATTCATACCAAGAAAGTCAAGAAAATTTTGTGTGACTGTCTGAGAGATTGCAAGAGAAGGCAACATTTCGGTTTGATCATGTAATGAAATCCTGATACAGATCTTGTAATGCGACGAGTTGCCGCCTACTTCGTCCAACGGCTCTTGGGCCAAGATCAGAAAGACCATCACCTCAAAATCTGTGAAAAACGCAAATGAAAACAAAGTGTTCTTTAAGTGAATCATAGCTGATGATCAGACTTGGGCCTACGATTGTAATGTTAACACCAAAGTTCAATCTTTACAATGGATCAGGAAAGGTTCTCCGACAACAAAACAAGCTCGTCAGATCAGATGAAATGTCGAAGCCATGCTGATAGAGTTCTTTGACTTAGTAGGATTACTCCATCATTAATTTCTGTCACTGCGACAGTCTGTTAATCGATGGTACTGTCGGAACCAAGCCTGCGACAGAAGATGACAAAGAAACGGTGTGAAATGTGGCGAGGCAGTTTATGGCTCACGATAACGTATCCACTCATACATTCTTGTCGGTGCGTGACTATTGCACAAAAACTGTAATCACTGTTCAACCTGATTCTCCCTACTTTCCAGACCGACCCCTGCGGACATGTTTTTTTTTCCAAAGTTGAAAACCCCGTTGAAAGGACGAAGATTTGCAACAGTAGACGAGATAAAAGGAAATTTGCAGACGGTGTTTCAGGAGATACAGGACGAAGATTTACAACAACAGACGAGATAAAAGAAAATTTGCAGCCGGTGCTTCAGGAGATACAGATAGATACGCACTAAGTCTGCTTCCGGACATGGAAACAGTGCTGGGAGTATTGTATCAATTATAGAAAAGAATATTTTGGAAGAGACCTTGTACAATAATACTGAGTACCTTAGTATTGTACAATGGTCTGACTTGAACGTAGAATTGGTAGCAAACGGTCATGTAACCTTCCACAGATACCATTCTTCACAGCAGTTAAATGATGCATATGTACCAGTCGCTTGTAAAGGGATCAGAGATGACATATGGTACGACGAAATAAGGAGTAATGGCGCAAGGAAGCTAACGTGTTTCTACGCGCCTCTATCGCAACATTAATGTTGTTGTTGTTTGCCGGCCGCGGTGGCCGAGGGGACTGAGACGCTTCAGTCACGGTCTGCACGGCCACTACGGTCGGGGGTTCGAATTCCCCCTCGGGTATGGATATTTGTGCCGTCCTTAGGATAAGCTAGTTGATAAGTAGTTTGTTAAGTTTAGGGACTGATAACCCCGTAGTTAAGTCCCATAAGCTTAACAAACATTTGAACATTTTTTGTTGTTGTTTGGACGTTTTAGGGGGACAAAACTACGGAGGTCAGCAGTCCCCCATTCCATCACTGGGCGTCGCAATAAAAGGCGTGAACGCGTAAAAGAGCCCAGAGTTGAGAACAGCTAGGGGGGAGGAATATCCCCCGAGCCAGTTAAAGGACAACAAAGTCGGCAAGAGACAACGAAAATCGTGACAGTCACACAAAGTCACAGAGCAGCGACAAGAAATAAAATGTAAAAGCCGACGTCTGTGGCTGACCGACCGTAAGACTAAAAACAGGAAAAGGCATCCTCAAGGAAACAAACGGAAACCTCCAATCGGAGGTCATCAGAGGACAGACACAGACAATGCTGAAGAAAAGCTCTAAATGGAGGGGTGAACACCACTGTCCCGAGTAAAACTTAAAACAGTATCAGCCATTTTGGCATCGTCACTTAAAACATCCGGTGAATAATGCAGGAAAATTAAAACTCCGCCGCAGAGTGGCTAAAACAGGGCATTCCTCTAAGATGTGCGCCACCGTCAGGCGGGCGCCACAGCGACACACAGGGGGGGTCCTCGCCACGAAACACATGGCCGTGGGTCAGCCATGTATGGCCAATGCGTAGGCAGCACAGGACTACGGAGTCCCAGCGGCAGGCCCGCATGGAAGAACGCCACACAGTCGTCGTCTCCTTTATATCCCTGAGTTTGTTGGATGTTGTCAGGCTACGCTACTCGGTAGAACAAATCTCACGCACTCGATGTCGCAGCACTGTCCGGAGATCAGCATCCGGGAGGCCGATCTCTACAATAGGCGCACCAATGGCCTGCTTGGCCAGCATATCAGCACGTTCGTAGCCCGGAATACTGATATGACCTGGGGACCAGAGGATCGACCGGACCTGTCAAGGGCAGATAGGGTCTCCTGAACCAATACCAGAGGAGACCGCGGATAGCACTGATCGAGGGCTCTAAGGCTGCTCAGGGAGTCACTGCAGATAATAAAGGATTCACCTGAGCAGGACCGGACGTGCTCGAGAGCGCGGGAAATTGCCACCAGCTCTGCGGTATAGGCACTGCAGCCATCCGGCAGAAAGAATTGTTCAACATGGTTGTCATGAACTTACGCAAAACCAACCCGGCTATCAACTTTCGAACCATCCGTGTAAACCAGGTCGTGTCCAGGGAAACGAGCTACGGCCGCTAAGGACTGGCGGCAGAGAGCTTCAGTTGGAACTGAGTCTTTGGGTCCACGGGCCAAGTCCAGGCAAATACACGGCCTTGGCAGGCGCCACGGAGACATATGTGTGTGGGCCCGATATAGAGATGGTAGTGGGTAAGACTCAAGTTCCCGTAGCAGCGACTGGACTCTGAAGGCGATCTATGACCCGACCTGGGCCGTCGTCATTGTTCATGGGCGACCAAGCGGGAGAAAAGAACACGGTGGTTTGGGTGGCCTGACGAGCTGTGCACGAGCGCTGCTTAGGCTGCAAGCAGATGCCGGCGGCGGATCTGCAAAGGTGGTACCCTGGCCTCAGCAAGTAAGCTGGCCACAGGGCTGGTGCGAAAGGCACCCGTCGCGATGCAAAGCCCACAGTGGTGAATGGGGTCCAGCAAGCGCAATGCCGAGGGTGATGCAGAACCACAGGCGACACATCCAAAATCTAGACGGGACTGCACCAGAGCCTTATAGAGCCGCAACATGGTGGAGCGGTCAGCACCCCAGAAAATATGGCACAGATGGCGGAGAACATTGAGGTGGCGCCAGCACTCCCGTTTTAGTTGACGGATGTGGGGGAGTCACGCCAGCCGGGAGTGAAAGACAAGCCCTAAAAAACGACGAGTGTCCACGACCTCCAATAGGTGGTCGCCGAGAGACAGTTCGGGCTGAGGGTGAACCGTTCGAAGCCGACAAAAGTGCATAACACTTGTCTTCGCAGCAGAGAACTGGAAGCCACGGGTAAGAGCTCAGGACTGCGCCTTCCTAATGACTTCCTGCAGTTTACGTTCGGCGACTTGGGTGCTGGAGGAGCTAAAATAGATACAAAAGTCGTCAGCATACAGTGAAGGGGATACTGACGACCCAACTACTGTAGCTAAGCCGTTAATGGCTACTAAAAATAAGGGGACACTCAAAACAGAGCCCAGAGGAACCCCATTTTCCTGCACATGAGAGGTACTGCGAGAGGCACCAACTTGAACACGAAAAGTACGGACAGTTTAAAAGTTTTTTAATAAAAATCGGGAGTGAGCCCCGAAGACCCCAACCAAGTAATGTGCTAAGAATGTGGTGTCGCCAGGTCGTATCATATGCTTTCTGCATATCGAAAAAGACGGCTATCAGATGTTGGCGCCTGGAAAAGGTTGTGCGAATTGCAGACTCGGGGTACACCAGGTTGTCGGTGGTGGAGCGACCCTGGCGGAACCCGCCCTGGCATGGAGCCAGTAGGCCCCGAGTCTCGAGGATCCAGCACAACCGCCTACTGACCATGCGCTCCAACAGTTTACAGAGGACATTGGTCCGGTTGATGGGCCGATAGCTATCCAAATTGACAGGGTTTTTGCCTGGTTTAATCGCCGGCATGATGATACCCTCCCGCCACTGCGAAGGGAATACCCGTCGCACCAGACGTGGTTGAAGAGCGCAAATGAACTTGCCCTGTTTGTTGGTGAACCAACACCGAGTATCATACACTTCTACAAGAATTGGGGTACCAGTCGAAGCCATGTAACACGCAGTAAGAACAATAGTTGTGTAATATCCCAAGAAAGAGAAACCGAAAAAGAGTTGTATGTTGCTAGTGTCATGAATGCAGGACCAATTCAAACAGTTTTCGAACGAACATTGCATGTGAAGGGATCAGCACGTAACTGACATTTCGAGTTTACCCCAAAAAATGCAATTCCTCACAACGGCACATAGGAGCGACTTCAAGAGGCCAAACTACACATAAACTAAACAAAAGATGAGAAGAGGTATGTCGTGTGTCCATCTCACTTGATCCAAAATGTCAGCGCGCCGTCTACCCAATATAATGTTTAACCTGCAATGTGTGAATAGTGTAAACTTACGTCTGAGGTGCTTCTGTGATTTTTTTATTTCTTTGTTCGTGTGGTGTAAGGGGGAGGGGAGAGTTGCTTTGTATAATTAGTGTAGAATTAGATGATTCCATCCAAACAGGTATGAACCACTGTTTGTTTCTACACTGTTACCACATGTAACTGTTTCCTCTTCATCTGGACCATTTGTTTGGGGATACTCACATTCATGTAGACAACAAAAGCCACTTTTACAGGGTTGCACATATGCCTTACTCGTTCGACTGGCGCTCAGGAACCATGCAGGATGGCGCAAAAGTCACTGGATCTTGGCGCTGATCTAAACAACAGGTTGAATTTATGTGTCATTGAAAATGAAAAAGAAAAAAAAACCTACAATTATTTTTTAAGGTTCATACTGTTTTCTGTCTTCAATAACACTCATTTCAAGTCGTTTTGAAAACTTGTATGTACTTTTTGCCAAATTGTGGTATCATTACAAGTCATGAAATGTATCATGTATGCAGTATTTTGATTTAGCAATTGTCTGACGCTTATGAGAATTAACAGAGTCCTTGACGGCACCCCATACCAAAAAATCCATGGGCTTGTTATCTGGTGAACGTGGACTAAATAAATGTCAATACATGCTCTTCGGCCAATCACTTTTCTTTGAAATGTTTTGTTTAGATAATCGCATATGACAGGGGCAACATTGAGAAAGTACCATCATGTTGAAAGTAAACTGCTTGAAAGTTTTCAGCACAGGCTAGAAGTTCTCGTACCACTTAACTGTGACGAATATCCCAATAGTTATCTCCTGTCACTTTTCTTCAAAATGAAAGTGGTCGAATTACGCCAAATAATGATATAGCTCCTCAAATACTCCGACCAGGTTGATTAGTTTTAGTTATCACAAAAGATGCTATTTGTAAGGACAGCAGTAACCAAAGTTAGATCTGTTAACTTAAAATTGGTCTCGTCGGATCACACAATTTCATTAATTAGTATCATGTTTCTGTTAGTCAAGCATCAATTCACAAAACTGGAGAAGTCGATCTGTGTCATCTTCAAGTAACCCATGTCGTAAACGCGGAATGTAAACTTTAAACTTCTGTTTGTGCAACATTCTTTGCACTAACCTTCATGATAAATCCAGCTCAGTTATTAATTATCTGATAGATTTTCGTTGACTATGGGTCAGAGCTAAACATGACTTCATTTCATTTTCCTCAGTTCTGGCGTTATTAGACGGACAGAACTTGGTGTATCCACAACAAATCAGTTTTCTTCAAACATATCTCTTATATCGAAAAGTTTTTCTTACGGTACTTTTGATTTAAAATGTCTTCCCTATTCATTAACAAATGTAGACCATTATTTTTATAAAATGTATTAACGTTAACATCGTGATAATTCGTAAACACGTCACACTGATCATGTTGTCAACAATTACAACTTTGATTGTTGTGATTCTTTTGTTTGTCATCGCATTGCATACCAACTTGACAAAGTGTAATTAGCAAACTTTGGTAGTAGCAAATTAACAGTTTAAACTTCCTACTGCGATACGTCTATCTGTTAACTTTTTGCTTTTAACCAACTGACCCAGAAAATTGTCATCCTGTATATCGCCCTCATATGGTCCTGTAAAGCCTACTATTTCAGTTTCCGAGAAAATGTCTCGGACTCTTTGAGAGGAATGTAGCAGTCAACATCCGTGAAGATTGGTAGGTCTATAGAAAGTAACCATCAATAAATAGCTTCAATTGGATATGGGATTCGTAAAGCAACTTAAGGTATCTGTTCCTCACCAAAGAGAGGCCATTATCAAGACGAAAAGCGGTGTTGTGAGTTGATGACTTACTGTTCCGTGTAATTTTTGGTCAGTAATCTTTTTTTTTTTTTTAATTTCTCATTAAATGTATGTAAAAAGTGGCATCTGAAATCATGTCTTGCATTAAAGTATGTTTTAAGTTTTGAAAAATGTTCGTACTTTTATAATTTATTGCTGTACGAAACTTATATTGTTTTAGTACTGTTCTCACCAATTGCACCGATTGTTAGTTTTTGTACTACACGTCCTCATAGACTCACTCAAGCATTGACATACCACAAAGGCTATAAAATGAATTTTACAGGACCCATAATCGGCGGTCGAACCTGAAAGGAAGTGTAAAGAAGACACAAGTATGATACATACAACATATCATCAACACGTTTGTAAATAACAATAATAAAGTACAAGTATAAATAGTTGTGCATCTAAAATCATGTCAGTTAAACCATCTAATACTTCAAAGTTAAATAACATAGAATGACTTACTCTAAGACTGGGTGTTAGTAGATCTATGCCAACAATAGACTCTTAACTGAACATCCATTGTTTCAGAACGTTTTTGTGTAAAAAGGAAACAATTTATTTAAAATCTTAATAAATACGCGACGACCTGCTGGAAGTGCACTAGGATCTTCTCGATTAAAGACATCCTCTTCTTCAGTCAATATTTCACAGATTAAAACCTCAGAGATATCTGTAAAGCGAGTAATAAACCAGTTGAAGAGCAGTGACAACGAGAAGGTACTTACTTGTCACAGAAACCACGGGAGTAAATGTTTGTGAGTGACGGCCTGACGGGCATAAACATGTATATTACTCCGTACAGAGGCGGTTGCAGCGCAATAAAGTGGGAAACACGTGAAAGTAAGGAACTCTGTGGCGGCGCGACACACAGGTATGCCTAATAGGGACCAGCTCTCACTCCTGCGGCGGCCGCGACGTGGCAGCACTTGACCGTCGCGCGTTAGCGGCGCTTGGTTTCATTGTCACATTAGTTTGAAATGTTTCCCCAACTTTTTCTCATTAGTTATAAATTTATGGTATTTCTAGAAAGATTGAGTCGAAAATAATCCTCGAAATAAGTACTAGGAATATTATTAGAAGCGTGTAATACCGAGACAACCGATGAAGTTCACTATCTTTGAAGAGGTTGACATCCAGTATAATTTTATTTATTGTTGCTCAGAGATTTAATGTGATACGATTTTTCAATAATAGTTGAGGCCCCGTTCAATCTTCCGACCGACTTTGTTGTATGGGAGTGGAAGCTAGGTGGATACAGGTTACCTTACTTGATATGAAAGTAGCAAGGATGATTGCAGGTTCTAGTAAATAGGTTCAATGACATGAGTGTGTCTATAACGAGGAAATCAAACTGAGAATGAACACACAGATGAATCAGAGCGAACATATGTTGGGATCGTGTTACACGCATAGGTACCAAGTAGACTCAGGAGTACAGTAGCAGTCGAAATAGACGAAGGAGAAAGTACTTGGATTCAGTCAAGATTGATTTCGAAGTAACAGACTTAAAATCATCTTGAAGGAGTTTTGTAAGCGGACTATGCTCCAGATTGAACGCTGAAAGGCACAATCAGTTTTAGATAATGATGATGATGGTACTATACATTTCAGTCTAGTAATGTATGAAGTTTCCTTTCCGCACTTAACAAAATAAAAATTAAAAGCAAATGTAGTTCTATTTCATGATGTCTACAAGTCATTTACACCAAATGTCTTAGTATAATAAAAAGAAATGAAAGGACTGAAAAGTAATTATAAATGAAGAGTAATTCTTTATTAAACCTTGGACTCTCGAGGTCAACAAAAAAGTGTACGTAGCTGATACTGTCATTAAGTAATTTCGTTACATTTTCTTTTGTGTCTCGTTATCACGTCCGACGCTTGCCGGGATTGATGATTTGATGGGGACTGACAAGTCCTTAATTCAACTAACTACTAATCAACTATCACAGAAAGGTTATTAAAATCCTAGTGTTCCTGGTTTTTAGGAGTGAATGTCTTGTGATTGGTCACGTCTATAAACTTTGTAATATCTAATTCCATTCAATACATGATATTGATAGCAGTTGCTAATATCGCAACAAAACATGCTATAAGGAAGTTGGTTCTCATGAGTTTATGTATAGATTTTGCTTGTTATTTACTGGCATATTTTAGTACATGCTGAAATTACAAGTTTCCTATTATGTTACACTGACTGCCTTGGTTTTCACCTTTGGTTACTGACTGTTTACTAATAGGTATCTCACTTTTTACTCGTTTATTCTGAGTGTTGATTTGTGGTCCTTTATTTTATTTTATTTATTTATTTTTATTTATTTTTTTATTTATTTTGCGTACAATCCATGGAAATGTTGTTGATAATGGTTACTGGCAAGCTCCAGTTGCTCATTTAGAATTTAACGGCGTGAATTATTGTTGTGAATGTATATTTGTGATCCTTATTTTTTATTAGTTTCTCCATCACTGGATGTTTGTTGTTGCCGCAACTGTGGTTCAAATTTTAATGAAATTCCAGTTCCAGTTGCATTTATTGGTGCTTTATTTAAGCCCACACTACCGGTTTCGGCCTCTACGTTAGACCATTTTCAAGTGTGACAGACCTGCATATAATGTCTTATCTGCAGTTTCTTGTAGGTGAAGACAGCTTTTCTTGCCTGGCTGGGCAGTCCAATTATTAGTTTCTCCATCACTGGATGTTTGCTGTTACCGCAACTGTAAACTGTGATTAATGTTAGAGACAGTGTGTCCATTTTAATTCATGTGAGCTGCTGTTTCTTTAAAGCATTCATGTGTTTTCGGTCTCCTGCTAAAGCTTCTCCTTGTCCGTTAAAGCTGAAACTAGCATTAATTGTTACAAATATTCTTATAAACTCCACAATATTCAATATCTACTCTGTTGGTTTTGGTGTTGCAAATGGTTGAGTTTTAGGTTGTTGTTGACGCGGAATATTACATGAACTCCTGTTTCTCAGAAAAACCGGGTGTGAGATTTTACCTTGGAAGGAAAGAATCTTTATTACAAGATACCGAGAGTACGATGGTATGTATGCAATATATGTCCTTTTTGCAACGCAGTAGTGTTTATGTCTTGAAGACAATCCAGAAGAACACTAAGAAGAATGTTCGCCATCCAACAGGACTTTGATAAGTTAACACAAATTTTTCATTTTATGCGTAAGTAAATACAAGCAAGTATATATGTTTTTTCATCATAGAAACAAATTATAAGTGGCACCAAAGAACTTCTGAATATTGTTGTGCACTAAAGACTCAGATAACATGCTGCTGATGAAAAGAAACATGTATATAAAAATGTAGCCAACTTACGATGGGCAAGCTTGCCAATTAGAATACATATGTGGCTGTTTGACTTATTCACCAATTCTAAACGGCCGCGGAGTATACAGTACCGAATATGGATATAAAATAAGATTCTATCCATAAAATTTATTAAAGAATGTATAAAATGAAAAATCATGGTGGCCTGTATTTTGCAAATATTTCGGACAACAATTACAAAAATATAAATAATAAACAAATTTAATTACTCATATTAAATATTATTGTTATTATTATTATCATTATTATTATTACTATATAATTAAATTTGTATCACTTTATTACATATCATATATATTATTTTTACGCATTTAATTTTAGATTATTAACTTTCTCCGAAATATTTTCAAAAATCATGAAACTATAGGAGCATTTAAAGTGGGTCGTAAAACATGTCATCGTGACTTCATTGTTCCGTTTCCTCTAATCCAGTGTTTTTCAACCTTTTCGAATATGCGACACCCTTCCAAGTGAATATATTCTGATTACCCTTGGCAAACAAAAATATTGTAGCGACCACCTACCTCCTCTCGCCCTCACGAACCGTAACAAAATATGTTATCTCAGAGGAAACGAATTTTATCTTACTATAGGCCTATACTTGTAACGTCGGACAATTGTAGAATTTTGGAACACTGTTATGTTTGAGTATAATGACTTTTCTGGAGACTAGAAATCTACTCTGTAGGAATTAGCATGGGTCGATCGTGTGAAACCCAGCTCGGGCTATTCTTGCACGAGACTCAGAGGGTCGTAGACACGGGTTCCCAGGTAGATGTCGTGTTTCTTGAATTCCGCAAGTCGTTTGATGCAGTTTCCCACAGTCGTTTAATGAACAAAGTAAGAGCATATAGACTATCAGATCAATTGTGTGATTGGACCGAACAGTTTCTAGATAACAGAACACAGTATGTCATACTCAATGGAGAGAATTCTTCCGAAGTAAGAGTGATGTCAGGTGTGCCACAGGGATGAGTCGTGGGACCGTTGCTATTCACAATGTATATGAATTACCTTGTGGATTACATCAGAAGTTCACTGAGGCTTTTTGCGGATGATGCTGTAGTATATCGAGAGGTTGTAACAATAGAAAATTGTATTAAATGTAGGAGGGTGTGCAATGAATTGGCACATGGTTCAGGGAATGGCAATTGAATCTCAATGTAGACAATTGTAATGTGCTACGAATAGATAGAAAGATCCTTTATAATTTAGCTACACTATAGTAGGCCAGCAACTGGTAGCAGTTAACTCCATAAATTATCTGGGAGTAGGCTTTAGAAGATTTAAAATGCAACGACCATATAAAATTAATCGTCGGTAAAGCAGATGCGGGACTTAGATTCATTGGAAGAATCCCAAGGAAATGCAGTCAGAAAACAAAGGAAATAGGTTACAGTACACTTGTTTGCCCACTGCTTGAATACTGCTCACCGGTGTGGGATCTGTACCAGGTGGGGTTGATAGAGGAAGTAGAAAAGATCCAACTGAGAGCAGCGCGCCTCGTTACAGAATCATTTGGTATCGTGAAAGCGTTACGGAGATGATCGATACACTCCTGTGGAAGACTGAAGGAGAGACGCTCTGACGCTCGGTACGGGTCGATATCATATATTTACCAAGGAGTCAAGCAGTATATTGCTCCCTCGTATGTATATCTTGCGAAGAGATCATGAAGATAAAATCAGAGAGATTAGAGCCCACACAGAGGCATACTGACAATCTATCCTTCCGCGAACAATGCTAGACTGGAATAGGAGGGAGCACCGATAGTGCTACTCAAGATACCCTTCGCTACACACCATCAGGTGCCTTGCGGAGTATGGATGTAGATGTGGATGACGCTGCTGTCGAGTTGTCCTGCAGCCGGTGTGTTGTGCCCTGTTGGCAGGCGGCGGCGACCCTGCGGGCCGGACGGGCACGGTGGTGGGGTGGGGCCGCACGGCGGAGGGCGGCGCGCTGGCGTCCGTGGTGCAGGAGGCGCAGGTGCCCATCCTCAGCCTGCAGCAGTGCCGCGGCTCCAGGTACACGCCCGCCAGGATCACCGACAACATGATCTGCGCCGGCCAGGGCTCCAAGGACTCCTGCCAGGTACGTAGCGCCACACCCTCCTGGTTGTGATCTTCATTACGAAAACTTGCATCGAGGAATTCTCCACAACTCTTTCTCCCGAACTCTTTGCATAAATTCTGCTGCTTACATCCACTTTTATCTCGATCTTAGCCGATCGGGCTGCCAAAGAGGGTTGCGGGGCACGTGCCCGATTCCCTTACAAAATCATCATCATCAATTGTTTTCCACCTTGCGGCAGGTCTTGTCATGGGTTGATCCTCTTCTTGTCATGGGTTGATCCTCTTCGACTTTTCTCTGTCCAAAGCCAATCTTTTCATTTCTTCATATTTATTTCCTTGGATGTTGTCCAGCATTTGATATCTTGGCTTTCCTCTTCCTCTTTTTCCTTTCACCATTCCTTCTATTCCTTCCTTCAGTAAACAGTCCCTCCTCAAACAATGTCCAATCCATATACATGTGGCGTCTGTTGCGAGAGAACAGACGTCACTTCTGATCCTGCAGTTGTTATTATTTAATATTCATAGAATATATGACATCAACTGCGATTGGGCAAAGCTGAAAATGTGTACCCAGCCGGGATTCGAACCCGGGTCTCCTGCTTTCTAGGCAGTTGCGCTGACCCCTTACACTACTGGGGACACAGTGATCACTGCACCTGCAAGGACTACCTAAGCACGCCTCCCGTCAGATACAAATTCCCAGCTTCGCCCTGCCCACAGTACTCGAACTCGTAGTTTAACTAATTCCCGTAAGAGTAAGAGCTTCAAACTTTCCCCACCCCTCCCCACTAACGATAGGATCATTGCCCGTCACCGGCATATTATATATATACATGTGGCGTCTGTTGCGAGAGAACAGACGTCACTTCTGATCCTGCAGTTGTTATTATTTAATATTCATAGAATATATGACATCAACTGCAGGGCGAAGCTGGGAATTTGTATCTGACGGGAGGCGTAGTCCTTGCAGGTGCGGTGTCCCCAGTGGTGTAGGGGTCAGCGCAACTGCCTACAAAGCAGGAGACCCGGGATCGAATCCCGGCTGGGTACACATTTTCAGCTTTGCCCAATCGCAGTTGATGTCATATATTCTATGAATATTAATGTCCAATCCAATTTCGTTTTCTTTTCCTAATGACTTCCAGCATGTTTCTTTCTTCTCCAACTCTTCGTAATACTTCCTCATTGCTTATTCGGTCTTCCCATTTCACTTGGTCCATTCTCCTCCATATCCACATCTCTAATGCCTCCAATCTTCTTTCATCTTCCTTTCTCAACGTCCAGATCTCCACACCATACAGCACAACACTCCAGATATAACACTTGGAAAGTCTTTTCCTCAGATCTTTCTTTAATGGTCCGCAAAGTAATCTCTGTTTCCTTTTAAATGGCACTTCTTTATTGACGCTGCAGTCCCTGCAGTTGTGGGAGGAGGAATGGCTCTCACAATCGCCTTCTAATGAAATTGCGTGCTTATAGAATATCGCCCCCGTTATGCCATTGGATTCGCGATTTCCTATCAGAAAGGACACAGTTCATGGTCATTGACGGTAAGTCATCGAGTAAAACAGAAGTGATATCTGGCGTTTCCTAGGGAAGCGTTATAGGTCCCCTATTCTTCCTGGTGTTTATAAACGATTTAGGAGACAATCTGAATAGCTCCCTTAGACAGTTCGTGGATGATGCTGTCGTTTATCGGTCAGTGAATTCAACAGAGGATCAAAAGCAACTGCAAAGCGATTTAGACAAAATTTCTACATGGTGCGAAAATTGAAAAATGACACTAAATAAAGAAAAGAGTGAAGTAATACACATGACCACTAAAAGAAATCCGATGACCTTCAATTACACGATAAATCAGTGAAACCTTAAGGTCGCAAATTTTACCAAATACCTATGAGTTACAATTACGAACAACATAGACTGGAGAGAACACACAGAAATATTGTGGGGAAGGCGAACCAAATGTTCCGTTTCATTGGCAGAACGCTTCGAAGATGCAACAGCTTCACCAAAGAGACTACCTACATCACACTTGTGCGTCCTCTCCTGCAGTACCGTTGCTCATTGTGGGACCCTCACCAGGTGGTACTGACGGGAAACATTGAGAAGGTTCAGAGACAGCAAAGGACTTGGAGTAGCAATTACACGGAATGTATAGTGTCTTGAAAGGAAGGTAGAAGATAAACAGTAACAAGAGTAAAACGTGGGTAATGGAATGTAGTGCCAGAAAATCAGGCGATTCTGAAGGAATTACATTAGGTATTGAGACAATAAAAGATGAGTTTTGTTATTTGAGTAGCAAGATAACTTCTGATGGCCGAAGTAAAGGAGATATAAAATGCAGAATGTCTATGGGAAGAAAAGAGCTTTTTTTTTTATTTTGCCTATTAGTTTAAATGTTTGGAAGTCCATTCTGAAAGCATTTCTCTGGAGTTTAGTAATGAATGAGAGATGATAGAAGCTTTTGAAATGCGTGTACAGGCGAATGATAAAGATTAGATGGGTAGATCACGTAACTAATTTGGAGGTGCTCAACAGAATTGGGGAGAAAAGGAGTTTCTGGCATATCCTGACTAAGAGAAGGTATAGGTTCGAGGGACACATTCAAAGACATCAAGGAATCGTCAACTTAGCATTACAAGGAAGTGCGTGGGGTAAAAAAAATTGTAGAGGGAGACCGAGGTACGAATACACTAAGCAGATTCAAAAGGATGTAGGTTGCCGTGCGTATAATCAGATGATGAGGCTTGCACAGAACAGGGTAGCGTGGAGAGATGTATCAAACCAGGCCGCGGACTGAAGAACACAATAAAAACAACTAGTATTAATGGCTAACACACCGACTACTTTGTTTTGCACTCTTCTACGGCATAGCAACATTCGAATTATGTAAGTTTAATCCATTTCCTTGTATAATTGATATAAGATGTCGGGGCTTCAGTTTTTGTGGTCACGTTTAACATTATGATACACACGAAACGTTCTCGTGTAACGATAAATCCATTAGTGAAACTGAAAAAAGACAGAAATCCAAACACACAGGCAGAACAGCATGTAACTTTATATGCGTATGGAATAGAGAGGCCGGCTGCGGTGGCCGCAGGGACTGAGGCGCTTCAGTCACGGTCTGCACGGCCACTATGGTCGGGGGTTCGAATCCCCCCTCGGGCATGGATATTTGTGCCGTCCTTAGTCTTAGTTAGTTCATAAGTAGTTTGTAAGTTTAGGGGCTGATGACCCCGTAGTTAGGTCCCATAGATTATAAAAACATTTGAACATTTTTGGAATAGAGAGAGGTAGAGAGATAGATGAGAGCAGATAAAAGACCACTACCACCTTCCCCTTCGCATATAGATTCAATATACACTAATCAAAACAATTAGGCATAAAGGTGATATATATATATATATATATATATATATATATATATATATATATATATATATATATATAGCCTCGTATTTTATTCAAATTTTGATTGTGTGATATAGTACGATATTTTGCTGTTCAACTCTTAACTTGGGGTTTACGTGGCGTTTACTTAGAGCGAGGCACCATGAGGCTACCGTAATAGTGAAAAAGTCATTCTCGTTGCCCTCTAATATGGTGTGAGATCACCTCAAACGGCGTTATATGGACAATAAGAAATTATCAATCAGCTCTTGAGGCATATTTGGCCATTTTTCCATGAATGCAATTCCGAGCTCTGCAACCGTTGTGGAAGGTGCTGGTCTGGCTGCAACGCGCCTGCCAAGTGCATCCCAGACTTCTCAATTGGGTTTAAGTCCGGTGAACAAACCGGCCGCTCAGTTCACTCAGTTCCTTCGACTTCAAGCAAGTTGTCCACCAGTACACATCTGTGAGGACGAGCGTTATCGTCCGCTAGAAGGACCCATCTCCTATAGCACAACAAAAGGTCGAAGGATCTCGTCTCTATACCTCTGAGCAGTCAAAGCGCCACTCTGAACGACATAGACGTCCGTTCGTCCGCAATACTGACTCTTACCCACACCATTCGTCACCACCATGATGTGGTAATGTTTCCTGCACATAAGCAGGATTGTTCAGAGTTCGACGTTATTTCCAGATGAAGCAACAACGCTTGTCCTGTTGAAGAATAAATCTGGACTCATCCGCTATGACTCCAATCCTGATTTCCCTCTGCTCAGTTTTTGCGGGCTAAACGGTGTCGTGGTTTTAATGGTACATAAACCATAGGCCACATTTATGAAGGCGATTTCGAACTGTTTGTGTTGATAGTGTGTATCCTGATGCTGCCTAGAGGGTGCATTGCATCTGAGTTACATTCAGCCTCCTGTCTCAACAAGCTGTTAACCGGAGATAATGGTTGTGTCTTGCTTTTGTTACACGTGGACGACCTTGGCCTTGCCTCTTTTTAACGCTTCCTGTTGTCTGGTCCTGGAAATTACACTTTCGGACACTCCATTAGCTGCAGCTACCTCCATTTCTGTCTGTCCCGCTTGCAACTTTCCTATGGCTCTCCATGCCATAGCTTCGGGTAAGTCACGTTGTTGTTACATTACATTACACTATCTGAACGCAATTGCTTGTGTAATTCGTTTGGTAAAGTAAAGACAAGTCAACACCGACCCCTTCTCCAGAAACTCTAGGTTGTTACCACTATCTCGGTTATCGTGATGTTGTTGTCTTCACTCCGCAGAACCTTCAAAAAGACGAATCATTTTAGTTCATGCTGACAATTATAATACTTCATAGCCTAGTTATCTTAACTGATTCCGTGATTGGTTTGACCAGTGTATATCTTATATACACCGAAAAATTCGTCTCCCAAAGCTTCAATTTTTCTCGTTAGTTTGGAATACATCTAAGCACTAATTCAACATACATCTGACCAAACCTTCATCCAAGCCTTATATATACTTCTGCAAGTTTAAATAACGACCGCTGGAATGGCAGCTGCAACTATGAACCAACTTCCCTCAGCAGAGGATCGAAAGGCATTCATTGCGGTCAGAGGGGATGCGACACTACTTACCTGGTGCCAACGTTCCACCTGTATCTACCAACAGCCTTATCTCTTTCATCCCATTTTGTAATCAGCTCAATAAAGTCACGTGGTCTTCCATCATATGTAGTTTCACCCACTTTGAACCACTCCTTCTGGGTGCTTCATTTATTTATTTATTTATTTTTATTTATTATTAGATAGTCTACATCTTGACTACAATATATTGTGAACTAACGTAACTGGGATGGGTATATGAAAATAGTGTTTAATGCACGGCGCTCTTTCCCTTCTAACACGTCCTCTCGGCTGGACAGTGCCCCGAGACTTATAATGAGAAATGTTTAAAACATCTTCAAAAACTGCCTCACGAATCTGCGGATTTGCCTATACCGCATTATTGTTTAACTTAAGAGTTCATGTATGGTATCTAAATAGTGGACAAGTTGCTCAGCACTGTTCTGCAAACGCTCTTGCTGATAATCAGCGGCCGCGGTGGAGGGGCCGAGCGTTGTAAGGTGCCTTGCAGCGGATCGCGCGGTTGCCCGCCGTCGAAGTTCGAGTCTTCCATGGGCATGGGTGTTCGTGTTATCCTTAGCATAAGTTAGTTTAAGTTAGTTTAAGTATTTTGTAAGCCTAAGGACTGATGACCATACCAGTTTGGTCCAACAGGTTTACAAACATTTGAACATTTTTTATCATTAGCGCAATCTCGCACAAACTTCCTAGAAAAATAATGTTCAAGTACATATTTAGATATCCTTTGAAATCACGTAAGGCATGATCGTACCTCGAAGAGTTCTTTCCCAACTTAGTGAACTGTAAAACGCATTTAATGCGCTGTGGTCACTACAAACCACAGTTTCCGTTCATAACAGGTCTCATTTTACTATATTGCCATCTAACTGCAACGTGCACTAAAAAAACTTAAGAGTACACTGAATTTTTGTTAATTATCAGCATCCAACTACACTTAAGTTTGTTGACCGGTGTCCAACTTCAGATATATATTGGTAGCCTTATATGTTCGGTGTGAATTCTTCAGTCTGAAGAAGGTCACTAAATACTAGAAACCGGTCAATAAAACTAAGTGCAACTGGTTGCTGCTATTTTGAAAAGCAAACAAAAAAATGACTGATGCTATGATAGACAAAATACGAAATTTTATTTTTTTGTTGACAGGGGGACAGTGGAGGCCCGCTGCTAGTGACCAGAACGGATGATCGTCATGAATTAGTTGGTAAGTTACGAAGAATATTTTGAGCGTATAAATACATAAATAAATGAAGACTAGACAATTACAGTTTTTTTACTTCATATGAAATATGCAGTTGGTAATGTCTTCCTTTGAAATCTCAAAAAGTTTACATCACTATAAATAAGAAATGTAATAGTTACACTTCTACATCTACATCGATACTCTGCAAATCACATTTAAGTGCCTGGCAGAGGGTTCATTAACCACCTTCATAACTTTTCTCTACCGTTCCATTCTCTAATAGCGCGCGGGAAGAAAGAACACCTAAATCGTTCCGTTTTCGATCTGATTTCTCTTATTTTATTGGGATGGTCATGTCTCCCTAAGTAGGTGGGTGCTAGCAAAATATTTTCACATTCAGAACTAAAAGTCGGTGATTGAAACTTCGCAAACAGATCACGCCGCAATGAATAACGTCTTTCTTTTAATGATTTCCACCCCAATTCGTGCAACATTTCCGTGACGCTTTCCCCCCCGTAATACGAATAGATTCACTGTTTGCCGACTTATATTTGAACAAAACAGTGTTACTTAGCTTTGCGTCGCGGTGGAGTGGCCGAGGGTTCTAAGGCGCCTTGCTGCGGTGCGTTCGGTTGCTCGCCGTCGAAGGTTCGAGTGTGTGTGTGTGTGTGTGTGTGTGTGTGTTTTGTCCTTAGGTTAGTTTAAGTAGTCTGTAAGCCCACGAACTGAAGGGCAAAGAACTCCCATAGATTTACGAACATTTGAACCTTAGTTGTGTTAAGGGTTTGCCAAATCAAATAGAAACCACAGAAGAAACAACTTTTTTTTTTTAAAGTAGTGAAGATGTCTAACACAGTGAAAGTTGGCCACTGGAGATTTTCGTGGAGGAGCGTGTGAAATCACTATAAATGTTTTACCATCAAGACATTTGGAGCCCATAGCTACACATTGTTCTAATTTTATTTATCTGTCACTAATTTCGGGCTCGAGATGCTATTCTCAAGCTTTCAGGCAGGGATTCGTCATCTCTAATAATTACACACAAAATAATCTTGGTTCTTCCTGCTGTAAGTCTTTTATATGTGGCAACTATTTTCAACTGAATTACAATACGCTTTTAGTGAGCAACTAACAGAGGACGATAACGTGCCAAGCGGGATGTACAACAGCTTCTCTCTTTCATTTCTATACTAGTACTCACAGAAATCTAACGACATACGAATATTTGTGTTAGGCTGGTGCATTCCATATTGTCGCAAATAGTCGTCTTAACGACTGGGTTGTCTGAGATCGACCGACTTAAACTTTCATTGTTACTGGTTTTTTCACCTATTATTAATATGTACTGCTATAGTTTCGCTTCACTGATCCTTCTGAAATGCTGAATATTTTAAATAAACTGACGGTGTTGACTCTCTTCCCCGACAATAAGACTGTCGGTAAAGGATGATTTGGGTGTGCACAAGACAGGAGTGTACAGCACACATTATGTGATGCACCTATCATATAGAAATCCGCACCAGCGCCACCAGCACATAAGTTTGGAACTTGTTACACGACAGATTTAATGTGTAAAACTCTGCACAAGCGCTCCAAGGTACCGCTCATTACTCGCGGCATTTCGCTGACTTCCGTAATAGTTCGGGCTTAGTGTGCATCCGTACAGTAGGTAAGATCGATAGCCATCTTCACTTTAAAATGTGTGTGTTTGTGTGTGTGTGTGTGTGTGTGTGTGTGTGTGTGTGTGTCTGTGTGTGTGTGTGTGTGTGTGTGTGTCTGTGTGTGTGCGTGGTATCTATTCTTTCGGATGTCTTGAAACACCTCAAAACCGTCGGGAGTGTTGGAAAGCTAAAAGTGGGGGCAATTATCTCCGACAAGCTTAACATACCGTGGGCATACTATGGCACCAACTATTGGAGCCAATCCATACCAGGAAAATGAGACACAAGCTGGTTAAACGCACACCTTCCTGTCAGGCGGGATCCAACAGTTCATGTATTCTGCGCCTCACACGGCTAAGTCTCATAATTTTATTGATGAAGAGACACGCCATAAAAATATGAAGATTCATATTGTGGTGTCGCACAAGTACAAAGTGCGCGCCACCTACTTTCGCCGCGCGCCGCCATGCACGCACGGCGCGGAGTTCTTACGACAGCCACGAGCGCCCTCTGCGACAACGCCGCTCGTGGCCATCACTGAACGACATCGTTCACTTCGGACTGAGGTAGGAACCAGCTAACACTTCGTAATCAGATAGGCACCACTGAAGACTTGGCTATCGGATAGGCACTAGGCTGACCTTTAACTCAACTATATATCAGCATTCTGCAGTACTATGTAAAAGTTAAGTATTGTATAAATTCTGTGCAATATATATCTCGTTCTAATTTACTCTAGTGTTTCTAGTTTCTGGCTGCTCCCCTCCGTACCTGCACCAGCGTGCTACCTTTATTCCTGTGTCGGTCTCATTCCTCTCGGCCGCCGACACCTACGACGGAAACGAGACACAAAAGCGGCGACGAGGCTGGGACACAAAACATATCTTGCCTCCTATCGGCTTGTTTTAATTGAAAATGTAATTCCTCCTACAGTGTCAGTTTCCACCACTCATCCAGTGTCAATCCCTGGTGACTGGCGACAAATGCAATCTGTTGTGTCAGATGACGTGTTAGAAAGTGCACCTGTGTGCGGAGCCGGCATCCGTGCCCCATGGAATCCAAGTGTCTACGGATTGTCTACTTCGAGTCCTATGTAGCACGTCCTGGTTTTAGAAGGTTGAATGTGTGGAGCCGAATTCCTGCACCAATTCCGTAATCTAAATTACCGTCCATCGCGTACTGATCACAAACGTCGTTCGCGCAGAGTAAGCTCATAACGACGTTACGTTTTATACAATCACTTGCACTACTAGCTCTTACCAGCAGGTCTCTCATACATCTTCATGTGACAAAAAAAGGGAGTTTGGGGCGCAAACGCCGTGCGGGAGTAGCCGAGCGTTCTTGAGCGCCACGTTACGGATCGCGCGGCCACCCACGTCGGAGGTTCGAAACCACCCTCGGGCATGGATGTGTGTGTTGTCCTTCCGTTAGTTTAAATTAGTTTAAGTAATTTGTAAGTCTAGGGACTGATGACCAACGTATTTAGGTCACATAGGATTACAAACATTTGAACATTTTGGAGCGCAAACAACACACGTGCACCATCCCGTGGCATTTGTGAAGTCAGTGGACTGATACATGCCGCGATGGTGTGGCCGAGCGCTCTAAGGTTCAAAATCAAATGTTTGTAAATCTATCGGACCAAACTGTGTGGTCATCATTCCGTAGCTTACAAACTAGTTAAACCTAGGTAAACTAACCTACGGACAAACACACACACACACACACACACACACCCATGCCCCAGGGAGGACTCGAACCTCCACGGGGAGCAACCGCGCGCTCCGCAGCGAGACGCTTTAGACCGCTCGGCTACTCCACCGCGGCTCGCGAGGGTGCTTGCAGTCGGAAATTCGAGTCCTTCCTCGGGAATGTGTGTTTGATGCATTTAAGGGTGGAGGAAGAAGAGGCGGAAGGCGAATCTAGTAAGTAGGAATAATCAATGACTTCGCTGGCCTGCGCACTGACTGACAATCTGAGTTCACTCTTCATCACACCTATAGACTATTGAGACTATTTAACATTTCTTCTGTGGTAAAAGACGCTGAATCCTTGAATAGCGATTAGTGATTATAGCTTTCAACTGTCTTGTTTCGAGGGTATGGTCCGTTACTTCAAACTGATAATTTACCCTCTCCGCCATCCCAGAAAGCTTGCAACATCTCGTATTCACTCTAAGTAACTTACATTATTTCATACTTACCACGTCATAGCAATATCTGGAACATAAATATAATTTTTAAATCATTTTAAGTTCAACGTTGAACTCAATCAAATTAACAGTCCAGATCGCAGACTTCTTTTTTTGTTTTATAACCTGTGTCGATCAACTCAGACCATCTTCAGACATAGGCCACTGTAAAACAACACAGATATTTTGAGGGACATGTACAATAACAGTTAACATGTTCTAAAGGCATATCTAAAACAGCAATAAACTTTATAGCGAGGATGGTAGGCGGTAGCGGTGAATGGAACATGCCGCAGAAACGTCAACTACTGATAAGTATAGAAGGCAATGGGTGTAGTACTGGATGCTCGGCCCACCACTCATCTTGTAATGTCAGTATCAACCAATCACACTTACAGTATGTCAAAAGTCGTCATCAGCATCTTCCTTTCAAGTATTAGGCTGTTACCTGTTTCGCACTTACAATCATTCCCATCTTTTCTGTGGTCTTCCAATATCTCTTTTACTATTTGCTTGTATTCCATGACTTCTGGAGGATTCTGTGTTCTGGCATTCTAAGAAGGTTTTGACTCCAGTTTTCTCGACGTTGTTGGAGTTTCTCGTTCATGTTGAATATATGTAATTCTTTTCTGATGTCGTGATTCCTGATCATGTCTGTTCTTGTGCAGCCCTTTGTCTTTCACAGGAACCTCGTCTATGCACTTTGGATTTTTTTTATTTTCCTTTTGCAGTAACGCAGCTTTCGATCCCGTAGGATAATACTAAAACTGCCATTACTTTATGGAATTTTAAAATGGTCTCTTTTTGTTCTTTATGGCCAAACATCCTGCTTACGGTACCACAGGCAGCCTGGAATTTGTGTATTTTATATTCATTGTCAGAATCAAAATCGAAACTTATATCACAGCCTAAATATGAAACATGAGAAATTTGTTCTAAACGTGAATGATTCAAAACAATATTTGATCTGAACGGGTATTTTCCTCAGAAATCCATTATTTTAGTTTTATTACATTATTTAGTTTTATTAGATTATTGAGTTTTATTGCATTATATGTGAAGTTAAAACAAGATATATGTTAAAGAGTGGATCAAAATTACTCGACAAAGTTTCCTAATCTCAAATAATATAGTAGTTCGCTGAGTATATTTTAGATATTGCATGAAACTTTATGAAAAAGTGTAGATGCTGAGATTTCCCTCTATGGATGTTAAATAAAAATTTTGTATACGTTATTCCAAAGTTTGTTGGCCTGTTGTAGCAATAGTGAATCCATATTTGAATTGAAAAGCAGTCTCTGTTGCGATTGTAATGTTTATTATTTTCAACGCGTTTCACGCTTTTGGCGCGTCATCAGAACACTGTAACAGGGAAAATGTACAAAATATGTTACTTTTAATACCGCAGACCTAACCACTACAATAACAACAGGAAACTATGAATTCGGGGCCTTAACATACCGCAGAAACAACTGGAGGGAATTCGTTGGTATTAAAACACGATGATCAGCATTTTGGCCTAAATAAAATCCGAAGATATAATCAATCCAAAAGCATCAACAAGTGTTAAAGAGGTGGGGCAAAAATTCCCACAACGGAAGTAAGAGAATTAAAAACAATCGTGAAGTGAATGGACAGTGGTAAGTAGATCGGCTGTCGAGATGTACAACTTACCACATCAGCAGCGTTGTGTTGGATAGGTCTGCGATCACAGAATGAATATAGGTAGATCACATGAGCATTTGTTACTGCGATGACAGCTGATAGGTGACGAGAGGAACCGGAATATAGCAAATATTCTTATTGTTATTCGTCACTCTTAACTATCCCCCAATCTTAATAAACCTCTCCCCCTCCTTCGTCACCAAATTGTCGTGTTCGCTTAAGTTTGAATCTGTAACTTAACCATCACCCAGCTCACACCACTTCATTTATTCTAGATTTTAACCATATTTGTTTTTTAGTGTTCTGTGACTGGATACATGTGTAATTAATATTCATATAGGGGCTGTATAATTTTTATGTTTGTTTTACTAACATAAATTATCAATATTACTGTCATACATTCTGATTTACAAGTATTTTTATGCTTCATCACTACTAACCATTGTTATCACTTCCATCCTTTAATAATTTGCAATCATGTTCGTCGATTTTATCATTCACATTTAACCGCTCACATTTTAGTTCCGCATGTCGGCGTTCTATCAGCGCCGTCTTGCGGCGTTTGCTATATTCCGGTTCCTCTCATCACATGAGTATTAGCTGTCATCGCAGTAACAAATGCTCATGTGATCTACCTGTATTCATTCTGTGATCGCGGATCTACCCAATGCAACGCTGCTGATGTAAGTTATACATCTCGACAACCCCTCTGCTTACCACTGTCCATTCACTTCATAATTGTTTTTAATTCTCTAACTTTCTTTTCACGTATATTTACCCCACATTTTTAACACTTATCGATGCTTTTGTATTGACTATATCCTCGGATTTTATCTGATCCAAGATGCTGATCATCGAGTGTTTCAATACCAACTAATGCCATCCAGGTATGTTAAGGCCCAGAATTCATTGTTTCCTGTTGTTATTTTAGTAGATAGGTCCGCGGCATCAAACTGATGCATTTTGTATAGATTGTATACATTTTTAGTAGATTACTTTCTTACTTACGTCAGGATTGGCCCCAAAATATTTAGTTTCTGTATAATTGACGAAAATATCTGCTATTGTACCTGCCATGGAGCTACCCATAGCAAGGCCATCTTTTTGAAAGTAAATTTTCTCGTTAAATGAGAAATAATTGAACGGTAAAGGCTATTCTAATAGTTTAATGAACTCAGGGATTTCTTCTATGGTCGTGATTTTGTTTCTTGTATGTTGATATTTAATAATAATTAAACTTTTGTTATAGAGATGTTGGTATATAGATCAGTAGTATCTAGTGATGCAAATTTTGTACCATGTGGTATGTTAATATTATAAATTTGTTTAGCCAATTGACAAGTATTCGTGACACTACAGTTCTCTTCAAAAACGTAAAAGTTTTCAAGGTCTTCGATTAGTCTTTTTAATTAGTCTGAAATTTAGGGGTTGGATCTTTAATGACTTCCGTGATGTTGTTTTAATTAAATAATTGCAACGTTTTAGTAATGTAGCATTGTTCCTATACAATGATTATGGTACATCCTTCATCAGCCTTATTAGCATTATTAGTTGCCAGTTTTTCATTAATTGCTTGAACTATTTTTGTTTCATTAGCTATTCTATATTTCTTATTGTTTTTGTCTTTGAGAATAAGGTTTTTAGTTTTAAGAGCTATTTGACAAGATTCGGAGTTGCTCCTCTTTCCTAATTTCGCAGTAATCTTGACATCAGCTATTGGTCGTTTAAAATTGTTGTAATTAAGAGGTAGGGTCAAATTGAATTTTAGGTGTTTATTCATTATTGAATTCTCAGAATGTGTAAATTTTATTTTAGGTAAAACAAATAATGTGACAGTGAAAGATAAATGTAAATACACTACTATGATATACCTAGGTAACATCTCTAACAAAATCAATAAAGTGTTCAAAACCATTGGATTGTTCCCTGGCTTTTTCAACTAAAATTTCACTACAAGATAAGCGAAGGCACAATACAGGCAATCACAATCATATAAAATATTATATGCGATCTTGACTGTTCAATTATTATATTTAAATATAAATTAAGAAACCCTGAGACGGTTTTTCGCCTCGAATATGTCCAAAACATTAAAGAGAAACGTGAAGCAATGAATTAAAATTTGTGATGCGGCCGTGAATCGAATCCGGACCTCCATGCTTACTAGGCAAACGTCTTACCGTTAGAGCACCGCACCACTAGCGATTAAGGCGCCTCGGAATAGTGTAAGTACGACTTCCCTCCACGTCAGAAACTTTATTTATTATAGTGACAATTATCTATGGAACACAGAAGCTGAATTAAAGTTTGTGACGTGGAGGGAAGTCGTACCTAGACTTTTCCGAGGCGCCTTAATCGTTAGTGGTGCGGTGGTGTAACGGTAAGACGCCTGCCTAGTAAGCATCGAGGTTCGGGTTCGATTCCCGCCCGCTCACAAATTTTAATTCATTGCTTCATGTTTATCTTTAATTATCATATTATTCAAAATTTTAGATAGCTACTATTTTCCTAGAAACAATGTATATCTATAAATGTGAATGTCTGTTCGGTGTATGTTTATCACGTCTGAACCACAGGACATAAAGAGCTAAAAATTTGTACAGTTACTAATGTCTACCAGGGGAAGGTTTTAGGCACGGTTTTATGGTGATCGGATAGCTATTTATCTATATATATATTAATGTGAGTGTCTGTTCGGTGTGCCGCAGTGGAGTAGCCGAGCGGTCTAAAGCACCTCGCTGCGGAGCGCGCGGTTGCTCGCCGTGGAGGTTCGAGTCCTCCCTAGGGCATGGGTGTGCGTGTTTGTCCGTAGGTTAGTTTACCTAGTTTTAAGTAGTTTGTAAGCTACAGACTGATGACCACGCAGTTTGGTACGATAGATTTACAGACATTTTAATTTTGAACTTGTTCGGTGTACGCTTATCACGTCCGAACGACAAGACGCAGAGACTTAAATTTTTGTACAGTTACTAATTTATATCTGAGGAAGGTTTTAGGCACGGTTTTATAGCGATCTGATAGATAGTAATTTGAAGAATAGAACGCGAAATGCGGAACAATAATTACTCTTTGAAAATTATATTTACTCTTTGAAAATTGTTTTATAGGTTGCATTGTTGCTTGAGGGTTGATAATAATAAAAGGGTGGAGTATATTAGGATGGAAAGTTATCGGTGTATATAAAATTCTACGTGTGTGTGTGTTAATATTTCGTTCTGCAGCGAAAACTACAGAATGCAGACGAATGGTCTGTGTGTAATTGTTGTCCGAAGTCTCAAGTTGTACACCATAGCAGTTCCATGCCGATATCTATAAGGGGGTGGAAGATACGGTGGTTGAAAGTCGTCAAATTATTTTAAAAAATCGGACTGAAGGCCAGCGATGACATTTGCGACTCTATAGCAAGAAGGTTACATAACAGCGAAACGTGATGACGATTTGACGTTTCGCGCATTACATCAAGTGATCGATCTGTGATATTGTTACAATCCTTATTGTTGAATTTCGTGATTGGATTCTTCGAAACGAGTGCATTTTTACGTGTGATTTCTTATATGTTGTCTGATAAATGTAACATGTTTTTAGAAAACAGGAGATGGACAGAGAGAGAGTGGATAGGAAAAATACTAACTCAGGGCTCGAATAGATAAATACCCGGGCAACGCCGGGTTTTCAGCTAGTAGAGAATAATCACAATAAGAATTAATGCATTCATTATTTGAGAAATTGTTTATACGTTACTTACAAGCTGTTGCTGTCACTGTGTCTGTTGCAGGCGTGGTGTCGTGGGGTGTGGGCTGCGGGCGGCCCGGCTACCCCGGCGTGTACACGCGGGTGTCTCGCTACCTGGACTGGGTGCGCGCCAACATGAGGGACACCTGCGACTGCAACTACCGCTGACCGCCGACCGCGCTGCACTAGCACCACCTACAGACAAGGCCGCGGCGCTCTCGTGTCACGTCAGGCAGAGTAGGTTGCGCGCGCATAGCTGACTGGCTCGCCGCTTGGGCATAGTGGACCGTGCCCCAGCGGCTACCCAGTCAGCTATGCGCGCGCAACCTACTCTGCATGACGTCACACGAGAGCGCCGCGGCCTTCTCTCTAGGTGGTGTTGGCTGCACGCCACACCAACAGCCGGGCAGTGCCCTGCCGGGGGCACCTGGGGAGCCAACGGCGCCAGCCCAGAGGACAACACAAAGTACAAACGACTGCGCTGTGATTGCACAGTTGCATTCCAAGAGCAACTGGCCGTCGAGAAGTATTTTTGCAAGAGTCGGCAACCGCTACCATTACAACAACTACGAGCTTCCTAGAATCGTCCACTCTCACCAATCGCAACATAATATTGATGCGACACTGACAGCTCGATATCAGACGAGCAGGAAAAGGCTACCTCCGCTACTGTTAGTGTTACCGCCAGTGTTCTCATCCAAAAGTGTACTTTCTCTTTGGTAGAGTACGCTAATATCACTTGTACAACATTTGAAAGGGGAGGAAACAGAATAGTTTTATTTGTGCAAGAGAAACTCTTTCACGTGATCATTGAACGATATTTCTTATATTACGTTAAAAGTTCTACAGAACTCTCTTCTTTTTATTATTTCAAATAGCGCAATACCACTTGATCTGAAACACGACTTAACTCTTGCCGTGTATTAACACTGTCAGTGACATAAAAGTGGAGTGCAGCTACTGTGGCAAATGAACTCTTCCTTCAACGAAAACATTAATACATACTTTACTCCTTTTTAGTCTTACGCACTTAAAAATATAACCTTGGTCTGATATATATAAAACATTGTGCTGATTGTGACATTAATTTAAATAGTATTGCTGTATTTCGTTCCCAGTCATCCAGTATATCCAACGGTAGACAAGCACCATGGACCATTTTATAACTCTTTTTCTAATAAAATCAGAAAGTAATTCTCTTGTATTTGTTTCATTTTCCCCAAACACGAAGAAACCTTTCTCTCACATATTGAAGGATGAACTAATAAAATTACAAACAATGGACTTTTATCAGTTTAGCGCTTGAAAATGTTTGGTTAATAAAAACCGTCGTTCTACACGGATGTAAGTTCGCCGTCGCTTCCCTTAGGCCATGTTTATAGCTCGCGGTTGCTCCGCAACGGTGGAATCACGGCGGTTTGTCAGTTCGCTGTTTCGCATAAAGTAGCGTGGTCCCTGTTTTATAGGCGCGGCTTCGGCGGCGGCCCCTCCGCTCTTCCGCTGCGGCGTCAAAATACCAGCGTCTGCACTTCCAAAATGCTTACACGGCGGCTAGGGCTGTTCGGTGCGCCATACGTCTGGCAGCCAGGTGTGAATAGGGTGCTCAAGGTCACTGCTGCTGAAATACCAGCTGTGTGAGTGACGAGCGGCGCCTTCGCAGAATCATAGCGGTTGCTCCGCCGCGGAAGAACCGAGGGCTATCAACACGGCCTTACCATTTCAAATCAATTTGTGGAACGTTCCTCCAACAAGGCCACGCTCATCCTCCCACTCCTCTGTTTAAGTTATCTCTCTAACCTGTGCAAGAGATCCAAGTGCTTTGGATGATGTTCGCAGGACTGTAAGCAGTAACAATTCTTCGTTAGGAATATCTGTAATTTATGTTCCCACATTCGCTTTCTGTAGTATAATTTTTTCCCTTTATTGTGTTTTTATGTCAGTGGGGAGGGGGGCAGCCTGGCAGGGGCTTACATGTCGCTCTTCAAGCCCAGAAGTATACAGTGTTCGTACAAGGTGAAAAGAATGCAATAAAAAGATGACAATAAAACTAGAATTTAAAACATGGAAAAGAAGACATTGTTCGAGAAATTTACAAATCAAGTCAGGTGGTGTAAAAACACAAATGGTAGAAATTTAAAAACGAGCCACAGTAATATAAAATGTACATAGACTGGACGAGTAACACTGAAGCACTCATGGACAATTAAAAGACCCTAGCGTCACTTCTGCCGAATCCGCCGCGCACAACACTTTAAATAGTTATATCCGACGATTACATTAAATCACTGTTAAAACAATGACGAGTTGAGGGGGAGGTCCTGTATGGAGAGTAAAGGGGGAGGAGGAGAGTAGGGAGAGGCGGAGAGGGAGGGGTACAGGGCGCGATGACTCTTGGAAGGAATGGGAGAGGGGAGGGAAGACTAAGCACCTACACAAGGGGATGGGGTGGAATCAAATTTGATACGATGGGTAAATGTCAGGACGGAGGGCATCATCTGGGACTGAGAGGTAATGGAAATTGCCCTGATATAGAATGTGAAGGGTGTGTAGATGCTGACTAGGGGGGGGGTATAACGGTAGCGGCGTGGCAGAGGCTTGGAGTCGGTAACGAGAGGGATTTGGCAGGTGAGGCAGAGTACGTGGCGCTCGAGGATCTGGAGGGATTTGTAGGGCGGAGATCCTGACTACATGGAGACAACAAAGGAAGGGACGTATCTGGGGGTGATAAGTGTAAAGGATGGTAGAGTGTTGGAGGTCCCATGTCCAGCCAGAAAGGAGATTAAGGAGTCTGAGTCGGTTGTGGGCATTCTGTAGGGTGGTTTTTAGGTGGGAGGGGTCCAGGTAAGGAAACGTTCAAGAGTGAGGACAAGGTACTTGAGGGAATGGTGCTGGGGGATAGAGCGGTCATAGAGGGTGAGGTAGAAGTCATGGAATCGGAAGGAAGGGTGGAACAGCCTCTAACGTAACCGCAGCAGTTAAGTCCCTTAGATTTATAGACGTTTATAAATATATTTTGAAACTCAAGGACTCTGCAATACTTGGAACAGCTTCCTGGCCAGCATGTCCTGAGCACGTGTGGGATGTGATGGGACTACAACTGACACGTGCGACTCGCCTTCCAGAATTAGATAAATAGGTCGAGCAGTTGTGGAATAATTTATCCCTAGACAATATTCGCCGTATGTCTGGTCGAATGGATACCAGCATCATGGCCTGCGATGACGTCTGTGGAGGCTACACCAGATATGGGTGTTCGAGCTTCTGTTGGCATCTGGTATCTCACTACCGCTTGAGCTATTTAGCTATAACAGCATGCACAGTTTTAACAATAAACCTTGATTGGCTTAGAAAAATCTATGAAGCTGTATTAATTTTTATTTGAGGCAGTATAATTCAGTGCTCACTAGAAGCTATTGTCGTAAATTCCTTTCGGTCTTGATAGATAATGGCTAGAGGATGAAAAATGGTATCTTAATTTCGGATATACCGTCAAATGGGATTACTTTGTGACTGTAAGGGCTACTTTGTGACAACGTTCATTGTCGCTTATTTCGAACCTCTCGCAGCGTCCAGACTGCGCAGAAATCAAAGATTAGCTCCAGTGGCTTGCCTGTAGTGCTGCACCATCTTACGGCATCCGGCTGAATCTCTCGCGCTTCTTTTGTTCGACTGCAGTGCGATCGTATTTAAACCTGCTTTGGAGCCATTGGTTTAAATGTTGTAAAATTTGTGTGCTTGAGCAGTTCGTGTGATACAACTGCAGGAAACAGGTATGTACGCCTGGTTGTTAATATGTTGGCTTCATTTTGGCGTGATTTGGCGTTAATTGTAATGTTCATTTAAGTAGTATAATCATATAACCATATTAAGGAGCTACTTCGTGAGTGTCGGAGTGTCCCAAAATAACCACACTGTGATTTAAAGTGTAAATGTTAAATTTTCTTAATAGAGTCGAGTCCTCAGATCAGAGCAAAACCATCAAGTGGACTGATGAAGATGCTAGTGACTCAGGAGCACTCTATGAAAGTCCAGTAGGTGAGTAATCAGACAGAGACACACCTTCGACTAAGATATATCAAGACAAAAGAAAAGTCCACCACTTGAAAAGGGCCACTAAGAAGACATCTGAATGCATATTCAAACTTGGTTACTTTGTTCAAATGTTTGTTAAGCTTATGGGACTTAACTACGGGGTCATCAGTCTCTAAACTTACGGACTACTTATCAACTACCTTATACTAAGGACGGCACAAATATCCATGCCCGAGGGGGGATTTGAACCCCCGACCGTAGTGGCCGTGCAGACCGTGACTGGAGCGCCGGTGACTTTGTGGTCGTGAACTTTGAAGGGGAAATGTTTCCTGGAAGAATGACTGATAAAGCCAAAAAGCTACATGGTAAGCATCATGCAGAGGTCAAAAATATACTGGAAGTGGCCAGAGCGATATTATTGCATTTATTGTTCTAAGGAGGAAGTTCTTTACAAGATAGAACGTCCAAACCCAGTAGGAAATCGAGGTCTATTTAATGTGAAAGATTCCAATTCAGATCACGTGCCTTAGTGAATCTTTTTTATGTTGTCAAACAATAAGTCAATATTTTTTATATTGATTTAAATAAACATTTGATGGGGTAATTTTGTGCCAATGTTGTTTTTCCATGTATTTCAAAGCGAAAACAAAGCTGTCACAAAGTTGCTACTTTGTGACAACTTGTGACACTTATATAACGGTATATATATATATATATATATATATATATATATATATATATATATATATATATATATATATATTGATTTTCATAATATATTGCTGTATAGTGGGAGGTTGTAGCTATTTCTTGGTATTACTTACTCTAGTTCATAATTGACACTGTTCGACCAATGCGAGATAAACCTTAAATACAGTCACAATGTAACCCCATTTTACGGTATCAGAAAGAACAAACACCACATCTATACGAAATGAGAATGATTTCTTACACACATATCTGACCTCCCACAAATGTTTCATTCTCGAGAATGAAAAGAAACCAAAACAGAAGCGTCTTTAACACGCAGAGGAAGTGGATAGAAAAGGATTGGTGAGTATACTAAACAGAATCACTTCAGGTAAGTTTAACAGCTCTTTCCAGCAATGGTAGAGTGCAGTGGTGCAACTATTGGGGGGGGAGGGATGAGGGGGATAGAAACCCCCCCCAGAACCCGAAAAAAAAGAAAGCAAGAAAAAGAAAGAAAAGAAATCGTATAACAACAATCTGGCAAAGGTAAAGATTGAAAACTTGGGGTGTTTTACCATAATCTTTCATTGGATGGGAGTGAATTAGTTTCTTCAACGGGAGTGGTAGATGGTAGTCTGTCTGGAAACTGACTAAATTTTTGCTCGTCAAGCAGATCTATCCCCCCCCCCCCCCCCCAAAGCCAAGTCCTAGTTAAGCCACTGGTAGACTGCGTTATGTCTGATGTACGCTATTTTGAAGACTTTAATATCTTCCGTTAAACACTCATTATTTCTAGGTATCCCCTCCCGTAAGTTGGAGTAGTTTCGTTTCACTCTGCATCCTTTCGTCAAACGACATTAGTATGGATAATTTTTCATATAAGAAACGGAGCTTTCTTAACGGTGAGCAGTACAAAAGTGCTTGCTCCGAGGGCAATATATAATGGGCGCCACGCAGGTGAGCGACTGCGGTGATTACCACACAATGACAGGCAGCAGCAGGGCGCGCCGAGGTGTGGCGCCGGCTTTGTCGGTCAGCGGCCGCAAGCGTCTGGACAAACAAAGACGTCGCCGTATTTCACTGCGCCCGCTACTGCTCAGGCGGGTGGCAGGCAACTGCCGTACAGTCCAAGCGTAAGTGCACAATAATTTGTGTGTCAAAAACTGTAAGAGCGATCTTCAAATTATACCAGTTTATGTTAGAAATTACTAATTACACTACTGCCGTCCGCGGTGGCCGAGGGACTGAGGCGCGCCAGTCTGCACGGTCTGCCAGTCTGCACGGCCACTACGGTCGGGGGTTCAAATCCCCACTCGGGCATGGATATTTGTGCCGTCCTTAGTGTTAGCTAGTTCATAAGTAAGTAAAGTTGTGAGGCGGCATCGTGAGTCGTGTCGGGATAGCACAGTCGGTAGTGCGCTTGCTCGCGAAAGGCACAGGTTCGAGTCCCGGTTCCGGCAAGCAATTTTAATCTGCCAGAAAGTTTCTTATCAGCGCACACTCCGCTGCAGAGTGAAAGTTTCATTCTGGAAACATCCCTTAGACTGGTGGCTAAGCCATGTCTCCACCATATCCTTTCTTCCAGGAGTGCTAGTCTTGCATGGTTCGCAGGAGAGCTTCTGTGAAGTTTGGAAAGTAGGAGGCGAGGTACTGGCGGAAGTAAAGTTGTGAGGCGGCATCGTGAGTCGTGTCGGGATAGCACAGTCGGTAGTGCGCTTGCCCGCGAAAGACAAAGGTCCCAGGTTCGAGTCCCGGTTCCGGCACGCAATTTTAATCTGCCAGGAAGTTTCAGTTCATAAGTAGTTTGTACGGTTAGGGACTCATGACCCCGTAGTTAAGTCCCATAAGCTCTACAAACATTTGAACTTTGAACTTTAATTACACTACTGGCCATTAAAATTGCTACACCAAGAAAAAACGCAGATGATAAACGGGTATTCATTGGACAAATATATTATACTAGAACTGACATGTGATTAATTTTCACGCAATTGGGGTGCATGGATCCTGAGAAATCACTACCCAGAACAACCACCTCTGCCGTAATAATAGCCTTGATACGCCTGGGCATGGAGCTTCAACGCGATACCACAGTTCATCAAGAGTAGTGACTGGCGCATTGTGACGAGCCAGTTGCTCAGCCACCATTGACCTGACATTTTCAATTGGTGAGAGATCTGGAGAATGTGCTGGTCAGGGCAGCAGTCGAATATTTTCCGTATCCAGAAAGGCCCGTACAGGACTTGCAATATGCGGCCGTTCATTATCCTGCTGAAATGTACGGTTACGCAGGGATCGAATGAAGGGTAGAGCCACGGGTCGTAACACATCTGAAATGTAACGGCCAAAGTGCCGTCGATGCGAACAAGAGGTGACCGAGACGTGTAACCAATGGCACCCCAGACCATCACATCGGGTTATACGCCTGTATGGTGATCACGAACACACGCTTCTATGTGCGTTCACCGCGATGTCGCCAAACATGGATGCGACCATCATGATGCTGTAAACAGAACCTAGATCCATCCGAAAAAATGACGTTTTGCCATTCGTGCACCCAGGTTCGTCGTTGCGTACACCATCGCAGGCACTCCTGTCTGTGATGCTGCGTCAAGGGTAACCGTAGCCATGGTCTCTGAGCTGAAATTCCATGCTGCAACTAACGGCGTCGAACTGTTAGTGCAGATGGTTTTTGTCTTGGAAACGTCCCCATCTATTCACTCAGGTACCTACACGTGGCTGCACGATCCGTTACAGCTGTGCGGATAAGATTTCTGTCATCTCGACTGCTAGTGATACGAGACCGCTGGGATCCAGCACGGCGTTCCGTATTGCCCTCCTGAACCCACCGTTTCTATATTCTGCTAACAGTCATTGGATCGCGACCAATGCGAGCAGCAATGTCGCGATACTATAAACCGCAATCGCGATAGGCTACGATCCAACCTTCATCATAGTCGGAAACATGATGGTACGCATTTTTCCTCATTATATGAGACATCACGACAACGTTTCACCAGGCAACGCCGGTCAACTGCTGTTTGGTGTATGAGAAATCGGTTGGAAACTTTCCTCATGTTAGAACGTTGTAGGTGTCGCCACCGGTGCCAACCTTGTGTGAATGCTCTGAAAAGGTAATCATTTGCATATCACAGCATCTTCTTGCTGTCAGTTAAATTACGCGTCTGTAGCACGTCATCATCGTGGTGTTGCAGTTTTAATGGCCAGGAGTGTGATAGTATGCTGTCGTCACCACGTTGTTATTTTTGTAACTCAATTTTCAGTGACTTACATCGAAATATCATAAATTAAAAATTCATATACTAGAAGTTACGAACAACCTACGACTTAATCGCTATTAATAGCGCATACAAATTTAAACAGAATGAACAAAATGTTTTATAATTACCTTTCTCCTCCTGCGCTAGTCTCTACATTTCAGTGCAGTAAAGGCACCCTATATCCATAATTTTTTGCTGGAAGTATTCTAGTCATCTTCCAATACAGTTTTTATGCTCTATAACTCTTTCTGATAGTATGAATATTACTCCATTGAAGGTCACATACGGCCTATTTAACAGTTTGCATCGATTCGGGAAAGAGTATGCATCGATTCAGGATAGAGAGTATATCGATTCAGGATAGAGAGTATATCGATTCAGGGCAGATTTCATCGATTCAGGACAGTAAGTAGATCGATTCGGGATAGAGTACATCGATTCACGACAGTGAGTACATCGATTCAGGACACTGAAAGAACACCGATTCAGTACAGAGATAACATCAATTCAGGATATGGAGTAGTTGGATTCAGGACAGAGAGTACATGGATTCAGGACAGTGAGTACATCGATTCAGGACAGAGAGCACATCTATTCAGGACAGTGAGCAAATCTATTCAGGACAGTGAGCACATCGTTTCAGGACAGAGAGTACATCGATTCGGGACAGAAAGTACATCGATTCAGGACAGAGAATACGATTCACGACACAGAAAGAACATCGATTCAGGATAGAGAGTACATGGATTCAGGACAGAGTACATCGAAGCAAGGCAAAGAGTACATCGATTCGGGACATAGTGTATCGCTTCGTCAAACAGAGCCAATGCCTTGCTACAGTGCTACGCAGTGCTGCAAGACATCTCGCTACGGACTTCAAGTCGCTTGTTCATGTAATGACCTTGTATCACCTAAAGAAGAGTAAAATATCACTCATTGTCTGGGACTTACACTTTCTGTAATTCCTCCAACGCCCAAAGATGAATATTTCTTTGAATAAATTCCATATGCTACTAATGTGCTGAAGTGTACCTATATCACCTTAATAAACTCTCCCCTCCCACACACACACACACACACACACACACACACACACACACACACACACACACACAAAACAGTATCATCTGTCTTACCATCTTCTCCCTTCGCTTTGTCAGTGTTTTCCTTATGGTTCTTTCTTTGCTGATTCTTCTAGACCCTCGTCGTCATCTCTAGCACTACATCTTAAATGCTTCGATTCTTTTCTTTAAGGTTTTCCCACTGCCTATGTTTCACTTCCAAACAAAACTATGCTCGAAACGTGTCTTCTTAGACATTCCTTCCTCATATTTATGGCCAAGGTTTAAAACCAGAAAACTCCTCTTGGCCATGAATGCCCTCTTTACCTGTGTCAGCCTGATTTTAATCTCCTTGTTTCAGCTGCTGTGGGTTGTTTTGCCTCTGAAGGTAGCACAATTCCTTATCACCCAGCAGTTTACCTCTATTTCTTTCAGAATTTCAAACATATTTTAGCATGGGTCCATAATAAGTTGATTATAATAAATGCTTTTATTTCTTTGGGACATTTCGGTTCGACAAAATAACCCCTTACCCTCTGGTAGAAGCTGTTCGCTTGTTCTATTCTCTTTCAGTTTACTCTGTAATTCTTCCATCTTCCATGATCACACTTCCCGTGCTTGAAACTTTTCACCACTTGTAGAATTTTTCCATTCATTTCTGTTTACTCTTCCCTCCTTATATCCCCTTCACATTATAATTGTCTTGCTCTTCTCTGTGCTCACTCTAATCCCAAATTTCTCAATCTCTTGGTTTCATACATCTATTTGTTTTTGCACTTCCTTTTCATCCTCACTCCATATCACAATATGATCTGCAGACAACATGGCCTTTGTTGCTTCTTGTCCCAATCTCTGTTTGACATTCTTGTGAATTTCATCCATGACTATGATGTATAGTACGGGGGCGGGGGCGACGCACTTCCATGACGGAAACCCGTTTCCAGCTGAAACCATTCTGTTTCTCCAGTACTGGTCTTTACGCTACTGACGCATTACTTGTATATAGCTTTTACCATTTGCACTTTTGCTGCGTTTACTTGCCTTTTCCTTAATACATCCCAAACCACCCGTCTGTGTACACTGTCACAAGCTTTCTCGACATCAATATACGTTATCATTAGGTCTTTACCAAACTCCCATCTTTTCCCCAGATAAGCGTTACAATAAAGATTAGGTCAAAGTTGATCTGTCTCTCCTAACACCATACTGTTCTTCCATCTCTCCAGCTATATGCCTCCTCAGTTTTCTTTCCAATACTCTCTCAAAGATTTTAGCTGTCTGCGTAATAAGAGTAATCCCACAATAGTTGTTAAATTCCTGTTTGTCATATTTCTAAGAAGTAGGATCATTAAACCGTTTCCCCATTATTCTGGGGTCTCTTTATTCCTCCAAATTATTCTTAGTAGTCTATATAGCCACTGTAACCCTACTGGTCCTCCTGTATTTATCATTTATCATGTGGTCACCTCATTCACTCCCACTGCCTTATTACTCTTCATCATGTATATGACTTCCTCTATTTCTATTACAGATATCTCCTTTCCTATTCTTCTTCTTTTTCTTCAGCCTCTTCTTCCTCCATTGATCCTACTAGTTCTCTATCATCTTCCTGTTCAGTGTGTTTAACATTCAATAGTTTGAAAAGTATTCCTCCCATCTTTTATACAATATCTGTTCCGCCTCAGTTTTTAGGAACTGACTAAACTATAAATTTGACTGCGAGATAAACCTGAAAAAACACAAATCACTTTCTAATAATGCAACTGCGAGAATTTATCCCAGTAACTGACTGATTGCAGAAACTTAGTATCTTGTTCACCTGTGTATTGTACAACAATTACTATTATCATTAAACGTCACACCAATAAAGAAATCTGTTAATCAAACTCAGCATAATCAATACTACGCTTTAATAGTCAATAACTTTTAATGAAAGGAAGAGGGTTAGCTTTCTAACTACAAAAGTGAAACAGGTAAAGAAGTTCAACTTTCTCAATTATTATTAACAATAATGATTACATTACCTTATGAGTGGAGAGCAACAAAATCCTTCTCGGACTGATACATATATGAATGATACAAAATCTTATAAAGACAGAACTGTGTCTGTGAAAATCAGATAACAAAATTATTCCATCAGCTCGTACAAAACTTGCTGCCTCAGCAGCCAAACAAAGCACGTCCGTTTATTACCATACTGACTCTCCCCTTTCTGTTCAACTACTACTCATATACATAGTTTCTGACAGATGTTAGAGAACAAAGTGAACCATAGACGTAGTTACTCAAAGAAGTTCATATAACATTTTATATACAAATATCGATACAAGGCAGGCGAAACAATATTACTGAATTTGTACAAACAATTTCAAACTGACGAAACGATTAATTTTCAAGTAAAGTAGGCGCGGTTGTTCAGGCATTCTACCAACTTTATTTATTTTGAAATTGCTTATACATTTCATCCATTCTGTCAGCCTATCAGGAATATGGAAATGAAAATACCTAATTTATTGTTTTCATAAATTTGAGTTTTCTAAAAAGGTTAAATAATAAAACAAGTGATTCACAATCAGTTCATCATTTCAGTAACTAGCGAAATCAGTTTAGTACACGAACTGCTCCTCACTAGTTAAACTTTGTTAATTTTAAGATTTTTTTTTCTCAGAGGAGATGTCATCTACGTCTATCTTTACATAAGTGATAAATTTTCGCCGATTGTAGGAAGGCAAGGAGCATCTTTCTGACTACGTGACATGCTCTTGATGTCTTCCTTGCAGGAGCTTCGGGTACAATAGGTCAGATAAAGCCATTGCACACTATGAATAGTTGGAAGAGTAGAATAAAAATATCAACAGCATTGCTTTCAAGTTAGAATACATAATCGTGAAATCGAGGTAAAACAGTCGAATTTAACTGATACAGCTGTATAAAGAAAAATTCCATCATGAAGAAATACTTAGAAATATGTGTATATTTGCAGCTGACTCCACTCAAAGTAAATAGAATATAAAGAGAATCATAAATTTCTATTATGGTGTGTTCTTACTATGATAGACAGTTCTTTGACGTGTATCGATTCAGTGTCGAGTCTAATGATTCGCACATTTTTACACCTCACTCGTCTTTGTTATTCGCGCATATTCTTTTGAGTGTAATTACTTTAGCTTAAAAAGCCAATGTTTTGATGATTCTTGCCGTTCGTGGTTCAGCTGCATCAACAATTGTGGAAAACAGTTTCATTGTTTTTGTCGTTTTATTCCCACATCTGTGGCGTTTTTCCTTCAGCTATAGCTGTGCTGGCTGATTTGGTACGCTTAATACTGTAGTTATTGCATTTCATATACGTTTCCTACCTTCCACCCTCACCTATTTTACTGGAATTGTAGTGAAGAAACCTTAACGTTCGTCAGTAGAAGAGCGACGTCTCTCTGCCAAAGGGCAGTTCTTCTGGTGTTTCCTATCCACTTTTTTTTAGTAGATGATGAAATTATTCATTTAAAGCATGTATGTTACAAGATAATTGTAACATTTCATTCAGGACGTTGGAACAGAGGATATACTCCTGACCTGGGCTTCACAAATCAGCTCCACAGCAGCCATACCCAGATACGACGCTCTGTGCTTAAGGATTTCCCCCATAGTATAGACCTATTATTTTAGAGTTTGGAATATGTGTACCCATTGTGCAGTCACGCCCGAAACCAAAGTGGAATTTCTACAAAGCTTACTGGACTGAATTCAGAAGACAAACAGATTACACTATCAGATGGATCAATCCAATACGCAGTAACTACAATCGGTTTATAGGCATAACTAAAGGAGCAGCCAGACGATTTATCCCTAGAGGCTATCGTAAAGAATATACTCCTGGCTGGTGTGAGGACAGCAAAATTTGTTCGAAAAATATGAAGAAAATCCAACTGTTGACAAAGCTACGGACCTTTTGCAGGCACTTGAAAATAGGAAGAAGATCTGGTATGAAACCGGAGAATCATTCGACCACACACATGTCGTAAAGCTAGGTCTATTATCAGAAAACTGGATGCAACAAACCAAACACCAGTAAGACCTAAAATTGCCATCAAGCTGAATGATTTTGCCAAACATCTAATCTCAAACCCCAAGTGCCCAAAGGATAAGCAGACAAAAAGGAAAATCAAAACTCAGCTCAACACCAAGAAAAGAGTAGCCCCAAATTCTTCTAAATTTTCCAAACCATTCACTAAAGAGGAAGTACGAGATGCCATCAGAAACATGGGATGGGATGGGATCTTTCCTGATTTTCGCACACACTGTGGACCAGCAACTATCAAATGGCTTTCTAAATTCTTCTCAGACACTCTCTGCACTGGAAATCTTCCACTATTAAGAAAACGAAGTTAATAGCACTCCTCAATTCGAACAAAGACCCAACAAAAGTAGAAAGTTATCGCCCAATAGCTCTGTTAAGTGTTACTTACAAATTACTTGAATGACTCATCTACAACAGGATGCATGACATAATTAATAAAGAAATACCCATAGAGCAAACTGGAATGACCAAGTGTTTGCCTTAACAACCCATATTGAAAGTGGATACGACAAGAAATTTGTAAGTATAGCTGCTCTCTTGGACCTATCAGCCGCCTATGACACCTTATGGCGAGAAGGCCTTCTCTTGAAATTTGTGACCATCATTCAGTGTGGAAACTCACAAACCTACTTAGCAACATGCTAAGCAACAGACGTTTCCACAACTACTCTCATAACGACAGAAACAAAGGATCTGTATTGGCCCCTCTCCTTTTCAATTTATATATCTATGACCTGCCAGCCACATCCTCAAGGAAATTTATATACGCTGATGACATCTGTTTAGTAACCCAAAGCTCCAGTTTCACTACTGCTAAAAGTACATTAACTGCCGACATGGAAATTCTGGACACATACTTCAGGAAATGGTGCCTCCACCTAAACCTTCAGAAAACTGTCACTTCAGAACTTCACCTACAAAATCGGCACTCTAACTATAAACCATAAGTATAACGCAGAGAACAAACCTTGCAGTACTGTAACACACCGAAATACCTTGGAGTAACACCTCTCCAATGTGGCTGCTAAAGTGAAGACCCGTAATAATATCACCCAGAAGCTTGCTGGTAGTTCTTGGGGTTGCAGTCCTCAAACCCTACGATCAACTGCTTTGGCACTGTCATACTCTGTCGCTGAATACCGCTGTCCAACTTGTATGAACAGTGTTCACTCTAGGAAAATAGATGTGCAACTCAAGCCGCGGTGGAGTAGCCGAGCGGTCTAAAGCGTCTCGCTGCGGAGCGCGCTGTTGCTCGCCGTGGAGGTTCGAGTCCTCCCTGGGGCATGGGTGTCTGTGTGTTGTCCTTAGGTTAGTTTACCTAGGTTTAAGTAGTTTGTAAGCTACGGACTGATGACCACGCAGTTTGGTCCAATAGATTTACAAACATTTGAACATTTGTGCAACTCAACCAGACAATGCGACTTATCACTGGTTGCATACATAGTACTTAAACTGCATGGCTACCAGTATTAAGTAACATCCAATCTCCAGCTCTACGAGGATCAGATGCTCTCCTGAAAGTCTGGAGGAACATTTAGACGAACCCTCAGCTACCCATACACAGCGATATATCAACAGCAGAACACCAGCGTTTGAAGACAGGAAAGCCACTTTGGAAAACTGCACATCATCTTGATGTCACCAACTTTGACATCAACGAAACATGGAAAAGCCATTGGGAAGAATCGTCAGTGTTCAACGGTCATCTGGTTGCAAACCCTTCAGTGCGAGTTCTAGGTATCACACTCCTCAGACGTCAGTAGAGAATCAAAAACCGAATCCGAAGAGGACAAGGGAATTGCGGATATCTACAGCACAAATGGGGCTGGGCAACATCTCCCGATTGTGACTGTGGAGCTGCCGTACAAACAATAAACCACATAGTAGGTGAATGCCCGAAACGAGCCTTTGGGGGATCAATAAATGACATCCATCATGCATTACCTGAAGGGCTCAACTGGATCAACGGTATGGACTTAGAATTCTAAGAACTTGTGTAATGTGTACATAATTTAGTATAACACTGTACATCTGATACTGTAGGTTCAAATGTTCAAATGTCTGTAAATCTATCTGACCAAACTGCGTGGTCATCAGTCCGTAGCTTACAAACTACTTAAACCTAGGTAAACTAACCTAAGGACAAACACACACACCCATGCCCCAGGGAGGACTCGAACCTCCACGGCGAGCAACCGCGCACTCCGCAGCGAGACGCTTTAGACCGCTCGGGATACTGTACGTATATTTTCTTTCTCATACATATCTTACAAAGTATACAATTAGAATTATGTACTTGAACCAATAAATAATTTGTAAAGAAACTGCCCTGTGATGTACCGTTTCGTTCCTTGCCAGGGATCTTAGGAAACCTAAGTACGACAAATGTGCAGCTATTTCTCATTTATTACCTATTTCTATGGAACGACATACATCCCCTAATGTGGAAAGTACGTTAAAATCATTGAGATCACTGTTAAAAACAATATAAACGACACTATACGCACTCATCCAATATCGTATTCAGAAATGTAGCTTATCGGCCACTTGGAGCGCTGCTGTCGCAGCGTATAACAAAAATCTGTGCTGACTGTAAATGTTAGACTGTGGCGGTAGACCTTACAACTTACCATGCTGAAGCAGTGACAGTGTGAGACTAAGGCAAGGTGAAGCAGACACTAGCAACTAGTCAGTACCCATTACGTTTGACTCCTTTATTTTATTTTATTTTATTTATTTATCTATTCATTTTTAATCTGTTACTGGGATGGGTGTAGATAGCCCTCTGCTCTTCATCTGCGCACGCGCATGTATCGCACGGAGTTTGAGGCGCCTTTGTTCCTTGCCCTTGACGGCGTCTTACGGGCACAATGGCGCGCGCGCATGTGAGCGAGTGCGCCCACCCTCGGCGGTGCAGCAGACGTGTGAGCGGAGAAAGCTCCCGGCCTGCATACCTCCCTCTCCCTCTCCCTCCTCCTGGCCGCCAGTCCTCACGGTTGCCGCTCGGGCCTCTCCGCACTCCGCTATGGGACGCCGCGGCCGCCGGACGTGGCCGCGCATGCGCACTGCCGCCCACGCCTCGCCGCTGCCGGCGCCGGCGCCACTGCTTCTCCTGGTCCTCATCCTGGGGGTCTCCCACTGCTCGGCCCAGCAACAGGTCAGTGCATACTCGCTACCTGGCCGCCGGTAAGCGAATACTGTGTTCCCAAGTTCAAGGTTACGGTTATTCATCTGTATGAAATAAAATCGTCATAGCGTCTGAAGATTTGCATTAGGACGTTGGATCAGCTAGGTGGCCGCAAGGGATGGTGGGAATTAGTATCCTGTTTACCGACAACGCCCACTTTCATTTTAATGGGTTCGTCAAGAAATAAATTCATCTCATTTTCGGGACAGAGAGTCCGCATTTCGCGATCGGGAAGTCTCTTCACCCCCAACTGGTGACTGTGTGGTATGTAATATCCCGTCACGGAATAATAGCTGTGATATTTCTCGATTTCTCGGTGAATGCTGAACGGTACGTGAAGGTGTCGGAAGACCATTTCATGCCCATTACCCAAAGTGAACCTGATTTCGACAAGATATGGTTCATGCAAGACGGACCTCGACCCCATCGAAGCAGGCATGGGTCTCGATTAGCAGTCATATTCTCCGGATCTGAGCATATTCGATTCCTTTTTGTGGGGCTATATTAAAGACAAGGTATGCACCAATAATCTCAAAACCATCGACAGCATCCATGCTTCGACATTTCAGCGGGTTATGCAGAATTTCGCTATTAGTCTGCGCCACATCGTCGCCACGGAAAGCAGGCATATCGAACTTGTCATAACCTACATCCGAATATTTGTAGTGACGTTTACACTTTGAATAAAGCTTATAACTAATTTACATTTTGTTTTATACAGTTCAATAACTGTCACCCTGTACGTTTACATAGCGCTTGATGTGGCGTGACTAACACATATCCGGGGACGAACCCGCGTTTACAGTTCGAGCTATGGATTGTTTACATATTTCATTTGATATTAACGACAAGCCTATGGCGGCCTGCTCAGTTAACATTTACATGTGCTCTCGCTATTGTGGCGACATAAATATTTTATACATTACTAGCTGTACCTGGTATGACATGGTAAGAAAAAAGTTTTAGTCTTATTAATGTATTAACTGAAGTGCTTGCGGATACACAATATTTTTCGTTTTTGCGTCTGGTTCGAAAACGAACAATTTCCTGATGCCGTTACTGAGCTCCTTTCAAATGTGCCACGCGTGCATTCAATACTCGGACGGAATGTTGCAGAAATAGATACGTAAAAACACGCTTGTCTAACAATGCAGCGTTGTGTCAAAATTTCACTCAGACGGTCAAGAACTTTCAGAGATGTGATATTAAAACTATCGAGTAGAATGTGAAACGTTTGTAATCACAAATCTCGGAAAGATCTTCACCGACTGAATTGAAATTTTCGCATAATGTTGCATTTGAATATACCCGTAATTTTATGTGTTTTCTTTTAAATACGTTTGCGAAATGTGTTGCGAATAGGTATATCTTCACGAATATGTTTTAGGTTAACCATAGAATCAGTCGCAATCGCCAAATTTTTTTTTTTTTTTTTTTTTTCATGATCATTCAGATCTCTTGACAATTTAGTGCGGCTTGGAAATCAAAAATATATTCAATTTTTCTTTAATTAAATACAAATATTATTAAAAACAATCATTACTCTCACGGTTGGCCCTTTATCCGCTAGGGCGCAACAGTCGCTGCAAGAGTCAAATGTAAACTATCATAGCACTGATTTTCATGGCTGTGCGTAAATGTTAGACTGTCGTATTGGTATGTAAACTTGGATTGCATAAGAATTGTATTCATTGCGTTGCATCAAATTTCATGGACAACAGCAACCGAAAAAACCATTTTCAGAAATATAATGAAGTTGGAAGTTCAAAGATTAAATAGATTTTTCAAAGAGGAATTATTGTTCTGTATTTCGTGTTATATTCTTCATATCAATAAATATCTACAACCGAACACAACCAAACTTCATAAGAACGCACGATAGGCTTATCTGAAAATTTCCTTAAAATTTCATCACAATCGTTCCAGCCGTTTTGTAGTCCACATAGGACAAACATACATGCATTCATTTATATATGAGATTCAGTTTGTCTGTTCAAACCGGCAATATTGTTCTGTTTCTATACTACTCTAAATGTAAGTCTGTAGTTGTACACTTGAGTCTTGAAAACTAACATAAGAATATTCATATGGTTTTCACAGCAAACTTGACGGAATTTTCGGTCATATAGGCACGTTTTAATCAAAATCGGCTCACTGAAAAAATGCGTAATTTTAAGTGTTTTCGGTAAACATCGTATCGTTTTTTCGTATATTAGAAACCTCCCATCTCCAAACAACGAATTTACGTGGGGTTTTCACAGGAGCTTACTTTGTAGCAACTTAAAGGCACCGTTTCATAAATTGACGAAAAACAAGATATCCTGATTTAAAGTTTTTATCTACGACCTTCATGTCTGCCTTTCTCTATTAACACGTTAATGTCCAAAACTACGAGAGAAATTTTCATGGGATTTTTTACATATAACTTGAGTGTATTGTGCGGTTTAGAAAAAGGCTTCATTTCATCAAAATCGGATCATACAAAGTTAAGATTCCTTAATTTAAACATTTATCTATAAGCAATCGTGTTCTTCCTGTATAGGCTTATTTCCGAAAGTATTATACGAGGTAACTGGAGAGTAGCTTGTGGCAACATACAGACTTCATTTTATCAAAATCTGATTAGGGAAAGGAAAGATATCGTAATTTGAAGTTTTAGATGCAAGCTATACTTACAAGTATTGCATAATACAGCAAAGAACCAATGCAGATGTTATATGTATAGTTTTTGGTGCACTGCGTTAAATAACAACGTCTGCATTGGTTCTTTGCTGTATTATGCAATACTTGTAAGTATAGCTTGCATCTAAAACTTCAAATTACGATATAAGACAGTAAAGACTCATAGAGGCGCTGTTGGTTTCGTAATGCACCAACAATACAACGCCCATTTGCATGTATTGCCTCAGTAACGGAAGGATTTGGGCGTCTTACTTCAAATGTTTAAATGTTTGTAAATCTATCAGACCAAACTGCGTGGTCATCAGTTCGTAGCTTACAAACTACTTAAACTAAGGCAAACTAACGTAAGGACAAACACACACACCCATGCTTCAGGGAAGACTCGAACCTCCGACAGCGAGCGAGAAACCGCCCGCTCCGCAGCGAGACGGCTTTCAGATCGCTCGGCTGCTCCACCGAGCCGGCCGCGGTGGCCGAGGGGACTGAGGCGCGTCAGTCACGGTCTGCACGGCCACTACGGTCGGGGGTTCGAATCCCCCCTCGGGCATGGATATTTCAGCCGTCCTTAGTGTTAGCTAGTTCATAAATAGTTTGTAAGTTTAGGGACTGATGACCCCGAGTTAAGTCCCATAAGTTATTAAAAAAAGAACATAGGTACCATCGGAATAATAGATTTACAGAAAAGATGTTACTACGGTAGAATGCGTACTTAAAACACATACATTTAATTATTAAAACTGTTACATTTTATTTTTTTATTTAAAAACTAATGACCGCAACTATAAGGTAAAACGAACACAAAGAAAGGGTACCACCGGCAATGTGGCCAAGAAAAAATTTAAACCTTCTCTACAATATATAAGTTCTAAAATTGCAATTTAACTTTCCCCCCTGCATCTGGACGTCTAATGTGTTTTAATATTTTCATAATTACGATATAGCCGTTCAATTCCAATGGGAACCCTGATTTGCCTTGGCGGCCGCGGTGGCCGAGGGGACTGAGGCGCGCCAGTCACGGTCTGCACGGCTACTACAGTCGGGGGTTACAAACCCCCATCGGGCATGGATATTTGTGCCATCCTTAGTGTTAGCTACTTCATAAGTAGTTTGTAAGTTTAGGGACTGATGACCCCGTAGTTAAGTCCCATAAGCTATACAAACATTTGAATCATTTTAATTTGCTCCACCGCTTCCGTCTTACTTCCCGCACGCTATTCGAGAATGGAATGGTAGTAGATAAACAGACTCAGCACAAAATACTACAAACAACTTTTGTTACAAGGCTATTTCAGTTTGCAACTGGACAGACAATTTGATACAGTCGATGGCGAGTATTGCTTATGTTTTATGACCGGGAAGATGCTGGACAAAAGTTTAAGACGATGTAATAATAAGTCAAACAGTTACAAATAACACTGTTTTAGGTAATATATTCTTCAGAAGGTGTAAATGTTCAAAAACGTATTGTTTGTAATTCTATGGGACCAAACTACTATGATCATTAATCCCTAGAGATACAAACTACTTAAACTAAGTTGATGTAACCTATATACAGCCAACGCCCCCCCTTCCCCCCTCTCCGCCCCCCCCCCCCCCCACACACACACCCATGCCCGAGGGGGGATACGAACCTCCGGCTTTAGCGGCTCCACACTCCCTGACATGGCGCCTGGAACCGCGCAGAAATTCCCGCTCGGGTAGGTTCAAATGTTCAGATGTTTGTATAGCTCATGGGACTTAACTACTGGGTCATCAGTCCCTAAACTTACAAACTACTTATGAACTAGCTAACAATAAGGACGGCACAAATATCCATGCCCATGGGGGGATTCGAACCTTCCCCCTCCCTCGGCGGGTGGATGTAATGGACCTAGTTACATCACAAGTTCGGCAAATACACTGAATAAGGGAATCAGTTCTTGGCGTACAAGATATTGCCGCGAGACACCACATAAACCACGAAAACCGACTGCCGGCAGGGGATAGCGTCACCGACTGCGGTGCTGAAGGTCGCCGGTTCAATCCCGTTCACGAGCAAAAATTATTTCTTTGTAATTAACAGTTCCAGAATGTTCTACATCTTTCTTGTGTTCACTTGTAAATTCTACTTGTTTCTTATGTTAACTGTTCTTCTAATTTCTGGTACATTCTGTCTGTGTATAAATAGCAGAGCACTCTGCCCGAGAGGCAGTTAGTGCTGCGTGTATGTTAAGTTCGTAATAAACCTGCTTTCAGTATAAGTGCTGTGTTCAGTTGCCTTCGAAGTCAAGCCCGCTTCCATTTTAACGCGACATTATTAAAGTCCATTAGAAAAGAAAACACTCTTAGCCAGGATCGTTCTGCTGGTCGTTATTTCGAGATTACCGGGTTCGGTAAGCAATGATACAGGCACCAGATCTCTTTTTTTTACATTTTGTAAAAAAAGACTAGCGGCGCTCTCTCGACTTCGTCTTATAACTCCTACTAATGACTCGTGCCGCTTGCAGTTTCTTTTAACAATGATTCCCCAGAGAGTGACAAACCTTGACCATACACCCTTCGTATGGAAAAATACTTGTATCGTACTCGTCTATTTTTGTACAATGTAAAAAGAGATCAGATGAAGGTAACACTGGTTACCTAAATTGGTAATCTAGAATAAATTACCAGTATAACGGTCTTGGGGCGAACTATTTCTTCTTGTGCCGAAATTTAAGATCGCCCCTCGCTCCAATGTGAGGGCATTATAAGATAGAAAGGTGTAAGTAAAAATTCACAAACCATGATTTAAGACTCTTGTCAATATGTACAGTGTTTATATACATAATGAAAAGTTTTTAAAGCGACAAACTCTGGTCGGCCGCGGTGGCCGAGGGGACTGAGGCGCTTTAGTCACGGTGTGCACGGCCACTATGGTCGGGGGTTCGAATATCCCCTCGGGCATGGATATTTGTGCCGTCCTAGTTCGTAAGTAGTTCATAAGTAGTTTGTAAGTTTAGGGAGTGATGACCCCATAGTTAAGTCCCATAAGATTTACAAACATTTGAACATTTGATTTGACAAACTCTGGGAGCTTGTAGGGGAAACCAAAACAAATATTTTTCCCTAATGTCATTTTTCCTCTGAGGAGTATTTAAACCGGTGAAGGCCGTATTACATGGCAGGAACTATTACAAAAAATGTTCAAATGTTTGTAAAGTCTATGGGACTTAACTACGGGGTCATCAGTCCCTAAACTTACAAACTACTTATGAACTACTTACGAACTAGGACGGCACAAATATCCATGCCCGAGGGGGGATTCGAACCCCCGACCGTAGTAGCCGTGCTGACCGTGACTGGAGCGCCTCAGTCACCTCGGCCACCGCGGCCGGCGAGCTATTACAATTTTCTCGCCAGAGCATTGCCAGAATTGATGGAAGACGTCCCACTCCCTACAAGACAACGCATGTGGTTCCAACATGTCGAGGCGCCGGCAAATTTCATTCGTCGTGTGCGTCGATTCCTGGACCGACGGTTCCCAGAAACGTGTATTGGCAAAGGTGGTTCCGTACCATGGCCTGCTCGATCCCGAGATGTGTCCCCTCTGGACGTTTTTGTGTTGGGAGAAATGGACAACCTTGTTTACGCAAATCCTGTTGCATCAGAAGAGGATCTGGTTGCCGGGATAGCAGCAGCAGCAGGAACAATTCAGGATACTCCTGGGGTTTTTGCCCGTGTCAGACAGAACAAGATCCGACGGTGTAACCTTAGTTTACGTGTCAATGGGGACATTTTTGGAAATCTACTGTAACTGAAACTGAGTTGTGATAATTTTATTGTCTCCTAGTAATAAAAAATGGAAAATTATTGCTTGGTTTAATTAATTTGCCACCATAGAAATCTTGCTCTACCGGTTTAAATACTCCTCGTAGGAAAAAATGACATAAGGGAAAAATATTTGTTTCGATGTCCCCTACAACATTCCAGAGTTTGTCGGTTTAGATACTTTTCACCCTGTATAAAGTAGTGTGTCCGTATGATCGTAGCTTTGTTTGTTTGTATTGTATACAAATCACAAATTTGGTTCCAATTTTGATGAAAAGTAGCACATTTAACCTTCAAACGAAAAGGAAAGTCGCTTGAGATGTAAGGATTCATTACTGCACAGAGTTCAGGATATATGGCATCATAAACAATGAAATGCGCGAAAAACAGCCGCATTACGTAACAATGTTAGAAAACTCCGAAACGAGTGGACCGATATCAACCAAATTTGGTGTACATATTCCACACCGTAATGTAACAATTATTGTAGGGCTAACAACCAACTTTGCACACTGTGGTGCATGGCGGAGGGTGCTTTACATATGGACTTCAACAAAATCCACAGTTTTTTTTTTTTTTTTTTTTTTTTTTTGTGGTTCATGGTGTGGGTTCCTACAGTCATGTCCTAGTACATGAACCACGGGCAAAGTATGAGTGGCCAAGTAAGTGGTCCTGACAGTTGGGATACCAGTTACTTTGGAATGAGGTTGGGCATCTCGGACATATTCTGAGTCGTGGCCACCTTTGTGCTTAGACGGCAAAGACTACCAAATCCACCGGTTAGTCCCTCTATCGTTAGGGGTAAAACCCAGTGGGGCCCTGGGCAAGTAAGGCTAGTAACCAGCTTCCCAGGTACTTCAATATCATGCTGGCAACAATCAGAGCAAAGCTTAGTTATCACAAACTCCTTCTTTAAGCATAAGGACATTCACCGCTATACTTGGGAAGGAAGGGGAACCAGCTCTATCATTGACTATATAATAACAGACCAGGAATTCAGGAAGATAGTCAAGGACACACGTGTTTCAGGGGGTTCTTTGGTGATACTGACCATTATTTAATCTGCAGTGGAATTGGTTTTCTGAGGCCAAAACAGCAGAAAGTCAAGTCCATGTGTAGAAGGATTAGAGTGGAGAAGCTTCAAGACAAGGAAATTAGGCAGAAATACATAGCAATGATCTCGGAAAGATACCAGTTAGTTGAACATAATGATATAGTCACTGGAAGAGAAATGGTCAACGTACAGGGACACACTGCTGGAAGCAGCTAGAGAATGTCTTGGAACTGTAGTATGTAAAGGCAGGAAGAAGCAGACAGCTTGGTGGAATGACACAGTCAAGGCAGCCTGTAAAAAGAAAAAGAAGGCATTTCAAAAATGGCTCCGTACTATAAATCACGCAGACAGAGAAAGTTATATTGAAGAAAGAAATAAAGCCAAACGGATAATTGCAGACTCAAAGCAGAAATCGTGGGAAGACTTTGGAAACAAGCTAGAAACTCCGGGTCAAGCCGCGGGAAAACCATTTTGGAGCGTAATTAGCAATCTTCGAAAGGGAGGGAAGAAGGAATTAACAAGTGTTTTGGACAGGTCAGGAAAGCTGCTAGTCAATCCTGTGGATGCCTTGAGCAGATGGAGGGAATATTTTGAAGAATTGCTAAATGTAGGTGAAACGTTCAATGATGTGTCAGATTTTCAGGTAGAAATGGATAGGAACGACGATGGAAACAGGATCTCATTTGAGGAAGTTGCGAAAATGGTCAGTAGATTACAGTGCAATAAATCGGCTGGGGTGGATGAAATTAAACCGGAACTCGTCAAATACAGTGGAATATCAGGTCTCAAATGGTTACACAAGATAATTGAGAAGGCGTGGAAATCGGGACAGGTTCCGTCTGACTGGACGAAAGCGGTAATCACGCCAATTTTCAGACATGGAAACAGAAAAGATTGCAACAACTATCGAGGTATCTCTTTAATTAGCGTTGTAGGCAAAATATTCTCAGTTAATGTTGAAAGGAAAGTGCGAGTATTAATTGAGGACAAGTTAGATGAAAATCAGTGTGGGTTTAGGCCTCTTATAGGCTGTCAGGACCAGATCTTCAGCCTACGGCAGGTAATGGAAAAGTGCTAAGAGTGGAACAGGGAATTGTATCTATGTTTCATAGATCTGGAAAAGGCTTATGACCGTGTTCCTAGGAGGAAGCTACTGTCAGTTCTTCAAGATTATAGTATAGAAGGCAAACTTCTGCAGGCAATCAAAGGGCTTTACGTAGACTGTCAGGCAGCAGTTAGAGTAGATGGCAAATTAAGCTCATGGTTCAAGGTAGTTTCAGGGGTAAGACAAGGCTGTAACCTGTCACCACTGTTGTTCATACTATTCATGGATCATATGTTGAAAACAGTAGACTGGCAGGGCGGGATTAAAATAGGTGAAAACAAAATAAGCAGTCTCGCATATGCGGATGACTTAGTTGTAATGGCCGATTCGATTGAAAGATTGCAAACCAATAATTCAGAGCTCGATCAGAGGTGTAAGAATTATGATATGAAGATCAGCATCTCCAAAACGAAAGTAATGTCTGTGGGCAAGAGATTGAAACAGATTGAGTGCCAAATAGGAGGAACAAAGTTAGAACAGGTAGATAGTTTCAAGTACCTGGGATGTTTATCAAAGCAAGACTTATTAGTCTTCAGGGAGTTATTGCGATCGTTATATGAATAAAATTCTTGAATATCCGTCTCCAGATCGCTTATATTTTCTAAAACATTACCGGTTTCGGGACAGCTGCCCATCTTCAGATCTGTTAAATAAATGTTACAACTGAATATAAGCTACTATTTATAAAGTATGATATCAAAAAATTTAAAGGAAAAACATTAAAAAACATTAAAAACATACCAAAATTTTTTAAGTTACAGAGTAACCTGTCCTGTAGTGAACGAATGTTCACAGGCGTTACTAAAACATAGTAGCTGCTTGAGGCTTTATATAAAGTACTTGAAATCATCTGATTGGTTGGGATCCTTTTGTTAAAATTATTCTCAATAAGTAATTATTGACTTACATATAAAAGCAATTCTGAGGTCAAGGTGTGAGATAGTAGTCAAGGTATAAAAAACAGTTACAAATGAGATACACAGCTGTCAAACTATAAAAGGACGTAGAAATAAGATAAAATTGGGTTCTGGATAAATATAATAACATTTTAAGTGAAACTGTTATCGAGTTAAAAAATAAAATATATATATATAAAAGTATAAGAAATAAAAAATATTGTTAAACATTAAGATCTCTTAAAAAGGATTAAAAACAAATATTGTGGACGATGTCTTCTTTCCCGTCTGCGGATGAGGCTTCCGTGTGTCAGGTAGCAGTAGCGCCGTGTCCCATTCGCCGCCGCCAGTGTGCTGAGGGCCGCCGTAGCTGGTGTTTGGCAGCGCGTTCCATTCTAGGCAAGGCTACAAAATGTCTTTAAATATTTCAAAAAAGTTTTTATGTATGAAGTCTGTTTGCTCATTTAGAAGTTTGTCCGGGTCTTTCTCCTTGTGCGCATATACTTCAAGTTCTTCAAGTACGTTTAAATGAAAGCTTTTCGGTGCCCTGTGCAACACTTCCATTTGTTCGCTTATAGAGCTGACTTGGTGTTTATTGTCTTTAGCATGCGCTCCAAATGCTGTGCGATTGCTGTTATTGCAGTGCTCTTTGTATCGGACTTCAAAGTTGCGTCCAGTTTGCCCTATGTAATATTTATCGCAGCTGGCGCATTTAATCTTGTATACTCCGGAGTTGCTATATTTCGTGCGTTTTTTCGTGGTAGGTCTATGCCTTAATCTTTGTGCCATTTGCCCATCATTTTTGAACGCCACCCCTATGTTTCTCGGAAAGTGTTTCGCAATTCTCTCCGACACACGTCCTCTGTATGTTAAAGTGACAAACTTCTTCTTATCTTTAAAGATGTTAATGCCAGTGGATTTGTTTTTAATTTTATTGAACATCCGCGTGACATCAAATGGCCATCAAATGGCTCGGCTACTCCACCGCGGCGAACAGAGACAGCATGAGGAAATGCACAGAAGGTGGTGTGAAGAGATAAGCCGAGAGATTGGGAGGATGAGATGCACAGAGCGAGGGAAGAGGAGATATAAGAGTGTGGAATGAATAAATACCCTGCCAACGCCGGGCTTTCAGCTAGTAAAATATAAAGACTTAATCTGTTTAAAAACTAAGTATTATACTTTACATGATGATAACAGTTTTAAATCATGGCTTGTGATTATTTCTTACATTTGTATATCTCGAACGACAAGAACATCTTGCCTTTGTTCAGTGTACTTGACCAACATGTGATATAAGGAGGTCCATTACACTTTCTGAAGTTGATAAAACGCCCAATCGAAATCAGGTGAGTAGAAGCAAATAGCTTATAAAGATAATAGGGCAAAATTCGTGGCATTTACATGCGTTTGTCAGGCGACACCGCTAGCAGTGCCATTTGTTGGTTCGAGATTTTTTAATTATTATTGATAATACTGGAAGTTTATTGCTCATTTTATTGAGGCATTAGTAAAACAGTATAGCATTATAAATGTAGAAAAAGTCATACTGTGAAAAATTCTACCACAAACGATGGATTAAACTTTTTCAGTTTATGTGGGTGTACTGAAAACAATGTAAAATATTTTTTTGATTTCTCACCGGATTCCCTGTTATCCAATATGTAACACACCTAAATCCAGGAAAGAAACATAGGTACCATCGGAATAATAGATTTACAGAAAAGTTGTTACTACAGTAGAATGCGTACTTAAAACTCTTACATTTAATTATTAAAACTGTTATTTTTTTTTTATTTGCAAACTAATGACCGCAACTATAAAGTAAAACGAACACAAGGAAAGGCTACCAACGGCAATGTGGCCAAGAAAAAATTTAAACCTTCTCTACAATAAATAAGTTCTACAATTGCAATTTAACTTTCCCCTTGCATCTGGATGTCTAATGTGTTTTAATATATACATACTTACGATACAGCAGTTCTTGTTTTAATTCCAATGAGAACCCTGATTTGCCGTCCGCGGTGGCTGAGGGGACTGAGGCGCGCCAGTCACGATCTGCACGGCCACTACGGTCGGGGATTCGAATCCCCCCTCGGGCATGGATATTTGTGCCGTCCTTAGTGTTAGCTAGTTCATAAGTAGTTTGTACGTTTAGGGACTGATGACCCCGTAGTTAAGTCCCATAAGTTATACAAACATTTGAACATTTTGAACTTTTATTTGTAAATACCATGCAATCAACCAAATCCAGTTAAATCCAACTTGTCACCTGTCCCGTTACTTTCTTCATCGCAGAGTAATATTGACATTACTGTTTCTATACAAATTTCTGCGAGAGTAACACAAAGGGTACAAGAAACAAAACCTTTCTTGGAACGTTTTGAAAAGTCTCGAAACACACAAAACACTAGATCCAACATCATAAAATGAACTTTTAATTTTGTACATTTAATACTGCTTATTGTGATGAACCCTGGAACAAAAATGATATTGGTTACTGACATTTTAACTGTTTTTATTCAGAAATATTAGTATCATTTAACCAAGGTCTGGCTACTGAAGTATCATACACCAAAAAAAAAAAAAAAAAAAAAAAAAAAAAAAAAAAATCAAAAAATTCACTGCACTGTGATATACTGTACGAACCCTGTAAGAACCCTTAAAATGATGACTGACTTGTATGTTTATACTGTCTATTCCCAATAAGAATTATTAGTTATTCTGTGCAAGACATCATCCATCATTAATGAACAAGATCACTGAATTTTCACAGATCCTATATATGTAACTGTAAAACTGAACAATTAAAATCCAAAATCTCTCATACTTCATAGTGGAAAGATCTGTACCAATGACTAAAAACAATATGAATCTGGGCATGCCATTACAAATTAAGCAATTTTTGTCAACAAAGAAGTCAAGGTATTCTCACACATAACCTAAATAGATTTATATAATGCCAAAACTTAGAAGTAATTATGACATTCAGGTATTACCAGAAAATGGGGAATGTCCAGTTAGCGGACCAGTATCTGTAGAAAAACCTCTTTCACTCAGTGTGTGTGTGTGTGTGTGTGTGTGTGTGTGTGTGTGTTTACAGTAAATTCTATTCACTCTCTCCCTTCTCGTTAATGCACATAACACCTGCTTTAAACGTTTTTCTACTCTCAGTTGCTTCATTTTGTTGTTTACCGTCCCACAATATTTTAAAAGTGTAGCTGGTAACTGACTTAGTTAAGCATAACACATGCTCAGTCAGGTATCTATATTTTATGACTTACAAGATATCTACTACCATGCATATATTCTTATGTTCACTCAGGTTTCTCATTATATCCCTCCACACAGTTTGATAACAGGCTTGTGAGATTCAGTCTCTGAGTATGCTTTAATTATGAAAAATACCAACGAAATATGGAGAACTATTAATGCAGTTATCGCTGAATATACATTTGCCTTGATAGATTCATCATACAGGATACCGTTGAAAGTCACATGCTTAACGTCAAAAAATGTCGTCACGGATAATATCATCACGCCAAAACAGTACATGAATACTGTTCTGATTATATCGATGCCAGAAAAACCGGTTAGTATCCTGTTACTCATGTCACCACAATTAGTGTACGAACTAAAACGTGGAAATACTGGACGATGACTACAAACTGATAACAGCTGATACTTCTATAGTCACATGTCTATACTAACAATCAGTGTTTATCGTAGGATATACTTGCCTTTACATCTGTGATTTCGTATTTTATTTCGCTGCCTATCAAAATTACTTTGCAAGGTTTACAATTGTAACGCCATTTAAGATATTATGTTAGACGATTTTTTTTTAAGTGTAGGGCAGAAGAAACTAAAGCAATCGTCTCTGCCATGAACTGTGCAACACGCTGGCGCTTCATGATGTCTGGCGAAAATCTAAGAAAAAATTTACGTAAGTCAGAAAAGCTACATTTTATAAATTTTTGACGAACTATGAAAACAAGTCCAATTGTAGACAGCTCTGATTTGAGACCAACGAAGGTCTTTTATATTCAGTGAAACTAAACGCGTCTGGTGAAAAACGATTGCACTTATTGTAGTTGCTAGACGGACAAGTAATAGCTTTCATACATTTTATTTGGATAGAATTCGAACTGAAACTAACACAATACATGACGTAAGTTTTAAGCATACACATGAACGCAGCTAGACAGCAGTACTGAAGGCAGTGCATCGGACTAACTACTGGAAATCACTACGAAAATGAAAGACATTAATTTAATTTTCTGTTAAGCCTTGCGTTTCATGAAATATAATTTCTACTTAAATACAAGAAGCTGACAGTGAAGGTATTGTGTTGATGTTTCTAAAGCCTAGTCTACGCTTTAAATTAAGGGATTCAAATAGAACTTGCTGTTATACATTTGTTAATATATTACATTTACCTTTGGCTTTTAAAAATATTATTTCTGAAATCTTTGTCTACAAAGTAGCTACATAGCTTATATTCAAATGCTCTGGACCCTTCTTTCTCAAAATTTTATGAAAGTCAGCTTTTCGCTTACGAATAAACCTCTGCCTGTGTCTATCAAGAGCTTATAAAAGAAGAGTAAATCAAAGCGTTAAAGACACTGTTTATTAAAAGTAATTGATTTTCTGTAAGCCTAATAGAAGCCTCCTTAAGCTATCATATTTAGAATTCTCTATTTTTCCGGAAACCTGAAGAAAGATATCGGAGTGCATCGCTGTTTGTAGTTATCTGTTACAGTCGTATGTAGCACATGCAATCCCTCTTCCAACTATTCTGACGAATGATGGAAGTGTTCTGAGTCTCACAGTGTAAATCGGTCGTTCACACCCATTTTTAGTTTACAACTCACCCCGCTAGGAGGTGTTCGGGAGAGCTATCGCACGTTTCAGCGAAGATTTTCCGCTATTATCTTTATATTTAGTCACGAAATTGTTTGGAATAGACAGTAGAAAACCTGACCGCGGTCTTGTTGAAATCATTTTGGAAAACTTCACGTAAGCTTCTTCACGAGTGGACGTAAATGCACACCCCTTCTTGTGTCATATGTGTCTATTGTCAATTTCATAATGTATTTATGAAGTACTAAAAATTATAATTGTTTAGACCTCACAGCCAGTATAGGTCAACATAGAACTATTGCCGCGCGGGAGTAGTCGAGCGGTTTGGAGCACCACGTTAAGGATCGCGCGACCTCCCGTGTCGGGGGTTCGAATCCTCCCTCGGGCATGGACGTATCTGTTGTCCTTAGATTAATTTAACTAAGTCAAGTAGTTTGTAAGTCTAGGGACTGATGGCGAACGTAGTTTGGTCCCACATAATTACAAACATTTGAACATAGAAGTATTGTGGGAATCGTACGAAATGTTCAAATGTTTGTAAATCTATCGGACCAAACTACGTGGTCATCAGTCCGTAGCTTACAAACTACTTAAACCTAGGTAAACTAACCTAAGGACAACACACACACCCATGCCCCAGGGAGGACTCGAACCTCCACGGCGAGCAACCGCGCGCTCCGCAGCGAGACGCTTTAGACCGCTCGGCTACTCTACCGCGGCTGGGAATCGTACGGTCTCATATTGACGACAACCGATGAAACCAACGCTTCGGGCTCGGTTTCAGTGATTTTCTATTGGACCCACAAAATGGTTGAAACTTTCAGGGTCACCTCGACGATTTCGCTATTAACTTTCGTCTCAATATATTAGGCTCAAGAGCTTGTTTGACGATTTTTCTAACGTTCCACAAACACGAGTGGTTAGTGTTGTCTGTGAGTCATTTTTCATTGCCAGAAGTATCGGTGGCCAGGAACTCTAACTACTAAAACGCCAGAAATATCATTAAAGAGACTTCAGCCAAAGACCCCCGTGGAGAAAATCACTGATTAGCAATGGCAACTAAGCGAATTTTGAAAATTAAGATTCCCGCGGCAGTTGTCACTAAAATTATACTGGTCATAGGACCGCATCGTCAATGCACTAAAATCCACAGACGTTTCGGGGAATTTTAAAATATTGCCAGAATGAAACTTTCACTCTGCAGCGGAGTTTGCGCTGATATGAAACTTCCTGGCAGATTAAAATTGTGTATCGGAACCGGGACTCGAACCCTGGACCTTTGCCTTTCGCGGGCAAGCAGAGCCCTTGCTCGTAAAAGGCAAAGGTCCCAGGTTCGAGTCCCGGTTCCGGCACACAGTTTTAATCTACCAGGAAGTTTCATTGACGATGTGGTCAAACACCCAGAATAATTTTATTGGTTATGTGAATTTCCTTGTACACTTATGTGTGTATAACATACGTGTTTAATTACTGTAATTGCGTAATTCAGCGCTAATGCCCTTTACAATGACTGTTAATAAAAGAACCGTTTGTATTCTTGCAATATCTCTCATCCATGTGGCAAGACATATCGTATTGTTTCTTGAAGTAGTACCTGTACTACTCACTCACTCCTTCGACCTACAGTTCACTTTACGTGTTACTGTGGCGCCCATTAGAGGCAGTCAGCCGTTCTTGTAACTCTTTCCTAATTACCGTCACAAGCAATTAGTTACCTGTGAGGCTCATCATTTCTCAATTTGCCTTTCCCCCCCCCCCCCCCCCTCCGAAAGGCCGGGCTGGCGAACGGGTAAAACTGCTCTTCAGCGAAAGGTTCCTCATTTTTAAAACGCTTTTAAAAAATTGTGATAAGTTATGTTTCTTTAAGTAAACTTATTAGTATGCAGAATTTTAGTATGAATTGATATTTCAGCTGAAATATAATTTTTCTATGTTGTACTGGTGATGTGGTGGCCTTCTGAAACTGCAGGTAGCGACTAACAGTGACGGGGACGTAGGAAAATATAGAAATGGCAGCTTTAGCACTGCTGCGATCGCTTATTACAACGTCCAGTTATGGTTTTATTCACTCAGTTTGGCAGATGGATGTAAATAGGGCCACTTGAGGGTGAGAAGTTTCTTGCTTCACTCAATTTATTTTTGATAGCTGTATCATTCTTCACTTCTCAGTCGTTATGTTTCATACGTTCTCAAATCCTGTTACACGCCAAAATCCAATCTTTCTCAGTATTCATTTGCCATAGTCTTCCCTTATTTTCTACCCCATGTTTTGCATTCTGGAAACAACAAGATATTACGATTTCGTTCAACTGTTCAAATGTTTGTATAGCTTATGGGACTTTACTACGGGGTCATCAGTCCCTAAACTTACAAACTAGTTATAAACTACCTTATACTAAAGACGGCACAAATATCCACCCGAACCCCCGACCGTAGAGGCCGTGCAGACCGTGACTGGAGCGCCTCAGTCCCCTCGGCCACCGCGGCCGGCTACGATTTCGTGATTAATTCTTTAATTGTTCAGCAGAACAGAAGTACTCCTCTCAGGAAACTTCTCAGTATTGTCAAGTATCTCTTCTTGAACATTTTCACATATATAATTCCAGTTCATGATTTACAAGTGTTAGATGACTGGGTCTTGATTACCGTTGGGCGAACCCAATAAATGAACAGCTTATATGTTGCAGTATCCTACCGAGATATAGGAATCCTAGCGACATTAGCGTTACTCCTCAGTAGAAATAATGTGAAGTGCACTCGTAAACAAATGCGCGTCATCTGTCAGAATGTTGTATCACTGTGATGAAAAACTATTAAACACATCTAAACCGACACGTATTGAAGATGGATTTTAAAAACGTTGGACTGAAAGATTTATTATCAACAACAAGACCATATGGGTAACCCAGATAGCACTCAGCCACATCATGACGTCGCAACCTTCAAAAATTCTCGAGCAAATCGACTTTGAAATTTCTTGAGACTATTTAATTGCCAATTAATTGGACGAAGCACTCGATAATCGCCCTGGCGTAGGGTTGACTATTGTAATCCAATCAGTCATTAATATTTATTTTTTCGTTATGTTTGTATACTTACACCATTTGAACATATCAAACAATAATTGATTTCCAGAGACATATTTTATTATATGAAAAGTTGTTAATAATAATGGTTTCAACTAAAAAGCATCACCAGCTACATTTATGGAACAATACTGGTAAAATCTTCATAAGAGTAACTAGCAAAGGCAACAATTGTCAATTCATCGACACTACATCTAATTAAACAGTATGAAGAAAGTTCAAAGACTATTTTCTCGATTATTTTTGAAAGTTGCATCGAATGGCTTTGGTTAATTACTACTTAATTTGAGTTCTGAACTTCACTTACCAATAACTAAAAAAAATTAAGAAGAAATCGATAACCACGCGATCTTGTAAGTTCATTATTAGGTATTGGTACGTCATAAAATGTTCAAATGTTTGTTAAGCTTATGGGACTTAACCACGGGGTCATCAGTCCCCAAACTTACAAACTACTTATGAACTACTTACGAACTAGGACGGCACAAATATCCATGCCCGAGGGGGGATTCGAACCTCCGACCGTAGTGGCTGTGCTGACCGTGACTGGAGCGCCTCAGTCACCTCGGCCACCGCGGCCGGCCGGTACGTCATAACGGTTATATTTCCGCATTATTATTAACATACTTTATGGTCACTTTTGAGACACCAAGCTCTTTCAATGTTCTACAAGTAGAAGAAAGTCACCAGTAATGTGCGTACTTTACAATTTCTATTAAATGAATTAATAAGGGCAACGAGATCAAATTCTTGAGATACACTACACTGCATTTGCGTCTGTCTAACTCGGCAGAAAGACTTAGAATAGTGTCCGGCCTCTCGCGTTTGCTCGTCGCACACTCTAAATTTAAGGCAAGCGACACATCAGTGGTGGTCGTCGTCGCCGCACACGTAACGGTTTGCCTTGCGGTGGTTCTGCGTGCGCTGATGACTGAGCTACATCCGAGAGTGAGTCGATAGGGCGGAAGCCCCCAGTCGCTCTAAAGGGTTTCACAAAACGCAGTAGGTTGGGAGATATTTTGATCTACTTCTGTGTTGAAACAAACATTGGTTAATAACCAGTACGGTCCTCATTTACCTCAGTTTTCCGTTAAGTAATAGAGTTATTTAGCCATCTGATCTTTCTCTGATAACAACCGTGGTACAATTCAATTCTACGAGTAAATGCACTATTTAATTTGTTCCTAACAATATTCATCAGCGTGAATGCTGAAACGTTTTGATTGGCCAACTCCTTTGCAACGTGATATATAGTGTTATCTAAATCTTCCATTATTCTTAGTTAATTTAGGTACAATGCGAGATAATATTCTTCCAATGATGCCGCTTGCATCGGAACATGAAACTTAACTAGTGTCTTTTATGTGACGAAGAAAATTTATGACTGAAGGAACAACACGATTAAAGCTACAATCCATGTATATCGAAGGATGAAAAAACCACTTTTGTAATGATACTGTGTGACCGCATATCATCAAACAAAGTAGTCAAGAAAATTTGGTAATTAACGATAACTGAAATTTTAAATAAAATAAATATTTGACTGAAAGCAGTATTATGTGCAAATCTTTCAGATTAACAGCCTGTCAATGAATTTATAACTTTTACCAGCCAACAGGAAAGAATTTTACAATACGAATCGAATTATTGATCCAACTGCTACGGAATTTTAACAGCTGATAAATGCAAATATAGCTGTTTTATGGCGATTGCCGTGGTAAAAACCGATCTATGTGTCAGGCCTGTTCCTATTGGATTTATGTGACCTGGCGGCTAGGAACAATGAGGGATAATATGTATTCGAGCGAAAAATCAAATACGAATTTGAAATGCAGCTGTAGCAGATGTTGTGCAATTGATAAAAAATTATATATTAGTAAAAAGGGCAACGGAATTATGAATTCAGTGTTCAGATAAAATCACTCAAAATATTAATACTGACCAGTATACTAAATGAAATTATTTTTAAAATATAACACTGCGTGTGTGTGTGTGTGTGTGTGTGTGTGTGTGTGTGTGTGGGTTTCTGTGCATGTGTAAGAAGTCGTGTTTGCAACAGGAAACAAACAAAAATGTGGTAGCACTGTTAACAAATCTCTTTAGCGGATAGAGTTCACGCTTGGTAACCTGAGCTGCGAGATTCCAGATGCGGTGGAACTGGCGGACCAGTTGGGCGACATACCTGTTTGGACGAAGAGAACGTGCTTTCCAGTGCCAAACACGCCAGGTCACTGAGAAATCAGGTGACCGAGAGACCGTGGAAAGTTTGCGATATCGTAGACGTAATTGTGAAACAAAGTGCGTAACATAATCGATGAAAGTTGCTCTCAAATGTGGTCTCAGTCTACAGACGATGTAACAGCAGTAACTATCTTGTTAGGAGTGTGCCATTGTAGCATTTAATGAGGTATACGCTGAACATAGAAATGAACAGATCATCAGACAGTCGTTCCAAAGATAGTCCGCCTCCTACATACCAGCGTACGCAACATGTCACATTTCGAGAATGTCTTTCATCCGTCTTCCGTTCAATGGTAACTGCAGCATCGCCCGGTCAAGGAGATGACCGTAAACTTCCAACACACTAAGACTGTACCCGACAATAACCTAAATGATTCAAAACTGTAACAGGCTCCCTCATCTTCAAAGTTCAATGATCTGACTCCGAATCGAACTTTGACCATTATTTATAATAAGTTGTATCGAATCGCTCGTCCACAGAATTACACATCATCCCTGTGGAATCCGTACCACTAAGGATTTATAGAGGAGATGTTGAAGATCCAAAAGTTTGCAACACACTTCGTTATACTGGTTTATTCAGTAACCGGAAATGCGTCACGGAAATTATCAGCCAACTCAAGAGGCAGACGCTGCAAGAGAGAGTTCTGCATCATAGTAAGGGCCAAAGTTTCAGGAACGTACATTTCCAGAACAATGGACCAATATATTGCTTCCGCTCATGTGTAGCTCGCGAAAGCGCCAGAGTGATAAAATAAAAGAGAGGTTACAGCCCACATAGAGGCTTACCTACAGTCGTTTATAGGCGAACCATACGAGCCTGCACTGTAAAAAGAAAAAAAGGAAAAAACATACACCGTGACTATGCCTAGGATTGTGGATGTAGATGCAATTCACGTTAACGGTGAAAGGATTGTGCTAGTCAGGTAACTTCCAATGATTATTCAATGAGATAAACTTTCTGGACTGTGCCACGCGGGAATGGTGGCACGGTTTAAGGTTCCCGGGCAAGGATTGTGCGGCCGATCCCCGTCGGAGGTTTGAGTACCCCCTTGGTCACATGTGTTTGTATATTGTTCTTAGCCTAAGTTAGTTTACGTAGTTTGTAAGTTTAGGTACCGATGATCTCAACAGTTTGGTCCCTTAAGTCTACCAACATCGGAACATACTCTCTGATAATAAAGTTCAGGTAATAGTCCTGTAACATTAACGTAAGTGAACTATGAACTAAGTTACCTTACTGTACTTCGAAATAATCACCTTCCTTAATTATGCCTCTCCGAGCTCTGCGTTAAATGTCCCGGAAACTTTGAACGAAGTCTTCCTTTGGAATGGTGTTTAAAAGCCTCGTCACGTTTCGTTGGATGTCAGGAATATCGCCGAATCTCTTTCCTTACAAACAGAGTTTCAGTCGAGGGAACAGCGAAAAGTCTAGAGGATTAAGATCCGGCCAGTACGGTGAAGGCCGGCCGCGGTGGCCGAGGGGACTGAGGCGCTTCAGTCACGGTCTTCACGGCCACTACGGTCGGGGGTTCGAATCCCCCCTCGGGCATGGATATTTGTGCCGTCCTAGTTCGTAAGTAGTTCATAAGTAGTTTGTAAGTTTAGGGACTGATAACCCCGTAGTTAAGTCCCATAAGACTTACAAAAAAATTAAACTAAATTAAAAGTACTGTGAATGTTTAAGTTGCACCACCCCGTCCTTTGCCAGCAACTGTTCCAAATGTTTGACGATATTGGCTGTGTGTGGGCGAGCGTTGTGGTGAAATTATAACATCCATCATACTCGCAGCATCTCAGTCCTCCAGACTTCTTCCTATTTTCTAGACTGAACTGACTTTGAAAGTAAAGATATTTCACTATATTAAAGACATCTACAAACAGTGACGAGGCTTTTGAACATCATCCCAAAAGAGGACTTCGTCCATAGTTTCCAGAACAAGTATCGCGAACTCAGCGGTGATAGTTATGGAAGGTGACTATTTCAAAGGACAAAAGGGTATAGTTCATAGTTAATCTACGATAACGTTACAGAACCATTATTTATTGTCAGTTTGTAAATAGTTGTTTTCATCAATATTTCCACAGAATGAAACGTTAAATTAATCTAAGGACAACAGATACGTCCATGCCCCAAAATGAATATTGCTCATAACAATCATTGGCAGATGTTTCACAACATTTAAAGCAAATTGGCACCCTCTGCGTGAAGACGCATTTGTTATTGGCAGTATTATGCATCCCAGACGCGTGCAGTTTTATGGTATCCATGGCAAGAGAACTCCAGGTTGTTCTCTCTGTATGTGAATTTCGTCCAACTTAACTGGCTTCTGTTGATGGCAGCAGTTCTGGCAGAATGTATGCTTTTGTGTAAATATTTGTATAAAATGTCAGATTTATTAAGTGAAGTTTTTATTATTGAAGATCTGCTTATTTTTGAACACAGGTTTTTTACTACTTTTATTCATTATATGAGAAAAATATACTTTACACCTGAAAAATGTAATGACATATTTTTATTTACATATTTGTACACAAAAACTTTAAAAATTATTATTGTCAAACAGTCATCTTGCCAAATAAAGAAAAAATATTGTTCATCATAAGGTATGCAAAAATACACACCAACAATAAAATCATTTAGAGTTTTAAGAATAAAAAATTACAAATATAGCTAAAACTAGGCTAACAGGGGCCGAACATTTAGGTATTCAGCTATATACCCCATCATATCCCTAAGAGTCCTTAGTCTTTTCCGATTTAATTATTGAATCAATCTCTCCATTGTCAGTATCACGGAGGATTACGTCAGGTAACATTTTAGGAATGATGTTTTCTAAGAGATTTATATGATTTCCTGTAGGAGCTAAGGTTTTAATTCACCTGCTATATTCGAGCGTAGCCGAGCGGTCTAAGGCGCCTCACTGCAGACCGCACGGTTGCTCGCCGTCGGAGGTTAGAGTCCTCCCATGTGTGTGTGTGTGTGTGTGTGTGTGTGTGTGTGTGTGTGTGTGTGTGTGTGTGTGTGTGTGTCCTTAGGTTAGTTTACCTTAGTTTAAGTCGTTTGTAAGCTACGGTCTGATGACCACGCAGTTTGGTCAGATAGATTTACAAACATTTGATTTGCTACATTCGGAAAGTGATGATTAAATACTGTACATATATCTGTCTTATCAGCAACAACAAAATTCTATTATTCACTGACTTCATATACTCAACATTGTGCTGCTTACCTGATACTTCCTTGACGCCTGACCATACGGTTTTAATTTTATCCTGAGAATTAGTTACTCTTGTCTTCTTAATTACACGATTCAGGACCTTACAATACTCTCTGTAATTGACTACTGCAGCTTAATTGTGTCTGCTTCAGAGTCAGCATGTGCTCTTTTGAACATGGTCCGTAGCATTACTGACGTTGAAAAGTTGGGTGACATCTGGTAGGCCGGGCGAAATAGGTGCGTCATGCTACGCACTGGGTTTAGAGCATCTATTCCACATGGTCAAACAAGACACAAATATCTAGGCAGATTAAAATTGTTTGCCAGACCGTAGTTCGAAACAGAACCCTTTCGTTTCGCGAGCAAGCGCTCTACTCACTGAGCTACCTGAGCACGCCTCACGGCACGTCTTCACAGCCTAAATCCACCAGTACCTCGTCTCCTATATTCCAGACTTCACGCAAGTTCTCCTGCGAACTTTGCACTGGAGAAAAGTACGTTGTGGAAACATGGCGTAGCCGGATGTTTCCACATTTAATCTATCAGGAAGTTTCATATTAGCACACACTCCTATGAAGAGAGAAAATATCATTCTGGAAACATCCCCCTAGGCTGTGGCTGAGCTGTGTCTGCACAGTATCCTATTTTTCAAGAGCGCTAGTCCTGGAAGGTTCGCAGGTGAACTTGCGTGAAGTTTGCAAGGTAGTACAAGTACTGGTGGATCTAAATCTGTCCGGAAGGAACCTAAGACGTGCCAGGATATCTCAGTCGGTATAGCGCTTGCCCGCGAAAGGAGAAGGTCCTGGGATCGATTGTAATTTTATCGGACCAAACTGCGTGGTCATCAAAATGTTCAAATGTTTGTAAATCTATCGGACCAAACTGCGTGGTCATCAGTCCGTAGCTTACAAACTACTTAAACCTAGATAAACTAACCTACGGACAAACACACACACCCATGCCCCAGGGAGGACTCGAACCTCCACGGCGAGCAACCGCGCGCTCCGCAGCGAGACGCTTTAGACCGCTCGGCTACTCCACCGCGGCGCGGTCTGGAACACAGTTTTAATCTGCCACTACGTTTCATATCAGCGCCTACTTCGCTGCAGAGTGAAAAATTCATTCTGGGAGAATGGCCCACAGATATCTAAAAACAAGTCAACTTCAAGAAAGCTATTTTCAGGGTCTTCTTCTTAAAGTCCTCCATAATAAGGTTAGATAGCTACACCATACCCACGGATACACATACAATAGTCAGTCTTGCTCTAAATACTTCTCACTGAAAATACCGGGTTCGAACCCGGTCCAGCACAAATTTTCAACTTTGCCGTTGACTTTATTTCAATGTTTCCGATCCGGTCGAAATGTTTCAATATTTCGAATTCGTAAAATTACGGTCGTTATAAATAATCATACATATGCCCCAACAGGAAATTGACAATTTCAAGCCGGCCGCAGTGGCCGAGGGGACTGAGGCGCGCAAGTCACGGTCTGCACGGCCACTACGGTCGGGGGTTCGAATCCCCCCTCGGGTATGTATATTTGTGCCGTCCTTAGTGTTAGCAAGTTTATAAGTAGTTTGTAAGTTTAGGGACTGATGACCCCGTAGTTACGTCCCATAAGCTATACAAACATTTGAACATTTGACAATTTCAATGCGGGAATCTATTGTAGGCTATTATCAAGAGGAACTAATGGGCAGGGGGCACTACCGTCTTAGTGTCTACAAGGTGAGAATTTGGGTTTGAAGGGAAGGATACCTGGATAGCCTAATTGGTAGATTCTGGCTTCGCCGTGCACCGGCTCGAACATTGTTTACGTCCCGGCCATAGGCGCAAAGCACGAAGGGTTTACGGGAAGTGTGTACGGTGTCATTTAGTAGTGCACAGAACGAACTATGGTTTTATAATATCGAAAATCAACACTGAGATTCACTTTCAAGAACGACTTTGCATGTCCAAAGGCTTACCAAATAGAACGTTTTATAAGAGGTGAGGTACACATCGAACCGAACTAGTATGAATATAATTGTCCATAGTAGCGTCGTATAGTGCTAGCTCCTTCAAGAAGCGGCATGTAATAGAAAATTACAACGACACCAACTAGGTCTACGTTTTTATCGGAGCAGTTACAATGGGAACACGGGAACGGGATTAAGAACAATCCGCGTCTTCGAGCTACCGTTCGAATTGTCAGAAAAACTGGTGACCGAGGCACTGAGTCCGTACGGCACGGTTATCTCACATAAGGTCCAGAAATGAGTGAGTTTTGTAACATATCATGTCCTGAATGGCGTAAGACAGGTAATGATTGAACTTCGCAAATACGTTCCGTCGTACCTATATGTCGGTGGTTTTACGACGGCTGTAATCTACGACGGACAACCAATAAGTTATACAGGGTGTGGAAAGGAGGAACACGTGCGATCAGAGTGCACACAAAGGAGGCTATTGCAACTGTCAAGGAATGACCCACATCATCCGCAGCAGACTACAGTGCTTATCATTGTCGGAGGCCCATAGCAATGAATCGAGCACAGAAGAAGCGAAGATGGACCATAATCATCGGACGCAGGACGGTCTGACTTCGACACAGTCCATGCCCTTGCAGGACGTGGTGGCAATGGAAGTTGACACCATGGAGGGGTAGAAAATGAATTAAAAAACGGAAATCAGGAGGCCATACTAACCTCAGATTTGGAGGTCATTGTACGTAAGTAGCGAATACCTAAACAGCGGAAGAAAGTCGCCGTACGTTGGAATAGGACAGCAAGGATTTAGAGAGGACTGATAAGGTGACCAACAGCTTGGAGCGGCAACCAAAGGACACGGAAGAACTTCCTGGCGAGGATGCCAGGGAAAGGAGTGGGGCGACAATCTGTGCTGAGAGAAAGGACGCAACCGAAGAAGGAGAGGAGAACGAACAAGGATCGTTGAATAATGAGAATGCTAAACGGTCAATAGAACGGGGCGCTGACGGGTCGCATGTGGACTCGTCAACGGAGGCGCCTTAGTGCACACACGATGACGACGAAGGAGCAGCAGACAAGCGCCCCGGCGGCGTGAGGCCGGGAGACCATTTGGAGTAAAGGACGACAGCAAGTGGGGGCGTTGGGGGGGGGAGGGGATGGAGCGGAAGGAGGAAGTGTTAACTGTCAGATGGTGGCTTTCCTATTGTGCATAACATGCAGCAGAAGTACCGGATGGGGTCTATTAACATCAGTGGCATACAAACACCCGTGAAGATTAAGATGCTCAATGACATCATAGCAATTTTTGGTAATTATTTTTCGATGTATTAAAAAAATAGGTTAAGGCACCGCTGACCCGAAGCGGGGAAATCCCTGTTCGAATCCCGGCCCAGTACAAATTTTCAACTTTGCCGTTGAATTTATTTCAACGCCCAGAAACGATAGAAATGTTTCAATAATTTGATTTCGTAATATTACGGCCAAGAAAAGAACAGGCACTATATCAATAACTGATCTATTAACGCCTAACCTAATAATAAATTGTCCTTGGACGATGTACAGTTCTTGGACATAAATATTGTAATTGAAATTTATACAGCTATCCCCGCTAGAAAATTCCCAAATAAGTCCAGTAAAATTTGTTCTACATGAATGAGAATAACCCCAGAGTTTAACAATATTATTTTTTTACTAAACAGAGCAAAAAAATTTAACAACACTAATTCATCAGGTGTCTGATGCTTACAATTTTCAACTAGAGTATGACAAAGATAATAAGGAATGGGACAAAAAATAAATCACGTAGCCTATTCCCTCTTCTCGATTCTATTTTGAAACTCAGTTGGATTGACACACACGGATGTGACATTGCCAGTCTTAACTACTTTTTACTAAGATTGTAAAGCTCAAACAACAGCGGCACTGATCCTGCCGTGTTATCAATTATGCTGGCAAAATGGAGTTATTTAGACCCTGATCGTAGCCGCGAGTACGTCACATTTTTGATGGTGATGTAGAACAGCGATAAAATACGAAGTCATACTAGTGCGTCGCCTTGTTCATAGCAGCGTGTCATTCCTGAGAAGAGTCGCATCCGTCACCTTTGTCGACAGCACCCAGATCCTGTTCGCTTCGACAGCTTTTCACATACTCCACATCATCCGTGCGAAGTGCGCGCACAAAAATAGCAAACAGCTAATGTGTTTTGTCATTGAAAAAGCAACGCCAATTACGCACGTTCTTTTATGTTCTTGAAATGTCAAACCAAAAGGTCTATGGCCAAGAGCAAATCACAGCGCCTCTTATATATGGCATTAAACCGCCCCCACATGAGCTGACGTCAACCAGATGAGTATCCCTGACACTTACAGACTTTTCGTAGCAAACAGACGCTAACTCTGCAGGTCACTGACTTTGCAGTTCCATGGCAGATACCTGGCGTCAGCGAGTCGAAGGCCCGCAAACACATGTCTTGGCACGACATATTGCTTCCGCTGTCCAAAACCACTTGTCACGCCTTATCCGTCCCTTCTCTGTCGGACTCGGTCCCTCCTTTGGCATACAAGAAATTCAATACTTTGCCTCCTGGCCCGTGCTCAGCCACGTGGGTTGCCAGAACTCCCGGCTTTCCGTTCCGGGAAGGCGAGCAGTATAGATTCGCCATGGTACCCAGCTCATTCCCTTCAGCTAACCAGGTGCGCAACTGGATGGCTCATAGTATTTTATAGATGTTCCCCTTGATAATTACTTACTACATCTCGGCACTATCACAATCATATACAGTCGTGCCATACATTAAACATTAAAGTTTCCATGATAAACAAATCAAAATTATACCCGATTGAAGTTCCTGTCATCCACTTATATGTTCCCGTCTCTTCAGAATTATTTCCTAATTATATCATCTCAATAAAGTGGAAAGGTAGCTAGAGAGCAAATCTGCTACCTTCCACCGTTACAGGCAGACGTACAGATAGTGTCAAACAGCTCTTATTTTTGCAAATACGTGTCAAACGGTGTTATAGAAAAAATAGAAAGCAAAGTTGTAGAGAATTTTGTACTTTAAAAATCCGTTTATTCAGTTTTCGTCTCATATGAACGGTCGAGGCGTTATTTGCAATAAAATTTCAAGCTGTCAAAAAGCCTTCGTAAATGGCCTACATTAAGTGTTATTAACCTAAGTGGGCCAAAAATAGACGAGAAATAAAGCAAGATTAGACTTCAAATTCCCAACAGGCAGGTCGACAGAAGCCATCATGGTTGGGCACTAGTGAAACGAGAAAAAGGCTGATTCCTTTCTCTCTCTCTCTCTCTCTCTCTCTCTCTGTCCTTGTATTTTGCTCAAATAATTTACGGAATTACGGAAATCACAGAGAAAGTAAAACAAAGGCTAAACATGAATGTGAATATTGTAGAAAGATATAAAAAGGCCAATATCGCTGATCATCAATTTTTATTTAAGACGACCGGTTTCGCTGAACTACGTCAGCATCATCTGGTCAAATAAAATCATTTTACAAGGCCATAATCAATTATGATAATTATGTTTATTATAATGACATAGTGCACCTATGCACTGTAAATTATCTTATATAGCAACTGATTGACACTACAAGATTATGGCCTTGTAAAATGATTTTATTTGACCAGATGATACTGACATAGTTCAGCGAAACCGGTCGTCTTAAATAAAAATTGATGATCAGCGATCTTGGCTTTTTTATATCTTTCTACAATATCATAATTGGATCGCCTCCTAGAACATAAACTCATGCCCGAGTATTTTTAATCCAGTGAACCATTTCGCTTGCTACAGATGCTTTCGTTGTACCAGAGATTACGAATTCAGTTTCAGACAAAGCGAGATTGAGTAGGCCTGTACAACAAGAGCGGTGCCACGGACGACAGTGTTCAGCTATTCTTCTCGCGCTGCTGCCTTCCTGGTAAATGCGCAGGACGTGTCCTGTATGCACATACCATGGCCTCAAACGCCGTTGTAAGCGACGACCTAACCACAGCGACGCCGAGTTGTGCTAGGAAATGAAATAAGCTGTCACCTACTGAAGTAGTCATCACTCTACCGACAAAGATCTCTACAATTAATTCTACTAATTAACAAGACAAACCTATTCACTAACATCTCTCGGCTAGGATAGGTTTATAGGCAACTGATGTACTTATTTATCTTGTAGGCAAAAATATTTATAGAGTTTAGAAAACATATTTTCCTTTGACAAAGAGAGTGAACCGTGATAAAACTTTATCATCATTAAAAACAAGTCTAGTTCGCACCAATTTTAAATTTTATTTCGTAAGGTGGCCGTTGTCGATCCTTCATTAGCTCAACATATGATCGTTTGTCTGGAATACAAAAGACAATTTTTCTTAGACAGAAACAGGTACACCAGAAATTCTAGATTATACAATTTACAGTAAAGAATACAATATTTAGGACAAAAAAAACTCATGTTGGTGTCGAGACGAAGAGAGAACGCATGTTTATGGAGACATGTGTAGCGACTGCTAAACAGCGAGAGAACCTGCGAGTTTATAGGCTCGTTGGGCCCGGTGGTTTTGGGGTAAAATGCTCGACTGGAAACCGAAGGGTCACGGGTTCTAAACCCGGTCGAACTTCTGATTTTTTTAGTCTGCACTTTAACCCATCCTTCACCTCTCAACGATGTAAGGAGTCGCCAGAAACGACACGTGGCTCGGATTCCACGTTAAGATGTAGGTCCCCTTTCCCTGGTTGGATAACTGGGGTAGCTAGGGACACGCAAGTTGCCTAAGTGGCGTCCAATTGAAAGACTTGCACCAGACCAATGAGCCACACGAAATTATTATTATTACAGGCTCCGCCCATCGCCTGCAGCATCAGTACATCGAGAACCACTGAGGCTTGACCTACTCTAGCTACGTACTTAGAAATATAAGTAATCATCAAGGATCTAAAATATAGAAAGATGAAATAAAATGGAATTTTATGTAATATATAAAATTTAATGTTTGTTTCTCTCTTTGTTCGTATTTTATTCACAGCCATAACGTACATCCGATTCGATAAACCGTCAATTCATTGCTTGCTCTCATGCGAAGATTATAGCCATACTAAAATTAACTTTGTATGTTGCTTTGCGGAGGGTGCTTTACAATTAGTTAATTCGTTTCTTACGCCTCCATGCTGAAATCGTTGGACGGATATGAATTAAATTTGGAACAGTGTCATCTTATATCCTGATTAATACATGGGCTACCTTTCGTAAGTCACCCCACGGTGCAAGACGTGGGGTACTTTACAATGGGTTATTAGTTTTTTTCTCTTCAAGCTGAAACACGTTGACGGATTTGAAATTGTTCAAATGTTTGTTAAGATTAAGGGACTTAACTGCGGGGTCATCAGTCCCTAAACTTACAAACTACTTAAGAACTGCCTGATACTAAAGACGACACAAACATCCATGCCCGAGGGGGGATTCGAACTCCCGACCGTAGCGGCCGTGCAGGCTGTGACTGGCGCGCCGCAGTCCCCTCAGCCACCGCGGCCGACACGGATGTGAATGTAATTTGGAATGCAGATAACTTATACCCTTATACCTTTAGGAAACCACCGTTGGCGGAGGGTTCATTACAACAAATATCCAAATTGTTCGATTAATCATCATGAAAGTCAGCACATAAATGTACGCCGCGACGGAATAGTCGCGTGCACTAAGGCGCCTTGCTGCGTTGCGCGCGGCCGTTCGCCCTGGGAGGTTCTAGGTCTCCCTCGGGCAAGAGTGTGTGTGTGTGTGTGTTGTCCATAAGATAAATTAAAGTAGTTGTAAGTTTAGCGAGCGGTTACCACTGCAGTTGCGTCCCTTAACTTTACAAACATTTGAACATATATGTATGTTTTCATGAAGGAGACTTTTATAATCTGCAAGCCAATGAATTTAGGATGCCGGATGGTACCTTGCAACTTTGAAACCGTTTGGCCAGTCATCATGAAACTTGGCGCATATGTCTTCATAAGTAGGAAGGAGAGGAATACGTGGAGGAGGAGACGGATAGAAAGGGGAGGGAGGAGACGGAGGGGGTAGAGAAGGAAAATGAGAGGGAAGAGGAGGAGAATGAGAGAGTAGAGATGGTGCCAGACAGGTGAAAGGAGATGAACAGACGGAGGGGGAGGAGGAAATGGACAGAGAAAGGGACAGGAGGAGACGGGGGAAGGAGCAGGTGAACAGAGAGAAGGGAAAGGAGAAGATGAACTAGTGGAAGAGTGGAAACCTCATATGTATTTGATCATTTGTCCGTTTTTTATATCATTCTTAATTAAACAAGCGAACAGTTTCAAATTTCAAACGTTATTTGTACAATTATTTCTTCTGCGGCAGCAATGCGCCGATTACCAGCTAGTAATCTATAAAAATAGCTGTTAACATTAATTTCATTTGTAAAAAGAAATTACAAATATTCAAGATTAACCAAATAGCTCTTTCTATATTTTTTATCCTCAAGGGCTATTATTTCTAGGTAGAATTCATTGTAAACATTAAACATGCCAGAAACAAAATTCTTATACAGGTGTGACACCGTTCTTTGCCTTTAGGCATCGACACGTTAGTAAAATGTCTGAACGTACGGTTGCATTTCAGTAGTTTTCGTAAAGACAACAAAAAGTTCGATTAACTAGATTCAGTAAAGAAAATAATTGCGGTATTGATGTTAAAAAGGTAGGGCTGATGTGAAATTACAAGATTCAGAAAGGAAACAAACGCGGTATTGATGTGATAAGGACAAGGGTAATGTGATATTACATCAGCCTTGTCCTAGGTATTATGAAAACTGCCTAAATGCAACCGTACCTTCGTACATTAAGCCTAATTCTTCGATGCCTAAAGGCAACAACCGATGTTACACCACGAAGAAGACCTTGCAAAGTTTTTTTTTTTTTTTTTTTTTTTTTTTTTTTTTTTTTTTTTTTTTTTTTTTTTAATGCATGTTTCTTCGGCATAGGGCAAGTCCATGCGCCCCACTCCCCTTTTCCACTGTTTTTACTCTTTAGTCACTCTTGTGTTACATTTGTCGTGCGGCTAATCTGTTGATGTCCTGATGTTAGGGCGAAACTTGTCATTACTAAGCATTAATAAAGTACTTTGGTATTCTGATGCCTTTTGTTTCAAAATAAATTTTCAGTCATTTTGAAAATATACCCCACACTCTGTTTTTTAAGTTAAATGTTATTTATTACTATTGGCACCTATTTCGGCTTAACTGTCATCTGCCACCTGGCTGTAGTATTTTTACAGCTGAACTGATCGCCATATCTCGTGCTCTTGATCACCTAAAAACATGCCCCAGGAAGTCGTATGTCGTGTGCAGCGACTCCCTTAGTGGCCTGCAAGCCCTTTCCCAGTATTTCCCTTCCCATCCTTTGGTGCAATCCATTCAAAATGCCATCACTTCACTCGGCAAGTGGACTGTTCGGTGGACTTTATTTGGACCCCCGGCTACATTGGCATCCCGGGGAACGAGCGTGTCGATCGGCTGGCTAAGCTGGCCACCACCGCTCCTCCCCTGGATATTGGTATCCCAGAACGGGATATCCGATTGGATTTGCGCCACAAGGTTTTTGAGGCTTGGAACACACAATGGGCAACACTGAGCACTCCCAACAAGCTGCGTGCCATCAAGTCCTCTACGGCCGTCTGGTAGTCGTCTTTGAGGCCTTCCCGTAGGGACTCTGTTGTCCTGTGTCGCTTACGTATTGGCCATAAGTGGCTACCTTTTACGTAAAGAGGACCCACCGAATTGCCGTTGTGGAAATTTCTTGACAGTGGTCCACATCCTGTCGGACTGACCACTTTTAGCCGCTTTGCGGCAGTGTTTTAATCTACCTCCTGCGCCTGCCTTGATTTTATCTGACAATGCCTCAATGACTGACAGAGTTTTAGGGTTTATACGCGCAGCTGGATTTTATCATTCCATTTAGTGGTGAGGTTGTGCCTGGGGGCTCAGGCCCCACCTCTCACCTTTTACTCTGATGTTTTTCTTACTTCTACCCTGTTTTTTACCTCCGAGTTTCTAGTCTGTGCAGAGTGACTGGCTCATCTTGTATTTGTGATCAGCCAGCCACTATTCCCTACTTTATTTTAGCTTAGTTCAACACTTGGTCTCTCTTATTCCTGTCTTCTTCAGTGTTGTTGAGAGTATCAAGTTCATTGGCACTGTGTGCCCCTTACGCCTCTCTTCTGGGTGTTGAGCTACATTTTACCTTTTCCTACTTTGATGTCTTGCCTTCGCTAGGAACAGGGGACTGATAACTATGTAGTTTAGTCCCCCCTAAACCCCAAACAAACAACAACAACTGTCATCTTCCGACCATGTCGGTGTTAATACCCATATACCCAACAACGTCTAGATACAATGCCTCACAACAAGCTAGTGTCACCTCACACCGATAGACTGCCGTCGCAAATTCACCGGCCAGCCGATGGGGCACAGCCCACTGCCTCGTAGCGCGAGCCAGTGAGCTTGCGATGGCAGCCTATCGGTGTGACGTGACACTGGCTTGTTGTGAGGCCTTGTATCTAGACGCTGTTGATATATCTCGTTGGTTTTTGCGTATGATCTTTCGCTCTTACTGGATTAATATTTTTACTTCAAATTAAATTAGTTACTTCATGGAACTTCGAAGTACGGTCTATTATTTTGACAGATTTCTTGACAGATATATCGCAAAAAGTAGCTTGACATTGACACAAACTATCTATATATATACGGATATTAAGACCAACTGAAGCAACCCGAAAATGGTATTTAAGCCGAATTATGCGCCTATCGTAATAAACAACATTTAAACTAGAAAGCAGCTCTTTCACTTTATTTGTACAATTCCATTAAAATACATAAATAACGCTGCAGGCCCTGAAAACACCTCCGCAATGAAGTGGCCGAGTGATCTAAGGCGCATTGCTGCGGAGGTTCGAGTCCTTCGGGTATGGGAGTGTCTGTTGTATGTGTGTTAAGTTAGTTTAAGTAGTTTGTAAGCTTAGGGACTGATAACCACAGCAGTTAAGTCCCCCAGATTTACAAACATTTGAATTGAAAACACAAAATTTTCAATCGTTGCTGTACGAGCCACACCTCGAATTCGAAAACATTTTACAAAATAAGGTGACTTAACGAAATTTAATTGCTTGATATAGTGACTAATTTATTAAGGCATTCCACATCGGCAAGGTTTCTGGCTTCCACAGAGCACTGCTCGAGTCCGGCTCCTTGGTGTGTAGGGAGCGCGGCGCACCCCTGTGTACCGTTGCACCCGGAAGCGATTTCCACCGGCAGCCGCGGCCGCAACTACTGGTCCGTTCCGCGCGCTGGTTCAGCCCTGGCGAATTGGACCCCTCCTCTGGCCGCGGGCTGGATTATCGCGATTTACATGCCACGCGCCGGCGTAGATCTCTACCGGATCGGGAACAACCCAACACCAGCGGGTTCAGGTTTTTCTGGCCGCGGTCCTAGCTGCAGTCGTGGTTATTCCTGGCGCTGACTCCTAAGCGAACGGTCGCTTCCTTTCACGCCATTTAGCCGGCGGGAGAATCACTTGTACAATATAAAGATCAGCAACTGAGATTTTATGTGTTTATTTTCGTGACTAGCCTAATATGTCTTTCAGAGTAACAACTGAAAATACTATATTCTCTTTATTCTGTGAAGCAATCTATGGAACAAATAAAAGGCTGCAAACGCTAGGCGTCATCTTCGATTTAACCAAGACCTTTCGTTCTGTTGATCACAAAATATTATGGCAAAATAAAATCATTATGAAATAAGAGGAGGAGCTCACAATTGGTTCCCCTCTTACTTCAATAACAGACAGCAGAAGGTAACTTTCTGCAGTATTGAAAATGGTTTTGATTGGAGTCACAACATGGCACAGTTATGTGGGGGGGGGGGGGGGGGGAGTGCTTTAACAGTCTCTTATTTCATTCTTACATAAAGGACTGCCGAACCCGACCATGCTCCGCAATTGCTAATATGTATGGGAATTCGCCACCCACCCTAGTCTCCTTCTCCGCTATTCCTTTCCTCTCCATTCTTCATCGCCTCCTCCTCTTTCCTTTGTCCATCTCCTCCTCCTCCTCCTACTCCCTCCAATCTCTATCCATCACCTTCACCCCTACATCTTTTCTTCCACACTCTATCCATTTTCCTCCTCTGTCTGCTCATGTCCGCATCCCCACCATTCGAATCTTCTATTAGTACATCCTCCATCGTCCTCTATGTTCACCTGCTCCTCCCACCTTTCTCTGTCCATCTCTTCAAAATATTCAAATGTTTGTAGAATTTATGGGGCTTAACTATGGGGTCATCAGTCCCTAAACTTACAAACTACTTATGAACTAGCTAATACTAAGTACAGCACAAATATCCGTGCCCTAGGTGGGATTCGAACCCCCGACCGCAGTGGACGTGCAGACCGTGACTGGCTCCACGCAGAACGCTTGTGTCCATCTCTTCCTCTTGCCCTATCCACCTACCCACCTCCGAATCCTCCCCCTCCCTGCTACCTACGAATAATTACATATACCCGGCAATTTTCATGAAGGAAAGAAATTAGGTTTTCTTGTCCCATTAGAGATGGGGATCACATTTTTGGTAATCGACCGTGCCACTCCAAAGACATCATCCTGGTATTTTCCTGGAGTGATTTAGGGAAATCGCCAATTTTCATGGTAAGTGATCTAACGATGTCGAAGCCTGTTGCAAGTAACCTCCGCTGTGCACAATACAGCGGCTTCCACGGGATAAAAAACTTCTCCATAAAATATACATACAGGTCCGAGGTTTCACGGTGATCGATAAAACGGTGATACAATCTATTGATCAATCAAATGGCGTCGGAGTCTATTCCAAGGTACACTAAGGCATGCACCATACGCGGGATTCCGGGTAGTGGAGCATAAAAAAAAAGTTCAAATGTTTGTACAGCTTATGGGACTTAACTACGGGGTCAGCAGTCCCTAAATTTACAAACTACTTATGAACTAGCTAATACTAAGGACGGCACAAATATCCATGCCCGCGGAGGGATTCGAACCCCCGACCGTAGGGGCCATGAAGACTGTGACTGGCGCGCCGCAGAACGCTCGGCCACCGCGGCCGGAGCATATAAACCTTTCGTTGAAAAAAACACAAATGACACAAATGTGGCACATTTGATCAGTGATCAGTAAAAACAAATATGTCGTTCCCATCGTTACCTGTGACAGAGTGCACACAAAGATTATGATTTTTTTTTACATTTTTTTCTAATTTGACGACTTTTCTTTGTACTTGTCTCGAATTATTTTCTGAATTCTATACCAAGTCCATAAGAGAAAAAAAAATAAGAAAAGAAAAGGAATTAGCCCTATCTATCGTCAAAATCGTGGGTTATGGTGTTTACTCAAAACCTCATTGTAAAACGCACTATCAGTTTATCTCAAATTTTCAAATTTTCCGGTGATTTTCCAAACATTTTCTTTCATGCTAAGCTTGTCCTGAGACTTCACGAATACAAAATATAAAAAGGTTAGCCAAATAGGTCGAGCCGGTCTCAAGTGATGCTCTTACATAATCCGGCAATTGATTTTTCATTTTTATAAATGACTCCATCTTGGTAGTGAAGAATATTGTTTGTAATATTACTCAAAAATGTTTAAAACTGAAACTAATCTAAGGATCACACATACACACACACACACACACACACACACACACACACACACACACACACACATATATATATATATATATATATATATATATATATATATGCCCGAGGGAGGACTCGAACGTCCGACGGCAAGCAACCGCGCGCTCTGCAACAAGGAGCCCTAGAGAGCTCGGCCACTACACCCCGCCTGTAATATTGCGACAGTATCAAACAACGCAAACGAGGGCTGTTCGATGAGGAATGATCATTATTCTTTTTTACAATATACTTTTACTCATAATTCTGATGGTCCTTCTCAAAGTAGTGTCCAATGAATGCGATGCACTTGTCGTATCGTTTCTGCCAGTCTTTAAATACATGCAGGAAACCATTTTTTGAGAGGTCCTTCAAAATCGCCTCCGCAACCTTCAGCTCTGCTTCTTATGATAGAAAATACCTCCACGAAGTCGTTTCTTCAGTTAGGAAATAGAAAAATGTCACATGGGGACAAATCCGAACTATTGGGAGAGTGAGAGATACACTTCGTTTTGATTTCTGTAAGATATTCAGTAACAACATTGGCTATATGCGACGGCACATTATCGTCGTGCAACATCCAGCCTGCTTTACGGGAATGTGGTCTTTTGCGCCTGATACTGACTTTCAGGACATGCGCGTAGTATTGTCCAGTTATTGATTTGTGTGCAGGTACGACATGTTGATAAACCATTCCATAAATGTCAAAAGTTTGTTGAGCTTATGGGATTTAACTACGGGGTCATCAGTCCCTAAACTTACAAACTACTTATGAACTACTTACAAACTAGGACGGCACAAATATCCATGCCCGAAGGGGATTCGAACCCCCGACCGTAGTGGCCGTGCTGACCGTGACTGGAGCGCCTCAGTCACCTCGGCCACCGCGGCCGGCTCCATAAATGTCAAAGAATGAGATGATCATAACTTTCCCAGCAGAAGCAAGCGCTTTTGCTTTTTGGGGGTTTGCCATGAAGGAGATTTCCACACTGAGCTTTGCTGTCTGCTCTCAGGATGAAAATGATGCAGTCATGTTTAATCAGCAGTGATTACTCGTACATTTCAGAGAGACTCCGGATCTGCCTCTAAAATCAACTCTAACTGTATGAAGACCTGCACGCGAACGTCCTTTTGTTTGGAAAATAACAGTATTAGAACCCACCGCGCAAAAACGTGTCTCACGTGTAATGTTTCTGTAACCAACTAGTGGGTGGCACCCAACGAAGTGTTCAGTATTTCAGAAAATAATCGTAGAATATTTCGTCGATCCTCTGATGTTTTCTTCCGTAAGAGCAGTAACTAGAACACCGGATCCACGGTTCCACCTTCCCTAGAAAGTGACTATTTCCCCTCTTTAAACATTTTAAACCACATTCGAGTTGTACTGTAGGAAAGAGCAGACTCTCCATATGCCTCCTGTAACGTTGTATAGGCCTCAGCTGAACATTTCTTGAGATGAAAGCAGAATTCTTTATTGTACTGCCCTGGTATTCCCATGGCTTATACAAAATTAACAGATGCGTAAGATTCAGTTTTTACAAACACACAATTCAACAAAAACTGGGTTTTTGGCTAAATTCATATTCAAATGTTTTTAAATCTAAGGGACTTAACTACGTTGGTCATCAGTCCTAGGCTTAGGAACTACTTACACTAACTTAAAGTAACTAACGCTAAGGACAACAGAAACACCCATGCCCGAGCGAGGACTCGAACCCCAGACAGCGAACGGCCGCGCGCACCGCAGCTGGGCGCCTTTAGTGCGCAAAGCTACTGATTTCCAAACTGTGTGAATTGGAGAGCAAACTTGAGTTTAATACGCCGTTCATGATAGTTCTACAAATATACAGTGAGCCCATGTAAAGATAGACGCACCATCAGAAACTTATTTGGCGTAATAAAATTAGAAAACGTACCAAAGTAAAAATTATGTCAGTGTCAATTCTAAAGATTACTACTATGTTTTTTTCATCTGAAGCAAAGAGTAAAATTTCCTATATTCCATGAGAGATGTAAATTATGCCATTCACAGTGACGGTCTGTATTTCGAGGGAATTATGCCAATAGCTACGAAAATTCTGAGGCCAAATACGCCACGTTTCAAAGTAGATGTGCCTCAGTATCACAGATCTCTCCACACCATTCGCGCTGCTTAGGTGAAACGGTTGAATTACCGGTACTGCAAGCAAGGTAACACGTCTCATAACAATAGAAGTACTATCGCTTTTTTAAAATATTGTGAATGTAACATACTATTGCTATATATCATATGAAAATTGTTTGTAGATACAAATCTGATGATGATTAATCTGAAAAGTATTACTGAAGCCACACTGTACACGAAGTAAGACCTGTAATAAAAAATAAATAAATAAAATAATAATTAAAAAATTGCGATCTAGCAAATTTTTATGATGGTCACCTGCCTCTTCCACAACTTCATGTTGCATTTGCTTTCGCTTAACAGGTGACACAGTCGTCGGTAATACCACTACAAGTTTTGTTTTGTTTTGCAGAGTTTTTTATTATAGCCATTGTTATACAGTTTGTCTTACATGCGACAAACGATCTATACTAACGTCACATTCGGAGACAGAAAAAGGGAAAGACCCGAGAAAAACAAACTACATAATGCTCTCAAGTGCTGAAGTAGTGAAAAAAGAAAATAATTGATTTTCCTGATTTGCGCATAACAGTGCCTTTCCAACACTAAGTATGACAGTTGTTACTTAAGACAAGCTGTTTCAATGGACTTTAGTATACTGTAATTAAATGCTTCTGTTATTCGGTGGAAATGGTAAAACTCCCCACAATTTACTTCCCTTGAACAGCACCAAGAAGACTGCCAGGCTTATGATCATCATCTGACGAATGTACCAGCATCAATGCTATCATATGCCTTCAGCTACAGCTACACACAGAGAAAATAATTACAAGAACAGACATTGAGTTAAAATTTGTGCCACGCCTAGCATTAGAACCTGGGTCTCCTGCTTACTTGGCACTTTTTTTTCCTCCTCTCTCTCCTTTCAGCGACCGTAGCATTATGGACAAAGCGACTTCACAAATAACCTAATTACGTCTCCCTCCACAACACAAATTCAGCCTAGATGTTCCCCTATGTAATATGTATCCACTGTCGACGCTCTCCAATGAGCGTAATAGTCCTCCAGGATTTAACGTAATAGGAATAATCCTGTCTTTACCTCAGGGGTTGGTAATATCAAATAAATTCTTTTCCGGAAACACATGTAGTCTCACACATCTCAAAGATAATGATTAAAAGGAAAGATTGGAATAAAATTGGAGAGCATCGCCAACTGATACGAATTACATATGGGAATTCGAGGCAGAACTGAAGTTTGTGGCGTGGAGGGAGGCGTTCTTAAGTTCAATCTGTGCAATAGCATTATTCATAATGATGAATGCCACATCCCATAAAATGCCCATAAATGAATGCCACATCCCATAAAACTCAGGAGAGGTGTACCACAAGAGAGCGTCCTGTCAATGTAGTTTTTTGCTTTTGTATTAGAACAATTGCTCAGAGCACTACATTGTAAATTATAAGGTGTGTCACTCTCAGGTGTAACCTTGGCTATGAAAGCGTACGCCGATGATGAAGCCGTAGTGATACGTGATGTAATGAATTAGCAACTGTCAAACAGAAAATCGATATCTATAGTCAAGCATCTGGTGCCAGGATAAATGAAGGAGCAAAATACTTAACTTGCGAGGAAGTGGACATCTTACTATACTATGGACCCAGAAAGTTGACAATCATAAAACACTTGGCATCTTCGTAGACAATTGCTCGCTTCGAGTGGCGACCAATAATTGGATGACAGTAATGAACAGCTTCCAAGGACTCAAGAGACAACTGAAGAGTACTAACTCTTTTTCCAAGAATTAAAATTTTTAACATTCAGATATTCTCCAAAGTTCATTACATTGCTCAGATATTCCCAGTACCTTGCCCCCGTGGAATAGCCGAGCGTCCTAAGGCGCCTTGCTGCGGCTCGCGTGTTTCCTCCCCGCAGGAGGTTCGAGTCCTCCATCTGGCATGGGTTTGTGTGCGTTGTTCTTAGGTTACTTTTAAGTTGGTTTAAGTAGTTTGTAAGCCTAGGAACTAATAGACGCAATAGTTAAGTCCCATAGATTTACTAACATTTGAACCCAATATCTAAAGTACAGACTAATAAAAAGATGCAACTAGCCAGCAGATTCATCTATAGGGCTAACTCAAACCTCTAGATTGATATACAGTAACGTACAAACCACAACCGCAAAGTTATTCCATATAGTCCGTCCCGAATGTCTCCAACTGGCAGTCGACATAAACAAAATAAATTTCTAATTGCGTCACATACGAGAATTCTAGTTATATAGGTAATGTAGCTGCATCAGACCAGTCTCCGGACTGAAGACCACAACAACATAGGCAATTCGTCATTTTAAGAGAAAAAACTTAGCTAATTACCAGTAAATAATAAGCGGAAGATTATTTGGAACAACATTAACCTCAAGATACATAAACTATCAGTAACATACACTTGATCTCATATTATCAACAACACAGTTGTGCAAATGAAAAATTACACAAAATAGGCCTGAACTCAACAGATAGTCTAAATGTCAAAAGTGCGGTATAAATTTACAAACCCTGAGACTGTTTTGCTTCCAGAAAATGTCAAAGACATTGAAATTTGCGATGCGGTCGGAAATCGAACCAGGACCTCCATGCTCACAATGCAGACGTCTTAACCTCTAGTCCACCACACCACTAGTGATAAAGGCACCTCGGAATAGTCTAAGTACGACTTCACTCTACGTAACAAAAACTAATTCAGCTTCTATGTTCCATGAAATATTTCCACAACTGCCAAGGCTCTCTGTGCAACGGAGTAAGTAAAAGGCAGGAATGTTTCAAAATGTCCATTGTCGAGGGACTATTCCGATGCATGGAGAGCCTTGGTAGTTGTGGCAATATTTAATGGAACATAGAAGCTGAAGTAGAGTTTGTGACGTGGAGGGAAGTCGTACATAGACTATTCAAATGTTCAAATGTTTGTAAAGCTTATGGGACTTAACTACGGGGTCATCAGTCCCTAAACTTACAAACTACTTATGAACTACTTACGAACTAGGACGGCACAAATATCCATGCCCGAGGGGGGATTCGAACCCCCGACCGTAGTGGCCTTGCTGACCGTGACTGGAGCGCCTCAGTCACCTCGGCCACCGCGGCCGGCACATAGACTATTCCGAGGCACCTTAATAACTAGTGGTGCGGTGGTCTAGTGGTTAAGATATCTGCCTAGTGTGCATGGACGTCCGGGTTCGATTCCCGCCCGCATTACGAATTTTAATTCAATGCTTCACCTTTAACTTTAATGTCTTTGAGGTATGGTTGATATGCTGCAACACCGGTTCACCTACTGTGAACATCTCCACAACTGGCGATGGGTGAGGGAAAAAGTTTCCTTCTGTCAAGGAGTTCTGTATCCAGCTACGCAGATGAAATACTCAAAAGTCCCGATGAGGATTTTTATGAAACGACCAAGAAGAATGCGGTGATGTGGATACTAGCATTCTCTACACAATCACACGACGAAAAGACAACTACCTTGGTTTCAAGGTGAAGAGTCGAGAGCCACGACTCTTGGAAACGCCCGCGGCCGGCGCCAGGAGGGCGTGGTGCTGACAGCCGCGGCCCCTCGGAGCCCAAAGGGGGCAGCTGGCAGCTCTCGCGCCAGCACCATCTGCCTGCCAGCAGAACAAAGCAGCTGATTTACGCCAAGTGGACAGTGACTCCAGGGGGGTGTAAATTTGACTCGCGCGCTTAGCTTGTGTGACGTCACCTGGCAGCAAGCAGTATCCTTATGAAACGTGCAAGCAGCAGGTTGTGTTTTGCGCTCGCTCGTTTCGTGACCTGCTTAGTGTTCGGATAGAAAGTAGTTTTCTTGTATTAGGGAACAATTTTTCCATATATTCTTTCTGTAATTATGAATAAGAATACTTCGTGTTGTGCTGTTGCGGAGTGCAATAACAGTGTACGCAAGACGGAAGGCAGTTTGTACCATTGCTTTCCAAAAGATGAGGAACTTCAGCGCATATGGATCTCTCGCTGTAAACGACAGGACGAGATAAATGTCAAAAATGCCATAATCTGTTCCGAACATTTTTGTGAAGCCGATTGATAAAATTGTAGCCGGCCGCGGTGGCCGAGGGGACTGAGGCGCTTCAGTCACGGTCTGCATGGTCACTACGGTCGGGGGTTCGAATCCCCCCTCGGGCATGGATATTTGTGCCGTCCTAGTTCGTAAGTAGTTCGTAAGTAGTTCATAAGTAGTTTGTAAGTTTAGGGACTGATGACCCCGTAGTTAAGTCCCATAAGCTTTACAAACTTTGTAACATTTTGATAAAATTGTATGTATGAAAGTAGTATGCAGTTCAATGTTCATAGTAATTAAATGAGTAAAATAAAAGCTTTAATGCGAAAATCGGCTGAGAAGATGTGTTGTAACTAAAGTTTTCTTTATCTAATATATAAAAATGAAGGCCTTTGTTTGTCCGTATGCTATGGCTGTCAATGTCATTCAGCCGATTGCGATAAAACTTCAACTTATTGCATGAACTAGCGTTACGGTTGTAGGCATAGTAAAATTTCGAAATTCGCACTCTAAGGGGGTGAAATCAAATTATATAAAAAGAAGCATATTTTCTCTCTGTCTCTTCTATAACTCGAGAACTACTCAACGTATCGTGATGAGGTTTCTTTTAAATTGTAGATTTCACAAAGGTCTAAAAACATGTCTACGAGAGCATATGTCTAACTTTTACGAGTGATGTATATGTACCATTTTTCTCCCGTAAGGCGGTGGCGCCGGATGGCTTCAGACTACATAGTGATTGTGGGAAATCTATAAAGTTAGACATGTGCTCCCACAGACTTTATTTTAGATATTTATGAGCTCTACAATAAAAAAAATAAAAATAAAAAAAACTCATAACGATACGTTCAGTGGTTATCGAGTTAAAAACGTTTAAATATTACTCGTGCCAATTAGCGGGGCGGGACGGGTTAGCTAGTTGTTAATAATGTTTGAACCTTTTCTTTTTCTTTCATTTGTATGTTAGTATACATATAAATTAATCACAAGCGTGTTCTACCGCTTAAAAGCAATGTTTTTTATCGAATGAGGAAAGAAAAGACGTTTCACAGCGGCCTTATAATACAGCGGCTTGCTGCCGAGTGACATAATACAGCCTAACCAATGACAGTGAAGAAGACCAAACTGGCATACCTTTCTAGTCAGCTCTTCGCTGCCTCACAACCTGTCATGTTGTCTCTTCGGCTTAGCCCTGGCTGTCTTGTACCTGTATTGTATTGAATATACGATGTCTACTTTACTATAGAGGAGGAGGCTCATTTCATTTGTATAACTTAGGAAATAAACATCAAAGTATTGGTTCGAGCTTTTCATTTCATGTATGTTACTAATTACTATGCTCCTGTCCAGCTCCTTCGCGTGTGTCATCCCACTCGGACACTTTGTTCAGATTGTGTTCCTCACATCCTAAGGGACACAAGACAAGGTATACGTGCAGACAGTATTTCCAACCTGGGCATTGAGTCAATCAAAGCTTGGATGGCGTGTACAGGTACAGATGCCCATGCAGCTTAGATGGCGTTTACAGGTACAGATGCCCATTCAGTTTCAATGCGATACCACAGTTCATCAAGAGTAGTGACTGGTGTATTGTGACGAGCCAGTTGCTCGGTCACCATTGATCAGACGTTTTCAGTTGGTGAGAGATCTGGAGAATGTGCTGGCCAGGGCAGCAGTTGAGCATTTTCCGTATCCAGAAAGGCCCATATAGGACTTGCAACATGCGGTCGTGCATTATCCTTCTGAAATTTAGGGTTTCACAGGGATCGAATGAAGGGTAGAGCGACGGGTCGTAACACATCTGAAATGTAACGGCTACTGTTAAAAGTGTCGTCGATGCAAACAAGAGGTGACCTTGACGTGTAACCAATGGCACCCCGTACCATCATGCCAGGTGATACCCCAATATGACGATGACGAATACACATTTCCAGTGTGCGTTCACCGCGATGTCGCCAAACACGGATGCGACCATCATGATGCTGTAAACAGAAACTGGATTCATCCGAAAAAAATACGTTTTTCCATTCGTGCACCCAGGTTCGTCGTTGCGTACACCATCACATTCGCTTCTGTCTGTGATGCAGCGCCAAGGGTAACCGCAGCCATGGTCTCCGAGCTGATAGTCCATGCTGCTGCCCACGTCGTCGGACTGTTCGTGCAGATGATTGTTGTCTTGCAAACGTCCCCATCTGTTGATTCAGGGATCGAGACGTGGCTGCACGATCCGTTATAGCCATGCGGATAAGATGCCCGTCATCTCGACTGCTAGTGATACGTAGCCCTTGGGATCCAGCACGGCGTTCCGCATTGCCCTCCTGAACCCAACGATTCCATATTCTTTTAACAGACATTGGATCGCGACCAACTCGAGCAGCAGTGTCGCGATACGATAAACCGCAATCGCGATAGGCAATAATCCAACCTTTATCAAAGTCGGAAACGTGATGGTACGCATTTCTCCTCCTTACACGAGGCATCACAACACCGTTTCACCAGGCATCGCCGATCAACTGCTGTTTGTGTGTGAGAAATCGGTTGGAAACTTTCCTCATGTCAGCACGTTGTAGGTGTCGCCACCGGCACCAAACTTGTGTGAATTCTCTGAAAAGCTAATCATTTGAATATCGCAGCACGTTCTTCATGTCGGTTAAATTTCGCGTCTGGAGCACGTCATTTTCGTCATGCAATTTTAATGGCCAGGATTGTATAAATCAAAAAATGTTCAAATGTTTGTTAAGCTTATGGGACTTAACTACGAGGCCATCAGTCCCTAAACTTACAAACTACTTATGAACTACTTACGAACTAGGATGGCACAAATATCCATGCCCGAGGGGGGATTCGAACCCCCGACCGTAGTGGCCGTGCTGACCGTGACTGGAGCGCCTCAGTCAGCTCGGCCACCGCGGCCGGCAGGATTGTATAAATACATGCGACATGTTCACATGTACAATACGCAAGACTTGGCCAACCAATCATAGTGAAAACACATTTCGACACAGAAAATGAAAGGAAAACATTATTATTTAAATTTATATATAAAGGATGTCTAGAGTGCAAAAATTTATTTTTTTCCGACTAGTTTCGGTCTTCATTTAGACAATCTTCAGGAAATTTAGCTCCATTAATGTTATGAAGCTGATGCACTCGAAGGCTCCAAGTTTCCTGCCAGCTCCACAACATCAATGAAGCTAAATTTCCTGAAGATGGTCTAAATGAAGACCGAAACTAGTCGGAAAAAAATAAATTTTTGCACTCTAGACATCCTTTATATATAAATTTAAATAATAGTGCTGTTGCCAAATAAATGAAACCAAAATGTTTCCAAAAATATGCGAAAACATAAGTATTCACATGTGATTACTGTTAGGTTTCCATCCTAGATTTGGAGTATATGATTATATTGTATTATACATGTCGTTTACTTTTTCGTATGTAGATTGCACATGAAGATGCAGCTTAAAGTAATGTGAAACGGTCGTGCCGAATTGATAAAGAAATTTTAATACAGGTGAAGAGTTTATCCATGTATATACTTCGCAAATCGCGAAATTTTCCGACGTCTGCTGCTCCTGTAAGATGGACAAACAATCTGCAACACATGAAAAATTGTGCTGAACCGGGACTCGAGCCCGCGTCTCCCGCTTTTCATGAGCGGTCACCTTAACCATTCGCCCACCCGTGCACGCTCTCAGGCCAGACCCAAACTTCCATGTGTTGCACTTGTCTCTCTCCCTCACATGCTCGCACACAATATAGTGTGAGTCCAGCAAGAGGGAGAGACACAATTCTACCACCGCAAGCCTGTCATGGTGTTAATGTGCAACACATGATAGTTTGAGTCTGGCCGGGGAGCGTGCACGGATGACCGAGTGGTTAAGGCGATCACTCGCGAAAAGCGGAAGACCCGGGTTCGAGTCCCGGTCCGACACAATTTTTCATGTGTAGCATATTGTCTGACCATCTTACAGAAGCAGCAGACGTCGGAAAATTTCGTGATTTGCGAAGTACATACATGTACATATTTATCTCTGTTGTGGATCACCGCCAACGTCTGTTACCTTGGAACAGACATAATAAACAGCCGAAGAGGAAAGTTTCCAACCGATTTCTCACACACAAACAGCAGTTGATCGGCGATGCCTGGTGAAACGGTGTTGTGATGCCTCGTGTAAGGAGGAGAAATGCGTACCATCACGTTTCCGACTTTGATAAAGGTTGGATTATTGCCTATCGCGATTGCGGTTTATCGTATCGCGACACTGCTGCTCGAGTTGGTCGCGATCCAATGTCTGTTAAAAGAATATGGAATCGTTGGGTTCAGGAGGGCAATGCGGAACGCCGTGCTGGATCCCAAGGGCTACGTATCACTAGCAGTCGAGATGACGGGCATCTTATCCGCATGGCTATAACGGATCGTGCAGCCACGTCTCGATCCCTGAATCAACAGATGGGGACGTTTGCAAGACAACAATCATCTGCACGAACAGTCCGACGACGTGGGCAGCAGCATGGACTATCAGCTCGGAGACCATGGCTGCGGTTACCCTTGGCGCTGCATCACAGACAGAAGCGAATGTGATGGTGTACGCAACGACGAACCTGGGTGCACGAATGGAAAAACGTATTTTTTTCGGATGAATCCAGTTTCTGTTTACAGCATCATGATGGTCGCATCCGTGTTTGGCGACATCGCGGTGAACGCACACTGGAAATGTGTATTCGTCATCGTCATATTGGGGTATCACCTGGCATGATGGTACGGGGTGCCATTGGTTACACGTCAAGGTCACCTCTTGTTTGCATCGACGACACTTTTAACAGTAGCCGTTACATTTCAGATGTGTTACGACCCGTCGCTCTACCCTTCATTCGATCCCTGTGAAACCCTAAATTTCAGAAGGATAATGCACGACCGCATGTTGCAAGTCCTATACGGGCCTTTCTGGATACGGAAAATGCTCAACTGCTGCCCTGGCCAGCACATTCTCCAGATCTCTCACCAACTGAAAACGTCTGATCAATGGTGACCGAGCAACTGGCTCGTCACAATTCACCAGTCACTACTCTTGATGAACTGTGGTATCGCATTGAAACTGAATGGGCATCTGTACCTGTAAACGCCATCTAAGCTGCATGGGCATCTGTACCTGTACACGCCATCCAACCTCTGATTGACTCAATGCCCAGGTTGGAAATACTGTCTGCACGTATACCTTGTCTTGTGTCCCTTAGGATGTGAGGAACACAATCTGAACAAAGTGTCCGAGTGGGATGACACACGCGAAGGAGCTGGACAGGAGCATAGTAATTAGTAACATACATGAAATGAAAAGCTCGAACCAATACTTTACAATAATTTGAAGAAAAATATTTTCAGGAAATGCAATTCACTATAGGAGGAGGTAGGTTTCAAAAACCTCGATCGAGTAATATTTGGTTACTCTTCGTCAAAGTGGGACCACCACCGTGAAGGACTGACAAAATAAGATATAAAAGGAGAGCATCGTGGCATATAGCCATTTAGCAAGCGTCACGGACATGCTCAACCACCTTCAGTGGCAGATGCGACATGAGAAGCATTGTGCGCATCACGATGAGTTTTGAAAATATACTTCCGAGAGCGTTGTTTTTATGAGTCAATCGATTCAGGAAGTTCCGATAAAGTTGTGAATTATTTGATAGTACTCATCGAAAGAAGAAAAATCAGTCCATAAAACATGGGTTCCAGAAGCGCATACTTCCTTAGCTAAGTACGTGTTTAAAAGCAACGCGCGGCCTGCTTGCGGATTTTCAGTGTTTGCGGACGTATTATAGGTCTATACGCTACCATAAACGTTAAATGGGACGCATTATCTGGACTTCCTCACTAGAGAATGTTCAATGGCACCAAGGATTAGAAGTATGGTTCATGCATGATGGCGCACCGGCACACTGTCGTGACCGCATAAAAAACCAAGTCTTATAAAACCAAGCTTACAGAATCGCTAAACTATAGATTCACTGTGACTGTGACTACCGGATTCGACTGCGTTCAGATTAAACAAACCAGTAATACTCACGGTGAAAAGCTCCTATAATAACAAAGAGAGCACAGGATGAGATGCGCGTGATGGAAAATCTTCCCTAGTGAGAGAGAGCACGCAGAGAAAGGAGAGTTCTGGAAGGGGAGCTACATGTCAGAGATGCAGCTCCGGTACAGAATTAGATCCTGCTCTATGTAGCCTCTGGGATCTCACTAAGGGCCGAGTGCAAACCGGAGCCAATAGAGTAGCAATAAGTCTTTCACATCTCTATACGTCACACTAGCGGTGATGTATAGAGGGAGAAGATGTATGTAGGGAGAAGATAGAATGAAACTGAGGAGTACAACGCTCCGGCGAGAGAGACAGAGAGAGAACGGAGAGAGATTGTAGATAGAGGAAAGCTGAAAATAGGCACTAGCGGTTCGATGGTAGCTTTAATCCGATGTCTTACTAACGGAAGTTAGAGACTTGTCTGCAGGAAGCGGGCTAATACACAGCTTAACTGACAAACTGAATAGATAATTAAAGGAACTCTTTATGTCATAGTGTGGTTGCAGAAGTTTTGGTAATGACATTCGGTACAAGTTGGAACGGTGACTGTGATCCATCGTCTCTACATTTCTGTTGGTATGATCCTTTATAGTAGATTGTATTGAATGTAGCTTTATAGAGGTAATAAATATTATTATATCTGAAGTTGTATCAATAAAATTATTTTGATACTTCCATAACATATCCTAGTTTTGCGATGAGGCAAGTCTAGAACAAGATTTCCTCCCACATAGGCCAACTTGACGATTCACTCCAAGCAGAACCCCTGTCGCCCAGTCCCCGACAACACTCACGTCTGCGACGTGACAACACTTTCGTCAGAATGTGCGCGAACATCTGATGCAGACACTTCAGGAACAATGGATTGGTCAGGGAGACCACACCTTGGCCTGCTCGTTCACCAGAGCTCAGTCTGCTATGGCTTTGGTTAATTGAACACTTGAAGGCTGTAATCTATTCAACTCCAGTCAACGATGTAGGGAACTTCAGAGCATGCCAGCGAGTACTGCAACAACATCCGGGTGTTTCGAAGAGTGCGCCATTCGTTTCGCCGAAGTGCGGAGGTGTTTATCTCAAAAAGTATGCGTTTTCGGACCCAAGTTTATTCGACTTGTTTATCCTGTTTCGATGAGTATTCGACAAAAAATTTTTTTTTATTTGTATACGAGGTATGACCACAAAGTAAGTTCCGTTTGGTTATATAAAACAAACGTCTACAGATACAGAAAACATATTTATTGTACATAAATATACAACTATTAAACTACTTTTCTACATAGCTTCCGAAATTTTGTAAGCATTTGTCATAGCGTGGCAGAAGTCTTTATATGCTTTCTTCGCAGAAGGTTGCCGCCTGTGTATCAACCATGTGGTAACATGTTCTTTCAGCTCGTTATCATCGCTGAAGTGTTGACCACCATGGACAGGTTTTAAGTGTAAAAAGAAAGTCTGTACGGAGGATGATCAAACACGTCCCAGTGAAATTCCCTTAAGAGTTGTTAGGTCACATTCGCCTTGTGAGTTCGGGCGGCAACGTGAAGGGAAGAAGAAGACTCCTTTCATCTCTTCTTATACCTAAAATCTTTCCTTGGTGGTCAACACTTCAACGATGATGAGCTGAAGGAACATGTTTGCCACTTGGTTGAAAACACAGGCGCAAACTTCTATGAAGAAGGCACACAAAAGCTAGTCCCACGCTATGACAAGTATCTACAAAATTTCGGAAGTTATGTAGAAAAGTAGTTGAACAGGTGCAGATTTTTATACAATAAATATTTTTCTGTATCTGTTCCCGTTTGGTTTATATAACCAAACGGAACTTACTTTGTGGACATACCTCGTATATTTATTAATTTATTTTTTACGTCGTGTCTATTGCTTTTTCCTACTGCTATCCCGCCAAAAAAAAAAAAAAAAACAAAAATAACAGAGAGTTAATTCGCATGTGTTTGCACCAGAAATCGTCCTCCCTGCCCACGAAGACAAAATACCCTCCGCCACGAACTTTTGTTTCCGAAGAGCAGCTACAAAGAGAGGAATTTGGGGCTTTTCCTGAAAGCGCTTCCCTTTCACTACAGCGAGATGCAGAGCTTGCGTAACAGCGGCAGCGGGTGGCACTGACACTGAGTGTAGTACGGGCAGTGAGCGGCTAAGTGTGCAAGTAGGGTAGCGCAGGCATCCAGGTCAGCGGCGGCACATTCCGCGGCCGTCACGCACCGCCGCACGCAGCCGGCCGCTACGCACGGCGACACTCACACACGTCCCTGCGCGCCCGGTCAGTTCTCGCCGTTACTCGACTCCATTTACTCGCCTGGGCAAAATCACTCGCTTCCCAGCCGAGCCGCGGCCGAGCGCATTGAGGCGCTATGCTGCGATGCGCCAGACCGTTCCCCGTCGGGGGTTCGATTCCCCCCTCGGGCCTGGATGTTTGTGTCGTATTTAGTGTAAGGTAGTTCATAAGTAGTTTGTAAGTTCAGAGGCTGATGACCCCGCTGTTAAGACCCTTAAGCGAAAATGGCTCTAGGGCAGGTACCTATAATAAAGTAAAAACATACAAAAAAGTCAAGATCGCTGTTCATCAATTTTTATTAACTACAACCGGTTTCGCTGAACTATGTCAGCATCATCTGGTCAAATAAGATATTTTACAAGGCCATAATCTTATAATGTCAATCAGTTGTTATATAACAATTTACAGTGCATAGGTGCACTATGTCATTATAATAAAACATAATTATCACAGTGAGCACAATATCAAACTGATGCTGACAGTTTGCTATTGTCACTCACTGTGATAATTATGTTTTATTATAATGAAAAAAATGTTCAAATGTTTGTAAATCTATCGTACCTAACTGCTTGGTCATCAGTCCGTAGCTTACAAACTACTTAAACCTAGGTAAACTAACTTAAGGACAAACACAACACCCATGCCCCAGGGAGGACTCGAACCTCCACGGCGAGCAACCGCGCGCTCCGCAGCGAGACGCTTTAGACCGCTCGGCTACTCCACCGCGTCGTATTATAATGGCATAGTGCACCTATGCACTGTAAATTGTTATATAACAACTGATTGACATTACAGGATTATGGCCTTGTAAAATATCTTATTTGACTAGATGATGCTGACATAGTTCAGCGGAACCGGTTGTCGTAAATAAAAATTGATGAACAGCGATCTTGGCTTTTTTTATATGTTTTTACAATATTATAAGTGGATCGCCTCCCAAAACGTAAACCAACCTATAATAAACACTGCAAGAAATAACAGTACACCTCTTAAGAGTTCTCCATTTCACCTGAGATTTAATGTTAAAATGGTGCATATGACGTACTCGTAAGGATTTACACATTAATAGTTCCATCCATGCTCGAACACTCGTAGTAGTACGGAGCACATCGAAAGAGTCCAAAGAAGGGCAGATCGTTTCGTATTATCACGATACAGGGGAGAGAGCGCTACGGAAATGATACAGGATCTGGGATGGGAATCATTACAACAACAACGATTATCGCTGCGGCGTGGGCTACTTGCGAAACTCCAATCGCCAACATTCTCCTCCGAATGCGAAAATATATTGTTGACTCCCACTTACATAGGTAGAAATGATCATCAGAAAAAAATACGAGAAATCAGAGCTCGAGCAGAGAGATTCAGGCGTTCTTTCTTCCCGCGCGCTATTCGAGAATGGAATGGGAGATAGGGTAAGGTGGTACAATTCCGATCATTTCGGACAAATGTTGTTGGTACTGGAAATATGTTGAGAAAAGAGATAATTTTGACTATGGCACTTGTTCTTGGATGTTTAACGAATATGTAACACAAATACTAGACCATTACAAATGTTGGTACAAACACAAAAAAATATTATAGAAGTGTGAAAAATCGATCGAAAATGTACCACACTAGGTACAGTTATGATCACTTCCTCGTAAAATTTTGATCACTGGCTTCTTCCACATAAAAAGCACTTTTTTCCTTAGGCACCAACGCATACTTCTTAGGTAACAACATTGCATAATATAGAATTTGCAATCGCGTGGAAACTAGATAATTTATAAGAGCGCGTTCGACGACGTTTTCCACGTAACTGTTAACAGGAAAAAATTTATATCTCCGTAGCGCAAAGTGTTGTATTCTTGGAAAAGACAGGAGGAGCTGTAGAAACCTGCTACACTACAACGCCACACAAAGACAAGTGCTACCAACACTACGAGACTGACAAATTATGTTGATCGGAATTGTACCTATATCGAATTTGTACCACCTTAGCCTAATGGTGGTTCGATGAACCCTCTGCCAGGCACTTAAATGTGACTTGCAGAGTATCCCATGTAGATGTAGCTTTCACGGGGGCAATGCAGGCGGTGATTCGCGCTTTCATTCAATTATACAGATAGCGAATACTGTCTTATCACTGGCGGCGCGTCCTATGTGTTCACTGGTTCAGTGAACCCCCGGAAAAAAGCTCATCATGAAAAAATTAAAAAAAAAAAAAAAATAAAAATAAAAATAAAAAATGTTATTAAACTTTATCCGTTTCGTTCTTCTATCAGATCATTTTATAATCTAATTCGAAGTATTATTATGGCGTGAGAAACGTTTTATGTCGCGGAGACAGCACGCATACTAGTAGCGCGGCCGCTAAATATACGCGGCAGTGGCCGCAAGCGTTGCAATTCGCATGCGCGGCTGAGGTTCAGCTTCTCCTCTGAACCCCCTGGAGGCAGCATATGGGCGCTCCCGCGGCTGGGAGGGGCAAGGAGAAACGCCGGTTTTAACATTCGCGTTGAAGCTTCTAGAGACACCAGCTCCTGGCTACTCGAGCTGTGGCGGTTACGCGCGAATGGTCCCGAAGCAAAGACAATGGAGCTTCTGCGCACCTCGCCTTGCGCATCGGCAAATCCTCTATTAAGGCAATATCTGCCCTTCATATTTGATTTTGGCGCATTGAGGATTCAGAAAAAAAAAACACTCATATTTGGTAAAATATCTTTTAACTATCAATTAGACACACATTAACTGTAAAAACCTTCGGAAGATCCAGTCATCAATAATAATGAAGTCACTAAACTCCACCTAGTAAGAGTAGCCTTGTGGTTAGAAGCATCGCGTTGCTCCCACTCTTCTTTATAAAAGTTACGGGAACAACAATGACTTGTTACTTGCCACGTGACCAATTGCGGTACCCATCTTGTGGATAGCTTTCTCATGTCCAAATTTCTATGGAAAATATTATGTACCTGTTGATTCGAGATTCCCACTGCACTAGCATTCTCCCGCACCTTAGCTCTTCAGTCATCCATCACAATATCATGGAATTTTTTCAGTGATTTCTGAAGTCGTAATCTCCACAGGGCGTCCAGAAAGTTCAGCGTCACTTATGCCCATATGGCCACTCCGAAAACCTTGAAACCACTTATAAACTGTTCAAATCTACGATGCAGAGTCACCATAATGTTTATCAAGCTTCTCTTTAGCCTCCTGAGGCGTTTTGTCTTTCATAAAGTAATGTTTAATCACCACACAGAATTCTTTTTCGTCCAGTCTTTGAAAATCACTCGACTTCCTTGGTTTACACGAATGGAAAACACAAAGAAATAGATAAATCTGGCTGAAACTTGTTGTGCGCTCTTTCCAAAGATGCTACTAACTAAACATGACCTCGATACGCGCCGGTTGTGCCATCTCTCGACTTTGTACGGACTTTTCAAACGCTCGTCGTACTAGTGCTTGCTTATTAATAATGTATTAATTATCTTTACAGAACAGTTTAAATGCAACGCTTCAAATATTATGTTCAAATTTGATACATTTGCGAACTCATGGAGATTCGCTGTTATTTGCTTCCAATCACTGAATCCTACAGTGTCTTGCAGTACATCTGGCACTGACTGTCACCTTATTCAGCCTTACGCTCCTAACCTGCAGATGTTTCCTGGGAATCGCCTTCGCTAGAAAGGCTTCTGTTGCATTGTGTCGTGCGTTTGCCTGCTGTGTCCGTTCACGAAATGTGCCGGCTGGGCTGCTCGCCATTCTGCGAAGGCGCCGTGTCCCGCTACATTCGCCACTCGCCTGCGCACCGTTATTTTGGCTGCCACCACTCACCACAGCACACACATTGGATTTACTTAAGCGAAATTTCTCTAACCATGCGCCGATCGTCTCGTCCGAACTTTCTCGGAGAGTTGCTTATCCGTACCTCCATCAGGAATACGTAGACTCGCTCGCTGACATACATACACACACACACACACACACACACACACACACACACACAAATATATACACGCATATTATCATACTTGTTAAATTGGTACTTTCACGACCGATATCATTATTCACGTATTTTCCAATAGGACCACGCGAGGTACAGTCATTCTGTGTGGCTTTTGATGGTTATCCTTCCTTTGTGCCCAAATTTGTCTCATCCTTTCAGCACGAAGTCTCTTTCATCACACCAGTTCATTTTAAAATTCCCCACTGACTAATTTCTTAATGAAATATCGTTTATCTGAATGTTTTGCTCTCTGTAACGTCTGCCTGAGTTATACCGGTTGGTTTAAGATACTCCTGAATCGCGATCCATTTAATTGGCCCTGATTTGGCCTTTCTTCTGTTTTCGTAGAATTCTACTATTAGTTTTGGCAACCTAGTGGATGCCATTCAAGTCTCCATTTTGTCATATCACCAAGTATGACTTATTACTTCTCAGCCTATAAATCCATCTACATCAGTGGTTTGGGGATTAATTTTCTCCCACTTTAGGTTACGATAGTAACATTAAAAGTGGGCCTTTGCGATCACCTTTTGACAGTTCGAAATTTGACTGAAAACAATGGCTTAACTGTTCATCTGGCACGAAAACTGAATAAACGAATTTTTAGGGGATAAAATTCTCTTCAACTTTATTTTCTTATCTCGCATCTTTTCAGAGATATTTGTAAAAATAACAGCGATTTGACAGTTTGTCTGTCTGTCTCTAAAAGTGTTCGCATTTTTAGATCGCGCCGTTGAACCGATTGGCACCAATTTTTACAGACATAATTGTTCACTGGCAGCGACCAGAACCTCCATTTTTCAGATATTTTGGATAGATAAAAAAGGTCACTAACACTAAAAATAGGTCGTTTGTGATGGCCCTTTGACAGCAGAAAATAACGCCTTAATCTTTCATCTGAGACGAAAATTGAAGAGCCTTATTTGTACAGGGGAAAATTCTCATCGACTTTGCTCTGTTGTAATATTTTCATAACTCGCACCGTTTCAGAGATCTTTGGCGAAAATAACGGCGATTAGACACTGCTTCCTGATGGTACGTAAACCACTACAGGCAGAGAAAATAGACTTGAAAAAGTGGAAACATTACCACGGCAAAACAGGTAATGATATTTTAACGGAAAAAATAATGAAAATATGGGAGAAATAATAATATATAAAAGGCTTGTGTGTGTACGTGCTGACATACTTTTCTCCATGACCACATACTGCCACCCACTCGTGATTGTGGTGGTAGATATAGCCATTGGTCTAATGATGTTAGTAAGGGAGTTTGGACGCGGTGAGTGGCAGTGGGTGAGTGTGACGAGCAAAAATTCGCAAAATATGCAATAAATACTCTTAGGAAAAGCTATATAATCTGTGACTTACGACCTTTAGGGTACGAGTCAAAATCTGTTTATTCTTTCAATCGTCAGACAATGCGGTCCTTTCAGACTTTAATAACGACGAGGAATATCAAATACGCAATTTTTTAAATAGATCACATGTTTCCATCAACCACACATTACCGACTATGGACAGAGACACAAAACAAAGATAAAAATGCAGATAAACGCAAAGATAACATTGATCACTGTCATGGAAGCGTACATACATTAATGAATGTCTCTTAGGCCATAGATATTGATATGCCTGTGCCAGTAAGCTCACTGGTCTGTGCTAATCAGTTATCTCTGATACATATAGCCGCGACACTCTCTGCTGTGAAAGGTGTATTTCATGCTTGGAAATAACGGCATTATGCAGCAAAGAAGTAATAGATAGCGCGGCGCGTGTTCGTGTAAAGTTCGGGGCAGCGATCTGATTATTACCCTTTGAAAATACTACTTACTCTTTCACTTTTGAAATTTATCATTATTCTGAAAATCGTTTTCTTGGTTTCTATGTTCTACGAAATATGATTCAACGCAAGAAAATATAAAACTGACACAATCCTCGCCGTGTTTAATCCCTAAGGCGGGTCCACACTGAGCGCGCCGGGCCGCGCCGCGCTGCGCAAAACTGGTGTGCGCGGTTGTGCGCGTCCAGTGTGGACGGCGAACCGCGCCGCGCCGCGCCGCGCAGTGTTCCGGCTGTTGTCGGTACTTCAAAGGGAGCGGCGCGTTTGCGCGCGCTCAGTGTAGACGGGGCATCGGCTGGCGGGCGCGCTAGTTTACTGCGTGCGTCAATTCGCGGTGACAAGTCGTGTGTTCTCGCATAGGTGTCTTCGTTATGGAGTGGGACCGGAAGCAAAGTGAGAACCTCATAGAGCTGTATAGACAAAGGCGGGAACTGTGGGACCCAAAAGACAATAATTACCACATGAAAACCAGAGAAAGTGATGCTTGGCAGTGAGTCGCGAGTGGCGTCGGCTATGGAATCGACGAAGCACAAAAAAATAATGACATCATTGTTGTCTTCCTAAAGGGAGAAAATGAAAATGAAGAAGTCGAGGGGCACAGGAAAAGAAAACTATTCATAAACAATGCTTGTAACAACACAGTTTCCCATCTGGTTCGTACACTTACAACAGATATTCGAAGTCTTCGAAAGACATTCGATAAAAGTTTTCGAACTGTGCACTGTCGCCTGCAAGTAGTTCACTGGAAAGATCATTTGCACCGTACAACGCTCTACTCGCTAACACTGGCGTTACCCAATGACGACGATTCTTCCTTAACTGATGGTGCAGCACAATAAAATGCGGCACTCGCAACCTTGGCTCGCTCCACCTTGAGACGTGCGCGCGCTCCAACTGGAACGACAGTGCGCGCCTGGGAACGGCGCGACGCGGCGCGGACGGCGCCTTCTGCTGTGCTACAGCAGTGCGCGGCCTGCAGCGGCGCGGCGCGCTCAGTGTGGACCCGCCTCTATATTTACATACTGGTATCACAGTCTAACGTATATGTACAACGTATATGTGAAGTCTCACGCTTGGATCGACAAAAGCGCATCTAACGGAAAGAGAGCCAACCGTTAGAATAATAATTGTTTTCAGTGATTTCTATTTCATTAACGAAATATTATATTCCAGCTTTCCATGCCTCAGCCCATTGTCCAGAGATATGATTGATTATGAAATAAATGTTTTAAATGGCGAATATAACTGATGTATGATGAAAGCTACATAATATTCATGAAGATATGCCTATTTCTAACACGTTTTGCAGGCGTATTAAAAGGAAATTACTGACACATTTTCATGGGTTTTCACAGGAAAATTGAGCTAAGATTGGGGCAACATATAGACATGATTTCATAAAAAAAAGATACATCGCAATCTTATGTGTTTTCAGTAACTGTCTGTTCATCTGTTAGAAATACTTCACGGAATTGCATCGAGCAACTTCGTTTCATATAAGTGGAATCAGGGAAATTGTTTTAGATGTAGGTTATGCTTGAAGTATGGATTGCGTAGTACAGCAAACAAGCGATAGAGGCGCTGCAGTGCACCAAAGAACTAATAAACACCGCTGCTGCATAATAAGTATGGGGTAGTACAACAAGGAAGCGAACGTCTGTGACAGAATTAAGCAATCATATGTCTACGAATACCAACAAACATTGAACATAGTGTTACTGATTTCGCTTTGTGTATTAATTACTTAACGTCATTTCTTTGCTTATTTTGGCACGTTTCACATTTTGTACCAAAAACCTTATGAAGATACGTCGTTTCGGGCAATGTCTTTTACTTACATTTGACATGTTGGCTAGGACAACGAAGTTTATTGATAGAGCGATCTAACAAGAGTTCTATTTTTACTGACTGAGGTCCGAAACCCTAAAAATCCTTGATAGTCACAGGCCCTCCAACAACCGTTGCGAAGCACGGGCATATAAGCTAGTAATAGTTTAAAGAGGTAAAGGTTAAAAAAGAGCATGATTTTCAAAGCTATACTCAAATATCAAATAATTTTGCCTGTTTGTCAAACTACGCAAAGAGAGAATATTACGTGTTGAGTACATACATATTATCATAATAGTAGAGTCGTAATCGTATCGTCCATTAACTTTTATTATTTATATTTTTTTTATTTTTGTCAGAAATGTCTGCAAAAAAACATAAAACTACAGGAAAACCTAGTGTGGTCCAAAAAACACGACAGTGCGATTTCTTTCCTACTGATCTCTATTTCTTCTTTTGAATTTAAACTTTTCCATAAAGACATTAAGGTATGATCACAGTGGTGTGATGTCAAAGTATATTGAACTTAGAAACTGATCTTTATTATAATTATTTTGTGTTTATCTGAATGCCGTTGCCATTTTTAACACCGAACTTTGTTGGCAGCTTTTCCAGACCGTTTTTCCCCAAGTATGTAACCTGAGATACCCTTCTTACTTTTCCACATTTCTTGTTCAAAACCTTTGGTGCTTTTTTGTTGCATGTCATATATTCCGTATTTTCGAATGATATTTGTAGTTCTATTTATTACACAATTTCTTTACGAATTCAATTTGCTTTTAACCTGTGGTAACACCCCTAGTTAAAACTGCCAGATCATCTCCAAAGCCAAGGTAATCAACTCTAATACTACTTCACCATAACTTGTTTTGATGGATCTATATTTTTCTCGACTTTTACTCTCATCATTCTGTAATTACTTTTTCCAAAACACACTTAAACAGTAATGGGGAGAGTCCATCTCCCTGTCTAGAACCAGTCTTTATATCAAATGGTTCCTAAATTTCTCCCATGAATTTAGCTTAACATTTAGCGTCGGTTGACGTTTATTTTTACAGTTTTATGATGTAGTCCCAGATCTTTTAAAATTTGGAAATGAAATTCATGATCAACTGAGTCGTCGGTCTTTTTAAAATTCACAAATGTATATATCATATTGCAGCTAGAAAGAACGTTCACACAATTACGTAAAACTGTCAGGACATTTAGATTTATAAGCTAACATCATCGATGCAGAAATATGGAAAATGAAAGTCAGGAATAACTTTCTACATCAGCTTGTGGTTGCCTGGATGAAGGAGGATTGTACCAAATTTGAAGCAAAGCCAACAGTGTAGTTGTTCTGAAGATTCTATAAATCAAAAGTTTTATTTGAAGATTCATATTTTGGGTGACCAATTCGTTTAATAAAAACACAAACACAAATTTGAAAAATACAGTATATCTCTGAAGTAATATACCACAAAGATATTGTAAATCCGATATTAAACCATTAACGTGAATAATATTATTGCGTAATAAAATGTTCTGCAGCATCAATTGGCAGCAAAAAAGACGCTAAGAACACGCTGTACAGCTGAATATTTTGTGAAAACTTTAATTTTGTATTATCAGTTAATGTTGTTCTCTAACAATAACAAAAATAAATGCTTAGTTACATATTTACCTCATTAATCGTTTTTATTTGTATATTTGACAAGATGAACATTAACAAGAGTAAAACAAGGGTAATGGAATGTAGTGTCAGAGAATCAGGCGATGCTAAAGGAATTAGATTAGGTACTGGGACAATAAAAGCAGTGCATAAGATTTATTATTTGGGTAACAAAATAATTTCTGATGGCCGAACTAAATAAGATATAAAAAGCTATGGGAAGAAAAGCGTTTCTGAAGAAGCAAAATTTGTTGACATCCAATATTAATTTAAATGTTAGGGAGACCTTTTTGAAATTATTTGTCTGAGTGTAACATTGTATGGAAGTGAAACGTGGAGGATAAGGAGTTCAGACAAAAAGATGGTAGAAGCTTTCGAAATGTGGTGCTACAGATGAATGATGAAGATCAGATGGGTAGATCACGTAAGTAATGAGGTGCTGCTGAACAGAATTGGGGACAAAAGAAGTTTCTGGGTATATCCTGACTAAGAGAAGGGATAGGTTGGTGGGACACATTACGGGACATCAGGGAATCCTTAGCATTAGAAGGAAGTGTGTAGGGTAAAAACCGTAGAGGGAGACCGAGGGAGTAAGCAGATGCAAAAGGATGTAGTCTGCCGTTCTTATTCTCAGAGGCTGGAACAGGACAGAGTAGTGTGGTGAACTGCATGAAACCAGTCTCCGGAATGAAGGTCACAAGGATAAGGACATTTTACAAATTATCGGATCAAATTATATTACGTCCAATACGTTTTGCTTAACTGGGAAGAAGACATACGAAATTGTTGTGACTTTCATGGTGCTAGAAGTAGGCCTACATCTCAAATACAATAACTTCACATTTAAAAATTTGTGAGAAATTTCTCAGGTTATGAGTAACCAGTTTCTTTGCTTCTGCTGTAAAATTTGTTTGTTTGGGCATAATATGATTCGAAACGATTCTCCATAATTCCCTCTTTGATCCAATACCGAGGCATGCAAAGCGGATACAGTGAGCATTGGCGGCAACACTCACTACTGATTCCATCGTCTTCCTCACTTGTAGGACCCTATTTTCAATCGTGTGATGTGGCTGTGGTATCTCCTGTTCTTCGTGGTGTTTTATTTTGAATGGGCAGCTGTGCGGAATTGGTAAATACTGAGAGAACTAAGCTTCGGCTGAGACCAGTCACGTGGTCTTCCCAGTATGCAGCAAATAATTCACAATTTCTAGTTTACTGTCGTACAACTTACCAATTTCTGCTTTCTTGGGCAATAAAGAGAACCGAAATGTAAATATAATGATAATATAGAAAAAATTATCCTATCCAGGTCAATAACATTGTTACTAATGATCTTCGGCGAACTGTGCATGGAAAATAAGATTCTGCATTGCTCAGAAAGAGATCTGTACTGCTCAGATACAAACGTAGAACTGATACAGCGAAAGCAAAATAAACCAGGGCAGATGAACGCCACAAGAAAGCATAAAGGGAAATAAAAACAGCAGTTGGATAGTAGGGCGAGATGCTTTCATCAGCCTTTCTCAATAGCCCTGGCACGCAACGCGGTTGGAATTTCCGGGAGTAATAGCACTCGCTCACCACAACGCTTTCTGTTTGAATGTGTGAGGGGTACACTCTGTTCAGATGTAAAGGGAACTAATGAAACGCAGCCCAATGAAAAATGAGACCGTGAAACGGAACGGCTAAGCGAGCCTTGTCCCTTCGTGCCGACAATCTCTCGTCAACTTCTGCAGCTTGTATAGGTTAATTATTTCCTTTTGAACAGTTAAATTTAGTCAATTCAAACCAGAAGTATTCCGCTTTATTTCAGAGTATCTTCAGTGGTCAACTGTACATTAAATATTTTTTGTTTTACATTTTTGTGTGGATTTCACTGAATTGGATCATGGACAGTTCTCATTCTAAAGGTTTATTACGACTTTATTTTATTGGGAATAAAATTAACTACTGAGAATACTCACGTGTTTATATTGCCTTCTGTAACTCAGCTTCGGTAGGTTGACTTGTTTTTGGCTTTAGTTTGTGACTTGTATTCTGTAGATTTCGGCTTGACTTTCACAGTTTGTAATGGATGTATTGGTTCTAAATTTTATTTGTCATTGAAATGACAAATTTAAGTTGGTAGACCTAATACTTCTTCGAAATTAATAAAAATTTTATATCTTTCTTGAATTTTTGACACTGTAAATATTAATTCTGTGCATAATTTAAAGACTTTTTGTAATGTTTGAGCATGAAATTCCGTTTCTAAGGGGCTGATATTTAATAAACCAAAAAAAAAAAAACTAGAATCATTGAGTGCCGGTAGTTCAGACCGTTTGAAGCCAGTCACAAAAGATATTATTTGTGCCTAATTCCTTTTGCTATCAGATTATTCTTTAAAAAACTATATTAAACGTCTCTCCTAACCAAAGCTGTTAGATATTTTTCTTTCACACCTAAACTGATTTCTTACGAACTTCACAGATATATATGTTCACCTTCAGAATAATCTTGGACCATATTATGGAAATAAATACGTGAATAACTGTTTAAGACTTTTTTAAGTTTCACAGATTCTCTATTTTGAAATTAATAGTTACAACCAAATCACTTTCGCAGAAAACACTTCGTAAGTTTACAATTCGTGACTATTTTCGTAAAAGTTTCATTTACATTAAAGTCTCTGGATCCTATTACATTGACTATAAACTTTAATTCTTCCAGATAAGCTTTTTAAAAGTTATTTCCTTAAAACTTGCAAATCAGTTCGAATTCCAATATCACGAATATTAATCAGTTTATTAACAGGAGGCAGAAGTTTCTAATTCTTCCTTCCTAACCTATCCAAAGGTCGGATTTTACTAGGCACGGTCTGCACCTCAATAGGTATGGGAAGGGGAGGTTGGCAAAGCTCATAGGTGACAGTGTAGTAGGGGGTGGGGGTTTCACTCATGGAAAAATTACTGTAGTAGTTGGTGTTAGGGCTGCACCTTTTTTAGACTGAAGACAGCTGATAGATATTCCTGCTTAAAAGAAGCCCCTCTAAGAAATGAACCACCTTTGACAAAGTCTAAGAATATAAGTAATAAGGGAATTACTGTTTTTCATCAAAATATACAGGGTATCAGAGATAAAGTTAATGAAATGCTTATTGATACTGATTCTGACATTATTGGTATTTCAGAGCACTTTTTAAGTGGTGTGACAATTCAGAGACTTCCTTTGCCAGGATACAGGTTAGCTGCCTTTTACTCTAGGAGTTCCTTGCAGTGTGGGGGAGTGGCCATGTATGTAAAAAACGATTTTTCATCGGAGTCAATCGATTTTTCTAAACACTGCACAGAACAGATATTTGAATGTTGTGCAGGAATTGTTAATGTTAATGGAACTAAACTAGTAATAGTTGTTATTTATAGATCCCCTGACTCAGATTTTAAAATGTTTCTGCCCAAGCTGGAATTGGTTCTGGGTTCACTGTATAGGAAGTATAAAAATTTAATTGTGTGTGGATATTTCAACATTAATTGTGTAGGTGATAGCTCAAGGAAACGTCAGCTGTTAGATCTATTTAATTCCTATAACATGATGCAAACAGTATTTTTTCCAACGAGAGTGCAAGGAAATAGCAGTTCTACCATTGACAATATTTTTGTTCATTCTTCATTATTAGAGGGGCACTCTGTCAGCAGAATAGTAAATGGCCTATCAGACCACGATGCCCAACTTTTAATTCTAAAAAGTATTTGTTCTCAAACAAATGTTAAACATAAATATCAACTACTCAGAAAAGTTAATCCAGTTGCAATTGAGACCTTTTTAAGCCTAATTAAGGAACAAGAATGGCAGGATGTTTATAGTGCTGATAATGCAGATGATAAATATAATGCTTTTCTGAACACATTTATTATGCTATTTGAAAGTTGCTTTCCATTAGAACGCTCAAAACAGGGTACTTTCAGTAACAGACAGCCAGGGTGGATGACAAAGGGGATAAGAGTATCATGTAGAACTAAGCGGGAGTTGTATCAAAATGTTAGAAGCAGTCAGAATGAAGATGCAGTAGCTCATTACAAACAGTACTGTAAGGTTCTGAAAAATGTCATTAAGAATGCAAAAAGTATGTGGTACGCAAAAAGAATAGCAAACTCTCGGGATAAAATTAAAACTATCTGGTCAGTCGTGAAGGAAGTGTCTGGTCAGGAGCAGCAGGTAGAAGATATAACGTCAGTGCGTAGTAGGAATGTTTCTGTTACTGACAAGTTAGATATATGTGCAATATTCAATAATCACTTTCTGAATATAGTAGAGGAACTAAACAAAACTCTAGTTTCTACAGGTAATCATATAACGTTTTTAGAAAATGCGTTTCCGAGGCTGTTGCCTGAAATGATCCTTCATGATACTTCCATAGGTGAGATTGAGTCAATAATTAAATCACTAAAGACTAAGGACTCTTGTGGATATGATGGGGTATCTAGCAGAATTCTAAAGTACTGTTCTCCATATGTTAGCCCAGTACTAAGCCATATTTGTAATTTTTCCTTTCGGAATGGTCAGTTTCCTAACAGATTAAAGTACTCAGTAGTGAAACCGCTTTATAAAAAAGGTGAAAGGGATAATGTAGACAACTATAGACCTATTTCTATGCCATCGGTTTTTTCCAAAGTTATTGAAAAGGCTGTATATTCAAGATTAATTGATCATTTCAGTTCACATAATTTCCTGTCAAACGTACAGTTTGGTTTTAGAAGTGGTTTAACGACCGAAAACGCTATATTTTCGTTTCTCTGTGAGGCACTTGATGGGTTAAATAAGAGGCTACGGACATTAGGCGTCTTCTTTGATTTAACAAAAGCGTTTGATTGTGTTGATCACAAAATATTGTTGCAGAAGTTGGAACATTATGGAATACGGGGAGTAGCCCACAACTGGTTCACCTCTTACTTTAATAATAGACAACAGAAGGTAATTCTCCGCAATGTAGAAAATGGCTATGACGTGCAATCCCAATGGGGCACAATTAAGTATGGGGTGCCCCAGGGGTCTGTTTTGGGACCATTGCTGTTTCTTATTTATATAAATGATATGCCTTCGAGTATAACAGGTGATTGTAAAATATTTTTGTTTGCTGATGATACCAGCTTGGTAGTGAAGGATGTTGCTCGTAATATTGACACAGTATCAAATAATGCAGTTCAAGAGATAAGTTCATGGCTAATAGAAAACAAGTTGATGTTAAATCACAGTAAAACTCAGTTCTTACAATTTCTAACACATAATTTGACGAAATCTGACATTATGATTACACATAATGGGCATGTGATAAGTGAGACTGAACAGTTCAAATTTCTAGGTGTTCATATAGACAGTAAGCTGTCATGGAAAGCCCATGTTCAGGATCTTGTTCCAAAACTAAATTCTGCTATATTTACCATTAGAACAATATCTGAGATAAGTGATTTTTCAACACGAAAAGTAGTCTATTTCGCTTACTTTCACTCACTTATGACGTACGGCATTGTTTTTTGGGGTAACTCGCCTGATGCAAAAAGGATATTTCTGGCTCAAAAACGGGCGGTTCGAGCAATATCTGGTGTAAGTTCGCGAACGTCATGTCGACCCCTTTTCAGTAGTCTGGGAATTTTGACTCTGGCGTCACAATACGTTTTTTCTTTAATGTCGTTTGTTGTTAATAATATCAGCTTATTGCCACGAGTTAGTAGCTTTCACTCGGTGAATACTAGACAGATGTCTAATCTACATTTGCACCGCACCACCTTAACACTTGTGCAGAAAGGGGTGCAGTATTCTGCGGCATCCATTTTTAATAAGCTGCCACAAGAACTTAAGAATCTTAGCACTAATCCACATGCTTTCAAATCTAAATTGAAGAGTTACCTCGTGGCTCACTCCTTTTATTCTGTCGAGGAACTCCTAGAAAAGTTAAACAATTAAGCTAATTTATTTTTTCTTTATTGATTCCTTTCACTTTTTCTATTACCATTATTGTGTAACAATTAATGCATTGACTTGTTCCATGACCATGGAGTCTTACTCCTGAAGTGGGTCCTATGGAACAGAATAAATAAATAAATAAATAAATAAAAATAAATCCCGATCAAAGTCCAAAGATATTGCACGCATTAGCGTATGATCGCGGTATGAAAGTTTATATTAAGAAATAAATAATTTATCGAATTCCTGTCTATCTTGGACATAAACCGCGTATATGTTGAGGCTAAACACTGAATACTGAGAACAATCGAGCAATCACATAGAGACCACCTTCTTTTTTTTTTTCACTCCGAGGAGTGGGGCGGGCTGTTTGAGACCCGGCCAGAGTCGGGGTTCTATTCAGCCAATTATCAGACAAGCTGATAGTGGGGCAAAGGGGGCATCCCAATTGGGAATAAGTGGGAGGGGCTTACCAATTCCGGCATAGGCATTACAACCAAGGAAAACCTTCCGAAAGCCTTGGTCTGAACGGAGGGATTGCGACCAATTTGGTTTATCTCTGGGACGTTGGCGCAGACTACAAATGGATTATCGGTAGAGCATGAGTGCATTCACGATAATCAAGGATCGGACGCCCGAGTTACTCTCGCAAACTCGTAGAGATCAGCTCGACCAACAGTGGACCGCACCCGTGAGCACGGTATTCTCTGCGTCGATATAGATAGCTAATCACATAGAGAGCTAGTAACTCAACTGCGGATATTATTTCTGCGGATATGATCTCTGATATACGAGGTGTTTTGACCTACTTATTCCCTGGATACTATTATTATGAATTACGCTGATATAATTTGAATTTACAAAAAATTTTGAAAAGTGAGAAATTTCTGCCTCTTAACAAATAATTAAAATCACTAAACGATGAAAAATGTTGGAATAAGGTGATTCTAATGCTATGGTCGCGATGTGGTGTTACACTTCTTAGGTCTTTTGTAGCTCTCACTATGCCGCTTATGCTGTCATTTATTTTCAATTAAAGTAGTTTTTTTTTTTTTTTTACGAAAGTTGCCAAGAACTAGAAATCTTTGTATGAAGTTCTGTGAAGTTTTGAGTGTATTGTGTGTGCGCGCGTGTGTGTGTTTATGATTTTAGTCCAACTAGCGAAGGTCTCTCTCTCTCTCTCTCTCTGTGAGTGTGTGTGTGTAAGGGGGGACGGGGTGTTTTCTTTATATGGTCATATTGTGTGGTTTGTGTGAGGGTGTGGGAGGTTTGTCTTTGTCTGCTATATGTTTTATTAGTTTATATATCGTTTACGTACTGCTGTTTACTTAGTCATTTAATGTATGTTTCTTTTCTATCACAGCTTTTAGAATTTAGACATGTTCTTGGAGGGTTAAAAGTTTTTCTTATTGTTAAATCTATTTTCATATCTGCTTCTATGGTGGACATGTCCATCATAAACAAAAATAAGCTACACTCATTCAGCATATACAGGACAAGTACTGCTTCAGACATATTACATCAGTCTTCAAAACGCCCTCTGGCCAAAAAATAATCATGTCTCACATACATGTTACACAAATTAAACACAATACCACTCGACAAACAATTACAACATGGAGTTGGACATAACAATTTAAATAGCATAGATTAAAGGATACCAAGAAACCCTCATTACAAAACTGAATTAAAAAATCCAAAAGAACATAAAAATAAAGAAACAAAATAACTGAACTACAAATTACACAAACCTGAAGTCTCAGAATGAAAGATCATTCGAAAATTACTTGGGCCACCAAAAAATACAAAGGTATGGAAATTGAGAAGTAATGAAGAAGTTTATCGCAACATAGAAAACATAACTGAAACACTATGAAAGAGGTGACTGCAATTTTTTGGACACTTATACAGAATGAACAGCAACTGGTTAACTAAACAGATTTAAGCGTTTAGCAACATAGGCTATTTTTCTGTGTTAAAAATAGCCTATAGTTCGCAGTGTTGTTATTCTGTTTATAACATTCAAAAAATATTTCCGGTCATTATTCTTAGAAAACTTACCTTGTATTTCTGAAATTAATCTTAAAATATAATTAAATTTCAAGATTTGAACACGGTAATGGCTGGAACTTTGTTGACGTAACATCACACGAGGAAGACGAAGAAATATGTGTGTTACAGCAGTGTTAGCGAAAGTTAATAGAATTGTACTATCTTTTTCGGCGTACGTTTTAGCTTTTTGTGATCGAAAACGCATTTACAACTTTCATGTAAGAATGGAAAAGAATTTTGTGGAGGCTGATAGTTGAAACCTTCGGAAAGTTGACGCGTTGATGGTTTATTAGTTTTTCAAGAAAAACGCGTTTTTATTTGCGGAAATAATAATCGTGAAAACCCCGTTTAGAGTAAAATGTAATCTCTTTAAAATACTACTGGTTATACACACTAAAAATGTGTGTGAATAAGAATACCGTCTTGGATGCATTTCATGATAAGTGCGCACCTATGTAGTTACAGTTCGGATTCAGATTAATTCGTTTGTTACGTAATCTTGCGCACTAGTCACTTTCAACATATTATTATGCTTTTTTGTGCTGATTGTTTACAAAGAAACTTCTGGGACTGGATAGGAATTTGTAAGACTCCAGAAGAGTGAAAATAAGAGGATAACTATTGTAGCTTAGATACCAACATTGAATAATTTCTAAGAAAAATTATAGTAGAAATATTGCACTGTGTTTATGCTGTTGCACACTGTACAACAGATCCGTGCTAGCGTAACGGATAGCGTCGTGGTATACAGCTATTGCCAACCATATGTTGGTATTTTCTTCTTTTGAGTCGGAAGAATGTGGCATTACGAAATAGAAAGGAATGATTCACGAAGTATGTAAGCATTTCAGATTTTATTAAAAACAGTTGCATTAACCAGATTCACTCAACACACGTTTTTAACCCACAAATCGTTGATGTTCCTATGATATACTGAAACACTGCATGACTGACATAAATATTAAAACTGACAAACAACATGAAATTTCACTAACTAGATAAGGTAATGACTTAAAATACAAATCGTTCGCATTCGTATGCTGAACGGCTGTTTCGCTTATGTTACTATCAGCTCACTTACCGGTAGATAATAAAACTACCATTTGCAATAGCATAGCATGATAGCTAACACTGAATTAATATAACAGTAACTATCATATGTAGTATTTACTCTCATCAAAATGATCTTCACAGAAATAAATGCGCTAAGTGTGCGCTAAATCGTTTGCTTCCCAACGAGCAAGTTTCAATCATATTTTATGAATTTTTTATTGCTTGAAACATACAAAAACAAATTTCTTAAGTTTTTATAGATGTATTTGTACAGTGCGTTACTACACAACAGCGACACCTTTTCGTGGATTGCGCGGCCGCTTTCGCCGGAGGTTAGAGTCCTCCCGCGGACATGGGTGTATGTTGTCCTTCGCGTGAATTAGTTTAAGTAGTTTGTAAGTTTAGAGTTTGGTCCCTCACGTTTACATTGTGGCTATGCAATATTTGTAGACTTTTTCTGAAACATGAGGTTCCCAAATACTATATCACTATTAGTGCATTGTACGACAGCAAAAGCAGCATCGTGCTGGTTGACGTCATATGCATCACATGGTTCAAATTGCGTGTTTTAGTGGGCTCTCAAATTATTATTTGACTTTTATTTCCGTGTTTTAAGTACTGCAATCACGAGGGAAAAAGCATGTTATGAGCATAAGATGATATAATTAACTATTTTATGACGATTTCCTGAATACAGTGAAATACACATGTATTGTAACATAGTTACTGTACCACAGTTTTCAGCCTTTCCGCGTATCCCCCTCCATTACCGAACTGACAGCCAATAATATTCATTCTTTAGGTGCGTGGCTGGATGCGAGTTATGAGATTTTTCTCCCGCAGGCTCAACTGTTAAGGGCTTAGCCGTAGCTCCTACCCTCCACGTTTCTTATATCACTGCGCCTCTACGCCAGTAACGTTTTCTTACATGTCGCCAAGTATAGTGTCTAGCCTGTTGCAATACACTATTTTAAATTATGACTTTAGTTTCAACGCTTGCTTTTCATTGTATTTTGTGACATGCAACTTGAGATTTCTTCTGATGAAGGCACTCATAATAATCGCCGAAAGACTTTATCTTTGCGATCGATGGCTGTCTTTATAACCAATTAAAATTAAAAAAAAACTTTTCAAACATATTTATCAAAGCTCTACCGATCTGTAATTATGTTCTTTTACCAGGAGAGTATTAATATTAACGAAAGACACACAAAATCACTCCACCGAGTAAACAGAAACTTGATTTACATTATAATACATCATGCACTCATGTGAGAACATTTGATTTGCAATTGTCCCCTAGTTTTCTAAATCACTGAGTGAGCAAATCGTATTCAAAGGCAGAACTGTAATCACAATACAACACACCAGAAAGAAAATATTGTTACCATTTGCAGGCCAATAACGTAGATCACTTTACCCCACAAATGTCTTGCTTTTCGCAGGATACTACTTTGTTTTCTTGAAGCCTTTCCTGCGGCCTGCCACTGGGTTAGGGAATCTTAAAAATACCATGCGAACCATCCAGTGAAATTCGATTATCGTCTCACTGAAAAGAAATCACTTTTTCCGCGGAGGCTCGGAAGTTTCGTTGATAGCGTGGCGTCTTCCACGCATGTCGTTTGTCATCATTGCAGACGTACAAATCAGTAACAACGATCAGATACGCTGAATATCCGATAGTAATAATTTTACGAAGAGGTGAAAAACTGAAAGAGAGAGGTTATGCAACTAATTTTCTAGCTCTTTGTGTGGTTTGAAAGTGGATGCATGCCGTCAGTGCGTGAGCTGTGGAGTGATTTTTAAGTTGTAATCATGCAGGAGTACGATCTCTGTATCAATTTATTGTAGAAGTTCAAGAGAAATCGGATTTTTCTGAACTAGAAATACTGTGTTGGCTAACCTGAATTCTTTGTTTCGGTGGTTTGATCTCAATGATCTTTGTATTTTGCACTTACATACTTTGTGAAGGAAATTAATGACACAAAACTTTGTCATAAAATTTAAGATGTTTGATAGTATGTTACTAATACTACAGTAAATGAATGGAATGCAAATCACAAACCTATTCATTTAAGGTGGGTTGAAATATCTCCAAACTTCGATGAGTTAAATATTGATTATCGTACTGTTGCTAACATTATAAAATTTATTCTTTACTTATCCGCTACAAATGCGGCATCAGAAAGACTGTTTTCTGTAATGAACAAAATATATACCCATGAAAAATTCAGACTTAGGCCAGAAACATTTGATTATTGCAAAACGTAAATTCAATGAAAACTGTATAGAGTTCTATGATGCAATTCTCAGATATTTTGAAACGTTAAAAGCAATTCATTCAAGTCAAAAATATACTTGATTATGTTTCGCCATACTCAGATCATACTATTCACTATAATTGCATTTCAGCATCATTTGTTTCACAATATTGAGAGGAAGATGATGTTCAGTGGATGTCTGTTATACTTAATGCAGGTTCTGCTAGTCAATTACGAAACGCATATCGAACACATGAGGTAAATTAGGTATTATTATGTTGCATAACCGATATATCCTACTTTTTGTGTCCAAAATGTGGTATTCCTAATTGTAGCAATTTTAATTGTAGCAATGAATAAGAACTGGTCAAACAGCTCTATAGCTTTAAATTTAGGATGGGCAATTGCACATGTTCACTGATATCAAAACAGGAAACAGCGTCAGAATAGCAGTTATGTTTTATATCAGTTGCGACGTACCGTAGTGTCAATTTCTGTATTACGATATCTGGTACTTAGTCCTCCTAAATTAAGGATAATCTGTGAGTTTGCATTTTGACGTTCGTATCTACGAGTTGTTTTTCACTTCACTTTACTTTCCATTGTTCCAGGTTGAGGACTCAGGAACACAAGCAATGGCGCCGTCCTCTGGCGGAGATACCGGCAGCAGGACGCTCTTCGGTGTCTTTTCAAGGCCAACCTCGATGCTGAACGCAGCACCTCCAACATGTTCCTGCAGTAAGTTCACTCGTAAACGCGCGTGCATCTGTAATGGCGACACAATGCGGGATGATAACGGAAAAAGACGCCGCAAGATCGCTTAATCACTCCATGAGACGCCATCGTATAAGTATCCCTATTTCGCCAGTAAACCTGTGGTCTTCACGGACCACAACTGGTCACCAAGAGCTAAAATTCTATCCGCGAAAGATGTAAAATTTCAAACTTTTATTCATTTCTACATTTACGTACACACCTTGCAATCCACGCGAAGGTGCGTGGCGGAGGGTACCTAGAACCACTAATAGTTACTTCCTATCCTCAGATTGCCTTCCATAAAGAAGGTTTTCTGCGCCCACGACTGTATTTATCATATCCAAATGGGTGTTTTTGCAGCAATCAGTAGCACACAGGAAGGAAGTTAGAAACTAGGTTTGCCGAACACGTTGCGCTTGAGAGAAAAGACGCAGTGAGAGATCAAGCATGGCAGCCCATCTGCTTGCAACAGAGCACCAGATACCAAACATAACAAATAATGGGAGGCTGTTGTATAGGGGTGAGTAGGGAAGATTTCTCTATCTACACGAAGAGCTTGATATCTTTTGTCACCAAAGATTCATGGGACGTAACTTACTTAACGACCAAGTTACTATGAAAAATACAACCTTTTGGGAATTATTTGAGAATTATTTGTGTAACAATAAACAAGAATTCGACCCAGGAGGGACGCAATAGATCTTCTTCCTTACCAATATGTAGCCACTGACATTATTTCTGTATGAATTCCGTGACTATAAATAGAAACTTCTGTATATAGTTAACAGATTTACATAAATACTTTGGCAGTGTATTAACTATTTTACGACATATTTTACAAGACATGTTATAAACAAACAAACAGTTAACTTAAATCTTTACATTGTTGCATATAGTTCGTTGTTGCATACAGTTCCATTTCATAAGTTGTAACCCACTTTACTAGCAATAGCGTTACACCTAACCTACTGTGGAAAACAGTGTATTACAAACCATCTATGAGGGTGTTACAATGCACATGCATAACATGCTAACATTAAAAAATATATGGTATGTAAAGCACATCTTATTGACTCTTTTCTAATTTGTCAATGTTATATTTCATATAATGTATGTATACAGACAATGACTTCTTGTTAATTTAGCATTGATAATGGCAAGTCACTTGCCGAAATCTAGATCTGCAAAATAAAGCAGTTTCTTACAAATAATGACTGATTGCTGCAAAAACACCCATTTGGACTTCCTATCCTGTTCCAAGCCAGTATAGAAAAAGAGAGAAAAACGAATGCTTGTACTCATCTGTACGAGCTCTAATCTCCCTGGTCTTTGTCTTTACGAGAAATGTAGGTTGGCGGCAGTAGAATCGTTCTGCAGTCCGCTTCAGATTTCAACTCGCTTAATTTCTTCAACAATGTTTCACGAAATGTTCGTCGTCTTCCCTCCAGCGACTCCCATTTGAGTTCCCTAAGCACCTCAGAAACACTCGCACATTGATTGAACCTGCCAGTAACAAACCTAGCCGCGCGCCTCTGAATTGCTCTATGTCTTCCTTTAAACCGATCTAGTGAGGATCCGAAACACATGAGCAATACTCAAGATGCGGTCTGCTTTTCAAAGGAATCACAACTTCCCAATAAAATTCTCCCAACAACAAAAAAAATGATAAGTCCACTATCCACCTCCCCATGACTGTCCTTATACGCTCGTACCATTTAATATCGTTGTGCAGCGTTGCTCCTAGATATTCAATTGACGCGATTCTGTCAAGCAGCGCACTACTAATGGCGTATTCGAACACTACGGGATTGTTTCTCCTACTGATCTGCGTCACCTTACATTTTCTACGTTTAGATCTAGCAACCATTCCTCATACACCTAGAAATTTGGTCCCAGTCATCCTGCATTCTACCAAAGTAATTCAACGACGTCACCTTCCTGTACAACACAAAGCCATCAGCAAACAGCCGCAAATTGCAACCACTCTGTCCGTCAGATCATTTATCTAGACAGAAAATAATAACGGTCCTATCACACTTCTCTGGGGCACTCCTAACGATACCCTAGTCTCTGATAACCACTCACCATCGAGGACAACGTATTAGGTTCTCTTACTTTGGTAGTCTTCGAGCCACTCACATATTTAGGTACCTATTCCATAAGCTCGTACCACCGTTAGCAGTCTTTAGTGAGGTACCGTGTCAAACGCCTTTCGAACATCGAGATATATGGAGTTTGCCTGTTGGCCCTCATCCATAGCTCGCAAGATGTGATGAGAGGAAAGGCAAGCTGAGTTTCGCACGATCGATGCTTCCTAAAGCAGTGCTGATGCATGAACAAAAGCTTTCCCGTCTCTGTTAGAATCGATAATATGTTCAAGAACTCTACAGCTAATTGATGTTAATTGGTCTGTAATTATGTGGGTTTGTTCATTTGCCTTTCTTATACATGGGAGTCACCTGCGCCTTTTTCCAGTCCCTTGGAACTTCGCACTGGATCGAAGAGTCGCAATAAATGCAAGTTGAGTAATGGGCCAATCCCGCAGAGTACTCTCTGGTGATGAAAGAAGTGGATAGCATCGGTACCATTTGAATTATACTTTTTCTCTCAATATTGTGAACGCTTATTGAATTCCAAAGGTATAGAAACTGTCAAAAAGCAACTGAATCCACCCTCTTGGGCATTTTTGTTATAAAAAGCCAAAATCATTCAAGAACAAGCCGGAAATGGTCTTTCGCAAGTGTTTCCTGCGCAAAAGCAAATCCAGTAATCGACTGAAAGTAAGTGATGATATGCGTTCAGCTTTCAACAACAGTATTCAAATGTCTGTAAAGCTTCTGGTACTTACTGCGGGGTCAACAGTCCCTAAACTTACAAACTACTTATGAACTAACTTATACTAAAGACAACACAAACATCCATGCCCGAGGGAGGATTGGAACCCTCGACGCGGGAGGCCGAGCGATCCGCACCATGGTGCTTCAGATCGCTCGGATACTCCCGAGCGGCGACAACAGTATTAGCCCTAGGACTAACGAACTCGGAATAAATGATGAAAGCTCTAAAATCACATTCTCCAAATTTACTCTTAAATGTTTTTATTATAATAGTAAATTTTTACATGCAATTCAACGAATATTTTAAAAGTTTTAATCAGGTTTCTTTTTAGATTAACAGTTTATTTTCATTAAACCTTGTTGCCCCTGCTCACAATAAAGAAATGAAAATGGTAACTGGTCTCTAAAAAGCTTGGGAAAGACTGTATTATGTGGATTATTTTCAAATCACGAGAATAAATGTATAGTGAGTTCAGACTATGGTGTAGCGACTGAGATCTAGACTATCTGTTCCCAAACGATATTCGTTGGTTACACTAAATCACATTAAAGGTATCTTTAAAAAAATGTTTAAGTAGATCATCAATTATAAAAATATTTTCAATAGTATTTGGCAATGTATTCAGAGTAAACAACAATTTCGTTTAATAAAACGCGCCTGACTTGTTTTACTGCGAATTTAATAAAACACGTCGTCTTGAAACAAAATTTAACTGGCTTACAGTTTATTTTAATGAAATGAATGCCACTATTGTTAGCCAAATTGTTTTTCGACTGCGGGACAAATTTATAAAATTTCTGGCCTAAATGTGCGCACTGGATTTCGCATTTGTGACACTGCTCTGTAACCATTGCAAGCTACAATGCTGCAGATTTCGAACTACTGGATTCGTCGTGGTGCAATGCGAATCAAATTTACATAATCTCGCTTCACGTCATTATGAGAAATATTGTGAAATGGTGGACCATTCATGAGTTCAAATACATTTGAACATGTAATATTAACCTTTTTTCTGCAGAAACAAAATAACATCTTTTACTATAAAAATATCACAAAAAGAATAAAATTAGATGAGAAAAAGGGCACGTAATAAACATCAGTAAAAAATAATCTCCACAAACAATTATCGCATTTAATGACTGTCGAAGATTGACCAAGCTACGCAAAGCGGCAACAGAAAATAAAAAATATTACCTCATCATCCTCTTCGAAATAAAAATTTATTTCTGTTAAAAAATATTGTCTTGAATATAACCCATTCTCTTGACCATATTTCACATTTTGTGATTCACCAATAATTCAATTGATATCAAACGAAGATCTCTATTTCTGTTCTCCAAAAATCTTTCAAGCTCACTCACTGTTTACTGCTAACAAACCATTTCAATATTCCGTGCTCCCGGCTCTGTACAGATAATCATACAACAAGCAGTGCAGTGCTTCTGGCAATGTGCGCGGGAATTCCAAAGTAATGCAACGAACTCTGCGCGATCACAGACATTCTGTATCAAAGATACCCCCCTTTTTTATAATACACACCTTTAAACATAAAGCATACTATTGAACATTGTATTAAATGTGAGGCACCTCAATGACTCAGAGAAATTTGCGAACGCGATTCTTGTTTCAAAAGAGAGTATGATGATGAAATTGTAAGCATAGTTTAATACAACTCATGCAGCAGCAGTCTTAGCCGACAAGGAGTAAGTCAGGACTGGGATCTAAAATACAGTAAATAATTATATACGCAATCGGTCATGGAAAATCAGCTATTGAGCATGTGACGATTGCGGATAAATTAGCAGTTCTATTAAAAAGGAAAGAAGGGCTACTTTTTCTTTCAAAGAATAATCTATTGGAATTAGTTCTTGAATTTAGTGCTTGCATATTAGGTGCACCAAGAAACCAAATGCTCGTTCGTCTGAAATGAGTATGCGGAAACTAGGAACTACAATGAATCAAATCTGTTTGCCAGGTGGCAACCATTTATTCAGGAGTGGATGCACCTTTCTTTAGAATGCACGCATTTAGCTCACAGTACCTGCTGACACGCAAATTAAATGTCGCCATTATACGTCGGTTAGAAGCACATAATTCCAAACGATATTGACATCATAATAAGCACTATGTTTGGGATCATCTTCTACACAGTGATAGTCTTTTTAAAACGTTAACGGTTACTGTACTTAGAAATATTTTGAAAACAACCTTGAAAACGGTCACGAAGGAATCTGATAGTTATATATGAGTCTAGAAACTAAAAAAGGTGGCTGCACTGAACAACTGGGCGTGTCTAATTTTCTCATTATCGCATCAGTTATTCGTTAAGAGTGTTTTAGCTAAGATGTTTAGTTCATATACTTATGGAACCTTTAACGGAATAGTAATTAAGTTTTCACAGAGAGGAATTGTGACAAAGTCCATACAAAACGACCAAAGGCATTTCTTAATTCGAATATTTAATACACTACACGTCGCTATAAACTTAGATTTTTCTTTTCAAATGGAACTATAGTAATTTTTGCTTCAAGTAACGTGGTTCCAAAAGAGGAAATTTCAGCAGAGTTGACTCTTCAAAAGCCGGTTGATGCAGTGGAATAACCAAATCATTTAACCACAGCGTTTTTATCTATTTTGAATGTGATACTGATCGCTGCGTTACGGAGAAATTCGTGATTTCATATCGCTAAACGTACACTGATCAGCCAGAACATTTAGATAGCAGATATGTCATGGCACGGAAAAGGCGAAGCCTCTTAGCACGGAAACAAACAGGCCCTTTGTAGGTCGCTGGAGGGAGTTGGCACCACATCTGCTCACAGAAGTCACCTGATTCCCGTAAATTCCGGGAAGGGCGGAAGGGGGCAGCGACCTCTGAAGCCACGCTCAATCACGACCCAAATCGGCGGGGGGGGGGGGGGGGGACGACGTCAGTTCTGTACTGATAAGTATAAGGGGGTTTCAGTAAAAAACTGTCGAGTTGAAGTACATAGAAAAAATTACCAATCGATCGGTGTAAACGATTAAAGGAGTTTATTCACAAAACTTTATATTATGATAATACACTGGTTAAAACTATATTGAATGGATAAGTGTTTACACAGAATTTTTAAACTTAATTTTTCGTCTCCTAAAATATCAACAATTGGGCTTAACGCCTTTTGCTTAGCAGTACAAAATTGCAGCTCGCTCTGTGTTCCTCGAACCAATACATCGGACTCCTGACCAGTTTCCGAAATGCTCGTGCCGAGCTGCGGCGGAACAGCCGTGCGCACTCAGGCGCCTTGCTGTGGAAGGCGTGGCCGTTCGCCGCCGGAGGTTCGAGTCCTCCCTTGGGTGTGTGTGTGTGTGTGTGTGTGTGTGTGTGTGTGTGGGTGGTTGGGTGGGTGGGTGGGTGGGTGGGTGGGTGGATTTGTTGTTGTTGTTGTTGTTAGGATAAGTTAGTTTAGGTAGTTTGTGAGTTTAGGGACCGATGACCACTGCAGTTAGGCCCATACCTTTACAAACATTTGAACATTTGCTCGTACTGAGCCTCCAGGACATCATAATCTGCCTTCGGTCAGATCGCGCGCCTTCCGCATTCTACACGCGGACAGCACAGCCTAACAAAGATCATCGCGAAACTCTATAAAGCGGAAAAAGTGCAGACGAAGCGATATTAGCGTTCCGAAGCGGCAAGTACGGCATAACGGAAGAGTCGCATGATACAAACTGAGAAGTTGCTATATTTAATGCTATTACTTTCACATTTACTAGACGCCAAGCGTGGTGGAGAATTTTCTAATACAAATATAAAAACGTAATTAAAGCACTATAACTACTTCAGTTAATGACAGTTTATACAATCAAAATGTCAATTCAGTGTAATATATATGGCAGATATTAGCACAGTCGTAATCGTAGCTATCGTTCAAAAAACTTTCAAGGGCAGAAATGAATTGCAATCTGTTGTGTTCAAGTTCAGATGGAACTGCTCAGCGGGTACGGTAAGTGTACCAGCAAGAGGCCCTGTCCAAGTAATCGGCCTTTTAATTGTCTATTTAAAAATACGGTTGTCCGAGCGTTGCTCGAGGCTAAGATATTTATTGTGAACAGAAAAACACGAAATTAATGTATATAATTTTGGAAAATCGCGTTTTCTCGAATAATACACGAATAATACAACTATGTAGGTGATCTTCAAAAGAAAAAAAAAACAGTGTAAATAGAAAATTTCATCGAAATGTAACAGCCATTTTCGACGTTTGATCGTTTAAAGATATAAGATATCCAAAATCTAGTGCCCCAGTGGCGACGATGCTACTCACCGCGTTTTCGAGACTAACATATTAACTTTTGTGATCCGAAAAACACGAAATTAATTTACATATATACTAGCTAAACCCGGCCACGCTTCGATGCGGCTCACACTCATATGAAACAAATAGAAAATGAAATACTATAACTCATGTGAACATAGAATCACCGAGAGAATGCTTCATCCACGTCAATATCATTCGTTAAGCTACTGTGGCTGTGTAAAACGAAAGTTATAAAAATATAGTGTCACAGATACTCATTATTTTAAACCCATAAGATAGATTACATTTTTTTGTCGTTCGTTTTCTCCACAAACATATAGATCAGTTTATCGACTCTGGATCATGTGACGTATGATTCACCTTAGTAAAAAGCTATTGTTTCTACATTCTTTCCATCTAGGTTGTGAAGTATTGTCATCAGCAGAATGAACTAAAATTGTTCGACGTCTTTCTGTCTGTTCTACGAAGTGGAGGCAACAACATTACGGCTACCAAGATAATGATGATAACAGGAAGTTGCTGCAGAGAGGTTGGTGTTGACTTGTGTTAATCAAACGAACTATACAAGTATAGTGAGCAGGGAATCTTGCCCTACCGTCGGCCGCGGTGGGCGAGGGGACTGAGGCGCTCCTGTCACGGTCTACACGGTCACTACGGTCGGGGTTTGAATCCTCGGGCATGGATATTCGTGCCGTCCTTAGTATTAGTTAGTTCATAAGTAGTTTGTAAGTTTAGGGACTGATGACCCCATAGTTAAGTCCCACAAGCTATACAAACATTTGAACATTTCTTGCCCTATCAAAACCACGACACCGTTTAGCCCGCAAAACTGGGCGGCAGAACATCAGGATTGGAATTGTAACGAAAAGTACCTGGTTCTGCTCACAGATGAGTCAAGATTTTGTGTTCAGCCGGACAATCGTCATTCCCTCTTCTGGAGAAAACGTGGAACTCGGGAGAATCCGGTTTATGTGCTGGAAGCATCACCATATCATGATGGTGGACGAATAGTGTGGGCAGGAGTCAGTACGGGCGGACGTACGAACCTCTATGACGTTCAGAATGACGCTTTGACTGCTCAGAGGTACAGTGACGAGATCATTTGACTTTTTGTTGTGATCTACGCTGGTGCTATAGGAGATGGGTTCCTTCTGGTTGACGATAACGCTCTACCCTTAGAAATGCACGGTGGACAACATGCTTGAGCTGAGGGAGTGAAGTGGCCAGCTTTTTCACCAGACTTAAACCCGATTGAGCACCTCGCACAATGGTTGCAAAATGTTCAAATGTTTGTAGAGCTTATGGGACTTAACTACGAGGTCATCAGTTCCTAAACTTACAAACTATTTATGAACTAGCTAATACTAAGGACGGCACAAACATCCATGCCCGAGGGGGGATTCGAACCCCGGACCGTAGTGGCCGTGACTGGCGTGCCGCAGACCGCTCGGCCACCGCGGCCGGTCCAATGGTTGCAGAGCTGTATATTGTACTCATTGAAGAATGGCCACATATCGCACATGAGCTGATTGATATACTCATACTATACCTGCCATGCAGGTGTGCAACTGTACTGGCCGTCCGACGTGATAATACAACATATTAGAGGGCAACGAGAATGACTTTCTCGACGCGGCGGAGTGGCCGAGCGCATTGAGATACTATGCTGCGATGCGCGAGGCTGTTCCCCGTCGGGGGTTAAAATTCTCCCTGGGGTATGGATGTTTGTGCTGTCTTTAGTATAAGTTAGTTCATAAATAGTTTATAAGTTTAAGGACTGATGACCCCGCAGTTAAGTCCCATAAGCGTTACCAACATTTGAACCTTTGAATGAGTTTCCACTATCGATAGTAGGCAGTTGGTCATCATGTGCTGTCTGAACAGTGGAAGGTTAAGGAGGAAACAGAATGTTCAGTGCTGCAATATCGGTACAAATGGAGTGCAGAGAAAACGTAGCTTTCATTCTGTCTCTGTCGTCCACGTGTGTTGACTGCTACTTAGCTTGAAAAAGAGAAACTTCAGAGGCTACTTCCTTACGGAGAATGCAGAAGGAAAGCGAAGAAAACAGTTGTGCGGTACACACAACGACAAAGAGACGGTGTCTACTAAGAATGACCGTTCACCGAAGGTGCAAACTGTTACTGGATTACTACACAGAGTGTGAGAAACAAGCTTGAAGTGAGCGGAGCGAATAAAATAGATGTTACAGCAACTGCTGCCTATAATCCGCCTGTGGTCATGTGATGTGTCGGTATAATCTGCAAGCTTGCACTTTGACGCCACCGTTCTGTTTCTTTAGAGTCAATTCAAACATGAGTTGCACCTACTAGTCCGGACGACTTGTGAGGATTTAAGAAACAGCATTTTTGAGTCATGGGCAACGATATCTCTAGAATCTCTTCGTCTCCATTGGGTCAATAAATGATGACTGAAAACGTGTATTGTAGTCTAATACTTGATGCAACAAGAGGGAATTTTAAAAGTATTAATCATAACTTTTGTCGTGACTTCATTTTTGTAGGTGTCTCTGATGTAAATTTGCAAAGTAACTATGTTCCTCAACGTTTAAATCATGAGGCGAAGTTATTACTTTTCAGTCTCGTCAATGACCTATTTTTACAAATCTATTGAGTTTCTAGGTGCGATGCCTTTTGAGGTCCACGTAGAAACAAGAGCAAAAAATTTTTACCATAGTTAACTGCTGCAACACCATTAAGACACATCCTTCACTTTCCAATTGCTGTGTACTTCCATCACTTGTAAAGAAGTAGAATTCAGTCTCAAATCGAACTTTTCTCTGTATTACGAGAATTATTTATTCTTGTATTGGTAGATATTCGGAATTTCGTTCCTTCCAATTTACACATAAGAATAGTACTAACTAATACAGTCAAGATAGCTACTAAATGCAAGTCAGAATTTGATTTTAGTACATAACATCAATAAATTTATATTTATTAGGCTTGTGACAAACGTCAAGGGAAAAAGTCATTCTTGTAGTTTGCGTAAATCTTGTGTGTTACACATTTAATCTATAATACTTTTCTAGTACTCAGAACCATTCATTATTACTGAATACTAATAAGACTTTATTTTTATACTTCTACAACTTGTTCACAACTACTTAGAATGTTTACTTTCATAAAAAAAAGACATTAAATACGAATCAAGGCAAAATTAAACAGATTACTTACCACTTTTTGTACCCAGAAAATCCCATAGGAAAGAATCAGTTCTCCTGCTAGGTACTGCTTCAGGTAAAACTGGCACCGTGTCAGTAACATCAATCAAACATTCTCCAGGACATCTGACTACTCAAAGTCGGCATTATCTACCACAATTTTATGTTTCCTTATAAATTTAACATGTTTCTCAGTCATTGACGCTCGTGATCTGAATTAAATAAGCAATTTATGTGTTTTTTAATCTATTTCATTTCGTCTACAGTAGCAATAAGTAAACAATCCATGAACGTCAAGAGAAGAGCAATTATGTAACTAAATGTCAACAAAATCAAAGAATGGTTATCATCATCAATCACATTAGCAAGCAAATTAATAATTGAAGACTCGAAAAAACACTTTTATACTGAGACTATTGTGGCAAGATTTGCACTATCTCCAATTACAAAGTGACTAAGAAATACATTAAGGTTTATGGATAGTACTACAAATTCTGATTCATATCAGAAAATTGTGGTCTCACCTACTGACAGATTCCAATCAGCTGTTGTTTTTCATATGTCTTGCAAAAGCAAATATATTGTGAGTTATCAGGCCGTGTTTGCTCACTAAAAATGCCAAACAGGAGCTGACTAACTGTTAGATTGATCTTTACTGCTTTTCACTGTTTAACAAAAGAATGAACCAAATTTTGGATGAGTCAAATAATTTGTTGGAAAGAGTCACAAATAGGTTTTCCTTGTTTCTGTAATTATTGGTCAATTTCTTTGTCTCTTTTATTGCGCTGTGTCTGAAATTGTTTTCGTTTGTTGATGATTATAGCCAGTTTTTGTTTGTGTTGTTCAAACTTTAGGTCAAGGACCGCAGATTATTGTTGAAACGTAAGGTCAAGAGACGGTGAAATAGACTTTGCTTTTTGATTAAAGAGAAGTTGCAACCGCTGCTGAACATTACTGCGCTGTATCTTATTGCTAATACCGGTATGATGATTTGTGTCTTGTATTGTTTCCGTATAACATGTCAACAAGGAGCTAGAGAAATGTTGTCCAAGGGATAGGTCTTGTTTCAAAGTCATCAGGCAATCAGTTGGCACTTCAGAGAGACACGCGCTACACTGTCGCCATTCACTGTTGATCCAGATATACTTTTAGTAACAGAATCAGAAATGTGAAAATTGTTTTCTGGATTTGTATTTTGTCTTTGCTTTTTGGAAGAACTACGAAGTCGAGTGCTATCTTCATTGCAAGGCATCATGGCAAACTTATCAGTGCTAATTAGCAATTCAGTGACGCGACAAAACGACCGGAAAAACTAGTTCTGTAAAACTACAGTTTATGCGTACGCGACGTGCGCTTGACGTGTAGACGTTGGCAACCGTGTGATGAATGATGGGAGTTGCATTCGGGCGGCCAATAAGATTTCGAGTTTGATATCTAGTAAATTTAGCGTCGGTTTAAAAATTTATTCTGGCATTTGTGTGCAGGGTTTTGGCAATGCAATTGATATTTCCTTTATAATGCGAACTAATTGTGTTCTTTACCAGTTTTTACGCTATGTATGAAAGACGCGATTGTGACGGAGTAATACACCGAAAAACCGAGCATTGGCATGCAGTATTTACAATAATAATTTACTCGTCGCACAAGGGTACATCAACAACCTGTCAACCATAAAGCATTGATTATTTATTACATGGTGAACAGAAAAGGTGCATGCTCTTTCAAAACCCATTGACAGGGAATGAGGGGAATAATCTGTGCGCAGCATGAAATAAATAATGGTGTTCCTGCTCCATGGTTAACAGGATCTTGATGAAACCTTGTCCGGTGAGTAGATTAATTATCTTTGTAAGTACTACATGTTTACCAACGTAAAGACTAAAGCTATTTCTTTTTGTCCGCCATAGGCGGAGGGAGAGGGGGGAAGGGTCATTCGACCCCCCCCCGCCAGCTGCTCAATTATATATATATATATATATATATATATATATATATATATATATATATATATATATATAACTTTTAGAATGGGAGGCTAGCGTGCTATCACTGCACTGAGTCTTCGAAACTGTGAGTCTTTTGTTTGATTGGGCGTGGAGTAGAAGGGAGTGTCTTGTACTAGAGTCTTTCTACTGAGCCAGAGCTTAGCTGACGATTAAAAATTCTTTCACCGTCCCCCCCCCCCCCTTCCAGCAGGCTGCCCTGGATCAACACCCTTGATTCGCTCCTTTTGCTCGCCTGACGTTCAACGCGCCGTTGCCAACGTCAAGCACCAGTTGCGTACGCATAAACTTCACTTTAACCCATCTTCGATATAAACTGGTAAAAATTAATCTAATGAAATAAGAAAATACAGCTTTCAAAATAAAAGTTATCTAATGAAAATTATTTTAAAAAACTGCAGACTGCAGCAGCAAAGCGCGCGAATAAGAAGTATTTTCTGTGGTTCCGTAAATGTGGATACACAGGTTTCTCTGGCGGTGATTTTACGATGGTTTTGGTGTAAGTGTTCCGCAAGGGTTGACTGACTTGGTTTGTACTTCCAGGCTCGTACATGTTCTTTATATCTGCTGTCAAATGTTCTTTTTGTTTGACCTGTGTATTTTCCATCCACATGTATTTTTTAAGTTGATATATTCCTGATTTCCTGTATGGATCTGTTTTTGTATTGTTATTGGAAATTAGTTATGAAGTGAATTGTTGGTTTGGTGAGCAATTTGGATTGCTTGTTTTTTTGAAAATGTTGCATATTCTGTGTTTCTGTATTTGTGTTGTATGTCGTTGTATACCCACAATAAATTAAATTAAATGGATTTATTGTTATTGTGTGTGTGTGTGTGTGAATTGGTATGAATGTGTATGAACGTAACGTGTGTGCTTTGTTTTCGCGAAATAGTGTTCCTTGACTGACAATTACTAATTTTGAAAAACGCAGTAATATCAAATTGTAATTGTAATACAAACAAAGTAGCGTGTTGAACTCAAGCGATGTAATTAATTGTAGTTTAAAGAAAAAATTTAAGAAGTAGGAAGTGCACTTTGCAGTTATCGAGCCATGTAGTTAGTTATGTTTTCGATATGAAGTGTAGCAGCAGTCTGAACAAGAAAATCTAATATGTGAAATTGAATACTGATATGGTAGGCGAAGTATCTGCCTTTGTTCAGTCGATAGCTGACATAAAAACGTTAATTTCTGCTTACCTTTAACTGTAAGGAACTAACTCCTTTGCTTTGCTTCTAGAACACTGTTTCTTTCCGCAAGCAAAATATCTAAGTGTCATTTGCCAGTTATCTTTTGTTTTACATAGAAACTAAAACTGGTGCAGACTGTCAAATGTCAGTAGTAATTGAAGTTCTGTGGCTGGCAGATTATTTCTCTTGTCCGAACAAAATATTGGGGTATTATTTACAAGTAAATTGTCGTTTAGTTGTTTATTATTTCTTTTTTTAAATATTAAAAAGAAAAAACTTTAAAGTGACTGCAATCGATTTTGGCCCAGCACTACAGAGAAGATGCCGCTCATGACTACGAACAATGGCCAGATACTACAACAGAGACATACCTTACAAATGTACTACTCAACACCATTAAACTATAATGAATGGAAGCACAATCAAAGGTAATTAAAGAAATCATTAAAAGAAAGGTGTTATTCGTTGCGTCGAGGACTATTTGCGAATTTTCTTTCACCAACTTTATCTTCCCAGTGCGAACATATTTTGTTAGCACCCACCTACATACGGGAGACATGATCATCATGATAAAATAAGAGAATCAGATCGAAAACAGAAATATTTAGGTTTCCTATTCCCGCGCGCTATTAGAGAATGGAACTGTAGTGAAATATCGTAAATGTGGTTTCATAAGTCATCTGCCTTGCACTTCAATGTGAATTGCAGAGTATTTATGTAGACGTAGAAACACTCGTTAATAAATAAATCAAAACAGCTTCTTTTCTGTTGGAATATGTCTATTTATTTTATTTAAAAAATGATATTGTTCAATGAATCTAATTCAAGGTCTATTATAATGAATAAAAAATGTGTTTCGAAATACCAAACATTTGAAACGTAGGAGTGTTGCTTAAAGGATTTTTAAAATTAAATACTTAAACCTACTGCCTTTTAATCTGCTAGATTTACACAACTTGACTAACCATTCAACAAAGCAAAGAACGATAATAAAAAAGAGAAGTTAAGGTATACATTTTCCATGAAGACAAACCATTTGTTTGTAAGCTTGGATTCATTTTATAAATGACAACAGTGATCATGATGCAACAATCTTCAAGTTAAATCGTTCAACCTTTGTTTTCTTTGTTTCAAAAATGGAGGTACAACATTCTCCCGCTACAACCCTATTCCGAGCGAGCCCTACCATAACACCCTGTAGCAACTCGAAAAGCTTACTCACTCGCCATCACGCCCCTCTGGCGCAACCAGCGAAATCCAGCCAAGATGCTTCCAAAAAGAGTTTTGTTGTTACCAACATTGTGTTTTAAACAAAGACCGTGGTGTGCATTCAACCAGTGACAACCTTCCGAGAGACGGAGAGGAATGACATTGAGTTTCCTCAAGACAGCGGCTGCAGTAATGACATCAAATTCAGAAGAAGAAGCAAATCTTGAACTCCTCAGTTATTACTTAATGCACAAGCTCTTTCCGATAATATTACAACACGGGTGAGCTTAGTGACACGCTAGGCAAGCGTCGTGTTGACGTCACAGTCACAACTCGCAAACAAACGCGACTGTGGCCACGACCGGGCGCTATCGATTCTTGTGGCTGTAGAGCAAAGGAGTCCTTATTTCGTCACGCAGAAATTATCTCCGCCCAATGAGATGCTGTGTGTTTCTTAACCGGAGATTCGGGTGCTACGCGCCCTCACGTATTAAAAAAAAAAACTTCTTGTTTAACCTATACCTAACCTTCTTAAGGCTACGCTACAGATAACTTGTTTTTTATTTATTTATTTATTTTATTTTATTTTTAAGTGATAGGTTACGTATAGGTTAAACAAGAAGTCTTGTTTTGGTACGTGAGGGCGCGTAGCGCCCGAATCTCCGGTTAAGAAGCACTTAGCATCTCATTGGCTGACAGCTAGCGAGTTCTCATTGGCCGGAGACAGTTGTCCGCCAATTTGATGTGCTGTACAGAAGTGTGTCGACAGGTCGATGAAACGCATTCAGCTCCTGATGACGTCAGCCTGACGCTTGCCTAGGGTGTCACTAAGCTCACCCATTACAACGCAAGCAAAGAGGAATCAGAAACTTGTCATCTTTAGGCATAAGCAGAATTCTATTCCTCTGCGTGATTCAATTCCAATATATGTTACAATTCGTAGTCATTGCTAATGAATTGTGTAAATCCATTGGTAATTTATGAGAATAGTCATAGTTATTGAAATGACTGCTAAAATAATTTGAAGTCCTTATGTAATTTTGTCGAACTGTAAACAGAGATACTTCTACAATTTAAGTCTATATTCAATGGCTTAAACGTAAGCCACCACTATGCTCTAATAGCCTCGGCATTCCTTACCTACCATTTTTATGCTATGTAGTTCAGCCAGTCGCCACAGAGTGCTGTCTACCGACTGTTGCGGACTGTTACTGAGTGGAGCAGTTACAGTGTCAAAACGCGCAGCCTCTTTCCTTTCAGCTAAGAGTGAACAGCTTCGGTTATTTGTGAGGTTTTTAAGCAAAGGAAGCTACCTGCTTGAGCGCAACTGCTAAGAAATATTCACACATAAGAGTGCTAACTAGTATTGTTTTCTTATCACCACATCGTTTATTGCCAAAAATATTGCAGTTGTTGCTTAATTGTAATCGCACCAAATACATAGTAATTCCACCTTGCTTAGGTAGCTTCTGTTTCCAATCTTGATTTTAACAAAGTCATAACTCTCTTTCTTGTGAAAATCACCTACAAATCGAGGCCGAGTACAGCTCTTGAGCTATTTTAAAATAAAATCTGTCATATTTGAAGCCTTTTGATAAGCAATATTCCTAAATGATGCACTGTTTTATTAGTTACTCCAGCAAGTTGGTTTTTCATTAGAATTTTTTATTTGCTCTAGCAACAATTTCATTTTAGGCATCTTTCTTCTGACTTAATGATTACAGATTTTTATGTCGCTCTGGCAGCACGTAAATTTTACGTTCTTGGCTCTTTGTTGTGTGTATAGCTTCCATCTTTTCTGGGACAGTCCTTTTTCTAAACCTTTAACTTTGGAAAGAATACCGTCTTCTCTTTGAACTCCAGCTTGAGTAACTGTATTTAATGGCACACCTGAATACCTGGAGTATACTTTTCTGTTTGTCACCTATAAACTACCGGTACTTGTATTCTATGGAGAGGATAATTTGGAAATGTACTGTAAACATTACCTACTTTCATAATATTTCTCTTGGAATCTGATTTATAGTCTGTATCGGTAAAGTGTTCACTACAAACCAATGATGAATTTCACGGTTTATTTGGCGTGAAGGTTTCTCTAGAAATCACACATAACGACGTATTTCTTACTCTATTATCATCCGAAAATTCGCGGTAACTAATTTTACTTTTTTATTCTTATGTAAATGCACACAGCAATGAGGAATCTGCAAGGAATAAGGAGTGTATGTGATATTATTGAGCTATATGATCGCACAAACATAGTATCGACGTATATCTATCGACATTATTCAAGACTAACAGCAACACAAAGTGCAGTTTAAATGCAATACTACAACATTTTCACTATTACTCACTTCCTGTATTTCTTACTTTCGTTAAAAGAAAACTGCAGTGGGACGACAATCTTGAGGCATAAGAAATGCAAAATCATATTATTACATTTTCACCATTTACAGCTCACAGAAACATGTATGACTTTGACAGTAACAATTTGAAAGTCCGGGGAAACCTCGGCATATCCCGCTATTCTATAGTAGTAGTAGCCGAGGCAACAGTTGGTAGGTGGCGCCACGCTTGGCAGAAGTTATAACTTATGCCGACACGCTTAACGTCATTTGATCCTGGGAAGTGCCGACGCTGTGATAGCATACCAGCGGGTTATGGCTTACATAACTGACATCTGTATCACTGATTGGACTGCATGACTGAAATCAGCTATGTACCAGAAAATGATCTTACAGCCCAAAATGTAGATCGTTGTGAAACAAGACTGCGAAATGTTTCGTTTAGTTGATGATTATCATGTGGCATTTATGGCATTAGACCCCAACTGATGACGTGTTCAGTCTGCCTGCTACAAGTCTCTTTAGTTGACGACACTTCGGCGACTTGCGTGTCGATGATGATGACGACACAATACGGAGTCCTCTAGTGGATAAATTCTCCACCCAATCGGGAATCGAACCCGCTGCGTGGCACTATAGTCCACTATGGTTGGAACCACAAACGACGGCGGCCGTCACGCATTCGTCGACAACCATTGAGCGATGAGTAATGTCCTGAACACTCTGCTGCGGCTGTCTTAGGCATTACCAAAATTAAACCTAATTGTAGCGAGTTATTCAGTGCATTTTAGGCTATTTGTTGCATGTTGTCACCGCTGATGGTGTTGGGTTGTAACAAATTCTAAGCAAGCTAGAGCCATTAAGACTAGCCTACACGACGACACTAGGTTGCGACACTCGCTTGAAATGAATTCCGCGCAACTGTTTTCGTGTATCTCTGTAGACACGACGCCAATACTATACACTTCAGTTTGGTTATTTTGTGAGTGCCGTAGTCGCCGTAGAATGAAAGCTTTGATGCTGTAGGAGTTGTGGCGGAGCTATTGCTTCTCCGTGTGAAGTCGCTGCATAAGACTACACATAAAAAGAATAAAGAAATGTGTTTGGGTTCGTGACTGGATTAAAAAAAGACGTCAGCTCGATTGCTCAGCGACCTTGCTGAAAGAAGTTGTGATTGAAGACCCTAGAAGTTATTTTAATCAACTTAGAATGTCGCTAGAGCAGTTTAGGTTCCTTTTAAACAGAGTTAGTAATCTAAAAAAGAAACAACATGCTATGCGTGAAGCGTTGTTACCAGGACTGAAATTACAAATTGCATTACGTTTCTTGTCAAGTAGATAATTGTCTCTACAGAACCTGTACCGTGTTCCGAAATCCACAATTGCCATAGTTCGTTTTTCTTGTCAAGTAGATAATTGTCTCTACAGAACCTGTACCGTGTTCCGAAATCCACAATTGCCATAGTTCGTTTGTATAGGTATTTCGAATTGAATGCACTTTAGTCAGAATTCACTAATCATCAACCCATCAACATTTAATTCACGAATAATTGCTTCAAGGGCACTAATACGCCACTGCTTATTCCTGAAATTTTCATCGTTAAAATCAAGCAAACACCTATGCATCACATATATGTTCAAAAACCGAGTTATTTCTTCCGTCCCCCCCCCCTCTTTTGTTGTAATTTGTTCTGTATTGGTTATAACCTAAAACACGCGCAATCACTTTCGCCAAAGTTGGGATGTGCCAAAACTGTTCAGTTTCGCCAACGAATTGCGCGAACGCTTGCCGCGCATGCGCACTGCCCAGTAGCGCATATTCGAGAAACTTAGTGTCGTCGTGTAAACTAGCCTTAACTTACGGGCTATAAGGTTTCTTCCAGCACAGAGCAGGTTTGTATGCGTACTTCAACTGTCACGTGAAACTGGCAAAGATGCTATTGTCTAGACATGCGCGACCTGCCATCGTTCCTGGGTCGACTATAAAGGCGGACTTCCGATTAGTCAATACAAATTACCGCTCGTGAACGAAGTTCGAGTCTAAAAGCAGTGAGTTAACAGCGTGTGACCTTATTGAACAGAGAAATCATCGTATTGTTGCAGCGTGCGGCGAGCGGAACGACGGTTCGCGCATCGTGGGCGGCCAGGCGGCTGACGTGAGCGAGTTCCCGTGGATGGCGCGGCTCACCTACTTCAACCGCTTCTACTGCGGCGGCACGCTCATCAACGACCGATACGTCCTCACCGCGGCCCACTGCGTCAAGGGGTGAGTCCTGCTCTCATGCAACTACTCCCAACTAGTGCGATCTATTGGATCGAAATGGGCACCTCGACTTTGGGCTGAAGTCAGTGGCGGGTGGTGCCTAAAATAACTGCCTTCTGCAGTTTACATTTCCAAACTACCAACACACGCACCTTACCTTACATGTGCGCAAGCGCTGCTCCCTCCCACCTCTTATCAAACAGCTAAGTAATTGTCACGTTATTGCCACGTGAATCGCATCATATTAAATAAAACTGCCCAACTTTTCTGGCAAGTAACAACATAGCTTTCTCGCTCATTGAAAGTACCGTACCCAAAGACTGAGAAGTTGTACTCAAGTCACTCCAATATTCAAGAAAGGGATGTGAGTGATCCGAAAAATTACAGGCGTCGGTTTTGCAACAGGATTTTAGAAAATATACTTTCCTCAAACATTATTACCTACGTCGAAGACAACGACCTTTTCACCTATAGTATTGTTCTTGTGAAACACTTTAATCATATGATGTGATGACTTGTAACGATAAAGGATCTCAAATCTTTCCGTATTTCTAATTTCGGAAGGCTTTTGACACTGTACCTCACATTATGGATGTAGTCAGAAATTCGTTTTGAGGGGGGGGGGGGGGAGGGGGGAATTAAGCAATAAAACTGTACTGTAATTTATGATATACATTCTAGCTTGTAAAGCATTACAACATAATTTCGAGGGGATAGGAAACTGATCCCCTTCCTCCCTTGGTACGGTCCTGCCACATAAGCGGCTTATGATGAAATTACGTGCTTATGGAATATCGACACAGTTGTACGATTGCATTCGTTATTTCCTGTCAGAAAGGACACAGTACGTTGTAACTGACGGAAAGCCATCGAGTAGAACAAAAGTGATATCTGCCGTTTCCGAGGAAAGTATAATAGGGCCCTTACTGTTCCCTATCTTTGTAAACGAATTAGGAGACAATGTGACCAGCTCGCAGAGACTGTTCCTAGATGATGCTGCCATTTACCCTCTTCGAGGTAGTTCATAACATTTGAGGAAAGCATATGTTCTAAAATCCTTTGTTTCTCTCTATTAAAATGCCACTTATTGCAAAAAGCAACGTTTTGCTTGAAAACAATGCAAACTACTGTTATTTCTTAAGACCAGTTGTTAATCGAAGTGGTTCGAGTCCTCCCTAGGGCATGGGTGTGTGTGTTGTCCTTAGGTTAGTTTACCTTAGTTTAAGTAGTTTGTAAGCTACGGACTGATGACCACGCAGTTTGGTCCGATAGATTTACAAACATGCTAACATTTTGTTATTCGAAGTAGGTCAAAGGTGTCTTTTGTCGTTAACATCTTTAACTAACTGAGTGAGCATCCTACCACGTTATTTTTATGTACATCTGCATCTACATCCATACTCCGCAAGCCACCCTACGGTGTGGCGGGGGGTACCTTGAGTACCACTATCGGTTCTCCCTCCTATTCTAGTTACGTATTGTTCGCGGAAAGAAAGATTGTCGGTATGCCTCTGTGTGGGCTCTAATCTCTATGATTTTATCCTCATGATCCCTTCGCGAGATGTAGGTAGGAGGGAGCAACATACTGCTAGACTCCTCGGTAAAGGTATGTTCTCGAAACTTCGACAAACGTCCGTACCGAGCGACAGAGCGTCTCTCCTGCAGAGTCTTCCACTGGAGTTTATCGATCATCTCCGTAACACTTTCACGATTACCAAATGAGCCTGTAACGAAGCGCGCTGATCTCCATTGGATCTTCTCTACTTCCTCTATTAACCCCACCTGGTACGGATCCCACACCAGTGAGAAGTATTCAAGCTGTGGGCGAACAAGTGTACTGTAACCTACTTCCTTTGTTTTCGGACTGCATTTCCAAATCAAATGTTCAAATGTTTGTTAAGCTTATGGGACTTAACTACGGGGTCATCAGTCCCTAAACTTACAAACTACTTACGAACTACCTTATACTAAGTACGGCACAAATATCCATGCCCGGGGGAGGATTCGAACCCCCGACCGTAGTGGCCGTGCAGACCGTGACTGGAGCGCCTCAGTCCCCGCGGCCACCGCGGCACTGCATTTCCTTCGGATTCTTGCAATGAATCTAAGTTTGGCATCTACTTTACCGACGATTGATTGTATATGGTCGTTCCATTTTAAATCACTCCTAATACCTAATCCCAGATAATTTATGGAATTAACAACTTCCAGTTGCTGACCTGGTATAGTGTAGCTAAATGATAAAGAATCTTTCTTTCTATGTATTCTTCAAGTTATGAATTGCAGCCTACCTAGAGGCACAGTTAAATTTTGAGGTATATTCACTTTTGGGAACGTAAACAATATGTCTTGCCGGCAGGTTTATGTGGTTCATGATAAAGGTGACCTTCGGCGAGCACGACCGCTGCAACTCGACGGTCCGGCCGGAGACGCGCTTCGTGCTGCGGGCGTTCACCGGAGACTTCAGCTTCATGAACTTTGACCACGACATTGCGCTGCTCAGGCTCAACGACCGAGTTCCCATCACGCAGGACATTCGCCCCATCTGCCTACCACCGAGCGCAGGTAAATCGACGCACTTTACTACTAAACCCAGAGCATTAACCAAAATATAGCGTACTACGCTTTATTTACCAACAGTAGGCCTACAAATAGTTTAAGGTAAGTAATATATTTGCTTTTACGAAGGAAACACTTCCAAATATTCTGCAAATGACAATACGTGACCATAAAAATCGAAGACCGGCTCCTATTTTTAATATCAGTCTGTTAAAGGGGCCCAAACACGAGCGACGGATCGCAGCAATCTGTCGCATGGGCGACCGATCGCTTCGTACATCGCACGTGTGGGGGTCAAATCGCAGCGATCGGTCGTCGATCACTGATCGCATGGAAATCCCAAGCAATCTGACAGTTCGCATGCGATTCGTGGTTGCAATATGGCTGCCTGGCTGCTTAGCACCTATATGTGCCAATATGCCTGTGACTCGTTTCTCTCGTTATCAACCGTGTTTGTGATTCGTTTCGCTTTATGTTACAATGAATACAGAAGACTCCCGAAAACTCGCTCTAATGTGGACCGAACGTTGGCTGAGTATTTGAAATGACGGATTATCGGGAACGGTATTAAAAAAAAAAAAAAAAAAAAAAAAAAAAGGTAAGATTTTTTGTAATAAAATGTTTTATATTGTTACTTTAGAAGACAACTAGCTGAACCCCCGCTGCTTCTCATGCGTAGGCTGGTTGGTCTGCACCAGGTGTTTCTTTTTAATCCTGATGAAGAATCCATAAGTTTCGTAGTTATAGATTGCAATTTGAGTTAACAGCACCATATTTTCGAAAATCAATTTTTGCATCTCGCATTTCACCCCCTTATTCGTCGAATTTCCAAAAATACCGAAACACGTATCTTAAATTTGAACCCCGAATCCAAATCGGAAAATTTGTAGTTCTAACTTCAAAATTGCCTAAATAGCAACATATTTCCGAAAAGCACCCCCTCTCCAATTTAACCCCGTTGATGGTTGAATTTCCAAAAATACCGAAACATTTTTTAACGTCTAACCAACTATACAAATCTCAATTTTTGCAGCTCTAGCTTTAAAATTGTAACAATAGCAACGTGTTTTCAAAAAGAATTTTTGATACTCTATTTAACCCTCTTACTTGTTGAATTTCCAAAAATACTAAAAATCATGGAATTTTAATCCTGACCAAGATTCCATATCCGAAGTTTCATAGTTGTAGCTTAAAATATGAGTTAAGAGCAACATATTTTTGAAAATCAATTTTTTGCGTCACCTATTTTACCCTCTTACGTGTCGAATTTCAAAAAATGCCGAAACACGTGTCTTTTAAATTCGAACCGTGAATTAAAATCCGAAATTTTGTAGTTCTAGCTTCAAAATTGCCTAAACAGCTACGTATTTTCCAAAAAACGTTTCATCCCCTATTTCACCCCCTTACAGACGGAATATCGAAAAATCGCTTCTTAAATGACGCGTACAGAGTAAGATGAACACCCTCCACATATTTCAAGTTTCTATCTTCAGGCGTTTGGGGGGGGGGAGATGATGAGTCAGTCAGTCAGTCAGTCAATCGAGACACTTCCTTTTATATATAGAGAAGATATAAATGATGGAATAGAGTAGCACAAAATAAATTTAAGAAAACATCTAAGAAATGATATTCGTTACTTACTCCAATTTACATTTAGAAAACTAATTTAAGAAGCATACAGCCTTGGACAATGAAAAGTATGGACAATAGTGATTTACTTCATAAAACATTCCACTAAAATTCCCATCGCACCTAAGCTGATTTTTAAAAGGCACTGTGAAAAAATTCACGCTCATAATTTTGATCATGACTTTTTTAATATGATGATGCATCTACATACTGCATTAATGAAACTCAAAGGATTTTTAAATAGAGTGTAGGTGGCACAAGAACATATTATGTCTAGGCCCATTTGTAGCATAATCTGTTCTGTGTCCCAGCCTCGTCATCGCTTTTGTGTCTCGTTTCCGTCGTAGGTGTCGGTGGCCGAGTAGGAAGACCGACACAGGAATAAAGGTAGCAGGTACGGAGGGGAGCAGCCAGCGGGACAGCAGAAACTAGAAACACTAGAGTAAATTAGAACGAGATATATATTGCCCAGAATTTATACAATACTTAACTTTTACACAATTCAGTACTGCAGAGTGCTGATACATAGTTGAGTTAGAGGCCTGCCTAGTGCCTGTCCAATAGCCAAGTCTTCACTGGTGCCTATCAGATTCCGAAGTGTTAACTGGTTCCTATCTCAGTCCCAAGTGAACGATGTCGTTCAGTGGTGGCCACGAGCGGAGTTGTAGCAGAGGGCGCTCGTGGCTGACGTCGTAAGAACGCCGCGCCGTGCGTGCATGGCGGCGCGCGGCGAAAGTAAGTGGCGCGCACTTTGGACTTGTGCGACACCACAATCTGTATCTGCTACATGCTACAATTTCAATTCTATCTTGCATTCTGAAAGCACGGAATAATTCCAGAGGGTGTACAGGGTTTGGCCGAGTTACCCGGACTGCCGGGTTCCCGAGTGCCGAGTTTACGAGACTCTACTGTAATTATTCGGGGATCACTAACTACTCTGAGCGATGGAGACCAGCGTTTTCACTTATATTAAGAAGTAATACAAAATGCACCCAAGAATTTCAGCAGTGGTCAGGCGTTTAGAAGCTTGTGGTCATAGCACTGGAATTGGCAGGAAGTTCATAATAATAACCAAGAAACACTTCATTTCCATCTGATGATTTTGATTTATTTATTAAACAATTGCAGGTTTTATTAAAAAATTAACTTTCAAACAGAATGATTAAATTGTACCATAATATTACAAGGGTATTTAAATCAATAAAGCTGTAGTGAAGACCGCAATCGTTTCATACAAACTAGCTCTTCTTTTCACAATTTACTAGAGGACCCGTGCAAATACTTCGCGCCGTTAGTGAAATGACAAAAAAGTTGGGGAAAAATGGAAGTAAAGTCGAATGTTCACGCATAGCTTTCTTCAGAATCAATCAGTTCAGCAAATTAAAGAGCTTGATCCGCAGAGTGATGTTATGTCAAAAAGAACTGCGTACCTTAATTAGAACCGAAGATATTGTAAAACAAATCGATTACAATATTCAATGCAAGAACAGAAGGATACCGCGTCTGAATAAAAATAAAGGATAGAGAGACTTCAGTTAATTCTGATACTTGATGACAAATCTGCGAATGAATACCTTTCGTTTAAAGCAAAAATGAAGGAAATCGGCCAGGAATTTTGGTCTGGCCAACTGACTTTAGATTTCGTAGATTCTTTTAATATATAAGATAGTCGTGGTAGTCAGCAGTGCGGCTATTACAACATTTCTGTAGACACATCGAGACTGAAAAACGAACTGTGTACCGTAGTTACTTGAAATTAAACTATAAGACGAACCAATAAAAAGGAAATGAGGACTAATAAACGAAAAGAAAAATGTATTACTACACTAGAAAGATGTATAGAACCACCTTGGCGGCACTAAAAGTGTAACGTAACCTTCCTAGGAAAACGGATTCATAAAAAGTCTAGTAAATTACCATTCCCATTTCTAAATTTTTTATTTAAAAGTATTACTCGTCAGGATGCACAAATTAACGGTAACTACTGTTAAAAATAAGAGCCTTTTCCATTACAGAATTTGCCTACACATATGCGTTCATAATTCTCGTAAAAATTTCTTGACAAATCACTCGTGTGTGGCGAGGTGGGGGCGAGCGACGGATTGCAGCTAAATGGAAACCTGGAAGATAGTACAGCCGAGTGCTATAGTGAAAATGGTAAAAGCTTATAAAACTTCTGAGAGTCCAGATATCTATGGGATGTCCTGTACTGTGCTGAAGAAAACTGTTGGTGTAATAGCACAGCCATTAGCAGCAGCCATAAACAACTGCCTATCTGCAGGAGTTTTCCCAGATTTTTTGAAACTCGCACGGACAATGCCAATTTACAAAAAAGGAAACCCAAAAATGTGTCAAGCTTTAGACCAATCAATCATTCCTGTACTACCAAAAGTGATTAAAACTAACACGAAAAAACAGATCTTAACCTATTTTGAAGAAAATAGTCTTTTCCATGATGCACAACATGGCTTCCGGAAGGGGAAGTCTTTACTACTGTTGCACTGAACTTATTAACGAAAGTAAGGTAATCATTCGAGTAGAGAGAGTCTGTGGCCCTCACACTGTGTGATCTAAGCAAAGCATTCGACTGTATCTCCCACAAGATTTTGCTAAAAACAATTGAAACACTATGGGGTGGGAGGTTCAGTCCTAGCTACACTTCAGTGTTACCTGGAAGACAGAAGACGAATTGTTTCAGTCCAAGGGGCAACAGCCCAAGAACAGAAGGTGGAACACGGCGTGCCACTAGGTTCCGTCATAGCCTCGCTCCTCTTTCTCATTTTTGTAAATGATTTAAGCCAAGTTGGTTGCTCACTACAATTTGCAGATACACCACTCTCACTGACAAGAGGCAAAATTTAGCCCAAGCAGTACTGAAGTCTGATGCACTATTCAAAAACGCTAAAGAATGGTTCATCACCAATAAAATGAAAACAAACAGGGGAAAACCTCAGCCTATGGTACGCAGCCTCAGCAAAAACACACTTGGACCATATAGAAACTGTAAAACTGTTAGGATTTACAATAGACCGTAAACTCTCCTGGGCCGGCCGCGGTGGCCGAGGAGACTGAGGCGCTCCAGTCACGGTCTTCACGGCCGCTACGGTCGGGGGTTCGAATCCCCCCTCGGGCATGGATATTTGTGCCGTCCTAGTTCGTAAGTAGTTCATAAGTAGTTTGTAAGTTTAGGGACTGATAACCCCGCAGTTAAGTCCCTTAAGTTTAACAAACATTTGAACATTTGAAACTCTCCTGGAATCAACACACTGAATAAGTATGCAAGAAATTTTCTCGTGTGATATACCTCCACAGAAGGTTAAAGAAAGTCATAACAGACCAGTATATGTTAACTGTCTATCATGCTTTGTTCCATAGCCACATTACATATGGACTACCACTATGGGGTCACTCAGCAGGCTGCAAGGATGTGGTGCTGCATCCAGCAGAAGACAAGAACACGGCAGACCATTATTTGTAAAATTGAGAGTAATGACTGTTTATAGTCATCATTACGTATTACAGAGCCTCACCCATTCAAGGTAAAACCTTGATACTTACAGCAAGAGGAGTGACATCCACAAACATAACACCCGAAACAAAGATGACATAAATTTACCAATCTGTCGACTATCCAAATAAAGAGACACTTCCCCAATAATCGCTGTAAGACTGTTCAAAACACTGCCCTCAGAACTGCAGACCCTTCGACTGGAGAAGTTCAGGAAGCAAATGACAAACACAAACAACAGCCACTATATTCAATCCAAGAGTGAGGGAAGTGAATGGAGTCAGTGATAATTACAAAATGTATTGACATTAGCCTATATATATTGATAAAATGAATGAAGTTAATAGAATCAGTAAAAATTGTATTATACTGTCTATATTGTAAATGAAATGCAATTCTGTAAATTAATGTATTTATATTGTAATTTTGACGCAGTCTGTCCAGCCATTGCTGGTGAATGACACAGACCTAGTAATAAATGATATCGCCATGCGACAAATTACTGCGATTCGTCGCTCGTGTGTGGGGCCCTTAAGAAACCAACGAAACATGTAATTCGAAAGGTGCCTTGCCGTGATGTGCACAACACATAGTCGTTAATTAGTGTAAAAGGAAGTAGACGTTTTCGTATCTACAATCTGATCTATCACGAATTAAAATCTCATACTCTCATAATAACAATAACAACCGATAATAATAAATAGGTGCCTATACACAAAATGTTCAAATGTTTGTAAATCTATCGTACTCAACTGCGTGGTCATTAGTCCGTAGCTTAAAAACTAAGGTAAACTAATCTAACGACAACACAAACACCCATGCCCGATGGGGGGGGGGGGGGAGGGGGGGGACTCAAACCTTCGATGGCGAGCAACTGTGAGCTCCGCAGCGAGTCGCCTTATAGACCGCCCAGCTCCTCCACCGCGGCTGCCTATGCACGGTCTGATTTTTCGGCCGATATAAATGGAGAGATCTATCTCTCGTCCATCCAGGGCCTAGCTCTACCTAGACACGTGTCCAATGTAGTTCCCACTACAGCCACAGTTTCCACTTCGCCTTGTTTGTGATTTGTGACCCATGCAAACTCCTGTACACGACCCTCCAGCACCCCATTTGTTGTTGCTTTGGCGTGCAGTAGGGCCTACAGCGCTTGCCAGTGTAGTCGTGCATCAGAGTAATCTAGTGACGGCACAGAGGTAGTACACATTGTGAATAAACGTTGTGTTGTGGAAGTTATACTGTATAATGTACACACATGAAGATATTGTAGAAATGCTGCTGATCTATGGAGAATGTACGTTGACGGGAAATACATTATTACATTGCTTGATTGTTTATAGTACTGTTAGACAATTAATATGTCTGTTTTCTACCCTACTCTACATACCTGTACTGTACCCTGTTGTAGGCGGGAGAAATTCTGTTCAGGCAGAACGACTGTACAGAAGACGATTCCCTGACAAGCCATCGCCTTCGCGCCAGATGTTTGGTCGCCTCACATCTCGTCTACGTGAAACGGGAAGCTTAAATCCAAGACCTAGACATCGTCCTAGAACACGCACAGATGAACGTGCTGAAGTTGCTGTGCTCGCTACCGTAGTTGTGAATCCTTACATCAGCACAAGTCAAATTGAACGCTAAGTTGGTGTGTCGAAATCAAGTGCACAGCGTATTCTTCAACGTCATAAATTTCATCCTTACCATGTTCATTTACACCAGGATCTTCATGGAAATGACTTCAGCAACAGGGTAACATTTTGTCGGTGGGCTCAGCAAAAACTTCTGACTAATCCAAATTTTTTCGCAGATGTTCTCTTTACCGACGAGGCATCGTTCTCCAACAAATGAATTGTCAATACGAGGAATATGCATTATTGGTCCGCAGACAATCCAAAATGTGTCCGTCAGGTAGAGCATCAACGTCTGTGAATAGTGAATGTTTGGTGTGGGATTACTGGAGATACCATTATCTTTGTAAATGGCGTCCAAAATGGCAAACAGTACTCCAGATTTATACGACACTATCTTCCTTGGAGACCATACCTCTGAACAGGAGAATGGTCATGTGGTATCAGCATGACGGATGCCCTGCACATAACGACTTAAGAGCACAATGACTTCTGAACCGTAAGTTCCCTGGTAGGTGGATTGGACATGGTGGCCCAGTTAGGTGGCCTGCCCGATCTCCGGACCTTACACCACTGGATTTTTTTTCTTTGGGGAGCAGTGAAGGATGTTGTTTACCAACATGAACCAACAACACCAGAGGACATGAAGCAACGCATTATTGATGCTTGTACAGCCATCAAAGAGGAAACAGTAGCACGAAGTAGGGCATCCTTCATCTGCAGAGTGACGCTATGTATGCAAGCCAATGGCTATCACTGTGAGCATGATATGTGAACGCTATTTTTAGTATGTAGTGCTGGCTGGTATCACAGTGCAAGTTTCTACAAAGGGCCATTTTACCCAGTGATGTTCAGAAACGTTTGTTTGAAACAATTTGTCATGTAACACATTAGATAAACATAACATTGATAATTATGTGATAATAAAACTAATTGGTTAAACATGTTTACATTCATCTTCTATGTCTTACCTGAACTTCCCAAATCAAAACATTTTTACCTAAACAACGGTAAAACCTTTAGTCCACTTGCTCATTTGTGCAGTGCTGTAATTAAAAAATGTGGTAAAGAATTGTAGTATAAGAGAACACACCTTTCCGGATGTACTGAAATGGGGCACAATGAAACCAGCACATAAAAAAGGCTCTAAGGAAGAGGTTTCTAACTTTAGGCCAATATCATTAATACCAGTCTTCAGCAAAGTATTTGAAGTGGTGCTGCTAATGCAACTTAGTGATCATTTCGCAAAAAATAACTTACTGACAGAGACTCAGCATGGCTTCCGCAAGAATCTCAGCACTGTTATGGCAATTACGGATTTATGGATGAAGTGTATCATGACCTTGATCAAGGAATGTAAACAGCAGGTATATTTCAAGACCTCACTAAAGCTTTTGATTCTGGAAACCATGAGTTACTTTTAAGCAAACTTGAGTCATACAAACTAAATGTGACATCTATTCAATTGCTGACAACATACCTCATTAATCGTAAACAGTGTACAAAGTTGACCTACAAAATCAATGATCAGGTTGTAAATAGCCAATCCAGGGATGAAACAGTCACACAAGGTGTATCCCAGGGCTCTGTTTTAGGCCCTTTTCTTTTTCTAGTGTTTATAAATGACATAGAGCCGCCTCACAAATCCCAGTTAGTGACATATGCAGACGATACCTCCCTGTTATTTGTTGACAAGCAAACCAATGAATTAACAATGGTTGCAGCAGAAGGACTAGACCAAATAAATTACTTTCAGGAGCAAGGTTTGAAGGAGGTCAACATTAGCAAACACAATTAATGCCATTTAAACATGCACAATCAAACCAAATCACTGTCCATAATATAGGTGGAATAGAAGCAGTAGACACAGAAGACTGTATATTTCTAGGTATCTACCTAGATACAAATCTTCACTGGGTTAACCACATAAATCATATATGTAATAAAATCAGCAGTGCACTATATCTAATTAGCCAATTGTCAAAAATATTCTTAAATCAGGTATTAAAAACAATTTATTATGGGACAATATTTCCTCACATGAATTATGGAATAGAAATATGGGGCTGTTCTGCAGATATACACATGGATAGAACACTAAAACTGCAGAAAAGGGCAGTAAGAAATGTCCATGGAATTAGATATAAAGACTCATGCAGAGAAATATTTGTGCAACATAAATACCTAACTGTCTACTCATTATATATTTATAAATTAATTACATTTTTGTGACACAGCAAAATTAAGCAAACAAATGCTCTGATATTCATATTCATAATACAAGAAACAAGGACTGCTATTATAGACAACGAACCAAACTAAAAACAACAGACCATAGCCCATATGTAAATGACTTGATATGGTACAACAAACTGCCAAGCTCTATAAGAAATGACAAAGGAAATAAATTCAAAATAAAACTGAAATCATTCCTAATTGAAAAGTGCCTAAACTCCTTAAATGAATATTAATGTGAAACAAACTGATACCTGTACTTTTTTGTGTAACTTTGAATATATGTAACAATTATTTATTTTTATGTAGCTCCTGAAAATGTGTAATATTTATTAAGTAACTCCATTTCTGTTGTATTCACCTACTGAGAATACTGATATTTGTATCATCTACTTGTAATTATTCATGTTTTTTTGTAGTGATTTTCTGTATGTAAAAATATTATGACGTTTGCAAAAGTCACCGGATGGTGGCTCCATGCAAAAAAATACAATAAATAAATAAATAAATATACTTGTATTATAGAGGAAAAAATTCCTAATAGGAAAAATATATGTAAAAAAATAGATGAAGTCAACTTACCAGGCGAAGGAGCACAGGCAGTGATAGTAACAAATAAACACACACACACACACACACACACACACACACACACACACACACACACATATGCTAGCTTTCGAGGCCTAGTTGCTTCGTCAGGCAGAAGGGAAGGAGAGGGAAAAGGAAATGATTAGGGTTTTAAGGAAGTGGGTAAGGAGACATTCCAATCCCGGGACAGGAAAGACTTACCTTGGGGGAAAAAAAGGAGGGTAAGCAAATTGTGTCTGTGTGAATGTGTGTGCATTTGTTTACCCTCCTTTTTTTCCCCCAAGGTAAGTCTTTCCTGTCCCGGGATTGGAATGACTCCTTACCCACTTCCTTAAAACCCTCATCATTTCCTTTTCCCTCTCCTTCCCTTCTGCCTGACGAAGCAACTAGGTCTCGAAAGCTAGCGTTTGTATGTATGTGTGTGTGTGTGTGTGTGTGTGTGTGTGTGTGTGTGTGTGTGTGTGTGTTTTAATAAATACACTTCTATAGAGATACAAGGAAAGGACGAGAATGAATCCAATGAATACCCATTACTTCTGATAGCTCTATCTTTTAACTTCAAGAGACTGCAGTTTCCAGTGAGACTTGCAATTTCTATTATGATTAATAAATCACAGGGCAATCTATTAAATAATGTGGAGTAGATTTGACATCACCATGTTTCTCAGACGGATAACTTTGTCAGCTGCTCAGGGGGTGGGCTTACGAAAGAATTTATTCATACTAGCTCCTGGACAAGTAACAAGAAATATTGTTTATAGTCAAGTTTTGAATTAAATAAATATATGAAAGTTGCATTTCGTTTATGCTTTAATTACTACCTTCCTTTGTTTGGATACTGCACTTATAATTTTGTAAATTACGCAAGTCAGCCTTATTTTTCAAATATTCTGCCATAAATATGTTTTTTGAAAACAGGAAATGTACAGAGAGAATAGGGATTGGAAAAGTACTAACTCAAGGCTTGAATAAATAAATACCCAGGTATTGCCAGCTTTTCAGCTAGTATTTTCTATGTAAGTTATAAATTTTGATTTGAAGTATATTTAGAACTGATGGGTATGATTAACAAATGAAGTAGGTATCATTCTGTTAATCATGTTATTTAAGTTCCAATTTAATGGATAACAAAATTTAAATTAGCATAATTTTATTATCTTACATATGCTGTAAGCTACTACAGTTCACACGGTGTCTTTGTTCAGTAGACCAAGTTATTTTTGTATTTAGCAAGTTTTTATTTAAAGCATATTACTCTATTTCTTATTTTACAGATATGTCATATGAAGGAACCAAAGCAGTAGCAACAGGATGGGGAACCTTACAGGAAGATGGAAAAGCTTCTTGCATTCTCCAAGAAGTAGAGGTTCCTGTAATGACAAATGAAGATTGCCGCAAGAACACAAAGTACAGAGAGTCAATGATAACAGACAATATGATGTGTGCTGGGTATCCTGATGGCATGAAGGACTCCTGCCAGGTAACTTAACTCTGAATCTGTGAATAACTATCAACTAACCCCAAGCTATGAAATTTTGGCATGCTAGATGTATTTTGGAAACAGCAATTTCTTTATTATGTCCCATACGTCAAATAAAAAAAAATAAAAAAAGAAACTTGTTGCAAAACTAAGTTTTTTTATTGAGTGACTAGTTTGGTGCCATCCAGAGCCTCTCTTCAATTCACCCACCACGTGTAAAAGATTCTCCGACAACATGAAATTTTATTAAAATTCAGTTAATTGATTGTATAATTAATATTTTCATGTTTTTAACAACTCTAACAATGCAAGGCTCTGTTGAGAATTGTATATAAAGGCAGCCTGCAGAGATTGTAGGAGTGCAGTGTTTAGCCAAATTTTAAGGTTGGCTCTATGTCCATCAACATCTTGACTTTTCAGTGTTGAAGAGATTATTATACAAACGCCAGTTTATTTAAACAGTTTGATTAAACTACTGATTCAAACTTACCTGGTGTTGCTCTTTATAATTTCAAACCAATAGTGTACTCTATAATTGAACTCAGCTGCCCGTATTAGGGATGATCCTGCTGTTGCTGCATATTTGGGAATTTAGATGTTGAGTTACCAGAAGTTACACCAAACCCCAAGATAACAATGTAACACACCATACAGAGCATTGTGGGAGACTTTAAACGTTTGTGACTTAATCCAAATGGTGGAAAAATGAGCTGGCTTTGGGTTTTCATCGCAAACATTGGCATTAGTCACCCTGGACGGGACAGCCAGACAGCTGTTTTTAACAAGTTTTTCAGAAATCCTGTACAAATCCACACTGCAGATGCATGCCTACAAAAATGACTTCCTAATGTCTCAATATTTGAAGTCAACAAATTTATCTTCTTCAGAAATTCTGCATTTTATATAGCCGTTCTTTGGCCTTCGGACGTTATTTTGCTACCCAAATAACAAAACTCACCTACTACTTTTATTGTCTCACAACCTAACCTATCCTAATTCCTTCAGCATTGCCTGATTTTCTGACACTACATTCCATTACACTTGTTTTATACCCTCATTTCAAGACCCTGTCCATTCCATATAACTGCTCTTTCAAGTCCTTTTCCCTGAACTTTAATTTCTTATCCAAATTTCTCCTTGCAGTCCTTCACAGCTTGTTCAGTGTACAGACTGAACAATGTTGGGGAAAAGCTACAATCCTGTCTTAGTCCCTTCCCCACCATTGTGTCCCTTTCATGCCCTTTGACTCTAATAACTGCTGTCTATTTTTTGTACAAGTCAAATATAACTCTTTTGCTCTCTATATTTTACCCCTGCTACCTTTGGAATTTGAAAGGGTATTCCAGTCAACATCGTCAAAAACTTTCTCCAGGTCTACAAATGCTAAAATAGTTTTGTCTTTCCTTAACTTATTTTCTAAGGAAAGTCACAATGTGAATATTGCCTCCCTTGTTCCTTCATTTCTCCTAAATCCAAACTGATCTTCCCCAGATTGGATTCCACCAGTTTTTCCATTCATCTGCAAATAATGTGTTAGTATTTTGTAACCCTGACTTATTAAACTAATAGTTCTGTAATTTTTATATTTGTCTACATTTGCTTTCTTTTAATTTGGAATTGTTATATTCTTCTTGAAGTATAAGGGTATTTCCCCTGTCTCATACATTTTGCATACCAGGTGAAACATTTTCTTCATGACTAGCTCTCTTAACAATATCTACAGTTCTGATGAAATATCATCTACTCCAGGGGTCTTGTTTCAATGCAGATTTTTCAGTGCACTGTCAACGTCTCCTTATAGTATTCATAGAAGGTTAAACAAATACCCTTCTTTTTTTCCCCCAAGGTAAGTCTTTCCTGTCCCGGGATTGGAAAGACTCCTTACCCTTAAAATCCTCATCATTTCCTTTTCCCTCTCCTTCCCTTCTGCCTGAAGAAACAGTGAGGCTGCGAAAGCTAGCGTTTGAGTGTGTGTGTGTGTGTGTGTGTGAATTTATTAATTTGTGCTAATATCAATATATATATATATATATATTGAGTGTGTGTGTGTGTGTGTGTGTGTGAATTTATTAATTTGTGCTAATATCAATATATATATATATATATATATATATATATATATATATATTGATATTAGCACAAATTAATAAATTCACACACACACACACACACACACTCAAACGCTAGCTATATATATATATATATATATATATATATATATATATATATATATATATATATTCCTGCTGGAATTTCTCCTCTATAAACGAAGATTACTCACCAGGCGAAGGAGCACAGGTGTGACAGCAGCACAAATAAATAGAACACACACACACACACAAACGCTAGCTTTCGCAGCCTAGCTGCTTCGTCGGGCAGAAGGGAAGGAGAGGAAAAAGGAAATGATGGTTTAAAGGAGTGGGTAAGGAGGAAAGGCTTATCTTGGGGGGAAAAAAGGAGAGTAAACAAATACACACACACACACACACACACACACACACACACACACACACACACACACATACATTTACACAGACGCAAGTAACCTAGGCAGACATACTGTAGAAAGCAAAGAAATATTTTTTTGTGCTGCTGTCACACCTGTGCTCCTTTGCCTGGTGAGTAATCTTTGTCTATTTTTTATATATAATTTTTCCTGCTAGGAATTTTTCATCTATAATTAGTATTATATATATATATATATATATATATATATATATATATATATATATATATATATATATATATATATAATAGAAGGAGACTTTCCAGGTGGAAAAAATAGGTATAAAATAAAGATTTTTGACTTACCTAAAGGCTCGTCAACAGAAACATAAAACACACACAAAAATTATGTTTCCGTCGACGAGCCTGTACTTTAGGTAAGGCAAAAATCTTTATTATATTATATATATAAAAAATAGACGAAGATTACTCACCAGGCGAAGGAGCACAGGTGTGACAGCATCACAAATAAATAAATGAATACACACACACACACACACACAATCGCAAGCTTTCGCAACCCAGTTGCTTCTTCAGGCAGAAGGGAAGGAGAGGGAAAAGGAAATGATGAGGGTTTTAAGGAAGGGGGTAAGGAGCCATTCCAATTCCGGGAGAGGAAAGACTTACCTTGGGGGAAAAATGGAGGGTAAACAAATGCACATATACCCACACAGTCACACATTATATATGTCTGTCTAGGTGTGTTTGCGTTTCGATATGTCTGAGTGTGTGTGTATTCATTTACCTTCCTTTTTTTTTCCCTAAGGTAAGTCCTTCCACTCCTGGGATTGGAATGACTCCTTTTCCACTTCCTTAAAACCCATATCCTTCCCTTTTTCCTCCCCTTTTTTCCTCTTTTTCCTGAAGAAGCTGCCAGTGGTGGCGAAAGATTGTATGTGTGTGATTTTATTTGTTTCTATCGACGAGCCGGTCCTTTTGGTAAGTCATCTCTTTTCTATTTTTATTTTTATCTGTGTGTGTGTGTGTGTGTGTGTGTGTGTGTGTGAGTGGACAATAATATCATCTAACATGGAAATGAAGAATTACTTTAATTTTCTAAACACCAACTCTTCTCAATGAGTTGTATTAGATATAACAGCAGTATTTGTACTAGCTCAAAACTGTACCTGTGATATGTAAATTGTATTAAACAATTGTTTGAAAGACTATTAAATTTAAATAATCTATTATAGGGTGACAGTGGTGGACCTCTTGGAAGGGAACGTGATGACAAGAGGTTTGAACTCATTGGTAAGTTTCCACATGTACCAGGACTTTGCCTCTAAACCTGTCCTCCAATAGAATACATGTTAAATAATATAGTATTTTGGGAACTCCTTGCTACTTTCTTGGCATGAAGTATGTCATCTATATTTGAGTGGATTAGTTTCTAACGTCCATCACCTCTTTTCAGAATGACTCAAACTGAGCCCTAATATATTCCTGAATCACGGAAATGTTTATTAGTTCTCAGTCTATAACGAAATCATTCCACTGTAGGTGAAGTTGAACTTATCTTATATGCTGGCTGAAGTCCATTGCGTTGTGAGTTGTCTTCGGCATTCACTAAAGAAATTGATTTTACAGGATCTTTTTGTAAAGTAAAAGCATCTTAGTTGATATGGAAACGATTTTATTTCCACTTAAACATTGCACAATCAAGAAATGCAGCAGCAAGCCAACAGAGCTGCTTACAGGTTTCTGGCCACTCAACTAGTCTATAGCAGACTAAACAAACAATGGTTTCTCTCCAACATCTTTCTGCTTAACAACGTAATAAAAATGATGACAAAGTTTTGTAATTCACTATTAAACAATATTCTTTTCCATTAAATATGCCAAATTACAGAAATTTAAACATTACATTTAAGCTTCAACTATTTATGTCAATGTATGTATTTGTTTCACGAAATTTGTATTTAAATGTAGTGCACAAATTTAACGTCATCCTTTTGACTAGTGTTTACAGTCGTCAAATTATTTACATTATGTGTGTTTTCGAAATGCACATATATTTGTTTTGCCAATAGTGTGTAGGTTTACTATTATTATGACATGGTATTTTAATGTGTTTCGGTTTGCGGTCAAATTATTTATTAATACGGATTTGTACTTGGTTGTCGTAGTTTTGTTAATTTCGAAGATAGTTTCTTAGTACCAAACGGATTATTAATTTTAGTGCATGAAAAATTATCAGTATTTAATTTAGGATCTAGTGATATATAAAATATGGTCTGCCCTAATTTATTTAAACAAAAGGTATATATGAAATCATGTTGTGCAATAGTTTATAACATGTAGCATTGGTGTTTTTATGCAAATTACAATCTATATAGGTTCAGCAATTTCCAAAACGGAGTGTAATGCATTTTTAGTGTTTGCAGCTATTATTTACGAAAGTATTAAAAACTGAAAATTACGTAAAAGGTCTGCCAAAGTTATATTTAAATGAACGTACTATTTCTTAAAAACGTTTTACTAATAGTGTTAATAGAATTTCAATCAGAAGGCGAAGATGTGAAATATCACATGTCCGGTAATGAAGTTTTACTTTAGGTATCAGATATTTCGTGTTTCAATGTTGGCAACTGATTTTTAGGAGTGCACAACATAGCAGAAACGTTACAAGTTCATTGGCTTTCAAATGTTCCAAAACAGAAAAAATCATTTCAACAGTTATTCAATAAATTATGCTAGCTTCCTGAACAACAATGGTAAATTCTCTATCTGAGTTCAACATTTACAAAGTTACTCTGCTGTTGCTGTCACCATTTCTCCACACCCGATTGGTGGAATTACCATCACAACCCACCAACATTTATTCATTGGTCTCCACTTCTGGGAAAGGAGCAACACTGTTGTCATAACAGAGGTAAACTGAAATCAGTACAGCTTCCCCTCATAGTACTATCCTTTTGTTGCTTCATCCTGGTGGTCATGAAATCCCTGTAAGAAAAATCCACCATTAGTGTGAACAAATTTCCTTCTTGAATAAATATGCAAGTTCTTTAAATTACTTCCAGCTCTTCTGAGGCCTAAGATGAGCTCTTTATATGAATAGGGCTTCTGTACCAGGACAATATACACCTCCTGTCCTCCCACAAGACAACTAAGGATGGAAGTTGCTCCATTACTGTATTACGGATTTGATGCCATGGTCTCTTCTGATGTGATTTGATTATTGTGTTTGTAACAACCTGCAAGTATCCAAAGCGCTAGTTTCAGGCTCTGCTCTCACATTATCCTCAGGTATTCTTCAGATTCCTCCACAATGAGAGTTTTATCATCCAATACAAACTTTTAACTGATCACTCTCTGATCCACTTTTAAGACTTAGTTCTAAACCAGTGCATTCTTAAACAGTCTTTGGATCAGTACTGAAAACTGACATGTTTACAGGCTTTAAGAGATCAGTTGCTTTGCTGACTGGACTCTTGTCTACTACTGTGGAAATATCAGGGGGAGCATTTCCTTGTAACAATCCCCTGTTCCTTCATAGACAAATATATCAAGAAATTAACGAAGTTGGCCTTGATGATTATTCCCCAATTTCACTGTTGCATATTATTATGTCTTCTTAACAGCATGTTGTTGACTGCAATATTGCAAAAAATAATGCACTGCTGATTCAACTGGAGAGCTCAATGACAGCATTTCTGTTGTGGTGACACACTAATAAAAGCATATGTGCTCGCCACCTGTCCACCTTAGCAGACGACTCGCCACCCATCTGCTCTAGCAGACGGCAAACAACACAACACTGGGTTGCTTGGTAGCCAAAGAACCTCAACAGGCTGTATACTCCTGTCGATGTCTTGTGCCGTGGTGAGACACAATCACAGCCGGTGTCGTAGTTAGATATAAATTACTTTTCACTTAAATTTCGCGGTGTAAAAAATAAAATAATAAAAATAGTGGTAATAATAATTACAAAAACACTATGCTTCTTCACAATCATATATAATGTAACACTACATGCACGAAAATTCAAAAGCACACCACAAACACTGCAACAAAGGGTGAAATCCAGATGTACCAATCACAAAAACTACTTATGTTCGCTTCTAGCAGCATTTTTCGGAACTACCATTCACAAAACTAGGCTTTCTATATGCAAAACCAAGGAGGTTATAATCTCTAACCTCCTTGCACAAAACCATAGTTCATTCTTACCTCCATGCACAAAACATACTTCAGGCGGGATCTAGTGGCATTTGCCTCCACATGCGTATTTTTGGACCCCGAAAACAGGGAAAAAAGTGAGGCTTCCACCTGGGTGAATACAGTAACTTGGAAATCATCTTATAGGCCATATATATGCTTAAACTATAAAACTTTGATGAAAATTTGTACCTGTCTTATCTGTAGAAATATACAGTATTTAAGAGACCTTTTACTAACCAACCAATAATCAGTGCACATGTTTAATTGTTTGAAGTGTTCATTGGGTGGAGAACCCAAACAGTCTATGGATAATTCAGATTACATTCTACTTTGTTTTTAGCTTTAATTATATTGCCTTCAGATTCATGCCTATTGTAAAACCATTTTTGTAATCCCTAGACTCATGTAACGATTACAATGAATAACGATGAATAAAATTCTGATAACTAAATAAATTTAATGAGGAACCCACTTCCCACACTGGTGACCCCATACAACCCCCCCCCCCCCCCTCAGTAACATAAGCAGTCTTTGCCTTATTTCTGTCCACCACTAGCAGCGAGCTGATAGCACCATGCCACAGTCCTCGGCAAGACACTATTTGTGTTTGGGGTTCTTTGGTCGCAAGGTCCATGTGTTTGAGTTTACTCACTTCCATTGGAGACACCTAAAGAGGCATGAGAGGAATGACGTCTTTTGTTATTATACATGTGGTTTAACAGTGTTATGCTGTGGCTATTTACTATATGGTTAACTGTGTTATTTTTAGTGTCAGTGAGTGGGAGATTATTTATTTTAACCAAGAACGACCTATGTGAGAGAAGCAGAGATGTGCACAAAAACTACACAATGCACTTGATCAGCAAACGTCAAATGTTCATGCACTGGGATCTCCCCACATGCACAGATGTCATGTGAGCCAACCACCACTGTGCCCACGGTACTCTGGACTGCACCTTGTCCTATCACATAGTGACAAGACCTTGGTGCTTCCGAGATGCTATCACTATGGTCTCCGTTGACTGTCTGAAGCCAGCATACAACCTTGATGTCCTGGGCCTACAGGAAATGCTGTCCATAGAGATTGAACTGCCGAGGACCCAGGCAGAATCTACCACACCAACCAGCAATGACAAGGCAGGAAACAAGTGGGACTCAGAAGCAGGCTCCTTCTTGCCGTTCACACCACAATCCATCCTGGTAGTGCCACCCAACTCACCACCAGTGACGCCAAGAGTACTGCCCTTGCACCCAGGTCCATCGGCACCTACTGTCATCGAGCAAACCAGCAGTGGTACTACACCACCTACACCAAGCGGCCAGAAACCACCCCCACAGCCACAGCACTCACTATCACATCCACAGAGGAACCAGTCCCGCAATATAGTGATGCAGGGCAGAGCACAATAGACAACTCGTGCCAGACGCACGATGCACCATGGTCCACCGTGTGCAGCCTGCCCGCAAACCAGTGCATGGCCCACTTCGCCACCTGTGTCCATGGCCAGGAGGCCACATACCAGGGAGCATCAGCCGTCTGCAGCACAGTGCTGCCCACCACCCAGGTTGGCTGTACGATGGCACATCACTCATGTTCGGGGAGGATCAACGTGACATGGTGCCAGGCCTGCAGCACACTCAGTCACTGCTCCTGCCATTGCCCCTCCTCCCCTTCCTGTCTCCTCTCACAGGGGGGGGGGAGGGGGGACTGTAACACACAATTAAAAGCATACATGCTCATCACCTGTCCACCTTAGTAGACAACTTGCCACCTGTGTGCTCCAGCAGATGGCAAACAACACAACACTGGGTCGCACAATAGCCAAAGAACCTCAACAGGGTGTATACTCCTGTTGATGTCTTGTGCCGTGGTGAGATGCAATCCCAGCCAGTGCCTTAGTTCTTGGCAAGACACTCTTTGTATTTGGGGTTCTTTGGTCGATGAGGCGCACGTGTTTGAGTTTACTGACTTCCATTGGAGATGCCTAAAGACGCATGAGAAGAACGCCACCTTTTGTTATTGTACATGTGGTTTAACAGTGTTATGGTATGGCTTTTTTTAGTGTTAGTGAGTTGGAGAAGGTTTCTTACTAAGAATGACCTATGAGAGAGCTTTGTGCACAAAAACTACAAATTGTACTCGAGTAGTGCTAGCCCAGCAATGCTCAGTTCATGTGAACCAAACTCTGTTGATAGACCTGGCAGCAGGGCGAACCTCTAATTGAAGTACATGTAACTAATATTTTGTGAGACAATATGTTTTGTTCAGTGATTTCTACCTTGATCAAACAGCTATATTGTTGTAGTTGTAGATATGAACTTGTACTTTGACCGTTCTACCATACCCATTTATGAGCACAGTGCCAATGAGATCTGTAAATATTTTTGTACCAATCCACATTCTAGCTAATTGCTTAGAGACCTTTTACTAAGCAACCAATAATCAGTGCACATGTTTAATTGTTTGAAGTGTTCATTGGGTAGAGAACTCGAACAGTCTACGGATAATTCAGATTATATTCCTCTTTGATTTTAGGTTTAATTGTATTGCCTTAAGGTTCATTCCTATTTTAAAACCCTTTTTGTAATACCTAAACTCATGTAATGATCACAATGAATAATGGTGAATAAAACCCCTATAACTAAATAAATTCAGTAAGGAACCCACTTTCCACACCCTAAATAAAAGAAGAAAAGTACACACAAAAAATCAGAAAATAGAGAAATACAGACAGTGCTAAAATGGGCCAAGAACACCCAAATGTTCCTGAGCCATAAAGTCAGACGACAGTCACCACTGAACAGTGAACATTGGCTGAATCACTATAACCAGACCAAACTTTCAACAGGCAAAGAATTGGTCAAATCTGTGTGAACAGCATCAACAGCCTAGTAACTGGTGAAGACATCATTAGAACGAAATGTTCACTTTCAAGAAAACCATTAGTGAATGAAGGTGTCATTGTTTTAGTTCATGGAAAAACTGGACAGTCAAAACATTATGGGGCTATGTGGCTTCTGGCAGTCTGTAACAGAGGGTGAAAAGCAGGATGCCTGAATATATATCTCTGTAAAGGTCCGGCATGCATGTTGGTGCAGCATATAATACACAGTTAATTGGCTAATTTGTGGGAAGTAGAATTCACGTACAAATTTTCTCTGGAAGGAAGAATGAGTCACTACATAAAAAAAAAGTGAGAACCTTGCCTATAGACAAGTGTTCTAGTGGTCACTTGTTTTAACTTGCCCATCCATCAAAGTGCGAGACCAAAATGTGCCTCAGGTAGTACACAGGTCAATGAACTTTATTTTGCCATCCCTACAAAATGTGGATTTCAGGCATGCCCTCCTCTTCATAACTTTGAACTGTGCCCCAGCTTTCATTTTAGTTAAAGGTTTGACAGTTAGGAAAACAGGATAATATGAATCAGGATCTTAGTACAACTAAGAAACTGACTGTGACACACAAATTCATTTGGTGGACAATGAAACATAGAATTAACTTAACCCAGATAGCGCTGACATACTTCCAGAAGGCTGAAAACAGCAGCTTTCTCTTTCATTATTAAATGTGAGAATTCAAGTACAGTGTCATATTTATATTCTTTAAGTAGCCTGCTCCCATTGCAGATAAATTTTAGCTTGTATTGTTGATTGCAAAATGATTGGATATGGCAGTGAAGTTGAAGTTTGTACAAAAGATATTGAAGTCAAGTAGTTGTTTCTGTATTTCTTGAACATTCTCCAATTTTTGGGACATTTATATGTATGTATTTCATCTTAAATTTTGTTTTAATAAGAATGATTTATCAGATTGAAATTGTAAAATGTTCATTTTGATGTCATTCCAGAAAGAAGGGCAGTACTGCAAAAGTACTTACTTACTTTCCGTGTCCGGAACTAGACTTCTAACTTCCAAAAATTAGCAGTCGATATGGCTTTGTCGTTAGCCTCCCATAAGTCTTCTATTGTACAGGGCTTTTCTAAATATGGACAGATAAGTAGGTGTTGAGGGTCTTGTACAGCACCACAAAGACACAGAGTGTTCTCATTATCTTTTAGGAAGCCCCATCGCTGTATTTTTGTCTTGCACTTTGGCACTTCTACCCTCATACGGTTCAGGGTTCTCCAGATTGTGTACGGTAGGTGTCCACTAGGTGCCAGTTCTTCTTTTGCTGCTTTATGGGGGCTTCTCAAATCCATTTCCCACCTTGCAATATGGTCCTCTGCTGCCGACCCTTTCAGTGCTCAGGTACGTGACACGAAGCTCTTTCTCGAACGAAGCCGTCGGTCAGCAGGCTGGTGTCCATATAGAAGGTGACGCATGTCCTTTTCTTGCTTCGTTTTTTCAGCTTCAGCAGCAATGTCACATCATATGTTGGGCAGTGCAATCCCCATAGTTAAGTACATCTTGTGTACTGGTGTTGGTTTCAGGCACCCAGTCACAATCCATGCCATTTCATTCACCGCGATGTCAACTTTCCTCGTGTGTGTTGACGAACTCCATACTGGAGCGGCATATTCCGCAACTGACACACTAAGCACAAGGGCTGAGGTTCTCAGAACTTTTGGGTTTGCACCCCAGGATCTGTTAGTTAATTTCCTGATGATGTTGTTTCTTGCTGAGACTTTCTCCCTTGTGGCATTGCAATGATGTTTATAGGTCAGTGTGCGGTCCAGTGTGACACTGAGATATTTGGGCATCGGAAAATGCGCGAGTTGTTTACCTCTCCATGTAACATTCAATTCCCTATTTGCCTCAGCGTTCTTTAAATGGAAAGCACAAACCTGCGTCTTGGAAGGGTTCAGCCGTAGGTGGTTTGCCTCATAATACTGGGAGAGGGATTCCAAGGTACTGGATAATTTCTCCTCTACGTCCAGAAAATTCGTACCTTGTGCTGCAACTGCAGTGTCATCAGCATACATAAATTGGCGCATGGTGTTTGGCACTGGTTGGTCATTTGTGTATATATTATACAGAGCTGGAGCGAGGATGCTTCCCAGAGGCAGGCTATTCCTCTTATTTCTCCACCTGCTCTTCTTACCCGGGAGACAGATAAAAAAATCTCCTATTTTGCAGGAAAGTAGCAATCAGTGATGTTAAATGATAGTCTTTTGTTACGTCATATACTTTCCTGAGGAGCCTCCGATGGTTTACAGTATCGTATGCAGCTGTAAGGTCTATGAATGACACTCCCGTGATCTCTTTTCTGCAATAGTAATGGCAGCATTGTAATATATATATATATATATCAGTCTTTCCTAAAAAACCTTAATCCTACTCCCAACATTACTACAGCTGAATCCCGAGCCATCCGTGATCTGAAAGCTGACCGTTCCATCGTCATTCTCCCAGCCGACAAGGGATCCACAACCGTGGTACTTGATCGGCGGGAGTATGTGGCTGAGGGACTGCGTCAGCTTTCAGACAATACTACCTACAAAGTTTGTCAACACAATCCTATCCCTGATGTCCAGGCAGAGCTTCAAGGAATCCTCAAAACCTTAGGCCCCCTACAAAACCTTTCACCTAACTCCATTAACCTCATGACCCCACCGACACCCCGCACCCCCACCTTCTACCTACTCCCCAAGATCCACAAACCCAATCATCCCGGCCGCCCCATTGTGGCCGGTTACCAAGCCCCTACTGAACGAATCTCTGCCTACATAGACCAACACCTTCAACCCATCATGTGCAGTCTCCCATCCTTCATCAAAGATACCAACCACTTCCTCGATCGCCTGAAATCCTTGCCTAGCCAGTTACCTCCAGATACCATCCTTGTAACCATTGATGCCACTTCCTTGTACACAAACATCCCACATGCCCAGGGCCTTGCTGCGATGGAGTATTTCCTTTCACGCCGACCACCCAATTCCCTACCTAAAACCTCTTTCCTTAATACCCTAGCCAGCTTCATCCTAACCCACAACTTCTTCACTTTTGAGGGCCAAACATACCAACAACTAAAGGGAACAGCCATGGGAACCAGGATGGCCCCCTCGTACGCCAACTTATTTATGGGACGCTTAGAGGAAGCCTTCCTGGACACCCAAGCCTGTCAACCCAAAGTTTGGTATAGATTCATTGACGACATCTTTATGATTTGGACTCACAGTGAAGAAGACCTCCAGAATTTCCTCTTCAACCTCAACTCCTTTGGTCCCATCAAATTCACCTGGTCCTATTCCAAATCCCATGCCACTTTCCTTGATGTCGACCTCCATCTGTCCAACGGCCAACTTCACACATCCGTCCACATCAAACCAACCAACAAACAACAGTACCTACACTATGACAGCTGCCATCCATTCCACATCAAACGTTCCCTTCCCTACAGCTTAGGTCTTCGTGGCAAACGAGTCTGCTCCAGTCCCGAATCCCTGAACCAGTACACCAACAACCTAATATCAGCTTTCACATCCCGCGGCTATCCTCCTGATCTGGTACAGAAACAAATTTCCAGAGCCACTTCCTCATCCCCCCAAATTCAGAACCTTCCACAGAAGAACCCCAGAAGTGCCCCTCTTGTCACCGGATACTTTCCGGGACTGGAGCGGACTCTGAATGTGGCTCTCCAGCAAGGATACGACTTCCTTAAATCCTGCCCCGAAATGAGATCCATCCTTCATGACATCCTTCCCACTCCACCAAGAGTGTCTTTCAGCCGCCCACCTAACCTCCGTAACCTCCTAGTCCATCCATATGAAATCCCCAAACCACCTTCCCTACCCTCTGGCTCCTACCCTTGTAACCGCCCCCGTTGTAAAACCTGCCCTATGCACCCTTCCACCACCACTTACTCCAGTCCCGTAACCCGGAAGGTGTACACGATCAAGGGCAGAGCCACTTGCGATAGCACCCACGTGATTTACCAACTGACATGCCTGCACTGTGAAGCGTTCTATGTGGGAATGACCAGCAACAAACTGTCCATTCGCATGAACGGTCACAGGCAGACAGTGTTTGTTGGTAATGAGGATCACCCTGTGGCTAAACATGCCTTGGTGCACGGCCAGCACATCTTGGCACAGTGTTACACCGTCCGGGTTATCTGGATACTTCCCACCAACACCAATCTTTCAGAACTCCGGAGATGGGAACTTGCCCTTCAACACATTCTCTCTTCCCGTTGCCCGCCTGGTCTCAACCTCCGCTAAATTCTAATTCCCGCCCGCCATCTTTAACATCTTTGCCTCGGTTCTGTGGACAGAGCCTCTGCCTGAAGTGGCATCTCTGTCCAACTTCTTTGGTTTCTACAAATGTCTGCCTAAGTGTGTTTGGATGTGGATATGTGTGAGTGTGTGTGTATTTGTTTACCTTCCTTTTTGTCCCCTAAGGTAAGTCCTTCCACTCCTGGGATTGGAATGGCTCCTTTTCCACTTCCTTAAAACCCGTATCCTTCCCTTTCTCCTCTCCTTCCTCCCTCTTTTTCCCGAAGAAGCCACCACTGGTGGCGAAAGCTCGAATGGTTGTGTGTTTTTGTGTGTGTTTAGTGTTCCTATCGACCAGCCTGTACTTTAGGTAAGTCAAAAATCTTTATTTTATACCATTTTCGTATCTGGAAGGTCTCCTTCTATAATATTATATATATATATATATATATATATATATATATATATATATATATATATATATATATATATATATATATATATAAATTTTACCAAAAAATCACTTATAAAGATCTTGTGCAGTCATGTAAAGGTAATTAATAGCTTCTGAGAAAAACATTAAACCATAAATAATTCAATGATAACTGGGTTAATACCAATGAAGGAGTATACTCGTGGGTATTGTGCCATCCTTATCTGAACACATTATTAACTTACTGGTAGTTTAGCAAACCACCAAAACTTTGTAATCCATTCTCTGCTGTGATCAAGGTGACAAACTTGCAGCACTAGCAACTGTTGATTGTTTGTTTCTCATCATCCAATTACAATATTCTATATGACACAAGGACCATTTCATTCCAATAAGCCATAAATTTCTGACTTATTTTTATTGCAGTTATCAGTTACTGAATCTGCAATAACAGAACTAAAATGTAATGTGCTGGACTTGATGTGTTTAAAATGTGTGAAAATAAAATTGTGTATCAGTTTCAAATACATTCTCAAGGCCCACATCATGGCTTCATAAAAGAAAGCCCTTATTGTGTTGTTATTACTGATTGTGTTACTTATAGGCAAGTATTTTCCTTGCCCATGTTATTATGCAAAAAAATACCTTTATTGTTTCACACCATATCGGAAACATGTGGATTTACATTATGTTAGTAGCACTATCCACCTGTTAAGCTGAGTTGTATGAACAGTCATTGTGGCTTCACGGTGCAGAATAATGAATAGATGATGGATCTCATTAATTCTCTCTCTTGCTGCATAGGCACCTTTCTAAGACTTAATGTAACTGTTTATGAACTGTTCTACTGATTTTGGACCTATCTGGACTACTACTTTGACAAATTGTACTTTCCCACAGAAAAGGCACAAATTTAGGAGTGAATTGCAAAATGTTTTTGAGGTCAGCTTCATAGAAACAGATATACAATCAATCAATTAATTTTCACACAGAAAAAGTACAGTTATAGAATGTAATTATGGTACATCTAAATTAGTCTTTTAAAATTGGTCAGTATTTTCTTGTACTATAATGCAGTACAATGATGCTTGGATCTTTATTTTAACATTACTAGTTTTATGAGATGTAGCAGCATGAAACAAAATCTAGCAAGTATGTAGAAAAACTACCACCCATGAATACAGAATACAGAATATTAATTGGCCTTTCAATATTTTTCATACAATTGACTTCGTCAGGGTACAGTGCAATTTACATTTATAGCCTACATTACATTTATACATTAAGCATATATCATATATACAAATTCACATATTACAATGAAACAATAACATAATTTAAGAGAAACATATATTTTTACTGTCAATTTCTAGAAATTCTTCAATTGCGTAGAATTCATTGGATTTTAGCTAAGTTTGTATTGTGTTTTTATATGTGCTCAGTGGCATTGTACGAGCTGCTTCTGGTAGCTTATTGAAGAATTTTAGGCTTAAATACTTATAGTTATTTTGTACTATGGCTAGTCTCGTGGAAGGCAAATCCAGCATACAGTTGTTTCGTGTATTGTGAGAATGAACATTTCTTCTCATGCTGAACTTATCTATGTTTTCTTTAGCATATACTAAGCAGTTATATATATACAAACTAGGAATTGTCATTATTCCAAGCGATTTAAAGCGAGTTCTGCAGGACTCATTATGTGCTAGCCCTAATATACACCTTACTGCTTTTTTTTTTTTTTGCCATCTGAATACACATTTAGCTCCTGATGAGTTTCCCCAGAGCAATGTTCCATATTGCAGATGGGAATGGAAGAAAGCATAGTACGATTGAAGCAATAATTGTTTGCTAATACTGCCCCTCAATTTGTACAATAGGAAAAGTACACGAGCTAGTTTGCTGCATAGGTAATTGGTGTGTCCTTCCCAAGAGAGTTTTTGATCTATGACCAGTCCAAGCAATTTCACAGTTTTATTTTCATTTTTAGATACCTTCAAGTTAAAGATTATTTCCTCTGTTTTTGTCTGATTTATGCAGAGTTGATTGGCCTGACACCACTGGGTAGTCATTTCTATCATCTCTTTATTTTTATCCAATAAACTCTGTAGATTGTCTCCAGTGGTTATTAATGTCATGTCATCTGCGTATAATACACTCTTACAGGGTATATAAGTTGGAAATTCATTGACATAAACAAGGAAAATGAAGGGTCCAAGAACCGAGCCTTGGGGTATTCCTCTTTTTATTGGGAGGATTGATGATTTCTGATTGTTTGCATAAACAAGCTGTACCCTATTGCTTAGGTAGGATTTGAGTAATTTGAATGGTTTATCTCCTATTCCATAGTATTCCAGCTTTTTGATTATCACATCATGAGACACAGAATCAAATGCTTTGCTTAAATCAATAAGGGTTCCAGAAGTGTATAGCCGTTTTTCATATCCTTCATAAACATTATTTACCAGTGATTCAACTGCTTTCACAGTTGATAAGTGTGGTCTAAATCCAAATTGTTGTTCATTTAATAATTTATTGCATTCAAAGTACTTGTATATCTGTTTATGCATACAGTTTTCAATTATTTTAGATAAGATTGGTACTATTGAGATGGGTCTGTAGTTACTTGGAAGATTTTTATCTCCTTTTTTATACACAGGTAGTGTGACTGTAAGCTTAAGACATTTAGGGAAGGTTCCTTCATCTAATACTCTGTTTGACAGTGAGAGAAGTGGCATTTGGACTTCCTTCACTATAGCCTTTATGATGAAATTGCTGATACCATAATAGTCTTCTGTTTTTGAATAGTTGAGTTTGGTTATTGATTGTTGAATGTCATTTAAGGTGATTGGGGCCCAAGTAAATTTCTCACTTCTTGTTTGTTTAGCATAAGTCAGAGAAGCTTCTATATTGAAATTAGAGTCAATGGGTGGGGTACTGTTGCCATTTACAAAATGTTCATTAAGAATATCACAGTCTATGGGTATACTGTTTTCTTTATTGTTGTTATTAATTTCTCTCTTAATGACATTCCACGCTGCTTTACATTTATTTTTTGAGTTCAAAATGTATTCATTATTTGCATTACATTTGGTGGTTTTTATTTCAGACCTGTAAAGTTTTCTCATATTTATGTAGTTTTCTTTGTCCCTATCACTATTATGAGACTTATCTTTCAGTAGTAGTAATAATATCCTGAGTCTGTTTAGCTGTGGTGTGTACCATTTATTAGTATGTTGGCGCTTATGTGGGGTATTAGTATATCTTCTAGTTACCATGGGGCATGTCTTTTCTACTATGTTCGTAATCTCTGTCAGGAAAATGGAAAAGCATTTATCAACGGTTTCATTGCTATTCATTATTTGGGACCAATCCTTTCCTTGTAACATATTTTTCATATTGCTTACATTGGATTCACCTAGCAATCGATATGTCACTTGCCTTTCTTTGGTAACAGGGGTTGAATTATCTATTTGGAGCCATAGACCTGCGTGATCTGATAAACCTAATTCTATGACATCACATTGCACCGAGTCTCTATGTACATTACTTATTATGTTATCAAGACAGGCATTAAGTCTAGCTTCCTTTTCATTCAGACAGTAATAATTTAATGACTTCAGAGAGTTAATCATATCTACTACATTTTTTCTCGTAGCCCTTATATCAATATTAATATCACCTACAATTACAATTTTATGTTGTTTATATTTGGACAAGTGTAATATTAAAGCATTAATTTTTTCTATAAAAACTATTTCATCAGAGCCTGGAGTTCTATAAATTGAGACAATTACAATTTTTTGAGTGTGCAATACTATACCAGCTACTTCTAATGTACCTTCAATGCAAACCATGTTAAGATCTATAACAGAGTATTCCAAGTCTAGGTTGCTTTTTATGTAGATTGAGACTCCGCCACATACAATATTTTTTCTGCAGTAACTAGTGTTAGTAAGTAACCTATAGGGACAAACAGGTCTATTTCACAGGCTTTCATCCAGTGTTCATTAACACACAAAACACTGCAGTTGATTCTTTCAAGCCAATACTGAAGTTCATTCATTTTATTTCTAAGGGATTGTACATTTATATGTAGAAGGAGAATTTTGCCATCAATACTAGTGGGTATTTTGTTTTCATTGTGTGCAGTGTGCAGTGTGAATATGGAAACAAAAAATAAATAAGTAAAAACCTCCCCCAAAGCAGTAAACATTAAAAAAATCATTGTAGTGTAAATCTATAGAGTCATATTTATAAAGTATTTCACACAGGTTGAAAGTTGTAACTGATTCATCCAACGTGTTTCTTTACAGGGGTGGTTTCCTGGGGAAATGGCTGTGCACGTGCTGGTTATCCTGGTGTTTACACAAGAGTTACACGTTATCTCGACTGGATTCGTGTAAATACAAGAGATGGCTGTTATTGTGAACAGTAAATCTGACTGATGGCGACTTTCAACTATCATAAAAATCCTGTGATCATCAAAAATTTTAAATGTATCATTTAAATAGTAACAACACATTCTGTTATAATTTCTCAGGGAAATAAGAATGATGTGCCAACAGAAAAAAAATAATAATTACCATAAAACAACTACTGCATTCAAACATCATCCGTTAAATATGATGGTAAATGTAAATCAGTGCCTGGGTATAGGTATTCATTGTTAACATAGTTGATACCATCAATTAAAATCTGATGCTGGACAATGTGAAGGTAAACTTCATAAAGACATTAATTTTGTTACATGAGCACCAGTAATGTGTGACATGAACAACTTTAGAAGATAGTTCTAGCTCTGGCAGTTAATATCTCTCTCGCCTGTCTTAAGCAGATTTATGCTAAAGAATTGGTCTTACATAAAGACAGAAAGAAGGCCTCCTGCTTCATTAGTCAGTATTGATAACTGCAATGTTTCAATTGACCTACTGCTATCTAAGAGGAGTGGTAGAAGATTAACTGTCTAGTGATTTGTAGATTCCTTATTTATTTATTTATTTTGATTTTATGTATTTATGTGATGCTGAACAGAGATAGTGTGTTAATGTGTCTTATACATAATGATTATGTTGTAATTGTCTTTCAGTATTTTATATTTATTTCTGTAATTAATACATTAATGAAAAACCATGGTTTTCATTATTGAAAATATGCCCTTGCTCACTGGTAAATATCATGTCTGTGGATTGACTGGTTGTACTTCCACATACATGATTTACTTCTTTGTTCATTTTAATAACAATGATGTTAAAAACAATGTGCCCATCATCTTTACAGCAAAAAAATAATGTAGTACAATATCATAACTGTAACAAAAAGTGTGATATGTTTTAAAGAGTATCATTCAAAATTAAAAAACCATCTTTTGTTTCAGAATAACAAATTTAATTGAGAACATAAATTGCACTCTCATAGTACTGAAAATATTTAATATTAATAACCAGCAATAAAATGAAGATAGTTTACAACACACTGCAAAGACATACTGTACAACTAACTGTGACAGGCATATAAAAAAGATTTGTGAGCTAATGGTCAGCAGCTTAAGTGTTGTATGTGTCTTTCTTTTTTAGTGTGACTGTCACAGCTCATTGTATATATTTCTGGTGAGTTGTAAGCTCTTCTTATTATATCGCCGAATACCAACCTGGACTTTCCATTATTTAATATTCCTTACCAGTATATATTATTCTTTCTCACTTCATCTCATGATTTGTTGCATATTACTAGTTATTAAGCCTTTTCTTTTATTGTTTTTAAAGAGAGCACATATACATTATTACCTGGATTTCAATAGATGAAATAAAATTAGTAAGAACTCTTTATTATAAACTAATGATATTTGAAAGGACTGATCATTCAATAAAAGGCATTAAGCAGCTGACAAAGCTATAAAAAATATGAATAAGTACTTAACTCTGGCAAAGGGCTTTTTCCATAAGCTAACATACAACACTTCACAGACAAATATTGTATCTTGGTAAGACTAAGACTAGAATGAGTGTGGGAAAAGTGTACTCACATTGGCCAGAGGAAAGTACATGGTAATGGAGGTTAGAGAATGTCATTCTTGGGTGGAACAAAGTAGCTACATATGGGCACAGGCTCTTGTTTGAATACACAAGAAAGAATATATATAGGAAAATGGAAAGCAAAATATTATGGACTGGAGTATTGAAACTCATTTACCTTTTTACATAGTTTATAGAGGAAAATATAATACAGATTCAATTTTGTTTATATTAAAATTAGTTCTTTTTTCATCTGGCTACTGTGCATACGTATCACCCACTGTCAGTGATTTCCTTTTCACTCTGTCTATCCCTATCCGACCTGACCTGTATGATCGTGCGAGTTTGGTTTTAATAATGTTACTGCTCAACAATGTAACTTTCAGGTTTAACTCTCAGTGGCGACAATAGTGGAAGTTCCTGGCTTGTGATTGTTAGCTGTTGCATTTAGTAGCATACACACTGTAGAGAACCATATCATTATAAACTTGCACAAGAAGATAGAGCCACATTGTAAATGCAACGTAATTTCTTACATTTATTTTATGACACTGCTGCAGTATTTTGGGCAGAATGTTTCATTTTACATACTTATAGTGCCTAAGCAAATTTACAAAGCATCAGTTGTATGTTACAAGTTTTTATTTTGAGTAGCATGGTCATGCGGGTCACTTTTAGAAAAAAGTATGATCTTGAAATTTTTAAAGATGTTTTTACCTGAAGCTGGAGGTCTAAATGCATGGAAACTGCTACATTCTGGGTAGAGATTGAAATTTTTTTTCTCAGTTTGGAAAGATCAATATTGTGATTGGTAAGAGTCATATCATCAATATATCAAGGGGCCTTCAAAAGCATGCTGATTTTGAATAAAAAAATTATATTTTTGTTTTTCAAATGGTATCCTTAAATATTCTTATTGTTGCTCCATAACAAATTTCTCACATATCTCAATTTTGTCTAAACTTAGCAAAGTTAGCACTATCATAATTTACTTTGTCCCAATCCTTGTGTGTAGTGCAGAAACATGTACATTGTTAAAAAAAGTACTACAAGCTTCTGTCATAATTCTTTGTACTGGATTTCCTGAATAATTTCAGAAAACATGGTGACAATTGCAGGAGTAAATACAGTTTATTTGGAGCCAACATTCCCCACCAGATCATCAACAACACAACCTGTAGATTAAAATTAGACCTTGTGAATTTTTTTTTTATTTTTTTTATTTTTTTTTTTTTTTATTTTTTTTTATTTATTTTTTTTTTTTTTCATTGGATCCTTTTGACATGTTAAACTGTGTTTGAAAACTGTTGCCTCTTGCCGTAGGACTGTATTGTAACCTGCGGTATCCCAGTTCCAGAAATACATGTTCTATGGAATACATGACTGCATCCTACTCCTTCACTACACTAACCACATTTCATGTTACACCGGTGGTACTTGTTACTTGGAACTGCAGCGTACTATTTACAGGCACACCGCAATGCATTTGTGCCATCTGTTGGCATTTTTTAACTATTTTAACATTTTTAACCTCTGTAGACAATTTTCACAGCTTTCACAATACAAATGCTTTTTGATGCACATATTTATCGATCACAGTTTTTGATATATTTAGTTTTGAAATCAGAGACTCCCTTGCTGGACACACTGTACAAACATTCACACAAACATTTTATGACATGGTCACTGTCTCCAGACACTAGTGTACCTGAATCTCACACAAAAAACTGGTGTGAGTAGGTGGTTTGAGTGAGGAGGCTGCAGGATGCAAGAAGGGGAACAATAACAGGGTAAGGGTGGGGGTGGGGGTGGGGGTGGTGGGGAGGAAGCTAGTGCTGCCTGAGGCAGAACACAGCTCTGGAATTGAATCTCATTATCCAATCACAAGCTTAACATGCTGTCGTGACTGGCAGCGGCCACAGAAGGCAGCTCTGGCACACCTCTGATGTCATTGTGGCAGCCAACTTGTTAAATTTATCTCCATAGTACAATACATGTCATAAGAAAGCATGACTAAGTAAGCTGGTTCAGTTCCCAATTTCTGATGGTCACACAAAGTTTAAGTATTTCATCATTTTCCCTTGACCATTAATAAATGGAACCTTAGAAATATGGTAATAACAATAGAGGAATTCCAGCCCAGTGAGAAGGAAATGATCACAATATGCCTCACCCAAGTAATCCAGAGAGGCATGGTTCAGTTGTTCTCAGGAAAAACACATGGCTAGGAGTGTTCATGTGACATCCTGAAACTTCAACTCTACAACTAAAAAGCAGGGCTAAACAATTCACAAGATTTTTAGTGGTGGTAGTGAGCTGGTATAAACAGGGTAGACTCACATGGACAAAGTGATTGGAACAACACAGCAATGAGTTATTAGTTAATAGGACATAAAATGATGAACATTCCACCTGTCAGTTACTGTTACATTTGATTACCAGATTATACATAATCCACTGGCATCTTTTTAATAGAATTGTTCAAATAGTATGGGGTGAAGAGGAGGTCAAGATTGCAGGAGAATGGAAAGGCTTGTGGATCCTCGAGAAAGGGATGACAATGATAAAAAAGGTTTGGAAATAAATATTTGACGTATTCTGAGATTATAGTGTACACAGAGGCACTTACCCTAGGGTCAGATGCAGTGAATGAATGCCAGTCTTTTTAATAAAAGAGGAATGTAAAAGTTAAAAGTTCACAAACCTGGCAGCTGATACCGAACAGCAGCCAGGCAGGAGTAGTCAGTAAGAAGCCATTCACCCAGCACAAGGTTTGAATCTCAAGAACCCATCTGTTCAGCATGAAGGCTGGAATGGAAGAGAGTACAGAAACTGCTTCTTTCACTTCAGAAACCATCAGTAGCAGACAACAAACTGCACATGTTCACTATTGGATCACATGATGGCATTGTCATGGCAGCAAATTCTACATGGACACAAGATGATTGGTGTCATTTTGATATCATCGATTCATATTGGTTCTGGCCCAGTCTTCCCTCAATGTGGCCGAGCTTGGTCATGTAGCCTGCACTGTGACATACTTCTCATGTTGTGACAAAATACTTTTATGAGTGGAGTATGAAGCATTTATAAATAGTCAATATAACATCTATCGATAGCCAACCTGGCTCTAACTCCTATTTGTCACTCAAAATACCACTCGTATAGTCTTCCATATGACACGGTCGCCTTCGGATACCTGAATGGATGGTTTGAGGAACCCGCTAGTCAGTTTCCTCTATCCACTCAAATGCATAGGACCTCATTTCTTCTTGCAGGGACAAAAAACACTTCCAAATTGAGACTACAATTAATTCAAGACTTTTTTCATCCTAAGACGCGAATTATAACATTAATTATTTCTTATAATGTTGAATGCGTGAATAAATAATGAGTAATTAAAGTTTGGAACTGGTTTCCGTCTGACTTTCATGGTCTGTCCCTTAATACTGATAAAACAAAACAAAGAAAATTTAAAGTGGACTACATCATTTCTCTTGCAATGTCTGTGCAGCATCATAATTATTCTTAAGTGGCGCACTGTTATTTACTGTGCGTCGCTTACACTTCCAAAGTCATCATTTGGATTCTTCTTTTAACATTTTCTTGCACCCTGCAAACAATATTACTGGCACACAGTTTTCTGTTTCGTTAATAAATGGTTGATAGCAACTATCTTCTGTTGGGAATCTATAACCTTTTCATCGTTACATTACAAGCCACAGCAGAGAGTGCACTGGGAGAAGACATGAAACTTTACCAAGGCTTTGAAATGAAAATTTCAAATTAATTCCCAAAACTATTTTCAGGCTGGCAAGTCATTCTGTTCAGAACACTTGGTATACAAATTAAGAGTGTGAGTTTAATATCTCACTGGTTGCTCTCACCTAGACCAGAGATGGCAGTCGAGTCTGTATGTTTGTGTCTCTCTAATTGACAAAGGCCTTAATGGTAAAAAACTAATGTATTCTGTTATTTGTGTCTATCTGCCCATGGCGAGCGCGACAGCTATATTTACAACAATATAATGAGATAGGTTGCAAATCCCGGCAATGATGAATATTAATAGTCACTGGCAGACAAGCATGTAAAAAAGACTGTCACATATGCGCGGCTTTTGGACACAGTCTTTGTTAGAACAAAACACACACACACACACTTACACATACACATTCATACTATCACACAAACACAAATCACTAACACATGACTGTTATGTCCAACTTCTGTGTTCAGAATGACACCCCAAAGTGAGAGCAACTCAGAGTAGATGGGAGAGAACAGAGAAGGGGGAAATTCAGTGTCAGGGTGACGATAGATGGTTGGCAAGAGATGCAGCTTAGGAAAGTGAAGGAAGCAAAAAAAAAAGGAAGCACGGATACGAGAAAAAAAAAAAGCACAGACAGTGGGGAACAAGCAAGAATTCTGTGACATGTAAGATAGAGAGGGGGGGGGGGGGGGGGGGAACTATTGGGTGTGTCTGGAGAGGGAGTGAGGGTGTTACTCAGAACACAACAGTGAGAATTGACAGTTATGTGTAGTATGAAAGAGTATGTTGTCTGTTCTGACAAAGGCAGTGGCCAAAAGTTAAATTGTCTGCATGTGTATGTTTCTCTTTTGTATGTGACTTTCTTCAGTTCGACAATTGTCTTTGCGGTGAGTTGTATTCTTGAATTACAACCTGGAGATGGCATTTTTAGATAGTACCTATATTCCCCCAAGATATAAATCTGACCATAACTTGTTGGTTATGAACTGTAGGCTGAAACTGAAGAAACTACAAAAAGGAGATGGGACAAGAAGCAGATGGGACCTGGATAAATTGAAGGAACCTGAAGTTCTTAAGAATTTCAGAAGGAGCTTTAGGTAACAACTGACAGAAACGGGGAAAAATAAAAAAGGAAGAGGAGGAATGGGTAGCATTGAGAGATGAAATAGTGAAGGCAGCAGAGGACAAAATAGGTAGAAAGGCAAGACCTACAAAAAATCCTTGGATATCACAGGAGATAATAAATTTAATCAATGAAAGGAGAAGATATAAAAATGCAGTAAATGAAACAGGCAAAATGGAGTACAGATGACTAAGAAATGAGATTGACAAGAAGTGCAAAATGGCTAAGCAGGAGTGGCTAGAAGGCAAATGCAAGGATGTAGAAGAATGTATAAATAGGGGAAAATAGATACAGCCTACAGGAAAATAAAAGAAACATTTGGAGATAAGAAAAACAGCTCTATGAATATCAAGGACACTGATGGAAAACCAGTTCTCAGCAAAGAAGGCAAAGCTGAAAGGTGGAAAGAGTATATAGAGAGGCTCTATGAAGGAAATGAACTTAACGGCAATATTGTAGAAAGGGAAGAAGAAGTAGATGAGGATGAAATAGGAGATATTATACTGAGCACTGAAAGACCTAAGTCGAAACAAGGCCCCTGGAGTAGATGATATTCCCTCAGAGCTACTGAAGTCTCTGGGAGAACCAGCAATGACAAACCTGTTTCACCTGGTGTGTAAAATGTATGATACAGGTGAAGTACCCTCAGACTTTAAGAAAAATGTTATAATCCCCATTCCAAAGAAAGAAGGTGCAGACAGGTGTGAAAACTACAGAACCATCAGTTTAATAAGTCATGGTTGCGAAATATTAACACCATGTATTTAGAGAAGGATGGAAAAGCTGGTAGAAGCCGACCTCAGGGAAGATCGGTTTGGGTTCAGGAGAAATGTAGGAACACGGGAGGCAATGCTCACTTTACGGCTTATCCTAGAAGATAGATTAAGAAAAGGCAAACCTACATTTCTAGCTTTTGTAGATTTGGAGAAGGCTTTCGACAATGTTGATTGGAATAAACTCTTTCAAGTTCTGAAGCAAGCAGGAGTAAAATATAGGGAGCATAAGGTTATTTACAACTTGTACAAAAACCAGACAGTGGTTGTCAGAGTTGAACGGCATGAAAGGGATGCAGTGGTTGGAAAGAGAGTAAGACAGGGTTGTAGCCTTTCTCCAATGTTATTCAATTTGTACATTGAGCAAGCTATAAAATAAAGCAAGGTGACATTTGGAGAAGGAATTAAAGTTCAGGGGGAAGAATTAAAAACTTTGCGTTTTGCCTTCCTGTCTTTTGTCCTTGCTATGGATATGGTGATGCTGAAGGAATTAGATTAGGTAATGAAGCAATAAAGAAGGTAGATGAGTTTTGTTACTTGGGCAGTAAAATAACAAATGATGGTCGCAGTACAGAGGATATAAAATGCAGAATGGCAATGGGTAGAAAAGCGTTCTTGAAAAAGAGAAATTTGTTAACATCGAATATTGATTTGGGCCTAAGGAAGTCCTTCATGAAGGCATTTGTATGGAGTGTTGCCTTGTATGGGAGTGAAACATGGACGATAAACAGTGCGGACAGGAAGAAGATTGAGGCTTTTGAAATGTGGTGCTACAGAAGAATGCTGAAGATTAGGTGGGTGGATCACGTAACTAATGAGGAGGTACTGAACAGAATTGGGGAGAAAAGAAATTTCTGGCATACCTTGACTAAAAGAAGGGATAGATTGGTAGGACACATTCTTAGACATCAAGGAATTGTGAATTTAGCATTGGAGGGAAGTGTGTGGGGTAAAAACCGCAGAGGAAGACCAAGAGATGGATACAGTAAGCAGATTCAGGCAGATGTAGGTTGCCGTTTTTATGTGGAGATGAAGAGGTTTGCTCAGAATAGGGTATTTTGGAGAGCTGCATCAAACCAGTCTCTGGAGTGAAGACCACAACAACAACATCATAAATGCTTCTGAAGACCTCTATCCCTACTCTAAACTTTTCTGCGTAGCCAATTTGCCTTTCTGTAAATATAACTTCTTTTTAGTATTCCCTTTCATCTGCTTTGTTTGATGGATTTTAATTTCTCTCTTTTCGTCAATTAAATTCAGTAGCTCCCGAGATATCCCAGGATTTTTAAATCTCTATTAGTCTTTAAATTTTCCCCATTTGATCTTCCACTGCCTACCAAATTTCATTTGTTTCATCTATTCCTTTCTTTTATTTCAGTCACATGTTGGCTAATGTTGAAAATCTCAATTATGTTCCGATTCCTTCAACTTATCCAGCTCATAAATGTTTAATTTTTTACCATTTTGGAAAGTTTTTGGTTTAATCTATGTGCCATTACCTGGTCATAGATCGAAGATTCTTCTTGCTCATGCTCTCGGTATTAGCTAGCTGAAATCTCGTGGTTCAAAACTAATTCACTACAAATAACAAAGGCCACACAGAATTTTAGTTCTTTGACACTTAATTATTCATAAATGCCCAGTTGTTCCCATTTATGGCCAGCCTATAAGTCTCATTAACTACAATTAATGTGACCAGGAATACACATGCCACAAATCAATAATACAGCTTTATGCAGTTTGTGTGTGGAATACGCAAGTTCAAAGCGTACATCTTAAAAGGGCACAAGTATTAATTATTCATTCATAATACCTTTATAAACACTTTCCACTCGAACAACAATGACGACCTTCTACATAACTGTTCAAAATTAATGTTCCAACTGGTGTGGCTTGTACCTCAGATAATGACCAAAACAATAAACACTACTCGGAACTGACATAGATTGTGCCTTAGATGGAGGATGAAACAATAATCTTACATGCCATGAATGCATCCATTATTGAATTATCTTTAGGATCATGGTTTATTTATATACATGGTACCTGTCATTTCATATTTCTATATGTTACCTTTACTACACAAGATAGAAACCCCCCCCCTTCCCCCTCTGATCAACAGCCTTGTGTAAGGGACAAGCAGCCTCATGTCTCGGTATATACTACCTTACTATATAATTCAAGAAGCATATGTTGTCCTACTCTGTACTAAAGTTACAATACCTGCTTGTTTATAATTATGCTACTCTAAACCCACTTCACATTTATCACTACTGTCTTCACAGCGATTAGGACTTTACTTTGGCATTCTACTCTATATATGAAATTATCATATTAGTACGTTTTGCCCTGTCTTTTTCATCTGAGACTTGATCTACACACTTGTGTGTACAATGCTGTTTGTATAATCTTCGATCTTGACACATGTAACCTGTTTATAATGATGATCACTTTTATTTTCTTAATTATAACACGATATATTGATGTAATAACTTCTTATGTTTTGTTTTGTATGCTGCGACACTGTATTTTACTACACCACACTTTATTTGTTATTGTTAACCTTTGTATACACAAATTTCGTCGTAATTTGATGATGACTAAACTTTGTAACTTTGTTTACACATGTATCCAAAGATGTTCATCCAAAGATAGTGTACATCCCTGAATGGTTCTACTAATATCGATAACATATGTTTCATGTAACAAACACGTGGTTTAAGAATCACAAAAGAAGGTTGTATACGTGGAAGAGACCAGGAGACACAGGAAGGTATCAGATAGATTTTATAATGGTAAGACATAGATTCCGGAACCAGGTCCTAAACTGCAAGACCTACCCAGGGGCAGATATAGACTCTGACCATAACTTGTTAGTCATGAACTGTAGGCTGAAACTGAAAAAACTGCAGAAAGGTAGGAAAATAAGGAGATGGGACTTAGATAAATTGAAGGAAAGTGAAGTTCTGGAGAATTTCAGAGGGAGATTTAGGCAACAATTGACAGAAGGGGGAAATAAAACAGTAGGAGAGGAATGGGTAGCATTGAGAGACGAAATAGTGAAGGCAGCAGAGGACAAAATAGGTAGGAAGGCAAGACCAACAAAAAAGCCTTGGATATCACAGGAAATACTAAATCTAATAGATGAAAGGAGAAAATATAAAAATGCAGTAAATGAAACAGGCAAAATGGAGTACAGACGACTAAAAAATGAGATTGACAGGAAGTGCAAAATGGCTAAGCAGGAGTGGCTAGAAGCCAAATGCAAATCCGTAGAAGAATGTATAAGAAGGGGAAAACTAGATACCGCCTACAGAAAAATAAAGGAGACGTTTGGGGACAGGAAGGGCAGCTCTACGAATATCAAGAACTCGGATGGGAAACCAGTTCTCAGCAAAGAAGGGAAAGCTGAAAGGTGGAAAGAGTACATAGAGCAGCTCTACAAAGGAAATGAACTTAGAGACGATGTTGTAGGAAGGGAAGAGGAAGTAGATGAAGATGAAATAGGAGATAGTATACTGAGAGATGAATTTGACAGAGCCTTGAAAGACCTAGGTCGGAACAAGGCCCCAGGAGTAGATGACATACCCGCAGAGCTATTAAAGTCTCTGGGAAAGCCAGCCATGACAAGACTATTTGAACTGGTGTGTAGGATGTATGAGACAGGCGAAATACCCTCAGACTTTAAGAAAAATGTAATAATCCCCATTCCAAAGAAATCAGGCGCAGACAGGTGTGAAAATTACAGAACCATCAGTTTGATAAGTCATGGTTGCAAAATTTTAACACGAATTATCTACAGGAGAATGGAAAAGCTGGTAGAAACTGACCTCGGGGAAGATCAGTTTGGATTCAGGAGGAACGTAGGAACCCGGGAGGCAATACTCACTTTACGTCTTATCTTAGAAGATAGATTAAGGAAAGGCAAACCTACATTTTTAGCTTTTGTAGATTTGGAGAAAGCTTTTGACAATGTTGACTGGAATACACTCTTTCAAATTCTGAAGTCAGCAGGGGTAAAATATAGGGAAAGGAGAGTTATTTACAACTTGTACAAAAGCCAGACCGCAATTATTAGACTCGAAGGGCATGAAAGGGAAGCATCAGTTGGGAAGGGAGTAAGACAAGGTTGTAGCCTTTCTCCGATGTTATTCAATTTGTACATCGAGCAGGCGGTGAAGGAAAGCAAGGAAAAATTTGGAATAGGGATTAAAGTTCAGGGGGAAGAAATAAAAACATTGCGTTTTGCTGATGACATTGTAATTCTATCAGAGACAGCAAAGGACCTGGAAGAGCAGTTGAATGGAATGGACAGTGTGTTGAAGAGAGCGTATAAAATGAATATTAACAAGAGAAAAACAAAAATAATGGAATGCGGTCTTAGAAAATCAGGCGATGCTGAAGGAATTAGATTAGGTAACGAAACAATGAAGGTGGTAGATGAGTTTTGTTACTTGGGTAGTAAAATAACATGCGATGGTCGTAGTACAGAGGATACAAAATGTAGAATGGCAATGGGAAGAAAAGCATTTCTGAAAAAGAGAAATTTGCTAACATCGAATATTAATTTAAGTGTAAGGAAGTCTTTTCTAAAGGCATTTGTGTGGAGTGTTGCCTTGTATGGGAGTGAAACATGGACGATAAGCGGTGCGGACAGGAAGAGAATAGAGGCTTTTGAAATGTGGTGCTACAGAAGAATGTTGAAGATTAGGTGGGTAGATCGCATAACTAATGAAGAGGTACTGAACAGAATTGGTGAGAAAAGGAATTTTTGGCATACCCTGACTAAAAGAAGGGATCGCTTGGTAGGACACATTCTTAGACATCGGGGAATCGTAAATTTAGCATTGGAGGGAAGTGTGTGGGGTAAAAATCGCAGAGGGAGACCAAGATATGCGTATAGTAAGCAGATTCAAATAGATGTGGGTTGCCGTTCTTATGAGGAGATGAAAAGGCTTGCTCAGGATAGAGTAGGGTGGAGAGCTGCATCAAACCAGTCTCCGGACTGAAGACCATAACAACACATGTTTCATCGTCTCTGACTCATGCAATTAGCACAAGCCACTCTCTCCATTTTTATTCATAGACCGTTCTCACCTTTTATGTCATGTTTGACTGATAGATTTTATCTAAGATGACCATAGCAATTTTTTACACTTTTAGTTGTACTGACTCTGTTTTATCTCAGTTGTATTATTTTATTTGATGTATTTTACCATTCTCTGTTAACACCTTGTAAGTATTTTAACTATATGTTAAATTGACATAATTCTCTATTTTCTGTCTCTCTATATGTAATTTTCCCGATTATGTCCTCTCTGTGTTTGTGCACATCAATTACGTTTATTTTGTATTTTTTGTATAGTTTATCCTTGAAGATGGTCCATGACCGAAACTAGTAGATGAATAAGGTTTTTAATAAACAGCTGATGGTTTTTATAAAAATGCATTTTATGAAATCTCCTAAACCCTAGTCCACAGTAAACCAGTTTTTACTTTCATTACTTCAACAGAGATAGAACCATAAACATTTCAGTACTTTAGGAAAAATATAATAATGGAAAGTCCAGGTTGGAATAAATAATATAGTGAGGACAGTTACAACTCACCGCAAAGACGTGGCGACGAGATGCGACAGGCACATACAAAAGACACACACATACAACACATTCAGCTATCGGCCATGGCCTTCTTCAGAAATAGAGCACTCACGCAATCACACAGGCACACAACACAGTCACACAACCATCACCTCCGACTGCCACACTTCGAAGTGTGGCAGTCGGAGGCGACGGCTGCACGACCGTGCTGTGCGCCCGCGTGACCGCGCGAGTGCTCCACCCCTGAAGAAGGCCATGGCCGACAGCCGAATGTGCCGCACGTGCGTGTCCCCTGCATGCGCCCGTCGCATCTCGTCGCCACGTCCCCGCGGCGAGCCGCAACTGTCCTCACTATATTATATAATAATGGAAAGTCCAGGTTGGAATAAATAATATAGTGAGGACAGCCACAACCCACCGCAAAGACGCGGCGACGAGATGCGACAGGCACACACAAAAGACACACACACACAACACACTCAGCTATCGGCCATGGCCCTCCCCAGAAACAGAGCACCCACGCAATCACACAGGCACACAACACAGTCACACAACCACCACCCCCGACCGCCACACTTCGAATCACGCTCTGCAGCGAATCGGGGACGGGAGGGGAGGGGAGGGGGAGGGGATAGAAAGGTTACGTCACGTTGGTGGGGATGGGTTAGATGGGAATAACGAGATGCAACTTAGGAATGGAGTGGGGAGGCGGGTGAGGGGAGAAAATAAAATAAAATAAAGTAAAATAAATTAAAATAATATATATATATATATATATATATATGAAAATTCATGCACACTGCAAGTGCACAAGACCACATACACACACATACGCACGCACGCACGCACGCACGCGCACACACACACACACACACACACACACACACACACACATACATACATATACACACACATGATCACACATTCACACACCACTCAAATCAGGCGAGGTTTGGGATACAGAGGTAGGAACTGTAAGGTATGGAAAAATATATATATAGGGAAATTATCGTAGGTTGAGGCCTGGTTGATTTCGGGATCGGAGAATGTATTGTAGGGATAACTCCCATCTGTGCAGTTCAGAAAAGCTGGTGGTGGATGGGAGGATCCAGATGGCCCGGGTTGTGAAGCAGCCATTGAAATCAAGCATGTGCTCCGCTGCATGCTGTGCCACAGGGTGGTCCACCTTGTTTTTGGCCACAGTTTGGCGGTGGCCATTCATCCTAATGGACAGCTGGTTGGTGGTCATGCCAATATAGAAAGCTGTACAGTGCTTGCAGCACAGTTGGTAAATTACGTGGCTGCTTTCACAAGTGGCCCGGCCTCTGATGGGGTAGGATAAGCCTGTGACAGGACTGGAATAGGAAGTGCTGGGTGGGTGGATTGGACAGGTCTTGCAGCGGGGTCTTCCACAAGGATATGATCCCTGTGGCAGTGAGCTGGGTTTCGGGGTGGCATAAGGATGAACTAGGATGTTGTGAAGGTTGGGAGGGCGAGGGAACACCACTTTAGGAGGGGTGGGAAGGATCTTGGGCAGGATGTCTCTCATTTCAGGGCATGAGGATAGAAAATCAAAACCTTGGCGAAGGATGGAATTTAGTTGTTCGAGACCAGGGTAGTACTGGGTGACAAGGGGAGCGCTCTTGTGGATGGTTACTAGTGTTAGGAAGAGGATTTGGGGTGTGTGAGGATATGGCACGGGAGATTTGTTTGCGGACTAGGTCTGTGGGGTAGTTTCTGTTTGTGAAGGCCTTTGTGAGACCTTCAGCATATTCAGAAAGGGAATTCTTGTCACTGCAGATATGCCGTCCACGGGTGGCCAGGCTGTAAGGGAGGGATTTTTTGACGTGGAAGGGATGGCAACTGTCAAAATGTAGGTACTGTTGGTGGTTGGTAGGTTTAATATGGACGGAAGTGTGGATGGAGCCATCAGTGAGGTGGAGGTTGACATCCAGGAATGTGGCATGGTTGGTTGAGGAAGACCAGGTGAAGTGGATGGGAGAGAAGGAATTGAGGTTCTGAAGAAAGGAGGATAGGGTGTCCTGGCCGTGAGTCCAGATCATGAAAATATCATCAATGAACCGGAACCAGGCCAGAGGCTTGAGGTTTTGGGATGCTAGGAAGGATTATCAGCAGGGAGGATAAAGGTTCCACCACTGTAGTTATGGATCACAGTGACTACCTGGCAGAAGGGCTCCGCCAACTATCTGACTCCTCCACCTACAAGTTGTGCCAGATTGACCCCATCCCCAAAGTCCAACAAGATCTCCAATCCCTACTAAAATCCTATGGCCCCTCCCAGAAACTCTCCCCTGAATCCATCTCCCTCCTCACCCCAGCAGCACCCCGCACACCCACCTTTTACATGCTCCCCAAAATCCACAAACCTAATAATCCTGGACGCCCTATTGTGGCTGGTTACTGTGCGCCTACCGAACGAATTTCAGCCCTAGTTGACCAACACCTCCAACCTATTGTCCAAAATCTACCTTCCCACATCAAGGATACCAACCACTTCCTTCACCGACTCTCCACCATTCCCACCCCTTTGCCTCCTGGATCTTTACTTGTCACAGTGGATGCCACCTCCCTATACACCAACATCCCACATGCCCATGGCCTTGCCGCTCTGGAACACTACCTCTCCCAACGTCCCTCTGAACGCAAGCCTGATACCTCATTCCTCATAACCCTTACCAATTTCATCCTACTTAACAACTACTTTTCCTTTGAGGGGAAAGTTTACCATCAAATCCAAGGCACAGCCATGGGCACCCGCATGGCACCCTCCTATGCCAACCTGTTCATGGGCCGTCTGGAGGAATCCTTCCTAGCATCCCAAAACCTCAAGCCTCTGGCCTGGTTCCGGTTCATTGATGATATTTTCATGATCTGGACTCACGGCCAGGACACCCTATCCTCCTTTCTTCAGAACCTCAATTCCTTCTCTCCCATCCACTTCACCTGGTCTTCCTCAACCAACCATGCCACATTCCTGGATGTCAACCTCCACCTCACTGATGGCTCCATCCACACTTCCGTCCATATTAAACCTACCAACCACCAACAGTACCTACATTTTGACAGTTGCCATCCCTTCCACGTCAAAAAATCCCTCCCTTACAGCCTGGCCACCCGTGGACGGCATATCTGCAGTGACAAGAATTCCCTTTCTGAATATGCTGAAGGTCTCACAAAGGCCTTCACAAACAGAAACTACCCCACAGACCTAGTCCGCAAACAAATCTCCCGTGCCATATCCTCACACACCCCAAATCCTCTTCCTAACACTAGTAACCATCCACAAAAGAGCGCTCCCCTTGTCACCCAGTACTACCCTGGTCTCGAACAACTAAATTCCATCCTTCGCCAAGGTTTTGATTTTCTATCCTCATGCCCTGAAATGAGAGACATCCTGCCCAAGATCCTTCCCACCCCTCCTAAAGTGGTGTTCCCTCGCCCTCCCAACATTCACAACATCCTAGTTCATCCTTATGCCACCCCGAAACCCAGCTCACTGCCACAGGGATCATATCCTTGTGGAAGACCCCACTGCAAGACCTGTCCAATCCACCCACCCAGCACTTCCTATTCCAGTCCTGTCACAGGCTTATCCTACCCCATCAGAGGCCGGGCCACTTGTGAAAGCAGCCACGTAATTTACCAACTGTGCTGCAAGCACTGTACAGCTTTCTATATTGGCATGACCACCAACCAGCTGTCCATTAGGATGAATGGCCACCACCAAACTGTGGCCAAAAACAAGGTGGACCACCCTGTGGCACAGCATGCAGCGGAGCACATGCTTGATTTCAATGGCTGCTTCACAACCCGGGCCATCTGGATCCTCCCATCCACCACCAGCTTTTCTGAACTGCACAGATGGGAGTTATCCCTACAATACATTCTCCGATCCCGAAATCAACCAGGCCTCAACCTACGATAATTTCCCTATATATATATTTTTCCATACCTTACAGTTCCTACCTCTGTATCCCAAACCTCGCCTGATTTGAGTGGTGTGTGAATGTGTGATCATGTGTGTGTATATGTATGTATGTGTGTGTGTGTGTGTGTGTGTGTGTGTGTGTGTGTGTGTGCGTGCGTGCGTGCGTGCGTATGTGTGTGTATGTGGTCTTGTGCACTTGCAGTGTGCATGAATTTTCATATATATATATATATATTATTTTATTTTATTTTACTTTATTTTATTTTATTTTCTCCCCTCACCCGCCTCCCCACTCCATTCCTAAGCTGCATCTCGTTATTCCCATCTAACCCATCCCCACCACCGTGACGTAACCTTTCTATCCCCTCCCCCTCCCCTCCCCTCCCGTCCCCGATTCGCTGCAGAGCGTGATTCGAAGTGTGGCGGTCGGGGGTGGTGGTTGTGTGACTGTGTTGTGTGCCTGTGTGATTGCGTGGGTGCTCTGTTTCTGAGGAGGGCCATGGCCGATAGCTGAGTGTGTTGTGTGTGTGTGTCTTTTGTGTGTGCCTGTCGCATCTCATCGCCGCGTCTTTGCGGTGGGTTGTGGCTGTCCTCACTATATTATTTATTCCAACCTGGACTTTCCATTATTATATAATATAGTGAGGACAGTTGCGGCTCGCCGCGGGGACGTGGCGACGAGATGCGACGGGCGCATGCAGGGGACACGCACGTGCGGCACATTCGGCTGTCGGCCATGGCCTTCTTCAGGGGTGGAGCACTCGCGCGGTCACGCGGGCGCACAGCACGGTCGTGCAGCCGTCGCCTCCGACTGCCACACTTCGAAGTGTGGCAGTCGGAGGTGATGGTTGTGTGACTGTGTTGTGTGCCTGTGTGATTGCGTGAGTGCTCTATTTCTGAAGAAGGCCATGGCCGATAGCTGAATGTGTTGTATGTGTGTGTCTTTTGTATGTGCCTGTCGCATCTCGTCGCCACGTCTTTGCGGTGAGTTGTAACTGTCCTCACTATATTATTTATTCCAATCAGTACTTTAGGAGCAACAAATCAAAATGTATATTGTCCAATTCCAGAAAAAATTGAGTTTTATATGGTTTTGAGAGGTATTTTATGTGCTCTACACACTCCTGCAGTCAGATTTAATCTATTTGTATATTTTAAAACTGAAATAGTATGTTGAAACTGTATGGTTAAAACCAATCGTATATTGTCCACATCACTGAATGAATCAGAATGTATCATGTCCACCATTTACGTTTCATTTTGCTTCCCTTTCATCTAATTTAGCAATACTGTTGAGTTTAACACATATCAGGGCTTACAAAACTTCAAAGTATTATATGGCACTGTTGCCTTTTGGCATTTTTTGACACTACACGAGACAAACTGTTATTGTTAGCAGTGGACAGCAGCAATATAGTGTTGTGGTTTGTGTGTATTTTTCCCAATGGATTTAGAAAAGGAATGTGCGGTTGTTGGGAAGGATGACATAGATCATGGGACAAGAAAAAGAATGAAGAAATGAAAATGAGAAATGGAAACTGGCACATATTGGAAAGGAGAAAACAACTTAACCTTTTCGTGTTGGCTTTAGAAGTTCCATGCAGCAGTTTCAGTCCTGAACATATTGATTGTGACTGCATAAAGAACCTGAAATGGACAAAATGTAGTAAATTTACTGTACCCTATAATATTTGCCCTGTAACAGATTGTTGTGTTGATTCAGTTTTTTTACAGATATGTAAAGATTTGTAGCATTCCTTGAAGTAAACAATCTTATATTATTATAAATGATAAAACTCATGTGAAGTGTGAATGTCTAATATAAGATAACATTTTCAACTACAAAAGTTAATGCGAAGTAATGAAGATATGTTACTAAAAACGCATCAAAACGTGTAATGTCCTATATGACGGATCAAAACGTATATTGTCCAAAATGTAAATGGATTTTCTAACCTAACTATATAAAAAATTGATCTCTTGCAAGGTATATTCTAGTTCAGTACCTGAAATCTGATCTAACCATGAAAACAGACTAAAATTTTATTAAGTAGTTTATCAGATATCAGTTTTTTGCTTCTCCAGAAAAATTTGAATCAACAGACATTACATGTTTTGAATAGTTGCTCCTCACTTCTCTTTCCATTATCATCTTGCTTTAAATTGATGGCTACAGATACAAATTTCTCACATAGCAATGATCATTTTGCTCACAACTCACTTGCTAGATCACTACTGCACTAACAAAATTTAGCACACTGATTTCATCTTGGTAAATATCAAATTTAACCATCATTGCACTAAATTTAGTTGTTATCTTTTGCTGCTACTACATTTATGCTATACAGAAGATATATATAATTTAGGTGGATGGTACTGGATTCACTCAAACATTGCACAATACACTCTACACTATGGCAATCTACAATTATGCTACAGCAACCTACAAATACACTATAGTAACTTACAAGTACCATATATTTCTGCAGATAAGACGATGGCTGAATCATAGAAAAAGGCCCCAAAAATCAGATCCTCTTATATGACAGTACAAAAATAAAATAGATTAATATTTAGGCTGAAATTTACATTGTGGAGGAAAGATTTACGAACACAAAGGTTTAATAATTTAAAAAAAAAAACTGTATATACTCGAATAATCCGCACACGTTTTTTCCCAAATTTTAGGATAAGAAACTGGGGTGCACAGATTATTTGAAACATTGTTGTTACAGCTCCGCCTCCAATAATACATCCCTTTATACTACTGCATTGTTGCGGCCTCAGTCTGTGACGCTTCAGTAGCACATTAGGAGTGAAGTATTAACATCTTCAAACTTGTTAATTATGGCTACAAGTTCTCGTTATCGCTCGTACACTGCTAAAGAAAAAGTTAAAATTATTGATGAAGTCAAGAATATTGAAAACTGTGCAGCAGGAAGAAAGTATGATGTGATTGAGAGTTGTATTCGTGACTGGCGAAAAAATAAAATGCAGCTCCAAGAAACTAATAGTAATCACCGGCATTTCGCAGCCAAAAAGCTAAGAATCCGGACCTCAAAAAAAGGCTCTGCGATTATGTAGATGAGAAGCGACAATACGGATATGTGGTGACGAGTGAAATGTGCCAATTTAAAGCACTGTCTTTAGCCAAAGAACTATGCATTACCAGTTTCAAACCTAGCCGGGGCTGGCTATCAAGATTTTTCAGCCAAAATGGTTTAGGATTCCAGAGGAAAACTACTATCGCTCAGCAGCTTCCAGGCGATTACGAGGAAAAAATAGTGAATTTTCATTGTTATGTAATAAATCTGCTCTGTAAACAATCCTATACATTATCGCAAATTGGTAATGCGGATCAAAAACCTGTCTATTTTGAGATGCCGCTCGACAACACAGTGAACAGGAAAGGAGAATCCAGCATCATAATATGAACTGGTGGCAGTGAGAAACAAAAATGTACAGTGCTGTTGTGTGTAACTGGCGATGGACAAAAGCTACCACCTTAGGTGATATTTAAAAGGAAAAAGATTCCAAAAATATCAGTAAAAGGCATATTAGTGAAACCGAATCTGAAAGGGTGCAGGGACAATGAACTTATAATTGACTGGGTGACATGTTTGACAAAGTCGTCCTGGTGCATTACTGAATTTATGCAACATCAACATGCTGGACAGCTTCCACGGACATATAACTAAGGAAGTTCGAGACAAATTACAAAAAGGGAAACCTGAATTGGTCATTATCCCTGGAGGCCTGACATCCATCCTACAACCACTAGATGTGTGTATAAATCGGCCATTCAAAGCTGCACTTAAACAGCGATATACGCAATGGATGGCTGATGAAAACCATAAGTTCACACCTAGTGGAAAAATCAAATGGCCTGATTTGTTCCAGATTTGTGAATGGGTGAGAAGTGCATGGGACTCCATTCCGCAACCACTGGTAGAAAAATCCTTGAAAAAATGTGGAATCACAAATTCACTGAATGGAACCGAGACAACGCTCTATGGGAAGATGGTGAAGACGACAATGATTCTCCCGCTAGTGATGATGATGAAAGTGATGAATAGAGTGGTAAGAGATGAAGCGTATTGACTAAAATATTTTATTGCACATATTAACATATTCTTAAACAAAATAATTCACATTTATTTATTGCTTTTGTAGGTACATGTAGAGTCTCAGCTGGCAGAGATAATGTTCCCCGGCTGCCTGCTCGTCTAATGGGCCAGCCAGTCAGCTGCACGCCGCTGGCCACCCGCCCGCCAGCTGGCCACCTGCACGCCGCTGAATCTATTGCGTTTTAACAAAGTAACAACCTGTACAGCAGCATTGCTTCAAACTAGTAGTTATTATACGTACTTTTGAAGACATCATAGAGTTTTTTTTTTTTTTTTTTTTTTTTTTTTTTTTTGTAAATTAAACAAATTAAAGCAAACAATAATTTTTGTTTTCCTCTTCCTCAAAATTGGGGTGCGCGGATTATTCGAGCATATAATGTATTCGCTTTACAAGCTTTATTAATTTACTGAGTGGACAAGGGTACATATGATAACATATATGCCATAAAGCTGGAATAGAATTAATTATTTATGATGCAGCTTGATTTTACAATGTTTCTTGTCGAAAATAATTTCTCAATCTATCCAGAGTTGCACTGAAACTATTATCCTATATTTACGCACAGGGCAGTGAAAGGGTTAAAATATTTTGGAACTACTTGCAACAATTGAAATTTCCTTTGAAATCCTTTATCTTCTATTCTTGGGCAATTTTGTGTGTTTTCACCCGCATAATATGTGCATCGGCGTGATTAAATGTTGTATCGGTGAAAGAAATTACTTTTCTCTAAAACTTCATGTTGTAAAAAATAAGTAAATAAATAAATAAAATAATGCTTCTTCACAATCAGATAATACATAGCCCTACATGCACAAAAGTTCAAAGGCAGGCCACAAACACTGCAACAAAGGGTGAAATCCGGATTTACCAATCATGAAAACTACCTAACCTCCTTGCATAAAACCATGGTTTATTCTTACCTATATGCACAAAAGTTACTTATGGTGGCTTCTAGGAGCATTGTTTGGAACTTCTTCAAGCTTTGCTCCTGAATCTGAGTGACAGGTGTGTTTTTAGATCCCGAAAACTGGAAAGAAAACTGTGGCTCGCATTTGGGTAAATACAATAACCTGGGTGGTCATCTTATAGGGCAGATATATGCTTAAACTATAAAATTTTGATGGAAATTTGTACCTTGTCTTATCTGTAGGTCGTCTTATCTGCGGAAATATACGGTAAGCTATGGTAACTTACTATCACACTAATACCTCTATGAAATAAAGCATAGAAGAAGATTTATTAACTTACAAACTACTCATAGGATAGTGGAAGAAGAATGGAGTGACCTAAGAAATTAAGAATACGATCACCCAGATGACAGAAGGCATTACTCACCAAGTAAGGTATTCGTCAAAGAAATATCAATATTTACACACCATTTACACAAAATTTGTGTTCCAAGAATCATGTTAATACAAAGATCAGACATCACTAATAAATTACATTCTAACTTTTGTCCAGCTAACTCCACTGATACAAGTACTTCCTCCTTCACTATCTTGGAGAACTTATCATTAGCACAAATAATCTTCATCCCAAAACATGCATAATCATTATTCTATCTGTATCCTTAATTGAATCAAACAAGTCTGAGAAATACTGTTAAGATCAATATTACTTTCTAGTAAACATTTTACAGGTACACCCTGCACACTAGTTGTCACTATTGGATGTAACACCTTATCAGTACTTAGTACTGCTTCTTTATCATACAACAGATAGTTAATTTTGTCCCCTGGATAAGCAATCATTCATTTCAGACAAATTATTTGAAGCTATAGTTAGGTGACACATGTTATGGTCTACTTCCACTTTCCTACTATTTTCTAGCTCTGTGTCTGCATTCTCTTCATGCTTGCTACTGCCTTTCAATTCTGTCCTAATAACTACTTTACTATCATCATCAAAAATAGAATCATTTACCGCAACTTTTTCATTGCTAGATTTGTCACTACTCTCACTACTACTGGTTCCTGAACTCTCCATGCTACCACTTACTTCAAACAAACCATTTACCACTTTACCTGTATCCACAATATTTGACCATAATACCTGACACATAGGTTCTTCATGTTGTTTTAATGAATGCTCACCAACATTAGGTTCAAAGTAATTAAATTCTTTACAGCTATCAATACAAACATTGCTACCCCCATCACATGCACTAAGACTTGTCATCTTCTACCTTTTTCACTTCCTGTTCAATTTTTACAAATTTAGAATCCACATCCTCAAACTTTTTTACCACAGATATAGAGTTTCCTTCTGCTTTATCCTCTACATTGCCCTACCTAGTTTCCAATTCAGATTTTACCTGACCAATTTGATTTTCAGAGTCATTATCAAATCTTAATTCTCCAGGCATGATAAGAAATATGTATCAGATGAACCAACACTCAAACACTCATGTTTGCTGTGATGACACACTACCTGGACATGTGATGGACAGTGAAGCACAGGGTCTTTAACAATATGACCCAAAGGCATATGTGATTGATGATGTGCATACCATTTATAACTTGGCACTATGATGTTGGTTCATTTGAAGCATATTTCTTATCATGCCTGGACAATTAAGATTTGATAAAGACTCTGTAATGAGTCAAAACTAGTCATCAATGGAAAATCAATAAGTGATCTATGGTAAATAAAGATCTCATAAAGGTATTCATAACCATTCTTTCTTATTCTCTGTAGAAGATTTTCTGACAGACTGAAAGCTGTTATCACAAGCACTAGCAACAGTTTCCACTCTTTTTTCACATGATTAGTTACATAGGATGTATCAATTCCATTTATTGGAACTTGATATTGGAACTTTCTTCTAGAGTTTTTATTCCATTTTCATAAATAGCTTCCACTTCAATTTTCCTATTGGAATCTTCTGAAGTACTATTTACTGCAGCAACGTCCTGACAAAAATTAGCAGTGATGAAACAATACTTTGAACTGACAGATTGTGTCTCAGATGGAAGATGAAACAATATCTGAACTTTACAATAACTCTGGCATTAACTAATCAATATTTTGCCAATTAAACAAACATCTCTGGCAACAAATAATAGAAAATTGTGTATATTGACATAATTGTAAGAGGTTAGTCCAAAATACTGTAATGAATTATATTATTTGTTTATCACAAGATATCTTTCGGCTTTTCGGAGTTTCTGCAAAACCATTTTCTTTTATCAGTATGTAACCTAGTACTAGACAAATAAATTTACATAAAAATAAATTTACAAATTTCAACTATAAAGTGCAGTACATACGGTAATTAGAGGCCTTAACTACTTCAACTGACTATTTATTAGGTAGTGGTTTATATTTCATTTAGGAATTTTAGCCAGTTACCATATCTGTCAATGCCTCAGAATACTATACGTTTAAAAATTTTCCTTTCAGAGAGAAAATATAGAAGTTAACAGATATGTCATAATTTTATTTATTTGTTTCTGTGCATGGTATTATGTAGTGAGTGCGGTAAAAGATTTTATTAGAAATTTTAGGAGGACATGATGGATGATACATTTATGTTTGATATGCTTTCCTGTACATTTTTTCCTGTTGACTTTAGCATTATAGTATGATCTCTGATCCATGTAAGCAGCATTATACTTTGTCAAGCATTGAATTATCAATAAAATTATCAATGTAATTTTTGTGTTCAAAATAGGTTTGATTGTTTAATAAATCCCCAATCACACAAACTAGCATTTTTCCATTCAATGATCAACAGACTTGTCAGCCTACCACTAGATGACATGTCCAAACAAAAGGAATTAAGTATACTTCAATACATTGCCCAACAAAACGAATATGACCCCAACATTGTAATAAAGCTATACAATAAAAAAACAAATCATGATCTACTAACAACATGTACAGGAATTAAATTACAAAGAGAAATACCTCAAGGAAGAAAAAAAAATCACATATATCAGTACAACATATCTAGGAAAAATCACAAAAGAAATGAATTTTTTTTTAGAAATACTAACATCACTTTAATACTCAGAAAGATGGTATCTCAAGCAAATGCAACTAGTCAATTCTACATCAATAATGCAACTGTTTGTATGTGCCAGTCACACCACCAAAGAAAATGGCAGAAAGAGACACTACTCTGCCACATCGGTTTGTGACATAAGAAGACCCTTTACAGTGAAATCACTGATATGTTGTGTTACTCTTATTGTCAAGTATATTATATGCAGTTTTGGTAGTGGCTGAGGCAGCACACTATAAAAATTTGTTATTATCCATTATCTTGAAATATGATGACCATAATACTCCTTTCTAACACCATGATGAAGATTTATGTTTAAAAAATATTACAAATATTTCCTTGTCAAAGATTTCATCAAAAATATTATTGTGTAATACTGGCCTAAAGGGATCCGTGTTTTTAAAGCACAGTAATACCCGTCTGGTGTGTTTCGTTGTTGCAGGTGTACTAATACCAACATAAATTTGATTAATCTGCACTCCCCAGTTTCTTTGTTCATAAATTTGGAAAAAAATATGTGTTGTTTACTCGAGTATATATGATATAATACAGAAGGGCTGTGAAATGAATATTTTGGAGGAAATTGAAGTATGTATCCATGCAACTAGCAAAGCAAATAATTTATTAAATGATCAATTTAATTTTAAACACAAAAATTACATCAATAATTTAATTGATAATTTAATTCTGGAGAAATGATAATGCAGCTTACTTGGATCAGAGATTGTCCTATAATGCTAAAGTAAACCAAAGACTAAATTCAGACAACCATGTCAAACATAAATGTATCATCCATAATATAAAAATGTCATGTGGCTCATAGGTCTGCTGCATGTCTTTCAATTCGATGCCATTTCGGCGATTTGCATGTCTCTAGCCTACCCCAGTTATCCAACCGAGGAAAAGGGACCTACAGCTTCACGTGGAATCCAAATCACGTGTCATTTCTGGCGACTCCTCACATCGTTGAGAGGTGAAGGATGTGTTAAAGTGCATACTGGAAAAATCTGAAGTCCAACCGGGTTTCGAACCCGTGACCCTTCGGTTTCCAGTCGAGCACTTAACCCCAAGACCACTGGGTCCGACATCATCCATCCATAATGTCCTCCTAAAATTTCTAATAAAATCTTTTACCATACTTGCTACATAATAACATGCACAGAAACCATAAATAAAATTATGCATTAGCTGTTAACTTCTATATTTTCTCTTTGAAAGAAAATTGGTAAACATATAGTATTCTGAGACATTGACAGATACAGTATCTGGCTAAAATTCTTAAATGAAATATAAACCACCACTTAATACATAGTCAGTTGAAGTAGTTAAGGCCTCTAAATAGTTGAAATTTGTAAATTTATTTTTATTTTTATGTAAATTTATTTATGTAGTAGTAGGATACATACAGATGAAAGAACATGTTTTTGTAGATGCTGAAAGATATCTTGTGACAAAAAAAGCTAGTGTAATTCATTACAGTGTTTTGGAGTAGCCTCTTACAATTACGTCAATATACGACATTTATAACACTGTGGGGCCAAGATATAATAAATAGAAAATGGCTTTAGATAGTTATGTTACAACAAAGAATAAGAAAAGCTTTGGAAAAGAAAATGATAATAGACTAATTACATTCAAAGCTATTATCATGCAACAGTGGTATTGGGAGGTTTAGTAATGCAAGCAGATGGAAATAAATTACAACATGCTTCATTACATCACCCCCCCCCCCCCACATTTAATTAACCAGATAGTTATTTGAAAAAATAATTGACTGGGCAATTCTATGTTAAAAGCTGAAGCACGTTAATCAAATAGCTACAAATAAACCACATGAAGTACACCTATAAACCTAATTACAAAAATAACCTTAATCTACACTACACATTCTGTTCACCCTGTGCTGGCTATAAAATTACTTCAAGCCTGAGAACAAAATGTTAATCATTTTTTAAATATACAAAATATATACAAAACCAGTGGAAAATTTAAATTTTTTGCAGGTTGAAAACTTAACACTGTACCACAAAAAATATTTCAAGGAAGGAACATTCATCTCCTAGATTTAGTTACTTTTTTTTACAGAAAAAAGGGAGGAGAGATTATCTCCCACTTCTTTCACTACACATCACACTACAATTGCATGTTCACTTATCTTCACAGTGGATCCTTGCCTTCAGCAGGTCCTCAAAAATGGTTGTTCCATATGTCCTTTCCCTAGAGGCGGCTCTCCTCCAGCAGAGTACATGAAATATATACAAAATTTCCTAAATTAGTTCATCAATAAAACTTATCACTGATTACACAATATCTTTGTCGGCAGATAATCTTTTACTAATGCATTCTATGTTAGCTTTCTCTCTATCTTGGCTGTGGTCATGTCTTCACAATGGTAGTTCCAGGAGCTTACTTGCATTGTTATTTATTACTAGACCTGATCTTACGTTAGCATAGTTTGATATTTTTTATTTTACTCAAAGGACAAGAAGTTCTATTCATTCTGGCACCAAACTTCACTGTATCTAACTTCAACAAATTTATTTCACTTTTCAAATTTTCTGACATACCTACAAGATTCAGGTATCTAACATTCCACAATCCAGTCTTTATAATGACAGTTTTCATTTCCTTAACAATGATATTCTTCTAAGTAGTCACCTGTCTAGAGATTACACGAAATTAAGAATTCCACAGCATAATACAATTTAATTTGGGAGAAGTAATGGTTATAAGTTATGTGTCTTATAGATATGGTAAGTTGGTTCCCTGTCTTTTATAACACTTTCAAGTTTGGCAAAATATAATAATGGAAAGTCCAGGCTGGAATTAATAATATAGTAAGGACAGTTTACAACTCACCGCAAAGACGTGGCAACGAGCTGCGACAGGCACATACAAAAGACACACACATACAACACTTTCAGCTATTGGCCATGGCCTTCTTCACAAAATAGAACACTCATACAATCACACAGGCACACAAAACATTCATACAACCATCATCTCCAGCTGTCGCACTTCGAATCAGGCTCTGCGACAAATCAGGGATGGGAGGGGGGGGTGGGGAGGGGAGGGGAGAGGGGATATGAAGGTTATGTCATGGTGGTGGGGACGGCCTGCAGTGACAAGAACTCCCTTTCTGAATATGCTGAAGGGTTTTGATTTTCTATCCTTGTGCCCAGAAATGAGAGACATCCTGCCCAATATCCTCCCCACCCCTCCTAAAGTGGTGTTCTGTGGCCCTCCCAACTTCCACAACATCCTAGTTCATTCTTATGCCACCCCGAAACCCAGCTCACTGCCAGGGATCATGTCCTTGTGGAAGACGCTGCTGCAAGACCTGTCCAATCCATCCACCCAGCACTTCCTATTCCAGCCCTGTCACAGACTTATCCGCCCTATCAGAGGCCAGGCCACCTGTGAAAGCAGCCATGTAATTTACCAACTGTGCTGCAAACACTGTACAGCTTTCTATATTGGCATGACCACCAACCAGCTATCCATTAGGATGAATGGCAACCGTGCCGAACTGTGGCCAAAAACAAGGTGGACCACCCTGAGTCACAGCATGCAGTAGAGCACATGCTTGTTTTCAATGCCTGCTTCACAACCCAGGCCATCTGGATCCTCCCATCAACCACCAGCTTTTCTGAACTGCACAAGTGGGAGTTATCCCTACAATACATTCTCCGATCCTGAAATCAACCAGGCCTAACCTACAATAACTTCCCTATTTTTTCCCCATACCTCACAGTTTCTACCTCTCTATCCCGAACCTCACCTATTTTGAGTGGTGCGTGAATGTGCGATCATGTGTGTGTGTGGGATGGTGGGTGCGCGCGCAAACGAGCCCGTGTGGTTGCGCGCGCACGCGCGTGTGGGTGCGCGCGCACGCGCGTGTGGGTGGGTGCGCGAGCACGCGCGTGTGGGTGGGTGCGCGAGCACGCGCGTGTGGGTGGGTGCGCGAGCACGCGCGTGTGGGTGGGTGCGCGAGCACGCGCGATCTTGCAAGTGCGTGTGTATGCGGTCTCGTGTACTTGCAGTGTACACGCATTTTGTATATTTATTTTACTTTATTTTATTTTGTTTATTTTTCTTCCCTCACCCGCCTCCCCACGCCATTCCTAAGCTGCATCTCGTTAAACCCATACCCATCACTGTGATGTAACCTTCCTATCCCTCTCTCCTCCCTCCCATCCCCAATTTGCCGCAGAGCGTGTTTCGAAGTGCGGCAGCCGGAGGTGATGGTTGTATGACTGTGTTGTTTGCCGAGTCATTGCATGAGTGTTCTATTTTCTGAAGAAGGCCATGGACGATAGCTGAAAGTGTTGCATGTGTGTGTCTTTCGTATGTTCCTGTCGCAGCTCGTCGCCACGTCTTTGTGGTGAGTTGTAAACTGTTCTTACTATATTATAATTTCCAAGTTTGTTTTCTTTTCTTCAGAAATTATGACATTGAGGACTGTTCCTCAAAGTCCATAATAATATATCTTAATTATTAAAATTTGTTGGTTAACAAGATGAAATGCTTTAGGCAAGTCACAAAAAACACAAATGGGGAATTGACCTTTATCTAGGTCTTCTGAGGTTATCTACATGTTCAGATGCAGTTGACTCTAGAACTCAAACAGCCTACAGTTTTCATAAAACAATACCATTTAACCTAACACATCTTTCTGGGATCATTGATAAAACAGGCAAGGTGCTGACTGGTCTGAAATTATCTGGACACATGGGATCACCTTTTTTTGAAGGATAGTAAAACTGCCACAGTCTTGATCATATCTGGAAAGACTCATTCCCCAAATATGCACTGACTGTCTGCCAAAGGGGTTTAGCAATTTAAATGGTAGTTAATTTCAACATTTTGTAGGTGGCCATTTATATCTACAGAGGATTTACTTCTCTCAGTTATCTATTATTTTTATATCTCTTTTACAGTTGCTGGATACATGTAATACCTATTACTGGGTGGTTTTTGTTTATTCTCTGTTACTTTTGAAGAAAGTTCTCTCTAATGTCAACAGTTTTTTGTAGTGATCATTCATTGTAAATATTTTCACACCTTGTTCCATGTTGAATGATTGATGTCGGTCTTATCAGGTGATCAGCAAAGGTGGAGTGGCTACTTTCATACGTCCATTTCTTATTGTTCCATATATGTATACAGTTTTGACATTTCTGCCTGTCATTACCAGACACACCAATTCCATTCTTGGTGTCCTATAAGCAATGTGTAATGCTGGTTTGATAATTTGAGTGTTGACTTGTATTTCGATATTGAAGTTGTAGCATTCCAGCTGCTCCCACTTTTTAAATTAATATTGAGCAGTGGAATGCACAAATCTAAGACTTGTCTTGCCTCTTGAAGTAACACGATTGTCTCATCATCTCAGCAGGTATGATTCTCCTAAAAGAGGTTCCAGTTTCTACCAAACTAGTAAAAGTTTTTCACAAACAGATGTAATTAACAAGTTGGTATTTATTTTCTCAAATCATGGTCTCAAGTCAGCCATAAAAAAGTGGTGGCCATCTTGTCCCACAGGTTAAGATATTTGGCCAGAAATCATAACAAAACACACTTGCCTGACTTCACACAACTCATCTACTGACCAACTCTATCACCCCCTCTCCCTTCATCAATTGCTCAACTCAATTGCTTTTATACAATTTCAGAAAAAGAGCATACAATCTTTGACTTTTTTAACTAAATATTATAAATAAATTCATAATTAACACATGAAATTTTTACAGGAGTATGTTTTAGATAGAGTTGACAACAATTCAGGTGCTTTAAATAACTATTCATAAAGGCAAAATCTGAAGTGATTTCATGAATAGGGCTCATTAAAGACATAACTTTGTATTTTTGTTCTGGTATCTTTAGTTGCCCTTGTCAGCCTGTGTTTAGATTCCGGACCTATCTTTCAGGAAAGGTTCTGTTCAGGATGCCTGGACATCTATAACAGCTATAATGATTAGTATTACAAGTTTTATTTACTGAAGAATACACTTAATACTCAACTTATATAAAGTATGTCTCTTCTCTTCTCGTGGTGTCGTCTGTACAATGCTGGCTTGGCTGAGTCCTACTGACTGCAAAATGATAGCAAAAGTGTCTCAATAGAGTACGTGGTCAGATGATGACAGATGTGCCCTTAATTCTTGCTGGGTTGATCCCCACAGCTTGATACCAGCTGCCAGGCCATGGCAGTCTCCCTCCATCACCTCTGCCTCCAGCTTCCAGTGGATCAGGTCCTGCCACTCGAGCATCTGGTGCATACACTCACCTGTCACACATCAGGTATGCATCATAGGAGCACCAAAAAGGTAAGCATCTTCTGCAAGCAGGGATATCAAGACGTGGCTGACCTATTCGCCCCTGTCTCCAATGTGTGTGTGTGTGTGTGTGTGTGTGTGTGTGCGCGCGCGCACGCGCGCACACTCACAACTTCTGTTTGGACACAGATGAGCTGATGGAGGCTACCTGTCTCTGTATGACACCCTTACTGCCACTTTCTCCCCCACTGCACCCTCCAAAGTCACCTGGGTGACTCCTGTGGTCACCACTATCCTCCATGATCTATTACAAACTTAGAATATTAGGGCTCACATCAAGAGAATTGTTAGGAAGCAATAGACAATATATTTATGCCTACTTATTTTTTGATCATAATTTCCTTCAGAACTATCATTACATAATTGTGTTTTGGCACTAGATGAAAGCATTTGGCACTACTCAAATAGTTTAAGTTGTAGATTACAAACAAGTATCCTACTTCACAGTAATTTAAGTGTCCAATACTTGGCCATCAAGGAAGAAAGTAAGTTTACCCAATCTATTCAGAATCCTGAAGTGTAGGATACCACAGGACTCATTCATCTGCCTCTACGAGCTACAGCTACATGCTCAGAACTTTCTACTTTTGTGTGCTTATGTTGTTCAGACTAAAACATATTTGCTTTGTACCTTTTATGTGCCTTGGGGCTTTTTATTTAAAGTTGTTCAAGAAGTTTGATATTTTTAGAAAAAAATATTGTGAAGAGTTGATGCTGAAAACAACACAAACCTGTCAGAGAATAGTATGCAGATCCAAAAGTGGGGAGAAGTTAACAACCAGATTAGGCCTAATGGACTGCAATGATTAGCTCCTGACTGTGCAATTATTTCTTGCAGAACAATGTAATCTGACACAATTCAATATGCTTTCTGTGATTGAGTTGCCAACAGGTTGATTTTTTTTGGCAGCAGCAAAGTGCATTGAAAAATATATATAATAGAGGAAAACATTCCTGGTAGGAAAAAAATATATATAAAAATAGAGAGGGTTTAATTACCAGGCAAAAAATCACATGTACGTTGAAAGACACACAAATAAAAACACACACAAATACACAAATACTGAGCTTTCGCAACCCTAGGTTGCTTCTTTGAAAAAGAAGAGGGCAGGAGAAGGAAAAGATGCTGGTTTTAACGGAGTGGGTGAGGAGTCATTCCAATCACGGGACAGGAAAGACTTACCATGGGGGCAAAAGGATAGGTAAACAAACATGCACACCCACACACATATATACGCACACACACCAAGACACCAAGACAAGACAGATATATATCTCCCTTAGGGAGATAGTGGAAAGGTCGGGGAAGAAGGCCAGTGTGCACTCTGTTTGCTTGCCTGGAGGTCTCATCCGAGATGTGGAGGAGGCCCTTCCGGTGGTGATAGAGAGCTGTGGGTGCACCAGAATGCAAATTGTCGCTTATGTCGGCACCAATGACTCCTGCCGGCTGGGTTCAGAGGTCATACTCAGTTCATACAGGTGGTTGGCGGAGTTGGTGAAGGCAGAAAGCCTCGCTCGCGGGGTGGAATCTGAGCTAGCTATTTGTAGTATCGTTCCCAGAACCGATCGCGGTCCTCTGGTTTGGAGCCGAGTGGAAGGCTTAAACCAGAGGTTCAGACGATTCTGTGGGCTGCAAATTTCTCGACCTCCGCTATTGGGTGGAGAAATGTAGGGTTCCCCTGAATAGGTCAGGCGTGCACTACACGCAGGAAGCGGCTACAAGGGTAGCAGAGTATGTGTGGAGTGCACATGAGGATTTTTTTAGGTTAAAGAATTCCCTCCCTAGACCCGACAAGATGCCTCCTGTGGCACGACAAGGTAGCAGTAGGCAGAACACAACAGGGAAGGAAATGATCAATTTAGTAGTACTTAACTGCAGGAGTGTCTATAGAAAGGTCCCAGAATTGCTCTCAATAATAAACGAACACAATGACCACATAGTACTAGGGACGGAAAGTTAGCTGAAACCAGATGTAAACAGTAATGAGATTCTAAACTCGGACTGGAATGTTTACCGTAGAGATAGGCTGGACAATGAAGGGGGAGGCATGTTTATAGCGATAAAAAGTGCACTAGTATCGAAGGAAACAGACGGAGATCCGAAATGTGAAATAATTTGGGTGAAGGTCACGGTTAAAGTGGGCTCTAACATGGTAATCGGATGCTTCTATAGGCCTCCTGGATCAGCAGCTGTTGTGACAGAACACATGAAGGATAATTTGGAAATATTTCGAGTAGATTTCCCAATCATGTTATAGTTTTGGGAGGAGATTTTAATTTACCCGATATAGATTGGGAGACTCAAATGTTTATTACAGGTGGCAGGGACAAAGACTCCAGTGAAATCATTTTGAGTGCATTATCTGAAAACTACCTTAAGCAGTTAAACAGAGAACCAACTCGTGGTGACAACATATTAGACCTTCTGGTGATAAACAGACCCGAACTATTCGGGACAGTTAATGCAGAACAGGGAATCAGTGATCAAAAAGCAGTTACAGCATCGGTAATTTCAGCTGTAAATAGAAATATTAAAAAAGGTAGGAAGATTTTTCTGTTCAGAAAAAGTGACAAAAAGGGGATTTCAGAGTACTTGACGGCTCAGCACAGAAGTTTTATCTTAAGTACAGATGGTGTTGAGGAACAGTGGTCTAAGTTCAAAGCCATCGTACAATATCCATTAGATGAGTATGTACCTAGCAAGGTCGTAAGAGATGGAAAGGAGCCACTGTGGTACAACAACCAAATTAGAAAGCTGCTACGGAAGCAAAGGGAACTTCACAGCAAACATAAACGTAGCCAAAGCCTTGCAGACAAACAAAAATTACACTAAGCGAAATGTAGCGTGAGGAGGGCTATGCGAGAGGCGTTCAACGAATTCGAAAGTAAGAGTTCTTTGAACTGACTTGGCTGAAAATCCTAAGAAATTTTGGTCTTATGTCAAAGCGGTAGGTGGATCAAAACGAAGTGTCCAGACACTCTGTGACATAAATGGCACTGAAACAGAGGATGACACTCTAATGGCGGAATTACTAAACGTCTTTTTCCAAAGCTGTTTCCCTAGATTGCTGCACAGATTACAAAATGGCAGATATCGAAATAATTGACAGAGGGATAGAAAAACAATTAAAATCGCTCAAAAGAGGAAAGGCCGCAGGACCTGATGGGATACCAGTTCGTTTTTACACAGAGTACGCGAAGGAACTGCCCCCCCCCCCCTTCTTGAAGTGGTGTATCATAGGTCTCTAGACGTGGTGGTGGTGGTGGTGGTGGTGGTGGACATGAGGGACCAAACAACGAGGTCATCAGTCCCTTCAACCCCAAATTTTATACGTCACGGAACCCAACGAAAAATAGGTGAAAGCCAAAAGACCATTACACTAGGAAGTAAAATAGACTCGCCAACAAGACTAAGACCAACCCAGGGCAGCAAATGCTACAGTGTCCGATCCCACAGCTCTGGAAGCGACCTCTAGCCTAAACCACAAGGTACTAATGGCACAGTGGTCAACGTATCATAGCTCCAGAGCAGGGAGAAATAAAACTACATTAAAATGTAAAAGAGTGGGGGGGGGGGGGGGGGGGGGGGGCTGATGGGGATAAGGCTCTAAACCCCACAATCAGCCAAGAATCACAAACCCACTCACCCCGACCAAGCGAGTCCTAGAGCTGACAATAAAATCTACTTTCACGGAGGAAGGCAAGGACGCGATCAACCATCCGTGTGTCATCCGCCAAAACTGAAGGCAATGCAGGCGGTAGGCCATAGTCGCCACGAAGTGTCGAATGGAGAGGACATTCAGTCAGATTATGAGACACGGATTGTACGGCTCCACAATCACAATGACAATCGTCATTTTGTAAAAGAAATCCCTGAGTCAGCCTGCAGTGTCCAAGACGGAGGCGACAGAGGACAATTGATTCTCTCCGGGAAGGGCGTAAAGATGAACTCCAAGCTGCAGTCGTATCTTTGATGGTGCGGAGTTTATTGGAAGGTGCAGTAGCTTTCCAACTGCTATCCCATGAGGAGTGAAGCAAAGATCTGATCTGCACCCGCAGATCCGCACCCGGAATTTGAAAGGGAGACGGGCAGCGAGTAATTGCCGATCTAGCCAACTGGTCAGCTACTTCATTCCCTGTAATACCAACATGGCTTGGCACCCAGAGAAAGGTAACGGAGCAGGCAGCACGATGAAGGTCAGCAAGGAGTTCATGGATGGAAATAACTAAAGGATGGGAGGGGAAACAACGATCAATGGCCTGCAGACTGCTCATGAAGTCAGCACAGATTAAACCATGTTCCACGGCAGAATGTTTAATAAAACAGAGGGTTCTATAAATCGCCATCAGCTCTGCCGTAAACACACTGCATGCCTCTGGCAGAGAATGGCATTCTGCCCCAACAGGAGATGTAAAAGCATATCCGGAGTGGCCCGCTGTTTTCGAGCCATCAGTGTAGAAGATAGAGGCTCCCTGAAACTCTTCTAGTACTGGGCGCACCAAACGCCGTAAGACCATGGGGGAAATTAAAGCTTTTGGGCCCTGGAAGAGATCCGTCCGAATTAGTGGTCGCGGCACCATCCACGGAGGTGTGCGTGCAGTAAAATGGGGGGCGCAATCTAGCGAAGGGAAATGGAAATCCCGGCAAAGAGAGGCAAGCCGCAGTCCGACGGGAAGGCCCGCCCGCGGCCGGGTATCAGGGGGTTGAAGCCCTTCATATGCAAAAAGAACCTGGTAAGCGGGATGAGCAGGATATTGCCGGATGGCGATGGCATAAGACGCCAGAAGCTGATGCCGCCTGACCTGAAGAGGGCAGATTCCCGCCTCAACAAGGAGACTGTCAACCGGGCTAGTCGGGAATGCACCTGTAGCCAAGCGGACACCATAATGGTGAACCGGGTCTAATAATTTCAGGGCAGAAGGAGCTGCCGAGCCATAAACTTGACACCCATAGTCCAATCGGGACAAGATTAGAGCCCGATAGATACGGAGGATAGTTGTTCGGTCTGCACCCCAAGATGAATGAGCAAGGAAACGTAGGGCATTGAGTTTCCTCATACAACTAATCTTTAGGTGGCGAATATGGGGCACCCAAGTCAATTTTTTGTCAAAGAGAAGACCCAGGAAACGATGCTGTGCTACAACTTCCAGGCGCTGATTACCCAAGAACAGTTCTGGATCAGGGTGAACTGTAGTACGACGACAAAAGTGCACCACCCTCGTTTTTGATGAGGAAAACTGGAAACCATGGGACGTAGCCCACACTGAAGCCCGCCGAATGGCGCTCTGGAGCTGACGTTCAGTAGAGGCTAATGAGTAGGAGCTGTACCATATGCAAAAGTCGTCGACATACAATGCCGGGGTTACCAGTGACCCAACAGAGCTCACCAACCCATTGATGGCGATTAGAAAAAGTGTAACACTCAACACTGAGCCCTGGGGGACACCGTTCTCCTGTATCCGAGGGGAGCTAAAGGAAGAGCCAACTCTGACACGGAACAGGCGGTGGGATAAAAACTGACGGATAAAAATTGGTAAGGAGCCTCTGAGGCCCCAGTCATGAAGAGAATGTAAAATATGATGACGCCAAGCAGTGTCGTACGCCTTATGCAGATCGAAGAAGACTGCTACCAGATGATGTCTTTTAGAGAAGGCCTGTCTGATCGCAGTCTCCAGTCGAAGTAAATGGTCAATAGGGGATCGTCCCTCCCGGAACCCACACTGGTAAGGTGAGAGAAGTCCCCGGGATTCAAGAACCCAGCATAATCTGCGGGCTACCATCCGCTCAAGTAGTTTACAGGGGACACTTGTCAGGCTTATTGGTCGATAACTGTCCAGCGCCGACGGGTCCTTGCCAGGCTTGAGGGCAGGGACCACAATACTCTCCCTCCACTGGGAGGGGAACACCCCTTGAAGCCAAATACGGTTAAAAACTTTTAGGAGAAATTGTCGTTGTGAGGGGTTAAGGTGTTTCAGCAATTGATTATGGATATCGTCAGGGCCAGGTGCTGAATCACGAGAAGAGGAGAGGGCCAGCGACAGCTCCCAGTCAGTAAAAGGTTCGTTATATGGATCCACCTGGTGAGAAGTAAAGCCTAATTTAAAGGTTTCGGCCTGGTGTTTCTGAAGGAGAAAGGTCGCCGGATATGAAGTTGTCGCTGAGACATTGGCGAAGTGAGTTGCAAGATGTTCTGCAACAACAGATGGCTCCGTGCAGACCCCATCAGGCAGGGCAAGACCAGGGACGGAAGACGGCCGCCAGCTACCTTGGATAGATCGGAGCATAGCCCACACTCTTGTCAAAGGGACAGAAGAACCCAACGAGGAGACAAAATGCTCCCAGCATGTCCGCTTACTTTGTTTGATTAAGTAACGAGCTCTGGCACGCAGACGTTTGAAATTTATTAGACCAGCGAGCGATGGGTTGCGCTTAAGGTGTTGCAAGGCCCTACGGCGCTCGCGAATGGCTGCGGCAACAGTTGCATTCCACCAAGGGACAGGCCGGCGAGTAGGAGGGCCTGTCGACCGGGGAACGGCGGCGTTGGCAGCTTGGGTGATCATGTTGGTCATTTGGCTTATAATATCATCTATACAGCCTGAGGGGGAAGATGGGAACACAACCTGGGATGTATATAGCGGCCAATTAGCACGACGGAATACCCAGCGGGGTACCCTGGCTCGTGGTAGGCGTGAGGGAAGTGAAAGGATCAACAGAAAGTGGTCGCTATCGCAGAGGTCGTCATACGCCGACCAGTGAAATAAAGGAAGGAGAGAAGGAGAAGTGAGAGAGAGGTCTATGGCAGAAAAGGTGCCGTGAGCGGCACTAAAATGAGTTGGGGAACCATCGTTGAGAAGGCTCAGATTGTGGTCAGCAAGAAACTGGTCTATGAGGCGGCCCCGGCTAGATGTACAAGCACTGCCCCACAAAGGATGGTGGGCATTGAAGTCCCCAAGGATGAGGTAAGGAGGGGGGAGTTGCTGAAGGAGGGCCACTAGGGACGTGAGTGTAGGTGGCCTGTCAGGTGGAAGGTAGAGGTTGCAAATGGTCAATGGAGTGTCCAAGTGAACCCGGACAGCAACCACTTCCAATGGAGTTTGGAGAGGAATCCAGGTACTGACAATATCTGTCCGGACCAAAGTACAAACCCCACCAGACGCCTGGAGGGGACCAACCCGGTTCCGACAAAAAGCACGGAACCCACGGAGGGTCGGTGAATGTGCATCCATAAACCTCGATTCCTGCAGGACGACACAGGCCGCAGAAGAGAGAGAGATTAGCTGTTTAATCTCCAAGAGGTGACGGTAGTAACCATTACAGTTCCATTGGATGATCACATCATGAGGATCTAGGCGGGAAGCGAATGGCATAACGTCTCTCACGCTGCTTTGTCAGCGTCCGTCACCAAAGAAGAAGGGACAACATCCATAAAAAGCTGATCAGCCTCGGGCTCAATGGGATGAGCGAGTTGCGAAAGCACAGTCGGCACCTCCGGTGGTACCGGAGGGGCTTTATCTTGCAACTTTGGTTTCTTCTTCTTCTTCTCCTTCTCCTTCTCTTTCTCTTTCTCCTTCTCTCGTGTGGGACGGGCAGGACCCACCCCAGAGAGAGGACTTTTGTCAGTTAGGTCTGGTACTGACGAGGATCGGGCGACCTTTGAACTCACTGACTGGGAGTCCGATGGCCGGCTGGAGGTCGAAGATCTCCGATCTGGGGAACGCCGGGACGGAAGGCCCTGAGATAGGGCACTGTCACCGGCGGGCGACGGAGAAGGGGTGCACTTCTCCGGCTGGGAAGGGGTGGGACACAAAGGGAGGGCTACAGGAGCTACAGGAGAGGGAGATGTGAGGGAGGGGTGTGGACGGGGTGTAGGGGGGAGATGGGAGTGGGAAGGGGAGGGTGAAAGGCTAGACGATAACGTTGTAGCGAAGGACCCGCGCTGTAGGGGCTAGGTCGGGAGTTCTTCCCCAATTGGCTCACACATTATCGGACAATTTTGGTATGGAAGGTCAAACCCCGAGGGGGACCAAACTGGGCCAAAAACCGGTGTACACAGCAGACAAAACCAAAGTGCAGGACAATCGGTACCATGGGATAGCCAAGCCGTCATCCAGAGTACCACCGAGAGACGGGGTTGGAGAGGGTGGGAAGGAGGAATTGGGATGGGAAGGAGGGGGAACTAGGAGGGGTAATGCAGCCTGGGGAAAGCAGGAAAAAAGGCTGCAATGGCTCGGGGACCCGTGCGCGCCACACACGTACCCACAAAAGAGCTGTGGGCCCCCTGGGGGGAGTCTCTAGAAGAGCATAGCGTTCCGAAAGATTGTAAAATGGCGCAGGTCATCCCCGTTTTCAAGAAGGGTCCTTGAACAGATGTGCGGAACAATAGGCCTATATCTCTAACGTTGGTCAGTTGTAGAATTTTGGAACATGTATTATGTTCGAATATAATGACATTTCTCGAGACTAGGAATCTGCTCTGTAGGAATCAGCATGGGTTTTTGTGTGAAACCCAGCTCGTGCTATTCGTCCACGAGACTCAAGACGGCCATAGACATGGGTTCTCAGGTAGATGCTGCGTTTCTCAACTTCCGCAAGGCGTTTGATACGGTTCCCCAGAAATGTTTAATGAACAAAGTAAGAACATATGGTCTATCAGACCAATTGTGTGATTGGATTGAGGAATTCCTAGATAACAGAAAGCAGCAGGTCATTCTCAATGGAGAGAAGTCTTCCGAAGTAGGAGTTATGTCAGGTGTGCTACAGGGGAATGTCGTGGGTTCGTTGCTGTTCACGACATATTAAAATGACCTTGCGGATAACATCGGATGTTCACTGAGGCTTTTTGCGGATGATGCTGTAGTATATAGAGAGGTTGTAACAATGGAAAATTGTATTCAGATGCACTAGGATCTGCATCAAATTGACGCATGGTGCAGGGAATGTTAATTAAAGCTCAATGTAGACAAGTGTAATGTGCTGCGAATACACAGAAAGAAAGATCCTTTATCATTTAGCTACACTATACCAAGTCAGCAACTGGAAGCAGTTAATTCCATAAATTATCTGGGAGTAGTCATTAGGAGGGATTTAAAATGGAACGACCATATAAAATCAATCATCAGTAAAGCAGATGCCAGACTAAGATTCATTGGGAGAATTATAAGGAAATGCAGTTAAAAAACAAAGGAAGTAGGCTACAGTACACTTAATCGCCTACAGCTTGAATACTGCTTACCGGTGTGGGATCCATACCAGGTGGGATTGATAGAGGAAGTGGAGAAGATCCAACGGAGAGCAGCGCGCTTCGTTACAGGATGATTTGGTAATCGTGAAAGCGTTACGGAGATGATCGCTAAACTCCAGTAGAAGACTCCGCAGGAGAGACGCTCTGTCGCTTGGTACGAGCTTTTGTCGAAGTTTCGAGAAAGTACCTTTACTGAGGAGTCTAGCAGTATATTGCTCCCTCCTACGTATATCTCGTGAAGAGATCATGAGGATAAAATCAGAGAGATTAGAGCCCACACAGAGGCATACCGACAATCCTTCTTTCCGCAAACAATACATGCCTGGAATAGGAGGGAAAATCGATAGTGGTACTCGAGGTACCCTCCGCCACACACCGTCGGGTGGCTTGTGGAGTATGGTTGAAGCTGTAGCTGTAGATGTAGATATAAAAAGCAAAGAAGTTGGACAGGGACATCAGACGAGGCAGAGGCTCTGTCCAGAGATCAGAGGCAAAGATTTTGTTGAATGGTGGGTGGGAATTTAAATTAACCGAGGTTATTACCAACAAACACTGTCTGCCTGTGTCCGTTCATGTGAGTGGACAGTTTGTTGCTGGTCATTCTCACATAAATGCTTCACAGTGCAGGCATGTCAGTTCTGGGTTAAAAAACTGGAATAAGTGGTGATGAGAGGATGCTTAGGATATATTTTACACCGGAAGAGATTACATGGGTAGGAGCTGGAGGGTAGGGAAGATGGTTTGGGGATTTCATAGAGATGAATTAGGAGGTTACGAAGGTTAGTTGGGCAGCGGAAAGACACTCTTGGTAGAATGTGAAGGATGTCATGAAATATGGATCTCATTTCAGGGCAGGATTTAAGGAAGTGATATCCCTGCTGGAGAGCCACATTCAGAGTCTGATCCAGTCCCGGAAAGTATCTGGTGACAAGAAGAGCACTTTTGGGGTTTTGGGGGGGATGAGGAAGTGGCCCTGGCAATTTGCTTCTGTACCAGATCAGGAGGGTAGCTACGGGATGCAAAAGCTGTTATCAGGTTATTGGAGTACTGGTTCAGGGATTCCGGTCTGGAGCAGACTCGTTTGATATCGAATGGATGACAGCTGTCATAAAGGAGGACTGTTGTTTGTTAGTGGGTTTGATGTTTACAGATGTGTGATGCTGGCCATGGGATAGATGGAGGTCGACATTGAGGAAAGTGGCATGGGATTTGGAATAGGACCAGGTGAATCTGATGGAACCAAAGGAGGTGAAGTTGGAGAGGAAATTCTGGATCTTCATTGGGAGTTCAGATCATGAAGATACCATCAATAAATCTATACCAAACATTGAGTTGACAGGCTTAGGTATCCAAGAAGGCTTCCCCTAGGTGTCCCACAAATAAGTTGCTGTACAAGGGGTTATCCAGGTTCCCATGGCTGTTTCCTTTAGTTATTGGTACATCTGGTTCTCAAAAGTGAAGAAGTTGTGGGTTAGGATGAAGCTAGATAGGGTAATAAGGAAAGAGGCTTTATGTAGGGTTGCAGAAGGTCGGTGTGGAAGGTAATACTCCATTGCAGCGAGGCCCTGGGCATGCGGGATGTTTGTGTATAGAGAAGTGGCATCAGTGGTTACAAGAATGGTTTCTGGAGGTAACAGATTGGGTTAGGATTTCAGGCTATCGAGAAAGTAGTGCCAGTTGCCGGGTGAGCGATATCACCTGGTACGTTCCATGTGACGGTGGCCGTGTACATTACAACCTGTCATCAACCTGCTTTTCCAGAGTCCTCGAACTGGATTAGAGTCTATCCAGGCACCTTGGTACGCCGTGACAACTATTAGTGGACTTTGAAGTTAAGTACTGGTAGTTGTTTGCTTGGCCATGTCTAATTATTTGCTTTAGTTGGTCGCCATGTATTTCCCTGTCTGTGACATGTTAGTTTCAGCTGGTTAGCTGAACCCCAGCTGTTTTCCACGCCTTTGTCCTAATGAATATGTGTACTTCAATGACTGATATGGTTATTGTGCTTGATACCTACTAGGTATTCTGTTTGAGCGGCTTTTCGCCCTAGAAATTTGATCCTTTACGGTTTTCTTAACTGTTATTTGCCAATAGCAACATATTTAAGTGTCTCTGGTTTTTTTCTTTCCTGGTAAAATTTACCCATCTATTACCTTGTGGACTATCTGGGGGATAGCCGTAATCATAAGCAGAGTGTTTGCCTTCTACGGGCACATTATGCCAACCCGTAGTCATATTCTGGGCAATGTTATAGGTCTTTTAGAGCTCCCTTTTGGGTTAAGGCTTTAGTTCTTTAATTTCTTCAGACACTCCTAAAACCATTCCCTTACCTTTTTTTATGGGAGGGGGGGAGGATGGAGGGAGGGTGACCACTAGCTGTTCTCTTGCTGAGAACGACATTGCTGCTTCGAGTTTGTTGCAATGGGATTGTGATTAGACCTTGCCGTTTGTGTGGGCCATGTGCCTGAGAGCCTGATTGTGCAGCATATACTTGGGAATTGTTTAATGTGTGTGGTACTGCTGCTATGGTTGCCCTTCATAGTTAGTTATTATGGACTGTTGATGAATGTATAATTTAAATATTGCCCTTCAGGTTAGTTTATTTAAGAAATCGCGCCTTGATATCATATTTATTGTCTTGTTGATGTGGTCCAGTTCTTCATCTTAATTGTCTTTCTCTTTGTATTTATTGTATGTTCATTTTATTCCTATATCTGTCAATGTGTGCCCACTGGGTCAAGTTATGCTAAACTCCTTATCTCCCATTCTGAAGTTATTTGATGTACGGTATTTTAAGTGAAGTCTTTTCTTAAACCGTACATTGTACTCGTCTTTCTCTTATTGGTTAAAATTCATGCTGTCAGCAAGCTTTGTTTATCGGTCAGATATTTGTCATTTAAACTGTATATTCCCTATTGAAGTTTAATAAACATTGTGTAGTCGAAATACTGAATGTAAGGAAACCCAACCCAGGCCTTCCCAATTTCACATTTGGCTATTATTATACATGTACAGGTCATGCGAATTCACCAGGGAAAATAAGTGTCCACCTAGTAACCATTCTATCAGACTGTAGCCCTAAACTACACTACTGGCCATTAAAATTGCTACCGGTATACCAAGAAGAAATGCAGGTAAAAAACAGGTATTCATTGGACAAATATATTATACTAGAACTGACATGTTCATGCAATTTGGGTACATAGATACTGAGAAATCTGTACCCAGAAAAACCACCTCTGGCCGTAATAACGGCATTGATATAACTCGCTTGAGTCAAACAGGGCTCGGATGGCGTGTACAGGTACAGATGCCCATGCAGCTTCAACATGATACCACATTTCATCAAGAGTAGTGACTGGTGTATTGTAACGAGCCAGTTGCTCAGCCACCATTGACCAGACTTTTCAATTGGTGAGAGATCTGGAGAATGTGCTGGCCAGGGCAATTTTAATGGCCAGGAGTGTAATAGACAACATACTAACACAAGAAACAAAGTAGAAATATCCGACCCCACCTTTATGCCCCCTGTGCAGAAACAGTCTTAACAAAAAGAAACTGGTGCACAATAACTATTTAGAAAAGATTTCCAGCAAACTAGCTAAAAGACTCAAATCTTCTGATTAGGAAACTTCATTCTATGTAAAAGACAGCTCATATGTTACTAAACAACAAAGACAAAAGATTTATTAAGCAACAGTGCTGTTTATAAAATCACTTTTAATGACTGCAATGAAGTATACATTGGACAAAATGGCAGAGCTATATAAACTAGGTTAACTGAACATAAATGTAGCTGGAGATTACAAAAGTCAGGTTCTACATTTTCAACACACATGCTGGAAGAAAGATGCAGACATCAAATACAAAGAAAAGTTCTACATATAGCCAACAAGGGTAAAATACTAAACCTATTAGAAGCACTGAAAGCAAACATCTAGCTAAAAATCTTCATTTAGTTCTAAATGACCAACTACGCTAACACTATCATTATTGTTGTTGTTGTTGTTGTGGTCCAGAGACTGGTTTGAAGCATCTCTCCACCATACTCTATCCTGAGCAAGCCTCCTCATCTCCTAATAAGAATGGCAAACCATATCCATTTAAATTTGCTTACTGGCTTACTGTATTTGTCTCTTGGTCTCCCTCTGCAATCTTTACCCCACACACTTCCCTCCAAAGCTAAATTTATGATTCCTCAATGTCTAAGAATGTGTTAAACCAATCAATCCCTTCTTTTAGTCAAAGTATGCAAAAAATCCCTTTTCTCACCATTTCTGTTCAATATTTCCTTATTAGATACACAATCTATCCACCTACTCTTCAGAATTCTTCTGTAGCATCACATTTAAAAAGCATCTATCATCTTCCTGCCTGAACTATTTTTGTCCAATTTTCACTCCTGTATAAGTCAAATGTCCCACACAAATGCCTTCAGAAAAACTTCCTTAACTTAAATTAATATTTTGTGTTAACAAATTTCTGTTTCAAAAACACTTTTCTTCCCATTGCCATTGTGCATTTTATATTCCCTGTACTGCAACCATCATATGTTATTTACTGCCCAAGTAAAAAAAAAAAGCCTCATCTACTACCTTATCTGTTTTGTAACCTAATCAGATTTCTTCAGTATCTGAGCTCTAATTCCTTCTCCAAATTTCTCCTTGCTTTCACTTACAGCATGCTCACTCCAAATGGAATAACATTGGAAGGAAGGCTACAAGCCTGTCTTACTTTACAACCACTGTGTCCCTTTCATGCCCTTTGACTGTAATAACTGCTGTTTGGTTTATGTACAAGTTGTAACATTCCGTTCCCTAGATTTCACCCTTGCTTCCATCAGAATTTGGAAGAATGTATTCCAACCAACCGTGTCAATATCTTTTCCCAAATCTACAAAAGCTAGAAATGTAGGTTTGCCTTTCCTTACTCTATCTTCAAAGAGCAGTTGTATGGTAAGTATTGCCTCCCATGTTCCAACATTTCTTCTGATCTGAAATGATGTTTTCCGAGGTCAAAAACTTTCTGTAAATAATTCGTGTTAAAATTCTGCAACCATGACTTTTTAAACTGATGGTTCTAAAATTTTCACACCAGTCTGCACCTGCTTTCTTTTGAATGGGGATTATTACATCTTTCTTAAAGTCGGAAGGTATGTCGACTGTATCATACATCTTACACACCAGGTGAAAGTTTTGTCTGGGCTGGTTTGCCCAGAGACTTCAGTAGCTCTGAGAGAATGTCAGACTCCAGGGGCCTTGTTTCAACTTACGTCTTTCACAGATCTGTCAAATTAATCTCTCTGTATAGGATCTCCTATTTCAATTTCATCTCTTTCCTCTTTCCTTCCTGAAATATTGTATCAAAATTCATTTGCATTGCAGAGCCCCTCTTTATATTCTTTCCACCTTTCTGCTTTCCCTTCTTTACTCAGAACTGGTTTTCCATCTCAGTTCTTGATATTCATATGGCATTGCATTTGGTTTCTCGCCATTTTGTACTTCCTGCCAATCTCATTTCTTAGTTGTCTGTACTACATTTTACCTGCTTCATTTACTGCATTTTTATATCTTCTTTAATCAATTAAATTTACTATTTCCCATGATATTCAAAGATTTTTTTGTTGGTCTTGTCTCTCTACCAATTTGGTTCTCTGCTTCCTTGGCTATTTCATCTCTCAAGAAGGCTACCAATTCCTCTTCTACCATTTTATCCCCCCCCCCCCCCATTTCTGTTAACTGTTGCCTAAATGTTTACTGGATTTCTTAACAACTTCTGGTTCCTTCAATTTACCCAGGTCTCATCTCCTTATTTTCCTATCTTTCTGCAGTTTCTGTCTACAGTTCATAACCAATAAGATATGGGTAGAGTCTATACCTGTCCCAGGATATGTCTTACAGTTTAAAACCTCATGCTGAAATCTATGTCTTAACATTATAGAATCGAAATCTACCTTTATAAAATCTATATGGTACCATCTGGTGTCTCCTAGTCTCTTCCATCTACGCAAACTTTCCTTATCATTCTTAAATCTAGTGTTCAAAATGTTTAAATGTTTGTTGAGCTTATGGGACTTAACTGCAGGGTCATCAGTCCCTAAACTTACAAACTACTTATGAACTACCTTAATACTAAAGACAGCGCAAACATCTATGCCCGAGGGGGATTCGAACACCCCAAGAGGGAGTGGCCTTGAGCATTGGACACAGTGCCTCAATGCATGGCAAACCTAGTGTTCATTATGATTAAATTATGTTCTATACAAAATTCTACCAGATGCTTCCTCTTTCATTCCTTTTTCCTACAACCGAATTCCAGTCCCCCATAATAATTAAGTTACCCTCTCCCTTAACTGTCTGAATAATTTCCCTTACCTCCTCATACATTTTTTCAGTGTCATCATTGGCAGAGCTAGTGGGCATATAAACTTGTATGGTACTACTGTGGTTGGTGTTGGCTTCATATCTATTTGACAATGATAATGCAATCACTGTGCTGCTCATAGTAGTTTGTATGCATCCTTATTTTCTTCAATAATCCCCACTATGTCTAATTTCAACCTATCCTTTTTTCTTTTTAAATTTCCTATCATCCTACCTGATTGAGGGAGCTATTATTCCACCATCTGATTCATAGAATACCAGTGTTGTCTTTCTTGATGACAACATCACCCTGATTAGTCCCTGCCTGGAGATCTGAGCGGGGGACTATTTTACCTCTGGAATATTTTACGCAAGAGGATGCTATCAATGGGTGTTCATACAATAGATCTGCATGTTCTTGGGTAAAGGATTGATTATGGTTTCCCCTTGCTCTCAGCCATTTGCAGTAGTTTTATGGCAAAGCCACATCAGCTGATGTTACATGGCCAGCTCAGTCAATCATCCAGACTGCTGCCCTTGCAACTACTGAAAAGGCTGCTGCCCTCTTTAGGAACCACATGTTTGTCTGGCCTGTACATATATTGTATAGTTATTGATCTCTATACTGCCTGAATGTTGAACTACAGATTTCTGAACATGCCATCCGAATATGTTTGTATTTTGTTTCTTGACTAATTACAACATACTGGACAATGAAAAATGGGAGGCAAAATATATGAATATACAGGCACACTACAATTCTATACACACACTTTAGAGTTATATGTCCAAGTTATATAGAGATCACTGTCCGTATGCTATGGTTGCACCTACAGTATTGTTGAAGTATGCAAGCCACCCCACCTCGGCAATATCTGTGGTTCATGGGGGTGGTCTTAACTATCAAGTTTCACATAATGCAATTTAGCCAGGCACTTACCACAAAAGTATTAAACATCACACTTCATTTAATTTATATTATACACCATAGACAGTTAAAATACTGATATACCAATACACAGTTACTTTAACTAACTATGAGCAGCACAGTGATTGCTTTATCATAAATAGATATGAAGCCAACACCAGACACAGAAAAAATGTATGAGGAGGTAAAGGAAATTATTCAGACAGTTAAGGGAGAGGATAACTTAATTATGATGGGGACCTGGAATTTGGTATTAGGTAAATGAAGGAAAGCAAAAATAGTAGGTGATTATTGTCTGGGAAAAAGGAATGAAAGAGGAAGCTTCTGGTAGAATTTTGTATAGTACATAATTTAATCGTAATGAACACTAGGGTTGCCGCGGCGGAGTGGCTAAGCGCATTGAGGCGCTGTGCTCCAATGTGTGATGCCGCTCCCCATCAGGGGCTCAAATCCCCCATCGGGTATGGATGTATGTGCTGTCTTTAGGTATAAGGTAGTTCATAAGTAGTTTGTAAGTTAAGTGACCGATTCCCCAGCAGTTAAGTCCCATAAGCTTAACAAACATTTAAACAATTTGAACACTAGGTTTAGGAATCATAAAGTTTGTGTACACGGAAGAGACTAGGAGACACCTGAGGGTACGAGACAGATTTTATAAAGGTAGATTTCAATTCTGTAATGTTAAGACAGAGCCTAGATATCAGCATGAGGTTTTAAACTGTAAGACCTATCCAGGGACAGATCTGTATCTATCCATATCTTATTGGTTATGAACTGTAAACAGAAACTGCAGATAGATAGGAAAATAAGAAGATGGGACCTGGGTAAATTGAAGGAACCTGAAGTTGCTGAGAAATTCAGTAAAAGCCTTAGGCAACAGTTGACAGAAATGGGGAGAAATAAAACTGTAGAAGAGGAATGGGTAGCTTCGAGAGATCAAATAGCCAAGGAAGCAGAGAACCAAATTGGTAGAGAGACAAGACCCACAAAAAATCTTTGGATATCATGGGAAATATTAAATTTAATTGATTAAAGAAAATATAAAAAAAATGCAGTAAATGAAGCAGGTAAAATGTAGTACAGACAACTAAGAAATGACATTGGCAGGAAGTGCAAAATGGCTAAACAGTAGTGGCTAGAAGCCAAATGCAATGCTGTACGAATATCAAGAACTCAGATGGAAAACCAGTTCTGAGTAAATAAGTCAAAGCAGAAAGGTGGAAAGAATATAAAGAGGGGATCTGCAATGGAAATGAACTTTGAGACAATATTTCAGGAAGAAAAGAGGAAAGAGATGAAATTGAAATAGGAGATCCTATACAGAGAGATTAATTTGACAGATCTGTGAAAGACCTAAGTCAAAACAAGGACCCTGGAGTAGATGACATTTCTTCAGAACTACCAGTGCTAAAAGTTACATCTCTTTGTGATGAATTCAACCTGACCCCATTCATTCGGGGACCCACTAGAGAAACTGGCAACAGTAAAACATGTTTTGAAAACATAATAACAAACATGATCCACCTATCCCACAAAGCACTGATCACCATGCAGTACAGCTTAAACTGGACCTCTATGGAGATCCCCACTGTCACCAAAAAGCAACAATTTGTAACAAAAAGAATAATGTAGGCCTATAATGACAACAGACTGAACTGCATGTTAGCATGCATATAAAGTGGTTTGACAGTAATAGCTTCTCTTATGATAGCTTTGCTGCTAACTTCTATTACTGTTATGATACCACATTGCCAGTTGTAACCATAAAAATGAAACAAACAAAAAATGTAAACAAAAACGTTTGGGGTAAATAGTAATGTCATTGAAGCTAAGGAAAAATTGAAACTACTCCACAGTGCAATGCTGAATGACAGAATCCCAAGCTAAAAGAACCCTTCAAAATATATCATGCACACTATAAGGACCTGAAAAACAAAGACCAGGAGTAACTATGTTGCAAATAAGCTATTAACCACAACGAGATACTCATAAAATGCCAAATGGAAATTGCAAATATTTTCAATTAGTATTTTTCTTCAGTAGGGTAAGCCACAAATGACGAACATAAAAACATGCAGTTCAGTTTTAAAGGTAATGCATGTGACCGTAGTATATATCTAGCCTCCACAAACTGAATTCAGAATTCCTGTAATTCAAGTGTTACGAAAATGACGCATGGTGAAGTTGCAAATCACAGTAACAACAAATATAAGCCTATTTTAGGCAACTTAGGCCTCGCACGACTAATGTTTTGTTCATAGGCAGTTGCGCCGTAAATTACAAAAATCCTAAATTGGCCCCAAGCTGTTTCGTGTTTAATTTAAAGTACAGCCGTAAGTGGAATAAAGATGGTAGGCTAATAAAGTTTACGTGTATGCCAGGTCAGTGAAAACATGAACAGAGAAACTTTATTGAGCACAAAACATAAAAAACTGAAAAATTTAGTCGTGTATTAATGCTAAAGCTTTTAAATATGTAATAAGGAATGATACGCGCCACGTTTCCTCGTTCTCCCATGTGGTCTAGTGGCTAGGATAGCTGGCTTTCACCCAGCAGGCCCGGGTTCGATTCCCGGCATGGGAACAAACTTTTTGTTTTTATTTTTTACAAACATTAAGTATTTTATTTATTACATAATGTCCAAATACAACAAAAAATAAAATTGCACTAAAGAAAACTGACAAACGATAAACAAAGAAATCTGAATAGTTTAGGTCTAGTGAGCGCGCTCGGTTATAAAATGCAGATTACACCATATGTAACTACAGAACCAAATCCACACAAGTTTATATCGCGTTTGAATCATTGAATTTTTTACGAAAGCTTACACATTTACAGTACGGAACATTTAAAAATAAGATACCGGTACGTAAAATTTTGAACAATTTTCTTATTAGGGCCTACCGTGTAATTTCACGTTTAATCAATGGACTGATTGTCGCTTTAGACACAACACCTTCCCACTGAATACCAAATCCAATAAACAAAACAAACTGTAGTAAGTTTAACAAACTTGCAATTGACGTGAGTTCGGCGATTTGTATCTAAACACATTCGATGATTTTCGTGTTGTTGCTGTTGTTATGTTCAGTCCGAAGACTGCTTTGATACAGTTCTCCATGTTATTCTGTACGATGACAGATTTGCCAAATAGCGCAAAGATTCCTTCTAAATTTGCTCTAAACTCGCCCTAAATTGAAATAAATGCCTCTAAAAAGGCAACCGGCGGGGGGGGGGGGGGGAGGTTGGCTAGGAGCTGCAGCCTGACTACTTTTCGATAAGAAAATAACGAAAGTTCTTGTTTTTGAGATTTCTCTCTCGCCATATATTAAAAATTAAGAGCCATGCCCACAGGCATGAACGTAACGGTGCAGTACCAACAGACAGCTCATAATAAGAAATAATTACAATCTTACCTTTCAGCAAAGGGTCCATTCCCCAGATCTTCGCGTACTTTTGTACATACTCTCTCTTATTTTTTGTAGCCATTTTGACCAATAAAACAACGCATTAGGTTCGTTCCAGCAGCTGTCAGACTGCTTGATGCGCATGCGCAACGCTGAAATTGTGTTCCAGCAGCGCCTACTCGCGCTCCTGGCTACTTGGAGTATGGCTGTTTGGTGTTCCAGCAGTTGCCGCATGCAGCCAGGCGCTACCCGGAGAAATATTCCTGGCGGTCAAGCTGCCAAATTGCACATGTGCAGAAAGGTCTGAGTTAGAGTAGGGGGTAGCCATCACGTGATACATGTGTGTTTGTAGGATGTTTTTCGATTATTTCGAAGTCACTGCAATCCCACTTGAGATCAGATATTTCTCGTTTGCACTTCTTTATTATCCCTTTAAACTTACCTTCGCCTGCAGCCAGAAACAGTGCAAAAAGCGTTCTAGCAGTGCAAGTATCAAATAATGGTTTTTACTTCATAGTAGCTGCGCATGCGCAGTAACACCTGTTTCTTAGCGCTTGAAAGTAGCCGTCTGGCAGCTGCTGGAACGTACCTATTTACATCACAACTTAAGATGGTCATTAAAGTAACAATAATGATGGATCACCAATACAACACAATGATCGCTAACGCACTAAATTGCCAATAATAGCACGTGACTTAGAGGTATTTCAGTGCAGTGTCTCGGAAAATACCAGTCCATTAACTACTAGAGGGAAAACAACTGGTATTGTTGAGCGACAGGAGGGGGTTGGAGCAACGCCACCTGGATGGAGAGAGGGAAAATATGCGCCGCCTCCGTGCGCTGTAAGTAAACAGTGCAGGCAACACGAACTGTAGAAACAAAACAGCGCGACAGTAGTGACAGAAGAGCGACAATGTAATCAACACAGGCCGACAGTACGCTGCACTGTTGGCAATGAACATCTGCAATCAGTACGGCAACACGTCTTCCGATCGCTACACACATATTTTATGCAAAAATAAATAAATAAATTCTCTTATTCCCCTTAAAAATCCCCCCAACACTTCTTTTTCCCCTGAAAATCCCCTAAATTCCCCCCTGAAAAAAAATTTCCTCACTAAGTCTGGCGGGAACCCCTCCCCCCAAGTTGGCAACGCTGACGATGACAGATTCAAGACGGCCGATATCAAGCTGGCGCAGTTACCTCTGCATAATAAAACAAACGTTGTAATCAGGCCCGCACACAGTATTATATTTCGGGCCCTTGGGGGTGGGGAAGGAAGGGAATAATCGGGAAGATGCTTTACCCAGACTTTCTGGGAAAACTAGTCATCTACTATGGGATAGTGTTTTCTCTAAGTTTCCATTTCTTCTTTTTTTGGTGGGTGGGGGGAGGGGGGGAAGACGTTACCAATACGTAGACAACACACTAAACTCATCCAATTCTGTCAGGCCATTCTCAAGTTCTGTAATGGTACTTCGTACACGGGGGGATATATTTTTATCTCTATAAATATAATGAGGATAGGTTGCTACTCACTGCCGCGGACAGGTACACAGAAATGACTCGCACACAACTTACAGCAACAGCCTTCATTAGAAATTGGCGCGCGCGCGCGCGCGCGCACACACGCACACACACACACATTCATGCAGACAGAACTCACGAACACATGACTACGGTTCCCAGCTGTCCCGCTCCGACATGAGACTCGTAGCTACAGTAATGAAAGCCGTGGCCAAAAGCTAAGTTGTGTGCGTGTGTGCGATGGTGTGTGTGTGTGTGGGGGGGGGGGGGGGGCGCCCAGGGCCTCTCGTCTTGGGGGCCTACAAACACATCGAAAACAAGTTTTCATTTTTACCTTTTTTCCGGGAGCACCCTGGCCTCTCTTTCTGGATGGGGCCTCCAAATCTCGAAATATTATTTTAGTAGACTGTCCCTTGCCTCTCGTCCTAGGGGGCCTCCAAATATCAAAAGTTACTTCTTTATGGTAGTACATGTATTTCCAAGTGGACGGGAGGGCCTCATTTTGTTTTGCCGCCGCCCCGGGCCTCTGACAGTCTTAGTCCGCCAAGTGTGGCTGTCTTTACTAAGTGCTTGTTGCGGCTCACTAATCGTCTTAATTGTGAGCTGCGACATAACGTCATTACATTTGTATAAATAAAAACCAAATACCGCATTTGTGAAATAGCATTACTTGAGAACAGCTTGACGGAATTTTGTTACGTTTGTAATATTGTTAATTGTCAGGACAAGGTTTGTACAGAAGAAAAATTTGGAAAAGTTTTCCAGGAAATTGGAAAATTCGAGAAAAACTAAATAGGGTTATTGTGTGCGATTCTTGAATGATCTGAGGACCACTTTTTACTATTCAAATGTAGAATATGCATGCCTATATGTTTTGGACCGTTTCCTGGAAAAATTTTGGAAAAAGTTGCAAAATGGTCCAACTGCAAAAATGTTTCGAATGTAATTGTGCATGATAGGAATGAATTTTTTGGCGGATTACTATAGTATATTTGGCACATAGATGAATTTTTCCATGGAGAAGTTTGATACTGTATGGTGTGTGTAGTAGAGGATGTTTTGCAATATGCTTCGACATTGCTTGACTCATCACGTTGAAAGTTGTCAGATATTTGTAATATCTCATAGTGAAGGAGGAAAAGAAGATGTAGAGAGAGGGGAGAAAAGGTAGGAGATAGACATAGAGGTGGCGGGGAGGTGATAGGTCGGGACAGGGGGGAATGGTAGAGGGTGGAGGATGGGATGGTTAGTTGAGAGGAAGCGATGGAAAGAGGATACAGAGAGGGCAGGGGCGTAGATAAATCTTTCCCCTGCGTCGTGGGGGGGGGGGGGGGGTCAGAGCCACAGAGCCAGAGCTATATTGAGGTGCCCTCACACAGTTGACATGTGCCAAAGCTGTGACGCTGCCGCCACCCCCCTCCTCCCCATGAAACAAGCTTACGATTTTTTCTATGAATTTGGAAAATTTTGTGATTAGTTGATAAAATAATGATGCGTTATTGAAAAAGATTGTAGACGTGAAGGGAAGTCTTGAAAATGACGGGCGTTCAACTCCCGAAATACTAGCTGTTGTCGAAGACGTTGCCCATCTATATTCCCGTAAATTATTTGAACATGACATACAGAGTAAGCCCAATTTTCAGAACAAAAGTAATCGCTGCAGGGATTAGTAAATTAGAAATACCTTTCGCACTACCAGATCTGGCTCGTCATAAGTTGTCAACAATCGTAAAAAATCTAAAGCCTTCAGACAAATAACATATAGGGAAGACCAGGACAATGGCGCCACCTGAAGGGAAAAGAATTTCTATTTTATTTTATTTTTTTCATCTCATTGACAGTGTCGTTTTCATAGAGAATAATACCACAGCTTCACCAGCTAATACCACTTTATTATCATTTTTTTCAGGCATATGTTAAGTTTTATTGTTAAAATATATTGTGAAAGTATACGTAGTGTCGCCAGTAGCCTGGGTTCCGTGGTAATGACGCCATACATTTGAAAATCAAGGATAAATCTACACGATGAATGAGTAGTAGTAAATAAGTATTACAACTGTTCTAATTTATACTAATCACTCTACTCTGTCTGTATTAGATATTTAGAATGATTTAAGTACTTGTAGATGTAAAATTGGAATGAAAGCAGATTTTATAATTTAGACTTCATTAAGACACCGCAAAAGTCAGAAATACAGTTTTCGGCACTTCAAAACTGCTACAAGTGCCCATTTCACGAAATTTATGCATCTGTATTACACTTCATTTTGCCTAAATCCCCACAATGGCGTCATTGCCCCAGTTGCAAAATATGGCTAAGAACGCCACTTTAAAGCATAAGATTTAGGGAAACAATTAGCTTAGAGACACGAAATCTAAGCTAAGTGTCTACAGATTACGTTAATACGAGTATTAAAAAGCATTGACAGCCCATAGAGGTACTTATTTCGATAAAACTCGAAAATTAGATCCAAAAGTAACAATTCCTTTCGCACGATTAATATCTGTCAAAAGAAGGTTAATTTAATCTGTCTGCTATACAATGCTGCCACTTTAGGCATGCGTGCGTGCCGATGATCAGCATCTGTGGCATTAATTATACACGGAAGTAATAAGGTTGAGATGTCAGATTTGTTCTCGTTTAATAACTCTAGTTAAAAAATATATTTGTGTCACGTACAAGGTTGCTGTCCTACTTTGGTAATAATGTTAGTAAATCACTGAAGTTGGTAGCAGTAGCAAACACGGTGCCTTTGTTGCACGCTAGGCAAGACTCGCGCGGTACTTTAAACAGTCCGTGGAGCGTGTTTCTGTCTGAAATTCAACAATACTTGTTCATTGTAATTTTTTTTTAATTGTCATGACTTACAGTCGTGAAGGTTGTACGCGGCGCTTGGCTAGGCCTCACGAAGGCCACCAATAAGACACTCGACACAAAGTGTCACGACAACAAGTAAGAAGCCAAAGCTCAACTAAGCATCGATTACAACCGACAGACAGCCTGGTACCTCTCTCTGTTGCAATGTTTTCAATCTAACTCTAATATTAATTACAGTGTCTTTTTTTTTCAATTTCTAATTTTAGCACAAGTGACAAAAAAAAGTTCTTGGGGGGTTGAACATCCCCCCCCCCTGCCCCGTATCTACGCTCCTGAGAGAGGGGCAAGAGGAAGCAGATAGTTTACGTCATTTGTGAGACCTTCTCAGCATGTCTTCGACAGAGAACTGAAGGGTAATACCAAGTAGACGTCCGACTACACATGTTGCAATGGCAGAGCAGAGAACGAATGTTACTTGCCTATATCGAACCAAACGCCACACTTAGTCTAGCGTTATAGGAGAGAAATGCGAATCTCTTTGTCGCTAGATCACTTTTAGAATAACTGCCGCGGTATTCGTCAAAACTGTCCGATTTAAGGGAAAGTACAATCAATAATTATCATCCGTTCAACAGCTTAACAAATGTTAAGGCTGCCTATTAACATCTTAATATATTTTGTTCTTTTATCAAGAAACCAGACTGTATGGCACATCAAATATTGGCAGTGTTCTGGGGATGGGCTGTGAGTGCGCTCGAGAAACGCGCGACTCAAGGCAAATCCTCGAGAAGCTGTCGACAGTACTGTGCTCTCCGGTGGCTGAGCGAAATTACAAGGAAGCATTGCGACAGAGCAGTCGTAATCGTTGTCTTCCGTACGTGCATGGAAGAGTTGTAATCACGGCCCCAACAAGGGTGGGGCTGGGTGGACCCATGGGTCCAGGGTCCGGTGCTGAAGGGGACCCGAGCCCAGCCCTAAATGGTTCAAATTTTTGGTTACTGAAATTAAAAACAAACTTGAAAAATATGAATATTTTTCATCCAGCGAAATTTCATAAGATTCTACAGGCATTTGTAGTAGATATTTATGATAAACGATTACTTCGATTGATGCTCTTAGTTATTGCCATTTGTTTGTATTGTATGTGTGTATTAACTAAGGTGACCAACCGTACCGATTTTTTCGCGACAGTCATGATTTGTGTGTATCTAACCCGAATTTTTCAAAGGTAATTCGGTATACCTATTTGTACCGGATGTGTTCCGATTTAGAAATTTATCTCACCTGCATCGGTCTATTTTATTATTAGTTGTAATTATGATGGGAAACTGTTTGACAAAATGTTCGTTAGACTTAAGGTACTTATCACAAACTGTCGAAACCATTTCCATCCGTTTCCACTGAGCACAAACTATACCAGTGATAAAATCAGTGAATGGACTGCTAACACCACTTTTTCAGGTCGAAGATGGATTGATATTTCTCATTTCAGACAGAATCATGTACCATTCTCCAATGTGCTTAAGCTAGTGCAGTTTCTCTACTGCCTTTCCGGAAATAATGCTGTTACTGAAAGGGTATTTTCATGTGGATGAATAATATATGGACAAATGACAAAATACAGCTTGCCGTAGAAACTGCGAAATCAACATTTAGTGACTAGAGTAAATTATTATGAAACTTGTGTAGAATTTTTTCACTTGAAACATTCAGACTTGCTGAAGAAAATTCACTGGACTGTTAAATACAGTTATTCTGATCGCATTCCTTCACCACATACAGAACTAATAAATAATTAATGAACTTTTTGTAACAACTTCGACTGATATTTTGTAATTTGCGAACGGATGGCTGTTTATGTGCCGAGCGGCCTAAAGCGCCTCGCTGCGAGCGCGCGGTTGCTCGCCGTGGAGGTGCGATTCCTCCCTGGGGCATGGGTGTGTGTGTGTGTGTGTGTGTGTTGTCCTTAGGTTAGTTTATCTGGGTTTAAGTAGTTTGTAAGCAACGGACTGATGACCACGCAGTTTGGTCCGATATATTTACAGACTTTTGAACATTTTGTTTCTTGTGTGTTTACAGAAACTTGCAAGAAATAGGATATGATTAGTGTACATCTGAAATAAACTATTATTGTGCAATGGAGAGTTGTGTAGCGTACAGTAAGAACAGTGATCTATCGCATACTTCAAACATAAAGAAAAGTAAATAAAGACAAATTATTTATGAATAATGTTCTGTACCTGACACTGTTCGCCCTGTAGTGTGACAATAAGTAAATAAAACAAATATTGAATCGAGAGAGAATGACACATCGCTTCGCAGCACTTCACATTCTTCACCTCAGATAGTTCATGAAATCGAATTTCTACAATGAACTCAACTACCGCCAGACTACAAATACATACAATACCGAATCTGATCTCACCTTTCTTTTTTTAATTAAAATAATCAATGAAACTAATTAAATCCACTTTACAGAAAATATTAAGAATAATAGTTAATAAATTCACCACAGTTAACATAAACCACAGAAACGAAGAATGTGCGTATTATTGCGAAGCGAGCAATGAGGCAGCAACCCTAGCCACATTAATATATTGAATAACTATTATATTATTTCATCATTAATCAGAACTTTCTCAAAGAAACGAAATATAATAGTATTGTTAATAAATCAAACGAGGTGGAACTAACTGAATGGAAAATTTAAAATAGAAATAAACGAATTCGCAAAGTATCTATTACAAGTAAAAAAATATATATCAAAAACTTATCTTACACTGATAGGCCGCCCCGAACCTCATCAGTCACCAACTCCAATCTGTCCGTCTCCCAACCGACTCTCTCGTCTCACCTACCAGGCGCAACACTCCCGAGTCCCGACTGACTCACGCTCCCAACTGACTACCGAGAGGCAAACCCACTGCCTACTGGCTGCCAAAGATAATCATACTTAACCGGAACAAAGGTGACTGTACATGTTGCTGCCAACATATACAGCATAACCTTAAAATACGAGATTTCCATTCAGCAGTCCCCTTACAGATTATTACTTTCACCAAAATCTTCTTCTAATATAATGAAAATATATATACAAATTACAAAATTTGTAATGCCTCTCGAATTTGAATCTAGAAAATATGGTAACCTTGGTATTAACACAGTATGTAATGTTTTCTCCTTGAGGAGTACCCTCACTGAACAGAGACGGTGCTTATGCTGGTGAACTGAATTATGAAGTGATTATTTTTTAGAAATGTTGAGAGTTTTTATTATTTCTTCTCTGTTATGGCTGGTCATTGGGAATTGTTGAAACAACATGTCCCTTTGTCTAAGTCTTGTTGCAATCAAAGGCTACAAATACTCCACCAAATTTTGAAGCAACATCCTTCGATCTTCAGCAAAAAATATTGATTTGGGTCTCAAGAAGTACTTGACAGCTTTCAAAGGCCTCTTAATATCATTTTCGCGCAGTATCTTGACCTCTATTGATCACAAAAATGTCGTTATACAGAACAAAGAAATTTCCCTCAACGTAGCGATGCCGGCGATTAACTTAAAGACATTATGACATCACTTTGAATGAAGAAAACGTAGTTGCTGAGGCAATTGGCATTTCATCAGAGATTATCAATAGGAAACCTGATGCAAATGAATGGACAGCTGAACAACTTCGGCTGTAAGCATCAAATTAATTCAGATCTTTTTTCCGGTTTTTATTTTGTAATGCAAGATTTGACAACAACATTTGCAAGCTATGAACAATTTGTTATCTATTTTCACCAGTTTTTTGTCTTTCTTGGACCTAGAAAGTAATGAACTGAAATTTAAAATCTCCAGTCCCATGTGAAAGTATTCTTCAGATTTAGCAGATAGCTTCTTGGAAATACTAACCATGTAGACCACCCGCAGTCTGTCAACCATAAAAGGATCCAATGAAGCTCCTCAGCACTTTTATGAGAAAAGCTTCAAGCATTGTTTTGGTACTGAGTAGAACAATTATACATTTTTGTAGGATTAACAGCGGGATTAAGGCAATCGCAAGTCTCGGACTGATGACCAAGCAATTTGGTCCGATAGATTTACAAACATTTGAACATTTTTTGAACCCTCTGTCATGCACTTCAATGTGACTTCCAGAGTAGATGTAAATCCTTGCAGGTGCTTTGCTGGGACTTCTAACTCACTGAACAAGAACACGCAAGTGTGGAAGAAGGGAGAAAAAATGTTCAAATATTTGTAGAGCTTATGGGACTTAACTATGGGGTCATCAGTCCCTAAACTTACAAACTACTCATGAACTAGCTACAACTAAGGACGGAACAAACATCCATGCCCGAGGGGGGATTCGAACCCCCGACCGTAGTGGCCGTGCAGACCGTGACTGGAGCGCCTCAGTCCTCTCGGCCACCGCGGCCGGCAGAAGGGAGAAAAATGGACAAATTTTTTAATATTGAAGTTCGCCGTTTTGGAGGATGCAGATTACCAAAGCTTATGTATAGTCTACATTCATATATATATATATATATATATATATATATATATATTTCAAATTAACTGTCTGCTCGCTCTTTTGCTCTCACTGTTATTGCCTACTTCCATTTAACTTTTTTACTGTCACTTCCTCTATCCCATAATAATTCTCTCTCTGCTACTCATTTTTCCACCGTCACTCTGCTAATCTCTTTCGGCACAGAAAGCACGAATGTGTTCGCATGCATAATTTTTGGTGAGGAAGGCCGAGTGCAGACTGAGGCAGCTAGTCCCCCGGTTTTGTGTCAGTGTTGTTTAAATCAGCATTTGGTTAGTGCTTATCAAAACAAGATAGGGAAGTTACAATTTATTTCAAAAAACGTTTGTAAATCTATCGGACTCATCTGCTGGGTTATCAGTCCGTAGCTTACAAACTACTTAAATTAAGGTAAACTAACCTAAGGACAACACAAACACCCTTGTAATTGGGGGGAGGGGGGGACTCGAACTTTTGACGGCGAACGGCTGCTTGCACCGCGGCACGGCGTCCCAATGCGCACGGCTTATTTCCCCGCATAATTGTTTTGGGTCTCTTCTATACTTTCCATTGCGCTAAACAAATCTTTTTCGAACATTATTTATATGACTCATTTGTCTGAGTCGTCTGTAGCGGCAAAGATAATCATCACCTTCAACAAAGAAAAATAAGAGTAATTTCAATGACTGTGCAGTCGAAATAGGACATTCGATGTATATCAAACGTACCATTGTAGTTTCCGCGGGAGCTACGACGTGTTTTACATTGATTACTTATATTTTTGATAACATTCACGCTTGCCGAAAGTGAAAGTAGGTAATGTAGGCGTAATTAAAGACTGGGTTACAACCCGTCGGCCTTGGCCAATGACATTATATTATCTGAGTCTCTCAAGGTACGCTACGTAGATATACCAACTAGCAAAGAAAACACTATCAACGAATATAAACACACGGGTTAGTATCATAATACTTATGTATTGTAGATAATAAATAATCTGTGATTATCCTTGTAAATTTCAGATTACCACAGCAGGTCTCAGCCCAAAAATTCGCGCCTTAAGCGCTCACTTGCGAAAAATAAATAAAGCCCTCCCTGTTAACCTATATCTCACTATCAGAGAGAAGCTACAGATGACTTTTTAAACAAAAAATCTTAATCTATAATCTGCTTGTGAACAAACTAGCATCTTTAAATCAGATATACACTCGCACCTTCGATATATATGTATCTCGATTTATGTCCGTCTGTTTCGACTGCAAGCATTCTTCGAAATTACCGAAAAAAATTATGCACTGGAGAGTGAATAATTGCTAACATACAGTTTACGAGCTTGCAAACCTTTCATAACAGGAAATTATACTATTTTGATTTAAGTCGGGAAAATACTTTAACGTGTTACGACTTTACTGGAGTTTATGTCAGCTAAAACGTAAGAGAAGTTTTGTGACGTCGACATTTCTCAAATTTTGTAGTTTGCACTTTAAACAACATTTACTTCCCCTTCCCCCCCCCCTTTTCCCTTAATCATGTTATCACGACTAGTGTGCACCTGTCGCTATTTGTACTAGCAATGCAAAACACGTGAGGGGCGTAGTTGTCTTCTATAGTGTCAGAATAGAAGACATACTCATTTATAAAATTGTTGATAAATCTGATATATTCTCAGATGATGTCCAAGCATAGTTGGACGACGCTCAGGTCGCAGATCTGTTGAGTTTAAGCGAGACTGTAAATCTTAAGTGAGGTTTTGTGGGCTCTAATGTAAACTGATAATGCAATGCAGCTACTTTTTTCTGTCGAAGTGAAGTAGCAAACTACAAATAACTCCACTCGAACACAGCAGATTTATCATTCTCAAAAATTACACAAGAGACAATAAAACTTTAGTTACGTAAAAATAAGATATAGAATAATTACGGCACGCTACTCTGATGTTCATCGAGCGGCTAAACGCGTCTATCTTGTTCCATGCTTCAGCACGATCCTACCATCGCGATAGCCGAAGCAGGAGGTAACTTGCCACAAACGAGAGGATTCTATGCGCATTATTCCCGGGAAGGAATGTTTTCGATACGCGCTCACTCTATTTAGTTACTGTTTTGTTTATAGAAATTAATACTTTTCAAAATTATTAAAAAATCGGACGTTTTGTACTCGTTTCGGGTTGCTGTTCTGTGAACGGTAGATTTGGGAGGTGGGCCGTGGTTAACTAAGATTCAAATGTTCAAATGTCTGTAAATATATCGGACCAAACTGCGTGGTCATCAGTCCGTAGCTTACAAACTACTTAAACCTAGGTAAACAAACTAGGTAACAAACACACACACCCATGCCTAGTAAATGAGGTCCGTGTGAACTACTGGTTACTCCCTGCTATAGAGCCTTGTTCCCTGGCCCAAACTGAGAACTGACTCGTTTCAAATTACTTCAATAACAGGAAGTTAATACTACAGTGGTCAATATACATAGCAGCTCACACGTTATTACACACAGACATTAATAAGCAAGCCACCACAATTAAAGTTATCTTAGAAAGGTGGCTAAGGAAACATTTATGTCGCAACGGAATTTACACTTAAGAAAATTTGCATCTGAGCTTGTTCTCAGCACTTGTGAAGAACAATATTAAATAAAAGAGGGAAGGTGCTCTAAAACTACAATTTATAGGCAACTTGCGGATTATGCTGAACATAAGCTTGTTTATTCAGATAGAAAACAAGCAAAATGGGGAACCAATTTCGTTAACACAATAAAAATGCATCTCTTACATGGATTAATGCGGACGGTGCCTAGCCTAAATTGCACATTATTTAACGCTACTGGGGGAAGGATTCACAAACAACACTCATTCGCTCACACACACGCAATGCCACAGCGAAACTCACCAAAAATCAGCGTGCTGAGACGAGGCGGAAGCAGGCGCCACAATCGTAGGCGAAATTCAGCAAGTCGGAGGTAGCACAAAACACAATACACAAGCACTTCGATGCTTGCTCTGGTCTGTCGTGCCTGTTTTGAGATGGTGAAGGGGAAAGCAAGTTAAATTACATCTAAATTGGACCGCGAGCAAACACGCTAACGGCGACACACGGCTACGTTACATGAACGCATTCCACTGATTGTGAAGTGCTTGAAAATCGGATTCATTATACAAAATCACGGTGGATTCTTAAGTTGCAGTCTGTTAGAAATCGATCTAGTTACTGGTTTTATATGAGAAGTGGCTTGAATTCAGGCGACTAGCTGCAAATACCGGAAATCGGAACTCGGACCAACGTGGTTCCGAAAATCGATAAAATTGAATATATTCAGTTTCCGAAAAAATAAAGAAAATTAACTGTAGCATGCAACCCACAGAAATGCTTAGAATTATATGAGAAAGCGAATGAAACGCAGCTAAACGCGATAGGGAGCAATTACAGAGACGAATGAAGTCCAGTCTAAAAAAAAACCGTAAAAGTGAAATAATCACAAAGTCGGAAAAATGAAATTAAGAATTACAGCATGCAACCCATAGATATGTTTAGAATTACATAAGGAAGCTATTGAAGGAGGTTGTACAAGTCTCAGAGAGAATTACTGACAAAGACAGAGTGCGTACTATCAGTCGGAGAAGAGACAGCAAAATTAAAAGAAGCGGGGAGAGAAGATCGCGAAATATTAGTGGAAATCAGTAGGATACCTGCATAGTTACTTGCCTGATGGGCGTGGAACAAACAAGAGCGGAAGCTGAAGACTTTGTTCTATGAATCACCCATGTGGAACACATATCACTCAGGAAAAGAAACGATGAGGAGTTTTACACACACTGTACAAAAATGAACATATCACCTATTACAAATCGTTACCCAGAAAGCTAGAAAGTATTTACTCAGAGTTCATACACCGTCACATGATCACAAAAGGTTTTGACATTCCAGGTCGTTATGCACCTGCAACTAGAATTCGACAGCTCAATTTTACGGGATACCAGATGCACTACCAAATCTGCACTTTAGTTTAATACATTCTGTGGGCAGAAACCAAGCAAATGTATCGATTGTCATCCAAGACGAAGGTAAAGCATTTTCACAAGTTATAGATTCAAAACACTTTTCAGCTAATGGAATTATAACAACTATCAGAGCTTTAATAAAATTCTGTGTGATAAAATTGGTCAATTTTACTTAAGACTTCGGCGGCGTAGTTTACTGATGTTGGCAACGACCTTTGAATGATCTTCTAAAACTCTAACAGCTAGAATGAGAGCACATAGTTTTTCATGTTTACCAACTTCTTGTATGCACCCTTGTCCGGTCAGTAAATTAATTATCCCCACAAGCGAACATACCGCGGCGGCGTGGCCGAGTGCATTGAGGCGCTATGCTGCAATGCGCGAGGCCATTCCCCCCTCGGGCATGGATGTTTATACTGTCTTTAGTATAAGCTAGTTTATAAGTAGTTTGCAAGTTTAGGGACTGATGAACCCGCAGTTAAGTGCCATAAGCTTTACAAACACTTGAACATTTGAAAGCGATCTTTTTGTTGCAAACATTAGGAAACTAAGCCGCCGATGCAGAAACTAGAATGAGCATCGCATTAGCTGTAACTAAAATTAACATCGCAGTAGCTTCAATCATCGTTACGAGCCATTTGGGTCATTATAACTAGTAAAAAACAGTGTGCATCATTTAAAAGTAATTAGTATTGTTATTGACTAAATGCTGATACTGTTCGTTATCGCCAATGTATATATAAATAAGTCTGTAACAGTAATTCGTAGCTTCGGAACCTTCGCTAAAAAGGACACGTATCGAAACCTGTTGTTTACAACGTGTAGAAATTGTGCATAACTACAAATGAATTAACCCACCTCGCATAGTTTTTAAGATCTTGTCACGACAGTTTATTAACCATATTTTACGTCTTTCAGAATCCATCGCAAACGAAAAAACACAAAACTATTTTCTGAACGATTAGAACAATTCGGAGCTGCACAGCCCACCATGCTGAAAGCGTATTGACTGTCCTATTCTACAATCGCGCTTCCAACCGAAAGAGCAAAAATGGCGGATGCGTATGCCCGTCTATATACAGATGCCCCAGGAAACTACGAAGTCTCTCGAGCTATACAGCGGCGAACAAGAAATTAAAATGGGGGCTGCAGAACAATCACAGTGTGTCAGTGGGACTTAAGTGCCCATTACACCATGTGCGTAGGGACAGATACGCCCCATTTTGTATGTGGTTTTTTTGGGGGGGGGGGGGGGGTGGGGGTGGGGAGGGAAGGAGGGGGTGATGCAGTTAAACCAGGCTTTCATGGGTTCAGAAGAATTTCGCCACTTACAGGAGCTTACCGTGACATTTACTACAGTAGTTTGATAATAACAGTGACTGGTCATGCCAGGAAACAACAACAAGGGTAAAGGAACAATGGAAGTGGAACTGCTTATAAAGGGGCACTTGTTGGCTGATACATTTAATCTAAAACGAACTGCTTTCAGATAAGAAACATCGAGGACCTAATAAGAAACCCATGTGGTGTTATGTACTCATCCAACTGTTTAACTGTTTGTATAGCTTGTGGGACTTAACTACGGGGTCATCAGTCCCTAAACTTACAAACTACTTACAAACTAGCTAATACTAAGGACGGCACAAATATCCATGCCCGAGGGTGGATTCAAACCCCCGACCGTAGTGGCCGTGCAGACCGTGACTGGAGCGCCGCAGTCCCCTCGGCCACTGCGACCGGCTGTACTCATCCATCGGGGTATGGTGCAGCGATGGTGGAATTTCTGGCAGTTCATTATCTCGCAGGCTAATAATTGAAGAAGGCTTTTTATTGAGAGAAGGGACCTGCTAAAACTAGGGCAAAATTGATAGTTTAGCAAGTTAAAGCTATATTGTAAGTATTTGTAGAATAGTCGATAAAAATACAGTTAACGGTTCCTTCGTCGATAATGATGTAGTTAAGATTGATTTGTGTAACGAAATAAGAATGCGTTTGTTTCAACTGGAGACAGGGACAAGGACAACGGTCTGATGGATGTAACGAAAGGAGGAGAAGCAATGTACTTCACTACTTTCTGGATTTGTTCCCCTCTAATATCATAGATCATGTGAAACAGGGAACAACAAAATCTAATACAGTTGAGCCGCTGATATAACATTTAAGAACATTTGGTGTATAGGTACCTAATGACATTGTCTTATTATTTCCAACACTCGTTCGACTTGTAGGTAACGATTTGTTAGGGCCTCCCACACACACCAGCAATATTGCCTCCGATCAGTTGCTCTCCTTGACTCTTACCACAAAAGAGCAACTTAGCAAGCAATTGCGATTGTAATACCATTAATAATTGAAAAGCTTTTTCCATTCAATCAAACTCTCTTTTCGGCTTTTTTTTATTATTTCATAGTCACCTCCAATATTCTCATTCAGCATGGTAATAAATAATCCTCCATTTGTTGTGAATGTTGTGTAAATGCGGTTTTTAAGGCGACGTAGTCTACATGTTGTGTAGATGCCATTAATAACGAGAGCTAGCTTATCGGCAAAAAGACCTTGAACGTGTCCATAAAAAATTATAAGAAAATGTCTAATATTGTACCTCCTGTTTTGTGCGAGTAACTTGCTTGCAAGAAAATGTATAATATTGCTTCTACTGTGTGTATCGATATGTGTACTTAAGTCTGTGAAGTTTCATCTTTGGCAAAGATCGTGTATTGCATAGCATTGTAGCTCGCGCAGATAGAGAGAGTGGGGTTTGTGGTTTAGCTCGCTTAGAGAGCGGTTGAGTTGTGTGTATGGCTCCGATGTAGAGCAGAGGCTGCTGTGCCAGCAAGTTGATTTGATTGTATTTGGAATATATATTGTATTTTTATTACTATGAAAATTTTGTACCACCGCTGGAATGAAGGTAATTGCATTTCATGTCATTAGGAAAAAGTTGTATTATGTAGGTAATGTAATTGTGATTATTAATAATAAGTAACAAAGTTGACCTTTCTTTCCTGTTTCATTTACGTAGTTAGATTAACCCACTTCCTTTATTTGATAATTAGTTATTTGTGGATTTAAAGTGCAGTATTGATTTATGTAATCTTGTTGAACAGATTTAGTTATTTTTGCCATAGTAAATGATTGTTATGCAACGCTGCAGTTAATTGATTATGATACTGAATTTTGATAATCAGGTACTGATCTGCATAAAATTCTCCCAGTCAAACATTAAGAAAGTGGTTTGTGGTTTTTTAATATTTTTCTCCCAGTCAAAATTTTTGAGTATAGTCAGTGTGTTTCATATGGTGACTTGCCACAGCTGTTTTGTTAAAAGATCCGTTGCGCACATAATCAGTTTAATGCACTGTTTCTTATTTAACAGTATATACATCAATATCAGGGCCATAATTAAACCAAATTGCTGTGTTAATGAACAATTTGTTGTCTGATTTAACGATAGGTTCAACATTAAACAACACACACAGCTTTTATCTGGCGCCCTTTCTGCCAGGATAGTTCACAAACAGGATCGTGACGTAGTTAGATACGTAGTCTTATGTAAGTTATTTTGTCTTTTCCACTAACCAATTTATCTTTTGGCTCTTAATTGAATTTTTGTAGCACCATCCTCTTTTATAGTAACAGTGGCATAGTAATTGTTTCTGTAGTTTGTTACTTACCATTCTTGATAGTGTGTAGCATTGTTTATAGTACATTAATTGAATATGCAAATAATTGAATTACTACTGAAAAAGTTTCTCTTTTACATTGTCTGATGTTTGTTGTGTCGAAAGCTCTAATACCGCGAAACTCGTCCGATAATTAACGACTCGCGTAATTTCGATTACGACTGTATTTTGCACTAGCACGATTCAACCTATTGTTCTCTTTTAATTACCGTGTGTAATTTTCAAAAAAAAAAAAATATTGCAGTAGGTGAAAATAAATATTAGTGGTCACATTACTGCAAAGTTCTGTTAACTATGTTGAAGAGTAGAAGAGCCCGCGCTGATGCTAAAACTGCTTCCGAAATTGAGACCTTGAATGATGAGAGAAGAAGAATTTTCAAAAGAGTCTTCTCACTGTACTGATACAAATATGACAGTAAATACCGTGTCCGATAACGCGGAACAGATTTGTTCAGGAACAGACGATATGGATAATGATAAAGTACAGGATTCGACAATCCAGAATTCCGATTCTTGTAACGTTGTTGCGGAAAAGAATGTATCAGTTCTGTCTAGCTCTGCTACAAAAAATACATGTGCGACAGCTATGGAAAACGTATTACCAAATGACTTCATGCAGATGTTATTGTCACAGCTCTCAAAGTTAAATGAGAATAGTCAATTACAATCACAACAATCTCAGAAATTAAATGTAAAACTTGAGGAACAATCTAAGAATTTAAATGAAAAACTTGAGGAACAATCTAATAATTTAAATGAAAAACTTGAGGAACAATCTAAGAATTTAAATGAAAAACTTGAGAAAATAGAACAGACGTGCGATTCGAGGTTTGTGAGTATTCAAAGTAGTTTTAATAAGATAAATGAGGACGACAATCGGTTCAGGGAACAACTGCTCACTACTTTCAAACGTGAATCTCAGCAAGTAAGACAAGATATTCGCGACGAGATTAATGCGGTTATGGAAACCCTTGCGTCACGAGTCGAAAATATGGAAACCCATATGGAAACCCTTGCGTCTCGAGTCGAAAATATGGAAACCCTTGCGTCTCGAGTCGAAAATATGGAAACCCTTGCGTCTCGAGTCGAAAATATGGAAACCCTTGCGTCACGAGTCGAAAATATGGAAACCCTTGCGTCACGAGTCGAAAATATGGAAACCCTTGCGTCACGAGTCGAAAATATGGAAACCCTTGCGTCACGAGTCGAAAATATGGAAACCCTTGCGTCACGAGTCGAAAATATAGAAACCACTGAACTCGCTCAATTGAAGCAGCAGAGTAATCTATTCGATGAAAAGTTGCAGAACTTCCAGTGAGTCACGACTGAACAGATCAAAATTAATAAACAGGTTGAGGATATTACTGTTAACATGACCCAAATCAGTGATAACACTGACAAAAGTTCTGATGTAACGCATCCTATCCCGCTTAATGAATATCTCGCCCTTGACCGTTTCAAACGAGGTCAAATAACCATTAATCAGCAACACAAGGCTGAGGTTAGGAAATTAGATGATCGCGTGGCGCGAATAGAGAGGAAATTTGACCACACTTGTGGAAATCCACACGGGGACGTAGAAGAAAATTCGAACGAAACTGACAATGATGATTCGACTCAAGTAGGTCCCTTGGTACGTGAACGATGTGTACCTTGTAGTAACAACAATGAAGAAGCGATGCGTAGTTTACGCCCACTTACACCGCACAGGCGAAAGGAAGCGTTTGACTACAAGCATTTCTTGACTGTACGTAAATTCAAAATATTCAAAAACTCTCCGAACGACTTGCACCCTAAAGAGTGGTTGCAACAATTCGAATATTGTCTTCCCCCGAATTGGTCACTTGAGCACAGATTAGAATTTATATGTGGTTATCTGGAAGGCGAGCCAGCCACCAGAATGAGAGCTATCGCTCGAGTGCCGTAGTGAAAATCAGTTCCGACGCTCATTTCTATCCGCATACTGGTCGGAAGCGGCACAAGACCGCGTTAAAAACAGTATTGCCACGGTCAAAACTTTTGAACGATGAAATTCCTCGAGCCCGGTGGAATATTTCCAACATTTAGTATACAAAAAGCAATTTTTATCGGCACCTTACTGCCCTGCTGAATTAATTAGAATTTGTTTGAACAAACTGCCTCTACACTTGCGTCAGATTGCCATTGCGGCACGATGCAAGAATGATATTGAAGCCTTTAGAAACCTCTTACAAGACTTGGCGGAAGAAGACGAGGAAAGTTCCTCGCGCAGTCGATATTTTGAAAGAAACAGATATGATCGCAGGTCGCAACAAAGCCCGCCGCGTATTAAACGTCATCCAGAGCATGAATATAAAACAAAAGGTAATTCTTTCACTAATGAAACTTACAAAGAGGCGACATTGAGAACGGTGATTTTCAAGATCGTGAAAATAACCGTGGAAGTTTTCGTGGCCGTAACCGAGGTGGTGGCTTTGGTCGCGGAGGACGCCACAATAATTATCATAACAGCAATACCTCAAATGATACTAATTGGCGTGAAAGACGAAATACTGATAGTAATAGCGAGAGTGAAAATAACAACGATAACACTGAGAAGCGTAGTCGGGAGGGCACACGTGATAATTCTCGTTATCGCCTTCCACGACACGAAAACACAAACCGGGGTCAAAGCAGATCGCGTACCCCAGAAAGACAAGAGCAAAACATTGAATTCAGACCTGCCAATCCACGCTATAATTCGTCAAAAAAAGGGGCCGCTTCAGGGATGACTAGCGGACTCGAAGGCAAATAATTCGACCGTACAGGATTTATGTGATCCTAACTATACGCTGAAACTTGTTCATTGTGGACGTTCTCACAGAGAGGAACGTTACAATGAACAATCTCCCGAACAAGACAGAATAGTAGTTTTGCGGAAGTGCACAATACTGATGCCGGTATGTGATCAGTATTGTGCATGTGATAAGGCAAAACCGACACAATCTGTGTCAAAAACTAAAGCCGTTACACCTGAAAGCAATGTCAGTAAGCCGGCCGCGGTGGCCGAGGGGACTGAGGCGCTCCAGTCACGGTCTGCACGGCCACTACGGTCGGGGGTTCGAATTCCCCCTCGGGCATGGATATTTGTGCCGTCCTAGTTCGTAAGTAGTTCATAAGTAGTCTGTAAGTTTAGGGACTGATGACCCCGTAGTTAAGTCCCATAGACTCTACAAACATTTGAAATTTTTTGAATGACAGTAACAAAAATTATACTACCAGATTTAGCGAAACAAATAAAGAAGCATCGAACAAACATTATACTGCCCAACGGTTAAACGAGATAATTGTCGATCAGCAATATAATGACGACAATTCAGAGTGGGAGACGGAAGCTTCGTCTTCAGTCTCTGAGGAAGACACTATATATGAAATAAAATTCTTACAGTATCAACCAACAATTTCATATGACAGACCGGTCATGTACTTTGAAATGCAGGACACGGGACTGCGACATAATAATGCAACTAACAGTGACATTGGAACACCAAAAAATGTTTTCGAGCAATTAGATTTGCAGCACACCTCTGTCGCTGATTGGATAGACAATTACATGTCCTCTAACGACGACGATAGTGAATGCGAATTTGATGAACAGTCAAGATTTGAAAAGCATTTATCTTGTGAAAGCCTCATTAATCTTGGTAACACTTGTCTCAACAAAGAAATTTCTTATGAACCTTCTACCGAACAAGACGTAAAATTTGTACAGTTAGATGACAAAAGACGCACTATTAGAAGAAAAGGTAGACTGTCTCGATATTCCAATTCACCCAATTGTATCTGTCAAAACTGGCGAAATCAATCTTTCTGATTTCTTAGATTCTGGTAGCCCAGTGTCAGTAATTAGTGAAGTATCTTTCAAGAAATATCAGAATTTGCTTAACGGTCCTACTCTGCCTTTACATTGGACTAAAATTAGTGGCGTCATTTCTAGCAAACCTGTCGAAATTCGACACCAAACATACGTAGAATTTTTATGCCAAGGTCATCTCTTTTCTGCGAACCTATTGATTGTCCCCCGCTTAACTACACAGATATTAGGCGTGGATTTCCTATCCAAGTACAAGGTTATTTTAGATTTCAATACGGCTAGTGCCACTGCTTTTGTTCAGGAAAATGCCATTCAAATTAAATTCGAAGACTGGATTACCAGATATGAAGAAGGTGCCAGTTGTTTAAAATTTTTATCTACTTCTAATGTGAAGCAGGATGTCAAACCTGATGATCATATAGTAGATAAACATTTCGAGACTGAACGAATTGACTTGTTTTCTGACATCATTCAGAACAAATTAGTAGAAGTTGAAGGTGCCTCAGAACGTGATAAAGGAAGATTTGTTCCGTATCTTGCGGCGTTATTCCCGTGTATTCACTAACAGTCCTGGTACCATAAAAATTTTTCTCTATGAATTTAAGATCAAAGAACATGATAAATTTTTTGTACCTCCATATCCCATTCCTATAGTATACAGGGAAAGAGTTAAGGCTGAAATTCAGTCCATGCTCAAGCAAGGTGTAATTGAACCTGCAGTTAGTTCATATAACAGTCCCCTACATATTGTTGAAAAAAGAGATAAGTCAATTCGATTAGTTCTCGATTCCAGACAAATTAACACTATTATTTTACCAGAGGCCGACCGACCCCAAATCCTCGAAGAATTGTTACAAAAATTCTATTGTGGCAAAGTTTTATCCTCATTAGATCTCAGGTCTAGTTTTTGGCAAGTGAAACTGCACCCCAACTGTAGGAAGTACTCCGCGTTTCTCTGCTTCCGTAAATTGCCCTTCGGACTGAACATCTCATCTGCTTTCATCCGTGCAACGAATGCCACACTTCCTGAGCACTTATAACAACAAATCACAATTTACGTTGATGATATTTTAATTGCAGAATCTTCCTGGGAAAACATAACAGTACTTTGGAATCTTTACTTTAAGTGTTTGCTCAATCCGGGATTACTGTCAACTTAGAAAAGTCTCAGTTTGGTCGTTCTCAGATTAAATTTTTAGGGCACATTATTTCTAAAGATGGGATCCAGCCCGACCCCGAAAAGTTAGACTGGATAGTGAAAATGCCTGTACCAACCACTAAACGCCAATTAAGAGCTTTCTTGGATTTAATTAATTTCTATCGCCGTTTTATAAATTTGAATGATCTAACTACTCCGAGATTATATGAGTTAACTGGAAAGAATACTGTTTGGTTCTGGGATGAGGCTGCCCAAAGAGAATTTCTTTGCTTAAAAGATGCACTCCTTCACGCACCTATTCTGCACCACCCAGATTTGTCTAAGAACTTTTGCATTTCTACCGATAGTTCAAAATTCGGACTTGGTGTTCACGTATTCCAAGAGGATGAAGAAAATCGCATTGACACACAGAGAACCATTGCATTTGCTAGTCGCATATTATCCAAGTCAGAGCGGAACTATTCCGTCACTAAGCTTGAAGCTTTGGCAGTAGTTTGGGCATTCGAAAAATTCTTTTATTCCTTGTTTGGCAGACACACTTAAGTTTACACGGATCACCGTGCACTTCAATTCCTCATGTCGGCTAAACTTAACCATGATAGACTTAGACGTTGGGTTTTGTTCCTCCAAAAATTTGATTTCTCTGTAATTTACATTCCTGGTAAACAAAACATCGTTGCAGACTCGCTATCTCGTTCGCCTGTTGGGCTCATCAAGGCGACGGAAGAGGCATACTTAGAAAATAACTTTACTATTCTCTATATGCTTGAAGTTGCTTTCGAAAATTACATATCTGCCACATTTTCTGACATCGCTAAAGAACAAGATAAAGATCCAATCTGGTGAGATATTAAAATAAAATGGCACGATAAATGTAATGTTTCCATCAGACAATTTTACATTATCCACAATAACATTCTCTTCAAACGTAAAGCCCCCGACAGTCAATTTTGGTTAGCGTGTGTTCCGGAGGAATCCGTGAACAAATTGATTTGGTATATTCATCTCAGTTACGGACACCATGGTGCCAAGAAGTGCTTCGCGAAATTACGCGACTCTTATTTCATCAACATGGAGAAACGTATACGCAATGTGTTATCTCGATGCAAATTGTGTCAGAAGGCAAAGCCGTCTACTATATCGCATTCTGCTCCACTTTTTCCGATTATACCCTCAAAATTAAAGCAATTAGCAGCCGTTGACCTGTTTGGACCTCTTCCGAGAACTAAGAATGGTCTCTTTTGTCTTCGTTGCTATTGAACTCACATAAAAATTTGTATCTTTTACTCCGCTCCGACGTGCCACGGCGAAGACAGTAACTTACGCCTTTGTCAAAAACTTCCTAAAAGATGTTGGCCATATAGATAAGGTCATCTCCGATAACGGACATCAATTCCGTTCTCATGAATGGACACGGATGTTGCGGCGCAGAAACATCAAACCCGTGTTCATATCACTTTATCATGCTGCATCTAACCCTTGTGAACGGGTGATGAAAGAGCTTGGAAAACTATGTAGGCTGTATTGCTACCGACGACACAACACATGGGATATATATCTTCAGTCGTTTCAAAATATTATAAATGAATTTCCTAATAATTCTACAGGCTTTTCACCAATTTTGGTTCTGAAAAATAAGCAACTGCCCGACCGTATCAAGGAATTGACACCTTTTCATAAACACAGAAGACTACGTCATCATGAGATCATTGAATTGGCGATTAAAAACATTAAGAAAGTGGTTTGTGGTGTTTTAAATATTTTTCTCGCAGTCAATTTTTTTAAGTATAGTCAGTGTGTTTCATATGGTGACTTGCCACAGCTGTTTTGTTAAAAGATCCGTTGCTCACATAATCAGTTTAATGCACTCTTTCTTATTTAACAGTATATACATCAATATCAGGGCCATAATTAAACCAAATTGCTGTGTTAATGAACAATTTGTTGTCTGATTTAACGATAGGTTCAACATTAAACAACACACACATAGCTTTTAAAAAAGACCTTGTAAGTACACTACTATTACAATAAGCAACTAACTTACTATTCACTTACTATAATTTTCATTTTCTTCAATGTCGCTCCTGTCGTGTAAACTCTAACTGTTCTAGCGCGCTCGAGTGCAATGCATTCTCCCAATACTTCTGGCATCCACGTTTCTAATCCTGCAGCCTTGCGGACTGGCCCTGTGGTCTAATGTATAGGGGCCCTCGCAGTTTCAGTTCAGATCGTGTGTTCAGACTGTGAACATGTAGTAGTTCAGATTCCGTGGTCAGATGGTGAACACGTAGCAATTTAGCTAGGAGATATTGTACAGTCACAGCATATTAATGTTTTAATAAACTTTAATGCAGAGACTAGGAACAATACACATCATTATATGCAGTTTGCTAATTTTCTGCGATTATGACAAATTAGTTTGCATCCCATCATCTTTAGATCATCACTTAAGAGAGAAACAATCCTAGCTATCCACCACAATTTCAGCCTCAACAGCAAGAACCAACGAAATGCGTGTTTTTTCTGTTCTAGGACAATTACGGAAGAAGATGACAGGTTGGTGAAACAAATCGTAGAATTGATGCATGCTACTCAGTGCGGTAGCAGCAACTTGTTACAATCTTGTTACAACCGAGAACAGTTTCACGGTGCCCTTAGCAATATCGAGGAGGTCCGTTTAAAAGAAAATTAAGAAGAGAATGTGTAGGAAGGTGTAAGTACGGAGAGAACCAATAGCTAGCTCTCGCAATTTTAAAATCAAGTCAAAGTAAAACCCACCCCTAATTAAATCTTTTACTTTTCTTATACCCACCGTAAAGTGTACATTATGTAATTCTTGTGCGTTATCATTTTTGATGAATGTGAAGAAATACTTCCGTTGGAGCAGTTGTAGGTGCCTTGTCAGGGACCGCGATCTGCTCCCGCGAGAGGTTCGAGTTCTCCTTCGGGCATGGGTGTATGTGTGATCCTTAAATTAGTTTGAGTAGTTTGTAAGCCTAGGAACTGATGACCACAGTAGTTTTGTCCCATAGATTTACAAACATTTGAACCATCAGATAGGAAGATGTAGTTTCTTGTGGGTGCCTTTGTTCACAGGATGAGTCTCAATTCGCGCACTCGGGCTTCGCAGCGCGATTCTTCACATGCTAGCACAAAATTTCGACCTGCGCATATTTCCGGCAGTAAATGGACGTCGAAGATTGAGATAGGTGTGTGTCCCATACGCCAGTGTGTTTCATAATTACACTACTACACAAACAAACTTCTAGGGGATGTGGGAGGTGTCTTGAGGAACAAAGTGAGCATAGAAACTCATGCCCGGAAACGTCAATCAATGACGCTACAGAGCGTCGAAGTTGCTGGAGGGGATGTCTGGCGGCAGGAGCTGGTGCCTGTAACTTGGACTCTCCTTAACGTCGTTGAATGGCGTTTCCGGGCATGGTTTTCCATGCTCATTTTGTTCCTCAAGACGTCCAACACATTGTTGGTGTAATTTGCAGTCCATTTATTGGGAGAAATATGCGCAGGATGAAATTTTGTGGGAGATATTTTTCATTGTTGGCAGGTGAAGGATCGCGCTGAGAAACCAGAGTGCGCGAATTTAGATTCACCCTGTATTTGCAAAAATGTTGGGTATTGCGAAGAGAACACATCAGAATCATTGCTTGGTTTTGTTATATCGCCCAAAATTTGCGACTGGATAGGTGATTTCCTGTCAGAGAGGACACAGTTTGTAGTAATCAATGGTAAGGCATCGACTAAAACGTTCCAAAGGGAAGTGTTATTGGTCCTCAGCTGTTCCTTATTTACATAAACGATTTGGGAGAATAAGTAGCTCTCTTAGGTTGTTTGCAGATGACACCGTCATTTACCGTCTAGTAAAATCATCTGAAGATAAAAACCAACTGCAGAACGACCTAAATAAGATATCACTATCGCGTAAAAATTAGCAATTGACTTTAAATAATGAGAAATGTGAATTCGTCCACATGAGTACGAAAAGAAATCCATTAAAGTTTGTTTACAAGATAAATCAATCAAAAGTGAAGGCCGTAAACTCCACAAAATACGTAGGAATTATTATTACTTCAGACTGAAACTGGAAAGGCGAACCAGAGACTGCGTTTTATTGGCAGAACCCTTAACAGATGCGAAGGAACTAATAAAAAAAACTGCATACACTACCCTTGTCCGTCCTTTTTTGGAGTATTGCTACCCAATGTGGGATCCTTATCCTTTTCGAAAGAGTCCAAAGAAGGGCAGCTCGTTTCGTATTGTCACGATACAGAGGAGACAGGATCTGGGACGGAAATCTTTAAAACGGCGCTTATCGCTGCGGCGTGGGCTACTTACGAAACTACAATCGCCAACATTCTCCTCGGAATGCGAAAATATTTTGTTGACATAGGTAGAAATGATCATCAGAATAAAATACGAGAGATCAGAGCTTGAACGGAGAGATTTAGGTATTCGTTCTTCCCGTGCGCTATTCGAGAATGGAAAGGGAGATAAATAGCATAAAGGCACTTAATTGTGATTTGCAGAGTACCCCATGCCTTTCTTCCACGGCAGCTCATGATACTATGCAAGAGCACAATATTAGCCCTTTTACTGTTTATGGGTAACCTAAACTGCTTAAAGCAAAACTCTGGATGAATCCAGTGTTGTCGAAGGGGGAAATAAGCAAGAAGGCATGAGTCCCATAAGTCGGTATCAGAACGATAAGATCACGTAGAAGTTACGAGTTACTTGAAAGGACCCACTGGAAAACACAAGGTCCTTAAATACTGCAGAGGGAAAGAAAAAAGTTATTAATGCGAGAATGGTTGAAGATAGTCTCTCCCTTGTCTTTACTTCTTTCCTTTGCCTCTTTTATGTTACCATACGCTACGAATAACTAAATTCTGTTCTAACGAAAGTGTAGTACTCGCAAGACGCCTAATTGCTTTCACCGTCCAGAAGAAAAGGCACAGAATCTAAATAAAATGTTCAACCCGTTGTGTTCGTAAGTTCTATCCCCAGTACCGAAGACGGCGCGCAGGTCGTTGGCTGATGATATTGAGGCCGTTAGATTAATAAGAGGAACTAATTTGGATGAAAACAAATACTAAAGATTTTTTGATGGGATACCACTTTCTTTATTCATACAGAAAGAAAAGTAACTGCACATTTAACGAACTGCCTTTTCATTTCATGCGTATCTAATTAACACTGAGAATTTATGTCGACTTTACATCCTTCATACTTTTTGATGATCTGTTCCTAGGCTATGACCGACCACATCGGCCGAAACTGAAGTGAGCAGACAGCGCCATCCAACTAGGTCTGCCGGCTGTCTTTTCGTTTTACTTTTGTTTATTAACTTACATCCTATTAAAAGGTCTGAAACAGAGATATTTGCAGATGACTTTATTCTAATTTTGACCAAACAAGGCGCGCAGCCTCCAAATGCACTGGCCAACCAAAGCAAAGGACTAGAATTTTGGACGGCTTTTCTTGCGGGAGTAGTATCGGTTGTACCACCTGTTATTGGTACCTCACTCCATCCTGCGTCAGCTGCAGAAAGCTATATTCTGACTTGCACTGAAGAAATCGAATATGATGGCTACAAGCCAGGAATATCACAAAAGCATTCTGCGAACAAACATCAGTGAAAATTAAAAAGTTCGTCGGTGTGGATCCGAAGAAGACTGTACAATAAGACTGTAGGAGCTAGTTTGAGCTGTGAGCGGTTTTTGCCCCTTACTAAAATAGTTTTATTCAATTCAAGAAAGTTTTTAAACATTTATTTTTCACACTATAATCAATTAAAATGAATTTAATTTGCAGCAACAAATCCACTTATGACAGTAGCACTAAAAATGGGCCGTCTGCAACGGTCTTTTGACAACTCTAAATCGAAATTGCAAATATTGCCTTAACCTCTAATCGAGACAAACATTGAATAAACGGATTTGTAGAAGAGAATGTTCTTTTTTCCATCTTTCTCACAGCTTCACAGATAGTTGCAAAAATAACTGCGATTTGACCGTAAGCTCTGTGCGTGCTTCAGCGACCATCGTTCGGCACGACAGTGGAACGTTGTACGTTTCAGAGCCCAGGGATCTTGGGTTAATCGCTCGGGTCGCGAGGACGGTACAAAGCTCTATAAAAAACCTCAATATCAACGTGTGCTACGTGCCGAGGAGATGCATGGCTGTTATGGCTGAACAGTCGCTAGAGAACAACCTCTGAGGAACCTGCCGCATCTCAGCTGTATAAGGTTTATCCAGGCGTGCGGGGCTCTGTCTGGATGGATCTATTTTACCTAGTTGCACGTGGGACGAAAATGAAACGAGCAATTTGTAATGCCAATGGCGTCTCTAAGCGTGGACGAGGAAGTTTCAATGCTGAGAAATATAATCCCAGAACGTTCTATACCCGGCTAAACCATGGGAGGAACGTTGGGCAAAAGATAGGGATGAGCCATACTCTCCCAAATTCCTTGTATGCATCAGAACCGACGATGATTCATTTACTTCAATGAAACCTCAGTTCTTCGTGGACCATCTTGAAGATAAGTTTGGGGAAGTTACTAGTATGTCCAAGATGCGAAGTGGGTCAGTCCTGATTGAAGCAGCATCTTCAGCCCAGTCACAGGCTCTGATGGCCTGTGACAGTTTGGCGATATTCCTGTTTCCATCACGCCTCATAAGACTCTTAACATGGTACAGGGTGATATCTTCCACCGAGACCTCCTGCTACAGTCTGATGAATTGCGTGACAATCTACAGCGACGAGGGGTTCACTTCGTTAGACGTGTCTATAGGGGACCAAAAGATCGTAGGGTTGCCACCGGTGCATTCATCTTGGCCTTTCAGAGTGACATGTTCCCGAAAAGGTCAAAGTGATGATTTACCGACGCGATGTTAAGACATATATTCCTCCCGCAATTAGGTCCTTTAAGTGCTGGAAATTTGGTCACATGCCTTCGCGATGCACCTCCAGCCTGACGTGCAGGGACCGTGGGCGCCCATCTCACGCGGATGCTCCATGTACCCCGCCTCCCATTTGTGTCAACTGCGAGACTGTACCATCCTCCGCAAAGAGCGGAAAATTATAGAAATAATGACTTTAGACCGACTGACCTACACAGAAGCAAGGAAAAAATACGAGCGGCTTCATCGTGTAACCATGGTCATTTCCTTTGCTGCAGCTGTCACATCGTCTCCACCCTCTCTGGGGACGACTGTAACAAAGGTTCAACAATCTTCTGTGGGCTCTAAGAGCCGTAACGCTCAGCCTGCCTCCTTGGTTGGGAGCCCTCCCCCTGTTGCTTCCACAACACTACCTGTGGAAGCAATTTCCCCCAAACCTTCGGGGACATCAGTCCCCAACCGCTATCTAGAGAAACAACAGCTATCTCCGACCTCTTGCTAGGAAGGGGTCCCTCGGGACACTCCCTTCAGAGGTTTCTCACAATGAAAAAGAGGATCCCAGCCAGTGGCTGAAGGATCCACAAATAGCTGGTCGAAAGGCTTATCGATCATCATCAGTTTTTGAATTCAGAGATGCCCTCCCAGTCTCTGAAACCGAAGGGTCAGCGAGAGCCTAAGACAACTAAAAAGCAGAATAAAAAAGAATGATCAGTGGTGATCCTTGCATCTTCTGAGGGTCTAGCCCTCACCGACTCTCCAAAACGAATAGTCCTGGATTCTATATGTTCTCAATCGGCGATGGAATAATCTCCTCTGTATCATGGCCTTTTAAGTCATTAACCATCAAATTCTTCAGTGGAATTGCGGCGGGTTTTTCCCACCATTAACTGAGTTACGACAGCTTCTCAGAACTTCACCTGCACTATGAATTGCCCAGTAGGAAACTTAGTTTGCAATGATGCGATAACCTGCCTTACGTGGCTATCAGGGTTATTATAGGAATCGCAAAATGACAGGGCGTAAGGTGGAGTATGTATCTACGTTCTTACCACTGTATACAGTGATCCTGTTCCTCTCCAAACACCTATAAAAACTGTGGCAGTTAGAATAAAGACTACAGTGGATATGACCATTTGCAGTGTTTACCTGCCCTGGGTGGAGAAGTACTCCAACATGTTTTGGCTGCACTGATGTCTCAGATTCCCCCATCTTTCCTTATTTTGGGCGATTTCAGCGCCCATAACCCCTTGTGGGCTGGTACTACGATCACAGCCGTGGGAGAGATGTAGAGACTTTCCTATCGCAGCTCGACCTCTGCCTTTTAAACTATGGTGCCCCCACTCATTTTAGTGTGGCACATGGTACCTACTCGGCCATCGACCTTTCAGTGTGTAGCCCTAGCCTCTTGCCATCTATCCGCTGGAAACTGCATGACGACTTGTGTGGTAGTGACCACTTTCAGATTATTTTGGCACTACCTCATCGTCATTCCCATGGACGTTTACCCAGATGGGTCCTTAATAAGGCTAAATGGGACATGTTCACTTCTGCTGCAATGTAACGGTTGGCGCTCCAACACATGCCGACATAAATGTGATGGCCCAAAGTTTTACTGCAACGATTATTTCTGCAACCGAACGTGCGAACCCTAGTTCTTCGGGATACACCCGGTCGCAGACGGTTTCCTGGTGGTCGCCGAGGCAATTAGGGACCGCTGGCGAGCACTGCAGCGTCACAAGCGGCATCCATCTGTGGAAAACATTGTTTTTAAGCGGCTCCGCGCCAGAGTCCGTCTGTTAATTAGAAGGCATACGCAAAAGTGCTGGAAACGGTACGTGGCTACCATCGGATCACACACCTTTCCATCCCAGGTGTGGGTGAAAATCTGACGTCTGTATGGACATCAGAGTGCTCTAGGTGTGCCTGGGATCTCTATGAATGGAGAAGTTTGTACAGACCCAGACGCAATCGCCGAACACCTTGCTGAGCACTATGCTCAGAGTTCTGCATCTGCCAATTACCCACCATCTTTTCGCGCGCTGAAAGAGCGCGAAGATCGAAAGCGACTGTCGTTTTCGACTCGCCATATGGAAACGTACAATACTCCATTAACTGAATGGGAAATGCTCAGTGCCCTTACACACAGCCCCGACACAGCATCCATAATCAAATGTTAAAACACATGGCGGCGGATTCTAAGCAACATCTTTTAGCCATGGTGTATTCCCATCACAGTGGCGTTTCCGTGCTTAAGCCTGGAAAAAAAACCCGCGTGATTTGGATAGCTACCGACCCATCAACCTCACCAACGTTCTTTGTAAACTGATAGAACGTATGCTGAGTTGGCGACTGTGTTGACTTCTCGAGTCTATAGGCCTAATTGCTTCATGGCAGGGAGGTTTCCGTCAATGCCACTCCACCACAGATAATCTCGTTTACTGGAGTCCTCCAACCGTACAGCTTTCACCCGAAGGCAACATATCATTGCAGTGTTTTTTGATTTGCGAAAGGCCTATGGTACAACACGGAGACATCACATTCTCAGGACAATGCATGAGTGGGGCCTTAGGGGCCACTACGAACCTTCATCCAGAACTTGACATTACGTTCTTTTAGAGTTAGTCTGTACATCGCATAGCTTACCCCATATCCAAGAGAATACGATCCCACAGGGCTCAGTATTGAGCGTCCCCCTGGTTTTAGTTGCAATTAATGGCCTAGGTGCAGCAGTCAGGTCCTCGGTATTGCCCTCGTTATATGCAGATGACTTTGTATTTATTTTAGTTCCTATAATATTATAGTTGCTGAGCGACGGCCACAGGCCGCCATTCGCAAGGCACAGTTTTGGGCGCTAACCCATAGGTTCCAATTTTCTGCCACCGAGACATGTGTCATGCACTTCAGTCGCCGTCGCTTGCTCACCTAATCCAGAACTTTGCCTAAATGACGCACTGCTGAATGTAGTGGAAACTTACCGCTTTTTAGGTTTGGTTTTTGACGCCCAACTGACTTGGCTTCCTCACATCCGTCAGCTTAAGAAAAAGTGCTGGCAACACTTTTGCTGCCCGAGTAGTACCAACTGGGGTGCAGACCACTCCACGCTCCTACGGCTCTATAAAGCCCTAATACAGTCCCGTCTAGACTACGGGAGCATTGTATATGGTTCTGTAGCACCCTCAACATTGCAGATCCTAGACCCTCTACTCCACGGCGGTGTTCGACTAGCTTTAGGAGCTTTCTGGACAACTCCAGTGAATAGTCTACTTGTCGAGGCTGGGGTCCCTCCATTGAGGATCCGACGCTACCAGCTGCTTGCAAATTACGTTGCACAGATACCTAGTTCGGGGAAGCATCCGAATTATAATCTCATTTTCCCAGATAGAGCGAGTCAACTCCCACCATGGCGGCCCAGGTCAGGGGAAACGATTGCTGTTCGCGTTCTTTCCCTTCTATCCGGTTTGGAATCCTGGCCTCTCCAACCGTTGCTCAGGGCTCATTCGCGTACACCTCCATCTTGTGTATACCGTAACCACAACGTTGTTTGGACTTGGAACATAAACCAAAAGATTCTGTGCACGCCGAGACCATCCGCCGTAAGTTTCTGTCAATCCTCGATACTCTTCAGGGCTCTGAAATAGTTTATACTGATGGCTCGCAAGTTGATGGTCATGACGGCTTCGCATATGCTCCTAGAGATCATACCGAACTGCACTCCTTACCAGTTGGCTGCAGTGTTTACACTACAGAGTTGGTAGCTATCTACCACGCCCTTGAGCATATCCGCTCCTGCTCTGGTAAGTCCTCCCTCCTCTGCAGTGATTCCCTGAGCAGCTTACAAGCCATTGACAAGTGTTACCTCACCATCCTTTGGTTGTAGCTACCCAGTAGTAAATCTATGCCCTGAACCGGTCTGGAATTCAGGTGACTTTCGTTTGGACACCAGGTCACTTCGGAATTCCAGGGAACGAACTGGTCGATAGGCTTGCTAAGTAGGTTACTAGTAGTCCACTTCTAGGGATTGGCATCCCAGTCGTTGACTTCGATCAGTTTTACGCCTAAAAGTGTCTGGAATCTGGGACTCCGAATGGAAACTCTTGACTATGCAAAACAAGTTATTGGCCATCATGGAGAATCCGAATGTACTGAGGTCATCTATGCGAGCCTGTCGCAGGGAATCTGTCGTCCTTCGCCGGCTCCGCATTGGCACATCTGCTTACACACGGCCACCTTCTTCGCCGAGAGGACCCTCCACAGTGTCGTTGCGGTTCACAATTGACAGAGGCACACATATTGCTGGAATGTCCTGAACAGTCTGTCTTGAGACGGAATTTTAACATCTCTGACACGTTGCCTTTGGTGGTTGCTGACAACGCCCCAACGGCTGATAAAGTTTTTAATTTTGTTCGTGCAAGTGGTTTTTATCATTCTATTTAAGTTTAGTGTTCGTCCTTATACTTTTCTTTTGCCCGTTACTTTCAGGCAAGAGACCTTAACACGTACCTGAGCGGCTAGATCATTCTTTTATTATTGTGATGCTCCAGCTAAACTCTCATAATTCGTTTTTAATCTTCCTCCCCTATCATTTTAGTTATTCCTTTCCTTTTTGTCTCTTTGACAATTAATAGCTCTGGTATCAATGTGGTCCCAACGTTGTTTTAGAATTTTATACAGTTATTGGTTTTAACGTCTCGCTCTCTGAATGGAAACAGAGACCGATGACCAGTGTAGTTTGGTCCCTTGAACCCCAAACCAACCAACCTTGGCAAGGATTGGAGCACATTCATTAATTTATACCAAGTCAGATTTACAAATTTATATTATCAAGCAATAAAGAAAAGCCACTTAAAGAAATATTGAATTAATCACTCAGAACAAATTTTATTAAGATAATGATAACTGTCAATCGAAAGTCTTTTGGATCCTCAAATTTATCAAAACGGTCACCAGTACCCATTAAGGAGAGATTTGCGAGTACCGAATTGTACACACACAGCTTATAAATAGTTCCAAGGCAGTAATACGAGGTACAATTTAACGAATTAAATTCATCAGAGTCATCTGGTCGGCCAATATAAAAAAATACCAATCATTAATTAATTAGAAATCAAATCCAAGATTTGGACCATGAACTTAACAAAACATTTATTTAATGTAAATTATCCTGCAGTTATTATCCATTCATATTCACGGAATATACGACATTAACTGCGAGTAGGTAAAGTTGAAAATGTCTACAGCTTTCTAGGCAGTTGCGCTGACCCCTACACCATGGAGACAGAGCGATCACCACACCTACACGGAATTACTAAAGTACGCCTCCCGACAGATACAAATTCTCAACTTTACCCTGCCCACTAGATCTCAAACTTGTAGCTATTGTAAACTAATTCCCGTAAGAGTAAGGGCCTAAGAGTGCCTCCGCAGTAAAGAAAGGATCATTGCCCGTCATCGGCATTTTGTAGGGGCATTAGTTTACAATAACTTCGAAATAAAATGTTTGTAGAGCTTATGGGACTTAACTAAAAAAATGTTCAAATGTTTGTATTGTTTATGGGACTTAACTACGGGGTCATCAGTCCCTAAACTTACAAACTACTTATGAACTACTTACAAACTAGGACGGCACAAATATCCATGCCCGAGGGGGGATTCGAACCCCCGACCGTAGAGGCCGTGCAGACCGTGACTGGAGCGCCTCAGTCTCCTCGGCCACCGCGGCCGGCGGGACTTAACTACGGGGTCATCAGTCCCTAAATTTACAAACTACTTATGAACTAGCTAATACTAAGGACGGCACAAATATCCATTCCAGAGGGGGGATTCGAACCCCCGATCGTAGTCGCCGTGCAGAACGTGACTGGCGTGCCGCAGACCGCTGGACCAAATAACTTCGAGTTTGAGTTGTTGTGGGCAGGGTGAAGTTGAGAATTTGTATCTGACGGGAGGCGTACTTGAGTAATTCCGGGCAGGTGTGGTAATCGCTGTGTCCCCAGTGGTGTAGGGGTCAGCGCAACTGCCTAGCAAGCAAGAGACCCGGGGGTCGAATCCCGGCTGGGTACACATTTTCAACTTTACCTACTCGCAGTTAATGTCATACATTCCGTGAATATGATTTTATTAATGTGACATTAGCTGTTACACAGTTACCAAAGCACGACATTATAAAAACTCCACTGGTGACATTTAGAAGATTAGGTACAGCAATCTTTTCACTCGTCAGGTTACACTTAGTCCACTTGGGCTGCGATTCCCCACGGGCATCGATCAATCACAGTCCACCAGAACTGTCAGGATACCCGGAAACCCGTTCTAGAGCAGACTAAGATCTAGGGCGAGAATCCGTTTGGTACTTAACACACGTACTACATATAAAGGACCAATTTTCACTCACATTACTGCAATTACATAATCAGAACATTATCTGACGCTGACAAGGAATAATACACAACGATCACACAGAGAAACATTTCTCCACAGACGGGGTTGAAATGTTCGCTAAATGGCCGCGGCGGAGCGGCCGAGCGCGTTGAGGCGCTGTGCTACGATGCGTGAGGCCGTTCCCCGTCGGGGGTTCGAATCCCCCCTCGGGTATGGACGTTTGTGCGGTCTTTAGTATAAGCTATTTCATAAGTAGTTTGTAAGTTTAGGGACTGATGACACCGTAGTTGAGTCCTATAAGCTCTACAAACTTTCTTTTTGTTCGCTAAATGCTGTTCCCGACAACCGGGCAGAAAGCCTACGATTAGCAAACGCAAACAACTGGCTGTTGGAGGACAGTCGCTAATTATGAAGCAAATTTAAAGTACCCGTCTTCAATTACCATGCTATCCTACTCTACACCACCCTCCACACGAGGCTTGTATAAAATAAAACAAAGAATTACAAATCACTTTACAATATCCGCCCAATTTGAAAATGGCAGTACCAATTCTCACTTGAAATACGACAGTTCCTTTAACAATAGCCACTTCACAAATTTGCCAAGAGATTTTGACAAATAGACGATTAATGTTCTTTTGCAAGGAGTGGTGAATGAGACAAAAGTTTTAAACATGTAATCCCTCAATAACTACTCTAACGGTCATTATGAATACCGACACACCAAGCCTGGCAATCCCTTAAATGACAACCCAAAAAACGCATGTTCCTTATGGTAAACGTGAATGCATTGGACAGCTATCAAATGGCTGAAAATTAGTCAACCGCTTCACATAAACTACATACTGACAAATGCCAATCTACAGAATATCTTTCGAGGTACACGCTACCAGGGCAGAAGATATTTAAACAAGACTACTTACCAGTGGCTTTCGCAAACACAGGCACGCCTGCCACCAAACTCGGTAGCTAAATATTTACACATTTACATCACTAAAAAAAAGTAGAATCACAAGACTAGCTTTAGCGTGGCGACCTGATAAACAGTTACCTTCAACTCACTTCAAGTCTCATAACATGAAAGTATCCTTCATTAAAATATGTTGCTTAACACTTATTGAACAACCGGCGAGCAATACACAATGCCGGGATCTCAATTTCTCATCAAATGAACTTGATTACAGCCTTTTGTGTCACCGACCGTCCAAGGTGCACTTAATTCAAAAGTTCAAATGTGTGTGAGGTCTTATGCGACCAAACTTCGTGGTTTTCAATCGCTAGACTTACACCCTAATTACTTGACTAACTGCGGCCGGCGTGCTCTTAATTTCCGGAACTATTTTGTCAATCAGCAACAGCAACTGCACTATTAGACTCCGCCGAATTGAGGCGCTATGCTCCGATGGGAGGCCGTTCTCTGTCGGGGGATCGAATCCTTCCTCGGGTATGGATGTTTGTGTTGTCTTTAATATAAGTTACTTTATAAATAGTTTGTAAGTTTAGGGACTACGGTCGGGGGTTCGAATCCCCCCTCGGGCATGGATATTTGTGCCGTCCTAGTTCGTAAGTAGTTCATAAGTAGTTTGTAAGTTTAGGGACTGATAGCCCCGCAGTTAAGTCCCTTAAGCTTAACAAACATTTGAACATTTTTTGTAAGTTTAGGAACTGATGACCCCGCAGTTAAGTCCCATAAGTTTAACAAACATTTGAACTTTTTTATTAGACTCCAGCCTCGCGCAAGACGTGCTGGGGGCCGTTTCCGTGCTCTTCCTGGTAGGCGACACGCGTCATGCCAACTCCACTGTCAGGACAACCACTCTGAAGCAGCCCCAGAGCCCAACTGCCCACTCGAACCTCTACGCCAGATATTTCAGACATCAGATCCCCGCCAAATGTGACTGCAAAGATGCTCGCGTCAGGTCGCGAAGATCCATAGCGGTCGGATATCGCTGGATCCTGGGTCTAGCGCAGCTGTGGCGCCAGCAACACATGCGAACCGGCACGGCTCATTTCTAATACATTAGGGTAATTTCACTTCTTCAGTCTATGATAACAAAATAGCAAATCTATCGTACAAAGATGTTTTAAAAGCAGAAATGAATTGCAACCTGATGAGCTCAAGTTGAAAACGAACCGATTCAAAGGATATTTTGCTCATTATAGACTCCGTGCTATATCGCCTTATAATCGCTGTTTTCTTTTTATCCTTGGTTCTATGCCTCGCGTGTAGCTATCATGATATTTTTAGCAGTTTGGCAGGTAACAAACCGCGAATCTTAAGGAATGTGATCTGCTAATATTAACAGTTCCTCAACAGTTTATACATGGGTCCATTATTTATTCGTAAGCTACGCGTTCACTACTTCAAACTAGTAGGTAATCAATTAAAGGTGGCCGCGGCGGATTAGCCGTGCCCATTGAGGCGCCGTACTGCGGTGCGCGCGGCTGTTCGACGTCGGGTGTTCGAGTCCCCCCTCGGGCATGCGTGTTTGTATTGTCCTTAGATTAGTTTACTTTAGTTTAAGTTGTTTGCAAGCTACGGACTAATGACCCAGCAGTTGAGACTGATAGATTTACAAACATTTGATTTGAATAAAACGTGTCGGTTTATAGGCCTTAAATTTTTGTGAACATGAAGTACGAAACTAAAAAGGCTGTAGTGAAATAGTTGATTAACTGCAATGGGAACGTTCAGATATTAGTTATACATCAGTAACGAAGGAGTGGTTAAGTACTGCGTTCACCATTACGAGGCGAAGTTTGGAATCGAATTAATTGTTGAAGATTTTCTCCCCCGCCTGAAAGCATAGCTAACCGCTGTAACACTTATTATTCGCATCATTACTCTTACCGCTCGAACTCCTCTGCAAATCAAAATGAGATTTTTCGGATTACAATTTTGGTAGCTGCTACAACTTATAGCGTCACAGAAGCCCCAAATACGATTACGTTTTGAATGCGGTGCTTCACTCCTATTAGTGCCTACACATTCAATTCACAATCAAAGATACTGAATAGAAGAGGAGATAATGAATTAAACCTTCATCGACCTCTTCTTTCGGGTAGATCCATTATTTGCGGTCGTTTGTTTCGTTCTTGGCTCAGTTATTATTATTATTATTATTATTATTATATTACAGCCAAGCCCTCTAAACCAAGCGTGCTGAGCTGAAAATTTCGGCGATGGTCCCATATTTCACAAACCGCCTTGTCGAGGATGAGGTGCCGGCGCATACACTTTGAGGGACGTGTCAAAAAAGGTTACTGTCGTGCAAAGCACTGTAGTGAAGCGGTGGTACTCGACGCGACACAGCTAAAAGGGGCAGTGAGAGAACTCGTATCATTGCAACATGAGGCGCAAAATGGAGCAACGCGTTAACATCAAGTTACGTTTCAAATTAGGCAAAACTGTGGCAGAGACCCATGGGATGTTAGTGCAAGTGTATGGTGTCTTAGCAGTGAGGAAAAAGTGTGTATTTAAGTGGTTTAGACAAACTCTGGAGATACGGAAAAGGTGTCCACACCGAGCTAGGTGGCGCAGTGGTAACACACTGGACTCGCATTCGGAAGGATGATGGTTCAAATCCACCTCCGGCCATCCAGCTTTAGGTTTTCCGTGATTTCCCTAAATCACTCCAGGCAAATGCCTAGATGGTTCCTTTGAAAGGGCACGGCCGATTTCCTTCCACATCCTACCCAAACCTTCCGAGCGTAAGCTCCGTCTCTAATGACCACGCTGTCGACGGGAGGTTAAACTCCAAGCTTTCAAGACTGTCCACAATCATAGTTCCACACAACACCGAACGTGTGCGACGCATGCTTGCGGATGATTAGCGGCAGTATTTGAGAATGATAGAAGAGTTGAAGATGAGCTTTGGCAGCAGATATCGAACAACGCGTGACCTCAGTGCTTTGAGTGATTCTACAAGAAGCGTTGCTGACAAGTTCCAACAGACGTACAATCGATGTAAGAGGTGTATCATAGCCAATGGCGATTACTTTGAAGGTCAGTAACGGTATTTTCTTGTAAGTCTCGTTCCCTATATTTCCTGAGACCATTAACCGAGCTTTTTATTCTTTCTGATGAGGTGGTGTTTAATCTAAAATAATCCAGTATTGACATATCTACAAAACAGTGAAACATATTGCCAGTATAAGGTATACACTCCTTTTTTGCTGTGGCATTATTTCTTTTTGCAAATCCAAGGGACTTAACTGCTGCGGGCATCAGATGTCGTTGATGTTTGTTAAGCTTAAGCGACTTAAATGCATGCGGTCATCAGTCCCTGGGCTTACAAACTACTTAAACTAACTTATGCTAAGGACAACACACACACACACACACACACACACACACACACACACACACACACACACACACACACGCACGCCAGAGGGAGGACTCGAACCTCCGACGGCGAGCAATCGCGCAATCCGCAACAAGGCGCCTTAGAGGGATCGACCACTCCGCCGCGACCCGAACGTTTGTGACACATCTTGTATGTCGTCGTTGTTGTTTTTGTTTTCTGTCCGCTGAGTGGTTTGACGCAGCTCTCCACGCTACCCTGTCCTGTGCAAGCCTTTTCATCTGAGAATAAGAACGTCAACCTACATTCTTTTGAATCTGCTTACTGTATTCGTCCCCTCGGTCTCCCTCTACGATTTTTACTTCAAAAACTCCCTTCTAATGCTAAATTGACGATTCCTTGATGTCTCAGAATGTGTCGCAGCAATCTGCCCCTTCTCTTACAAGTCAGAAACTCGTTTTCTCCCCAATTCTGTTGAGCACCTCCTTATTAGTTACGTGATGTACCCATTTAATCTTCATCATTCGTATGTAGCACCATATTTCAAAAGTTTCTATCATCCTTTTATCTGAACTTCTTACCATCCACGTTTCACTTCCATACAGTTCTACAGTCCAGAAAATTAATAATGGATACCAATGAATTTCGCTTCTTCAGAAACGGTTTTCTTCCCCTAGCCATTCCGCATTTTATATCTTCTTTACTTCGACCATCAGAAGCTATTTTGCTACCCAAATAACAAAATTCATCCACTACTTTTATTGTCTCATTATCTAATCTAATCACCTGATTTTTATTTTTGACACGACATTCCATTACTCTTGTCAATGTTCTTCTTATACACTCCTATAAAGATACTGCCCATTCCGTTCAGTTGCTCTTCCAGATCCTTTGCTGTCTCTGATAGAATTATTATGTCATAGACAAACCGTAAAGAAAGTTTTTATTTATTCTCCCTGAACTTTAGTTTCTTCTCCATATTTCTCCTTGCATTCCTTCACAGCTTGCTCAAGGTACAGATTGAACATTATTGGGTAAAGGCTATTTGTTCAGGGTGGAGCAGAGCAAACGCATTTTTTCACTATTGAATAACTCTGACACGGTTTGATAAAAATAATAAAAACAAGCATTAAGTGCTAGATTTTTAATGCAGTTTTGAAATATACATACTGTAATTAGGTTCGAAAAATAATGTCGAAGATATGACATGCTTCTTGCAGGATGCAAATTTAGATCCTTTTCCAAAAGTTACGCATGGTTCTCTCCAACATTTCACTCGGCACGACATCAATTTCCTGGCAAAAAAATAGTCGCATATCGACAAATCGAGTGAGTGAGGGGGGCCAGTAAACATCACCGTATGTCGACATAGCATGTACCGGGAATATTTGTCGAACTACTTCCATCGATGCTCTCACCCTATCAGCTGTGGCACTGTCCTGTTGAAACCATATTTCTCTCATGTTCACTCAAATGGTCAAATGTCTGTGAAGTTTATGGGACTTAACTGCGGGGTCATCAGTCCCTAAACTTGCAAACTACTTATGAATTAGCTTATACTAAAGACGGCACAAACGCCCATGCCCGAGGGGGATTCGAACCCCCGATCGCAGCGGTGATGTAGGCACGGCCAGTTGCGTGGTGGTGTTGCCTGAATGCGCTCGGTTGCCCCACCGCGCCCATGTTCACTTAACTCCTTTCAAGTTCTGGACGAAGAAAGTTGTTTAAGATTTCAACGAAGCGCGCTGATGTCACAATAACTGCAGTTCCTTTCTCTTCAAAAAAGTAGGGTCCAACAAGCCCCTTCTTTGAAATGCAGTACCACACAGTTACCTTTAAACTGTGGTGGAGAGGTCTTTGGTGTAATTAATGTGGGTACTCTGCCGCTCAGTACCGACAATTGTGAACATTGCCGTAACCGTCTAGATGAAATGTACTTCATCACTCATGAAGACTGTAGCATCTGCATCTTCCGCAAAAATTTCGTCCATTATGTAACACAACTCTCTTCTATCTATCTCTTTGACCCTTTTCCCGCACATGCAGGGTCGCCACTGTATTAAACGCGGATTTGGCATGTGTTAATATTTAAATGGTGGCCGGATGCCCTTCCTGCCACCGGCTCATCCCCCCCCCCCCCCCCCCCCCCCCCGAGAGGAAATGTGTACCCCAAATGTCTGCGTATAGTGTTATAGTTTTGTGAAAGTGTAAAGTGTTACGAAATGTTTGCGAACCGTGTAAGTGAGACGGGATTTGGGGATCAGCCCGGTATTCACCTAGGGGATATGGAAAACCGCCTAAAAATGCATCCCGGCTGGTCGGCACTCCGACCCCTTTCGTTAATCCGCCGGGTGGATTCGAACCGGGGCCGGTACGCCTTCCCTTCTCGGAAAGCGGTGCGTTAGACCACACGGCTAACTGAGCGGATACATGACAAAACTCTCTGCGCTGCACAAAATACCCCTCACTAAGCCACTGGATTATTATTATTATTATTATTATTATATTATTATCGGTCTACATTTACCGGAGAACGAAGTGAACGGAGAAGATAAAGTGGTTTCTTTTTTAACACAGATCCAGTACTTTTAAACGCTGCAACCCATCGGAGTAAAGTATTTGGACCACGCACTGCACCTCGAAGTCCAACTCTAAAATGTTAAAAAAGACGTGACTGCGGAATCATTGTTTCGAAAGTACTGTTCGACAACGAACACACGATGCTCTACGCTCCAACGCTTCATAGCGACTGAAACTGCATTGTATGAGTAGTTTTCCAAAATTCATTCAAGGTCACTACCCCTTCTCGGCGCCGCTTACTAGCAGTTCAAAAACCACGCGTTTCCTCCTCTCCACCCTGTATATGTACCGGGTGATCAAAAAGTCAGTATAAATTTGAAAACTTAATAAATCACGGAATAATGTAAAGAAGTAAAAACTGCCACACATGCTTGGAATAACATGGGATTTTATTAGAAAAAAAAAAGTTCAAACAATGTCTTCTAGTAAATGCGTTATTATTGTTGTGTAACTGCTGTCGTGACGGGTGAAAGGAACGCCGATATGTTACAGAATCGCATCATCCCCAGCCTCGCTGATAAACATCTGCTGGAACGTACGATTTTCATGCAGGATGGCGCTCCACCCCATATTGCTAGACGCGTGAAAGATCTCTTGCGCGCGTTGTTTGGTAATGATCGTGTGCTCAGCCACCACTTTTGTCATGCTTGGCCTCCCAGGTCCCCACACCTCAGTCCGTGCGATTATTGGCTTTGGGGTTACCTGAAGTCGCAAGTGCATCGTGATCGACCGACGTCTCTAGGGATGCTGAAAGACAACAGTCGAAGCCAATGCCTCACCATAACTCCGGACATGCTTTACAGTGCCGTTCACAACATTATTTCTCGACTATAGCTATTGTTGAGGAATGATGGTGAACATATTGAGCATTTCCTATAAAGAACATCGTCTTTGCTTTGTCTTAATTTGTTATGCTAATTATTGCTTTTCTGATCAGATGAAGCGCCATCTGTCAGACCTGTTTATGAACCTTTTTTCTCCTAATAAAAGCCCATGTCATTCCAAGCATGTGTGTCAATTTTTACCTCTATATCTACATTATTCCGTGATTTATTAAGGTTTCAAATTTATACTGAGTGTTTGATCACGCGGTATTTTACTGTGTATATTTGTACTGATTTCATACTTGACTCGTCATCTGCACTAAAAAGCACATCTATAAAGGCATAAATGCTCTAAGATACCAGATCAGAAGATGGTTCCTCAGTGTGCCGAAACCGGTCGTCAAGAAAAATAAATACGAGGCGCGTCCAGAAAGTTCCGTTTGGTAATAAAATGAAATTGTACACAGATACAGAAGAAATTTTTATTGCACAAAATTCTACAACTCTTAAACTACTTTTCCACATAAATTCCGAAATTTTGTAGGTACTTGTCATAGCATGCCACAAGTTCTTGCATGCATCCTTCAGATGTTTGCCGCCTATGTATTCAACCATGTGGTAACAGCTCTTTATCATCGTTGAAGTGTTGACCACCAAGGACAGATTTTAGGTGTAAGAAGAGATGTAAGTCTCTAGGAGAGAGGTCCGAGCTGTATGGAGGATGATCAAACAGATCCCATTGAAATTTCCGTAAGAATTGTCTGGTCGCATTCGGTGTGTGAGGTCAGGCATTATCGTGAAAAAGAAATCTTTTGACAGTAATCCTCTTCTTACACCTAAAATCTCTTTTTGGTGGACAACACTTCAACGATGATGACGACCTGAGAGAACATGTTACCACATGGTTGAATACGCAGGCGGCAACATTCTATGAAAAGGGCACACAAAACCTTGTGCCATGCTATGACAATTGCCTACAAAATTTCGGAAGCTGTAGAAAGGGGAGAAGAAGTAGATGAGGATGGAATAGGAGATACTATACTGAGAGATGAATTTGACAGAGCACTGAAAGACCTAAGTCGAAACAAGGCCCCTGGAGTAGATGATATTCCCTCAGAGCTACTGAAGTCTCCGGGAGAACCAGCCATGACAAAATTGTTTCACCTGGTGTGTAAGATGTATGAGACAGGTGAAGTACCCTCAGACGTTAAGAAAAATATTATAATCTCCATTCCAAAGAAAACAGGTGCAGTCAGGTGTGAAAACTACAGAACCGTCAGTCATGGTTGCAAAATATTAACACGAATTATTTACAGAATGATGGAAAAGCTCGTAGAAGCCGACCTCTGGGAAGATCAGTTTGGGTTCAGGAGAAATGTAGGTACATTGGAGGCAATACTCACTTTACGGCTTATCCTAGAAGAAAGATTAAGAAAAGGCAAACATACATTTCTAGCTTTTATAGATTTGGAGAAGGCTTTTGACAATGTTGATTGGAATAAACACTTTCAAGTTCTGAAGCAAGCAGGAGTAAAATATAGGGAGCGTCAGGTTATTTACAACTTGTACAAAAACCAGACAGCGGTTGTCAGAGTTGAAGGGCATGGAAGGGATGCAGTGGCTGGAAAGGGAGTAAGACAGGGTTGTAGTCTTTCTCCAATGTTATTCAAGCAAGGAGAAATTTGGAGAAGGAATTAAAGTTCAGGGGGAAGAATTAAAATCATTACGTTTTGCCGACGACATAGTAATTCTGTCAGATACAGCAAAGGACCTGGAAGAGCAATTTTCACGGAATGGACAGTGTGCTGAAAGGTGCATATAAAATGAAGATTAACAAAAGCAAAACTAGGGTAAGAAAATCAGGTGATGGTGAAGGAATTAGATTAGGTAACAAAGCAATAAAGGAGGTAGATGAGTTTCGTTACCTGGGCAGTAAAATAACAAATGATGGTCGCAGCAGAGATGATATAAAATGCAGAATGGCAATGGGTAGAAAAGCATTTTTGAAAAAGAGAAATTTGTTAATATCTAATATTGATTTAAGCCTAAGGAAGTCCTTTCTGAAGGCATTTGTATAGAGTGTTGACTTTTATGGGACTGAAACATGGACGATAAACAGTGCGGACAGGAAGAGGATTGATGCTTTTGAAATGTGGTGCTACAGAAGAATGCTGAAGATTAGGTGGGTGGATTGCGTAACTAATGAGGAGGCACTGGAGAGAATTGGGGAGAAAAGAAATTTCTGGCATACCTTGACTTGGTAGGACACATTCTTAGACATCAAGGAATTGTGAATTTAGCGTTGGAGGGAAGTGTGTGGGGTAAAAACCGCAGAGGAAGACCAAGAGATGGATACAGCAAGCAGATTCAGACAGAAGTAGGTTGCCGTTCTTATGTGGAGATGAAGAGGCTTGCTCAGGATAGGGTATTGTGGAAAGCTGCATCAAATCAGTCTCCGGACTGAAGACCTCAACAACAACAACAACAAGGTAGAAAAGTAGTTTAACGGTTGTAGATTTTTGTACAATCAATATTTTTTCTGTATCTGTACCCGTTTGTTTTATATAACCAAACGGAACTTACTTTCTGGACGCGCCTGAAAAAAAAAAAAAAAAAAGACACGCATTTACAAAAATCTCACATAAAGTTAGGGGAGGTCGAGGAAAATCTCAAGACGACGTACCAGAGGGGAGGGGGTGGAAGAAACGGCATAATCACGTCACGTAGTTAGTTGACGCCCCCTTCTGTTAGACTGTGGTGAGCCGGCTGCGGTGGCCGAGGGGACTGAGGCGCTTCAGTCACGGTCTGCACGGCCACTACGGTCGGGGGTTCGAATCCCCCCTCGGGCATGGATATTTGTGCCGTCCTAGTTCGTAAGTAGTTTGTAAGTAGTTTGTAAGTTTAGGGACTGATGACCCCGTAGTTAAGTCCCATAAGCTTTACAACCATTTGAACATTTTTTTTTTGGGACTGAGGCGCTTCAGTCACGGTCTGCACGGCCACTACGGTCGGGGGTTCGAATCCCCCCTCGGGCATGGATATTTGTGCCGTCCTTAGTTGTAGCCAGGTCATAAGTAGTTTGTAAGTTTAGGGACTGATGACCCCGTAGTTAAGTCCCTTAAGCTCTACAAACATTTGAACATTTAGACTGTGGTGAGAGCGAGCAGACGTGTACCACGGTTCCCGGCGACCCGTCTCGCCTGCAGAGGCGTGGCATCCGGGCGCTGCGCCGCTCCAGTTGCCTACATAAGGCCGGGCGGCGGCGGGCAGCGCGTAGTCATGTCGCCGACTTTGCCTCTGCCGCTGCTACTGCTGGTGCTGGTGGTCGCCGCACGCGCCACGCAACAGGTAAACACTCCATTGCCTTAACACCGGCACACTGTTGACAATCCGCTAACTACGGTCACTCAGGCGACAGTAAATAACAGGCGGCTGACCAGGCAAACACCGGGCCGGTTTCAGTCACGCCCGAGGACAAATTGGTGGGGGAGAGAGAGAGAGAGAGAGAGAGAGAGAGAGAGAGAGAGAGAAAGAGAACCGCCGTTAGCAAAGAAATCGGGTTCACGACGCGTACATAAATATAAGCGTATGAAATAGGGTAAACATAAATTTAATTTTCTCGTAAAAATAGCGTATTGGCATAACTTGGTGGCGGAGACAGTCGGGAAAAAGAGTGCGATTCAACCCGTGGGTTCTTCCGTAAGACTCGGCGGCTTTAGTAAGATTGTTAATTCGATCTGCAGGTCGCAAAAGGTTGTCCAGCTGCGTTCTAGAGTAATTCCTTCTTAAAAATAAATCAATCAATCGATATTGTTAAGCTTATGGGACTTAACTGCGGGGTCATCAGTCCATAAACGTACAAACTGCTTGCCGCGGTGGAGTAGCCGAGCGGTTTAAAGCGTCTCGCTGCGGAGCGCGCGGTTGCTCGAAATGTTTGTAAATCTATCGGACCAAACTGCGTGGTCATCAGTCCGTAGCTTATAAACTACTTAAACCTAGGTAAACTAACCTAAGGACAACACACACACACCCATGCCCCAGGGAGGACTCGAACCTCCACGGCGAGCAACCGCGCGCTCCGCAGCGAGACGCTTTAGACCACTCGGCACTCCACCGCGGCGCGGTTGCTCGCTGTCGAGGTTCGAGTCCTCCCTGGGGCATGGTGTGTGTGTGTGTGTGTGTGTGTGTGTGTGTGTGTGTGTGTGTGTGTGTGTTGTACTTAGGTTAGTTTACCTAGGTTTAAGTAGTTTGTAACCTACGGACTGATGACCACGCACTTTGGTCCGACAGAATTGCAAACATTTGAACATTTTTGAACAAACTACTTATGAACTAGCTGAGACTAACGATGGCACAAACATCTATGCCCGAGGGGGGATTCGAACCCCCGACCGTAGTGGCCGTGCGGACCGTGACTGGCGCGCCGCAGAGCGCTCGGCCACCGCGGCCGGCAGCACAAACATCCATGCCCAAGGGGGTATTCGAACACCCAACGGGGAGCGGCCTCGCGCATAAAAATGTCCAAATGTTTGTATAGCTTATGACCGTGCAGACCATGACTGGAGCGCCTCAGTCCCCTCGGCCACTGCGGCCGGCTCTCGCGCATCGGAAAACAGTGCCTCAATCCGCTCGGCCACTCCACCGGGGCAATTCCTTGTACAGTGAAACACTTCAAATATTAATCACAGCTAAGAGGACACTGTTATTAAAATATAAAGGCCATAGGTGGCGAGGGACTATATTTTTATTGACGCCTTTCGAAATATCATGGACTTCACAATCCAGGCCAGTAGTATAGTTCAGAAGGGGCATGACGCCATCCGTTTATGTATGAAGTTTTACTTCAGGCCTGGATTTTGAAGACCATTCAAATGTTTGTGATCATATTGGACGAAACTGCTACGGTCATCAGACCCTATCCTTACAAACTACTTAAAATAACAAACTTAGGGACACACACACACAGAATGCCTCAGGGAGAACTCGAAGCACCGGCGGCGAGCAACCGTGCGCTCGGCAGCAAGGCGCCTTAGAACGCTCAGCCACTCCACCGCGACCATGATACTTCGAATCGCGACAGTAAAGATATAGCCGCATCATCACCTGTGGCCTATATATTTTTAAGAACAGCGTCCTCTTAGCTATGAATAATATTTGAAGTTCGTGGTAATGGGAGCGTACCTCACGGAAGACTTTGTCACGTCTTAAACTACACGGTAGCAAGCATTCTTTTGCGGGGAGGAGTTTTAGGTATTACGTGTGAGTACAAAGTGATTCACAACTCTATGAAATACATATAGAGTACAAGGAAATGGATCGCAGGTTTCACCGATAACTGATACATTCCTTTTAATCAGACTATCATTTATCTCAAAGTTTGTGTGCGACGTAAGACAGTTTATGGCTATTTCTAATAGTAACTGACAACTCAGTGACCACAGAATGTTACTCTTGGTTTAGCGGAAATTGTTCTCGCTTTCTATCTTTCGGCACCTAGATTCTACAGGGTTCAAGGAACATTCATCACACTGGAACGACATGACGATGGCGTTGGCTGCTTCGAACAGCGCTTGAAACTCATGTAGATCTTCTGTGTTTGAATTGGTTATCTTCCCGTTCCAAGCAAAAGTTTTGTTCAGTAGAGTCGCCGTAGCTTTTGCGCTGTGTGCTAACATTCACGGTAACTAGAGCTGCGCTAGCTAGCCCTACGGTACCAGGACGTCACAGCGGGTGTCAGCTGTTTGTTCGGCGTTATCGCCTCCAGCTTGTTACAACCATTCCTGGGGGCCCTGCATAGAGTTAAGCAATGCCCCGCAGCTCGCCTGTAATACCAGCATCGTTACTTCCTGGCGTTTTAACAATGACACAAGACCCGGATAAGCGAAAGTGTTTTACTCGATGGGTCGGGGGTTCGAATCCCCCCTCGGGCATGGATATTTGTGCCGTCCTTAGTTGTAGCTAGTTCATAAGTAGTTTGTAAGTTTAGGGACTGATGACCCCGTAGTTAAGTCCCATAGACTCTACAAACATTGGAACATTTACTCGATGAAACAGTGGAAACTGCAGGGGTTCCATTTGCCGTTTATTTTGTTGTTGCTCTTTCTCTAAACAGATAGAAACACAGAATATTGTACGCTTAGTTCCTCTTCGCGTGACTGTAATTGATGAACGGTGCGAAGGACATGTCTGCATGTTAATGGGTTCCATTAGTCGATTTCGTATTACGAGGGTTGAAACTTCATACTGTCAACTGTTTATTCACAACCGATACAAAACGGTTAGATGTTTGCACCTATTACTGTCCTTCAAAGTAGTCACCAGAGTTTTCGAAGTCTCTGCGGGTTTTCTGCCGGATAATAAAATCAAACAGATTCGATATTTCGACGGTACAGCTGTCCGCCATCATCAGGAAACTGCTGCTGCTGAGTCCCGCTGAACACTTTCAGCGGGACTCAGCAGCATCAGTTTCCCGCTGAAAACTTTCAGCGGGACTCAGCAGCAGCAGTTTCCTGATGATGGCGGACAGCTGTACCGTCGAAATATCGAATCTGTTTGATTTTATTATCCGGCAGAAAACCCGCAGAGACTTCGAAGATTTGCTACGCCGGGAAAGCCTACGAAGTTACAGTCACCAGAGTTGCATGGAACACTTTGCCAGTTATGTGGAAGGCGCAGTAAACCGTTAGCAGAGCCTGTTCTGTTGATAGTGTAAATGGAGCGGTCTATTATCTGCCGAATCCTTGGAACAGTTATGCTGCGAATGACACGAAGTGGTTCCTTCACCTTCGGAATCAAATTAAAGTCACAAGGACTAAAGACCGAAAAGTATGGTGGATGGTACAGTACTTACCAGTCCCATCGACCGAACAGAGCAGCCACAGCTTGCGCTGTATGCATCCGCGTGTTGTCATGCTAAATGGTGGGTGGTTTGTCGCTTCTTTTGCAAAGCTGGTCGCATTTGATGCTCCAAAAACGATCAGTAATACTGTGCATTGACGGTCTGCCGTGAAGGAACGTAATGCGTTAAGATAACACCACCACAGTAGTACAGGAGTATCTTCATACTGGGGCTCTGACGCACTCTCGACGTCCTCAGCAACACATAATGACGCCATTCGTTGGAATGGCGTTGGACTGGCCACAGCGTACTATGTGGCGAATGAGACATCCAATATGACGATAAAGCGTAAGAAAGCTTCTCCTCCGAGCTCATAGCGCTGACCGTGCGTCTGAGCATCCATTTCTGCATTTTCGTCCATTCATGCGGAATCCATCGTGACGCTATTTTTCACATGTCCAGCGAAGCGCAGTCGTATTCGCTAGTACGGTTTCGTGGGCGAGCTCATGAATCGTCTGGCGTCGATCACTGTCCACTAACGCGGCAACAATATGCATTTCTTCTTCAGAGGTATTAGGACGATCTGACCGATGCATGTCTGCCATACTTTGCCGTCCGCTGAAGGCTTGTACCAAGCTTGCCTCTGTTCTGTACAGAAATGCTGATTCCCCGCACGCCTCTTGAAGACCTTGATGACACTGTCGTGCTGTGCGTCTTCTGGCACATTCAATCTTGATCGAACTCTGTGGTTACTGTTTCGAAAACATAGTGACGCCGTTACGTTAGACCGCTCGCTCAAGACTGTGTTACCCTCGATTGTGAGCACGCCGGTGACGTGCGACGGACGAGTCTATTTACTCGGAGGTAAGGTAGGGATGTCAGCAACGTGTGCTATCAGCGACAATGGTAGATTCCATTGCATAGTGTGTCCACAGCAGTGTTGTCACTATTTAAGTTCCAAGCGTCTTATTTAAAGCTTTCCGGAGGTATTGTTTTTGCTAGTTCCCTATTATGCCGAGCACGCCAGTGTTTTCTGGCTCGTTGGTCGCAGTTTATCGATATATATCGCGTCTGGAGTCGGCGAGGTAAGGGCCATTCTCCACCGCAGGCTGCCACGCGTAAAAGTGCTCGCCAGCGACAGGACATCACTAGTTACTGAAGGCGCCCCTGTTAGTGACACCCGTACTTCAGTGGCAGTCTCACCACGTATTGGTATCTAATGACATGTCACTGAGCTGTTGATGGGGACCCATGAAAAAGTGCTCGACAACTGCAAAAGGCCTGTCGTCGCCACAGCTCCTGGTGGGAAGCGGGTCTAACCAACACCATCATGTGGATATAACCGTTAAAACTGGTAAGTCTTCTTGGCACAAAAGTTACGACCAACCAACATCATTAAAACAGATTTCTTTACAAATTTCACTGCCAAAGCTACAGCTACCCGTAGCACTAACAGTAAGTCGTCTATAAAAGTTTTGACTTTTAAAGTGACGAACGTATGACACACAGCTGCAGATAAATGCCAAAGTGTCACAAACGAACATTTTATTTGATCTATACAAAGGTGTTTAGATTAATTAGTATTTGCCTGCAGAGTAACCTGCGTATTTATAGAAGCGTAAATGAAGTCCGAGATACTACCAGTCGGCTTAGAGCAATGACGTCGTATCTGAGTCTCACAAGGTACTCTACTAGATATACCAAATAGTAAAACAAACACTATCAACGAATATAAACATACAGGATAATATCATAATACTTAAGTATTGTAGATAATGAATAATCGGTGATTATCCTCGTAAATTACAGAATACCACAACAGAATGTACCATCGATCACAGGTCTCATCCCAAAAATTCGCACCATAAGCACTTACTTGCGAAAAAAAACCCTCGGTTAATCTATAGCTAACAAACTATCATCTTTAACTCAGATATAACGTCATTGTTCAAAGCTGACTTCAATTGACCTTTTAATAGATTCTAACGAATTTGTAGGATTTTTTAATTTCCAGTTGCTTGATTGTATTGGGATTAACAGTAATACCTTGTTATAGAGTGAACGAAGTTACGGGGAAAAACAGTTTACCTTCGAAAAACGTCCATATAGCGTGTTCCATTGACTTTATCCCCACTAAATAAACGTTGATGGCTTTCAGACTTTTTTGAGTGTAGCGAGACGCTCCATTCGTACTATGTGAGATACCAGATGTACAAGATATTTGTTTGTCTAAAATATGGAATACTTTTGTTGTGATTCATAATTTTAAATGTCTGTTTTGTGTATGAGGCCCCATATGTGATGGCGTATGCTGTTATAATTTTCCACTGACCTAGCTTGCGCAGAATGAATGGGACTTGTGTACAAAACAGTTGAAACAAGCGTTAGCCGCGCCTCTCTGCTCTTGTCTGCTGGTTCAAACAGCATGGCAGCAGTTGCCTGTTGTGCTGGTCAAGTTCTGCCAGCTCCCGACCAGAGGCAAATCTTTAGCACTGATGTTTATCGAAGGTTCCCATTCACTCCCTTTGTCCGGTGTGCACGTTAAGTATGCCTACCTGAGTCGGCTAAACCTTTTGGAGAGGTTCCCCCTCCACCTTAGGTAGCTGGAGAGTAGCGACCACGAGGGCGGCCAGGAGTCGTTGGCTGGCTTTTCGCGAGGTAAGATGCCTTTTGGTGTTGGCTCTGTTTTGAGCTAGTGGCTAAACTTCGTTCGAATTCGATTGTAAGTTGAAAATGCTCATTTGTGTCACTAGTTCTGGCTATAATATCAATGCAGTGTGTAGCGATGAGATTTTATTTAATTTTGTTCTAGTTTGTTAATTTCATGATGACTTTTGCCGAAGTTTGATTTCGCGGCCTCACTGGTGTTCGTTAACAGAATCCTTGTACTCTGTGAGTGTAGAGTCCTTCCTTCCTACGTTTAATCACGTTTAAATTTTTTTCATGTTCATTTGGTCTGTAAATTTGATTTTTTTCGGGAACTTTACGATACTTCCGGTGTCTGCCCTTTGTCCATAGAACCCGTGGACGGTATGAGACAAGGTTCTCAGTTTACTCCCATCACCCTAAGCGCACGAATTGTTAACTATAACCTTGTTTAGATGTTGTGATTACTAGTACTTGTAACGTGATAATTTTCCGAATTTTGGTATTTTTAAACTCGTAACTTCTGTACACACTGCCCCACCTGTATGGAAAATAGCGTGTTCTATACCGTAGTCATTCCTATTAGATATCTCTTCTTCCCCTGAGTAGAATAAATCGTTACACGACATATCTCGCATTTTTTTTCTTTTTTGAATTTGTGGGATTCTATGATCCGACTCTGTAGAGTGCTGCTTTGACCTGAAACCTTTACCATTCAATATTTCTCTTCCCCCTGTGCAAAACGAACGCCACAACGACCGTTTTTAAGTATTATTTAGCGAATTTTCCTATTTAATCAATATCTTTAATTTCTCGGGAAACTTTTTCTTCACGACTGTATCGCACGCCACGTGGTCTTCTATCACGTGCATTTGTTCCCGCTGATAGCTACCTTGAGCCTAAGCCTCAAGACCATACACTACGGAACAATTTTTTTTTTTTTTTTTTTTTTTTTTTTTTACTGGTGCGCGAGTGAACCTGCTGTTCGGAATTTCTGTAATGTTTGGGGGAAGTGGCAATTAAATCACCATTCAAGATGGTGAATAGAATATATTACTGACGATAAAAATATACAAGAGAACAGAAATGGTAATAAAGGATCTGTTATATGACGATCAGTGTTGTTTGACCAAAGGTAAAGGCACAAAATAGGCAGTCCTAACATTGCGCTTGATAGAGGAAGCAAGACTGAAGACGAAAATTGGTGCAAGATGTTCCGTATTCTGAGAAAAATAGGCAGTGATGCAGTCTTTTGCCAATATTGTTCAATATAAACCTCGAAGAAGCAATGACGGAACTGTAAGAAAGGTTCGTTGAATCATAATCAAGGGTATCAATGATGAGATTCTCCAAGGTCACATTATGTTATTCGATAACTGTGTAAATATGTATCAAGTTCTTTGTTGTAGAATGTAAATATCTTTCATGCAAGATCTTTGAATTATGTATTAATGTGTAGAATGTAAAGTCTTTAATGGAAGATCTTTGCATTATATAACAATGTTACTGCTGCGCGTAATCAGTTCAGAGAGCCACTCAGTTGTAGAAGTGGAGAGTTAGGAGCAAGCAGTAGTGGTAGGCAGTAGCTCTTTGACTTTAGCAAACTAATGAATTTATTGAATAATGAGGGCACAAAGTTACCGATTGTTTTATCCTTTGAAATGTATAATTATATGATTGTTAAAACCAGCAATAAATTCCAGTTCTTTCCATATAAAAGGCCATTCCTCCGCCGAGGACATAATCCATTTTGACACTCTTGTACTCTAAAACATACACCCCATCCAGCATTTCCAGAACCCCCAAAATATCGGCCTCGCAACCGTCTTCCATCTAGACATGAAAGCCACCTACTCTCACAATCAGACCCCTTCACCCTCTCCCGCCTCCACACCCAAGTTTAAGCTCTTCCCTTTCAGAAACCCCCCACCTCCGCTCCTTTCCACTTACATCCATCATGGCGCTGCAGCACTAGTCCCTTCTAAAGGCCAACATCCGTTCCCTTTCCACACAAACATCTCCTTATGCACAACCTCTGCTAACACTGCTTGGAAGCCTTTTACCAACCCCACCACAACTTCAGCTCCTTACCTCCTCCCTCTCCACAGACATCAACCATGCTGCTTACTTCCTACAATGGACATGTCATATCCCCACCAAAGCCATTGATCCTCACCATCCCACCCTCTCTCCTCAGGTCACCCTTCTTCTCCAATGCTGCCACCTCTACCATTCCTGGGATCGGGATACATTACTTCACCACCGACAACTACAGCGACACTTTCATAGTGTTCCGCCTACCAAGAAAACGCCATACTGGCGACAGAGATGTACACGACTCCCCATTCACTACTACAAGTATTGGTATGCCTTCCACTGCCTTACTGGAAATAAACCCACTCCCCAAAACCCACTCCATCTTGACACACATTCACTGATAACTTCCAGCATCTGACGTCTTCACCAAAGCTGACGAAACTTACCTGATGTCAGTTACTGTATTGGTACTTCCATCCCAACCATTACCCTGGCTTGAACCACATGTCTCCCTTGAACTCAATACAACCATCACTACACATGACATTCAGCTGACACTCCACACCAAACGTGCCCTCGTGCACTAATATTTATCTTCCTTATTTTGTGTAAGCATTTCAATTTGTACCTTACTTTTTCAATTGCAATTTTCTGTTTGTTTAATTATATTGTCTCTAGGCTGAAGAGCGGCATTTAGCCCTGCTTCATACAGGAATTTCAAACAACAATAACGGGAAAAAAGGGGACGCTACGGCCATAGTGTGCGCCCTGTTGGAATTTAAGCCGCACGGGAGGCCAGCGTGGGTAGCCAAGTGATTAAGGAGACCGCTGGAGCCGGCCGCGGTGGCCGAGGGGACTGAGCGCTTCAGTCACAGTCTGCACGGCCACTACGGTCGGGGTTCGAATCCCCCCTCGGCCATGGATATTTGTGCCGTCCTAGTTCGTAAGTAGTTCATAAGTACTTTGTAAGTTTAGGGACTGATGACCCCCTAGTTAAGTCCCATAAGCTTTACAAACATTTGAACATTTTAGACCGCCGGACCAAAGCGACATCCGGGTTTGGATCTCCACCTGTCTCACATATTCACTTGTCACCGTCCTTTCAATAACTGATGTAGCTTAAGTCATCCTCTCCTTCCTCTTCTTTCTTCGTTTCTCTCATTAAAAAAAAAAAAAAAAAAAAAAAAAGAAAAGAAAAAAAAAGAAAAAGAAAATTGCAGTGCTGCGAACCAGCACTGCAACAGCACTAAATTCGTCTGAATTTAGCAAACCATTAGGATGGGTAAGCAAACGTATTTTGTACTTCACACGGAAACCTACTCGATTCACACAAACACAAAGCACGGAAGAAACGCGTTAAAATGATGAAAGTTTCGTTGAAATCCTCCACCTTAAACTTTTCGATATGAAACAAAGTTAATTTAGTAAATGATATGTATAATTGTTTAACTTGTAAACGTGTTAATCTTGGAGACAGCCAAACACAGCGTCTTACCGCGTAGTTGTGCCGCCAACAACCAACCGCTCCATCTAAGTGCCAAAACAAGACATCACGCAGGACTCGTCAGAAGTCTCGTGTCTTTAGAAGATACTGCCAGTCGTCTGCCACGAAGCGGTTCGGGACCTGGCTGGCCTGCAAAACACATACACTGCTTCAAACTACACGCAAATGTGTTTTTGGGGCAAATATTTGTTACATAATACACTAAATACCTGATTAGTTAATGATTCAAAGGTAGTGGGAAGTTTTCAAGGCACCTTCGTTGTTCACAATTCTTACTTTACACGTGACAAAAGCCTTCTCTAATTCTGATATACCAGCCTTTTAATTTTATTGTCGTCGAGTGCACTGTTTGCACATCTGGTATTGATGTTCATCCTAATTGAGTCCTCAGGGCTGTTTATCTCGACAATTCTGAGGTTCTTCCTCTTCCCTCTTTCTATTGCTCTACAACATGCTAATCCAGGCAGATGATTTTCCGCTGATATTGCTGTATGACATACCCAGTCCAACCTTCTCTTCTTTAGCAGTTCATCGCTGTTACGGTGTTTATACAGCTCTCTTAATTCTTTCTTACCCTTCATTCCTTTTTATTTTCATCATATAATAGCCCAAAGTATTTTTCTTTCAAATATCCTCCTGAGACCTGATGACCGTTATAATGGACTTAAAAGTTTCTGGCCTCATATCGTATTCTCTGTATATACAGTCGTAATAGCTACATTCCATTTCAATGGACAGTACTTTGCAGCTATTTCGAAGGAGAAACGGTTACTACGATCACTTGGTACAAAGTAAGCTGCTTTGTATGCGTGTTAACATGCCAGGTGTGTATTCCTTATTTAAATTTTTCGAATTTAATTTCATGAGAAAGGTACATGCGATATCTGCCTAGTAAGACTTATGTAAGTACAAGGAAATGGTTTTTTAATTTTCAGACTTTCTTCATTGCTTCATTATAGGGCCTATGTCACTAAAGCTCACTTGCCACAGTGATGGACACATTTGAAAATCATGACTGTATTTGAAAAAATCGAAAATGTTTGTGAATTCCCTTTTTCTATCCTCTTTTTTAACGAGTATATAATACCTATTTTGAAAAATATTGTGCAAGTAGCCACCAGGTCTCAGGAGGATATTAACATTTTTTTCACCATCTTTCTTACGAAATATTAATGCCTCACCTTTGTAAAAATCTTATCGGTTAAACAGCTTATTCAAACGTTCAGAGGTTGTAATATTAACTGAGGTTTTCTTTAAGGTTTTCAAAATGAAAAGTATTTTACTCACTATTGCTACACGGGCACTTAGTTCTACATCCAGTTTTCATTTGATTTTTATTTTATTTTTTAAAGCAGATTGTCTTGGTAATGGATATCTAAAAGTTTATCCCTCACCAGCGCTCATTTGTATAACTGTTAGAACATTTATCTATGCAATATTGCATTATGTAGTATATAAGAGCTCTCGTTTGTCACATGGAATTAGGACAAAGTTTCACAAAATAATGTTTTAAAATAGAACCGAAAGTGCTACAATATGGTAGCTAGTACAACGCACACGGATCATGGTCAATATTTTATAGCTAACATTTAATATCGCGCGGATTGAAAGGCAATGAAGAAAGGCAATAAATAAGAGGACTCACAGAAAACTGGAATAGCCTTCAAGTGCTGAAAACGCGCACAGGTTCCATCACATGATTACAGTACGACACTCTCCCACATTCACCTCTCTCTTCCGCCAAACTTTCGATAGATAGCTTCTGAGAAGTGTAAGCCAAATCAGGAAATCGGGAGTCAACCAGCTCTTCCACTAGGTAGTTGGAAGTAACTGAATGTTGTCTGAAGTGCTGCCGACCGCGCCTCAGAGCTGGAGTAATTATTTAGCACAAAGTAATTTTGTCATTCTTCTTTCTTGGCTTTGTACAGGTAAAAAAGTGGAAGTAGCTGCCTGGCACTTAAAGCTTAAAAAAGACTCGATCAGAAAAATTAAAAAAGTAAAGAAAAAAATGCGTAATGAGAAAATTTAGAAGCTATAGTGCAGCAATGGTTGGGCGAAAAAGAAGAACCACGGCTGCCAATCGTCATGTGACAAAATGGTTCAAATTTCGAATTCGTCCTTCCTTCCCGGACAACCTTTTATTGGTTAATATTGCTTTTAGTTCTTATTCATTTGTTTGAAATAGTTATTCATGGAAAAATTACATATTGTATTGATGCTTGCAAGGCGACCACACTACATTGGCCTCAGAAACGTATAGCGCGACAAGATCGGCACATCGTCAGTTAAAAGCCAGGGTAACTGAGCATTTTACGAATATTAGACAAAAAAGGCTAAAATTTGGTACAATTATTCGGAAAGATTACCAAAACTTTAAAATTAATCAACGTGAAGAAAATATCCGTAAGTCCGTTATCGAATACCAGAATAACTAAAATTGATAGATTATTTAGCAATTAATTGCTAATTCGAAATTTGGACCAAGGAAAGATCCTGCCTGTGGGTCGGATTAAAACACGACGCTTTTAATCCAGTGGCTTCAGGTGGCTAAAATGATTGGGGTTCACTTTTTTTACTGCATTACCAAATTCACGTTTCCAGATAACCACCACCAGTGCCTCATATGACGCTTGCCCAAAGGCTGCTCTGTCCACACTTTTTCTCAAACAGCTAAGTATCTTTCTTCGTTTGTGTGGCCATAATGTCCGTAGTTGCTTTCATAATTATGAATAGCAGTGATTTTCCGTCTTTGCAACTACAATAAACATGCGATTTTTTCACACCAGACGCGTTTCGTTTTATTGAATGTAAAACATCTTCAGAAATTTCCATTTCTATTATTACAGACCACTGCAGATGTTTTACATTCAGTCATTTTGACAGTTTATTACCTATAACATGTTGCCATCAGGGAGGCTTCGCATAAGGTGAGGTGCGTGAACTACGTAGTGTTGTGTTGGGGCCAATACGTGTATTTCCGTGAAGAGTCCGAGTAGCGTAGAAGTTGGTGCCTTTGCTAGCGATGTTTCCCGCGCCCCTCCCTGCCTAAGGACCGCCCATAGGCTGGTTGTAAAGGTTGAGCATAGGATCTGAATCGCAGCAGTGTCTGGACAACTCTGTGACATGTAAATGTGCTATCTGCAAGACTTAAAAGTTTCTCATGTTATAAAAATACTTCGAAATGCAGTTAAAATTATATGATACGAGAATGAAACGAAGAATAATAGTTTACATATAAAGAATGTTTTTTCAAATCGTGTACAAACTCTAGGCCGGATTGATCGAGGAGAGTATACGGAACAAGAAAAAGTGTAATGAAGTATGTATAAGATGTCTATAAGATGACAAGACGACGCAAGGGCACAAAAAATCAGTCAGTTGCGATTAGTAAGAAATTTGTTTTGATATTATGTTTTATTTGTGTATTTACAGTAAATTGAGCCTCAATGAGAAAAGTGAACGTAATGATGTAAATTATTTGTGAAAAATTGTAATATTGTTTTTCATTTTAAGAAATATCTCTGGAATGGATCAATATTTTGATTTGTTTTGGAATAATTAATGAAAAACTTTCAAAAATATGTTTTTATTTTAAGAAATATCTGTGAAATGGATCGGTAGTTTGTAACATCTTTCCACGAGATGTAAAATGCAAACTGGTGCAATCACTGGATCTACCGAACCTTAACTATTGTGATATGATTCAGCGTGGTACAACTAGCAAACATATAGGACGGTTAGTGTTAACAACGAATTCGTGTGTACGGTAATTATGCAATATTCCTCTATAGGACCGCATTAATGTTTCATATAAGGCTACGGCCAAACAAACTACGGGACCAACACCACCTACAAAGTGAGCCAAAAATTTGAATACGCGGATGATCTGGCCATAGCAGTGCAAAGCAAATCTCTCGAAGAAGGTGAAAATACTCTAACGGATGACTTTGAAGTCCTCAGGAAATACTACTGAAGTTTGCGCTTTTCACCTCAACAATAATATAGCCAATCAACAATTGTCTGTGCTATTTAACCAACAGAGAGTGAAACACAACTTCCATCCTAAGTATCTGGGTGTTACACTGGATAGGTCCCTCACCTATAAAGAACACCTTAAAAATGTTGGTCAGAAACTAAAAACGCGAAATATTATTAGAAAACTGGCGGGAAGTTCTTGGGGTGCAAATGCATCCACACTGCGAACAGCAGCAACATCGATAGTCTACACCGCTCCGAATACTGTGCTCCGGTCTGGGAGAGAAGCTACCACACCTACAAGGTAGACGTGCAGCTCCACAAAACCATGCGGATAATCACCGGCACATTAAAGTATACTCCTACACCGTGGCTCTCCGTCATCGCATAGAGAGTATTTCACCGCAACGGCTTTTTTTAATTGTCTATTTTCTCGACAACGGCTGAGAAGTTAATCTTGGTGCTTTGCCAAAAGACTCCTTTGGCCATGAGCTTTCATTATGCGCAGTATGAATCGAATCTGATTTTCACAATTGGCGGCCTCCCCTTGTGAGTGTAGAAATGTTTGTATGTTTGTAAAGTCTATGGGACTTAACTACGGGGTCATCAGTCCCTAAATTTACAAACTACCTATGAACTACTTACGAAATAGGACGGCACCAATATCCAGGTCCGAGGGGGGATTCGAACCTCCGACCGTAGTGGCCGTGCAGATCGTGACTGAAGCGCCATAGTCCCCTCGGCCACCGCGGCCGGCGTGAGTATAGATCTTCCTGCCGCTTACTTACATTTCGCGTAAATATAGACATTCTTTTTCCCCTTGTTCTATTTAGGAGTGGAATAGGAAGAGAAACGCCTAGTAGTGGTACAGTGTACCCTCCGTCACACACTTTACGGTGGATAGCGGAGTATGTATGGAGATGTAGGTGTAGGTAGGACGCGTCGGCACGGATTTAACCGCAGACAGCCACAGGCGTGCGGAACTTCAGGCGTGTGAGCCACCTCTCACCGATGTAGCTGTTGCCCTGCCGCAGACGGCAGTTGTCGGCGTTTTATTGGTGCCAGTATGTGGGACGCGCCGGGTCGCCTCTGCGCCTGCAGCGGGTCCTGCGCTTTCATCGTTTCCTGCAACTCGGCAGGTCATATTACCCACTGCCATGCTAGATAGACGGCGTGGACTTTGGTTGCTAGCTGCGCCGATCGTACTGCAATGACAGGACTGAAGCGCAGTCTTATCTCTGTTCAGGAAACGTAGGTACATCGCATCATTTGCATAACCGGTTTCATGTTCCAGTTGGCCTTGTTGGTTATAGCCTCCGTTCGCAGGTCAGTTGGCCAGTACGTGCCGTGCGTTACGTGCGTTTTTCAGAAGATTTGCACATACAAGGCACGTCTATCGAGTAAACCAGTAGGGTTTTCTTCGTTATAACAATACGCACAATACTCTCTGACTCAGTGGGTCTCAACCTGTGATCTGCAAGAGCAAAAACATGATCCGCGATAGACATAAAATTTCGAACTTTGTACACATTTTAAATTATTAATTCCTTATTACTTATTAAGATTTTGTTCTTGTGCTCTTCATTCCGCAGACTGGTTTGATGCAGCTCTTCATGCTACCCTGTCCTGTGCAAGTCTCTTCATCCGAGAATACGTTCGCCAACCTACATCCATTGGAATCTGCTTGCTGTATTCGTCCCTCGGTCACCCTCTACGATTTTTACCCCACACGCTTCCTTCTAATGCTAAGTTGACAATTCCTTGATGTGTCAGAATGTGTCCAACCTATCCCTTCTCTTAGTCAGGATATGCCAGAAACTCCTTTTCTCCCCAATCTGTTGAGCACCTCATCTGATACATGATTTACCCATTAATCATCATTCACCTCTAGCAGCACATTTCGAAAGCTATCATCTTAATGTCTGAACTCCTTACCATCCACGTTTCACAGTGCTACACTCCACACAAATGCTTTCAGAAAGGACTTCCTAACATTTAAACTAATATTAGATGTCAACAAGTTTCGCTTGTTCAGAAACGCGTTTCTTCCCATAGCCATCTGCAGTTTATATCGTCTTTACTTCATACATCAGAAGTTATTTTACTACCCAAATAACAAAACTCTTCTACTACTTTTATTGTCTCATTGCCTAATCTCATTTCTTCAGCATCGTCTGATTTTCTGACATTACATTCTATTACCCTCATTGTTAATGTTCGTCTTATACCTTTCTGTCAAAATATTGTCCATTCCATTTAATTGCTCTTCCAGGTTCTTTGCTGTCTCTGATAGAATTACCATGTCATCAGCAAACCGCAAGGTTTTTGTTCCTTCTTCCTGGGCTTTAATTCCAATTTCTTCTTGCATTCCTTCACAGCTTGCTCAATATATAGATTGAACAACCCTTGACTTACTCCCTTCCCAACCGCTATTACCCTTTCATGCCCTTCGACTCTAATAATGGCTGTCTTACTTAGATATCTCAATAATGCAAAAAGTGGCTATTGACCCGAAACAAGTAAAAGTGTGTCGTCATCTGTATGAAGACTACAAGAATTCCTTCAAACTTCATTTACACGATAAATATGTCAAATCTGATTTAAATTCAACAAAAGAACTACGTATAACAATTTCAGACAAATTGGAGAGAACGCACAAAAAATATTGCAACGAAGGCGAACTAAATGCTTACTGGCAGAACCGAAGATGCAACACTTCTACTAAACAAACATGAGCGTCCTATTTTTGGAGTATTGCTGCACATTCTGCCCCATGAAGTAGGCCTAATGGAGGATACAGATAACAGAGAAGGGCAGATCGTTTTTTTTATTATCGCGATATGAACGAGAGAGTGTCAGGGAAATGAAACACGAGTTGGGGTGGAAAACTTTTAAGAAAGCCGTTATTCGTTGCGACCAGAGTTACTTCGAAAAGGGAGACACGGTCATCATAATAAAGTAAGGCAATTAAGACCGAAAACGGGAAGATTCGGGGGTTCCTTTTTCCTACACGCTATTAAGGATTGGAACGGTAGAGAAATATGATTAAAACAGTTTGACGAACTCTTTGCCACGCATTTCAATGAGGTTTTTTTTTGGCGCACTACTTCTCAGGTCATTAGCACCCAGATAGGAACAGAGATTCGCTAGATCTCAAAAAAATTTATAACTGCCGGAAAGGAGAGTATCAAGAGAAAGCTAAAATTGAAGGATAAAAAGAAACAAATAGAAAGGTTAAATATCCTTCGATAAATTAGCCATGTAGCTCGAGTAGCTGCTCGTGTGTCATCAGCTAAAAGTTCCTCCAGAGTAGACGGAAAGTGAAGGGCTACACGGAGATGATTAAAATTAACACAAGACAGTAAAACATGTCGCACCGTCAGCAATTCACCGCAGGTGCAGGGTCAGCGGTTAGCAAATGACGATGGCTGAAACGGCAGTGACCGATTCGCAACCGGGCCAGGATGACCTCCCCTCGCCGAGAGGGGCGTGAGGAGGTCCTCCAAGCGGTCGGGATCGGTTTTACAGTTCTCAATTTATTGTCGTGGAGTGAGAACCACGCACTGTGCCAGGACGACACAATACTCCGGCGAAGAGCCCGTTGAACATCGTCTGATGGGACGCAAAAAGTAGCCATGCGAGGCAAAAGAGCTGCTGCCTTGGCTGCTATGTCGGCGGTCTCATTCCTGGGCACACCCGCGGGCCAGGGACCCACAGAAAAGAAAATTGACAGCTGTTATCTGCTAGCAACTGGAGGGAGCGTTGGATTCGATACATGAGAGGATGGGTCGAGAAAAGGTCCTTACGACTCTGCAGGGCACTAAGGGAGTCCGAACAGATGGCATGAAAAGGATGGCGGCGGCGGCGGGTATATAAAACAGCCTGGTGGAGGGCAAAAAGCTCAGCCGCGAAATTGGAGCACCAGTCAGGGATATTAGAAACCGTTGCCCACGACGACGAATGCAGATCCGACACCGTCAGTGCTCTTGGCATTATCGAACCGTGAACGGAGTTCAGCAAGCCTCGAGCGGCATACCAAATCCGGAGTGCTCTCCTTGGGCAGCGAACTAAGTTCAAGGTGGGTGTGAACCTGGGCCTGATGCCACGGTGGCAATGGGCTCTCGCTCAACCGAAATGTGGAAGGAAGGATAAAATCGAGCCGCTGAAGCAGGTGGCGAAACCGAACTCCAGGTGGAAGCAAGGCTATCGCAGACAAGTGATATTGGCGATCGAGTGAGTCGTCAAAACATAATGGATAAGATGGATGGTAGGGTATCGACCGCAGTCGGCATGTGTACCGACACAAGAGTATGTCACACCGAGTGGTCAAGGGTAATACAGCAGCTTCGGCATACAGACTTTCAACAGGGCTGGTATAAAATGCACCGGTCACCAGGCGTAATTCCCGATGGTGAATAGAGTTGAGACGGCGGAGAAGCGACGGCTGTGCAGAAGAGTATACAAGGTTTCTGTAGTCATGCTTCTACTGAACAATGGCCTGGTGAAGGTGAAGCATGACAGTAAGATCCGCTTCCCATGATGTGCCACTGAGGACACGGAGAACATTAAGGGATCGGGCACAACGGGCAGCCAGGTAAGACATGTGTGGGGACCAGCAAAGTTTACGATCCAAGATTAGCCCCAATAATTTTGTTGTCTCCACGAATGGGAGGGCAACGGGGCCGAGACGTAGAGAAGGTGGAAGAAATTCTTTGTATCTCCAGAAGTTGATACACACCGTTTTCTCAGTGGAGAAGCGGAAGCCATTCGAAATGCTCCAGGAATATAGGTGGTCAAGACAGCGTCAAAAACAACGCTCAAAGAGCCACGTCCGCTGGGCGCTGCAATAAATTGCAAAATCATCTACAAAAAGGGATCTGGAAACGTCGGCTGAAAGGCAGTCTACGATCGGATTGATTGCAATGGCAAAAAGAGCCACGCTCAAGACAGAGCCCTGTGGAACCCCATTCTCCTGGCGAAAGATATCTGACAAAACAGAGCCCACCCATACCGGGAACTTGCGATCCGCCAAAAACGCTTGAATAAAGAGAGGGAGGCGGCCTTGAATGCCCCATGGGTGCAATGTGCGGAGAATGTCTGGGGCAAGGTGCTGGAGAACCCCACAGGGTTGGTGGTGGGCATTGCAGTCGCCTACCAACACGAAAGGTGAAGGGAGCTGGTCAACGAGGTGTAGCACATCTGCCCTAGTAAGGACAGACGACGATGGCGAATAGATATTACAGAAGGAAAAAGAAAAGGTGGAGAGAGTGATGTGGACTGCGACTGCCTGTAGGTGAGTACACAATGAAATGGGATGGCAATACACGTCTTCTCGAATGAGCATCAGACCCCCTCCATGGGCTGGAGTACCTTCCACAGGGGGCAGGTCGAAACACACAGAGGTGTAGTGGGGGAAGCCTGCATGATCACATGGACATAACTTAGTTTCTTGGAGACAGACTAGAAGCGGGCAGTGCAATAGAAGGAGTAGTTTTAATTCCTCCCGATTGGAACGAATGCCGCAAATATTCCATTGAAGGAGCGCCATGATAAAAAATGAGAGAAGAAAAGAAGACACAAGCAATCGGGGTCACCTCGACGTGGACTTCGAGGGAGCACTGCTATCGCTATCTAGGGGCAAAGGATTGTGTTCCATAGCTTCGACCTCCCTGAGTTGATCAGGTGGGGCAGCTTCCACCGCCGGTAAATCGCCGGGTGCCCGGCTGACAGAGTGCCCCGGTGAAACAGAAGATGGCCGAAGCCGGCAACTGTTGGATGGCGTGACCGAAGAGTCACGCCGCGGCAGGGAAGGGGGGAGGCTATTCTTTTTGTGAGTCTTCTTAGAGGCATGACGAGTAGAAGAAGCAGAGGACGGTTGAGAAGACAAGAGTTTTGAGGAAATCGTCATGAACAGGTTCTTTTTTTTTAACTCCGGGCAGCGGATTTAGGTGCCTGGGATGTGTGGGAACTGGTCGACAAATGCATTGTAGAACGGGCAGAAGATATCGGAGAGGTGGAACGAGGAATTTTCGGGCTATCCGATCTAACAACAGTGTCACAGATGGTGAAATCGCAGGAGTGAGTGTCTACCTCCTTAGTTGGTCGAGGGGAGGTGAGGACCTGGCTGCTGGGAGTACAGCGGGCTTCCTACTCGCTAATAACTTCCGAGCTGCAGAGGTTGAAACCTTTTGCTTAATGCGAATACCCTGGATGACCCGCTCTTCTTTATAGACGGGACAGTCCCGTGAAGAAGCAGCATGGTCACTCAAGCAATAAATGCAGCGAGGGGATGGAGGTGGACATTCACTCTCATGGGCGTCCCTGCCACAGGTGACGCTCTTGGCTGCATTAGGAAAGATTTACTAGTATGATTAAATCTCCGGCAATGGTAGCAGCGCGTAGGATTGGGTATATACGGGCGAACGGAGATGACTTCATAGCCCGCTTTCACTTTAGGTGGTAGGTCAACCCTGCCGAAAGTCAAGAAGACAGTACGAGTCGGCACGAGATCATTATTAACTTTTTTCATTACACGTCGTCCCGAATGAGCATCAGAACCCCTCCATGGGCTTGCGTACCTTCCACAGGGGGCAGGTCGAAACACAGAGGTGTAGTGGGGGAAGCCTGCATGATCACATGGATGTAACTTAGTTTGTTGGAGACAGACTAGAAGCGGGCAGTGCAAACGAAGGAGTAGTTTTAATTCCTCCCAATTGGAACGAATGCCGCGAATATTCCATTGAAGGAGCGCCATGATAAAAAATGAGAGAAGAAAAGAAGGAACAAGCAAGCGGGGTCACCTCGATGGCCGCTGAGGACTGGACTTGGAGGGAGCCGTAACTCCCTGATCGGCCATATAGGTGAGTATATCCTCGTCCGATAACCCCTCTTGAAGACTACCCCCCCCCCACTGTGAAGAGGGGAGGGTGCAGTGAGCCTCCACTTTCACAGGAAAGGTAAGGACTAGCGTAGCCTGAAAGGAATTCTCAATTTCGAGCAACAAGGTCCCATTAAGCTGTCTGGAGCAGGTCTTCAAGGGACCTGCAATCGCATCGACACCCTTCAGAATAAGAAAAGGATTCACAGAAGAAAAATCCTGATCATCAGTACGAGATACTACAAGAAACTTGGCAATATTAGGTAAGACTTTCTTGGACTGAGATTCATCATGTTTTCGTATTTGTGTAAAATATATAATAGATTTGGAAGGTTTCATAGCGGAAGTGTCCCCCATGATTGCCGGTGTCTCCGATGGTGCGCTCCTTCCTTGTGGGGGCCCTCACTGAGAGCGCACCCACCTTAGGTGACTGTTCGCAGCTCAGGTCACACCTCCCAAGAACGGACAGAGGGACCAATCTGCATGTTCAGAAGGTACCAGCTCGGGTAATCACCCCTCCCTGGGCCCGGCCTGTACTGGGGGGTACGTACATGCCCTACATGTCTACCCAGGGTGGGGAGTTACGCCTTACCGGTCACCGGCTATGCAGAGCGTGGGTTGACCTTCAGACACGCACAAGGAGGAAAGAAGAGAGGAAGGAGAGAAAGGGATGAAGGAGGGAGAATCTCAAACGCCAAGGCGGGGATTAAAAGGGTGGGTCGAGGACAAGGAGAAAGGAGAAAGAGGGGAAGGCGAAAGAACAGGAAAGGAAGAGGACCAAGAAAAGGAGAAGTCTTAGAGGAAGCGAAAAAAGAAACCTTGGACTGAAAACGCCCATCTCCGTGCAAAGGCACAAACCTGGGGGAAAGAGGGAAGCGGCCTGGGACAGAAGAAAGGTCGATTCCGCTCGGGGGTCTGTGTGCGCCACACCACAGAGTAACATATACAGAGAAGCAGCCCCCTCTAAACCACTGTCCTACGCTCCCCTCGTAGTTCCGTAAGATGCTAGCAGGTGTCAGGCTTAGGGTGCCTCTCGCACGTCAGAGGGTAGCGTGGAGGGGAGGCTGAGGGGAGAGCTCGTGCCGCCTGCCACGAGGCCACGGCTGTGTCCGGCTTGCTGGCGTTTGAGGGGAGGTGGTGGTGGTAGTGGTGGTGGTGGTGGTGTCAGCCGCTATCTGCCGCCTGCTCTGGCCAGTTGAAAGGGCTGCTTCTGAACGCTGCGCCATCATGGGACATCTTACGGAACTGCTGGAAACCCTCCCTCCCCGCACCCCTGAGCGTAGGACCGGGCCCTTAGAGGTTTCCCGTCTGTATATATTTGTCAGTGGCCACACACATACCCACAAAAGAGCGGTCCCCTGGGGGTTCAATGAGATTAGCGGAGTATTTATGTAGACGTAGATATGTAGAAGCAGGTTACAAACCTTAAATACGTTGCATTTATATTTCCACAATATTTTTTCTTATTAGTTCGCTTTGAACCAGCTTTCAGTTTTTTAAATACTGAACAGATAGTCCACGTGGTAACAGTCGAAGTAGAAAATTAGGCAAAGATGTTTTTCCAAAAAACACAAATGGAGTTTAAACAAATCTCATATTATATTGAATTTAAATATTAAAACTGTTGGATAGTATGAGTTAAATATTGTTCAGGCGAGTTATGGTAATAGTATAATGTAATTTCCAAAATTTCATTTCAAATAATTAGGTTTCATTGCATTACTTTATGTATAATAACTAAATGGCTAAGAATTTATGAGTTAAAACTTGTTGTTGTCAAAAGTCTTCTGGACATTGGACCACATTGTCAATATCTCAAATTTCACCGACATTTTGGGTCCAGTTCTATTAGGGAGCAATGTATTGTATGGATAGAATGGAGAATGTGTTGACCTAACTCAGTTTAAATGTTCACCATCATTAAAGTAATGACAGCTTCTTAACATATGTCTCACCGTATTTTAATAATTTTGTTATAATGGTTCGATACCCAAACTCTATAATCTCCCTCATCCGTAGTTAACAAGTTTATGATCGTCCAACTAACGACGGAATATTTCATAAATATCAGTTCCTTGTTACGTGATCAATCAATCGTATCTTGTCTCCACGATAACTTTACAACTTCACTCGTGTTGACGGGAGTAGATAACGTCGACACCAGTTGACATATTTTCATTTGTCTGCCAGTGTACTCTTACCCAATTCCAGAATGATTAAAACTCTAAGAACGTATTTGAATCCATCCTCTTGGGCAGTTTTGTTGCAAAAAGGCAAAATTATTAAATAAGTAGCTGTAACCCGGCGTTGCCCTGGTGTTTATTTGCCATAGACTCTCGTAGTTCACATCCCCTCCCACCCCCCACCCCCCCCCCCTCTCTCTCTCTCTCTCTCTCTCTCTCTCTCTCTCTCTCTCTCTCTCTCTCTCTCTCTGCATCCACTTCTTTCTCTCCCATCTCTCTGTTCGTTTCCACCTTTCCCTCTCTCGGCAAAGTTTTCTGCAAGATACCCTCTGTCATGTACCACACAAACATTTATGTACCCAGCGATCTTCCTCTTGGTTTAAAAGGTCATGAGTGCAAAAATTTATAAAGATTAGAGCAAAACTATTCATTTTGTAAAATTCCATAAGTTAAGTACCCTCCACCATGCACCGAACGAAATTTTATACAGCCAGTGACATTCCTGTGTGCAAAATTTCATCAATATCGGAACAAAACTATAGATTTCTATGCAATAGAAACGCAGGGTCACATTGAAAAACGCACTTTGTTGTTCTCAAATATTCTAGTTTTATTTCATACAATCCTTGTTCTGAGAATAACGAAAACAGGAAAAAAGAAAGATCTTTGGAATCGGTCGAGCAGTTCTCAAGTTATGGCGCGACCAAGGTATTTAGGGATCCATTTTTATGTTGAAAATTACCCTCCCCACATGCACCGTATGAAACTTAAGGTAGACGGTGACCTTTCTCTTGTTTTGAAGGCAAGCATGCCAAATTTCGTGAAGATCGGAATGATACTGTAGATTTCATGCGTCTGCAGGAGAAGCATGCTCCGCCGTGCACCAATCACAAAATACTTTCTTAGCTGACGTTTTCTACCTATAAACTACATTCCTGCTAAATTTCAGCTTCATTGGTGAAGTAGTTTTCGAGGTTTTGTGTTTAGCCAGTGAGTGAGTGAGTGTCCTTTCGCTTTTGTATAGACAGAGACTAAGAAAACAGATTGCTAATTTTGGATGCAAGAGACTTAAAGGAGACTTGCAGACGAAAATAAATAGCAACATGCAAATCTGTAATGCTAACTTTATTTGATACAAGGCCACGGGTGATGCGACAGTTTTACGGCATCTTCAGCGAAACTGTTGTGAGCGGTACTCTTATTTTCGTTTCATCATTTTATGGGAGGGGGGCGGGGGTCAGTTACAAAACGCTTCATAAACGTCCGAAATTAAATGCAAACTTTCTTGCAGGTCCCTGACTACTCCCATTTTCCAATAATTGAGGCATAAATCTGGATACTCTCACGCGGTGGCCTTTAATTATTTATGACGTCATACCCCCTAAGTTATGTGTCGTGCTCTTGTTTTTGGTCCAGGAACCTTCGTAGGCTACGGTGAACAGTTCACCAAAGGTTCATTGCAATCGAATGAATGGTTTATGAACACGTAGAGGACATATAGACAAACATTCATTTTTATATATAAAGATATTCCAGAAATCGTCTTCCACCAACTTACGGATTTCTCCATAACTTATTTAGCTGAACAATGGTTTCCTATTCGCGCGGAATTCCCGCATGGTCTAAGGCGTCATGCTACGGACTTGGCGGCCATTCTCGCCAGAGGTTCGAGTTCTCCCTCGGGCAAGAATGTGTGTGCTGTCCTTAGTGTAAGTTAAAGCAGTTTGATGACCTTAGTAGTTTGGTCCAATAGGTTTACAAATATTTGAACAATGAATAAGGGTTTCCTGCTTATGAATCGATTGAAAGTAAATAATGGTATTCGAGAAACTTTGAGCAACAATGATAGCCATAGAGTTACCAAAATTGAAATAAAACATTTTACTTTTGAGTTTACCGATCATGATATAACATTTAATCAAAGTTTATTTTAGTATTAACATAATTTATTTTTCCTTCAAGTTTGTGGTCTCTGCTCACAATAACGAAATCAAATGGGAGTCACTAAATAACTGCTAACACGTTCGTTGTAACTTCTTACCGTTTTCTTTGCTGGTTATTCCATGACAGATCCAAGTAAATACTTTGTCTTAGCAGCCTAAATGCAACCGTCACATATTGTTTACATGAAAAATGTGTTGAAAACAGACAAATATATTCTAAATGTAGTTTTTTTGTCACCAAACAATGCATCCTGTAGTTACTATGCTGCAGTTTAGTCTGGAAATCTAGAAGATACATTTTCACCTAATTGTACCAAAGCCGCTATATATTATTTTCGGAATAGTTTCGGGCTATGCCTATTGTCATGAGCAGTGGCGTAGCTACTACACCAAGGGCCCCGGGGCAAAAGTGACGTTGGGGCCCTGTCTAAACTAAAACTATACCACAGGCGCCGACTTTTGAAAATCTTGCAGTGGCGTTTCCAATTGGGGAGGTGGTTGCTGGCCTGCAGGCCCCCCCTCCCTCAACAGCTATTTCTTAATAAAAATAAAAAAAAAAAAATAAAAAAAAAAACAACAACACCTACTGGGCGGCTTTTCCAACCATTTGAACCTGTTTTCCCGTTGTAGTGACTACTGAAGTCATTTTTGAGAATTTTCGTCTTCTTAGACATGCATATCAGATAACGATGTGCCTGTATTGTGAATACTGTGTTCATTATCGCAAAAACTTACATCGAATGGTCTTCCTGCCTTCTTTCTTCTGCAGATTTGTTTCCTATACAGTATTACGAAAATAGTCCATAACCACTTCTGTTGTCATACCATGTCGGTCGATACCAATTGGTTCACAACCCATTGTTACATCACACACCAATTCAGTAAACAGGATTTTGGAGAGGGATAGAGTTGGACCTGGGTAGGACTTACAGATAAAACTACCATGGAATAGTTTTCGAAGTTGCTCCATACTAGGTGAATGAAGTCACAGGCAGAAGCTAGTAAAAATGAAGAATGAAGTTTTACTCAACGAAAATATGGCCCATGCCGCGAATCAAACCATGAATAGTACTGTCACACACTGCTAGTAACTTCGTGCGTTTGAAGTTTGTTGGCAGTGTTCAAAAATTTAAAAGTCGAAAATCCTTCGTTCAGCTGAAATATTATATACAGTAGAACGTCGATTATCCGAAGTGTAATTGGTGGATTACTGACCGATTATTCGTATAATCGAACTATGTACTTCTACTTGCCAATAAGAAGTACTGCACAGTAAATGTATTTATACAGTATTTGGAGAAGCGCGATCCTTCACATTGCGCCGAGCGGCACGCCGCAACACTTGGAAGGCGTAGCTGTTGCTGTGAACAGCTTTGATGCTGCAGCTACTTCTGCCGACTGGAGTGTGCCGATTGCTGTACTCAGCGACTGTCGGCTTGGCCTGTCAGCAGGCCCCACTAGAAAGCAATGTTCCGTCACCCTGTGGCCCAGTGCGGCAACTGTGGAAAGCTTAGTTTGACGGGAGGGAAAATCGATGGACCGTAGGGCTGGAAGGTAAAAAATAAATAAAAAAAAAAAAAAACGACGCTCTACTGTAACTTTTTTCCGAACGTCGTTCACGGAGGCCAAGGGGCCCCTTGATCTCGGGGCCCCGGGGCACTGCCCCGCCTAGCCCTATGATAGCTACGCCACTGGTCATGAGTCACATGTCACAGTATCTCACGCTGCTTTACTTTTCTTGTGCTTTGTCATCATCATCATCACAATACTTTGTTTTCTGCCAGAGGCAGAGTTTCACATGGTAAATCTCCGTGTTGTCCTGTCTTCTCCTATCTTCTTCGGGTCTGCGGGTTTTTCACTTCCCTTTATGTCTTCTAACTCTTCCATCCTCTCCAACAGATTAGTCCTTATAAGACATCTGTTATTAAATACTCCGGTCTCAAAAAATTCTTCATTCAATTCTTCTTCCTTTCTCTTATAACCTGCAGTAGTCTTCTCCTCTCACCAACCCTTTTTTACACTTTCGCTGTTCAATCTTTCCATCCAGTTTATCCTCTCCATTCTCCACGTCATCAAAGTCTCAAATGCTTGTAATCTTTTGTCTTCTTCTCGTCTAAACAAAACGCCTGCCAAGACTTTTCCTCGGTTGCTTTGAAGTTTGCCACATAATAATCTATTTCTGTTAAATGACTCCTTCGCTGTAGTAATGCGGATACTGACTTCCTGGTGCCACCTTAGATCATCAGTGATTGTATTTCCAAGATATTACTTTATCAGCAAGTAATAAATAGCATCTATGTAATGATTTAAAAATTCTTACCTTGAATATCTGAGAGCTGTACGAGGCAACACACTGAAAAATTATGTGTGCGTATAATAAAAAAGAAAAAAGGACAAATGCGAAAAGAAAAATGATCGAAAACTCTAATGACAGCAAAATTTCACTCATTGCTGCCTAAACAGACTGTGATGAGATAAAGTTGGGGGGAAAAAAAGAGTAGTTTGTCACAATGAGGAAAGAGAGAAAAAATTGTGATACTTTTCTCACGCACGAAATGAATTTAGTAAAATGACGAAAAAGTTATACCTGTGAACAATCAACTAACATTATAAAAGGGACTGAAGTAGGAAGAAGGAAGGAGCGAGACAGAGAAACTGGGTACGGTACCTCACTGAAACGATCCCATTAGCTAATTTAGCGTTTGATAACACTACTAAAAGAATTATTTGCTGTGTATATTCTAATCTCTCTTTACCCCTACAGTTTTCGCTCTCTATAGCTCTTTCTAGTGTCGTGGTGGTTATTCCCTCACGTCGTAAGTTCTGTTATTTCATCCCTCTTTTTTGTCAGGGCTATCCGTATGTTCCTTCCTTCGCTGATTCTGCAGAGAATCTCCTCATTTCTTATCAGCTCACGTAATTTTCAACATTCTTCTGCAGCTCTGTAATCTTCCGTTCTCGTCTTTTTCGGTTTTCGCACTGTCCATGTTTCACTACCAATGTATACTGCGCTCCAAAGGAACAGTCACATAATTTTTTTCCTCATATTAAGGACAACGTTTGGTACCAGTAACATTGCCTTGGCCATGAATGTACTCTTTGCCTGTGTTAGTCTACTTTTTTGATGTCCTTACTTCGTCCGTCATAGGTTATTCTTTCATCCAAGGTGGCAGCATTTACACGGTAGTATAAAAAATTTATGTTAAGATACTTACTACTTCCGTTCTTGCTATTTCTCATAGTTTTATCTTTTCAGATTCGAAACCTCCTGGCAGATTTAAACTGTGTGCCGGAACCGGGATTCGAACCTTTGTCTTTCATGAGCAACCTTGCACTCCACTGCTGAGTGAAAATATCATTCTGGAAACATCACTTAGGCTGTGGCCATGCCATGTCTCCATCATATTCTTTCTTCCAGTAGTGCAGGAGAAATTCTGTGAAGTTTCAAAAGTAAGATGCGAGGACCTGGCAGAAGTAATGCTATGAGGACAGACAGTGAACTGTGTCGGGATAGCTCAGCCGGTAGAGCTTTTGCCCGCGAAAGGCAAAGGTCCCAGTTTCGAATCCCGGTTCCAGTACAAAATTTTAATCTGTAAGGAAGTTTCATATCGGTGAACACTCCGCTGCAGAGTGAAAATACCATTCTTTTTCAGATTTACTTTCAAACCACGTTCTGTATTCATTAAAGTGTTAATTTGGTTCAACAGATCCGGTAATTTTCTCTGTTGCATTGAGAACAGCAATGTTGTCACCTAAGCACATCACCGATAACGTTCTCTTTCATTAAGAATTTTTATCCCACCTTTAATCTTCTTTGATTTCTATCGTTGCTTCTTCAGTACATTCCTGTCTTACGGTCTTTTTTAATTCGCCTTCGTCTTCCAGTCTTACGACACGTGGTTCGAATTCCACGTTAAGCTTTAGGTCTTTCCCCGTTTGGATAACTGGAGTAAGCTAGGGACACGCAAGTCGCCGAAGTGGCGTCCAATTGAAAGACCTGCACCAGGCCAATGAGCCATACGAAATTATTGTTATTACTGGTTCTTGCACATATTACTCCTCTTTTGATGAGATTTTCAACATACGGCACCATTTCAAAAAGCTTTTTCTTTTTTGGTCGATAAATTCAATAAAGAATCTTGATTTTTCTCCAGTATTTCTGCCAATATCAGGCGCAATGTCAGGAATTCCTCTCTTATTCCTTTGACACTGTTAGGCATCTGATAATTTTCCTTTTTATTCGTCTGTGGATATTTTTTCGAAATTTATAGGTACGTTGCCAGAGCCATAGATACTGTACAATATATTGTATTGTCGGCTTGCTGCCAGATCTTCCAGTGATTTACAGAAATTCCGATTAAATGTTACCCAAGCCTTCTACATTATTAGAACTGAAATCTTCCAGGGCAGGCCGCAGTGGCCGAGCGGTTTGCGACGTGCCAGTTACTGTCTGCACGGCTGCTGCGGTCGGGGGTTCGAATCCCCCTCGGGCATGGATGTTTGTGCCGTCTTTAGTATTAGCTACTACTTCATAAGTATTGACTGGAATACACTCTTTCAAATTCTGAAGTCAGCAGGGGTAAAATACAAGGAAAGGAGAGTTATTTACAACTTGTACAAAAGCCAGACCGCAGTTATTAGACTCGAAGGGCATGAAAGGGAAGCATCAGTTGGGAAGGGAGTAAGACAGGGTTGTAGCCTTTCTCCAATGTTATTCAATTTGTACATCGAGCAGGCGATGAAGGAAAGCAAGGAAAAATTTGGAATAGGGATTAAAGTTCAGGGGGAAGAAATAAAAACATTGCGTTTTGCTGATGACATTGTAATTCTGTCAGAGACAGCGAAGGACCTGGAAGAGCAGTTGAATGGAATGGAAAGCGTGTTGAAGAGAGCATATAAAATGAACATTAACAAGAGCAAAACAAAAATAATGGAATGCGGTCTTAGAAAATCAGGCGATGCTGAAGGAATTAGATTAGGTAACGAAACAATGAAGGTGGTAGATGAGTTTTGTTACTTGGGTAGTAAAATAACATGCGATGGTCGCAGTACAGAGGATATAAAGTGCAGAATGGCAATGGGAAGAAAAGCATTTTTGAAAAAGAGAAATTTGCTAACATCGAATATTAATTTAAGGGTAAGGAAGTCTTTTCTGAAGGCATTTGTGTGGAGTGTTGCCTTGTATGGGAGTGAAACATGGACGATAAGCAGTGCTGACAGGAAGAGAATAGAGGCTTCTGAAATGTGGTGCTACAGAAGAATGCTGAAGATTAGGTGGGTAGATCACATAACTAATGAAGAGGTACTGAACAGAATTGGTGAGCGAAGGAATTTTTGGCATACCCTGACTAAAAGAAGGGATCGCTTGGTAGGACACATTCTTAGACATCGGGTAATCGTAAATTTAGCATTGGAGGGAAGTGTGTGGGGTAAAAATCGCAGAGGGAGACCAAGAGACGCGTATAGTAAGCAGATTCAAGTGGATGTGGGTTGCTGTTCTTACGAGGAGATGAAAAGGCTTGCTCAGGATAGAGTAGGGTGGAGAGCTGCATCAAACCAGTCTCCGGACTGAAGACCATAACAACAACAACAACAAGTAATCAAACTATTCACGTGTGTACTGCCGGTCTATAGCGTCCAACGGGCACGTTGGTGCACGTTAGTGCCCGTTGGACACTATAGACCGGCAGTACACCCGTGGATATTTTGATTATAAAATACGCCGGGCCGCGGTGGAGTAGCCGAGCGGTCTAAAGCGTCACGCTGCGGAGCGCGCGGTTACTCGCCGTGGAGGTTCGAGTCCTCCCTGGGGCATGGGTGTGTGTATTTGTCCTTAGGTCCTTAGGTTTGTCCTAGGTTTAAGTAGTTTGTAAGCTACGGACTGATGACCACGCAGTTTGGTCCGATAGATTTACAAACATTTGAACATTTTTGAAATACGCCGGGAGAAACTCAAGAATCACAGTTCATAAGTAGTTTGTAAGTTTAGGAACTGATGACCCCGTAGTTAAGTCCCATAAGATCTACAAAGATTTGAAATCTTCCAGAACTATTTTGAATTCTAGATCCACTAATCATCCATATCATTTCAAATTTATTCTTCCTTTCACGCCCTTAGACTATGAAGGCCTTCATTGAACTCTTTTCACCTGGCCGTGATTGTACCAAAATGAATGTTACGATAAAGAGACAAGCTACCTTTGGGTCACGAGACACTGTAAGCAGCACCCCCTCCTAACCCTACGCATGCGCAAAGGCTGCTCTCTTCCACATCTTTTCAAATAGTTAAATATTTCTTACAATGAAGAATACAAATGTCATTTACACTCAAAACCGCGGCACATACGCAAAATCGACCAAAGATATGTGGCAAGTAACAATACAAAAGTCATTGTTGTTCGAGTATCTGTTAAAAAGAAGATTGGGTTTTAAAAAATTTCTTTCACTCGGTCTCGAACCCAATACATTCGACATCGTAGCGCGTTGCCGCCGATCTTGTGAAGGCTTTTACAGTTGTGCGTCTTTAATTTATAGTTATAATAATTTACCAGATATGACGTGTTTTTGACGAATATTCAATGCGCCAAAAAGAAATGCAAAAGGCGGATGTTGCCTTTATGGAGGATTTGCTCATGCGCAAGGTGAGGTGCGCAGTAGCTCCGTTGTCTTGCTTTGGGACCATTCGTGCGTAACCGACAGAGCTCGAGTAGCCAAGAGCTGACGTTTCTACCACCTGCAACGCGAATTTACTTCAACCCTCCCTGCCGCGGGAGCGCCACTTATACATCCAGGGGGTTCTGAAGAGAAATTGAACCTCAGCGGCCTAGGCGGCAGCGCTGCTGTCTCCGCAACGTAAAACGTTTCTCATGCGATAAAAATACTTTCAATGTACTTATAAAATGATCTAATAGAACTAAATGAAGAAGGATAGACTAAAACACTTTTAATTTATTTATTTACTTTCTTTTCATGACGAGCTTTTTTCCGGGGGTTCAAGAATGTATGAAAATCTATCGGACCAAGCTGCTTGGTCATCAGTCCGTAGCTTATAAACTACTTAAACTAAGGTAAATTAACCTAAGGACAACACACACACACACACACCCTTGCCCCAGGGAGGACTCGAACCTCCGACGGCGAGCAACCGCGCGCTCCGCAGCGAGGTGCCTTAGACCGCACGGCTACTCCACCGCGGCTGCAGGGTTCACTGAACCAGTGAACACACATGACGAGCCGCCACGGATGTTGCGGTAATCCCACTGACGGTCATTTCTTCAGTTTTTTGTACTTTTCATAGAGTCATTTCACCTTCTCTTCTTTACAGTTTCTATTTATTTCATCAAATGTTCAAGTGTTTGTATAGTCTATGGGACCCAACTACGGGGTCATCAGTCCCTAAACTTACAAACTACTTAGGAACTAGGACGGCACAAATATCCATTACCGAGGGGGGATTCGAAACCCCGACCGTAGTGGCCGTTCAGACCGTGACTGGAGCGCCGCAATCCCTTCGGCCACCGCGGCCGACTATTTCATCCCCAAGAGATTTATATTACTGCATTCCCGGAATATTTTAGTATTTCCTTCTTTCGCCCGTCACCTGAAGTATTTTTTGAATTACACAAAATGTCTTCATAGTTACCATCTCAGTACCTTTGTCTATGGTACCTTTGTCTATGGTGCCGTCTTTAGATATGGCCACTCCTCTTCATTTGAACTATTCTGGTATGCTTGCTCACAGAATCAACAACCTTAGCAACCGGAGTACCAATTCTTGAGTCTCCCACTTCCCCCCTCTCTGATTCTTCCAGACGTTTATCTTAAACTGCACACTGCTTTTCATTATTACTAAATTGCAGTGGCGTATCCATGAGGGGGAGGGGATATCGGGCTGCAGCCCTCCCCCCCCCAGACCCTCCCCGTAGCCCTCTCCAGCCCCCAGACATTGCTGCAACCCCCCCCCCCCCCCCGCCAGACCCACCGCGAAGCTCCCCAGAGGAGTGAAGGCGCAATACTGTTCCTGTACGGCGATTTTTTTTTCTTTTTTTTTAAAATCAAACTCGGAATGACCTCAGCCCACACCAGACCACGAGCCTGGATACGCCACTGCTAAATTGTGATCTATATCTAATATATTATCTGACCATGAGGTAATTCGGTTTCCCAATTATACTTCCTTCTCTTGTTTTTCGTAACATTCACTGTTAAAATACACGTGGAAAATGAAGAAAAAACACGTTGAATTCGTAGAGGTGCCGAAAGTGTCTTGCGGAAAGGGCTGTGGTGCAGTTTCCACTAGGGCCTCAGTTGGGCAGTCCAGGGAAGATGACGTTTTATCAGGTCCCAAACATGTTTAATCAGAGACAGATCTGAGGATCGTGCTGGCCAGGATAGTTGACGTACTTCTTAAAAAGCACGTTGGGTTTAACAGGATACATTTGAAAGTGCATTAAAAATCATATGGCCTATCAGAAGAAGGAACTGTGCAAGCTGTTGGTGGTTCCTCAATGATATGAACGTAATTACATGGAGTTGTCTGGGTCCCCTGGTGCAACTGAACTGATTATTGACTGGAAATGGCTATGTTCGCCAAATTTCAGACCTTTTGCAGCACACTGCCAAATAACGATGGTATTTTTATGCATAACGATGCCATTTGTCCCCGGGACACAGTTGTTTGCAATTGGTTAGAAGAAAGTTCTGTACAGTTTCAGTGACTGATTTGGTGATTCGGATCGCCTACTATCAATCCCAACGAACATTGATGGGATAGCTGTGCCGTTGACGCCTGTTCGTGCACAAAACCAGACAGTTTCGCAGGTATGGTCGACTATAGAGGCAGTGACTCAACAACATTCCTGGAAGGGATTCCAACGACTTCATGAAAGCATCGCACGTCGAGGTGCCTCACATCTCCGGATAAAAGGAAGTTAGACATATTAGGAGGTATTCTATGAGTGGTCAGTGTATGTTGTTAGGTTAGATAAACTCTTCCTTGATTAATACATATATGCATACATATATCCATTCATTGTAGCGCTATATTGCTTTCAGAGTGAAACGTACTAGGCAGTACAATTACATTTACATGCTGCAACAGCTGATTACTATTTCGTCCCGGGGAATCGGGGCGAGATCATCAGCCGTTAAGGCGAGTCGTCTGCTGCAGATGAAGAAAGAGAGGAATGAGAGCACGGGAGGCGGCGACCCGTGAAGCGGGTTGTAATGTCCTTCCGATTTTTGACAGTTGTGAATAGTGAACTTACGCTGTATGTAACGAACTGTTTTGACATGTCACTTGTGTGAAAACGTTTGCAACCAGAGAACAATAATCTTTTATTAACCTTGTAAATAATTAATATAAAATGTATGTACGAAAAAGAATTCCCTCTGTTTGCTTCTTGTTGCTTATTATCGCTTGTGCATCTTGTTATTAGACATTGTATTATGAGAAGCGCGGTTAGATTGTTTTTCCTGATGACAATGGAACCAATTATAGTAAAGGTGTGTAACATTCCAATATTCTAGAAGTGGATCAAAATATACTGATGGGTTTAAGGTGCATTTACATTATTTGAATTTAGATTATCCTGACCTCACATTTATAAAATGTATGTAAGAAGTTTCAGCCAAAACGTTACCAGTTGTCGCAGCTTGCAGCCAGCGATTGAAATTGCACAAGCCGCTGAATATCACGCGGCAAATTTGAAAGTAACAGATCTTAGAAATCAGTGCCGGGAAGTCGTAAGATTGATAGAACCTTAACATAATTTATTTTTCGCCTTCTGGGCTTCAATGGGAATCTCGAGGTTTGTAAGTGATAAGATAAAGTGTGGCTGAAACGTGTGGACAGATAAAGACACTGTTTTTCATATAAATTGCTCTCTCAGTAAAAGGGGAAGTGAATATTGAAATTTTAATTCAGTAAAAAAAATAAAAAATAATTATGTGTGGTGCTAAAAACTTATTGAAAACATTTACGACTGCCGCGGTGGCCGAGGGGACTGAGCGCTTCAGTCACGGTCTGCACGGCCACTACGGTCGGAGGTTCCAATCCCCCGTCGGGCATGGATATATGTGCCGTCCTTAGTATTAGCTAGTTCATAAGTAGTTTGTAAGTTTAGGGACTGATGGCCCCGTAGTTAAGTCCCATAAGCTGTACAAACATTTGAACATTTTTTAAAAACATTTACGTAAGATCAGTTAGCCTATCAGAGACTCGTAGCTTCATTCAGTAATGATACGTAGTAATTTCAGTGCTATGTAACAAAATAGAATTTTACTTAAAGATAGTATATAAAGATTTTTGCACTCAGACTAGTTGCAGGGATAGGTTCCATATAGCTTTGTCGAATATCGATCAAAAAACCAAAAATTAAAGTTCAATTGGTCCTAAGTTATATGGAGCTGTGTTGTAATGATACTCGTATTAACCGAGGGCCGTTAACTAAATTCTTAACTGACTGAGTTAGCTATAGACTTGAAACTATAGCAGCAAATATTTCAATGAACGTAATAGGAAATCAAAACCTTTTATTTCTAATACAGATTCTATGAAATGAATTTACTATAAAGGCAAAAATAATTTTTTTGAATAAACGAAGGCCTAAACCCAACAGAACATAAAACCAAACGAGTATCATTATAGGGCGACACTTTCGCCGGCGACCGCCAGTCGCGTCGTGTCGACGCAGGGGCGACGCCAGGCCGTGGCATCCGTGCTGGAAGTGGCCCTCTCATGTGACTCCCCACTGCGCCTTCACACGACTCCTCAGTTACACATCCACTTGCACTTAGTAAAGGCACAAGGAAAGCTTTTAGCACGTCAAAGAAGTTTAGCTCGATCTTCTACACCAAGATACCTTTAACTGAACTAGCAAAGCAGGCCGTACCTCGCTGATGATTAGTCTAATAAGAAATGAATGAGAAAGAAATGAAAACATTTTTGAATAAATGAAAAAAACCTGTAAAGTCAGGCGATTTAACAAATATTTTGTTTATCCTTTTTTTGCATAAACGTAATGTAACGTACCGATACTGGAGCATTCAAATGTTCAAATGTTTGTAAAGCTTATGGGACTTACCTACGGGGTCATCAGTCCCTAACCTTACAAACTACTTATCAACTACTTACGAACTAGGACGGCACAAATATCGAAGCCCGAGGGGGGATTCGAACCCCCGACCGTAGTGGCTGTGCAGACCGTGAATGAAGCGCCTCAGTCCCTTCGGCCACCGCGGCCGGCTACTGGAGCATGCTGCGTGTAAATGCCCTTGAGGAAAGCAATCGTTTCCTACAGTGTATTAATCTACTTCATATACCGTCTCTCTAAGACTTCTCCATTCATGTCTTTCTTTTGTCTTCGAACACCACCTCCGTCAGTTTTCTCGTCCCCCTTCATCTCCTCCCCCAACAACCACCACCTCCTCCTTCCTCTACTCATCTCCCCTTTCTTCCATCTACTCCTCCGTCCTCTCTATGTCTCTTTACTTCTCAATTTCTCACAAGGAGACAACATGGGTATCTTATTTTAGAATTTTTTGATATCGTACGTGAAGGTCAGAGCTCAAATAACAATCAGCCTAAGTCGGTGGATGCAACTCTCAAAAATAATCGAGAAAATCGACTTTGAAGTTTTGCAAGTACGCGTAAGTACCAATAATAAAGTCAGGTCCAGTATCTGTTGATGTAGCTAAGCTTGCCGGGAGCCGTGGCTCAGCGCATCAGGTCAGAGGGCTCAACGTCTTTTGTAGAAAAAAAAAAAAAGATCAGCGACCGAAAGTAATGGAACTAACCATATAAAAATAAAGGTGGTAGTGTTGTGGCTTTATAGCAATAGGATCGGTGATTAGAATCCTGCCGTGACACATACTTAGACAATTTTAATATCTCATGGTAATTTTTACGAAAAAATGCACGTGTTTTTGTATATTGGCAATTTTCTATATTTTATAAGAGGTTGTTAATAATTATGGTTTCAATCAAAGATACACAAGCTACATCTTTTACTGTATTGGTTTCACTATTAGTTGACGACTGTAGTCTTTCTTCAGTTTGTCAAGAACTATGACGCTGTTTTCGGAAAGTCATCCCCATAGTTACTATTGGCTTTCCAAGCAGATAAGCTACTCAACCATCGTTTTAGGTGACAAGATGTTCCGCCCGTCTTCATACACATAAACAGAAAATGACATAATATGTGGAGTTAGAGATCCCAAAATGTTTTACATAACTGAATTCGAAAACAACGAAAAAAAATACTTGTCACAGAGGGATTGGAACCACCGACTCTACGATTGTGAGGCCAGAATACTACCACCTGATTATACAGTGACAGATGCTGCAACCGTTTTAATTATTGCTACTTACGTGTACGTGTACGTTGGCAATATATGTTTTCAGCAATCTCGGATTATCATTGGAGACTTAGATGCACGGTACAGACGGAAACACCAGATATATTGAACACATACTTCCATTCACCACTCTTAACAGCTACATACACACATCGTTTTATTTCGTGCATATCTAAGATAAGTACCTTCAGAATTACTTAAATTTTATTGGTCTCTTTGTTTAAGTAATATTAAAAATCGGTACTTCAATTTTCGTGTAACCATATTCAGAATAAACAGAACGCCTTTAAAGACTAGATAAAGTTAAACATGTGTTTTCCGTAATGAATTGCGTGTCGCAAAGTTCTGAATACACCTGAAAGGCCACTCTGAGGTCCAAAAAAATGTTCAAATGTTTGTAAAGTCTATGGGACTTAACTACGTGGTCATCAGTCCCTAAACTTACAAACTACTTATGAACTAACTAAGACTAAGGACGGCACAAATATCCATGCCCGAGGGGGGATTCGAGCCCCGACCGTAGTGGCCGTGCAGACCGTGACTGGAGCGCCTCAGTCACCTCGGCCACCGCGGCCGGCCTCTGAGGTCCAAACGGGCTGGTACAAGAAGACAGGGAAAAGGCAGAAGTTATGGTGACAGCACTAGAGTCACAATTCCGGACTCACGAGAGTGATAGGCAGGAAAAGATGATAATCTGATGAGTGGCTCGATTGAGGCAAGGGATACCAGAAACGACGTTCACGCCTGTTTCTGACCGGCTTGTGTGTGCATACACCACACGTTTAGGGGAAAAAAAACCTATCTTTCCCCAAAGGTACCGTCCAGTTTCACTCCTGTGCTTTCTTGCAAAAGTGCTGGAGTGTCTTATCCGTAGAGTCCTTACCATATTCCTACAAAGCAACTTTTCAATCATCACTGATCAGTTTGGCTGCCGGCCTCTACATAGCACCATCCACCAATCCCTCCGTCTGGCAGGGCGTATGCAGGTAGAGAGACAGGAAGCACAGCACAGGAGTAGTCTTTCTCGACACTGAGAAAGCATCTGACAAAATCTGGCACGATGGCTTAATCTCTAAACTGTCCCAGTTAGGCATTCCAGGACTACGATTAACATGATTGATTCGTTCCTGTCGGAGAGGCAAATCTCAATTAGGTGGGGACAAACATGTAAATAAAACCAAGGAAGCTGTGGCACGAGACCCGCAGGGATCGGTTCTGGGTCCCATATTATACAAGTTACATTGTGATGACGTGCCAAACTAGGCGGTAGCGAGATTGCGCTTTATGCCGATGATAGAGCGGTATTAAAAGTAGCAACAACTTTATTGTTAGGAAGCTGCAGCAACACCTGGACGAGATATTGGTGCAGAAAAGTCGATTGCAGTCATGTTTACGGACAAGCTGCAAAAACGAGGCAGGAAAATTTCCGTTGCTGGTAGGGAACTGGAGAGGAGTGATTCGGCTATATATGTTCAGCATGTTTGTAAGGCTTAAGGACTTAACTGCGCCGACATGAGTCCCTAAACTTACAAACTACTTATGAACTACCTTATACTAAAGACAACACAAACATCCATGCCCGAGGGGAGAGTCGAGCCCCCGATGGCAAGACAGTGACAGTGACGTTCGCAAAGCAACTAAGTAGGTCAAGGGGGTAAATGATAAGCTGCATACACTCAGCGTTACACGCTACTAAAAGGTGGAGACTTACCGTAAAGAGTAAACTAAGAATGTATCGACAAACCATCCTTCCGACCATTCTTTATAGCTCGAAAGTTTACTCGATGGCTGCAGGCTTACACCTGAAGAAACTACAGAACCTAGAGAACAGAATCCTCCGAGTTATAGCGGATGCTGATCACTACACACCCAACACACACATTAAGTACCTCTTAGGCGAACCATGTATTCTCACATACATCAAGCAAATATCAACAGCTGAGTATGAGAAAGCTTCTAATTCGGCCTACAATCTCATTCATCAGTTAGATACACAAAAGACCTTTCTCTTCACTAACCAGAAAATTTATGGAATAACAGATTAAGGATATACAGTTACACATACAAACATTATATAGATACAACATCAAAGCTATTTTCTACTAGTCAGCCATGTTAGAAGTCAGACGGGCAAAGCCCTGTGGTGGTTCATGGGATAATATTCTAGCTATAAACAGAGCGGACTTCACTTTACGAACTTCCAACAGAACGTAGGGGTTGGGACTTCACTGGTATCGTTAGGTACGTTTCTGAAGACTCATTGAACAGTTGTTGCTTTTTTATTCAGTCTAATGGGTAATTTGACGAGAATAATGAGAAACCACATTTTTTGCGAATACCACGAATGGAAATGATGTGTAGAGCAAATCCTAGGTATTTTCTGGCGTGGAATACGAATCTGCAATGAAGTGGATGGCCTCGTTGTAGATATTCATTTTGTATTTGGGATAGTTCTGTGTACGATGCCTAAAGTTATTTTAGATTTGTCAGGTTAAAAGGGACACCCGCTACTTTGTGAATAGCAATAGTCGTATAGCACTCCCCTGGGGAACGCCTGAAATCACTTTAACGTCTGATGACATCTCTCCGTTTAGAATGACATGCTGCGTTCTGTTAGCTAGAAACGACTCAGTTCAGTCGCTCAGCTGGTCTGATATTCCACATGCTCGCACTTCGTTCACCAAACAAGGTGCGGAACGGTATCTAACGGCCGCGGTGGAGTAGCCGAGCGGTCTAAGGCGCCTCTCTGTGGAGCGCGTGGCTGATCGCCGTCAGAGGTTCGAGTCCTCCCTAGGGCATGTGTGCGTGTGTGTGTTTTTTCTTAGGTTAGTTTAACTTAGTTTAAGTAGTTTGTAAGCTACGGACTGATGACCACGCAGTTTGGTCCGATAGCTTTACAAACATTTGAACATTTTTGGTATCTAACACCTTGCGGAAGTCAACAAAGACAGCATCTACTATCTTTCAGATTTATTCTAAAAGTGTGAATTTTCTTACCACTAAAATTGTACAGCTGTTGTAATTGTGAAGTAGGCCTACCTTCTTTCATTTGTTCTTACATCTCTCATATGCCTTTTGTTTCTGTCGTTGTAAAATAACTACAACACACGGAAAATTGACTGTATATACAGAAAACTGATATATCAAAATATTTCTTATGTTAATGATCATTTACCAACATACGAACAAAGAATACTTAATTATCAGTGCGTCCAATCTCTGGTAAGCAAATTGAAACAACACAAATCGAAATCACAGCATTTCAGAAAATGTAATTTCTGATATTTGAATATAAATCCGAAACGTTAAAGAGACCAGTGCAGACATCCATGTGTCACGCAAAAAAAAAAAAAAAAAAAAAAAAAAAAGGGTCACTGAAATATATATATGTATTTTTGCATCATTAATGCGCAGAAGAATATGTAACGTGTGATAGCAGAATGACTAATTACCTGAATGGGGTCAGCTGTTGATCCATCAGAGCTCTTTAAAGATTGAGGGAACTAAATTTCGTAGGCAAGCGATAGGTTTAAAAGTGATCAAGGCACTCACCTACACATTTTTATTTATTCGCTTCAGTTAATTTCATTCCAATTACTTGATACGTTGTACGGCTGTGCGCTCAGAATAAGTTGATCAAGTATTCGCCAACTGATGCGCTAAAACAGCTACCAAAGGGGTCTATGTTCACCTACCTAAAATCACAATACCGGTTGGCGCACCTAATGCAACATGACATTAGAGCATTGTCTAATTGCGTCTCGAAATTCTCTTATTAGTGAGTCAACGTAATGTTCCTAGGACCAAAATTCTTCTAAAACTGTAATTTATGCTGAAATGTTAATCTTGTTTTCATAAAATATTGTCGCGTTGAAATGGAAACAGGCTTGACTTCGAAGGCAACTAAACACAGCACTTATACTGAAAGCACGTTTATTACGAACTCAACATACACGCAGCACCGACTACCTCTCGAGCAGAGTGCTCTGCTATTTATACACAGACAGAATTTACCAGAAATTAGAAGAACAGTTAACATAAGAAACAAGTAGAATTTACAAGCGAACAAAAGAAAGATGTAGAACCTTCTGGAATTGTTAATTACAAAGATATAAATTTTTTGGCGGTGGACGGGATTGAACCGGCGACTTCTGCACCGCAGTCCGTGACGCTATCCCCTGCGCCACGCCGGCAGTCGTTCGTCGTCTCTCGCGGAAATATTATTGCGAGTTCATCAAGTGCTGCGTTTGACCCAAGGAACGCCAGTCTCAATTCGCCAGGATGTGTACCCTTTGCATTACGACGTATGATGCGTGTTTTACTTCAGTTTGTACAGATTCCATATTTTCAAGTTTGTCACCGGATTTTAGAAACATTTTTAAACTTATGAAAATCATTACGACTATAATAAATTTTAGTGTAATTACTCTTTAACGGAATCATTACATAACTACTAGTTTTTACGTGCGTTTTCTCTCGCGTTCATATCCTTACATACGTGTTAAAGACCAACGAAATTACAATAATTTCGCAACTTCTTTCTCAAGTTACGACCGGATCATCAGGATAAAAAAAAATCCAATTTTCCGGTTTAAAAACAAACTAACCGTGGAATGAATCCAAATGCTTACTTCTTTATTAACATGAAACTAAAGATATTATTAAATACGAAAAGAATGTTTGTTACATCGTGACTAAACCGCTAACTTAAGAAGCTACACCTTATAAACCGTATAAATCTGGCAGGATTCAAATGTCATCGAAATAGATTTGACGGTTTGAAGACCTTGACGTCTTGTGTAAGCATTGTACTCATTATGGAAAATCCTATAGGAATGTCAATAATGGAGGATAGGTAACGAGTCACCGTAAAGAGGCTCGTTGAACTGCTGACAGATAGTCACATTCGTATAACTTCTTCGTCAGAAGAAGAAACACATACATTCATGCAATCACTCAGACAGCTATACACACACACACAACTAACATGTCCGGCCACTCCAGGAACACAAGTCTGAGTGATTGCATGAATGTATGTGTTTATTTTTCTGACGGAGACCATGGCGGAAAATTTAAGTTGTGTGAATGTGATTATCTATTTTCGTGTCTGTCAGCAGCTTAGCGAGCCTCTTTACATTGTACTCATTAAATTAACTCACGGGTGTACATCTAGGTACAGAAATCGACGTCGGCCGATATTTCGGCATGAGATCACCCTGCCATTCTCAAAGCAAAACTGCAGGGAGGAAGCAATGTACAACAAAGTAGAAAACCTCGGTTTTCAATGGTAACAGGAAAGGCAACACACACCGAGTAAGCACACAAGAAAATCGTCAGAAATATCGATAATAAACATCAGTTTTCAACGGGTGAGGTGGCATTAGTTTTGTCCCTTTGTTTTTTGACAAGTGAGAGAACAGGATTCCATACAGAATTTAAGCAAAAGCCTCCATCCCTATTCCTAAGGTTATCCGTTAGTTTCATTACAACCGCTTTCTTGATAACAATCCCAATATCTGGAAGTGCATCCTAAATTTCCAAAATGTTCAAATGTTTGTAAAGTCTATGGGACTCAACTACGGGGTTATCAGTCCCTAAACTTACAAACTACCTATGAACTAACTAAGACTAAGGACGGCACAAATATCCATGCCCGAGGGGGGATTCGATCCCCCGACCGCAGTGGCCGTGCAGACCGTGACTGAAGCGCCTCAGTCCTCTCGGCCACCGCGGCCGGCGATAAAATTTCCGTATGTTGTGTTGCATAGGGCGACCTGTGTGTTGACAGTGTTCTGCAACAGCAGATTTGTTGGGTTCTTGTAAACGTGTGTGTCGTTTATGCTCAATACATCCGCCCTCGACAGTCATACATGACATGCTACAGCTGCATGGGGAACGATAGACACCCGCAATCTAAGATCATCATTTATGTATCCCGACAGCGTCTTAATTTTATATGGTGGTCGATACATTTCACATCATATTTATGAAAAAAACGGCCAATGTTATTGTAAATGCTGCAGAAAGGCCATTGACTTGATGCCACCTACGTGCTATCATTACTAGTCCAATGTACATTTAGTCGACAGCGCAACGCTCTTTTTATCTGCCCTTCGCTATAACCATTCTGGCGAAAAGTGACCTTCACATGGGGCAGCCCTATTGACGAACTTTCGGGTCTGAAATGATGATGAGTGCCCTGTGCACTAAGGTACGTAGAACCCCTTCACGTTAAGCTGAGTGGTGATAACTATCAGCCTCCGGTACACATCAGTGTGAGTTGGTTTCCTATAAACAACTTGTCCCAACGTATCAACTACCTACCTCCTAACCAACATATCAAGGAAGGGAAGGTAGCCGTTCTTTTCCACCTCCACGGTGAAACGAATGCTGGGGCGGATTGAATTTAGAAGCTCCAACCCATGAAGCCAAACAACTAAAGTCTCGTATACATATCTAGAAGCAGGTTTCAACGCCGCTGACTCCAAACGCCTACAGAAAAAAAAAAAAAAAAAAAAAAAAAAAAAAAAAAAAAAAAAAAAAAAAAAAAAAAAAAGATCTTTGTTTGCGCAGGGCGGGTGTCCATCGTGCAGCTGTATATGGGTCAAACAATTATGACTGTTGAGGACCGATGTATTGAGCATCAACATTTACACACGTTCACAATAATCCAAGAAATCTGCTGTTGCCGAACACTGACTACGTAAGATCTCCCTATGAAGTATAACGTAAATTTCAGCATGCAGTTCCAGCTATTGGGATTACGTTATCAAAGAAGCGATTGAAGTGAAACTAATGAATAACCTTAGGCATAGGAATGGAGGCTTTTGGTTGAATTTTGTACGAAACCCTGCTCTTTCACTTGTCAAAAAAAAAAAAAAGAAAAAGAAAAACAAAACCAGAGGGACAAAATTAATGCCACTTCACCGGTTGAAAACTGATGTTTATTATCGACATTTCTGACGGTTTTCATCTTTGGTCTTGTGGTGGTGCTGTTTGCTAACTTACTCAGTGTGCGTAATCTTTTTTGTTGTCATTGAAAACGTAGGTTTTTCGACGTAGTTGCACGTTGCTTACTCGCTGCAGTTTAGCCTTGAGAATGGCAGGGTGGTCTCCTGCCGAAATATCGGCCGATGTTTATTTCCGTACCTGGATACATACCCGTAATATATTAGAAAATTCCATACGCCTGGAGACATTAAGGAATCCTGGCCATTAAAATGGCTAAACCACGAAGATGACGTGCTACAGACGCGAAATTTAACCGACAGGAAGAAGATGCTGTGATATCAAATGATTAGCTTTTCAAAGCATTCGCCGCCCGCGATGGCCGAGGGGACTGAGACACGTCAGTCAAGATCTGCACGGACACTACGGTCGGGGGCTCGAATCCCCCCTCGGGCATGGATATTTGTGCCGTCCTTAGTGTTAGCTTGTTCATAACATTTGATTTGAATCAGAGCATTCACACTAGGATGGCGCCGGTGGCGACCCCTATAACGTGCTGACTTGAGGAAAGTTTCCAACCGATTTCTCATACACAAACAGCAGTTGACCGGCGTTGCCTTGTGAAACGTTGTTGTGTATTGTCAGGTGTGTCCCAGGGGAGTGAGACAGGACCGCTATTATTTTCTATCTATGTAAATGATCTGATAGAGTAACTTGTAATTTGCGGCTGTTTACTGATGATGCTGTGGTGTATGGGAGGGTGCCGTCTGTAATTGACGGTAATAGCATACAGGATAACTTAGACAAAATTTCTAGTTGGTGCATGGAATGACAGCTAGCTTTCATTGTAGAAAAATGGAAGGTGATGCGCATGAGTAGGAAAAACAATTCCATAATGTTCGAATATAGCATTAATAGTAAGCTTGTTGATTCAATGGCGCCGCTGAAATATCTAGGCGTAACATTGCAGAGCGATATGAAATGGAACGAACATGTAGGAACAGTTTTGAGTAGGGCGGATAGCTGACTTCGGTTTATTGGAAGATGTGCTTCATCTGTAAAGGAGACCGCGTATAGAAAGCTTGTACGACTAAGTCTTGAGTACTGCTCAAGTGTTTGGATCCCACAGCAGATTACTTTAAAAGGAGACATAGATGCACTTCAGAGGCGAGTAGCTAGGTTCGTTATTGGTAGGTTCGACCAATGCGCGAGTGTCACGGAAATGCTCCGGCAACTCAAATAGGGATCGCTGGAGGAAAGATGACGTTCTATTCGTGAATTTATGTTGAGAAAATTTAGAGGGCCGGAATTTGAAGCTGAGTGTAGAACGATCTAGCTGCCGCCTACTTACATTTGGGTAAAGTTCACAAAGACAAGAGAAATTAGGGCTTTTACCGAGGCATATAGGCATTCTTTCTTTCCTCGTTCTGTTTGGGAGAGGAATGGGAAAGGAAATGCCTAGTAGTGGTACAGTGCACCCTCCGCCACGCACCTTATGGTGGATTGCGGAGTATGTATGTAGATGTATACTATATTTTTACATGAACTATGCTCTTTTAGCGACAAGGCCTAATTTTTGGAAAATATTGTGTGAAATTTTACTATGTGGTGTTCAAAACGTGACTTTCCTGCATAATTTAAGATTAAAGATTTTTGTTGGATGGTGTGCAGGCGTTACTTTGGTTTCTCGTTATGTCGCAGGATACTTCTACAAAGCTTCATCACAATGTAGGAGGAGGAGATCGCGGTCTGCTGAGCTTGCTGCTGTCCTCTGGAGCCGCAAGACCCAACAACAGACTCTGTGGGAACTGCTGTAAGTACCTTCATGTCTTCTCCCCAAGTTACTGCTTACGCACTATATAAAAAGGTAAATACGAGGTACATTGAAGTTCTAAGGCCTCCGATTTTTTTCCTCCGGACTGGAAAGTGATAGAAACATGCGCATTGTTTTAAAATGAGGCCGCGTTCATTGTCAATACGTCCCAGAGATGGCAGCACCGTACGGTAGATGGAATTTTACCGCCAGCGGCGAGAGTGAGAACTGTTTTAAATACTTAAAATGGCGACGTTTTCCTTACTTGAACAGTGTGCGATCATTCGTCTTCTGAATATGCGTGGTATGGCACCAATTGAAATTCATCGACAGTTGAAGGAGACATGTGGTGATGGAGTTATGGATGTGTCGAAAGTGCGTTCGTGGGTGCGACAGTTTAATGAAGGCAAAACATCGTGTGACAACAAACCGAAACAACCTCGGGCTCGCCCAAGCCGGTCTGACGACACGATCGAGAAAGTTGAGAGAATTGTTTTGAGGGGATCGCCGAATGACTGTTGAACAGATCGCCTCCAGAGTTGGCTTTTCTGTGGGTTCTGTGCACACAATCCTTCATGACAACCTGAAAATGCGAAAAGTGTCATCCAGGTGGGTGCCACGAATGCTGACGGACGACCACGAGGCTGCACGTGTGGCATGTTGCCAAGCAATGTTGACGAGCAACGACAGCACGAATGGGACTTTATTTTCGTCGGTTGGACAATGGATGAGACGTGGATGCCATTTTTCAATCCAGAAACAAAGCGCCAGTCAGCTCAATGGAAGCACACAGATTCGCCGCCACCAAAAAAAATTTCGGGAAACAGCCAGTGCTGAAAAAATGATGGTGTCCATGTTCTGGGACAGCGAGGGCGTAATCCTTACCCATTGCGTTCCAAAGGGCACTACGGTAACAGGTGCAAACTACGAAAATGTTTTGAAGAACAAATTCCTTCCTGCACTGCAACAAAAACGTCCGGGAAGGGCTGCGCGTGTGCTGTTTCACCAAGACAACGCACCCGCACATCGAGCTATCGTTATGCAACAGTTTCTTCGTGATAAAAATTTTGAAGTCATTCCTCATGCTACCTACTCACCTGACCTGGATCCTAGTGACTTTTGGCTTTTTCCATCAATGAATGACACTCTCCGTGGCCGCACATTCACCAGCCATGCTGCTATTGCTTCAGCGTTTTTCCAGTGGTCAAAACAGACTCCTAAAGAAGCCGTCGCCGCTGCCATGGAATCATGGCGTCAGCGTTGTGAAAAATGTGTACATCTGCAAGGCCATTACGTCGAGAAGTAACGCCACTTTCATCGATTTCGGGTGAATAGTTAATTAGAAAAAAAATCGGAGGCCTTAGTACTTGAATGCACCTTGTAGAACTTAACTTTCGTTACAGGTTTTATGCTTGTGTAAGCGCTTGACTATAAATACTTTCACGTTATAAGGATATAAATTCTCAATTTTCAGTAGAGTTATTGAAATTCTGCAAAGGAAAGCGTATACTCCACTGGCTCTCTTGCCTGGCAACAGAGAGCTGTCGCAGCTATCGCGACCGACTGGAGAGTTCGGAATGACAGATGGAAAATTATTGCAGTTGATCCTTTTTTCTAACGCTTTACTAATCGTGTTTCCTTGTGGCCGTCCGTTGAATACTAGTATATGTGCTTCTGTTTGAACGATCACGCTGCTGTCAGACAATAGACCCGTAAAAATGCTTATAAAGCTCTGTGGAGTGAATTAGCAACACTGGAACCCACATGGGTAAGGCCTACTATATAATGTAACAGACTGTATATCTTCAAATGAAACTCTATTCTATTTTTCAACATTTGTTTGCAGAAATAATTACATTATCTAAACGATAAGATTGCACTGCAATTCCTTCCCTAGATTGCCACACAGATTACAAAATGGCAGATATAGAAATAAATGACAGAGGGATAGAAAAACAATTAAAATCGCTCAAAAGAGGAAACGCCGCAGGACCTGATGGGATACCAGTTCATCTTTACACAGAGTACGCGAAGGAACTGCCCCCCCCCCCCCCCCGGTCTCGCAGTGGTGTATCGTAGGTCTCTAGAAGAGCATAACGTTCCGAAAGATTGGAAAAGGGCGCAGGTCATCCCCGTTTTCAAGAAGGGTCCTCGAACAGTTGTGCAGAACTATAGGCCTATATTTCTAACGTCGGTCAGTTGTAGGATTTTGGAACATGTATTATGTTCGAATACAATGACATTTCTCGAGAGTAGGAATCTGCTCTGTAGGAATCAGCATGGGTTTCGAAAAAGGCGTTCGTGTGAAACCCAGCTCGCGCTATTCGTCCACGAGACTCAAAGGGCCATAGACACTGGTTCTCAGGTAGATGCTGTGTTTCTCGACTTCCGCAAGGCGTTTGATACAGTTCCCCACAAACGTTTAATGAACAAAGTAAGAGCATATGGTCTATTAGACTAATTGTGTGATTGGATTGAGGAATTCCTAGATAACAGAAAGCAGCAGGTCATTCTCAATGGAGAGAAGTTTTCCGAAGTAGAAGTTATGTTAGGTGTGCCACAGCGGAGTGTCGTGGGTCCATTGCTGTTCACGATATATATAAATGACCTTGCGGATAACATCGGAAGTTCACTGAGGCTTTTTGCGGATGATGCTGTAGTATATAGAGAGGTTGTAACAATGGAAAATTGTATTGAGATGCAGGAGAATCTTCATCGAATTGACGCATGGTGCAGGGAATGGCAATTAAAGCTCAATGTAGACAAGTGCAATGTGCTGCGAATACACAGAAAGAAAGATCCTTTATCATTTAGCTACACTACAGCAGGTCAGCAACTGGAAGCAGTTAATTCCATAAATTATCTGTGAGTAGTCATTAGGAGGGATTAAAAATGGAACGACAATATAAAATCAATCGTCGGTAAAGCAGATGCCAGACTTAGATTCATTGGAAGAATACTAAGGAAATGCAGTCCGAAAACAAAGGAAGTAGGTTACAGTACACTTCTTCGCCCACAGCTTGAATACTGCTCACCGGTGTCGGATCCGTACCAGGTGGGATTGATAGAGGAAGTGGAGAAGATCCAACGGAGAGCAGCGCGCTTCGTTACAGGATCATTTGGAAATCGTGAAAGCGTTACGGAGATGATCGCTAAACTCCAGTGGAAGACTCTGCAGGAGAGACGCTCTGTCACTCGGTACGGGCTTTTGTCGAAGTTAAGAGACCTTACCTTTACTGAGGAGTATAGCAGCATATTGCTCCCTCCTACGTACATCTCGCGAAGAGATCGTGAGGATAAAATCAGAGAGATTAGAGCCCACACAGAGGCATACCGACAATCCTCCTTTCCGTGAACAATACATGCCTGGAATAGGAGGGAAAATCGATAATGGTACTCACGGTACCCTCTGCCACACACCGTGGGTGGCGTGCGGAGTATGGATGTAAATGTAGATGATAATCTCTGTACGTGGCCGATTGTGGCAATGGAAACTCCCCATCGCACGTCCTCAGATTTAGTGAATAGCTCGTCCAAAACCAGATCAAGCACGAAAACCGGGCAGAACGTTGAAAAAAGAAGGAAAATAAAAACAGAACACTGCAAGCTGATGATACGCCACATTAAGGGAACAACTGCAGCAGATGGTTGTGGGTCTGTGTCCATGGTGTTAGACTACAATACAGAAGATCCTAGGTCCAATTTCCCGGGCGCGGTGGCTCAGCGCGCTTGGTCAGATGTCTCAAAAACTGAGCCGGATAACGAGCAATCCAGAACTAATGAAAACAAACGACCGCCAAGCATAGATCTACTAAAAGAAAAAAAAATTCGGAACAAAAATTTTATTTCTTTTTTGTTAGTACGTTATGAACTGTGCGTCATGTCATTTACATATCCCTTCTCTTTTTGAAGATACACAATATGATGGTTGGTTGTATCTTTGGGACAGGAGGACTAAACTACTGAGGTTATCAGTCCTCCCAGTGGGGAGGGGAAGGAGTGAGGGTAGGAAAGGAGGCGAAGGGAAAGGAAATGCAGTCCAGGGAGGGGGGGGGGGGGAGAAGGAAGAAACACCGCATTAGCTCGGAAACCCGTGCTCGCCAAGCACGTACTCACGAAAGAACCGTGAGCTCCCTGGGGACAAAATACACAATATGAGTTATGCTGTAAGGACGTTTTACAGTCAGAAGCAAATGAATAGCGAGTGCATGTTAAATACCGCATAGACCGCTCACCTAATAAAATAACAAATAAACGGGTGCGGACGATGTCATAAAAAAAGGCTCATAGCCTTGTAATAGCCTTGTCAAGTACCGGTGAAAATAGATGTCGGATAAAAACCTACAAGTAGTTGGGACCGCAATGGAAGCGGTTAGTCTGATGGGAGGTAGCCGCGCCGTAGTATGGGTACGCTACGACTATACAAACAGGTAAACACACCAGTTGACTACGGAGAATATTCCTGCTGACGTGGCGTCTGGCTGGCAGACGACTGTTCGTGACTTTGGACGAGAGTGTACTAAATCTGTAATAGAATGGTGGAACACAGACACAAAACAGATTACAGCGAACAGTTCATAATTTTGTGAAAAAGAAAGAAATTAATACTCTTGCGCTGGGGACGGTTTGAACCAGGCACTTTCAGCTTTGCAGTTCACCGAGATAACCACAGGATCACGACGCTCTTCGCTATAGGTGATTCCATCTCATTTTATATGTGGTACTTGAGATGATCAGTGTTCGTATTTTTTTCCTTTTTTTCACAGTTCCACACACTTCGTTCCGATTTTCATGTTTCATTTGTAATCAGTTTTCTTACAGGCTATCCAAAGCGCCCATTTGATGGGGGTGCGATGGGAACTTTCCTTTGTTAGGCCTCTAACAGAACTCAGTTCCAGAAAACAGAGAAAGTAATCGCAGTGATATAATTTGTTTCAAAACCGATCAACAACGGGATGGCGTTTCCCGCATATTTATAGGAAATAGAAAAGTTACGCTGGTGCTTCTAGAGAAATGGCGTCGAAGTCCCTGAAGCTGCAGCCGATGGCCGACGCCGTTTCGGCGGTTGGAGGGCGACGGGTGTCCGTTTGGATGGCACCAGATAGCTGATTCGACGTGAACTGCTTATCCTGGCGTCAACGCGAGTCTACACAGGATTTACCTAGATATGTAGGATAGCTCTGGGGCCGCGGTGGAATGGCCGAATGCTCTAAGGTGGCTTGCTGTGGAGCGTGCGGCTGCTCCCCGTGGGAGGTTCGAGTCTTTCCTCGGGCATGGGTGTGTATGCTGTCCGCAGGTTAATTAAAGTAGTTGGTAAGCCTAGGGACTGATTACCACAACAAATAAGTCCCATAGATTAAAAAGAAGAAAAAGAACCCAAAGCTTCGGGGATTCGACAGAGGTCCTAATAACACGCAGAACATGCCCTGTGCTCGTATCGTTTATTTGCTTTCTTTGCCGCATTAGACGTATTTGTTGCGGAGTACAAAACACAGACCACTTTACAGGCTGGTCATTTGTGTTGATACAATGTAATTTACTACGTACAGTTCTCTACAGAAGGTGCTCAACATGGCTACAACGAACTGTAATGCAGGCTTCTATGTGCTACATCAATGACTGTCTCACTGAAGCCCGTATTCCAGACATCTGTCGTATCTACTGACACCATTGCTCTACACGCTGGTGCAGCAATTCGACTTTATGAGTAGGTGTGGCATTTATAATAGCCGTCAAATGACACCATAAGTAGAAGTCTCTTGGAATGAGGTAGGGTCCGCGATCCCTTGTTCATTTGTTTGGGAATCGCTGGTGTAAAATTGCTTTAGAACCCGAGCAAAATGAGGCTGTGATCCATCATACATGACCCACAAACGCTGAATCAAATCCAGTGGAACATCTTGCAACAAACCAAGTAAATCATTTGTTAAAAACACGCAGTATGAGACTTCTGTCAATGATCCAGGTAAAATGAAAGAACTAATTAATGTATCACCTACTATTCCTGCCCAAACATTAATGCTGAACTGTTATTGATGTCTGTTTTGCACAACTTCTTTGGGATTGTCGCACAAACAGACATGCGTATTGTGAAAGTTCTCCATCTCTGGTAAACTTTGCTTGACCAGTAAACAGAATAGCGTAGAGGAAATGTTCTTCCTGATCACATCCTGTCGTAACCAGATTCAGAATGCTGTACTAAGATCTTGGAATCAAACTCCAGACATATGATTCATGTCAACCCTCTCAGCTAGTTCCCTGCTGCTGCTCCTGCTACTTTTCTGCATATGGTGGAGAACTCGTTCCTCTGTGCCAAGTGTTCTTGTGTATCTAGGTTGCCCATTATTTGCAACACGTCTCCTAAACGAGCCTTGTGTGTTCTTCGGAACGTCTTGTTCTTCGACAATCACCTGTTAGGAAAGTCTTTAAACATTTCAACCGTTTCGGAGGCTTTGAAATAAATTCAACGGCGAAGTTGAAAATTTGTGCTGGACCGGGATTCGAACCCAGATCTTCCACTTCGTGCCAGCGATCGCCTTAACCAATTAGGCTGTCCTGGCACGCTTCCCTTCCAACCCAAATTCTCAACGTCTAACCCCCTGTCCATAGATTTCCTCTTGCTCGCAACCTATTCTTGATTGCCGCAAGGGATCGATCGTTTGAATGCGTCCGCATTGAAAATGTCAATTGGTGGCATATTTTACAACTATTGATTTGGTATCTGTCAGAAAGAATAGGTACCATAAATAATTATTAGGAAAGTGTTCAACATACAAACGCCGTGCTTCATATGCGTTACACTGAGCTCGTCCATATAGAAGGTGTATACCTGCCATTTCCTAATTCGAGTTCCCCGTTGTAACAATACATGATTTGCACTGTACGTTCACTAAATAACAACTGAAACACGTATCACTCCAATTTAGCTTATGGCCTGTGTGGACGTGTTTACTTTGCTACGCAACGGACATGACGTGGCTTTTAATGGAAAACAAATACACAAAGGAACGTTCATGTGACCTGTGCGCCCTACACAAATGACCACCCGCATACTGAAGTTGTTATCTCCGTTATGTAAATCATAACAAATGCCTGTAACACTGGAACGAAAGCAAATCTATATATATATAAGAAAGTCGTGTTAGTTACACTATTTATAACTAAAGAACGTCTGAACCGGTTGGGGAGGTAGCTTAGAAGCAGGAGACGGACACAGGATACTTTTTGTCCCGTTTGACCGCGTATTATATCAAAATTTGAGAAAAACTGAAAGTACGCTTGCAGCTGGGATCATTTTCTCGATTCTCCAACAATCAGATTATTCATTTGCTACTCGCCTAGCGACCAAATACGCTGTAACAGAACGAACAAATACACCAAGGAGGTTAGAATAAAGGGAGATGGCATTATGCACACAAGGTTAAAACTGTCAGACATATCCTATACATATTATAAATGCGAAAGTTTCTACGTTTGTTACCGCATCACGCTAAAACTACAGCACTGATTTAGATGAAATTTCATATAGAGATTTCTTATGTCTTGGATTAGGACATAGGCTACTTTTCAAAATGTTTATTACAAGTTATTTATTTGAAATATATCCATAGAAATACGTAACGGTTGTAAGAAGCTTCTAATACAACGGCAGTAGAACAGTGTGGGGAATGTAATGTATAGCCGTGGGGTTTAACGCGTCATGTAATAGTATTCCGTTATTTTGGGCAATGGTTCGGGTCCTGCTATAGTGAAATTTTTTTACTTTGTTATTGTTACCTTTTTTATTTTCGAATATACAAAAAGATTCTTGGATACTTCCAAAACGGCTTAACTGATATATAATTACATACACAAGAAATCTGAATGTTGGCGTTTATGCCGCATTCATTTTCATTTGTTGTAACGAAGAAAGTATGTATATAAATTGAAGACTTTAAATAAAATATGCTCTAAGTACCATGGCAAGAAAAAACAGCCGGCCGCGGTGGCCGAGGAGACTAAGGCGCTCCAGTCACGGTCTGCACGGCCACTACGGTCGGGGGTTCGAATCCCCCCTCGGGCATGGATATTTGTGCCGTCCTAGTTCGTAAGTAGTTCATAAGTAGTTTGTAAGTTTAGGGACTGATGATCCCGTAGTTAAGTCCCATAGACTTTACAAACATTTGAACATTTTTTTAAGAAAAAACATTGACTTGTAGACTGTGTAGAATGGGATCTAGATACCAAGCCCTATTTTGTGTACAAAGCGCCAACTGCCACGTATAAATAGCGTACGTAAACTGCAACGAAAGTAGTAGCAAATGCACTCAACAGATGGCAGGCGGTAGGCTGCAGTTAACGTATGAAACGTTATAGATGTTCGAACATTGTGATGTTATCGTAATTCTTTAAAATTGTATTCTCTTTGGATTTCAATGTATAATAGTGTCTTTGGTGATTTCGATTATTTATAGCATTCGAACGTTTGAATTTTTTGGATTTGTAGGATCTCAACAGTTCGTTTCTCCGTTAGATGTCTTTTGTACCTCTTTACTTTTCTCCGTTAGGTTGTTGTTTATTTCGTTACATTTCTCCGTTAGGTTTGTTGTTTATTTCGTTACATTTCTCCGTTAGGTTTGCTGTTTATTTTGTTCCTTTACTTGGCATTTGTTTTCGATTACTGTATTGTTGTTATTGTAGTTATTTACTGTCAGGGGTGCCATCCCACAAGTTGAAGCTGAAGATGGGTGTGCCTGTTTTATTGATGCGTAACTTGGATGCACCACGATTATGCAATGGCACCAGGTTACGCATCACGGACCTGAGAAGGCATATCGTGCAGGCCACCATCATCACCGGTGGATCCAAGAGAGACACTGTATTAATACCACGAATTCCCTTCATCCAAACAAACTTGCCATTCCAGGTTAACCGGTTACAGTTCCAATTGAAAGTGGCCTTCTCGATTACTATAAACAAGAGTCAAGGACAAACATTAAAATGGCAGGTATTCATGTGGCCACCCCATGTTTCTCGCACGGACAGCTCTACGTAGGCTGCTCCCGTGTATCGAGAGCTAGAGATCTCTACGTATACTCGGAGAACAAGAAATCTCGAAACGTCGTTTCCAGGGATGTATTGCAATAGATTTTTGGCTCTCCATCCGTTCCAAGACAATTATATATTCCGTGCTAACAATGTCGCAAACAGTCATGTAGTTATTTATGCCCTTTCTTGGCACTTTAATGTCTGACTATGGAACCGCGGGTAACACCGCGGGGAGCAGCTAGTTTAACATAAAACGTTGTTTCTTTACAAGCCCCTCCGTATTATTCTTACCTCCATGATGTTATCGGTGGCGATCATATTTTAGAAGCATTGCAAAGATAGAATTAATGTTATTTCGTGTTATTTTTGAGTGTTACAAACAAATTAAGTACAGATCCTGGTTTATTTTTTAGAACAATGCCTCCTTTGCGGTCGGCGTACGTGCAACGCAATCTTACTACGTGATCGTAGTCAATGAGACCGACGAAGATCGTACACAGCGCTTGGAGGTAAATCGAAAAGAAATTCTCAAGCGCGATCCGTTATGACTCAAACAAAGGGTACAGTCGAGTTCGACTCCCTCAGTTGCAGTTTACGCACGAAATAATTTGGTTCGTCGACAAAAGATAACGGCCACGCGTGGCAATTGTAATCGAACGTTTGGGGTACAGATACAATCCAGCCGTCGATTACGCAGCGGATGCATCAGTTGGCTTCGGAACAAACTGTCGCCATCTAAAATTTCATTGGCTATCTCAAGCTTTGCCACGATTGGTCGGATTCATTCCCACGATCCAACAGCTGTTGCCAACATAGCTATACCACACATGTGTCGCGGATTGTAAAATTTTACCGGTATGTAACAATGTTGTTATTCGTGATTCAATTAGATTCCTAATAAGACAAGAAATGAAAGCAACACAAAGACTTTCGCAACGTTGTATTGCCGTCCCACTTATTTTATTTCAAATTCAAATGTTCAAATGTTTGTAGATCTATCGGACCAAACTGCGTGGTCATCAGTCCGTAGCTTACAAACTACGTAAACCTAGGTAAACTAACCTACGGACAAACACACACACACCCATGCCCCAGGGAGGACTCGAACCTCCACGGCGAGGAACCGCGCGCTCCGCAGCGAGACGCTTTAGACCGCACGGCTACTCCACCGCGGCTATTGTATTTCAGTTAATTGTTTTGTTTCATATGGAATTTCTATCATTAAAGTATGATCATGCTACAATTACTTTGTATCTAATTCATAAACTCTTAAGAAGTTATACATGTTACAAAAAGACTTCTATACTGCTCGCTGCGAGAAAAATATGCCAAGCTGTGCTGTAAACATGTGCGGTTTTGTTTTTTTCTTCCCAGTCATTTTTAACATAAAACAGGAAAGTTGTTTTTATGCCTACACTTATACCTGTTCGTACAATGCAACCATTAAACGTGTGGCCATTGAAGCTACTAACCTCACAGATCGAGCAGCTCGAAACGTCTCTGTAATAACCCTTTTACAGTTGATTTACCTGTCCATTTTGACTTCTATCCCCAATCAAGTTCCCGATTGCAATAACAATAAATAAGATCAGAGAGCTGGGAAGGAGGAGACAGAGTATGGGGGGAATGAAATGGAATTAAAAAGTGGAGATGATATAGACGCAGAGAGGAAGGGGAGGAGATGAATATGGTGTGGGGTAAGAGGAAGTCGTGTGAAGGTAGGGGGAGGAGGAGATGGATAAAGGATGGGGAAGGAGCGGATAGACATAGGGAGAAGCTACTGCGAAGCGTTGCCGCGTTTGCTAGTAAATCATTTATTTACGAAGTATTTTATCTATTTCAGCAACTGTTCAGATTCTAAATTAATGAAATGCAGCAACCAGTTGCTTTATCATTTATTTACGGGTCATATTCTGCGTATCGTCAGGTCCTGTAAAGAATCCCCGGAGCTTTCCCACATATATAAGGACACCCTGAATTATCGACCGCTCCAGCATTCGTCGCGCACTAATCACGAAGTGTTCGGAGGGAGTTACGTCAATGGTGCATATGACGCCGTCCGACGCTTCTCCAGCAAGACCACCGGAAGCTGGAGGGAGCCTAGTCGCTCCTGGGACCGCGTTACAAGGCTGCTCGGCGGCTAGCAGACGTTCAGGCGCTCCGCCTAGATATTGTATCACTGGGAGTGAGTGGTTATTGATTTGACCAGAAATTAACATTCCTAAATGTCATGCGCATCTTTAGCTTTGACATCGTAAAACAAGTCTCAACTACTTCCATATTTGGGAAGTATTTACTTCCAAAACAACAAAATGACTAATAAACACGTGCTCTTAAAATGAGAGCTGTATCTTCATTTACTTGAGGAATTTTATGGTGCTTGTTTACTGGACAGTTTTTTCCTTATTTTGGTAACAATTTCTCCCAAAATACTGAAAGGAAAGAGTTTGCAGTAGGAGAGATTTGTTTCACCCTGTCAAATATAAAGAAGAGGTCACAGTGTCGTTGGTTGACATTTCCAGACATGCATTCCTTATCAGAATTGTATGTACAGGTTGATTCTAGCAAATAAGAAAACACCACCCACCCACTATTAATATTACTATTTATATTTAAAAAATATTGACGTTGTCGCTTTCGAACCGAAAGGTTCCATGGGGTAGTGTTATTGGTCCTCTGCTGTTCCTTATTTACATAAACGATTTAGGGGAAAATCTAAGTATCCCTCTTAGGTTGTTTTCAGATGACGCCGTCATTTACCGTCTAGTAAAATCATCTGAATATCAAAACCGATTGCAGAACGATCTGAATAAGATATCACTATGGTGTAAAAATTGGCAATTGACTCTAAATAATGAGAAGTGTGAAGTCGCCCACATGAGTACGAAAATAAATCCGTTAAACTTTGTTTACAAGATAAATCAATCAAATGTGAAGGCCGTAAACACTAAAAAATACATAGGAATTACTATTACTTCAGACTTAAATTGGAAAGAACACGTACATAATGTCGTGGGAAAGGCGAACCAGAGACTGCGTTTTTTTGACAGAACCCTTAAAACATGCAACAGAACTACAAAAGAAACTGCATACACTACGCTTGTCCGTCCATTTTTGGAGTATAGCTGCCCAGTGTGAGATCCGTATCAGGTGAGTTTGTCGGAGGACATGGAAAGAGTCCTGAAGGGCAGCTCGTTTCGTCACGATACAGGGGAGACAGCGTGACGGAAATGATACAGGATCTGGGATGGGAATCATCACAACAACGGCGCTTATCGCTGCGGCGCGGGCTACTTACGAAACTCCAATCGCCAACATTCTCCTCCGAATGCAAAAATATATTGTTGACTCCCATTTACAAAGGTAGAAATGATTATCAGAATACGGAGAGATTCAGGTGTTCTTTCTTCCCGCGCGCTATTCAATAATTGAATGGGAGATAAAGAGTATAATGGTGGTTCGATGAACCCTCTGCCAGGCACTAAATGTGATTTGCAAAGTATCCCATGTAGATGTAGGTGTATTGTAATCGCCGTCATATTTTCCTTTATTAAAACTAGTTCATTGTGACTCGTCTCGGACTTTTATCTGTTCATTAAAATTCGTTGCTAACCTGAATGGAAAGAGTCAAAAACTAATCGCATATATATATTATTAATAATAACTGCAGCAGCAATTAAAATACACACATATAATATTGCAGTACAACGTTTCTATGGTTTCATGGCCCTTTACATAAAAAAGGAACAGAAACTGACAAGTGCTACGACAGTAACCCCTAATACACGGTAATACGTTCTCTTGCAGTACTTCATGCCTTTATTCATTGGGACGTCCTATCCACTACTTCATCAAGGGACTGTTGGGCCAGATTGCCTCACTCAACGACGGCGTAGAACTGTCAAATTGGACGGTGGGCCCTCTCCTCCATAACAGCCCTTTTCTGGCATGTTAGATAGATGTCTGGAGAACGTGCTGGCCATTCTCATCTTGCTATGTCGTTATCATAAAGGAACGCATTCACAAGATGTAAACAATGAGCGCGTGAATTGTCGTCCATTAAGACGAATCCCTCAACGAAATATTGCCGATTTCGTGCGTTATACGTCGGAGGACGTACCGTACAGCCGTTTCATTGCCATGTACGATTACTAATGGCGTATGATGGTCCCACAGAATGCCGCTGCTAAAGACCGGAGAACCACCACCCTGCTGCTCTCGCTAGACGGTGTGTTACAAGCTTCCTAGGGTTTTATTTGTGGACGGAGTAGCTAGTACTGCTTCCTCCCACAAGTCCCCTAACACCTCCACATCATCGCGGATGCTGTTGCGTAGCAGTGTGCGTTTGTACCGCCCTACAGTACGCACGAGGTGACGTAGTTGTTGTCCAAGTCTTTATGGAAAGCATAACCTGTTGTCTTCTATAGTTGTGTCCCCAGCGCAGAAGACAGCACACAGGTCATTGGTTATTCTACAGCATACAAGTGAGGCTAAAATAAGTTCTGTAGGATGGAAGCATAAGAAGAGACTCGCGAGATTTTTAATTGTCAGGGATGCCATTTATTAAATAAATAATAAAATATGAGCAAATATTGTTAATACGACACGGCCTATGCTGGCCGTAGTTCCTGTTGAGACCTCGACTGTTATCACAATTATGCAAAACTTTACTCATTACCGGTGCGGTCCGACGCGTATAGTGGTCAGCTCGAGACTGAAACTGCGGCGCGTTGCGAGAGGACACCTGACGCTCTATTTCGCGCCAAAACAGGGCCTTCGCGCGCCTTCTGCAAAATCGCTCCTCTCTTGTTACAATAACAGAGGGCACCTTAAACTTTTTAAACTGTCAAAACCTAGCCTGTCCTTGAGAGATATTTATCACAAATTCTCAGCTCTGAATAATTAATATTTATAATAAACAAAAGTAATTTCAAAATAAATAACGTGACGTGAAATGCAGCAGCCAATGCGAGGAGAGTACCAGTAACATATGCGGGCTTTCCCCATGGGAACCAGCACCTACTGTGCCATATGTTACTGCTCCCCACCCCACATTTCAACATATGTTGCACTTCTGTCTTTCTTCCGCGTTGAAGACACGTACGATGTTAGCAAAGAAACGGCCAGCGACCAGAAAGATGAAGTGGCCATAGGCCAGGAATATCACAGTATCAGACATTCAGGCTGACCAATCTGCGCTCAAAAACATCTCCGATGATTGTACGGTTGAAGGCAGATACAAGGCTCAACTGTGTACAGCACTTGAGGCCAATTATGACGAATCCATTCAGCATGCTGTTGATCCATCTGTATTGCGCTGCATGGTGTCTAGGTGTCAATGCTGGACCTCGCCATGAACATCACGAGTGAAGTTGCGTGTCATGCAGCCAATACGTACAGTTTGGGTCGAAACATGACGTCCTCTGGCTGCACGAAAATCATTATTTAGCATGGAGACGGTTCTTCGAACAAGGAGATGACACACTTTTTGAGGTGTATAAATAAAGGTACTGAATAGCAAGTTGCCGTTTCTCAATCCAACATGTTGGAATTTTAAGAAACTCAGTATGCTGTACTGTTCAGAGACAAGGGAATCGCCAAGAGTACCTCAGAGAATTATGGTAGGTTAGCTCTTATTTTCTTTGTAGCGGGTGATCAAAAAGTCAGTATAAATTTGAAAACTTAATAAATCACTGAATAATTTAGACTGAGAGGTAAAAATTGACTCACATGTTTGGGATGACATGGAGTTTTATTAGATCCAATAAAAAGAACAAATATTCAAAAAATGTCCGACAGATGGCGCTTCATCTGATCAGAAAAGCAATAATTAGCATAACAAATTAAGACAAAGCAAAGCTGATATTCTTTACAGGAAATGCTGAATATGTTCATCACCATTCCTCAACAATAGCTGTAGTCGATGAATAATGTTATGAACAGCACTGTAAAGCATGTCCGGAGTTATGGTGAGGCATTGGCGTCGGATGTTGTCTTTGAGCATCCCTAGAGATGTCTGTCGATCACGATACGCTTGCGATTTAACCCCAAAGCCAATAATCGCACGGACTGACGTCTGGTGACCTGGGAGGCCAAGCACGACGAAAGTGGCGGTTGAGCACACGATCATCACCAAACGACGCGCGCAACAGATCTTTCACGCGTCTAGCAATACTTTTTTTTTGTTCTAATAAAATCTTATGTCATTCCAAGCATGTGTGTCAATCTTTACCTCTCTACATTATTCCGTGATTTATTAAGTTTTCAAATTTATACTGACTTTTTGATCACCCGGTATATAAATAATCTGACGGACGGGATGAGTTGTACTCTATAACTGTTTTCTGATTAGGCTATGCTGATCGGAAAGGTATGATCGTACAGTAATTCAAGTGGGGTAGAAAATGAGTTAGATAAAATTTCTATTTGATTTGATGAATAGCAACTAGCTCAGTATGTAGGTAATTCAGATGAGTTGGAAAAAGAATCACATAACGTTCGAATATAGTATTAGTATTGTGCGTCGCATCGATGAAATGTATAGGTCTAACGTTGTAGAGCGATATGAAATGGTACGAGCATTTGAGGACAATTGTGGCAAGAGTAGATGATCAACTTCCGTTTATTTGTAGAATTTTGGTATGGTGTAAATCTGTAAAGGAGACCGCGTATAGACGACTAGTAGGACCCATTCTTGGGTGCCGCGCGAGAGTAGCCGAGCGGTCTGGAGCGCCCCGTTACGGTTCGCGCGGCCTCCCGCGTCGGAGGTTTGAATCCTCCCTCGGGCATGGATGTTTATGTTGTCTTTAGTATAAGTTAGTTCGTAAGTAGTTTGTAAGTTTTGGGACTGATGACACCGCAGTTCCCATAAGCTTATCAAACATTTGAACATTATTGAGTGCTGCTCAAGTGTTTGGGATCGTCACCATATCGGCGTAAAGGCAGACATAGATGGAATTCAGAAGTGGTTGTTAGGTTTGTTAATGGTAGGTTCAATGAACGCGCCCTTATTGTGGAGATGCCACTTGAAGGAGTGATAAGTCGCTCCGTAGTACTTTGGCCGCCGGGTGCGCCCGCAGTCGCGGTACCTCTTTGCCTGCCTCGCGCGCTGGCCAATAGGAAGAACGGGGCTCTCCTAGATATGCCGGCGCACCACAGCCAAGACAGTAAGAGTACGGGAGTTCCAGTCGGTACGACGAAGATCCACGAATTTGACAGTTCCAGGAAGTTGAATAGAGGAGAGCCCACAATTTTAGGACAAGCCGGAAAAATTTACTATCGCATTGCAGTTTGTACACCCCAGATTTTTAAAATATGCCTCTGTTTGCGCTACAACGTGGGAGCAGACGGAGATATATTTAAAAAATCTGGGGTGTACAAACTCCAATGCGGCGAATGAGAATGTTTTTATGTTGGGCAAACGGGTTTTTTAGCATACGGGTAACTACATTAAAACTTCATTTGGTGTGCACTTACGAGAAAACAAACATAAAATCCAAGACATTCGACAAAATATGAAGATCCTACATAAAGTACCCAAAGGAAAGAAATTAAACATCCTAGAGCATATACAGGTTTATAAACACTTAAAACATCCTAAGAAAAATGTTTTGACGGTCAGCTAGAGATAGTGCATAACAACATTTTTAATATTTTTGATAAAGTGTTGTGATGTTAGGGGTACTCTCACCACAATTAGATGCTATTGCCGTAGATGATGTGGTAAAGAAACCACCAACCATGAACGCCACATATCGGTCTGTTTGGTAACTGCTTTCCGTGAGTTTAACGTGAGCCCGCGCAGTTAGGTTTAATGTGGTGTGGGACGCGTGTCTACGGCCGTTCGTGTTGTTGGCGCCATGTTTGGTTTTTATTATTTGACTATGCAATTTTGTGTATTTGAAAACACCACGAAATGCTGTATAGACGGCGCTACATGTTATTGGTATGATTAGATACACCACAGTACCACAGGTATCTAAAAAAAGCAGTCAACAATCCGAAGATTGAACACCACAGTGCTTTACTAGGCATGGTCCTGTTTGGAGATGGTATGCCTTTGCCTTCCTTCGACCTTCGAACTGATTTACCCAGCCAGTTATAGCGGGCATACAGTTTAACGTGGGTTCCGAACCACTGTGCTACTCGGTATTTTTCACATGAGCAGTACTGCCAGAGGTAAAAGAAGTGGAAAGTAACAAAAATCCTAGGACCTGCCTGGCTTCGAACCCGGGATCTTCGGATTCATAATCTGGCACTCTACCACTGTGCAATCTAGGCGCACTTGCATTTATCAAAAATGAAATGAATAAGCTGTGATGTTGAGCGCTCATGGGCAGTAAGCGGCAGGTTTGTTGATTTATCGTCTCCCTTTTATAGATCTGATGGTGACTGCGAGATCAGTTGAAACTCATCATTGTGGTAGATAAAAAAGCGATTTTGGCAAAACAGTAAAAATCTTCTATAGAAATAGGTGGTGGCACCCAGCAGGTCCATCTAACAAACAGTTCATGAGGACTAATCACTTCCTTTAGTTACAGACCTTGTCCACATCCTTGTTAGCTACGGCCCACCTCCTACTGCAGCATCCCGAAGTCACAACAATTACAATGTCCGACATTCTGTTGTTTCATAAGGCTTTTATCGGATGATGCTATAATACAGGCTCCGGAAAATAGAAGCGAAATGTGGAAAAAGTCGAAAAAGTCACATACTATCAAAATAGTTTGATACAGGCAAAGGGAAATTTTTGCATATTGCTCTTAAATACAAAATTCCTACTTGCCCATAAGCATGTCGCCAATGTTAAACTGAGGCATTAAAAAACCGTTAACCATTTTCAATGTTAGAACATCTTCCCATACAACCCATACTTAGAAAATATCTATCATAGAATCAAAATTAACAACATTTACCTCTTACAAGCAATAACGCCGCAAAAACCACTTGTAAGCAAGCTCAGAAAATCAAACACACCGCAGGTACATTTCACTTGCCGCGAACCGTCTAAACTCCTTCGTACATTTAACATGGCCGCCTGTTGCTGCGTGCATCGCGACTCCTGTGCCTTGTCACCTGGTTCGGATTTGACGGTAATTTCCGTTTTGTCCGCTTCTTCCATCTTGCCCTACCCTCTCCTTCATTGCATTACATTAGGTATAGTAATTAAAAAGGTAAAGCAGTCAACAATCCGAAGATTTTTTTTTGAGGTTTGATTCCATTTCCTGGAGGTGCTCAACGAACACACAATGATGAACATACCAGATGTATTTCGCAGCATTGGCCGTTAATATTTTATTTAAAAAAAAATACAGATCGATTTCAATCACCTAGTGACCAATGGTTTTTTCAAATAAAACATTAACGGCCAATGCTGCGAAATACATCCGGTGTGTTAATCCGAAGATTGGTTTGAACACCACAGTGCTTTACTAGGCGTGGTCCTGTTTGGAGGTGGTATGGCGTTGCCCTCCTCCGACCTTCGAACTGACTTACCCAGCCAGTTACAGGGGGACCTACAGTTTAACGTAGGTTTCGAACCACGGCGCTACTCGGTTTTTTCACATCAGCATCACTGTCAGAGGTGAAAGAAGTGGATAGAGACAGATATAAATCCTAGGACATGGCGGGGTCGAACCCGCGACCTTCGGATTCATAGTCAGGCACTCTACCACTGTGCAACCGAGGCCCACGTAGTAATTAAGAGGCTAAGAATTTATGAGACAACATTTGTTGTCTTGGAGTGCAATTTGTGGTATGTATCGAATTGAGAATGTATTGAATGGACCAAAAGAGAGAGAGAGAGAGAGAGAGAGAGAGAGAGAGAGAGAGAGAGAGAGAGAGAGAGAGAGAGAGAGAGAGAGAGAGAGAGAGGAGGGAGAGAGAGGGGGGGACGGTGGGGGTCTCCTGTCTGAACTAACTGTACGCTCCTACTCCAGTAATACGTAACTCACTGAAGGAGCGGCGCAGAATTGCGGGATGGGGGCGTCGACTGCTCGTGGTTGGCCAACCGGTCGCTTCTGCGAAGTCACTGCGTCAGGCCGACAACGTGCCGAACGGCACGCCTCGCTCCCGCCTACTCGCCTCCCCCCACCCCTTCCCATCTCGACCTGACAGCCTGCGATTAACTTTCTCAACGAGTAGCTGTTTCTGCAGGAGGCTACCTCTTTTCACCACAATACCTGTATTCGTAGAAGTTCGCAACTTGGTAAGACAACACCGACATCTACATCTACATGGGATACTCTGCAAATCACATTTAAGTGCCTCGCAGAGGGTTCCTCGAACCACAGTTGTACTATTTCATCCCCCATTCCACACTCAAATGGCGCGCGTGAGGAAAGAACACCTGAATCTCTGCGATCGAGCTCTGATTTTTCGTATTTTATTCGGATGGTCATTTTTACCTATGTAATTGGGAGTCAACAATATATTTTCGCATTCGGAGGAGAATGTTGGCGATTGGAGTTTCGTAAGTAGCCCACACCGTAGCGATAAGCGCCGTTGTTGTAATGATTCCCATCCCAGGTCCTGTATCATTACCGTGACGCTGTCTCCCCTGTATCTTGACAGTACGAAACGAGCTGCCCTTCTTTGGACTCTTTCGATGTCCTCCGACAAACCCACCTGATAAGGATCCCCCCCGTAGTGTATGCAGTTTCTTTTGTACTTCTGTTGTATCTTTTAAGGGTTGTGCCAATAAACCGCAGTCTCTGGTTCGTCTTTCCCACACATTTTCTACGTGTTCTTTCCAATTTAAGTCTAAAGTAATAGTTATTCCTAGGTATTTTGGGGAGTTTACGGTCTTAACTTTCGATTGATTTATCTTGCACGCAAAGCTTAACGGATTTCTTTTCGTACTCATATGATCTACTTCAGTCAATTACCAATTTTTACACCATAGTGATATCTTATTCAGATCGTTCTGCAGTTGGTTTTGATCTTCAGGTGATTTTACTAGACGGTAAAGGACGGCGTCATCTGCAAACAAAGTGAGAGAGCTACTTAGATTTTCCCCTAAATCTTTTATGTAAGTAAGGAAAAACAGAGGACCAATAACACTACCCTGTGGAACGCCCGATATCACCTCTGTTTTAGTTGATGCCTTACCATCAATTACTACGAAATGTGTCCTCTCTGACAGGAATTCCCCTATCCAATCGCAAATTTGGGACGATATACCATTACCACGCAATTTGATTAAAAGCCGTTTGTGAGGTACGGTGTCAAAAGCCTTCTGGATATCACAGCTGCTAAAACTTTGGTAAAAAAAAAAGAAAACAACACCGGATACACTAGTGGATCACGACCCCCAGGGGGTTGCCAAGTCTCGCTCGGAGAGTCGCCATTACAGGAGGATGAACTTGCACCATCAAATAACCAGAGGTTCAGTAACACAAAAACGTGTCCCTAAGTGAATTTTATTAAATGTTAAAATTAAGGAGTGGAATGGGTAATGGACTGTTTTTCAATACAGTGTGTTAATGATGAATAAGCGAAAAGTCTGAAAACTTTTCAGGAACCAATCGATAAGTAAAAGAACATAATTCAGTAAGTAATTCTGAAAAAATTCCAAAATAATATCTACTTCTTTACAAATTGACTGTACATTGGGACCTTTTTAATAGCATAATTCGCTTCTAAGTCGTGCCTGAAATGCAGAACACTAGTTAAAAATTATTTTTTTTCTGTCCGAAACAATGAAAAACAATTGCCCAATAATTCAAAAGAAAACTGAACTAAAAGAAAGAAGATTAAGTTGGTTTCTTTGGAGGTAACATAGTTTTTTTTACGGTCGCAAGCGAGTGATTGGTGGCCAGAATATTTTTATTTGGGAGGGGTCGCCATATTTTTTACTTGGAAGGGGTTGCATAGTGGAAAAGGTTGAAAAACACTGCAGTAGTGGGCAGAGTACATTTCAAAACTCTAGTAAAATCAAACAGTTACAGTCACACATACATAAAATTTCGCGTAAAATACAATATAGCATTATTATATACCATATTATTGTAATGATATTTGTTATCGTGACATAAATACACGAAAATTAAAGTATCATTTTAATATTATATGATACATGGAGGCTAATGAAAGTTATATAATTCGGAAGGGGCATTCCCACAGATGTGCCCAAAAGAAAACTCACATGTGTACGAAACCGTTAAGACTGGTTAAATGAAATGGATGTTTTCACAACTAAAGGGAGAATTAGACAGCGATGAAAATAAAAGTATCACCAGCCTAGTTCCGTCGTGTGTTTTTAAAATATAAACTAGCCCTCACTACTGGCTCAAACATCTTGTTATCGAAGCTCCTGTTCACAAAAAATCTTTGGTTCTTTAGCCACAAACTATAAATTGGCCATAAAAGCTCTAGATTACGGTATTGGGAACTTGAATGTATTCATTATTTCTGTAATTGTAAAGAAACTTGCGACGTGAAATCTCTTTGGCTCTTTTTAGTAATGTAGGAGTTAAAACTGTAATGAAATATAACAGGTTAAAATGTGAAGAAAGTAAAACTTATAATCATTAAAGAAATTGTTGAAGTGACACTAAATGACTGAGATACTCCTTACAAAGCACATTAAATATTTATAAAAAATTGAGAAAGGCAAAAGTAAATAAAATAAGCGTTATTTATTGGCGTGTCCATCAGTCCACGGCTCTAGGCGATAAGTGGTCGTAGGCGTTTAAAAGATAGAGGGCCTCTCACGCCACGCGACACGCCGTACCAACAAAGGCTGCCAAATTACTGTATTATACAATTGAAACGTTAACACATTCGATAAATTTGTAAATAAAGAACAGTCTAGAATGCACTAATTTATTTCATTCTACTAGTTTCAGTCTTATGTAGACCATCTTCAGGAATTTGTCTCCTTTGATGTTGTGGTGCTGGCAGGTAGCTGGGAGCCTTCCAGTGTGTCACTGCTGGAAGGCTCCCAGCTACCTGCCAGCTCCACAACATCAAAGGAGACAAATTCCTGAAGATGGTCTACATAAGACTGAAACTAGTAGAATGAAATAAATTAGTGCATTCTAGACTGTTCTTTATTTACAAATTTAAATAGAGTGCTGTTTACCCAATAATATAGAAACAAAAATGTTTCCAAAAATATGTGACATTCGATAAAACATATAAACAGAAAATGACAAACATGAGAGTAGCCTACGGCGAATGGTGGTGGGAAACTAAAATGGCAGATCAGCTGATTTCTGTAGCTAAGTTTCAAAGTCGCGGTGGAGTGGCCGAGAGATTTAAAAGCGCCTCGCTGCGGAGCGCGCGGTTGCTCGCCGTCCGACGTTCGAGTCCTCCCTCGGACATAGGTGTGTGTGGTCCTTAAAATACGTTTGTTTAACTAGTTTGTAAGCCTAAGGACTGATAACCGCAGTACTTAAGTCCCTTAGACTTACAAACATTAAAACGTTTTTATTAAGTTTCAATTTTTTTTTCATGGAAAACAACCACGATTACTTATAATCACAGAATGATTACTTATAATCACAGAAATACGTATCTTTATGTACATCCACTTTTCAAACCAACCTTTCATTTTATTCACTACCTCACATAGAAATACGTTTAAAAACATACACATTCACCAATATTATTGTTCGCATGTCATAAAATAGCCACGCGGGAACAGCCGTATGGTCTGGAGCGCCACGTTACTGATCGTTTAAGTAGTCTGTAGCTCTAGGGACTGATGAGCACAGTAGTTTGGTCGCGTAGAATTACAAACATTTGATTTGAAATAAAATATCATGCTTGATATGGTAGGGATTGGGGCGTGGAAGGCACGAGGCTATTCAAACTCAATTCAATCTAAAATCAACCATTCACAATGCCTTCATTAAGTAACTGAAATTGAAACAACAGTAAATGGTGGTTTAATACACAAGGAAATACCTGCGCCAGAAGGGCTAAATTCAAAACAACATGAACAGGACTGAACAAACAAGAAAGCTACGCTGGAAGGGCAATCTTTAGATTAATAACAATAGAATATGTGCCGGAAGGGCAAATTTAAATAAAAAACTGGAGTCCGGAAGATACAACAAGCACCAACTTTTGCTACTTAAAGGCAAGGTTTCACAACAACATAGGTGCACTGAACACGAATACCAATTACACACCACCCAAGGTGGTAATACGAGGCACATGATGCTAGGCCAAATAATTAGCAGTGTGACACACGCAACTTACACATGCTGCCTAGAACAGATAAGACACTAACAATTCGCGATATCAATTCACTGCACTGCCAGATTAGGATGTCTTACAGCAGATGAGAACTCCGAAAGGAAGCAGGGCAAGTGGCACCGAAAGGAACAGGAAGGGAACGCCTAAACTAAATTCGTAGGGCGGAACACCTACGAGCGGAAATGATTCTGCCCATGATTAAAAAAGAAAACAAATCAGCCGGTTCCTGGGCATTTGATAGAAAGCGACCGGGCACAAGCCAGAATTCCCCAGTGGCACTCAGCGGTTCAATTGTTAAGTCTTAAAGAGGAATGAGTTTCGTACTAGAAGAGTACACAACCAATAGGTCGCACTCACTAATACACACGCACTACGAGAGCGCAGAATTTCATGGGTTAAACCCAACACAAAACCTAAGGATGCAGTGTAACGAAGGTTGCCATCGATGCAGTTAACACAGTCGGCGGCGGCGGCAGGATATCACACAACAGTACTCAAGCAATCGACATGTCGGACGACGCGACATCTCCTCCCAGGTGTAAGGGGACAACTCCAGCGCGGCCCAACGGTCGTCGTAGAACCCCTGGCTACGTAAACAGGCCACGGTCATGCGGCCGCGCCAACACTGCTCACTCCCCTCGTCCAACCTTCAGACTGCGGACGATGGAACCCTGAAAACCGACTGACTGCTCGCCGCTCAGCGCGGGAGCTATAGGTCACTTCAAAGAGGGAGCGCTGCAGCGTGCAAAGAGGTCACTAACCAAAAATGTTCAAATGTTTGTTAAGCTTATGGGACTTAACTACGGGGTCATCAGTCCCTAAACTTACAAACTACTTATCAACTACCTTATACTAAGGACGGCACAAATATCCATGCCCAAGGGGGGATTCGAACCCCCGACCGTAGTGGCCGTGCAGACCGTGACTGGAGCGCCTCAGTCCCCTCGGCCAGCGCGGCCGGCGGTCACTAACCCGCGTATGAGGCGCCATCGCTGGCAGGCACAGGAAGGCCAGTCGATAACTAACATGAGCAAACAAAAGCAGATGGAAAGCACGAAACAGACCAAACAAGAGCCGGCACGACTCAGTGCTTTAAGGTGATGTGGTCACACCAAGTTATGTTTTTACGTTTTTCTTTGTGATGCGCTGAATGAAATGAAAAGTGGGTTTGAAAAGTGGGCGTGGTTAAAGATACGTATTTCTCTGACGTTTGGTTAGAGAATGTTAAGTATTTTTTTACATGTATACTTACAGATCTGATGATGGCAGTTTAATCTATCGCAACCAGTCACCTGAAAAAAGATTATAAGCGATCATGGCTATTTTCCACAATAAATTCATCGAACAGATCGGCCATCCAGTATGATAAGCTTTCTATTTCAAATATTGGATGAAGAGACACGTCTATAACCGCCCAGACAATACATAATTTTGTGAAAAACAAATAAGTAGAGCTCGAGGGGGTATTGATCACAGAACTCTCGTATCACAGACTGTGACCCAAAGACCACAGTAGCATTTGCTCAATGTTGCACATCCTGCGCTTGGACCTATGGACTGTTTCTCTATTTCCATTGCTGTGAATAGCTTCGTCCTGATTCATGTTGGATCCGTGTACAGTTTTTGTCGGCGTAGCCATTGCACCAACATACCATTAATTCTGTGGACAGTGCGATGGGAAGTTTCTCTTCTGGTAAGAATTCAAAAAATGTTCAAATGTTTGTAATTCTATCGGACCAAACTGCGTGGTCATCAGTCCGTAGCTTACAAACTACTTAAACCTATATAAACTAACCTAAGGACAAACACACACACCCATGCCCCAGGGAGGACTCGAACCTCCACGGCGAGCAACCGCGCGCTCCGCAGCGAGACGCTTTAGACCGCTCGGCTACTCCACCGCGGCTGGTAAGAATTGTTTGTACAGTCTGTCAGTGTTCGTTCGTTTTATAATATGTGGTGCGTTGAGAGATGGTGGTGTCTTCGCTGTTTAACACAGACAGTCGTGGAATTCAACAGGGGAAAAGTGCAGCTGAAGCGCTGCCAGCGTTACAAGCGGCAAGTAGGCAGCATCGAGTATGGTAGGTTACAGAAGGTGCTGTTTTAATGGTGTTACTTTCATATTTTCTAGTCACCAAACGTGGTGGTGAGTTTTATAATACAAATATGAAAACGTCATTAACTACTTCTGTTAATGACAGTCTATGATAAAATGTTAGTGCAGCGTAAGATATACGGATCAGAATAGAACAGTCGAAATAGTATAGCCCTAAACACGTTTTAAGAGCAGAAATAAATTGCAACCTTATGTGCTCGAGTTAAAAAGAAACTGATCATATTTGTGTGCTCGGTGCGTGCTTGTACGTGCAAGAGATATAGTGGGGATCTATCTTAATATTTTCAAAACTAGATAAGATTTTTATTATTGGAGAGTAGGTGCTACACATCTTCTTATAAACGCCATTTTCACATTGACTTCGCTTCTACACCTTGCGTGGACCTATCATGATGTGTTTAGGTACTGACAGATGTAAGATAAAATATCTTCAGGATTGTGATGTGCTAATATTAACAATTTCTCAACAGATTATAATCGGACATATTTATTTGTAGCTTGGGATTAACTTTTTAAAACTAGTTGGAGGTTGGTTTGGGTTATTTGTTTGGGATAGGGGGACTAAACTATTGCCGGCCTCGGTGGCCGAGGGGACTGAAGCGCTCCAGTCACGGTCTGCACGGCCACTATGGTCGGGGGTTCAAATCCCCCCTCGGGAATGGATATTTGTGCCGTCCTTAGAATTAGTTATTAGTTAGTTCATAAGTAGTTTGTAAGTTTAGGGACTGATGACCCCGTAGTTAAGTCCCATAGGCTGTACAAACATTTTAACATTTGAACTAAACTACTGAGGTTATCAGTCCCCCGGTGGGGAGGGGAAGGAGTGAGGATAGGAAAGGAGGGGAGGAGGAAAGGAAACGCAGTCCGGGAAGTAAAGAAGGAAGAAAGACTGCATTAGCTCGGGGCCCCGTGCTCGCCACGCACGTACTTACGAAAGAACCGTGAGCCTCCTAGGAGCAACTAGATGGAAACCAGCGAAATATGTAGGTATGTAGGTCTATAATTTTTGTTAAACTGAAATACGAAACTAAGGATGGTGTAATTAAATAGTTCATTAAATAAAATCGGTACCTTCAGAGATGTATACATCAGTAATATTATGAAGCCAAGCCGCGCCCAGCGGTCTGGAGCGCCACGTTACGGATTGCGCGGCCTTCCGCGTTGGGGGTTCGAATCCCCCCTCGGGCATGGGTGTTTGTGTTGTCCTTAGGTTAGTTTACCTCATTTTAAGTAATTTCTAAGCTACAGAAAAATAACCGTGTAGTTGAGTCCGATAGATTTACAAACATTAGAACATGAGGCAATGGTTAGGTTTTTGTGTTTCTCGTTAACAGATAAAGTTTCGAAGTACGGCTGCCGCGGTGGAATGGTCGAGCGCTCTAAGGGAGCGCGCGATTGTTTCCTGTCGGAGGTTCGAGACCTCCCTCGGAATTGGGTGCGTGTGTGCGTTGTTCTTCGGTTAGTTAGGTTACGTGGTTTGTAGGCCTAGGTACTGGTGACATTAGTTAAGCCTGAAATATTTACAAACACTTGAACATGTGTAGTACGACTAAAGGTATAACTAATCACCGTACAAAATGTTCAAATGTTTGGTCATAAGTTCCTAGACTTACAAAATACTTTAAACTAACCTAAGGACAACACAAACATCCATGCCCTAGGAAGGATTCGAACCTCCGACGCGGGAGGCCGCGCGATCCGTAACGTGGCGGTCCAGACCGTTTTTCATTTTTTTTTTTTTTTTTTTTTTTTCATTGGGTAGTTCTGTTTCTTGCTGATCGTGATCGTTCATTGTTTTCTTAGCTCATATTATTATTATTATTATTATTATTACTGAGGGCGTTTAGTTCTATGACCGGGCGCGCTGAGCCATGGCACCCGGTCCCGCTCGGCGACTCCCGTGCGGCCCACCGTACGTGAACACTTGTTAATCGTAACATTAGTCTTATAATTTTGAACATTGCTTGTTTGAAGCAGCTACTATATCAGCGTAATTTACTGTGTAAGAAAATTCACCACCACAAGTCGTTTTAAAGTAATTGTTCTTGATCTCGATTTCGACACCTCTATGGGTGGATTCATCAGAAAATGAAACTATAACATGACACCTTTATACTTTGTGCTAAATGTGCACAAGCCGTATTAAGTTAGTTATAAAATACTAACTAGTTAAAATTAGCGCTCTGAAGAAATAAAATGTAGTTGCTGGCCACTAAGGGCTGCCGATATGCCTGCGGACAGAAGTGGCGTCAGACAAACATTATTATCTTCTCAGCATCCTTTGCAAATCAAAAGGAGAGTTTTCCACAATTATAATATTTATAGCAGTTTCAGTTTATAGCGGCTCAAAAGGTCCTAAATAGGACGATATTTCGAATGTGCTGCTTCACTCCAGATATGCATTCAGTACACAATCGTTTCGCATTATATTTATACGACCCAGGCTGTTGGCAGCGCTGCAATTGCAAGTCTCTAAAAGTTGCCTGAGAGTAGGGATGGGCTATGAGCGCGCTCGAGAAACGCGCGACGCTAAGGCAAATTCTCGAGAAATGCTCGAGTACTCTCAAGAAGCTGCCGACAGTGCTGAGCTGAGGCTGAGCGAAACTACTCTTAGAATGAAGCATTGCGACAGAGCAGTTGTAATCGTTATCTTGGCGTACGTGAATGGAAGAGTAGTAGTAGTAGTAGTAGTAGTAGACTGTTTCGCAGAAGACTAAAATCATAGAACTATTATCAATTAAAAGGCGTATCTTAGACGAAACAAAAACATTATTATTACAAAAGAATCCAGTTGCAGGATGTTTCTCAGACCTCCAGGAGGGGGCAATTTAAATCGTCGACAACGAAAAAAACCTCCTTTTCTTTCCTTTGTACACGGCTATCAATAATTAGTGTTAAGCTTGCGTGCTGCAGCCAGTCTGCCCTCCAATTGGGGAAATTAAAAACAAAAATCTCAGAAATCAGAAATAATATGTTATTAAGAAGCATGCATCTCACACGAAACGAGAACTTCATTGTTACCAGGACAAATAAGCATTCCGTATGTAGCTATAGCCGCGGTGGAGTAGCCGAGCGGTCTAAGGCGCCTCGCTGCGGAGCGCGCGGTTGCTCGCCGTCGGAGGTTCGAGTCCTCCCTAGGGAATGGGTGTGTGTGTGTGTGTGTGTGTGTGTGTGTGTGTTGTCCTTAGATTAGTTTACCTTAGTTTAAGTAATTTGTAAGCTACGGACTGATGACCACGCAGTTTGATCCGATAGATTTACAAATATTTTTTGTACCTATATTTAAATGAGAGAATAAAAATGCTGCAACATATTACACCAAAAACCCCTTACACACATTTACTAATTGTAGAAAAATACGGTACAGATTACAGTATTAACGAGCATTATGTACGTAAGCTTCTGTCCTTATTTCAGCTTAAAGCTCTGGAACTTTCTCAACACAGTCACCACAATTTACAATTACAATACTGTCTGTTACTTGTTATGTCCTCACTGTGTTTAAAAATTTTGGATGGTGTTAATTTGGCATAACTGTAGACTGGGATACCACCCGTCTGCTTTGACACATGGCGTCATCAAGATAGCGGAACACAAGTATACGGGATATCTTAATACTTCTGTATTGTAGGTACAAATAATCTGTAGTTATTATACGTAACAGAATGTAACATTGATCACAGGTTTTTAGCCCAAAAATTCGCGCCTTCGGCGCTCGCACAGGAAAAAAATAAATAAATAAAAATAAAAATAAAAAAAATAAAAAATAAAAAAAATAAAAAAAATAAAAAAAAATAAATAAAAAAAGATAAAAATGAAACACTCTGTTAACCTACACTTAACCAACAGAGAGAGGCTGCAGATCACTTTTTAAACAGAAAATATTAATCTGTTTTGTTTGTAAACAAACTATCGTCTTTAACTGAACCACCACATAATCACTCACGCCTTCTACAAACACGAACGCACCTCAAAACTACCGGGCTGCGATGACGTCACGGGTCAAAGCTGACGGGCGGTATCCCGGTCACCAGGTGAGCCGTTAATTTTTATGCAAGTTGCATGTTATTGGAGCCAAATTTTTACAGGTTTCCGATATTGGCAAACTGTTTCAGGCACCATCCAAGCTTTTCACCGAATTTCCTTTTAATTTAATTTGAATGGATAACATACATAAAAAGTGGGTATTTTGTCTCACTTGTATTAATATAACAATGCACTTTTGTATTCGTGAACGTACCTGTTTGATTGCAAGATCTATTGTGTAATTTTAACTGTATTAGCATACCTGTTGTATTTTTTGCTACACTGCGGAGCTTTGCAGCAGACATCTCCATCCTCCGTAAAGTACTGCCAGCTCCGGCAGCGCCATTTCTCGCGGGTTTCTCGAGAACTGCTTGAGCGGCGGCAGCTCGAGCAGTTCTCGGCGCTCTCGAGTCGGCGCGCCTCACAGTTTGTGTGGCTCTCACGTGTGGTGGGTATCTCCTGCGCAGTGTGCGGCCGCCCCAACCGGCCGGCCAGCCGGCTGTCTGGCGGCGTGGCGCTGTCGCCCGCGGAGCTGCCGTGGCTGGCGCTGGTCTACGCCGGAGAGAACGCCACCACCGGCTCGCTCATCAACAACAGATACGTGCTCACCGCCGCCGCGCCGCTCCAGGGGTACGCGCCAACTGCTGTTTTTTTATCTTGTAGCCTTAACTTTAGCTGCATCTATACAGTGCTGCATTGTTTTCTCCTAATGCGTGTGTCTCTGAAGAAAGAGTAGTATATACGCTACTGGCCATTAAAATTGCTACACCAAGAAGAAATGCAGATGATAAACGGGTATTCATTGGACAAATATATTATACTAAAACTGACATATGATTACATATTCACGCTATTTGGGTGCATAGATCCTCAGAAATCAGTACCCAGAACAATCACCTCTGGCCGTAATAATGGCCTTGATACGCCTGGGCATTGAGTCAAACAGCTGCCCATGCAGCTTCAACACGATACCACAGTTCATCAAGATTAGGGACTGGCGTATTGTGATGCTCGGCCACTATTGACCAGACGTTTTCAGTTGGTAAGAATTCCGGATAATGTGCTGGGCAGGGCAGCAGTCGAACTTTTTCCGTATTCAGAAAGGCCCGTAGAGGACCTGCAACATGCAGTCGTGCATTATCCTGTGAAACGTAGGGTTTTGCAGGGATCTAATGAGGGGTCGTAACACATCTAAAATGTAACGGCCACTGTTCAAACTGCCGTCGATGCGAACAAGACGTGACCGAGACGTGTAACCAATGGCACCCCATACCATCACGCCGGGTGATGCACCAGTATGGCGATGAAAAATACACGCTTCCAATGTGCGTTCACCGAGATGTCGCCAAACACGGTTGCGACCATCATGATGCTGTAAACAGAACTGGAGTAATCCGAAAAAAATGACGTTTAGACATTCGTGCACCCAAGTTAGTCGTTGCGTACACCATCGCAGGCACTCCTGTCTGTGATGTAGCTTCAAGGGTAACGGCAGCCATGGTCTCCGAGCTGATAGCCCATGCTCCTGCATCGTCGTCGAACTGTTCGTGTAGATGGTTGTTGTCTTGCAAATGTCCCCATCTGTTGACTGAGGCATCGACTCGTGGCTGCACGATCCGTTACAGCCATGTGGATAAGATGCCTGTCATCTCGACTGCTATTGATACGAGGCCGTTGGGATCCAGCACGGCGTTCCGTTTTGCCGTCCTGAACTCACCGATTCCATATTCTGTTAAGTCATTGGATCGCGACCAACGCGAGTAGCAATGTCGCGATATTATAACCGCATTCGCGATAGGCTACAATCTGACCTTCTTCTAAGTCGGAAACGTGATCGTACACATTTCTCCTCCTTACACGAGCCATCACAACAACGTTTCAGCAGGCAACGCCGGTCAACTGCTGTTTGTGTATGAGAAATCGGTTGGAAACTTTCCTCATGTCGGCACATTGCATGTGTCGCCATCGGTGCGAACCTTGTGTGAAAGCTCTGAAAAGCTAATCATTTGTATATCATAGCATCTTCTTCCTGTCGGCTAAATTTCGCGGCTGTAGCACGTCATCTTCGTGGTGTAGCAATTTTAATGGCCAGTAGTGTATTTAAGTCAACTGTATCGTGAATCCTCAGGTTCAAAGCTTCGCTGATAATACAGGTAGATTATAAAAACATCATCGTCTTCTTTTTAAGACGGATAATGCCTTTCAGCGTTGTTTCGAGCATTTCCTCCTTATAAAACTCATCCAAGATCCTCTTTTCAATGCTAACGTTAATGCAGCGTCTGAGTTTAGGCAAATTACGTCAAAATCTCTCCAGACCGAATCCAAGCACTTTCTCCTTGGTCTATCTCGACTCCTCTTACCCTCTACTGACTCACGGTTCGGCAGTAGAGGGTAAGAGGAGTCGAGATAGACCAAGGAGATAACCTTGCTTCTCCCATGCGTGTAACACCACCCAAGCCTGTTCAGACCGTTTCATTTGTGGTGTTCATTTTCGGTTTTTCATTGATTCTTATGTTCTGGAAACCCTCTGGTTATTGTTCCCATATATTAGTACCCGCAATCATCTTTGCTACGTTCATGTCTTTAACCTCAACCTTATTAATAAGTTAACATGCATGTACCCAGGTTTCTCTCGCATACAACAATGTTGGGCTAAAGATTTAACGTTATACTCATAATTTACTCTGTTCATGGAAAGCTGTTGACCGATTGCTTTCAAGTTTTAACACAACGATGCATTTTTTACAGCTTTTTCATTTTTTTGTGATAACGATTTCCCATTATACATTTTATATAAATTCGTTGTACCTTACAATAGAAATTAGGTATATGAAAAAATGCTCGTATTCCACGACAACGATGTGCAGTATTTTCAAACTTCGATCAAGACCTTTCCGAAATCTGTAGTTAGGAAAAATGTTAATGTTCCTTTGCCTACAATCTGATATCTTCGAAAATGATTTACATACTACTTTGAAAGTTTGGCCCCATCCAGCATTCCATTTCGTACTATTCTTTTTCTTTTTTAGTAACCACTGGGATGCCATATGTTACATGTGTAATGTATATGCAACGAATGGGAATGCTATAAAAATGTGTATACTCATTTGTGCAGAACCGTTAAGCTTTGTAAGTTCTTGGCGGATAGCATTGAAATTAACACTGAACGTTTAATTGTAAAATAGGAAATTTTTTTGATACGTTTTTATATTACGGCCAACCAAAATACAAATAACTTTTTGTAAAGTTGTGTAACCACTTTTCAGAATTATAAAAAAGTATGCTAAATCATGTATGACATATATTAAAAAAAGTTAAGAACATAGGAACATGGAAGTATGGCAATGCAACGATTTCAAAGCATTCGTTCAAGAACTTTCGTAGATTTAAGATTTTGCACGTAGCCCTAATCAAGGCTCTGGAATAAACACAGTTGTAAGAGAAGATTGAGGAGGGGGAGGAAATAAATAGAGAGAACATGATGTCGGAGAGGAAGGAAGGGCAGATGCACAGAAACAGGGGGAAGAAGGATTGGGTGGAAGATTCGGTGAAGGGGAAGGTGGGAGGGGGAGATAGAGAAGGAGAAGTGGGGGGGGGGGGGGAGAAAATGCACAGAGAGAGGAGAAAGAAGTATATGGACAAGGAAAGGGAGATAGAGGGGGAGAGTATAGGACGTGTTCACAGGGCATTACGAAATTGCAGTTGTTAGAAACGTGTTCCTCCTCTTGCATTTAATCCAGGGCCGGCCAAACGCTGCACACTGTGCAGAGGTGCGGAAGTGCTGCAGCGCTGCGTACATGTGAGGCAGCGGGCAACAGCGACGTCTGTCATTAGACGCGAGTACGTAGTCAACGGCGACGGTTCCTCTTCCTGGTTTATGCAGCACAAGCAAGAGCGCAACACACCCTGGCAACCCTTGGGGTAGAAACATGCTCTGCTTGACGGGTTAAATAAAAGGCTACGGACATTAGGCGTCTTATTCGATTTAACAAAGGCGTTTGTGTTGATCACAAAATATTGTTGCAGAAGGTGGAAAATTATGGAATAAGAGGAGTAGCTCAGCGCTGGTTCAGCTCTTACTTTAATAATAGACTGTTGAAAATGGCTATGACGTACAATCGCAATGGGGCACAGTTACGTGTGGGGTGCCCCAGGCTTCTGTTTTGGGACCATTGCTGTATCTTATTTATATAAATGATATGCCTTCGAGTATAATAGGTGATAATAAAATATTTTTGTTTTCTGATGATACCAGCTTGGCAGTAAAGGATGTTGTTCGTAATATTGACACAGTATCAAATAATGCAGTTCAAGAGATTAGTTCATGGCTTGTAGATAACACGTTGAAGTTAAATCACAGTAAAACTCAGTTTTTACAATTTCTAACGCATAATCTGACGAAAGCTGACATTTTGGTTACACATAATAGGCATATGATAAGTGAGACTGAACAGCTAAAATTTCTAGGTGTTCAGATAGACAGTAAGCCGTCGTGGAAAGCCCATGTTCAGGATCTTGTTCCAAAACTAAATTATGCTTTATTTACCATTAGAACAATATCTGAAATAAGTGATTTGTCAACACGAAAAGTAGTCTACTACGCTTACTTTCACTCACTTATGACGGACGGCGTTATTTTTTGGGGTAACTCGACTGAAACAAAAAGGATATTTCTGGCTCAGAAATGGGCGGTTCGAGCAATATGTGGTGTAAGTTGACGAACTTATGTCGACCCCTTTTCAGTAGTCTGGGGATTTTGACACTGGCGTCACAATACGTTTTTTCTTTAATGTCATTTTTTGTTAATAATATCAGCTTATTCCCACGAGTTAGTAGCTTTCATTCGGTGTATACTAGACAGACATCGAATCTACATTTGCATCACACCACCTTGACACTTGTACAGAAAGGTGTGCAGTATTTTGCAGCATCCATTTTCAATAAGCTGCCACAAGAACTAAACAATCTTAGCACTAACCCACACGCTTACGAATCTAAATTGAAGAGTTACCTCGTGGCTCACTCCTTTTATTCTGTCGAGGAACTCCTAGAAAAATTAAGCAATTAAGCTAATTCATTTTTTTCTTTATTGTTCTTTTCACTTACAAGGAAAGTACTTGGGCTCGAACAAACACAAATACACCAAACTCTTGTGAGAGATAATGTAAAGGTCCCTTATTGCACTGGTGACACTCCTGCATCTGCAAAACTCCGCAGTCGTCCGTTAGAGGCCTCTGCGTGTGCTACGCCGCATCGCACAGTGACCTGCCGGTACGCCAGTCGGGACCAGTAGAGACGTTGCTGTGTGCCTTTCAAGTTGCGTTTTCTGACGTTATTTGTGTAGTGAAGCGTCAGATGGGTTGCCGATTGGTAATCAGTCCTTCTAATCTAGTGCGATTAGTTGAGATGAAGTTACGAAGAACCCTTCTTCGAGAAGATGGTATTGGTGTAGAAGATGAATAATTCGCATGTTTTCTGGTGTCTATTGTAGTGCAGAAATGTGAGCATAACTTAGAAGCAGATACTGTTGTAATACTAATACATAATGATGATGGTAGGGATGATACTGACGAACCAGTGGACAACTTGAAAAGTATCACTGACGTGTCGTTCAACACTGATATCGTAGAATGTGCAAATATGCCATTCCATCAACTTGCATTTCTTCACTGTGCGTTGTGCAGTCATTCATATTGATCGGAGCATTTGACTGACAATCACCATTTGCATTTATAGTTAAGATTTCTGCATTGCGTATGGCGTCTACAATTACATATACAGTGCTATCAACAGCATGAATGCAGAGTTTTGCAGAAAAAACGACACCCACCAGCACAATGAGGGGTACGTAATGGTCCTGTAACCAAACGTTCATACACACATGTTTGTTCGATCCCAAGTACTTCCTTGTTACTCGTGTACATATGACTACTTAAAAATTTTCTATTACCATTCTTGTATTAACTTTATGTATTGACTTGTTCCATGACCATGGAGTCATACTCCTCAATTAGGTCCTGCGGAACAGAAAATCATATTACATAAAGGTTTTCTGGGTGTTGTACCGCGTCATGATGTAAGAAGGCTGGGTATACCCAGATGAAGGCCACTGTAACGTTGGCCGAAACGTCGGTTATTTAAATAACTGACACGTTCCACATAATTACGAAGTGTCGTATTCATGATCTATGGAACAAGTATTAATCTAATCTAATCTAATCTAGCCTTTTTACAACATGTCGCGGTACAACACCCAGAAAACCTTTATGTCATCTGACTCTGGCCGCGGAAGCCTACGTAATTATAGAAAACCATATTATTAGTTTCTCCATCACTGATTGCTTGCTGTTGCCGCAACTGTGGTTCAAATTTTAATTGAAGTCCAGCTCCAGTTGCATTTATTGGTGCTTTATTTGAGCCCACACTACCGGTTTCGGCCTCTATGTTAGGCCATTTTCAAGTGTGACAGACCTGCATATAATATTTTACTACTAACCTTTACATTTTATGCTTGCAATGATGTAATGTTTATATCAGAACACATCAGAACACGCTGATTATAATGTTTTGGAATGTTAAATATGACACGCCCATTTTTCTCACGTCGCCATTGGGCGCCAAAAGTTTTAAATTCTCTGAGTTCTATTGTTTTAATTAGTTGACGTCGCTTTCTCTATGGCATAACGTAAGTTTTCTTCTGCTTCTGTCAAATCAAATCAAATCAAATGTTTGTATAGCTTATGGGACTTAACTACGGGGTTATCAGTCCCTAAGCTTACAAACTACTTACGAACTAGCTAAGACTAAGGACGGCACAAATATCCATGACCGAGTGGGGATTCGAACCCCCGACCGTAGTGGCCGTACAGACCGTGAGTGGAGCGCCTCAGTCCCCTTGGCCACCGCGACCGGCTGCTTCTGTACAGTGCCTTTTTACATATGTAACATTCTGTCTTGTACCATGTAATTTTTGTAAACTTATTGGTACACATTATATGCAGGTCTGTCACACTTGAAAATGACCTAACAGAGGCTGAAATCGGTAGTGTGGGCTTAAATAAAACACCAATAAATGCAACTGGAGCTGGACTTTCATTAAAACCTTATTATTATTATTATTATTATTATTATTATTATTATTATGAGCGGACACGGCTGCGACATGCACGTCGTAACCCGCAAGTTGCGCCTGTGCACCAGCACCGCACGTGTACAGAATTTCTGTCCGGCGCTGATTTAATCTGTAAGAAAGCACTGCAGCTTGTGGCCGGATAGAGGCAGTAGTTTTGATAAACTGGAGTACAGCTGAGTACTTGCTGAAAAGCCGCCGCGCTGCCGCACAGGGTTCCGGTGCAGGACGTGAAGGTGTCTCTGGGCGCGGAGAACGTGTGCACGGGCGACGAGTCGGCGGTGAACGTGAGCGTGAGCGACGTGCTGGTGCACCCGCAGTACGACCCCGACTCCACGGCCTCCGACCTGGCGCTGCTGCGACTCTCCTCGCCCGTCGTCTTCTCGCCGCGCATCAGCCCCGTCTGCCTGCCGCCCACGGGTAAGCTGCCACTTACTGTACCAGCCTCAAATTACAACGCTGAAAGTCTACTCTGATAGCACAGGTGTAAGGGTGCAGGGTGAATTTGCATATTACTATTAACATTAAAAGTAAATTTAAGCAAATTTAGTAAACTTAAGATATTCCACCGTGCATCTCCCTCCCCTCCCACATACTATCTCCAGTCACTTTCACAATATTCTTCTTCCTGTGTGCTACACCTGTGGTGTCGCACAAGTATGAAGTGCGCGCCACGTAATTTCGCCGCGCCCCGCCATGCACAAACGGCGCGGCGTTCTTACGACGTCAGCCACGAGCGCCCTCTGCTGCAACTCCGCTCGTGGCCACGACTGCTGCATCTTTCACTTGGGAATCAGATAGGCACCAGTTAAGATTTGGGATTAGGACAGGCACCGATTAGGACTCTCATCAGTAGGCAGGCCTCTATGTATCAACATTCTACTAGTCTGCTGCTCTCCAAGTTAAGTAATGTATTCTCTATGAAATATATCTCTTATACTAATCTATCTTAGTGTTTCTAGTTTCTGTTGTCTCACTGGCTGGTCACCTCCTTACCTGCACACGCGTGCATCCTATTTTCCTGTGTCGGTCTGTCTCTACTCAGCCACCGACACCCAGGACAACCGGCGGAAACGAGACACAAAAGTGGCGACGAGGATGGGATACAAAAGTGGCGACGAGGCTACGATACAAAAACAACTATATTAAAATTATCTCAGACTTTAATTTTTTGCAGTCCCACTCTGGTTTCCTTATGTAACTCTACTCTGTTCTGCTTTACTACACACTGTAGTAATGTATATGCCACACCCCGTTCCCACCCCTCCTCCTTATGCCTAGTTTATACGATGATCGAATGTTCAGAAAGAAGATAACTGTCTGCTGCAGCGCTCCAGCGTACTAACTCGGTACTAATGACGTGCGATCATACAGGCTTGGTTGCGTTAATACGATAAACTTTCGCAGCGCCTGTGTGAAAATACGGGCTTATTATTGTTTGTATACGTGGATTGTTCACGTTTGGGTGTATATCATAGCTGATAATATTCAACTTAAGAAGCTTAACTGTGGGGCGGTTGCAGGAGCTGTGGCAATGTTTGTTAGAACACTCCACTTGAAGAAGAAATAGAAGTTTGATTTGTCCTTGGTTGACAGGAAGAGACGAAGAATGAGATGTGTACTGCATACAGATAATTAAGTAACTCATACTAGAGGACCTCAATGAATTCTGAACTTTTTTTACGACTATTAACTGCTGAGTGTTTTACCAAGTTGATTTCGTTCGTCCAGGGCCAAAAACACGGCGACGAGAGAGAGAGAGAGAGAGAGAGAGAGAGAGAGAGAGAGAGAGAGAGGATTTCGTCAAGCTGAAGGTACGAAATACGTTTTACACTTGAATTACATTTTCAGCTTTGTTAAAGTTATGTGTCAGTTACTTTCTGTGTTATTTTTTGCAGGTTCGCTATAACATTGCGGTTTCTGGCGACAGGAGAATCTTTCGAAAGCCTAGCCTTTGCACAAAGGATTTCTGTACCAACTCAACTCTTACAAATATTGCTGTTGAAGTCTGCACTACAATTTCAATTTCCGGTCCATAATGGGACCTCAGGCAACTAAATTTTGCTTTGCTTTTAGCATCACACTTTAGAGATTATGAGCAACTGACTTTCTGACAGGCTAAAAATGACAATTTTGAAAATATGAAGCAAAAATTCTATTAAATCTACACTTTTCTGTTATTTTCTTTATAAATAAGTCATTGTACCTTCTTACAATAGAGATTGTTCCTCTTTGGTATATTTCTAGCAAGTTGACTGTTCAGTTTTCTTCAGTTGTCTAACTAGATGCACCAGTTGTAACACTAGCTTAATATTACTGTCACCATTCACATTTGTTTGCACATTAGTTCACGCATCTTAACACTTATAACCCACATCCTTAACTAAGTTGTCAAATGAGAATCACTTCTTAGTATATCCCCATTAGTATTTGAAGCCACAATGACACCATGACACTTTGTTATACTGACAGTTGCCCTGATAGCGGCATTCTTTATCGTACTAGTGTGTCAGCGGATAGTTCCAAATATTCCGCCTATGGCGCCACTTATGATTGTACTTTTTATAATCCTGAATATTAAGCGACTGATTTATCAGTCACCTGCTCGTCTTTTAACGCCTTTATTGTCAACTACATCGATTATTACTGTTTTATCCCACGGTTTCTCCTTACTCTACCCTTTCAGTATGAGGCTCATCCATAGATACTTTGTTAGAGCAGCTGATCATTATTCCTTGCATAATCTCTGCACTTAGCTTGTACATATATTAAGCGACAATACAATATCTCTTTATATGAACATTTTTTTATATTACAATCTATTTGTTTCAAAACTGCATCACTCATTGTATTAGATTTATAAACTTTCGCCGCGGTGGAGTAGCCGAGCGGTCTAAAGCGTCTCGCTGCGGAGCGCGCGGTTGCTCGCCATGGAGGTTCGAGTCCTCCCTGGGGCATGGGTGTGTGTGTGTGTGTTTGTCCTTACGTTAGTTTACCTAGGTTTAAGTAGTTTGTAAGTTACGGACTGATGACCACGCAATTTGGTCCGATAGAATTACAAATATTTGAACATTTTTTATAAACTTTCAGACTCATGTTGAATACTTTTATACTCACAATTTCAAATTTCCATAACCAACTTTTGTGTGTTTTATATGCTCTACTGTAATACCAATGCACTTGTTTGCCTGTATACAGACCAGAAACCGGGCACTCAAGCGCCTGAAACCAGTCATCAAAAATAAAAATATCCGGACACCTGGCTGAAAATGAAATGTCTTACAAGTTCATGGCACCCTCTATTGGTAAGCTGGAATTCAATATGTTGTTGGCCCACACTTATCCTTGATGACAGCTACCACTCTCGCAGGCATACGTTCAATCTGTTTTGGAAGGTTTCTTGGGGACAGACAGACCATTCTTCACGGATTGCTTCACTGAGGTATCGATGTAGGTGTAGGTCGGTGAGGCCTAGCATGAAGTAGGCGTTCCAAAACATCCCAAAGATGTTCTACAGGATTCATGTCAGGATTCTGTGCAGACCAGTCTATTACAGGGATGTTAGTGTCGTGTAACCACTCCTCAACAGCCCGTGAATTAGAAGGAAGTGCTAGATCACGTTGCAAGGTGCAACCGCCATTCCCGATTGCTTTCCAACGGTTGGAAGTGAGAAGTTGCTTAAAACATTGATGTAGGCCCATGATGTGACAGTGCCACGCAAAACGGTAATGGGTGAAAGCCCCTTCCATGAAAAACACCACCACATTGTAACAGCTCCGAAATTTATCCCTGCCATCGGATCGCAACATTATGTACCGTGATTCGTCAGCGTGCACAACGTTTATCCACAGTTCAAGCGTCCAATGTTTACGCTCCTTACACCTAGCGAGGCGTCGTTTGGTATTGGCCATTGTGATGTGTGGCTTATGGGGAGCCGCTCGACCATGAAATCAAAGTTTTCTCACCTCACGCCTGTCATAGATGCAGTTTGGAATTCCTCTGTGATGGTCTGCATAGATGCCTGCCTATTACACCGTACGATCCTCTTCAAATGTCGTCGTTCAGTCAACAGACGAGGTCGGCCTGTACGCTTTCGCGCTGTTCGTGACCCTTTCCGTTTCCACATCTCCGTCACATCAGAAATAGTGGACCTAGACATGTTTAGGAGTGTGGAAATCTAGCGTAGCTGGCCGCGGTGGCCGCGCATTTTGCGGCGCGTCAGTCTCCCTCGGGCATGGATATTTGTGCCGTCCTTAGTGTTAGCTAGTTCTTAAGTAGTTTGTAAGTTTAGGGACTGATGACCCCGTAGTTAAGTCCCATAAGCTCTACAAACATTTGAACATTTGAAATCTCGCGTACAAAAATATTCAAATGCCTTGCCTACGTCGCATGGTGTGCGCGCCACGGCCTGTCTCTCTCGTTGGCCTCGTTCTAGTTTGATGTTGGCTCTATCCCCCCTGTAACAAGAAAGCAGAGCCAAGAACACATTGAACATCAATAAACAAACACGATCAGTCACTGTAAGGAATAGAACTACCCATAGAGCAAATATGTATGAGTGCTTGCCTCCGAAAGGGAAAGTTTCCAGATTCGAATCCCGATTCCGACACACAGTTTTAATCTGCCAGAAGTTTCACATGTAAGATAGTTAATATGCATTTTACACATATAGCACTTTATGTCATAAGTTCCATATTTGATAACTGCAAACTATGAAACGAGTTTGTCTCTAAGAAATTACAAATTGTTCAAATGTGAAGGTATATGATACTGTTTTCAGACCGTGCGTCGTACCTGGGGCAGGTGTCGACGGCGGCGTCGTGGTCCTCTGAGAACGCGACAGCAACGGCAGGCAACGGCACGGCGGCGGCAGGCAACGGCACGGCAGCGGCGGGCAACGTCACGGGCAGCGGCAGCGCGTGCCGGGCGCGCAAGCTGCCGCTGGCCGTGCTGCAGCAGCGCGACTGCTTCCTCAGCAACGTGAGCGCCGCCAGCGTCACGCAGGACAAGGGCTGCGCCGGCACGCCGGGCACCGCCGCGCTACTCTGCCCGGTAAGCAGTAGCACACGGCACCACCAGCCACCTAGGCTAGTGTTTTCCAACCATTTCGAATATGCAGGCCCCTTCCAATAAATGTATTCTCGCAACCCCCTTGAAAATATTCTAGCCACCCCCGTCTCTGTAATAAAACTATGTTATCTCAAAGGAAACAAATTTAGTATTATTTATTAAACATAAGAAGAGGCATTGGATTAAAATTTATGCGTGGTCAGGATTCGAACCCGGAATCTCCTACTTACTAGGTAGGTGCTTTAGGCCCCTCAGCTAACACCACGTTGCAGTCAAAGCAACTACACGGACTCTCTTAGAGCACATCTCCCTCCACACCATCACAGGGGGAAGTGCTTGTACCATAAAATATCTGGGGCTCAGTAATATAAAAAAGTTTGCTTCAGCTTTCTTTTAAATTGTTGGACGAAGTATTTTCGGCTACTTTGTCGGAATGGAACACATTATCCTGTTTTTACATGATTCCCAACAGAAAACTACATTTTATTTAACGACTACTTTGCATTTCAGGCAATACTCCGAAGCGAATTATGCTCATTAACAATAGCCGCACTGTATAGACAATTTGTGAAGAAGCAGATGCTTTTTTCGAATTTTTCAGGATTGCTTATTGTATTAAGTTCTTTTAACTATCGATTGGTCCCTGAAAAGTTTTCAGACTTGGTGCTTATTCATAATGAACACACTGTATTATAAATGATCTATTATATATGATCTATTTACTTCATAATGAGTGTTACACAAGCAACTCTGTAATTTTGACATTAAATGTATTTAACTTAGGCAAACTTTTTTATATTACTGAACCCCATATATTTTATGGTACAAGTACTTCCTCACCGACGACGCCACTGACCAAGACAAACAACAAGTAGTGGAAGCAGCTGACAACAGGGCAGCCTCTGCAAACCAAAAACACGCGAGCCACGCCAACACTGCCCAGAGACAAGGCCTCACAACAGTGCGTGTCACGCCATACAGAGTAGGCCACGATCGCTAGCTAACTGGCTGGCCGCTGGATCACAGCCCACTGCCTCGTAGCGGCCAGCCAGTCAGCTAGCGATCGTGGCCTACTCTGTATGACGTGACACGCACTGTTGTGAGGCCTTGTCTCTGGGTGGTGTTGGCCAGGATTGCGGTGGGCCATGTGCGAGCCCACAGCGCTCGGCTCCTCCCTGGTTTGCTTAATCCTTCTCGGAAGTAACTGGTACAGCGCAACATTTTTGTTTGGTAGCGTTACAGTCCTTGTTGAGCCTTGCCTTCTTCACCGCTTCTCCTCCAGGCCTCTCGGTTGTTTGCTCCCCTTTCCACCCGCAGATTCCCATACTGATGTGATCCTCTATTACACCGTCAATCGACTTTCTTCTACGTCTTGCTTTTCGTCTAGCAGGATACCACCTTCATAATTCTCTTTGCGTTCTCTCGTTTGCCAGCCTCTCCACAGGTATTCGTCAATATTCCCCAAACTTGTATTAATGTTCTAGCGTATTCTCCAGCCGTTTTCATGGCTTCTTGGACCATAGATTTTGCATAGTACTTTCCGCTCAAAAGTTCTTAGAGTACTTTTGTCAAGTTCTGTCAATGTCCATACCTCTGATCCGCATCTCATGACTTGGCTTACTTAGGCAGTTCTGTATTAGCAGTTTTTCTTGTATCAGCGCTGTTTCTGAAAAGTTCTATATTTGTAAAGGGAGCTGCATTGTTGTTGTTACGGTGTTCAGTCCGGAGACTGGTTTGATAGAGCTCTCCACCCTACTCTATCCTGAGCAAGCCTCTTCATCTCCTCAGAAAGGACTTCCTTACACTTAAATTAATATTCTTTGTTATCAAATTGCTCTTTTTCAAAAACGCTTTTCTTGCCATTACCATTCTGCATTTGATATCTCCTCTACAGCGGCCGTAACAAACTCGTTTACCACCTTCATTGCTTCGTTACCTAATCTAATTCCTTCAGAGTCGCCTGATTTTATAAGGTGTCATATGAATAACGCCTCCAATGTGCAAATTAAGCTCAATTTACTTCTTATATTCTTTCCTGTATAGCCTTTCAAATACTGTTATAATTTGTTACTAGAGCTTCCAAACACTTAAAAGACGAAACTCCTTTAAAACATTTCTTTACAGGTTCTTCTGGCCTCAGATTGTGACATATTTTTTTCCATTTAGTGTGAGCCTGATTCACAATGCTTCTGTTTCCATTGTCCTGTGTGTTTCTTGAAGTGTACTATTATTTCTGCAAACGGTAACAATGTAATCAGTAGATGCACATTTTCACACATATGGTGCCTCTTTCGTACAGCAAAGCATTTTATTTAGTAATACAAATGTATTCGCAGTAATCATTGCATTAAAGAGACATTAAGCCCTTCATCAGAAGTTGTTGTTGTTGTGGTATTCACTCCGAAAACTGGTTTGATGCAGCTCTTCACGCTACGCTATACTGTGCGAGCCTCTTCATCTTTGAATAAGGACACCAACCCACAACTATTTCAATCTTCTCCCTCTGCGGTTTTTAACCCACCTCCATCTCCCCAGTTTCACATCCCGCCAATACAGAACTGACGATTCCTTAAGCACTCAGAAAGTGTCCAACCAACCTATCGATCCCTTCTTCCCAAGTTTGTTAACTACCTCCTTGCTAGTTACGCGATCTGCCCGCCAAATCTTCAGCATTTTTCTGTAGCACCAAATTTCAATAATTTCTATTTCTTCTAGAGTCTAGACTGAACTGTTTATTATCCATGTTTCTTTCCAGTACAAGGTTACTACCCATACAGTTTCCAGATAGAACTTTCTAACATTTAAATTAATATTGGATGTTAACAAATTCTCTTCTTCAGATATCCTATCCTTCCCATCTCTCTGCTCTGGCCATCAGAAGTTATTTTACCATCCAAATAACAAAAATCATCTGCTGTCTCTATTGCCTCCCTCGGTCCCGCGCGGAAATGATCGAGCGATTCTATGTCAGGGACAACGAGGCCATTCCCGTTGGGCAATCGAGTCCTCTCTCACGCATGGTGATATGTGTTGTCTTTAGATCAGTTTAAGTTAGTTTGTTAGCCACATTAGTTTGGTCCCATAGATTTACAAACATTCGAATGAATTCCATCGGCATTGTCTGATTTAGTTCGACTACATTCCATTATCCTTGTTTTGTTGTTGTTAATGTTCATCTTATAGCTCCTATCAAGACATTGTCTATTCTATCCATCTGATTTTCTTTTCCTGATCCCGAAAGAATTACATTGTCATTGGAATTTGTTTCTTCTCCTTCAACTTTAATTCATTTTGCACACTTCTCCTTAAGATACAGAATGAATAATATTTGGGAAAGACTACAACCCTGACTTAGTCCCTTCCCAACTACTGCCCTTCGACACTTATAACGATTTCTGTACAAGTTGTATATAACTTTCCGCTCACTATATTTTACACCTGATACGTTCAAAATTTTAAAGAGTGTATTTCAGTCAACGTTGTCAAAATTTTTCCCCAAATCTAAGTCTTAATGTGAGTGTTGTCTCGCGTGTGCCTACAGTTTTGTTAAAGCCAAACTGGTCACCCCCAGGTAGGAATCTAATAGCTGTTCCATTCGTCTGTAAATAACTCATGTTAGTATTTGGCAACTTATTCAATTGATAATATTGTAATTTTCATACTTGTTTTATTTGCAACTAGAATACATTTTCCTTGAAGTGTGAGGATATTTCACCTGTCTCAGATATCTTTCAAATCGGATAAAATAGTTTCGTCATTATTGTCTCTGACAATGATATCTGCAGTTGCGAGGGAACGTCATCCACTCCAGGGCTCTTATTTTAACTTTCGGTGCAGTGCAGAAAAACAAGGGAAAGAAACCAGATCACAAAAGGGAAAAACATAAAAAGAGGACACTATATTAGATCTTTAAAAAAGAACACTACAAAACAAAAACAACAATATAAGCGAAGTCAGCCGCAACAGGCGAGATATCTGCTGCTGATGGTATCCCATTTTTGCCGGGCTTTATCCTCTTCTACCACAACCTGTCGGTTACACTTCCTTGTGGATGTCAGCCTCCGTAGTTCAGTGGACAGCGTGGTTGGTTGCCACGCAGGGGGCCCGGGTTCGATTCCCGGTCGGGTAGGAGATTTTCTCCACTCGGGGACTGGGTGTTGTGACGTCCTCATCATCATTCCATCATCATTGACATGCAAGTCGCCGAAGTGGCGTCAGATAAAGAGACTTGCACCAGGCAGGCTGAACACGACCCCAGTTGGGGTCTAACGGTCATAAATGCCACACGATCATCATCATCATCCTTGTGGATTCCTCCCATCACGTCCGTGGGCGTCCTGTCTGGAGTTTTCAGCATCTTTATAGTGGAGATTTCGGTTAGGGCGTTATCCGTCGTTTTCTGCCCCAATATTCGTTCAAAGTGTGGCTTAGTAAAGAGCTGGCACAGGACTTCTTTCGTTATTGGCTTCAGTTTACCTTCCGTGGTCGGAGGAATAGAACTTTCAGGTACCTCTCTTCAAAACAACCAATGCTTCTTCAGTTGTGGCTGATGTCTCTCAGGTTTCAGAACGTTAAAGTACTAGTGCCATGTTTTCTTGACTCTTATTATGTGGTATAGACGTGATTTGTATAGATTGTTCAGACTCAAGAAAATGCGATTAGCATTTGTTACACGTTAATGCACTTTTACCATTAATACATGTTGCTCCACCTTTTCCGTCATTTCAATATCTTTAGTCAGGATGGAACTCGTTCAACGAGGCAAGGTGGGAGAACTCGGCGGCGCGATACAGCCAGACATTTACTGTGGTCATAATTCACCACTGGACGGCCGCAGTGGCCGAGCGGTCTGCGGCGTGCCAGTCACTCGGCTGTTGCGGTTGGGGGATCGAATCTCCCCTTGGGCATGAATGTTTGTGCCGTCTTTAGTATAAGCTAATTCATAAGTAGTTTGTAAGTTTCGGGACTGATGACTCCGTAGTTAATTCCCATAAGCTCTACAAACATTTGAATATTTGATCATTCAACACCAGTCCAAATTTCTTTGCACTTTAAAAAAATTGATAAGTATCAGTGCTTACTTGCTCCAGAATTTCGCCAAGAATCATAACGTCATCAGACAATTCCAGGACCATGTCTGTTCTCACCCCCATCATTTCTCACATTCAAGTGATAAATTCTATCGACAAGGATCTCAAATCGATTCGAAATTTCTTGATTCCCAGAACTCTTTTGACATTATACCTCACAAGTAGCTTCTAATTAAATTGTGTTTTTAATGGAATATGGTCTCAGTTGTGCGGATGGATTCGTGATTTCCTTTCAGAAAGGACACGGTACGTTGTAACTCAAATTTTCAAATGTTTGTAGAGTCTATGGGACTTAACTACGGGATCATCAGTACCTAAACTTACAAACTACTTATGAACTACTTACAACTAAGGACGGCACAAATATCCATGCCCGAGGGGGGATTCGAACCCCCGACCGCAGTGGTCGTGCAGACCGTGACTGGAGCGCCTCAATCCCCTCGGCCACCGCGGCCGGCACGTAGTAACTGACGAAAAGTCACGAAGTAAAACTTACGTGTTATATGACGGAAATGTTATAGCGACTATTCAAGAGAGAATTTCAGCAGTTCTCTTAGATTTCGCCATTATGCTGTCATTTATCGGTTAGAAAGTCATCAGAATATAAAAAGAAACTGCAAAACTATTGAGATGTCCTCCTGAGTCGCCGAGTATACTATACTCGGGGATTCAGGAGGCTGCATGGTACGAGAATTAATAATGCCTCTAAATGATGCAAAATGTGATGCCATCCACATGAGCACCGAGAGAAATCCGTCAAACTTCACTCACACGATAATTGCTTCAAATCTACGGGCAGTAAATCCAACTAAATACCTATTAATTACAATTAAAAACAAATAGAAAATATTGCGGGGAAAGCGAACCAAATACTACTTTTCATTGGCGTCGTGTTTTGGAGTATTGCTAGGCATTGTGGGTCCACACTAGGTGGGACTGACGGAGGATTTAGAGAAAGTTCAGAGAAGGGCCACACGTTTTGTATAATCGCGATATAGTGGAGAGAGTGACACGGAATGTTACACGAGTTGGGGTGGAAATCACAGAAAGAAAGGCGTTATTTGTTGCGGAGAGATCGTTCACAAAATTTTCAAGAAACCATATTTTGTTAGCACTCACCTACATAAGTCATGATCATCATAATAAACCGAGCTAGGTGGCGCAGTGGTAACACACTGGATTTGCATTCGGGAGGAAGGTGGTTCAAATCCACCTCCGGCCATCCAGATTTAGGTTTTCCGTGATTTCCCTAAATCACTTCAGGCAAATACCAGGATGGTTCCTTTCAAAGGGCACGGCCGATTTCCTTCCCCAAACAATCCGAGCGTAAGCTCCGCCTCTAATGACAACGCTGTCGAAGGGGCGTTGAACACTAATCTCCCATCCTTCCTTTATTCTTCAGCATAATAAAATAAGAGAAATCATATCGAAAACTGAAAGATTTATATGTTTCTTTTTTTCGCGCGCGTTTAGAGAATGTTCTATGAACCCTCTGCCATGCAGTTCAATGTAATTTGCAGTGTGAATGTGAAGATGCAGATGTTTATTATATCGTGCACTCTACACAGGACAGGCAAATGGCGGTTTGTTACTTTAATTTTGGACACCATTATATTACTTGTGAATTCAGAATTAGAAAGATATTGTGGTGTACATTGGAAAGAACGATAGCTGTCCATTTAAGTTAATTCTCACTATTTGACAAGGACGTCTAGTGTAGGTGTCTCTTGAAAACCGAACAGGATTTTTATTTATGCATTCAGAGAGGACTGGAAGCTACATAAAATGCCAAACCATTAGGTATACCGTAGTTTGAATTGTAATTTGTTCTGCTTTTGTCCATCTCACGTTATATTTAGGCTATAGGTGTTGTGAGAAACTGGTGGGAAATTTAACTTCGTGAACAGCGCTTAATTTCGTTACAAACTGTCCATTGGTGGTATGTCAGGACAGTCATTTACAGTTTTACGAACGGATCTGGGAACTGACTAGTTGCTCCTATCGCTTTTGTGGTATGCCGATAACCTCAGACACCACACTGTGGGTTCGTGACGTGAACAGGATATGAATGAAGCATTCGTTTCCGGAGACAATTAGAGCCAACAGCACTTGCTGTCACTTCGCTCAGCCGTTTCCAGGCAGCCGTAGCGATCTGCCTTTTCACGTGTGGAAAATACACGAATGACATCCTGATCTGATTTTTATTTATCGACGACTGCTTTATCAAATAACAGCATTAGCTGCAAAAAGCATAATAGCAATGTTTAAAAAGGGAAAAAACAACAGATTTCTCCTATATGCCCTTTCATTCATTATTTGTAACCCAATTAACTGTTTTTTCTAAGCTATTTACGAATGTGTATAGCGTCGATACAGAAAGACTAATCGCGGATAATAACGTTAGCTTAACAGGCAAATGGTGTAGGCTATGTGCTGATCCTCAGTTTCTAAATCTTTAAAGCAATTGAGTATACCAGCAATTGAGTATACCAGCTAATGGTACTGGCGTTTCTATTTGTACAGTACATTAACGCATTTGTTTTAGAAGCTCTAGACTGAAATTATTCGGCATGGAACTTAAATTTCTCAACCAGCAGTTTACGTTACTTTCAACTAAACCTCAGCATTCTATAAGCAAAGACTGATTTGTTACAACTGAATAAGAATATTTTTAGCGCGTCACTAACAATTTGTAGTGGCAATATTGTCTTTCTATATACTGTAGAAGTGGAAAGTAAGAAAATTATAGGCGAACCTAACAATGAAGACCTAGCCATACTCGTTGATATACGCGGTTAGATCATTTAAAACTTACTGAAAGTTGTCTTCTTATAATCTGGATTTCAAACTACCTCCTGAAAACTAGGACGTATTTACAGGCACTAAATAAAAAATATCTGTGTCCAGATTTGAGATATGAAGAGTGCGAATCACTTTGATAATGTGTAGTATTGTAAGTAAACAAAAACTTTCGTATGTATGCTAGCACTTTAGCGGTCCAATTAAGTGACATTTTGATGCTACTCTATGGGAAAGAGATTTTAATTGAGTTACTGATTATTCAGTAGGGCCAGAGTATATTGTTTTCTTGGATTGTTATTCTGCCTTGATAAAGTGTGAAACTAGTTGTAACAGCGAATTATTTCCTGTCCTCAGTTTTCACGTTTCGTTAATATGCGTGCTGTTACTTTGCAGGGAGACGCAGGAGGGCCACTTCTGTTCCGCACTGTGCAAGGAGTCTACCAACAGATCGGTAAGTCTACTGCAGACTAGCACTTCTGTGATTAGAATACAAGTAGACTGTGTTGCGAACGAGAATGAAACATTTGTTTTATCGTGAGTGTATGTATCAAAGACTGAAACACTTGTTTCCTCGTGAGAATAAGAATCTCTTGTTTACAAGACACTGCGTATGACGAGTCATGAGACACAACATACAGTAAGTACTTGAATTTGACACACCGGAAGAATACCAGTTGCGCGTGCATTAACAACTATGAGAATCAAATCTGTGGGCAGGGCAGTGTCCCCTCCAAGCCGAGCGCGCACAGACGTACCACCCTTTTTTCGAAGCCGTTCACGGGACTTTCGACCGCCCTGTTCGTTGTGGATAAAGCTAGAAGTCTGAATTTTTGGTGACCAAGAGTACCTATTATAACTAGCCACATTTCCCAGATATAATATTCTGCACGTTGAGGTAAAGTAAAGCAGTCAATATTCCGAAGATTGGTTTGAACACCACAGTGCTTTATTAGGCATGGTCCTGTTTGGAGGTGGTATTCCGTTGCCTTCCTCCGACCATAGTAATGACTTACTCAACCAGTTATAGGGGGACTTACAGTTTAACGTGGATTCCAAACTACACTTCTACTCGACATTTTTCACATCAGCATCATTGCCAGATATGAACGAAGTGAAAAGTAATAGATAAAAATCCTAGTTCTTAGCGGGGATTGAACCAAACATCTTCGGAAACATTGTTTGACACTCTACCACTGTGCTGCCATAGTTCCAGAAATAATGGCCATTGAAAATCACTATTTCTGTCACTTACTCACTCACTTACCGATCATAAAATTCGAATGTACTTCTAACAGACATGCAAACGTGATACTTTCTATTTAGATGGTGTTTAGCCAGTAATGGCAGGAAAAATTCAAACATTCGTAAGTATCAATCCCGTTTCCGAACGTATTTTCGCTTGACGAAGAGTATCTTCAAACTTCGCCGTGTAAACATTGTGTTTGTAATGATTTCGTGGTAAGGTGCTGGCCTCCCATCGGCGAGATCGGAAGTTCATACACGGCGGGGTGAATACCTTTTCTTCCACTTTTCATTTTAACCAAATGTCACATTTTTATGATGTTAGTAGTCGTGATAAATGACATGTGACTCTAATACCACCTAAAATTGTAGGAGCAATCGGTGCACTAATGGATTATCTGTGTTCACATACTGTCAACTGTACACAGCACTTTAGAGAGTGAAAAGTTGGCCGGATAACATATATGGGATATCGACTTCATTACTATCAAAGCTTGGTAGTCTGCAGTCGCTGAATATAAACCACCTAGACGAATTTGCCGACAAGACTTGTCGATCATTGTTATGAGAAGTATTTCGTTTACGAAAAACCTACAAAATCTGAGGCAGTTTTCATTTAATAATGAATATCTAAAACAATTATTACCAGAGAAGAAAAGGAGTAGGACTATCTACAAAAAGAAATATCCCAACGCGGTCCTTGAATGAACTGCAAGTGGGGTGTCATACAACTATGGTCGTTACATTGAGGAAAGAGGATCTAAATATGGAAACTGATTATGGTAATTCAAGGAGATAATCAAGGTACAAGATACACAAAACATTTAAGAACGACAGAAAGTGACCTGCATACATGAAGAGCCTTGTGTGACAAAGTTCTTCAAATGGCTACCTTCAAAGTAGATAATATCAGTGGAACATTTCGGGTTCTGGATTGCAAAATTCAGATGTTTAACAACGGAAGGTATTCAGCCTTATAGTGGACAGTAATGTTGTGAAAAAAAAAGAAAAAAAACACGAGATAATTTGGCAATATTTATGTATTATAGTGGATGTCATACAAACATTAATTAAGGACTTTGTTCTCTTCGAATCATTTGATGGCTTAATGCAGACGTGAGGACAATTAGTTATAGAAAATAAAATAAAACTCATCACTGATGCTGGAATTGATGTTACACATGGAACGTGAAATGGACAATCATTTGTATAGCTTTATGGAAATCACAAAGAATGGGACATATGTGTCAGCTACATGAACAACAGAAATAAAATTTGCGCGCAAGTCAGCATCTTTTGCAGAAACGTAACATGGCTTAGAGCAGAATGACATAAAAAACATTTTGTGATAAGATTCTATTTGGTTCCAGCCCACCACAGAATAATAATGAAATTGTCGCATAACTTAATGCCGCATATGAATACAGGAGAAAGAATTACGGATTCGATATCGAGGGTGAAGGCGCAGTATTAGGCCTATAGTCCTTTCTGAAATGAGTTATTGATTTGTATCCCACTGAAGTGCGGAACTAGTACAGCGTGCACTATACTGCAGGTTCACTAAATAATAATGCCAAAATGAGCTTGTTGTCCAGAATAACTTCCAGCAGGAACCCACAATGATGAAAATTAAAGAAAATACTCTTTTATTTAAGAAGTTACATTAGCTATCTCAGACATTTTATTTCAAGAAATTATTTTTATGCTGTAATTCTCCCAAGTTAAAATGTACATACTGATTCTAGGAATAAGATTTATACAATTATATGCAACATTTTTCATATCGTACAATTGTGTACACTGGAAAACAAATCAACTTTTTTACGGACCAAAATAATTCATTTTGTTATGCTGTTGTATGAAATAAACTGATCATTCAATAAATAACATGCAGAATAACAGAAAAATATATAGTATCCGCAACTTACTTGTATTCTGAAGGTCACAAACTGATGTGATTGTGACTGTGTTGATATTTTTGTAATACGTGTACATGATGAAAGGATTGAATATTAACAATAAAATCGACTTTCAAGACTTCCCAAATATTGTTATATCGAGGCCGCTGAGATAAATCTAATGATAAGGAATAGGTTTTAAGAAAATCCGTGCCTGCTGTACAAAAAATGTTACCCAAGGAAAAAAAAGTCTATATACAAAAAGAAATAAAATTCCATCAAAAACATAAAATGTACAAAAATAGAAGTCATGCGACAAATCCTTCCACCGTAGAAAATTGTGAGATGTCATGGGAGATCAAATCTGTTATTTTAATATATGGACTCTTTCCATGACCATGGAGACTTGCTTCTTCGTTGTGTGCTGCATGACACGATCAAAGAGTCAATACATGAAATTTTAACAGAAGAGTAGTAATAGCACACAAGTAAGTAAAATCAACAACGTAATCAGAAAATAGCGTAATTTTTAACATTTCAAGGAGGTTCTCGCAAAATAGAAAGGGTGAGCCATGAAAATCTTCATTTAGGACTCGAAAGTGCGTGGATTACTACTAAAATTTTTGATTTCTTGTGGTAGCTACTTGAAAATGCTTGCAGCAGAATACTGCACGCATTTCTGCAGGTGAGTCAAGGAGGAGTGTGCTAATGCAGATTCGATTTCAGAATAGTGTTGGCTGAGTGAAAGTGCTACCTCTTGGGAATGTGCTGGTTTAGTTAACAAAAAACGGCGTTAAAGAAAATATGAACTGAGAAGCTAATGTTGGAATACCCAGGCTACTGAACAGACGGAGAACAGGTTCGCGTGCTTACACTACATATGACTATAACCGCCCATTTCTGCATCATAATTATCATTTTTGATTCAGAGCAGTTACCCTAAAAAATAACACTAAACATCATTAGCGAATAAAAATAAGCGAAGTAGATTCCTTTTAGTATTGAACTATCACTTATTTTGGATATTGTTGTAATCGTAATTAATGCAGCATTTAACTTTTGAACAATATCCTGAACATGGGCTCTCCCCGACAGCTATCTATCTGAACACCTAGCAATCTGAACTGTCTAATGTAAATAATGTCCATTCTCTGTAGTGAAAATGTCACTTTTTTGTGTTTGGAACTGTAAGAACTAAGTTTTACTGCGATTTACGAGCTACTGTCTTGAGTTGTACTACTTGATACTGTGTTAATATTGCAACCAACATCTTTCATTACCAAGATGGTGTCATCAGCAAACATATGTACCGTAGATTCATCTGGTTTACTTTAAGGCATATCGTTTACATGAATAAAACAGTTTTAAAAAAAGGCAGCAACCAGTTGCACTTCTTTCCTTTTATTTACCGATTTCAGACATATGTTTGTATCCTCAAGAACCGGTAAAAAAAGAAACAGCAACCGGTAAATAATGGAATAGAGAACAAGTAGTTGCTACTTTTTCTTAAACTTATTGTGACAGTTGCTACAGTGGACAAAATACTATACACACCGAAGAGTCAAAGAGATTGGTACACATGACGAAGTGCCGAAACGCGACGTGTCATGCTGTCGACTAATGTCCGAAGTACTGCTGGAGGGAACTGGCACCATACATTTAGCAAGGCTGTCACTAAATGCGTAAGAGTACGAGAGGGGGGAGGTCTCTTCTGAGCAACACTTGCAACCCAGATGTGCTCAATAATGTTCATTTTTGGTGAGTCTGGTGGTCAGCGGAGATGTTTGAGCACAGAAGAGTGTTCCTGGAACTGTTTTGTAGCAATTATGGACGCGTGTGGTGTCGCATTGTCCCGCTGGAATTGCCCAAGTACGCCGGAATGTTCAATAGACATGACACATGCAGGTGATCAGCCGGGATGCGTTCATTCAAGTGCCCTGTCAAAGAGTCGCATTTGGACGTATCAGGGGTCCCACATCAATCAAACTGCACGCGCCTGACACCATTACAGAGCCCCAACCAGATTGAACAGTCCCCTGCTAACATGTAGGGTCCATGGATTCATTAAGTTGTCTCCATACTCGCACTCGTTCATCCGTTCGATACAGTTGTTGACCAGACTCGTCAGACCACGCACATGTTTCACCTACATCTACATACATACTCCGCAATTCACCGTAAGGTGCGTGGCGGAGGGTACACTGTACCAATACTAGGCATTTCCTTTCCTATTCCACTCCCAAATTGAACGAAGAAAAAAAGAATGCCTATATGCCCCCGTACGAGCCCTAATTTCTCATATCTTGTTTTTGTGATCACTATGCGAAATGTAAGTAGGCGGCAGCAAGACCGTACTACACTCAGCTTCCGATTCCGGCCCTCTAAATTTCCTCAACAGAAATTCACGAAAAGAACGTCGTCTTTCTTCCAGCGATCCCCAATTGAGTTGCCGGAGCATTTCCGTGACATGAGCGCATTGATCGAACCTACCGGTAACAAATCTAGCTGCTCGTCTCTGAACCGCCTCTATGTCTTCTTTTAAACTGATCCGCTGCGGGTCCCAAACACTTGAGCAATACTCAAGACTTGGTCGTACAAGCGTTTTATACGCGGTCTCCTTTACAGGTGAAGTACATCTTCCCAAAATTCTCCCAATAAACCGATGTCGGCTGTCCGCCTTACTCACAACTGCCCTTACATGCTCGTTCCATTTCATATCGCTCTGCAATGTTACGCCTTAATATTTGAACGACGCGACAGCATCAAGAAGCTCACTACTAATGCTGTATTCGAACATTATGGGATTGTTTCTTCAACTCATGCGCATCACCTTACATTTTTCTACATTGAGAGCTAGCTGCCAATCTTCACACCAACTGGAAATTTTGTCTAAGTCATCCTGTATGCTATTACAGTCAGTTACAGACGACACCCTGCCATACACCACAGCATCATCAGCAAACAGCCGCAAATTACAACTTACTCTGTCCATCAGATCATTTATATATATAGAAAATAATAGCGATCCTAACACACTCCACTGGGGCACGCCTGACGATACACTCGTCTCTGATGAACACTCGCCGTCGAGAACAACGTACTGCGTTCTATTACTTAGGAAGTCTTCCAGCCAGTGACAGATCTGTGAACCTATTCCGTTAGCTCGTATCTTCGTTAGCAGTCTGCAGTGTGGCACCGCGTCGAACGCCTTTTTGAAGTCGAGAAAAACACAATCCGCCTGTTGCCCTTTCATCCATGCCTCGCAAGATGTCATGTGAGAAAAGGGCAAGCTGAGTTTCACATGAACTATGTTTCCTAAACCCATGCTGATTCATGGAAAGAAGCTTTTCCGTTTCAAGGAAATTTACTATATTCGAACTGAGAATATGCTCCAAAATTCTACATGAAACTGAAGTCAAAGATATTGGCCTGTAATTGTGTGGGTCAGTTCTCTTTCCTTTCTTATAAACGGGAGTCATCACGTTCAAATGTTCAAATGTTTGTCGAGCTTATGGGACTTAACTACGGGGTCATCAGTCCCTGAACTTACAAACTATTTATGAACTAGCTAATACTGAGGACGGCACAAATATCCATGCCCGAGGGGGGATTCGAACCCCTGACCGTAGTGGCCGTGCAGACCGTGACTGGCGCGCCGCAGACCGCTCGGCCACCGCGGCCGGCAGTCATCAAGTCTGCCGGTGTCGACGGGCCCAGGCGAACCGAAAGGTTTTTGAATACACGAGCGGACCTTCGGTCCATAATCCTGTATCGATGATATTTACTTGAATAGTTTGCACGGTGACATGACCCAGCACTGAAATCCGCAGCAATTTTCCGAGAGGCTGTGTCCCAACTCTCGTGCGACGACTCTAACGCCACGTCCAAACTCACGTATATCGCGATAACATGTGGTAGTAGCAGTAACCGATCGAACGCTTGCGCAAGGTCCCTGTTGTCTAATAAGCGAGGTTGCCGCTGCAGTGCCGTCCTCTGAGAATTTACATACGAGGCGCGTCCAGAAAGTAAGTTCCGTTTCAATTTATCTTCGCTGCAGCGCTGCGATTGCAGTTCCGCATATGCGCTGTAGACGATGTAGATTAAGTGACATGGTCCACATCATTACGAAATGTCGTATATACGATATGTGGAACAAGTACTAATCTAATCTAATCTGTGTATCAAGGAAAAGAACATGCGCCATTTGGAGATCGCTGTCAGTTACGAGCGCTTTGTTGTGCTTGTTTGAAATGTTGGCGTTGATTGAAAATCCCACCGTCTGTGAAATCAGGTCGGTGATTCGGTTTTTGAACGCGAGGAAAGTGAAACCAAGTGAAATTTATCGGCAAATTTGCGGTGTTTACGGACCAAATGCGATGAGTGATTCGATGGTGAGAAGATGGGTCCGAGAGTTCAATGGCGGGCGTAGTGATGTGCACGATCAAGAACGAAGTGGGCGTCCACCTTTGGTTACAGAAGAACTGGTTCACGTGATTGATGACAAGATCCAGGAAAAGCGTAGGTTATAATTAGTGCTCTCGCTATGGACTTCCCCCAAATTTCACTTCACCAATGACTGGTTGAAGGCACAGGCGGCAGATTTCTATGAAGAAGATGTTTAAAACCTGGCGCCACGCTATGACAAATGCCTGCAAAATTTCGGCAGTTATGTGGAAAAGTATTTTAAGAGTTGTACAATTTTGTGTAATAAAAATTTCTTCTGTATCTGTGTACAATATCATTTTATTACCAAACGGAACTTACTTTCTGGACGCGCCTCGTATTTCTGCAAACGTATGCCTAGACCTGTTCCTTTGGCTCTTCAGTGTAAATGAGGGACAATAGGCCCCTGGACCACCCTCCTTCCCCACACTTAACTGCACCCCATTATGAGTGCGTGTCTTAACCATTTTCAACATTACTGAGAGTTACCCCCTGCTGTCTGTTAGTGAAGTACGATGTGAACCATTTGTGAGCTACTCAACCTGTGTAAGTAGTACAAGTTATTTTATAATATATATTGAGCAGACAGGCCGCGGCTTCGACGTCCGTTTTAAAGAACATACGAAATTAACTAACTCAGAGTCCGCCATCACCGTTCATTTAAGTGAAACCAAACACACAATATTCAGTATCTTTCTACACAAAGAGAGTAAACGTAATATCCTAAATATTCTGGAAGAAGTGCAGATCATAAGATCTCTAAAACAGGCAGATGCTGAAACACTGAATACCCAAACCGAGTTAAAACACCGTTCCATTCTGGCTAATTTTGATTATCTGAATCTAAATTGAATGTCCCTCCAATCAGCTCCATGCCAGAATGAACATCTTCAATTTTATATTTACAAATTTAACCGAATGACATTCAGGGTCTTTTGAGAATTTTTCTACAAAGATTATTACCGCCAGAAATATTATCCCAATCTACATGTTCCTAACAATTAAAATATACGCCAGTTAATGTGTTTCAATTTTGTAATAGGAGCCCCAACCTTCAGTTGTTTTCTCTATGACTGTCCAGGTACCGTACTACAGCGCGCATGCGCAAATTTGTTTTCCTCTATCACGCCACACTACAGCCCGCGATCAGTTTACTTCGCCACTTCGCAGTGCACTCCTCTACGCCTCCATAGGTCTGCTACAACTTGATGTTTCTAATTAAAGACCTTCAGTTTTATTTTTTACAATGGCCACCTTCACTCTATTGGCGATCTACGGGTAAGTCATTTTAACAAGTTTTAATGCTCCCCACATCCTAACGATTACTTTATTTTGTTAACTGAGCCGGCCGCGGTGGCCGAGGGGTCTGAGGCGCTCTAGTCACGGTCTGCACGGCCACTACGGTCGGGGGTTCGAATCCCCCCTCGGGCATGGATATTTGTGACGTCCTTAGTATTAGTAGTATTAGTAGTTTGTAAGTTTAGGGACTGATGACCCCCGTAGTTAAGTCCCATAAGCTATACAAACATTTGAACATTTTTTTGTCAACTGACATTGGTGCAACCCCCCCCCCTCAACTACCCTTCCCCTATGATTTATTTTATGACTATGGACACAAAATTGTCACGTCTTTTTTACCTTTAGGTTTTATCGACAATACGGTAGTCAAAATCACGCGACTACATGTCCCACATTTTAACGTCCATGTTTTTAATCCTGAAAGACAACGATTTGATTTTGGACTTGGACCCATATATTTGGCCCTATTGAATTTTTAACCAATTGACGGATGAAAGCAACTAGAATGTTGCGACTCAGTAACGAATTATGACGAGAGGAAAAAAAGTTGTAAGTAATACCTTGTTCAATTCATGTATCGCATTTATTAAGTTATTGGTCCTGTAACTTTAATTATGATTTTATTGTTTAACACAGTAACATCTGAAGATGCGTCTCTATTGACGCGAAACCGGTAGTGGACCTGTATAAAAAAAGGATCTCAATAAAAATAGCTGACGCGGCTCCAGAATTTATTGATTGTTTAATGAGAGGACCTTTCTAACTCCATTTTTCAAAATATTTTCTTTACTATATGATGTCATCTGCGCCTCGGTTGCACAGTGGTAGAGTGCCAGACTAGAAAGCCGAAGGTTGCGGGTTCGATCCCCGCCAGGTCTTAAGATTTTTATCTGTCACTTTTCACTTCTTTCACCTCTGGCAGTATTGCTTATGTGAAAAATAACGAGTAGCACCGTGGTTCGGAACCCACGTTAAACTGTAGGTCCCCCTATAACTGGCTGGGTAAGTTAGTTCGAAGGTCGGAGGAAGGCAACGGCATACCACGTCCAAACAGGACCATGCCTAGTAAAGCACTGTGGTGTTCAAACCAATCTTCGGATTGATGACTGCCTTACCTTTTTATATAAAGTCATACAATAAATTTTTTAAAACAATTGATAAATTCATAAAAGGAAACTGTGTAAGTAGATTGAGTGTGGTGTGCTGTTGCAGGTGTCCTGGCGTCGGCAAACGAGTGCGGCGACAACATCTACGGGCCGTCGCTGTACACAAGGGTGGCGCCCTACCTGCGCTGGATATTCGCCAACACGAGGGACGCCTGTCTCTGCTCTGCTAACTGACCACCTGTGCTTGTTCCAGGCTGTCGACAGCGTGCAGCGCTCGATTGGTGCTACTCCCTAAAAAGTATCGTGTGGAAAGTAACGCGTTAGCATCTGACTCTAATGTTATATGTAACAGGAGTGTGTTACTGCGTGTTTTCCGCAGACTGTACAGCTTGCCAAAACTACTGCTGTTAAAATCAAATATTTGAGTGAACTACGTAGCTGATATAATATGCTAGCATATGCTTGTGAGTATGCCGTCATTCAGTCTATTCAAACTCTTTCGTATGTGCAATAGCTGTAATACGGAAGAGTTGTTTTTAAAAAATGAGTAGGTTGTTTACTATTGAGGTCATGTAACGAACATCGTAATTTTGAATTTTTCTGTGATTAAGAAATTTCAAGCACACAAACCTACATCTCATTGTCCTCACTCCATGCAAAAGAAAAGAAACAGTTGAACCTGTTGTGAAATTTTGGTTATGACCAGCATTATAATATCTTTCTTAAAATTTCCACCATTGTTTTGTTTAGGCCACATCAGAATATGAAATAAGAAAAGAATACCAAAAGCACCATGAGACTTTTCAATAATAAATTATGCACTATGACAGTTTCATGTCACATGGAAATAAAAGTGATGTATTTTTGAACAGGAACGAACACTTCAGCATTGTAACAATCAGGCAAAGTGATTCCAAATAAAAAATAGTAAGTTGCTAACTACAAAGTCTTCTCTGCTCTCCATAACGTTTCAGCCTGAAGCTCGTGCTTCCAATTTTCGCTAACCATGCACCACAGTAAAGAAAATTACAGTACCTGCGTGAAGTCTGTCTACAAATGCTCTTCCTAGGAGCACTTTTGCTGGAAAATCATTATACGAACAGTTCGAAAAAAAAAAAAAATGCAAGTGGCATACACACTTAAATTATATATATCGAAACTTTTTAATTTGATAACTTTTAGGGAACCAACTTGAACTTGTTTCTGTTAATAGTTAACTGGAAGAATACGTAAAATGTCATAAAAGCAATTGAAGCACGCAATGCAGAAAACTGTTCGAACAGTACCCGACGTAATTAAATGGTATGTGCGTGTACTGCTACCGATGTCTGAAATATTTTTTCTTCGAGACGGAAAATTCTACTCTTCAAAAATGTACCCCACGTAATATTAACTAAACAGTAATCTAAGAGCGAGTTGTGAGGAAATTTATACCAAATTCGTTTAACTAGTATTTACTGACTTCCTTAAACAATTGCTGGAAGTGTAAGGTCATTATGGGTACGTGTGTACAGGCGGGTAAGATTACGCAGTGGTTTTTCTCTTGGATGTTGGCAACAATGACTGGCAGCTGATTATTTGGAATGGCAGTGTACTGTATGAAGGAGCAGGCCTAATTGTAAACTGCTTTATTCGTACAATTCTTGTTCTGACAAAGTGATAAATCATTTTTCACTGACTTGACTGTAGCCGCACTGGAGAAGCCGCGTGGTCTAAGGCATCGTAATACGGACTGGGCGGTCGCTTCCGGCGGAGGTTGGAGTTCTCCCTCGGGCATGGGTGTGAGTGTGTTGTTCTTAGTGTAAGTGATGGCAAGTGGTGACATTAGTTAAGAATATAATCTGAAGTAGTTTATTTGTGATCACTGTGTATAGATATTTGGAAAACTAAATGCTGAGATGAAAGTAAAAAAAATAAATAAATAAATAAATAAATGCTTAAGGGACATGTAGACACTTACACGACAGTACGCGTACACTTAGTCGTATACGTCGTCTAATGGTTCGCATTCCCTTACTTGTTTAAACTTCCATGCCACGTATTAGTTATTAAAGATTTTCTTTCTATTATTAATATACTGAGTCTTTCAGGAGGAATAGTAAATATTTTAAGACGTGGTAGTATAGACGAATTGCAATAAAATGCCATATATGTTGATATACTGTTGTCAGTATGAATTTCGTCCGACATTGGAGGAAGTTTTACTAACCTGTGAATTACTGAGTAAAAGTGTGTTCTTATATTAGAGTGGATGGCAAGACGCAACATTTATGATAACATCTGTTGAGATTGCTTTTCTATAGATGTCAAAAAAGTTTACCATCAAATGTTTGTAATTCTATGGGACCAAACTACGTTGGTCATCAGTCCCTGAACTTAAAAACTACTTGAAATACGTTAAACTAACTTAAGGACAACCCACACATCTATGTCCGAGGGAGGATTCAAACCTCCGACGCGGAGGGGCAGTATCCGTAACGTGACGCTCCAGACCTCTCGGTTTCTCCCGCGCAGCATTTTACCATCAAATTAGGCAATAGTAAGATTAAGATAATTAACTTTCTTGTCATTTATATGTTCTACAGAAAACGGTGAAATGATTAAACAACACATTTAAACAAATGTTAACTTTATTAGCTCACTAAAGTAATTATACAGTACGTAGAAATTGTCAAGATCACTATAATGATTTATCTTAAGAAAATCTTAACTTCCTCAACTTTAAATATCTTCAAACAATCACTTTAAATTTACAAATAGAAAGAATGTAACCTTTTGCATGAATTCTAACAAAATTACTTATTGTTAAACTTGCAAATGTAGTTAAAACCTTTTTATGTACATTTTATTTCTTTCTATTGCAAGAAGGCAAACATTACCTTAACAACAATTTCAAAATACTAAGTCTCCTCATCTGGGTGAGTCTGCTTCTACCTACATTACTTCGCTACTGCATTCTTACCTAGTTAAGTCCATGATCTTTATTAAATTTCTTATTTACTGTCCTCTGAGGCTGATAATGCGACCTGTAACCCCTATACAACCTGGATTTATAACCGCGGTCTGTGAGCATAGAAGTGCATCGTTTTGTATTGCCCACCATGTTTTAATTTGGCGAAAGAATTTCCATCACTCTGTGCATGACCAAGAATTGCTTGCTTACATCTTATATTGAACTTTATGTCAATATGTGACAGTATGGGATGGCAACGGAATCTCAACATACTTTAGTATTTTAGTAATATTTCATGTTTTAATGGCAAGAAACGAAATGAACATCTATAGTAGGCACGCTCAGACAGCTAAAGTGTAGAGTTCAATGGAAGTACAGGAATTGCCGAGACGCACGACATTCGTTCTCTCGGAAAGATAAGTAATTGCAGACAATAATGAGACTTACTTTAACTCCAACAACTAATCAAATACGTTTAATGTGCTCTTCAATCTTACCATTAAAGATTTCACGTTTCCTTGCGTACTTCTTCATAAAACGCCAAAAATCACACAGCAGTGCTACATTCGTTGTTTTGTTTTCCTCTGGGCACAGCACCTAATTTATCTCGTTTACTTGTTATTTTTCCTTTGTTAGAAGTTAAGGACAGCGTACCCCTACATTTTTTCACTTTTTATTTGTGTAATAGAATGTAAATTTCAATTTACATCTGCATTAGTTTCTTACTTCCGTGTTTACATGTAGCGATTTTAGACCTATTATTCGAGTTTAGCAGTATCCCGAAATTGTAAGTGCATTTACTTCACTCTACTAATAGTGCATACATATAATGTGTCTTAATCAACTTTAGTAATCCCTTATATTTGTAATTAATTGAATTTTATCGTTATCATCTTGCTAATTTCTGTAATCGACCATGAGTGAAAAGTGTCTGAGCTGCCATGTAGGAATATGGGAATTGGGGAATCAAAAGAGACCCTTTCTTCCATGTTAAAGGGACAGGAAAATATCGGAACAGAAAGGGAAGATTAGGGCCCTTCAGGCTAAATTGGATAGTGCTAGAGACGAACTGATGAGGTTAACGGGGGAGAAGGGCGAAGAGAAGTGGGAGGTGGTAGCAAGGGACAGGGTTCACAGAAAGAGAACAGACAAGTTCATCATAGGCACTAACCATAGATTTGTTTTCTTACTAAAATTAAGTAGATGCTATAGGTTCATTGTGCAAGGGATTCACAAAGCAGGATCATGTTGTGATAGTGGGTGGAGCGGCAAAAGTATTGATAGGGACAAGGGCAACAATACTGAGAGTAACCTGGTTTCAATAGCATCTGCAACAAGCCATAAAAGTGTTGGGCTGGTGCTTGTCTTCATACAATATAGTATGTTCGGCTGTTCAACATCTCTGTAAGGAGGGACAGCATGGAGTTACATCAGCTGCTCAAGGCGGCTACTTGTTTAGGCATGGGTTTCGTTTCTGTTGATGCTATTGGTAGGTGAGATTTTACTGGGCATGACCAACAAATCAGTAGGAACGGAAAAGGCAGAATGGGGTGATAGCTAAGTAAGACCTTAAAGGGGGCCACTGTAACTCACGGGAGTACCTCTTTTTTTCTTTAGAACAGGATCAGTGTTCACTAAGAAGCTCAGGCAGAAAGGCCTTAAAGAAAAAATATCGTAAGATCTTCACAAAAGTACAGTGTAAAATAATGTTGGTATATTTCATCAAAATGTTTGGGGATTGAAGAATAAAATAGATGAGCTTTTCATATGTTTAGAGGATATAGAATCTAAGTCTGTAATACACGTATGTCGCCTATCTGAGCATCATATTGTCACTAATATGGGAAAGGTAAATGTCAATGGGTATAAACTCTCAGCACATGTAAGTAGAGATAATAATGATGAAGGAGTTAATTTTTGACATAAATGGCATCACTGTGTAAAAAAATTTAGAGACGAAAAAGTGTTGTGCAGAACAACATGTAAATGCATTTGCCTGCGAGCTTAAAGTGAATGATGACACTTTTGTAATTGTAACAGTGTATAGGTCCCAATCAGGTAATTTTCAACTATTTCTGAAAAACCTGTATGCCAAGGGGAAGCAAATTATTATTTGTGGAAATCTCAATGTTGATTCTCTGAAAGAGTGTAATAGAAGGAATGACCTTGACTTATTACCATACTTATTCTTTCAATGTGACATCCAGTATCCTACTCGGGTAGTAAATGACAGCAGCATACCGATAGATAATCTTTTCATAGACCAAGGTCAGATCTAAAACATAAATGATTGTCCTGTTGAGAATGGTCTCTTTGATCATGGTGCTTAGCTAGTTACATCTCATGATGTAGCCCCATATAGCAAGTTAGAACAGACATACAAAGTAGTGCATTCAACTTATTATATCTTGGGCCCACAGTGTTAGAAATGTCATGTATTGACATAATTGTAAAAGTTGGTCCAAAACTCTGTAATGTATTTTTTTATTTGTTCATCACAAGATATCTTTCGGCGTTAAGTGCCGTCGTCAGGTGTCTTTCTGCAAAAACCATTTTCTTTTATTAGTTTGTATCCAAGTACTACATAAATTCATTTAACTAGTACTAGTCCTGATCCACTAACAACATGTACAGGAATCACTTTACAAAGAGAAATAACTCAAAGAAAAAAATCGCATTAACGTGTTTTACGGCCCACTTTAGATATGTAGTTTTATAAGTTTTTGCAAACATTTTGGACCAAAACAATAATCTAAATAATAAAAAATTAATTAATGAGAGTGTCTGAAACCCTTTTAGGAAAAAAAATAGGTAGTGACGGGTTCCGACCCACCGACCTTTGGCATCATAGTCTAACGCCTTGCCCACTACGCTACGACTATCAGTCAGAAGATAAGTCCTATAATCTCATACTATTGACGGCCGTTGTTAATTGATGCTAATATGGTATTTTTAGACACTAGATTGTCATTTATCGTACGAAAAACGATGTGTTTTTGTTAATTCTTCAGCGCGCCATTGCTTTGAAATGACAACGTGTAAGTTACAATAAGAAAATCATCAAATACGCGCAAGGTGGCATATGCCACAGAGAGTTCTGCGCGAGGAATGTCACGTGACATCTCCAAACGGCTGGTTTTCGTTAATTCAATGGAGGGTGTCAAATCTCCGTTATTTTTGCAAATATCTCTCAAACGATACGAGATATGAAAAAAACATAAGGGAGATAAGTTGTAGAGAATTTTCTCCTCTACAAATTAGTTTATTCAACTTTCGTGTCAGATGAATGGTCAAGCCGTTATTTTCATTTAAATTTCGAGCTGTCAAAAGACGATCGCAAAGGTCCACTTTTAGCGTTACTACCGAAACCTAAAGGGGGCCAAATGTACTTCAGTACAACTTATCTAGGAAAAATCACAAATAAAATGGAAATTTTTTGTTTTGTAATATTAACATCACTTTTGCATACCAAAACAGACACACAATAAGAAGCAAAATCGTCGCACATACGACAAAAGCTTCTATTCTTCTAAATTTCTAAATCCTGGTATACACAAAATCTCTTGTAACGCTTGTAATAAATGTTATATAGGCCAGACTGGACGTAATTTCACTGTTCGTTATAAAGAACACACTAGGGGGAGTGAGAAAATCTCATATACTTTTTACCAGCACTTACAATCGGTAAAGCACTCAATATGCACTATACAATACGCACTCGAAATTTTACATATACTGCAGAAAGGATAAGATATGAATATTCTGGAGGAAATTGATGTATGTATCCACGCAACTAGCGACGAAAATTATTTATTAAACGATCAAACCGATTTTAAACTTATAAATTACTTGGATAATGTTACAGATAATTTAACGTTGGTCAAGGAAAATGCAGCTTATATTGATCAGAGATTGTACTATAATGTTAAAGTCAACGAAAGACTAAATAAAGACAACCGTGTCAAACATAAATGTATCATCCATAACGTCCTAAAATTTACAGTAAAATCTTTTAACATACGGGCTACATAATAACATTCACAGAAATGATAAATACAATTACGTCATGTCTGTTAACTTCTTTATTTTTTCTTTGAAACAAAAAATTTTAAACATATAGTATTCTGAGGCATTAACACATACGGTAATGCGCTAAAATTCGTGAATGAAATGTAAAACACCAACTAATAAATAGTAGTCACTTGAAACAGTTAATGTCTCTAAATGCCGTACGAACTGCACTTTATAATTGAAATTTATAAATTTTATTTATGTAAATTAATTTATCTAGTACTAGGAATCATACTGATAAAAGAAAATGTTTTTGCAGAAAGACACCTAACGACGGCACTTAACGCCGAAAGATATCTTGTGATAAATAAATAAAATAATACAATATACAGTTTTGGACCAACCTTTTACAAGTAATGCATTCAATTAATGATTTAACAATTGCAAAGTTTATGGAAAGCTTACAGAGTTACACAGGGATGAGGTATACAAAGGAACCCAATGCTAATTTGAAATATAACATGTTTCATAACACATTTGTAAGTGAATTTGAAAGCTGTCCCTAAAAAAAAGTTAAATATAATTGTAAGAAACCATGTAAAATACCATGGTAGCAAAATGAATAAAAATGTCTTGTAACAGAAAAATAGAACTGTATCTAACAGCAAGAAAAAGTAATGACCCAGAAACAGCCAAACATTAAGAAAAGTTATTAAAAAGTCCAGTCACATGTGGAATATGTCTGAAATTAGTACCTATGATAATAAAATTACAACAATTTGCAATGTAACTGAAAGGAAAACAGGACAACCAAGAGCACAGGGAGATTGTATTACCATTACAATGAATGAAATATTTATTACAAAAAATCAGAAGTAGAAAATATTTTTAATAATGACTTTGTCAATATAGTGTAGAAAAATAGGTTCTAAATGTTCAAAATAAGAGTCAAAGCTATTAATGGAACAGGCCATACTTATGTAACCTGATACAATTGAAATTCCACAAACCTCTACTTTTGAAATTAAGAAAATACTAAACTTACTATAAAACTTACGTGGATTCTCAGCCACATATGTAATGGCTCTCTGGAGCAGGGTATTTTCCCAGAGAGACTAAAATACGCTGTTGTTAAACCATTGCACAAAAATGGAGATACATCTAATATCAATAACTACTGCCCAATCTCACTTCTGTGAGATTTATCTAAACTTCTTGAGAAAGTAATGTATTCAACACTAGCGTCCCAAATTTGTAAGAATAAGGTGCTAACAAAATTTCAGCTTGACTTCCAGCAAGGATCGTCAACAGAAAATGCTACATATGCTTTAATTGATCAAATATTAGATACTATGAATAACCGAACATCATCTGTTGCGATTTTTTGTGATCTCTCAAAAGCTTTTAATTGTGTAAATCGTGGAATTCTTCTAGATAAGCTTATATATTGCGGTATTAGTCAGGCAGTGCACAAATTGTTTAATTCATACTTAATTTGGAAGACTGCAGACAGTTGTAATAAGTGGTTTAGGTAAACTTAAAAAAATCAGATGATTCCTTAAGCTGAGGAGCTATCAAGAATGGGGTCCTGCAGTGTTCAGTCTTGAGTACCTTGCTGCTCTTGATATTATATGATTTGCCACTCAAAGCTAGTTCGTTTTGCTGATGATTCAGTTATAATAATCACACCTGACAGACAAGAATTAACTGATGTAATTGAACGTTATTTATTTCAGATAGTTACGAAGTGGTTGCTGCAAATACACTCGTATTAAACTTTGATAAAAACAGTTCCATACTGTAATAGGCAATACATTATTCATATATACAGTCTGTGAACATACGTCTACAGTATACTTAAAGATTTTAGATGTGTGCATTGATGAGAAACTGAATTGGAATCAATGCATTGACGATGTACTGAGACTTTTAAGTTCAGCAACTTACGCTATTAGGGTTATTGCAAATTTTAGTGACAAACTTCTTAGTTAATTAATTTACTATGCCTATTTTAATTCACTCCTTTCATATAGCATCATATTTTGAGGCAATTCATCATTGAGCAAAAAAGCATACAAATAAAATAATTTCTGGAGCCCACCCAAGAACATCTTTCAGACACTTACTTTAGGCTCTGACAGATATCCAATGAGCATTTAAAAATAAACTGAAAGAATTCCAGAATGACAACTCCTGTTCATTAGATAAATACATAAATAAGGAATAAAAATAAAATAAATGTATGTCATGTAATGGCATATTTTACTAAACTGAAACGCTCCACATCATTACAAACTACTTATGAACTAGCTAATACTAAGGCCGGCACAAATATCCATGCCCGAGGGGGGATTCGAACCCCCGACCGTAGTGGCCGTGCAGACCGTGACTGGAGCGCCTCAGCCCCCTCGGCCACCGCAGCCGGCTCTTATTTATTGGTGAACGATATTGACGGTTTACCATTGCGTGAAGATTACCTTTCCTTATTTTAATTTTCATTCATGATCTATGTGACAAGTCTTAATCTCATCTAATCTCAATCAACGAGCTTCAGTTTCATAGAGTGGCTTGCACACGAGATACAGCAGTCATTATAGCAACCAATGTAAACTCGGCAACCATTTTAACACTGATGAAATCACTGGCAGTAAGCAATCAGATCTGTCAGTGTAAAGATTGATGTGATTTATTTGTTGAAACACTTATTTTTCTCTGCAGTTTGTCTACAAAAATATAAACATGCGTAAGTGTGTTGAGCTTTCAGTTGGATCAATTGAAGTGACAAAACACTAAACATTATTTATAACAAGAAAGACTCTACAGAAGTTTAAGACTGTCTAGCGAGTTTTAATTGCTCTTGAGGTAAGTGAAGGAAATCAACAAGCCTTGCAATAATTACAGATTTCTTTTGAAAAAATAAGAAGCTAACAAAGAGAAACGGAAAAGGATTTACGACTAGAATCAGGTACATCCATTCAACAAACTTTAAAGATGAAATATATTTCTTTTGTTCAAAGCAATCCCAATTGTTTATAGTTTTTACAACATGTACAAAAATGAGTATAAACTTACCACTAGCGTCTAGAAAGCGAACTTCCAACAGTTTTGAATGTAACTCTCTTAGGAAGGAGTCAGTATAACATGGTGAGTATCTTAAATTTATAATAACACTGCTTTTCTGAATTATTGTATCTTTTAATGCTGTATAACATTAATAGTTTTCACTGACGTATAGCCTTTTGATGACTATGATGAAGGATATGCCACAATGTCAATAGTTTGTGTTTATTTTTAGGCAAAATGACCAGGTGCAGCACTCAAAGGTCTCTGCTACAGTTGAAATTTATCTACTTATTGAAGCGTTCCAGAAAGTATTTGAAAATTGTGCTAGTGGTTGCTCAAATTTAAAACCATATTGTTCTGATGGATAGTAAAACAAAGCCATAAAACAGACATGCACAAAGAACCACCATACTGCACACTGCTGGCTAAGCGAGTCATATATATATATGTGTATATAAAACTTGCCTCTGTGACCGAAGCCTGACGTCGCCATGTTACTTCACTTTATGTTAAATAGTTGCCGTATGGTACAGTATTATTATGATCCTCTGACAGGAAATGACATTGAAAACTTTACTGGTTAGTGAAATATTCTTTGTATTTGAGCTAATATTTCAGCAGTAGTTGAATTTAACACATACACTGTAGAATCGTGATATGAGAAGAACATGTTAATCTCAGTTAAAGTATACTAGTTATCGGAAACATATAAGAATAAAAATACGTGATATCTACGACAAATAGCATATTTATAACGGTCATACTACTGACAGAAAATACGAAGTTGATCGAAACTGGTAACAGATTAATAAAAACAGCAAATTAACGCGGTTCATTACTGTGTGTTTCAAAGTAGGATGTAGTTTTCGTAAGAAGATTAAAAATGAATAAAGATAGACGTTATCCATGAAAAATATCAGCCGCGGCGGACTAGCCATGCGCAATGGGACGCCGTGCTGCGGTGCGTGCAGTCGTTCGCCGTCGGGGGCTCGAGTCCCCCCTAGAGCATGGGTGTTTGTGTTGTCCTTAGGTTATTTTACACAGTTTAAGTAGTTTGTAAGCTACGGACTGATAACCAACCAGTTTAGTCCGATAGATTTACAAACATTTGATCATTTGACAAATATCATTTATTATAATGACCATACCACTGAAAGAAAAGCCGTATTCAAATTGGTAATAGATTAGTTAAAATAGTAAATCAATGCAACTGATTACTATATGTATGTATGTTCCGTTTGCTGTACGAAAAATTATAGCCATATACAACACACAAATTGACCATTATGGCAAAAAATCTAGACAGTATAGTTACGTTAGTTTGTCCGTATTCTTTTACGACTGTTTTCTGTAATTACACACGACTTCTCGCATGTTTATAAGATAGAAGTGTGACGGCGAGACCTGAGTGACACCAGTGACACTGTATTTCTCGGTGATCTCTTTACAGTGATCTCGTTTATTAACACTGGATACATAACTGTAGTGGTTAGGATCTGTGGAAATCGTGATGGTTTATTACAGCTGGCAACTCCATAAGTATAGCTTGTGTTGCTATAACCCTTGTGTCCTCTGAAAGTAAGTTTTGAACGATTGATTACTTTAATAAATACTTAACTTCAGTATTTTTTCTACATATAATTTTTCAGTCGAAAGTTAACCACCATGTTATTTACAAAAATTTAAGATGACTGTGAACCCCTGCTACAAGAAGTAATTAATAAAGATTTATCAGCTGTATAACTTTGTTAGGTATCAAAAAAAATCTTGTTTTCAGATGTTCATTATAACTAGAATATAGACCCAATATTAAGTATAAATGGAAAAATTACCATCCAAGCCGAGTATTTCAAATAGAAAATTGAAAATACATAGATTTGCGTCAACTGCAAGATAGTTCTGCATCTCTCACCGGGTGGGCTAACTGTATAGTTAGTCTGAGATGTGCCTTAATTTGTTCGAACGCTCGCTGCATCACTGACGTCCACTGTAGATTCCTATTATTGTGTTATTTGGACTTGATAATAATTCAGTGAGTGGTGCTTGTAAAGCAGCCAGCCCTGGCAAATGTCGACAGTAAATATTTACTAGGGCAAGAAATTTGCGTAATTGTCGTAAGTTTTGTGGTGGGGACACGTTCTGTACTTGTTTTAATTTCTCATACAACGACAGAGAATATATGACGTAGATACGTCGTTTCTTCGTATTGCAGAATTTTTTCATTCACAATTATTCCGTATCTGTGGAGTATATCCAAGACTGCTTTAAGATGCTTTTCATGGAGGTCTCATGTCGCTCAAAACGCCAATATGTAAAAGTGAAGTTCAAACCTCGTAGATGAATCTTTGAAACGTTTGGGTTACATTTTTAGTCCGAATGGCACGCGCAAAAGTGCAAAAAGCCCAAAAGGCTTTATGCCTGCAGTGTTTGCAATGTCTAGCTGCCGGTATATGTCGATATCCCTTTTGACCGCCAATAACACTGAAGAATTTTCTGCCTGGCAGTACATTCGTAATACTACTAATGTTGGGTATCGGGTGTCGATCGGCAATCGATCGTTCACTGAGGAGCACTAAGATAGAATGAAACGTAATCAACAACAGAAGTTGTATAATAAAAAACAAAGAGTAATTAAAAATCCATCATTAAAAACAATCTTTGTCGTCACTTTGCCTCCACTGTACAACGTTCAGGAACCACATTAATCGTCTTGTTGTTCCCATACAGTAATTATGAGAGTGCTGTTAACTTTTGGCTGTGTGCTACTCGACATGCCGAGAGAAACGTCAGAAGAACGTAATTTTCAACGCATCTAGGACATTCATATCTCCGTTAGTGAAAATAGCGGGTTTTGTCTTTGATAAAATGTCTTCAGTCAAACTAAAATGTCATTAAGTGAGAATATTTACGTATTACTGTTGTGAAAGTATGGCGAATATATGAAAAACACGTAAGATGTACTAAATTTAAAAGTTTGTTATTCGTAAATGAGAAGTTATTATTACATGCTCCATATCGTTTTCATTGTAGCTTAATTTGTACAATGGTGTAACGCGCAGCAGCTGTTGAGTGAATTTCAGAGACAAGGAAGAGGCAGTGATATTTAATTTTACGCCACTATTTTGTTCACCGAACAAAAGCAGTCGCTGCATCTCCGTCACTAGTTTTTGTTACTACTCGTACGCACGACTTAGGAATCACGTCGGAGCTGACACTTTCTCAGTCCAGGCAGAACTAGGGAGGAAGGTTAGAACTTAACACGTCGCCATTAGAAAGGATGGTCACGTTATCATTCGGAAACGAACCACTTCACCATTCGTCTAATCGGTTTAGGGAAACCATGAAAACCTTACATCTAAATGGACGGAGAATTAAGCACCGCACCTCTCGAATGTGTACACTTCTCCATAATATCTGCTGAGTAACTGTCCACATGCATGAGAAAAAAGTGTTTCCGTATTGAATACTGTTTGGAATATGACACGTTAATTTTGTAGCGTCGAATGTATACTTCAGCCTGACTGTGAGGGCATTTGGTAGCATAGTGCTTCCAGACCTGGAAGCAATTACCGCCTGGAGGGGGGGGGGGGCTACGAAAAAGTTTTCAAGATAAAAAAGAAAAAAGGTTTTTACAAATAAAAATAGTCACAAATCGCAAAACTATCATTTATATGAATGATAACCGGTTTCGGCCTGTTTACAGGGTTATCTTCAGATCTGCAAGATATTAAACATACAAGGTTGAAAGGCAAGTCAGAACATTATAAATGAATTAAAGATTAAAATATGTATCTGTTGCATTACCTATGAGGCGTAGGCTTGACGTTCACGGAGCAGGCGCTTGTCCCACGCGGTAACTACTGCTAGTGGCTGCGCCGCCACGGCTTAAATACTACGACAGCGCGCGCGTTTGGCCGCGTGGAGCATGCCTTAGCCGATGGGAAATGTTCCCAAGACGTGGTGTTGAAACAATGAATGAAATATTATATATTGTTTTGTAAAGTATTTTTATAAAAAGGAAATATTAAATTGCAATTTAAGGTGAGTTGTCACCTTTACAAATAGAATACCGTTTGTTATTCATCTAATGGTTTAGTAAAATCTACGTCAAAAAGGATTTTTAGAGAAACATCGTCATGAATTCCTAACAAATCTTTAACGTGTCCTTTTTATCTACTAATTGCGTTGTATTTCAACAGCCTTATTTGTATTTCTTGCTGCAAGTAAGTACGGTCACACACCTTCATATGTGTAATGAGCATTTATAAATCCATATTATTTAACAGTAATTTTTACGACAAACATCTGATCGGTAGGAGATGCGATCAAGCGTGAGTTGACATTACTGGAAGATAAAAAGAGAATTCCCTCTTACACATTCCGTGAATGTAACCATAGCATGCAAACAGTATAGACTGGCTAAGGTGGCACCATCGTAAACGTTGACTTAATTTCTCTATGTAGTCTACTTTTCCTCTGCACTCCACACGTAATGGAGGTAAAAGGATCCGACAATTTTTCACGCTGTTATTAAAGAAGAATTACACTATAAAGTATGTATCAATAGACTATCACTAGTGTAGACACTATCGATTAATAGATAGTTTATGAATGTTTAAGTAACACGACTGATGTCAGTGCTGCCACCCTAATCAAATAAGTAAATAGTGCTAAATTTATATCACCTTTGCCCAAATGAACCCATCCGGTAGAAAATGGGATCTCCATCAGGGATGGAATGAAAATTAAAATAAGGAAAGGTAATCTTCACGCAATGGTAAACCGTCAATATCGTTCACCAATAAATAAGAGCCGGCTGCGGTGGCCGAGGGGACTGAGGCGCTCCAGTCACGGTCTGCACGGCCACTACGGTCGAGGGTTCGAATCCCCCCCTCGGGCATGGATATTTGTGCCGGCCTTAGTCTTAGCTAGTTCATAAGTAGTTTGTAAGCTTAGGGACTGATGACCCCCTAGTTAAGTCCCATAAGTTCTACAAACGTTTGAATAAATAAGAAGTGAAAGACCAATGTTACGATATGGAAACGGAGTTACGGAGACCGACAGCAGAACACCAAGTAGCGGGAAGGCGAACTTTGAATATGAGAAATATTGCGCCAAAATCTATATTTTCAGTTTGAACTACTCTGCTTAGACGGCAATTTTTTCATTTGTACTTTATACTTTGTTGTTGGGTCTATAGTCTAGTTGTAATGAGCATCTGGTAACAAATGTTTTCGAGACCCAGAAAAGTCATCTTTATTAAGTACTTCTTGTAACTTTTGGGCTCACAGTCATCTTAACTTTTTGTAAATAAGATGGCGGTCGCCTTTCGAGTGCGTGAGCAGTCCGCCATTGTGCGGCTCGCCATGTCCAGCGCCACCACCCGCCATCATAGTACATCGACTGAAACCGGCTCTGAAATAAATATAACAGTAATTCTGCGATCTGGACTCCTTTAATTTTAACTTAAACATTATTTGAAGATCGCTGTTCTCCTTATGCTTTCTAAGACCGTGTTAATAGCTGTTAACAAGAAGTTTTCCATTAAACGTGAGAAATTACGAAAAACGATGTGGACTAAAATAAATTATAGTGCGAACGATCTATTTACATCGCATTTAAATCCAACAATTCATACAAGGATTGTAGTCAGAACGGAAGTCCATAGAAGCCCCTAGGCGACTAAAACAGCTTCTGTTATTTTTGTATGAAATATAAAGAAATATGGAATCATTTTACGCCACCCAACATTTTCAATGGGAGCAAAAATCAACCAGAATATGAGAAAGTCAAAGAGTTCAATACATATACACTACATAAAATCGTAGTCAGGGACAGTGTTACGAAAACATCTTTTGTACATGTTCGCAGTTTGTTATACAATTTGTATATGGTAAATAAGCGTCTCTGCAACAGTAAAATTTGTCTAATTCAGTCGAGACGCGTTTTGTTTTAAAGCTTCTTCAGTGGTCAAGTGTTGCAAAATATTTTTGTATTAAAACTTTTTATGGTTTTAATGAACTCGATCATGAACAGTTCTCACGTTACGGCTTTATTTTATTCTGAATAAAATTAACTATTGTGATAACTCATATTTTTTTATGTTTCCTCTTACATGTTTTTCGTTACACTCACGTTGCCACTCTATTTTGAATTGATCTTGTTTACCAAACCGCAAGCAGCAATTAGCCATTTCTTGAGATTGTGGGCCTGGCGACAGTCTAGATCCGTTTGTCTTTTGTTTTGTTTTGATTTTTAATGGATCTTCTGTTTTGTTTTTAACGAACCAGATAAAAATCAGCAGCTATCCTTATGGAGTGGTAGGAACATAGAACTACGCAACTGTTGGCAAACATTAGTTGGATGTAAATATCCGTTCAGCAATTGTCCAGAAATACTACTATCTTCAATTACTAATACCAACATGTGAACTTCAGTGCTGCTCCTCTGCACAAAAAGCTCTTTATAACCAGAAGTGCAGTTGGAGACGACCTTTGTTTTGTCACTAGTCACTTGGCGCTGGCATAGCCGGAGAGATATTGGTGACGAGAAAAGTGTTGCCATGCCCAGTTTTCTAGCGTCTATGGTCAAAGTGTAAATCACCCAATAAGAAACCTAAATGAGTCGCTGACAAACTTCCATCACTCGAAGTATATATAAATAATGAAATAAAAATGGCATTCTTTGTAATATATCATTAGACTGACACGTTCTACATCATTAGGAAATGTCATTATTGATCTAATATAATCTACAGCAGCAACTAGTTGCTGCTATTTTAAAAACCAAAATAACAGTACCGTTAGAGGGAAATGACATTAGTGGTTCACTACATTTTCAATCAATAGAGGCAAAACCCTCTGAAGAAGATGATTTAGGATTTAGCGTCCCGTAGACAGCATAGCCTTTACAGACCGTAAAAAGGTTCTGCTTAAAGTAATTATAATAGAGTAAAACGTAGTATCCGATAGTGCTTATATTAGTAATCAAAGTGCGGATGCCTTCTTTTGATGAAGTGGTTAAAAGAAGTGGAAGATGTTCGTTATTTGATCATTAAATTTCATCCTGTTATTTACAATCAGTTTTCTGCACCAGAGTATAAGTATACGAGTCTGATGAAATATGCTTGGCGAAAGGCACGATAAGACTGTGACATGATCATCATTTGAAAATTGTGGCTTTTGATATATCATTACTTTAATGCTAAAGTTATTTTGAGTGTAAAAACGGGGCTTTAGTGAGATTGACACATTGTTCTCCTCCACTTCATCTATACCTACACACATACTCCGCAATCTACCGTTTGCTGCATGGCGGAGAGTAAAACGTATCACTTCTACCAATTTCTTTTTCTGTTCCACTCTCAAACAAAACGAGGGAAGATGGCTAAAATTCCTCAACATCATTCCTCGAATAGAACGTCGCTTCTTTTCAGGGATTTACTTTTGAGTTCCCGAAGCATCTTTCATCGAACCTACCAGTAACGAACGTATCATGCAGTCACTGAATTGCTTCTATATCTTCCTTTAAATCGATTTGGTGGGGATTCCAAAAAACCGAGAAACACTTAAGATGTCAACTGTTTTACCGATGAACCACATCTTCCCAAAATTATCCCAATAAACTGAAGTCGGTTTCCCCACGACTGCCCTTATATGCTCGTTCCATTTCATATCGTTCTGCAACGTTACGCCTATATACTTAACTGTCAAGCAGCACACTGTTGATGTTGTATTCGAACATTGTGGGATTGTTTCTCCTACTCATCTTCATTACCTTACATTTTTCTACATTTCGAGCTAGCTGCATTCCTCACACCAAGAAGAAATTTTGTCCAGGTCATCGTACATCCTCCCACAGTGTACCATAGTATCATCAGAAAATAGCCATAGATGGATACTCATTCTGTCAGATCTCTTGTGTAGATAGAGAAACTTTGTTTTAACAACTTCATCGAAATCCAGTTTATGCAAATTTAAAACTAACATAAACAATAAAATTTATATATAAAACAGTCTAGAGTGCAATGATTTTTTATTTAATCAACTACTTTAGGTCCTTTTTTGGACTATCTTCAGGACTGTAATTCCATTGATATCGTGGAGCTGAGCAGGTACTTCGGAGCCTTACAGTGCGTCACTGCTGGGAGGTTTCGAAGTACCTGCCCAGCTGCACGATATCAATGGAGTTACAGTCCCGAAGATAGTCAAAAAAAGGACATAAATTAGTTGATTAAATAAAAAATCATTGCACTCTACACTGTTTTTATATACAAATTTAAATGAGAGTGCTGTTATCCCACAAAGTGAAGCAAAAATGTTTCCAAAAATATGTAAACACTAAAATATGTGTAGAATATGTGTGTTTGTCCTATTATAGTTACTTTAAACAGAGGGTTTTTGGCATTTTTGATTGAAAATGTAATTATGCACTGACATTGAAATATGTATTATTTCTCTCCTATGGATGTGATTTCTGTTACTTTGTTGCTCCCTATTAAAAATCACTTTGCATGAAAACGAAACAGAGCGCTATTTTATTCATGGTCGAGTGTTATTCTAAGCATAGTTTAGTGCAGTTCCGAATATTGGAGGTCAAAGTCTTATCTTACCATGTGTAATATTACCAGACACTACATCCTGTATACGCTTATTCCACTATAAATGTGGATCGTAGGTAGTAGGAGTTTTTAATTTAACTGTGCGTGTACCCAAGTATAAGACACCTCCCGCAGTCATTTAACTTTGAACAGATGATGTAATAAAAGGAGGGAAAGTATAGTGCATTTCGTCACGGTCGCCAGCTCAATCAGGCATTACAATTCAGTCTGATTAAATCCTGCTGTAACTGTTACGTATCAAAGGGTACAGAATTTTCGGACATAGGTTACCCTAAGGCAGTCACTTTTCGTAGACACACACAAATTCCACAAAAATGCAAAAAAAAAAAAAAAAACTTTTTGGTTATCTTATTTTATAAAATAGGCTGTATGTGTATTTGAATGTTCCATATTTTCTCCTAAACTACTGGACCGATTTCATACGTAAGGAGATATGACGTCATACACAATGATAGTTGTGAAAAACGACCGCATCATGCGATAATGTTCTACAACTGCTCCTAAACTAATGGACCGATTTCAACCAAATTTGGTACAAATATTCTTTAAGGTCAAGAATCATATTCTGTGGTTTCAAAAACTACCTACGATTCATAGTTCATACTTAAAGAATGAAAACGGCCCCATTTTGCGGGCCGCGATAGCGTAATTTTATTTGTCAACTGTTTGACAAAAAAAAAAAAAAAAAAAAAATAATAATAATAATAATAATTCAAATGTTTGTAGAGCTTATGGGACTTTGGGGTCATCAGTCCCTAAACATACAAACTACTTATGAACTAGCTAATACTAAGGACGGCACAAATATCCATGCCCGAGGGGGGATTCGAACCCCCGACCGTACTGGCCGTGCAGACCGTGACTGGCGCGCAGCAGTCCCCTCGGCCACCTCGGCCGGCAACTATTTGACAATGAGAGCTCTTAGCGACTTGTAATAAACTTTGAACATAATTTCAGATCTTTACGAAACTTTTCTCGCTGAAAACCCAAACAAACTGATGAAAGGAAAAAAAAAAGTTTATCGCTTACTACTTTTCCGACGTTCATGATGTATATCTACGTCATTTGGCATAGCGTTACAAGTTATTACTTCTACACTGTAAATTCTATTCGCGAGACAATTCACAGACAGTAGACTACACATACATAGCAATGAATGTTCCTTCGATACTATATCACAGTTAGGCATATAGTTCATGGAGATATGAAGTCATAAACATTTTGGTTAATGAAAAACCGCATTATCACGCAGGAGGTTGCAATTTATTACATCTTTACTGCTAACACCATTCACGACATATTTTTCAGACATTAGGCACATATACCACTGCATGTGTCTTCGAATTTACATCACAGTACGACCCATATTTCAGGAGATATGACGCCATAAACAATGAAATTTACGAATAACTTCTACATCATGCGCGATTTTTCCACATCTTCTCCTAAAATAATGGACCGATTTCAACTAAGCTTGGTACACATATTGCTTATTATTAGACAATAATCGCTATGAAGTTACAAACTACCTACAGCACATGGTTCAGGAGATATGACGTCGTTAACAATGAGTCACAAAAACTTTCCCATCACGCGTCAGTTGATTTACGTGATTTAAATCATCTACTATTTATTAATCGCAGACATTTTACTAATTTACACCCTACTAATCTGAAAAATTATATTATTGTAGGACACATAGCCAAGGATATACGATGTCATAAGTACCGAGCTGGATGAAAACAAAACTTAAATAGACAGATAGTTAGGTAGAAGCTGATGGACTGAAAGGGAAGAACGATCTGGACAAAATATTGTTTATAGTCAAGTTTTGAATTAATGTTATACATAATTTGTATTTTATTACTATTTTTCTTTCTTTGGATACGGAATTTATTTTGTACATTATGCATATTTCTTTGTTTTACTATTTCATAATTTGTAAGTTGTTTTCATGAATACACGAAGATGAAATCTTTTCCCAATTTATATTTTCGTTTGTAATTTAAGACTCGAAAACGGGGTATATAGCCGGGAAATACCGAGTTTATTCGGTGGTATACTCTAAATTAATTTACCGACAGATTTTCTCTAAGTGTAGTGATGACCCTTAAACTGGGACAACACAGTTTTCATTGATTTGAAATATGTTAATCAAGATAAATTGCTCATTCAAGCACTTTACACTATTTTCAACACCTTTATCATTTTCATTGAATATTACTGTTGTTAAGTGCATCAAAGAAAAATAAAAGAAACGATGCTGTACTCCAGAATTAAGAAATTAGTAAAACTATCCTACTGCAAACATACTGCTACTGAAACTTTTAGATATTTACTTACGATTGAATATCTTTATCATTTAATTGCATTACTTAAAATTTATTTTGAACTTCTGATGAAGCCAAATTCATATACGTCTTTTACTTTTACTCTTCCAAACGTCAAACAAAGCACTTCAAATTATCAATTTGATCTAACAAGTATTACTGTTTATCAATTAATTTTTATGCAGGAGACTCGGATATTTGCACACTGGGCCAGGGGCCTACCAAGGTAAGTGAGTATGAAAAAGTGCGGTGGAAACAAAATTTCAGTTTAATTGAATGATTATTTCAAACAATGCACTACATTCTGATTGGTCCATCCGCATTACAAATCTAATAGTATGCAACATAACCTAATTAAGTATGGCGTGCTGTGGACTAGTAGTTGCATAATTGCGCAACTTCGAGGCATACCTTTCACCAGGCATTGCTCTTGCTTTATGTCACATTATTTTCTTCTTTGCGTCGTAAAGCTATTTACTGTGTGCCCAAAATCCAATGCCAAGATGGAAAGGACAATATCCCAGCAACAGAGTATATTATTTTAGACAGAAAGTCTTGATAGAGGTATGCAACCTTTATTGCAAAATTTTAATAATGATTTTAAAATGCTGGAGATTGCTTGAATAATCAAAAGATGTTATCAGTAGATTATTTATTTTCAGTTCATAACATGTTTCGGGCGTAGCTCATCATCTGGTGATCGATATTATATAAATTTAGATTTAATGTTTGCAAATTTGTCATATAAAATACTGTTGTTATGTACTGACAAATAAGAACAAACATCAGTTGTCTATATTAGATCCACTTAGATCTACTCGCTATAGATAAAAGCCTCCACTTCGCCGTCAGATGCTGCCTCGTTCACCCCTCACCACACACACCCTCATTCACTGATTGCAGTCAAAATGTTCAAATGTTTGTAAAGCTTATGGGACTTAACTGCGGGGTCATCAGTCCCTAAACTTACTAACTTCTTATAAACTACCTTATACTGAAGACAACACAAACATCCATGCCTGAGAGAGGGTTCGAACCCCCGATGGGGAACGGCCTCGCGCATCGTAGCATAGCGCCTCAATGCGCTCGGCCGCTCCACCGCGGCGATTGCAGCCAAGCCGTGCTGTATGTGTCACTGTTCTCTACTGTGCGCGCCAAAACTTGGCGCCTTCCACACAGCAACGGAGAATTAAATAAGCCTTTATAATGCACCTACCTTAACATATACCCTGCGTTTGGATCAGATTACAGTTTTTTACATTCATAACAATAGATGTCACCACAAAACTGCTGTACGAACAAGATAAATAAAATCATTTTTAAAACAACAAATAATTACGCTAAGTTCCTAAAATAATATGCACACTACAGTTCACAAGAAGAATTTACACTTGATAGCTGATCGTTTTCATAAACCGATTACAACAGAAAGCAAAGTTTTAAATTATAAAAAACAAGAAAAAAATTATATATACATTAATGTTTCAAAAGGTGTCTCTTGCGGGTTCTGAAGAGGTTTGAACACCTATTTAATTATCATAATATTAACATACTTATTCTTGAGATACGAGCAAAATTAACTGCTCATGCTTAATGAAAGCCGCTATGCTTTTCCTATAGAAGGTGACTACTGAGCACTTATTATCACCTCTGAGGTGTTAAAGAGCGTCTTCTGCAGTCTGATGACTTCGACGAACTTTGCGGTAAAAGCAAGAGGTGATTGCTCAAGGCGGCAATTTGCTTGCATAGACTACCGCGGATCTGCCGCTGTGGCGCAATGAAATTATAAAACAGTAAAGCAACGCGGATGAGAAACGCTGGCGCAGGTGAGATCTGTACGACAGTTACTACAACTATCTCGATTACTTTCTATTCCCCCCTCCCTTTGATTTCACAAAGAAAACGGGCATTTCAGTAGAGAAATAGTGACATGTGTGTTATCAGAGTAATGCTAGTAAGTGACACAGCAACAGTAGGCGGGGAACTCTGGCTAGACTTGTCGTTTTGCATTGCCGCGCTCGCTCTTAGCTTTTTGTTTGTGTGTCTGCGGCTCACAATAGACGTGGAAGCGCAAATAATGCCGACTCACCGCCGCTACGAGGAGCTTTCTCCCGCACGTTGCTATCAATCACCGTGAGGCAGTGTCCCCATACGTCTTAAGTAGGCTACGAGAACACAAGTGACATCATACTTACGGACATTGATCCTATGACAAGTACTACCTTTAAACTACCATGACACAATCAGCCAATCAGTATTACTGATTACGCTTATTTCAAAGCTTTAGGCACGATTTTATGGCGCTCGGATAGCTAAAGTTCAAATGTTTGTATAGCTTATGGGACTTAACTACGGGGTCATCAGTCCCTAAACTTACAAACTACTTATGAACTAACTAATACTAAGGACGGCACAAATAATCACCCCCCAGGGGGAATTCGAACCCCCGACCGTAGTGCCCGTGCAGACCGTGACTGGAGCGCCTCAGTCCCCTTGGCCACCGCGGCCGGCTGGGATCGGATAGCTATTTATCTATATATATTAATGAGAATGTCTGTTCGGTGTACCTTATCACTTCCGAACGACAAGACGCAGAGACTTAAATATTTGTACAGTTACTAATTTATACCTGAGGAAGGTTTTAGGCACGGTTTTATAGCGATCTGGTAGATATTTAGTAATTTGAAGAATATAACGCGAAATGCGGAACAATAATTACTCTTTGAAAATGGTTTTATTGGTTTCATTGTTGCTTGAGGGTTGATAATGATAAAAGGATGGAGTATATTGGGATGGAAAGTTATCGGTGTATATAAAATTCTACGTGTGTGTGTGTGTGTGTGTGTGTGTGTGTGTGTGTGTGTGTGTGTGTTAATATTTCGCTTTGCAGCGAAAACTATAGAACGCAAACAAATGGTCCGTGTGTAATTGTTGCTCGAAGTCTCCCGTTGTACACCATAGCAATTCCATGCCGATAGCTATAAGGGGGTGGAAGATATGGTGGTTGAAAGTCGTCAAATTATAAAAAAATTCGGACTGAAGGCCAGCGATGACGTTTGCGAATCTATAGCAAGGAGGTTAATACAGCGAAACGTGATGCCACAGACCATATCTTTGGTCTATGCGTGCTACAATGTCTTCAGCTCTTTCTCTGTAAGGATAAGCATACGAATAAGGAAATATAAGAATAAATAAATAAATAAATAAATCAGTAAACATGAAATTTCTTGTAATACATCTCTTTTAAAAAAATCGATTTGACGTTTCGCGCATTACATCAACTGATCGATCTGTGATATTATTACAATAATTATTGTTGAATTTCGTGATTAGATTCTTCGAAACGAGTGCATTTTTACGTGTGATTTGATCTACACTACTTACTTTCCTGATAAACGGTAAGTGCATAGACTTCTGCAATCTGATACGAATAGTTTTCAGTTTGTTTCTAAAGAAGGTATTGTATTTCACTTCATCCTTCAAAACCAGTCTCATAGCACACTACTGAAAGATAGCTTATCTATCATAATCAACCAACGAGCGAGCTGAGCCGCGGGTTTAAGCTAGTTTCCTATGTTATTCTGTAATCATTTAAAAATGTCACTCTGTTTCAGAGTATTTTAAATCTTGTGACGATGGTTATGCGTAACTATTCAGTATTCTTTAATGGCCCTCCCCACCCCCCCGGAATGGTGATATTTCACAAATAATGTTACTCGAGACGAAGTGTTGCTACTGATACATCTAACAAGCAGACCTTCCGGCGTCGGAAATATAGGTTTAGTTTTGAACTTAGCAGGATCGTGGAAAAAGGTGCCCACTCATAGGAATCCTAAGGCGCACTACCCAGAAAACGGATCTAAAGTTTAAAGCGCAGCACATACTTGTATTCTGTTGCAGCACAGTCGAATAGTTCAGGTGATGGCTTGTTCGCCTTTAATGGAGGCAATTCAGGTTCGAACCTTCACTCAATAAACTTTATTCTTATATTTATTATATTTTTAATCTTTCCACAGCTTAGAATACCGCCAAATTCTGTAATAAAATTGCAATTACAATATTATTTAACGCTTTAATTTATCTATATTACCTGTAAATTCATTTGGAATTATTCGACTTTTTGAAAATAAAATTCATGTAACAAGGCAGTCTAGGTCGCAATTCCTTTATTTCCCTGGTAACCGGTTTCGGTCACTTACATGATCATCTTCAGACCACAACTGTAATGATACATAATACAACAGTAGAGATATAAATTATTTCTCAAGTAAGTTTTTTAAAATAAGAATAAAATATACCCATAATGTTGGCCACCGGTTGTTTTCAGCTTGAGTTGCCTATAGGTTTGATGTTGACTACTGAAGAAGTAGGTACAGTCGTCCTTTAAATAGTTTATTAAGTAGGAATTACCGTATAGACAGCCTTGTTACATAAATTAATAATTACTCGCAAGATCGCTGTTAATACAAAATGGTCTCAAAATAACGAAAAGATTGAGATTAAAATTTTAATTTGCTGTAACTTTCACTTCATATATAAAATAAAATTCTTTATGATGTAACTCGTAATATGTTGGCCGATGTACGTTTTACCACCATAACATGGAATAGTATAAACACCGGGTTTCCTCAGTCCTAAATCATCTTTTACTGACCCAAGGAGGGCCCTAGTCTTAGGTGGGGGCATAAAAACACTTTTAATGTCAAATCTTCTTAAAATTCTTGAAATTTTGGAGGAAATATTCCGACCTAAGACTAGGGCCCTCCTTGGGGCAGTCAAAGATGATTTAGAACTGAGGAAACCCGATGTTTATAGTATTCCATGTTATTGTGGTAAAACTTACATCGGCCAAACGATCCGCACAGTTCAGGATCGGTGTGTGGAACACCACCGTCATACTCGTTTGCTTCAACCTGAAAGGTCAGCTGTTGCTGAACATTGTCTGAATGAGGAACACAAGATGTTATATGATGAAACTAAACTGATTGCTTCTGCTTCCCGCTACTGGGAATGTGTTATTAAAGAATCCATGGAAATTCGTATAGCCAATAATATTATTAATAGAGACAAGGGCTTTCCTCTAAGTAAAACTTGGAGCCCGATCTTATCTGACATTAAGCAACAACGGTCTTCATTTCGACCTGCTGTTTCTTTTAACTAGTCATGTTTCGACTCATCGTTTTTGCCGATTTTCTCCACCGGCGCGCTACGAGTTCTATTGCGCCTAGGCGGCTTCTACTTTGGTTTCGCGCCCGCGCGGTGGGTCGTCAGCGGTGTATAAAGGGGCCGCTGTTTCTTGTTCTGCTTCAGTTTCCGGCGAGTTAGTGTATTAGCGCTCTCACCTGAAGATGGCAGCCAGTTGGTCTGTCGAAATATCGTGTCTAGTTGACGACGGTATCCGGCTGCATACCTGAGATGAATATTACAAGGACGCTACTGCCTGAGCTATTTCGTCATACTACAGTACAGATCTCATTTACTAATACATAAGGCACATATTAGTTGAACTTCTTTTTAGAATCCTATTTTCTTGGCATTTTCTGGATAGTGCCCTTTAATACTTCTATGAGTGCACACCCTTCACGTATACAACTAACATGCGAAGTCTCACCCCAAACTGAATTTCCGGGACAGGATCGTCTCTTTGTAACTGTGGTTAGTAGGAGTTGTAGATACCCCAGTGGCTAACATGAACTGTTATATTATTCGTTTTTAGAAGCAAAACCTCCTTTTTCTTGTTGTAGTTTATTTCTTTTGCCTAGGCGCGTTTCGCCTTTTTATTTACAGGCATCATCAGTGGGTTGCTGTATCGTTTATCCGGTTTTGGTTTTACTGTGTGTTTATGCCGGAGGAGACATTGCGTTCCTCCGTTATGAGATGATGTCTACAAGGTGAGTCATAGTCGCAGTACACTCTTTTATTTAAAAAAATTGTAGGACCTGAGAAACATGAATATTTCAGTAAGGATAGGAAGCTCCTATCCATGAAAACATCCCAACTTCGGAAAGTACTCCGCTCTAGAAATCCCCCTCTCAGAATGGCACAGCAACTGTCAGCATGGACTGATAGTGCCTCCCCTGACAACCGTGAATTGATCTTTCCACCACAGAAATCTAAGCGTTTGAACTTCCAGGACAGCTATGGAAAAGCCTAAACAGAATCCGACCAGTACGTGGGCTATTTGCACACATCCTACATAAGTGGGGAAAGGTTCCTAGCCCTAGCTGTGACTGTGGGGCACCAAATCAAACATTACAGCATATCGCCCAGGACTGTGAATTAAGCGCCTACGAGGGTATTCGGGTACTCGTGTAACACATAATATCTGCTGCGATGTTACTTTTTATTGTATTTATGTATTAATTTTATCTGGAAAAGTATCCTTCACTGCCGTTCGGGAGTAGCCGAGCTGTCTGGAGCGCCCCGTTACGAATTGCGCGGCATCCCGCGTCGGAGGTTTGAATCCTCCGTCGCAAATGGATGTTTGTATTGTCTTTAGTATAAGGAAGTTTATAAGTAGTTTGTAAGTTTAGGGACTGATGACCCCGCAAGTTAAGTCCCATAAGCTTAATAAACATTTGAACATTTTGTATCCTTCACTTATGTCCTTTTTAGTGTATTTCAACATAGAATTACATAATTCAATGAGTGTAAACCATGTGTGTAGCGCCGTACGCTAAATAAATAAATAAATCCGGTTAGGTATGGATGCAGTCCTTGTGGGGGTGCACGACGATTGGATTCAGCGCCTTCAGATGTGCGTTGCCGAGAGGGACAGCTTGTTGAACACATTAAATGACTGTTCTTGATGGAGAATCCAGTCACTGTAACTTTTGAACCTTTACTGCCACTTCTAATGTGTTTACTAGAATTAACTTGTGAGATAATGCTGATTTTGATATATTAAACGACCCTATTTCCAATTGACTTGGATGCAAAGTGACCTATTACAGGATGGTGCCCATGTTACGTTCTTACCGTAAAATATAGACCATCTAACACTCTACTGGACTATTCAGGCTTCCCAATCACTGCAGCTTAGTGCATGATTATGTTGAACATTATTGAATGGTTGAAAATGTTTATGTTTCTTATGTGAAGTGGGGCCATGCTTTATGAATGCTTATAGTGTGCATTACCTTAAATTTTAGGATGGTGTTGTGTGAAGTAGGTACTTATCAGCAACGTCGAGAACACTCATACAGTGCAGGTTCAAAACATAAAATGCTTAAAATGCGTACGAGGAATACAGGACCACTTCATCACAGACAAGAACACAACACGGCTAGAAACTATAAGACATTAAACGTGGGTCCAGGTGAAAAGCATGTGAACCATCTGGAGATGGATTTGTAAGGAAATCCTAAACCGGTTATGATTTAAATAATTAAACATTTATACCGTACTTGTAAATTGTCGCTGTTGTTAATTACAAACATTAGAACAATGTATCCTCAAAACGACTCATTTTATATTGGAACTAATTAGTTGTACAAGGACAAGTTATCAGAAATCCTTATTTTTTGCTGCAATGAGATGTATATTTCGTATTGGTTTAACATTCAGAAATGAAATAAGCAATACAGGACAGCATCATGAACAAAATGAGTACGCGAAGACAAGATTTCTGGCATATTCTAAAACTCATGAATTAATCGAAGCAGTACAGCCGCGGTAGACTGGCCGAGCGGTCTAAGGTGTCTTACTCTGGAGCGCACGGTTTCTTGCCGTCGGACTTTCGAGTACTCCCTCGGGCATGGGTGTCTATGTTGTCCTTACGTTAGTTTAATGTAGGTTAAGTAGTTTGTAAGCCTAGGGACTAATAACGAAAGAAGTTAAGTACCATAGATTTACGAACATTTGAACATTTTGAAGCAGTTTATAGTGAGAAAACGGACTAATTTTATAAGTGGCAAATAGCTATGAGGCTCTTTTTATTATTATCATTATTTTATTTATTTATTAACTTATTTTATTTATTTATTTTACTTTACTGAAGCCTATTCAGACGGATCCTGTTGAAAGACCACACATCTTTGATGTTCTCACCAAAATTTAAGTTGCACTTGCGTCTTTTGAATAGCTACTATTATTTCAAATAGCTTAACTCTAAGCGACTTTAGTCTTATCTGTTGCTTACGGCGAGAAGGCACTTGTTACGTGCTCATTCATCTCTGTTGACTCTTGGCCGGTGGTCTGCGTACTGTGAACTTAGTGCGAACGGGGCGACAGCTGACAATGCTTATTAGTCAAAGGATTAGGGAGAAACGATTGCAGAAACTGTTGTTGTTATGGTCTTCAATCCGGAGACTGGTTTGATGCTGCTCTCCACCTACTCTATCCTGATCAAGCCTCTTCATCTCCTCATAAGAACCACAACCCATATCCATTTGAATCATCTTATTGTATTCGTCTCTTGCTCCCCTTTGCGATTTTTACCCCACACACTTCCCTCGAATGCAAAATTTACGATTCTTTGATGTCTAAGAATTTATCCTACCAGTAGATCCCTTCATTTAGTCAAGGTATGCCAAAAACTCCTTTTCTCAACAATTTGGTGCTGTCCCTCCTTATTAGTTACGCGATCTGCCCAACTAATCTTTATCATCCTTTCCCGTCCGAACTATTTATCGTCCATTTTTCACTACCGTGTAACACTCTACACAAATTACTTCGGAAAAGAATTCTTAACATTTAAATTAATATTTTATGCCAACAAGTTTCTTTTTTTTAGACACGCTTTTCTTCCAATTGCCATTCTGTATTTTATATCCTCTGTACAGTACAGACCATAAAATGTTATTTTACTGCGCAAGTAAAAAATCTCATCTACCGCATTTATTGTTACTTTACATAAACTAATGCCTCCAGCATTGCCTGATTTTCTTAGACTGCATTCCATTGCCCTTGTTTTGATGTTGCTAATATTCATCTTATATACTCCTTTTAACACACTGTTCATTCCGTTCAGTTGCTCTGCCAGTTTCTTTGTTGTCTCTAACGAAATTACAAAGTCCTCTGTAAAGCACAATATTTTATTTCTTCATCTTGAACGTTAATGCCTTCCCCAAATTTCTCCTTGCCTTCCTTCAAAACTTGCTGAATGTACAGTCTGAATAGCATTGGGGAAGGGCTACAGCCCTATCTTACTCCCTTAAGAAACCACTGCTTTCCTTTCATGCCCTTCGACTCTGCTCTCTGGTTTTTACAAGTTGTAAATAACCTTCCATTCCCTATATTTTACCCTTGCTGACTTCAGAATTGAGAAAAGGGTATATTCCAATCCACGCTGTCAAAAGCTTTCTCAAAGTCTATAAAAGCTATATATTTAGGTTTGCCTTGCCTTAATCTATCGTCTACGATAAGCCGTGAGTATTGCCTCTCGTGTTCCTACAGTTCTCCTGTATACAAACTGATCTTTCCGGAGGTCACCTTCTACCGGTTTTTCCATACTTCTGTAAATAATTCGTGTTAAATTTTGCAACGATGATTTATTAAAATTAAAATGATGGTTCTGTAATCTTCACACCTGTGTGGGCCTGATTTATTTGGAATGGAGATTACTACAGTTTCCTTAAAGTCTGAGGGATATTTCGCCTTCTTCATACATCCTACGCACCAGGTGAAATAGTTTTGTCATGGCTGGCTATTCCAGAGACTTCACTAGCTCAGAAGGAATGTCTCTACTCATGGTGCCTTGTTTCGACTTAGGTCTTTCAGAACTCTGTCAAGTTCTTCTTTCAGTATAGTTTCTCCTATTTCTTCTTCATCTAATTCCTCTTCCCCTCCTACAATATTGCCCCTAAGTTCTTTTCCCTTGTAGACCCACTCTGTGTACTGTCTTCACGTTTCTGCTTTCCCTTCTGAGTTCTTGATATTCATACAGCTGTTTTTCTTGTCTTCAAATATATCTTTCACTTTCCTATAGGCATTAGCTATTTTCCCCTAGTTACAAATTCTTATCGATTTCTTAGATCTCGAAACATATAAAAAAGCTTAAAAATCCTTAAAGAGCTGATTCTATACCGTTTACATTCGTTATGCACACTTGCTGTTTACTGTTTTTCTATCTACCGGTAAGTCAACGAAATACTTGTTTGAAAAATTACAAAATATTATTTTTGCACTATATCTGTTTTTCAAAATAAAGTACTTTCTGAAATTGGCTAGATCTTGTCAAAGAATCGACTTATCGTAACCGTATTTAAAGTATTGTAATACAACGCTATCAAATAATTTTTAAGGTTTTTTTTTAATTGAAAAGATCAAAAACTGACTTAGAAAATATTTGCAATTATCTTTTTCTTCTTATTATTATAATTTGATATTTATCACGTTCCGCAGGACCGAACTGATAAGCAAGTCTCCATTGTGATGGAAGGAGTCATTACGTCAGATTTAAGAAAAGAGTAGTAACAGGTAAAGTGAAACGTACAGTAAACCTGTACAAACAACAGGTGTAGGTATAAGTGAAATGTAACACAGAAATTGTCTTAATTTTCTAATTTTCCCAAGAAATTCTTGACGGAATAGAAAGAGTGGGCCACGGGGAAAGTTTTAAGTTTAGACTTGAAAGAGCATGTATTACTTCCAAGATTTTTGAATTTTTCAGGCAGCATATTAAAAAAGGATGTTACAGGTAATGCACAAGGGTCAAGATTCGATTTCTGTCTAGTTTTAACTGAGTGAAAGGTGCTAACTGTTGGGAATAACCAAACGTTAAGAACAACTAACGACATTAAAGGAAATATGTATTGAGAGGACAATGTCAGAATGCTCAGGTTACAAGCAGGGGTCGACAAGCAGCGCGGGAGTAACCGAACGGTCTGGAGCGCCATGTTACGGATCGCGCGACCTCCTGCGTCGGGAGTTCGAATTCTCCCTCGGGCATGGATGTGCATCTTGTCCTTAGGTTAGTATAACTTAGTTCAAGTAGTTTGTAAGACTAGGAACTGATGACCAACGCAGTTTGGTTCCAAAGGATTACAAACAGTTGAACATTTGAACAGGAGTCGTCAAGAGGTACGCGAGCTTAGCCCAACATTTTGGTCGAATCGCCTCTTTCTGCGTAATGAGTACCCTTTTTTGAATCAGATGAGTAACCGCAAAAATAACAGCACATGTCATAAGCGAATGAAAATAAGTAAAGTAGACTACTTTTCATGTTGAACTATCACATGTTTGAAATACTGTTGTAATAGTAAACAACGCAGCTTTTAGTTTTTGAACAAGATCCTTAACATGGGCTTTCTACGGCAGTTCACTATTTGTGTGAAGGCCAGCAAATGGAACTGTTCAGTCTCACTTATCATGTTCCTGTTGGGGGACTGATGACTTTGCAGTTGTCCCTCTAAAACCTCCAAACAACAACAACAACAACAACAACAACGTTCCTGTTCTATCTAATCAAAATGCCAGTTTGTTGAAATGTGTGTTAGAATCCGAAAGAACTGAGTCTTACTTATTTTTTACAAGTCATGAACTAATTTCTTTAACTGACTATCTCAATTTTTACGTTTATACAAAAAACGTTGTCATTTTTCACGAATTAAAAAAAAGTTATGTATAACGGGGATCTTTAATTTGCGAATAACCGTATTTCCTTTAAAAATATCTACTGAAGTAAAATAAAATTTCAAGGTAATTATGGCGGAGAAGGTTAATAATGAATACTTACACATAATCCCTTTGTCAGGGAAGTCCCAAGTCAGGTAGGTAAACAAAAAAAAAAAAAAAAAAAAAAAAAAAAAAAAAACAAAAAAAAAAAAAAAAAAAAACCTACATTTATCTTGTAAAGGTCCTAGTTCCTACTGAAGTAGTTACCTTTGCGATTTAACATAGTTGCCCAAATTTCTGTGCGCCTTGGAAGCAAGCAGGGAAATAGTCAACTACGATGCTCGTAATCGCGTTGAATGTCTGCGCTATCTTGATGTAGCTTTCCTTTCAGTCAGCTTTTCACTCGCGAAAACAAGAGAAAATCGCAAGGTGAGAGGTCGAGAGAGTAAGGCGGATGTAGGATGGTAGTATCAGCAAGTCTGGCCAAGATACTCGGTAACGGCTAAAGCAGCCCGGACTATTGTCCAATAACCGATGTGCGATATATCTGAACCACGCCAGGCCGGTTTGATCCTACCCCCCACCCCTCCCCCGCTCCCACTCTCCTAGATCCGGGGCTGGCATTGTCATGCAGTAAGAACCAGTCCTGAGAAAGTGAGAAAGCTACAAATCAGGGCGGCGAGTCAAATTGCTTTGCTCAAACGTTGCAAGTCTTCAATGTAAAGAGTCTGATTCACTGTTGGACCTCGAGGAAAATACTCATGGCGAACCAATACTGTACTATCAAAACAATCAACATTGTCTTTCTCGAAGGTTGTAATTTGACGTTTCTGGAGTCTGATGATACAGGACTTTACCATTCAGCACTTTGTCAGTGTGAGGGTCATAGTGGTATCACCAATATTTATTCCCAGCAATATTGACAGAAAGGTAGGATCACGTCTGTAGGACAGCAGAAATGTTCCCATTTCTGTTGGTCTGTAAGTGGGATTCAATAATATATTTTCGCATTCAGAGGAGAATGTTGGCGATTGGAGTTTCGTAAGTAGCCCACGCCGCAGCGATAAGCGCCGTTGTTGTAATGATTCCCATCCCAGATCTTGTATCATTTCCGTAACGCTGTCTTCCCTGTATCGTGACAATACAAAACGAGCTGCCCTTCTTTGGACTCTTTCGATGTCCTCCGTCATACCCATCTGATAAGGATCCTACACTGGGCAGCAAATGACGGACAAGAGTAGTGTATGCAGTCTCTTTAGTAGTTCTGTTGCATCTTTTAAGGGTTCTACCAATAAAACGCAATCTCTGGTTCGCATTTCGCACGACATTATCTACGTGTTCTTTCCAGTTACAGGTTGACGTAATGTATGATGTCAATTTAATTTTCTGTAATTTTTTTCTACTTTATATTTCTTTCAGAATATACAATTTCTGATCTTAAATTTGCTTTCTGCGTTCTTATTTTGGTAGTTAGTTTCCCCTCCCTTTTATTTTCTTCATTTGTGATTATTGCTTAACTTCATTATTACCTATCAATCATTTCTGCACATTGCAGTACTGTAATCGAACAAGTTAAGTTCCTGTATTCTGCGAGCTGCTTTCTGTTTCCTGTTTCCAGTTATGTAATAAGAATATAATAGGTAAGCCAAATTTTCTTTTTTTATAGGTATCGCAGTCACATTGTCTCCCCCTTTCATTCTATCTTTCGGGAGTACTTTCTACAGGGCCATAAATTTTTAGTATTTATGTTTCCCCAATTTCCCGGGCGTGTTCGTTGCGCATATTAATTTATGTTTTTTAAGACTTAACTCAGTGGCCGAAGTCGCCACATTGTTCGGTATTAAAAGTTCAGTTTTACACGACCTTGAGGTTTGACTGATTTATCGCGTCATTGAAGTTCAGCGGATTTCTTTTAGTGATCATGTGAATTACTTCACACTTTTCTTTATTTAGTGTTGTCAATTTTCGCACATGTAGAAATTTTGTCTAAATCGCTTTGCAGTTGCTTTTGATTCTCTGTCGAAGTCACTAACCGATAAACGACAGCATCATCCGCGAACAGTCTAAGGCAGCTATTCAGATTTGCTCCTAAATCGTTTATAAACACAAGGAAGAGTAGGGGACCTATAACGCTTACCTGGGGAACGCCAGATATCACTTCTGTTTTACTCGATGACATATCGTCAGTTACTACGAACTGTGTCCTTTCTTAGAGGAAATCGCGAAACCAAACGCACAATTGGGGCGATATTCCATAAGAATATTCATTAGAAGCCGCTTTTGAGATACAGTGTCAAAAGCCTTCAAGAAATCCAGAAATATGGAATCGATTTGAGATCCCTTGTCGATGGAACTTAACACTTCATGTGAATGAAGGACAAGCTGTGTTTCGCAAGAGCGATACTTTCTGAATCTCTGTTGACTATTGGTTAATAGGTCGTTCTCTTTGAGGTAGATCATAATGTTCGAACAAATTATATGTTCCAAAATCCTACTACAAATCGACGTCAATGAGATGGGCCTGCGGCGGAGTGACCAAGCGCATTGAGGCGCTATGCTACGATTCGTGAGGCCGCTCCCCATCGGGGGTTCGAGTCCCCCCTCGGGCATGGATGTTTCTTCCGTCTTTAGTATAATGTAGTTCATAAGTAGTTTGTAAGTTTCGGGACTGATGACCCCGCAGTTAAGTCCCTTAAGCTTAACAAATATTTGAACTTTTTTATTTATTTATTTATTTATTTATTTTGAGATGGGCCTGTAATTTTGAGGATCTGTCCCATTGCCTTCCGTGAATATTGGAGTAACTTTCCAGTCTTTGGGTACGGATCTTTCGCTGAGTGATCGGTTGTATATGATAGGTAAGTATGGAGCTATTGCATCAGCATACTCCTAGAGAAATCTAGTTGTTATACAATGTGGGCCGGAAGAATTGTTTTTTAAGTTGTTTTACTACTCTAGGAACATCTACTTCTAAAGTTCGCGTGCTGGCAGCTGTCCTTCGTTCGAATTCTGGAGGGTTCACTTTTTCTTCTTTGGTGAACGAATTTCGGAAAGCTGTGAAGCTGTGTTTAGCAATTCTGCTTTAGCAGTACTGTCAACGGTGGTATTACCATTGCTATCGCGTAATGAAGGTATTTTTTGTTTTTTGCCGCTAATTTTTTTCACACAGGAGCAGATTTTCTTTGGATTTTCTGCAAGATTATGAGACAGGATTTCGTTCTGGAAACTATTATAAGCTTCTCGCATTGAAGTCCGCGCTAGGTTGCGAGCTTCTATAAAAGATTGCCAATCTTGGGGGATTCTGTGTCTTTTTAAATTTTGCATGTGTTTTTCTTTGCTTCTGCATAAGTGATCTAACCTGTTTTGTGTACCACGGGGGGTCAGCCCCCTCTTTTATTAATTTATTTGGTATTAATCTCTCGATTCTTACTGATGTCTTTGAAAGTAAGCTACAACTGATCTGCACTCGCATTTTGAGTTTTGAAAGAACGGAGCTATCACTTAGGAAAGTGCGAAGCGAATTTTCATCTGCTCTTTTGAATAAACATATTTTTCGTTTATTTTTGGTGGATTTGGGAATTTCGACATTCAGTCTCGCTACTACAATTCGATGTTCGCTAATCCCTGTATCTTTTTTGTTGCTCTTTACTAGCTCAGGATTATTTGCTGCTAGGAGATCAAAGATATATTCGCAACCATTTATTTATTATTCTAGTGGGTTCATGAACTAACTGTTCGAAGTAGTTTTCAGAAAAAGCTTTCAGAACTAGTTCGGACGATGTTTTATATTTGCATCCGGTTTTGAATACGTATTTATGCCAACATATCGAGGGTAAATTAAAGTCGCCACAGATTATAACAGCATGCTTCGGGTACCTGTTTGAAATGTGATTCAAGCTTTCTTTGAACATTTCGACAACTGCATCGTCAGTGGGCCGATAAAAAGATCCAATTAGCAATTTATTCCGGTCAGGTATAACCTCTACCCACACCAACTCACAGGAAGTATCTGCCTCAATTTCGCTGCAGGTCTGTGGTTACTAACGAACAACTGATAAACAACCGTAAGTTTCATCTCTTCTTAGACCTAAATTCGTCCTTGGTGATGACGAGCTGAATGAACATGTTACCACAAGGTTGAATACATAGGCGGTAAACTTCTGTGAAGAAGGTGTATAAAAACTTATGGCGCACTATGACAAGTGCCTACAGACTTTCGGAAGCTATGGAGATAAGTAGTTTAACAGTTATAGATTTTTGTACAATAATTTTTTTTCTGTATCTGTACACGTTTCCTTTAGATAATCAGACGGAACTTACTTTGTGGATATACTTCGTATATACTGTAGATGAGTGCCCAGCTCTTATCGTCTCCCTCTCTCTGCCTTTGAAACACCTTTTGTCCCATTCGAACACACGACTTCTTAAAAGTGTGTCGCCAATATTTGCTTGCTAAATCATTGTCAGCGTTTAACTAGGTGTTGAATTACATAAGTAGTTGGGTTCAGATAGTGTAGTGTGCAAAGCAACAACAAAGTGACTTAGCGGAAGCTATGGCACGGAAAGGCATTGGAAGGTTGTAAGCGGGACAGACACGGAGATGGCTGCAGTTATTGGAGTGTCCCAAAGTGTAATTTCCATGACCTGGACGATATTTCAAACAACAAGGCCAAGGTCGTACAGAGAAAACATCAACAAGAGATGTCCGTTATCTCCGGTTAAGAGACCGACGAGAGAGGTGGCTGAATGCAACTCAGTGCCGGCCGCGGTGGCCGAGGGGACTGAGGCGCTCCAGTCACGGCCTGCACGGACAACACGGTCGGGGGTTCGAAACCCCCTCGGGCATGGATATTTGTGCCGTCCTTAGTATTAGTTAGTATATAAGTAGTTTGTAAGTGTGGGGACTGATGACCACAATAAAGTCCCATGTGTTGTGGCGTAAAGTCAGCGCCACACGCCAGACGCACAAGAACGATCGTGAACAAGGCAGCGGATGACCGGCAGCCAATCACACGCCGGAGCCGCGCCTCATGGAGGGAGGAACCTAGAAGCGCGCCTCTACAATCTGCTATATCTAGGCCGACATGCGTCTGGAAGAGCTATCTGAAATCGACTCCGAAATAGGCAGTCACTAGTACTCAGCGCAGCTATCATCGAGGAGGAAGACGCGCCGCGAGAAGAGACATACTTTATAGAAGTTCAGTATATTGTATTCTTCACTAAATAAAACTTGTATTGCTAATCAGTATAGCTGTTTTAGATGTCAACGCATCCCAAGCGCCCTGATAGAACCTTTGCTGAAAGACAGGCTGGGAAGGACACAACAGTTTGTGTCCGGAAAACCACGTCACCGTTTAGCCAACACCACCTAGAAGACAAGACGTCACAACTGGCCGTGCCTACGTTACACCAAGAGGCCGCGGCTGCCATTTGACTGGCTAGCCGCTGGGGCACGCTCACCACCTCGTATCGGTCGGTCGGTCAACAATGCGTTCGCGGCCTCTCAATGTGACGTAGACACAGCCAGTTATGAGGCCTTAGCTTAGCCAACACCACCTAGAGAGAAGGCTGCCGCACTCTCGTGTGACGTCACGCAGTGTAGGCATCGTTCGCGTAGCTCACTGACTGCACGCTACGGCATAGTGGGCCGTGCTCTAGCGCCCACCCAGTCAGCTACGCGAACGATGCCTACACTGATGGACGTCACACGAGAGCGCCGCGGCCTTCTCTCTAGGTGGTGTTGGTTAAAGCCCGCTGAAACCTGGCGGAGGCACGTCAGGAATGGAGTCGTAACGAATGGCGCCGAGTTCTGTTCACAGATTGTGTTCAGTAGGATAATCGTTGAACTCGGAACAATTCTGTTTATGTGCAGGAAACATCACCATATCGTGGTGGTGGAAGAATGGTGTCGGTAGGAGTCAGTACTGGCGGAAGTACGGATCTCTATGTCGTTCAGAATGGCACTTTGATTGAGCAGAGGTACAGAAGCGAGATCCTTTGACCTTTTTGTTTTGCCAAGCGCTGGTGCCATAGAGATTGGTTCCTTCTAGTGGACGATAACGCTGGGCCCCATAGAGCTGCACTGGTGGACAACATGCTTGAAGCTGAGGGAAATGAAAGAATGGACTGGCCAGTTTGTTCACTGGACTAAAACCCGATTCAGCATGTCTGGGATGCACTTGGCAGTCAGACCAGCAACTTCCACAACGGTTGAAGAGTTGGATATAGCACTCATGAATGGTGAAATGTCCCTCAAGAGCTGACTGATAACCTCATACTATACATACCACGTAGGTGTATAACTGTACTGGCCGTCCCAGGTGATCACACACCATATTAGAGGGCAACGAAATGTTCAATTTTTTGTAAATCTATCGGACCAAACTGCGTGGTCATCAGTCCCTAGCATACACACTACTTAAACTAGGGTAAACTAACCTACGGACAACACACACACACACACACACACACACACACACACACACACACACACATGCCCAAGGAAGGACTCGAACCTCCGACGGCGAGCAACCGCGCGCTCCGCAGAGAGGCGCCTTACACCGCTCGGCTACTCCAACGCGGCAGAGGGCAACAAAATTGATAGCCCTGTGGTACCTCGCTCTAAGTACACACAATGTAAACCTCAAGTAAGGAGATAGCAAAATATTGTACTGTATCGCACATAAATTACAACTGTAAGCAATATCTGAATAAAATAGTTACCATATGTATATTGTGTATGATATCACACCTGATCCCCATAATTGTTTTGAGCATGTATTTCGATGAGTGATTTACGCGCCTGCTACAACTCATCGCCCTGGATACGTAAAATGCTTTCTCACTCGATAACAACAAAAGCAGACCAGCCGTTTTATACGCTGAGTAGGCATTTTTTTAATTCTATTTTTTTTTTTTTTTTTTTTTTTTTTTTTTTTGTCAAGTGCGATCCTTCAATTTTTATCGCCATGAATTTGGTACGGTTTCATGAAGTGACAGTGAGTAATCGCGGTGTTATGTGTTTCAGTGTCGTCGTTTGATTCATTGTGCTAAATGTAGGCGATAAACCGTGTGAACGCCTTCAACGCATGCTGTAAATTGCAAAGCATGCCTAATTGCTACAGCAGAGTTTTCGTGTGAAGGGACTGTATATTTTACTCAGTACGTTCAGTTCTTCCTACTTCACGAATTCGCGTGGGGTTTTCACAAGTAACTTAAGCGTACCTTGAGCCAACATATAGACTTCGTTTCATAAAAACCGTATCACGGAGGAAAAGACAATCACAATTTAACGTTTTTTTTATTTACAACCGTCATGTCTGTCTTTCTCTTTCATCAAGTTAATCTCCAAAGCTGATAGACGAATTTTCATGGGGTTTTCAAAGGTAGTGTGAGTATATCGTGCGGTTACATATAAACGCTTCATTTCACAAAATAGGATCAGAGGAAGTAATGGTATCAGAAATTAAACATTTTTCTAAAAGAAATCGCATTTGTAGAGGGTAATCTCCAAAAGTACTACACGAAATTCGTGGGGCTTCAGACGTAATTTTAGAATAGCTTGGAGCAGAACGTAGGCTTTTTTTTTTCTTCATCTAAATAGAATCAGGGTAAGAAAAGATATCGTACTTTGAAGTTTTATGTGCACACTATGCTTATAAACACGGTGTAGTACGGCAAATGTCTAAAAATACTAAACGAATAATCATGGAGTATCACAGATAAATAGGGAATAGCCTGGGGCAACATATAGGCTTCATTTAATCAAAATCAAGATATCGTAATTTGAAGTTATAGGTGTATTTCATGCTTGGAAAGAACGGCGTAATGCAGAAAAGAACCAATAGAGGCGCTGTTATTTTCGTAGTGCACCAGAAAACTAATAGATAGAGGTGTGGATGTTCGTTTGAAATTTGGTAGCAATCTGATTATTACCCTTCGAAAATGCTATTTACTCTTTTACTTTTCAAATTTACCATATTTCTGAAACTCGTTTTCTAGGTTGCTATGTTCTACAAAATATGATTCAACGCAATGAAAATAAAACTGATACAATTCTCGCCGTGTTTAATTCATATTTACATACTGATATCACAGTCTAACGTATACGTACAACTGCTATGGAAGTTTAAGTCTCACACTTGGAGCGACAAAAGCGCCTCTGGCGGATAGAGAGCCAACCGTAACAATTATGACTGTGTTCAGTAATATTTCTACTTCATTCAGGAAATACTTATTATATTTCAGCTTTCCATGCCTCAGTACACTGTCAACAGATATATAAAAAACTACTGATACATTTTCATGCGGTTTTCACAGGAAACTCGAGCTAATCTCAACAACAGAAGTGTTTTCAGAAATTTACGCCAGACAATTACACACCGCAGTCTTACGAATACAACTCAACCTTGAATTTAAAAACTTATACTAAATACAATACAAACATCCATGCCCGACGAAGGATTCGAACCTCCGACGCTGGATGCCGCGCGATCCGCAACGGCCGCTCCAGACCGCTCGGCTACTCAAAATGTTCAAATGTTTGTATAGCTTATGGGACTTAACTACGGGGTCATTAGTCCCTAAACTTACAAACTACTTATGAACTAACTAACACTAAGGACGGCACAAATAACCATGCCCGAGGGGGGATTCTAACCCACGACCGTAGTAGCCGTGCAGACCGTGACTGGCGCGCCGCAGTCCCCTCGGTCACCGCGGCCGGCCTCGCCTACTTCCGCACGGCAGAGATTAAAAGATCACATCAGTAAAAGTGTATAAAAAAGGAATGAAGTGTAGTAGAATTAAATAGGGTAACAGTGATGAAATTTGACTGAAAAAGGCGACAAAAAGTAGCAGATCAATTTTGATATTGGGCAGCGAGGTAAATTATGATGTGAGGAATAAATGGGATACAAAATACTGACCGACAGTTGCGTGGATAACGTTTTTGAAAAATAAATGTATAAATATCAAATTTAACAATTCGTGAGATTATAGTTTTATATGGAGGTGAAATGTAGGTGATGTGCAGAACAGACAAGAAGTAAGTATAATGTTATGAAGTTTAGAACAAAAAATGAATTGTGAGAACTTTGTACGTAAATCGCACAACAAATCATGGAGGAAATATATTGCACAATTTTATGTATGTGGCAAGTTGATAGGACACATTCTCAGACATCAGTGAATAGGTGATTTAGTTGTAGATGGAGTCCGCCTCCGTAGTGGGTTCCCACGCAAGAGGCCCGGGTTCGATACCCGATCGAGTTAGAGAGTTTATCCGCTCCGGGACTGCTTGTTGTGTCATCATCATTGACACGCTAGTCGCCGAAGTGACGTCAGCTAAAAAGACTTGCACTAGGCAGGCCGAAAACAACACTAGTTCGGGACTAACGGCTATAAATGCCACACTATCATCATCATCATTTGCGGATGGAAATAAAAGATGGAGATTTGCGCAGAACGTGCACAGAATTTTACATGGGAGGGTGTCATCGTACAGTACAGTAAGTGTCGGCCGCGGTGGCCGAGGGGACTGAGGCGCTCCAGTCACGGTCTGCACGGCCACTACGGTCGTGGGTTCGAATCCCCCATCGGGCATGGATATTTGTGCCGTCCTAGTTCGTAAGTAGTTTGTAAGTTTAGGGACTGATGACCCCGTAGTTAAGTCCCATAGACTATACAAACATTTGAGTACAGTAAGTTAAGTATAATTAAGTTCAGTTTCTTGAAGTTGTGCTATGATTCAGCCTTTGAAAACTATTTGCTACTATCAGTGATCAGAATTTTTGGTCTATAAGGTAGTAGGAAACGATGAACTAATTAGCTTTGATCAATAAACTAACCAGTTAACAACCCAAACAGAAAGAAGCCTTTTTTCAGTCTATTATCACCTATGACATACGAGTTATTTACTCTTTTTAGTTAAGGCTTTAAATCTTATTTCTAGTACTGAAAAAACTGTAATTTAGCACGGTATCTGTAATACCTTCGGCAAATAACATGAACCGTTGAATAACTGCCATGCTGGGAAACGGATGGAGTGCACTCGAAGCTAATTCGTAGCGAAATCAGAGAGCAGTGCAAAAATGGGCTTCCACTTTCTCATTCGTATTTAAGGAAGAAAGTACTCATCAGTCGTATTTTCACCGTTTTTACTGGTGGTTACTAATGTTGGCTCATAGATTTACTTTCCGAGAGACGCATAATATGTATGTGAATAAACACTCGAAGAAGAGGAAAGAACATAGCGAGGCGATAAGTGTTTGAAGGCACTCGAACATGTTCACCACTTCAGTGCACTTTTGCCTAATGGAGATAAGACAAACGACTGGAAAGCGTACACTACACATACACACACACACACACACACACACACACACACACAAATACACACACACACACACACATACACACACACACACACACACGCAAGCACGCAGAGAGAGGGAGAGACAGAGAGAAGAGATTGTGTGGACGTGTAAATGGCCACTTCAGGAAAAGCAAAGCCATCTAGGCAGAACGAAGTAGTGTTCATGATCATAGAGATGAGAATGAACAGCAGAAACGAGTTCCGAAAGTAAGTCTTCCTAATCTTCCAATAAAGGTTTAGGCTACCTAAATTGGAATCATGGTCGCTTCGCATCCTTCGCGAACTCACTATTGGCTTACACATCTGAACGACAATTATGTTCAATTTTCTCCGCGTTTTTAATGCTGGTGTGGGTTGGTATCGACGTGGGAGTGTTACACTACAAATCCAACAGCCGTGGATTCTATTTCCGCCAAGTACTAGGATTTTTAGCTGTCACTTTTTACTTCTTTCGCTTCTAGCAATGTTGGCGACGTGAGAAATGTCGAATAGCACCGTGGTTCGGAATTCACGTTAAACTGTGCGTCCCCCTATAACTGGCTGCGTAAGTCGGTTGGAAGGTCAGAGGAAGACATTACTATACCACCTCTAAATAGGCCTATGCCTAGTAAAGACCCGCGGTGATCAAACCAAACTTCGGATTATTGACTGATTTGCCTTAGTGAAACATTTTACATTTAGAAAGCTCCCGTAAAATATGTCGTGGAGCTGTTGGTAAGGCGATTTAAGTACACTTTAATAGAAACAATACACGTGATATTTAGTAAAACAGATACTCATTTTTAGTCGTTGTAGAAAGTACAGGAATTACAATTTATTGAAGTTAAATTCCCAGAAACTGAGTAATATTTCGGAGTTCTTTTAATTCGATGTTATTTCTGTGTGTCTGCACCAAGGCCCAACAATTCCCAAGTGGTCTACTGCGAGCAGCGGACAATTTTAAAGACGCCCCTTATGGCGGTAAATTACGCGCCATTCGTTATGACGTGTCTTCCTTTAACCTATGTGTAAGGGGCGTTCAAAAAGGAACGATCCGGAGTTTGGCTTGTGCAGGAGGGTAATATCGTGGCGTATGTAACGAGGTGTGATTCCGACAAGAACGTGGAAGTCGACACCCCGTCGCTAGAGGACACGCGTTTATGTCAAATGACTATACAAAACTAACAGCAGCATGTATCTATCGCCCAACGCTACCAGTCGCACTGACAACAGTGACATGGAGGCGTCCAAGGAAAAGAGGCGGTGTTCGTTTTCTGACAGCGGAAGGGGTAGGAGGAACGGACAGTCATCGACGAATGTCCCTTGGAAGGATCAATGTGTGGCACAAGCGCTGCATGGAAGGACGGATGTCGTTAGCCGGTGATGCACGACCTGGAGCATCACACTCTATTACCGATGACATCGTCCAGCTGTTTGATGGACTCATTACCCAGGACCAGGGCCGGTACAAGGTTTTTTTTCTGAACATGCGAGACTCATTTTGGCGCCCTCCCACCATCAGCAATATAGTCAATCAAATTGAAATACAACGTTGAACAAAAATTATGAAAATAATAGTAAATATAAATATTTTCTCCATATATATAATCGGCCTTTTAGACCTTAAATAAAGGTATATAAAAATGCAAAATAAAGTTGGAAGTGAAATGTTGAAAACGCCAATTAATTTTTAATTTATTTAATTATAACATCAAAAGGTATCATTATAAGATTAACATTACAATATCTCACACATGCAAGACAAGTGGCGTAACTGAATAAAACAGAATAACATTAAATTCGCACTTTTTTTGCGTTAATCTTGGAGTGGCTAAACGCAGGTAGTACTTTATCATTTTGTGTTTTGAAAAACTCACTTCTTCACTTGCCACTGAGACTGGGAGCGTAAGAAGAATTCTTAAGGCAATAAATACGTTCGGGAAAAGGTCAATCATTCCATTTTAGTCAGATAACTTACAGTTCCTTCAGCTTCCGGCGAGTTATCTTTAGGTAGGAGAGGTGGTAGCTTAACGAGATGTTTCATCAGGTCATCTCCACTCAAGTCACTATTACTAGCTACTGTCAATACTGCTTCCAGGTTCTTGCACTTTTCTATAACTTCTTCTTTTTTCAGTTCCTCTACCTGTTTTAAAACATAAAGAAACTGGAAATGGTTGCCATGAATCTTTCGTCCAGAGAGTTTATTGCCTTGTCGAAAACAACAAAAAGAAATCTATTTTAAAGGGCACTTTCTCGGACTTACAGATTCATCTTCGCTGTCATACGAAAATGGCTGTTTCGCACTTTTAGGCCTCACTTGGAATTCAGTGGGGAATTATGGTGCAACGTTTAGTTTTTCAGCCAGCTCCATTGCGTCGGCCATTACGCTATTGAGTCCAATTTCGGACCTCATACCATTCAGAAACTCTTTAGCTGATTTGGAAAGAATGGCGCTCTATGAAGATGTATCTGATATTGTCCGTCGATAATGATGGGTCAAAAAGATGTAGGGTGTTTCTTGTCTTTAGGGGGGGGGGGGGGGTGAAATTCTCACTGTAACTATAGGGCGCCATTCCAAAAGCGTGGCGCCCTACAGCTGTGTAGGTTGCCTGTCCAAGTTGGCCATCTTCTGATTCACTTCTTGCAGCACGGGACAGTGAATGCCCAGCACTACTCGCAAACCTTGACTACTCTTCGCCAAGCGATCAAAACGCCCAGGCAATCTAACCCGTGGGGTCATTCTGCTCCACAACAGTGTAAAGCGTCATATGGCCAACGTAGCTGCGGCACTCCTGTAGAAATTCAAATGGGAGGTTCTCGTTCACCCTCCATACATTCCAGACCTCTCTCCCTGTGATTACGTCGTTTTTGGTCCTCTGAGTGGCAAGCGATTCATCTCGGACGACGACGTCCAACTGTACGTGCGGAACTGATTCACATCGCAGCCCCGGAAATTTTATGAGTCAACCATTCACCGCCTTGTGTCACAGTGGGACAAGTGTATCAACAGCCAGGATCAATACTTGTAACATAGAGGTACTGGCTTCTGTGATTATGCCTCCGGCTCGTTTCTTTTTGAATGTCCCTTATAGCAAACACAATACTACATTTAAATATGTATTTATAAGACAGCAATTTAATTTATGAACAAAAAGTAATCGGTCGCTCTGAAACGATTTTCGAAGCATCACAAGCCTCGTATGCAGTATAATGTGAAAATAAACAGTCAGGTACTCTTAAAAGATAGAATATAAATTCAATAACGTATCTCTTCTAAAATGTAAGTGCTATGACTTAGTGCGCAAACATCTAAATACATTCACGTAAACCAGTGAACGGTATTAAGCGCCCTTTCTGGAATTTATTGGTGGAATTAAACGCTGCACAACACCATATTTGTTCGTGTATACAGGAAAGTATAAATGTTCAAATGTTTGTAGCACTTATGGGACTTAACTACGGGGTCATCAGTCCCTAAGCTTACAAACTACTTATGAACTAGCTAAGACTAAGGACGGCAGAAATATCCATGCCCGAGGGGGGATTCGAACCCCCGACCGTAGTGGCCGTGCAGACCGTGACTGTAGCGGCTCAGTGCCCTCGGCACCGCGGCCGGCAGGAAAGTATAGATAACACGTCTATGACTAATAAATACTGTAGGTATGCACCAAAAATATATTTCATGTTTGACATGTGCCGTACACTTCATCATACACGACGCTTACCACTACAATGGCCCCCAGACACAAGTTGAAACTGTACCACGCCTGCAGCGCTTTAGAAATGTCTAGTTCTCTTTACAAGGTCTTTGTTCTGCAAGTAAACAAGCGGCGTCACCTTTGAGTGTGTAGCGAGTTCTTAAACTAACACTCAACCCAATGCCAAAATGAAAATCCCGACAAAGCGAACATTTACCGCACAGGTTATAACACTGTCACAAACTAAGCACTTCAGATATACTGACAGGTATTCATTCTTCCAAGATGTAACATAAAGTGTTCTTATACATTTAAGGAGCTTTCCAAGGAGCTAATTTTCAGCTATCAATTACGCTGAGTTTTGATCCCACGATGGGGACATATCACGTAACAGTAGGATTCAGGCAGTAACACTCGAACATCATACTTTAGAATAATAAAAAATTATCAACCACTAGTCGAAAGTTTTCTACAGCTAACGAAGGTATTTGTTGTTTCCTTTGTAAACTGTGGCACACTACACAGGCACCAAATATTGAATATATTGAACTGCAAGATGTAATTCACGACAACGACGCGCTGATTTGCAGGCACAACTGGAGAATAGAACAAACGTTTCGATCCATTCAGCTGCATGGAACCTCTAATTTTCAACTACCGTTTACACCCAATACCGTCTAGACAATCGACACGTCTTTACTGTTGTGGCGTAAAGTCAGCGCCACACGCCAGATGCAAGAGAACGATCGTGGAGAAGGCAGCGGATGACGTCCGACAGCCTATCGCACGCCGGCGCCGCACCTCTTGGAGGGAGTAACGGTGATGCGCGCCCTCTACGAGCTGCTATATCGAGGCCGACATGCGTCTGGATGCCGGTCAGAACTCGGCTACGAACTAGGCAGTAACTAGGTCTCAGCGCTACTAGCATTATACAGAAGACGACGCCACGAGAAGCGAGAAGAGATAGAGAAGAACAGATAGACGTTGTGTATTGTATTCATCAGTCAATAAAACTTGTATCACTAATATGAATATTTGTTTTAGCTGAACACGATCCTGCATCGTACCTTCCATGAAAACTAGACCGGGACGAGTACTTAACAAATGGCAACAAGGATGATTCAACAATAACCACCACCTTATAGAGTAGACAGTGCACGATACAGTGTATAATGAGAACTAACGATCTGTAAGCTGGATTGGTTGGGCTTTTATCAATACCCTCTCTGAATGAATGTGGGTAAAGTACCCTAACGATTTGAATGCATTTATCTCGACAAGTGCACTCTAAATCACCTACATTTGTCGAACCATACCACATACACAGAAGCATCTGTATATGTACAACATGTCAGAGACAGCTCAGCACAAGAGAGACGAGACCTTCCGATTTCAAATCCTACCCGTCGAATTGAACTTAGAATTTTTAAGCAATAATTACACGATATTATTTACCTCAATCGACTATGTCTATTCCATATTATATAATATTAATATCCAATCGAAAATTTCGATAACTTCCGCAATACCAAGTCAATATTCACAGCCACCTGACCATACATAGGACATGATATGTTTAGAGTCTGCAATCGACGGATATGAAACCCTTTGGCGATCGATGTATTCGCCCTTTATTCAGACGATAAAATGTGAAATTAAACTCGCTAATTGCCTGTGCCTAGAAGAAAAAACAGAAGGAGCAGAGGCGATAGTCATGTGTTGTTGTGGTCCTCAGTACGAAGACTGGTTTTATGCAGCTCTCTACCCTTCTTTATCCTCATAAGAAATCAAATGTTCTATCTGGGACTTAACTACGGGGTCATCAGTCCTTAAAATTACAAACTACTTATGAACTAACTACTACTAAGGACGGCACAAATATCCATGCCCGAGTGGAGATTCGAACCCCCGACAGTAGTGGCCGTGCAGACCGTGACTGGCGCGCCGCAGTCCCCTCGGCCACCACGGTCGGCATCCTCCTAAGAATGGCAACATACATCTATTTGAATCTGCTTACTGTACATCTCTTCGTCTCCGTTTGTGATTACCCCCCCCCCCCCCCCCCACACACACTTTTCTCCAACGCTAAATTCACGATTCCTTGATGTATAAGGATGTTTCCTGCCAGTGGATCCCTTCTTTTAGTTAAGGTATGCCAGAAATTCATTTTCTCCCCAATTATGTTCAGTACCTCCTTTTTAGTTACGTGATCCACCCACCTAATTTCAGCATTCTTCTGTAGCACCACATTTCAAAAGCCTCTATCCTCTTCGTCTCCGCAGAGTTTATCGTCCAGCATTCTTCTGTAGCACACATTTCAAAATCCTCTATCCTCTTCCTGTCCGCACCGTTTATCGCCCAAGTTTCACTCCCGTACAAGGCAACACTCCACACAAAAGCCTTCTAATAGGACTTCCTTCCACTTATATTAATATCGATGGTATCAAATTACTCTTTTTAAAAAAAAAATTATATTCATTGCCATTCTGCATTTTATATCCTCTGTACTGTGACCATCATATGTTACTTTACTGCCCAAGTAACAAAACTCATCTACCAGCTTTATTGTTTCGTTATGTAATCTAATATCTTCAGCATCGCCTGATTTTCTTAGACTGCACTCCATTACCCTTATTTTTCTTCTGCTAATGTTCATCTTATACGCACCTTTCAAATCACTGTCCATCCCGTTCAACTGCTCCTCCAAGTCCTTTGCTATATCTTACAGAATTACGATGACATCGGCAAAACGCAATGTTTTTAATTCTTCACTCTGTACATTAATTCCTTCTACAAATTTCTCCTTGCTTTCCTCTGTAGCTTGTTCAATAACATTGGAGAAAGGCTACAACCCTGTCTTACTCCCTTCCCAACCTCTGCAACTCATTCGTGCCCTTCAACTCTGACAACCGCTGTCTGGTTTCTGTACAAGTTGTAAATAACTTTCCGTTACCTATATTTTACTCCTGCTGATTCAGTATTTGGAAGAGTGTATTCCATCAACATTATCAAAAGCTTTCTCCAAATTTACAAAAGCTAGAAACGTAGGTTTTCCTTTCCTTAATCTATCTTTTAAGATAAGCCGTAAAGTGAGTATTGCCTCCCGAGATCCTACATTTCTCCTGAATGTGATCTTCCCCGAGGTCGGCTTCTACCAGTTTTTCCTACCTTGTGTAAATAATTTTGAAACCATGACTTATTAAACTAATCGTTCTGATATTTTCACACCTGTCTGCTCCTGCTTTCTTTGGAATGGGGATTATTACATTTTTCTTGAAGTCAGATAATATTTCCGCTGTCTCATACTTTTACACACCAGGTGAAATAGTTTTATCATGGCTGTCTCCCCAAAAGACTTCAGTAGTTCTGAGGGAATATCGTCCACTCCAGGGGACTTGTTTCGAATTAGGTCTCTCAGTGCTCTGTCAAATTCTTCTCTCAGTATAGTATCTCCTACCTTCATCTACTCCCTCTTCCCACCCTAGAATATTGTCTCTAAGTTCATTTCCGTAATAGAGCCCTCTATATACTCATTCCACCTTTCAGCTATCCCTTCTTTGCTGAGAACTGGTTTTCCATCTGAGTTACTTATATGCATACAGCTGCATTTCTTGTCTGCAAATGTTTCTTTTATTTTCCTGTAGGCGGTATATTTTTTCCCCTTGTTACACATTCTTCTACAGACTTGTATTTGCTTTCTAGCCACTCCTACTGAGCTATTTTGCACTTCTTGTCAATTTCATTTCTTAATAGTCTGTATCCCATTTTGCCTGTTTCATTTACTGCATTATTATATTTTTTCCTCTCATCAATTAAATTCAGTATTGCTTGTTATATCCAAGGATTTTTTGTAGGTCATGCCTTCCTACCTATTTTGTCATCTGGTGCCTTCACTATTTCATCTCTCAATGCTATCCATTGCTCTTCTACTATTTTATTTCCTCCTGTTTCTGTCAGTTGTTACCTCAAGCTCCCTCTGAAATTCCCAAGAACTCCAGGTTCCTTCAATTTATCCAGGTACCATCTCCTTATTTTCCTACCTTTCTGCAGTTTTTTCAGTTTTAGCCTGCAGTTCATAACCCATAAGATATGGTCAGAGTCTATCTCTACCCCTGGGTATGTTTTAAAGTTGTCGGCCGCAGTGTCCGAGCGGTCTGCGGCGCGCCAGTCACGTTCTGCACGGCCACTACGGTCGGGGGTTCGAATCGCCCCTCGGGCATGAATATTTGTTCCGTCTTTAGTATTAACTAGTTTATAAGTAGTTTGTAAGTTTAGGGACTGATGACCCCGTAGTTAAGTCCCATAAGCTCTTCAAACATTTGCATTTTTTTTTTCACTGTTCAAAACCTGGCTCCGTAATCTCTGTCTTACCATTATGAAATCTATTTGGTACCTTCCGGTGTCTCCTGGTTTCTTCCAGGTATACAACCTTCTTTCGTGATTATTAAACCAGGTGTTCGTTATGATTAAATTAGTTCCGTCCAAAATTCTACCAGGCGGCTTCCTCTTTCATTCCTTTTGCCCAGACCATATTCACCTACTATTTTTCCTTCCCTTCCTTTTCCTACTACCGAATTCCAGTCTCCAATCACAATTAAGTTTTTCTCTGCCTTAATTGTCTGAATAATTTCCTTTACCTCCTCATAAATTTCTTCGATCTCCTCATCATCGGGAAAGCTAGTTGGCATATAAACCTGTACTACTGTGGTCGGTTTTAGCTTCGCATCTTTCTTGACTACAACAAGGCGATCACTGCGCTGCTCATAGTAGACCCGCATTCTTATTTTCTTATTCATTATCAGACCTACTCCTGTAATACCCCCAACTGATCCTGTACTCTCCTAACCAGAAATCCTGTTCCTGTTTCCACCAAAGTTCCCACTAGATATACCCACTATATCTAACCTCAGTCTATCCATTTCTCTTTTTAAATTTTCTAACCTACCTACCCGATTAAGAGATCTAATATTCCACGCTCCGATCCGCAGAATGCCAGTGTTGTCTTTTCTGATGACCACATCCTCCTGAATAGTCCTCGACCGGAGATCCGAATGGGGGACTATTTTACCTCCGGAATATTTTACCCGAGAGGATGCTGTCATCATATATTCATACAGTAGAACTGCATGTCCTCGGGAAAAGTAACTGCTGTAGTTTTTCCCTGCTTTCAGCCTTTCGCTGATGTTACAAGGCCAGCTCAGTCAATCATCCAGACTGTCGCCCCTGCAACTACTGAAAAGTTTGCTGGCCCTAGTCATAAAAGAAGTAATTTACAGGAGTAAAATTAGATATGTCCTGGAATTCGAGAACGTATCATCTTTGTATCTGTCAAATTACCGGCTGAAGAAATAAACTGATTTCCATATTCATTTGAAATAAAAGTTAAAAATCAGCGGAGGTGTTTCTAAAACCACAGAAAACAAAAATTACAAGTGTTGTGCCATGTGTGTAGAAATGCAGTAATTGGGTTGACGCTGCATTAAATGGGGATCATACACGTATGGAGGAGAAGAAGAACATAATGTTGTCCTGTTCTGACAAGTCGAGCAAGTCCACTGCATGTTCATGCTGTAAGGATGTAGCTTCCATTGCATATCCAAACTCTAATCTCGCCACGGATGTTGTTGTTGCTTGTTTTGACCGAATGGAACTCACAGTTACCTGTACAGTTTCAGAGATCGATGGAGAATGTTGAAGAAGCTGACTTTGTAATAGAAGAACGTGTTTACTTGGGAATATCTTGTGTGCATTGATAGAGACTTACTTAGTTGTGTTTGCTTATGAGAATGTAAAATTACCTTTAATTTGTAAGAACGAAAATAAACGATTTTTTTTTCTAGTGAATGTCAGTGTTATTTATTCCTTCGCCCTATTCCTCGCTAGCTACGTATTGATTAGTATACAATCACAACTCTGTAAAAAGCGGGTGTATGGATGGATGTATGATCTACTACTATTTGCTACGGTGGTAGATATGCTTTCTGTAAACATGTTTCATTACTTTCTGCACACGATAGCTAGCGGGTAATGTTGTTGACATTTCATGTAATGGGTGTGTGTGATGCGATTGTGTATCAAATAGTTATCAAACTGGGATACAACTGATATTTTCTAATGTTAGTTGAGTGAAAGAAAGTAATTCTATGCTACACGTGTTGCATGTCTTTTTGAGACCTAATATCAACGTAAAATAGTTCTCGTTTATTTGCAGTCTGTTGTATTAAATGAATCCTGGCATGTTAGGGATGTGTTTTATTATTAACTGACAATGTTAACACGTGGAACATGTAACCCAACCACTGCTGTGTGTGTTGGGTGTAACAAATAGTTTAAAATTATCATCCAGGGATGTAACGTTTATCTTCTTATGTCAGATGATTCCGTTTGAGCAATTATCTATCAACGTGTTTATCAGGAAGGTTAATAAACTCTGCAATTCACCATATGGCGAATGGCAGCAGGTACCTTAGTATAAACCTGGACGCCGTTTTATCGATCAACATGATGGTTTTTTTATATTACTATTTTTTCTAAGACGGGGGAGGAAAAGGATGGGCTGAGCAGCAGACAGAGAGAGGAGAATGAAGATATGGAAGAAAGAAGGATGAGAGAAAGAGAGAGAGAGGAGGGAGGGGGAGGAAGAGACGAACAGAGAGAGAGAGGATAGGCGGATATACTGAAAGGAATGAAGAAGAGCTGGACTAATGTTGATTAATAAATACGAGGACAACGCCGAGTTTTCAGATAGTCTCTTATATATAAAGCAGAGTGGCCGTGTGTCTGTTTGTGTTTTTGTACTGCAAAAGTTAACGATTTATAAATCTATGGGATCTAACTACTCTGGTTATCTGTCCCTAGGATTACAGCTACTTAAACTAATTATATTCAAGAGCAGAGAGCCAAGATCGCAAAATAATTGTTTATTTTATGACGACCGTTTTCTATGAGCTATATCACTATCATCTGGTCATATAAAGTAAAAAAGGTGGTCATCTTACGTTATTTGAAAATGGAGGTTAAATAGTACGTGTAACACAGCACTTCGTCAAAATATAAAATACACAAGTTGAAACATCAGCAGCTGGTAAGAGTCTTCTCCCAAGTTGTTGATACTTTAAGTTGTGTATTTTATATTTTGACGAAGTGCTGTGTTGCTCGTACTACTTAACCTTCATTATTTAAATAACGTTAAGACGACCACCTTGTATTACTCTATATGACCAGATGATGGTGATATAGCTCATAGAAAACGGTCGTCATAAAATAAATATTTTGCGATGTTGGCTTTCTATTTTTGAAGATAATTTAACCTATCCGACAAATCTGCAGCTTTGTTGCAATCTTGATGAAATTTCCTAGACCTGGCCTTCAAAACAAGAGTTAGGTTACTATCTACGCAAAATTTCGTATGTTGCATATCGGAGGGTATTTTGCTTTCCGACTTCGATAACATCTACAGTCTTCTTCCGATATTGATGAAATTTTTCGCACTTTACCGTCAGAGCTGTAAGAACAGACCTGTCTACATATTATTTAATAGGCTGCATGGCTTCACCGATCGCAATGAAAGTTAACAGATACATATTATTTTTCATAGACAGGGGTACGAGGCGATGGACTGAGAAGGCGAAGGACGACATTGAAATAGAGAGGAAGCGGGAGATTATATCCATGAAAAGCCTCATTAAACCGTTTTGTTCTTCATTTAGTGGAAGTCATTAAATTTTGGGATACTGTATGATTATTTACTTTTATTTACATTTATATACAATTTACCCACAAAGATTGATGTTTCAAACTCTGATGTTTAAACTGTTGCCGCATAACCGTCATTGATTTACTTAACCAGTATTCCACTTGATGGCTTGCACTATAAATTTAGTTCCCAAGAAAAAAAGTAAAAGAACAAAGTAAAGAAAGAAAGCAGAGATGGTGAGGGGCATGAGAAAGAAAAGTAAAAGTTCTTTTAAGCTTCAACCCTTTGAGGCACAGAACATAAAAACCACTGAATTTCATGTGGAAATAGGGTAGCTTCAATTGAAACCACGGTGACAAATAACGACAATGCTCACAATACATATGAAAACACACAACGTACCAGGAATAGCCTCAAAATAACTACTTATGGAAAAGAATGAAAAAATTCCTGTTAGATGACAAACATAAGTCTACACCACACGTTTTACAATGCCATCTGGATCCAATACTACAGTATGCACAACATTTTGGGGGCCCATGGTGCAGCATATGTTTTGCTTCAGATTTTCTCTTCTCCATGGGCACCTGTGTTTTGAATCCCTTAGGAGGTGGTGTACTACTTGATGACCTGGTAAAACTGTCATATTTGTAGTACTTCTTAAACCAGTTACAACATTCCTTCTAAATTATTTGAGCCTTGCACTTTTATCGGTGTTGCACAATGTGTACATAAATGAATTTACATCAACAAAGTACTGAAACAATGGTAGTCAGGACCTTTTTGCTTTACTATCAATTGCATAGAAGGATCGTAACATCTCAGCTTTGTCAATACGTCATATATTCGCATGATATGCCTTAGCTATGTCAATTCACAACAGAAACATTATCTGGAGAATTGATGGCTGATAAAAACATTACAGTGCGTTTGTCTTTCAATTTTATACAGCCTATTCCGTCATTCCTAACTGAAAAATCAGAATCCCCTCTCTACTGAGTTATTTACCATGCTTCAATTGTGGCAAGCCTTTGCGGGCGTCCCATGTTGTTTTAGCTCTCCTACAAATGGCACACAAGCACAGTGACCCCACATGAAGCCACCACGGAAATGCAAATAGTGTTCTAACTATATATAGTGTTGTGTGTAATTGCATACTTCGGAGTATTTTACATTTTCAAAAATAAATACCCGGGAACATACCTTATATATCCTCAAGAAATATTTACGCCACGCTGGAATAGCCGAGCGGCACAGTCTGCTTCAGGCAGCGGTGCGGTGAGGTGGACGTGTTTACGTCCCGCCGCGGAGTCTCGGGCGCGCGCGCGGCTGTTTACCGTTTGTGTTTCTCGCGAGTGACTACTTATTGACACGCAATGGAACACTCATACAGGAAAGCAACTATCAAGATCACTTTCACGCCTGGATACGCACGACCCAAAGCATTTGAAATCGAACGTTTCATAGAGGAAGAGCTAAAAATCGATCCCGAGTATGTGATTGGAATTCATTTCTCTATCACGAGCAGTGTGGTATATCTGAAATTGAGCAACGACACAGTATGTGACAAACTTGTACGTGACCATGCGGATGGACTAAAATTTAAACATGCCGATGGCAATGTTGGAGCAGTTTCGATCGACCACGCAGGAATCCGCACTATAAGAGTCTTTGAGCTGCCCTTCGAGGTTCCGGAACATGTAGTGGTCAATGCCTTACAACCGTATGGACGTGTTATCAGCCATGTTCACGAAAAATGGACCACATTTACGAAATACCCCGTGCTGAATGGGGTGCGACAAGTACGGATTGACCTTACAAAGCACGTTCCGTCTTATCTCACTATCGGAGGTTGCAGAGCCATAATTATATACGACGGTCAGCCCAAGACCTGTTCTGGCTGTGGTAAGGAGGGCCATCTACGTTCGCAATGCATCCAAAGGAGGATCACACAAGTTCCGGCGGGCGAAACTGCACCACCACCCACGACCGTTTCTATGCCTCTTACCTACTCTGCCGTTACTCGACAAGATGTTCCGTCGCACGATACTGAGTATCAAGTGGTGGATGATTCCACAGTAGAGGTGACACAAGATGATGACAACGCTGCCAAGATGACAGTCGTGGAACCCGCTCCGGACCAAACACAACAGACTAATGTGGCTACAACGGAGGCGTCTATGGACGTCGATCGGCTGGTGCCACCCACGGCCACTTTTGTGCCCAATGCACCGGACGACCAAGCCTCTGCACAGGATGCGGATGCGGATGTACGACAACGCAAGCAGAGATCCCCCAAACGACGGAGGAAACGACGTCGCACACCATCAGATGATAGTTTCCTACGTACAGACCGGGCAGATGATGAGGACGCCACGATGGAGAGTACCGGAGCCTCTGACGACGAACAACATCACAACGCTGAACTTGAGGACCCAGGACACACCAGTGAGACCATCTCGGACGTTCCGCAAGAAGTCGCACAACTTTGCACGACAAACGAAAATACGGTGCCAGCGGCTGTGGCTGCAAAGTTCCGGACACAGGGCCCCTCTTGGACAAGTGAACTCGACGACGTCAATGAAATCCAGACTCCGCTAACCGCGGGCACCGCGGTTGCGATGACACCGCCCACGGAGTCCCGTCATAACTAAAGTTTGCCGCTTCACTGGCACCACCGAAGGAGAACGCACCAGCAATAACAATGCACGCTTACTATGCACGCCCAACAACGAGTAGGACAGCAACAAGCCTACCGCATAGCATCCATCAACACCAATAATATAAGGTCGCAAATCAAGACTACCCTCCTAAAGGATATGCTGCGCGCAGCAGACATAGACATCGCTCTATTACAAGAAGTATACGTCGACGACTTCCCGTCTTTCTATGGCTACAACATCTTCATGTCACCAGCTTCAGACACTGGTAGCGGCGTAGCGATGCTCCTAAAGGAAGGTCTTGTAGCGGAGGATGTCATATACTTACCATCGGCACGAGGAATGGCTATAACAGTACTTGGAGTGCGCTTTATCAACATCTACGCACCGTCCGGCACGGACAAACGGAGAGAACGATCCCACTTCTTTGCCGAAGAAATAGCTCCGCTCTTTCTAGGGCGACACGCTGAATGCATCCTTGGCGGCGATTTCAACTGTGTGCTGTCGCCGAAGGACCAGTTCCCACACTATAATCCCTGTCCAGAATTGAGAACTTTAACACAGGAACTTCGGATGGTAGATACGTGGGAATATGTACATGGAGATCGAACCGGGTACACTTACGTAACCAGCCATTCCGGCAGCCGCATAGATCGCGTCTACGTTACGCGTTGCCTCCAACGTGACATCCATGACGCAGAGCTATGGCCAGCGGCCTTCACTGACCACTCGGTTTATATCTGCACGATCGGCCTCCAAAGGCAACAAGTGTGGCGAGGCCATGGAATATGGAAGATGAACGTGGCCCATCTTCAAGCTCCGGAGTGTCATCAAGTTATTGAAGAAGTTTGGAATAATTGCGTAAGGCGACGACGGACTTACCCTACGACATTAAGATGGTGGTTAGAATGCACAAAACCGGCGATACGGCGTGCATTCATTGCGTTGGGGCGCGAACAATCACGGTGGAAATGGCAAACTTTAAACTTTTATTTCACTATACTAAGAGAATGCACATATCAGGCCCCTTCACCGGAACGACAAATGATGGTTCAACGAGCTAAGGCTAAAATAGTCGCTATTATGCGCTCTCATCTGGAAGGTGCAGCGGTCCGTGCGAGGACAATGGATCGTGTTGAGGGTGAACGTCCATCGATGCACCATATTATTCAGGAACGTAAGCGACGTCGCAGGGGCCTAATACATACCGTTGACACTGATGATGGCTCCCATCTCACGTCACAAAATGACATAGCACGTGCCTTCGCTGATTATTATACCCGATTATACACCGCAGAAGAACTAGAGCGGGAGGCCCTCCACGAAGTCACTAACACGCTATTCGGGACTCTAGATCAAGAGGCGCAAGCGATACTGCTGGAGGACATTACTGAGGACGAAGTGATCGATGCCATAGGCAAGGGCGCACTCAACAAGTCGCCAGGGCCTGACGGAATACCTTTGGAATTTTATCGGGCTTTCCAACACTTGATTGCTCCCTATTGGACGGAAATTTGTTGCGAACTCATGTCTCCTGAAGAGCCACTTCCGCCAGCATTTGTAGAGGGCGTCATCATCCCAATACCTAAAACATCACGCAGCACAAGAATCGGAGAATATCGCCCCCTAACACTACTTAACTGTGATTTCAAGATTTTCACTCGACTGATGGCGACACGAATTAAAAAAGTTCTGCATCGCGTGGTGTCATCAGACCAGACATCCCTCGGCAGTGACAACAACATCCAGACGGCGCTTAGTGAATACCGCGATTCGATCGCACTGGCGAAAGCATGTCGTCTACGTGGAGCTCTGATTTCTATAGACTTCGATCGTGCTTTCGACAGAGTCAGCCACACCTACATTAAGGAACTGATGACGCAAATGAATTTCCCGCCGCCCTTCATAACTATAGTGATGCGACTACTACATGGGGCTCCTTCTAAAGTGCTTGTCAACGGACGATTGGTTGGACCCCTAGCTATCCAGCGATCGATTCGACAAGGATGTCCTTTGTCCACGATCATATATGCCATGGCTCTTGAACCACTTCTCAGCGGCCTCCGCCAACGCCTGACAGGAATTACGATGCGTGGCTACACATTTCGTTGCAAAGCATATGCCGACGACCTTATATTGGTGGTGAGAAACGGCAACGACGTTAACGCGGCTTTGGACTGGATCAATCGATACGGTGCCGCTACGGGTAGCCGTATGAATGTGGCCAAATCCGTCGCCTTGAATATAGGTACAGGACTACCTGCCGACTGCGTAGCCCCATTCCCGTTACAGGACAGGATCAAGTATTTGGGAATCGTCTTCACGAATGATGTACGACGATCGGTCGCGCTCAACTTCAAGAGGTTGCTCATAACCATACGAAATGGTGTCAAAGCGAACGCACTGCGGACATTAAATATGATTCAACGCGTCATTTATATAAATACATACTTGGCGTCGCGCATTCCACATTATGCACAGATTCTACCGATGCCAAAGATGATCGCCCGAAGCATACTGGCAGCGTTTGGATACTTTGTCAGCACGGGAGCCCTATTCAAGATCCGGTATGAGGCTCTGACATTACCAACTCTTAGAGGTGGCCTCGGACTTGTTCACGTTCACGATCGATCGGTGGCGCTATATATTAGCGCGACATTGAAAACATGGAGAAGACAGCACAAGAGTCTGTCAGGAATCTTGGTAGACGAACTGGCGCCAGCTTCTCGGCAAGCGCCGGTGATGGTGCAGAACATTTCTTCGCCGTTTCAACATATCAGAGAGTTTTTCCTTGAATATAGCTATATTATGACAGAACTCCCAATAAATAGATCTCCGACAGCGCGCGACATCTACCGGATACTTACGAGCAGGCGCCCCGCCAACCCTGTGGAAGCACGGCACCCCACGATCCAGTGGCCGGTGGTATGGCGGACAGTTCATCATGCCACACTTGACACGGAAACAAGAACGACATGGTACATGTTGGTTAACGGTAAACAAGTTACTGGATCCCGCCTGCACGCCATCAATATGGTGAACACTCCGTTATGCCAAGTATGCCAGGTTCTAGACGACGATGCTCATCGTCTCATGTGCGGGCCCTCTGCGGAAGTATGGCGGCTGGTGACGCAGATGATTGGCTTTCTACTGCGCGTCGGACAGCAAAATATCGACCCAAAGATTGTCCTTTTTCCAGACAGAACGTATTACCCACGAACCAAAACGAACGCGGTGACGTGGATTCGAGCCCAGGCGGTGTATTATTTGCATCGCGACGGCGCGAAGCATGTGCCGGACTTCTGGAACCATTTACAAGAACAACATATGGCGCTGATACGGAACCCGAAGTATCAACAATATTTTTCTAATTTTCTGGGGAGTGCGTTACGAGATCCTCCAAGAAGCTGGAATGTCCCGGGTATGAGAAGCTGATATGATAACGATGAAGAGGCATATGATGAACATGATGAAACGGTTACCTCTTACAATAAAACGAGAAGACGTGCCTGGCGGCAGAAGCACTGGAGTCGACCGCCCGGAAACTCACTCCCCACAGAGAGTTTTCTTTACTTTACTGTTTTTAGTTTTTAGTTGTGCACGGACACGCTAAATCCGTTAGTATAGAGCGCAAATAAATAAATAAATATATATATATATATATATATATATATATATATATATATATATATATATATATATATATATAAAAACAAGAGAGAGATTACCCTAAAGGGGGTGAAAAGCGCGTGGAAAATAATACAGAAATTTTTATTTCCTTATTCAAATTTTCTATGTCTGCCAGGAAAAGGCTGTTTTATTTTGATGAAGTTTAAATAATAAAACAAAATAAAGAATGCATACATCCCAAAACCCACACCCCACTCCCTTAATAATAAAATAAAAAAAAATAAAAAAAAAAATAAAAAAAAAAAAAAAAAAGCGGTCTAAAGCGTCTCGCTGCGAAGTGCGCGGTTGCTCGCCGTGGAGGTTCGAGTCCTCCCTGGGGCATGGCTGTGTGTGTTTGTCCTTAGGTTAGTTTACCTAGGTTTAAGAAGTTTGTAAGCTACGCACTGGTCACGCAGTTTTGTCCGATAGATTTACAGACTTTGAACATTTTTGATTTGAAATATTTACAGGAGTAATCTGAACAGTGACCTCTATAACTGATGCAAACACAAGTATTAGCAACTTTCCTATGAGCCTCTGGACGTAGTTACAAAAAATTCTCATAGATGGCAGCACTAAGCAGGACGGACAGACGGTGGCTCCAGTTCAAAACAACTGTGTATGTCTGCTTGAAAACAATAAAAGTTAATGGGGACGCAAATGAACCCACTATGCCTCAAAGGTGCGCACAACCTAAATAAGACTTTTCTTAGAAAACATGGCGGCAGATAAGAGCAACCTACTCCTTGTTTCTTCTAACTCTTCTCGTTCATGCGTGTTTATGATAAAACTGAGAGCGTATCTGACGGTTGCTATCTATATTTCTGAAAAATTTGAAATTATTACGTCAGCAAGGGTGCTTGAAATTTCTTAGAGTACTTATTCGTACGTACCAAGAAATTTAATTTTGATGAAACGAACTACCCTTTTGAAATGTGCTATTTTTTCCGATAACTTCTTTAAAAATGTCCCAGTGAAGTCGACGACAAAAACCACTTGTGTTAGTCATTCTAACAGTGTCCTGGAACTTCAACATGACGAGTCTTCCCAAAACAAACATTAGCTATCATGAGGCTATTATTGCAGTACCCTTTGCCGCTGTGATGCTGTTCGTACGAAGCCTGTGGAAATATAAGGAGAGAAGGAGATGTTTTCGCCGGTTGAAGCTGTAAGTCAGTCACAAAGACGTGTTTGTGTCTTCACCCGGGAGACCAAAGATGAATTTTCCATAGCATACTTTACCTGCACTGTTGTTCCGCCAGGTGGCAAGCTATATGTTTGTCATATCTGCTCTTCGATCGGTCTTTGACGGTACTTCCAGTAACTATGCCGTTTACACAGTATTAAAAAGAGAAAAATAGCAGGTAACGGGATTGCAATCTTTAAAAACTGCGTGGTCATTAGTCCGTAAATTACAAACTACTTAAACTAAGGTAAACTAACCTAAGGACAACACACACACACACACACACACTCACACACACACCCATGTCCTAGGGAGGACTCGAACCCCCGACGGCGAGCAACCGCACGCTCCGCAGAGAGGTGCCTTAGACCGCTCGACTATTCCACCGCGGCTTGTAATGTTTAGTAAGATAATAAACAAGAAAGATATTGATATCAGGCCATAGAGTCTCAGACAGTTTTTACATCTATGTATTTACTCTGAAAATCACATATAAGAGGGATTATCGAGCCGCTTTCATAATAGTTCTTTACCGTTACATTCTCTAACACAGGCATGGCCAAACACCGCCCCACGGGCGCGGGCCCCCTCGCCGCGCCCCTGCCCCGCGCACTGTGCGCAGCGGCGTGTGGAGCACTAGCGGCACACGGTCGCGGAGGGGCGGTCAACTGCAGTGTACGCCGTCCGCGGGTGCGCCCGCCGGGCGAAAATGTTCGTCATGCCTACTCTAATAGCACGCGGGAGAATTGGACACGAAAATCTTTCACTTTTGATTTGATTCCTGCGTAGTCGCGCATAACTTTGGAATGTGGTCTAATTCAGGCTCTTTGTTGAACTAAGAACTTTGTTTGCTTCTTTTCCACGACTTGTACTTCGTTAATTTAATTTTTTTTAATTTTATTTTTTATTTTTTTATTTTTATTTATTATTATTATTATTATTATTATTATTATTATTATTATTATTATTTTTTTTTTTTTTGCTGTATGACCTTGTTCCTTTTCCTTGGCAAGGCGCTTTTAGACTAATTCGGTCACTCAATGAAGTCAAGAACCAGTGTGAATTAATGTTTGTTTATATTGAAGAACAGATGATCTGCAGTAAGCTACAGTTAGTTAAAAACTGTCTGTAGTTTACTAAATTTATTTCTCAGCAGTAAAAGTAACAGCCAACCAGTTGAAAATTACAGTTTATTAAACTTAACCGCGGTGTCAATTAATATAAATCAATATTCTTCAGAAGATACATGGACATTACATTATTACTGTGGAAAAATTACACGCATCAATCTTTGTACACATAATGTAGCCCTTTAGACAAAGGCACTTCAAACATATAAAATGATAACGCTAGGTCGCGTCTTGCTCAAACGGTCAGTTGGCGGTTAGCACGCCGCGCAATCTGTTACACAGCATATGTTATTATTTTATATGTTTGATGTGCCTTTGTCTAAAGGGATACATTATATGTACAAAGATTGACACGTGTAATTTTTCCACAGTAATAATGTAATGTCCATGTATCTTCTGAAGAAGATTGATTTATATCAATTGAAACCGCGGAAGTTTAATAAACTTTAATTTGCAACTGTTTGGCTGTTACTTTTACTGCAGTGAATTATCCTTGCTGTATGCAGCCATGTTTAAAATTTTGAAATTTATTTCTGCCTGCAGAAATTATTTGACATTCAATGAAAATTAATTGGAGACATTAAAGCGTTTGTGGTTAGCACTTCTCAAACCTAGCGAAGCCAACTTGTTTACCAAGTATAGTGGCATTTCACTCACTCTCTCTCTCTCTCTCTCTCTCTCTCTCTCTCTCTCTCTCTCTCTGTGTGTGTGTGTGTGTGTGTGTGAGTAGGGGGGGGGGGTTAGAATAGTTGTTATTTCGCGCAGTAGGCTTGCATGTGGGGGTCCGGCCTGATCACTCAGCGCAGTAGTGACGTTACCACTCTCATACGAGGGTTGGAACTTATGCAGTGACAACTATTTATTCACAACCGATACAATAGCGTTACATATTTGCACCTGTTAATGTCCTTCAAAGTGCCGGCCGCAGTGGCCGAACGGTCTGCAGCGCGCCAGTCACGGTCTGCACGGCCGCTAAGGTCGGGGGTTCGAATCCTCCCTGAGGCATGGGTGTTTGTGTTGTCCTTAGCGTAAGTTAGTTTAAGTTAGTCAAGTAATTAGTGTGTAAGTCTAGCGACTGATAAACGCGCAGTTTGGTCGCATAAGACTTCATACACGTTTGAACATTTGATTTGTCCTTCAAAGTAGTTACCAGCATTGAGCAGAACCCATTGCCATCAATGTGGAAGGTGTAGTATACCGTTAGCAGAGCCTGTTCTGTTGATAGTGCGAATGGAGTGGTCTTCTGCCTGTCGAATCTCTGGAACACTTCATCTTCGAAATCAAATCGAAGTCACAAGGATCTAAGTCCGGGGAGTATGTGGATGGTACAGTACTTCCCAGTCCCGTCGACCGAACGGGGCAGCCACAGCTTGCGGTGTATGCGCCAGCGCATTTTCGTGCAAAATGATGGGTGGGTTGCGCAGAAAGTGTTGCCGCTTCTTTCCCAAAGCTGATCGCAGGTGATGCTTCAAAAATGAACAATACTACTGTGCATTGACGGTCTGCCGTGGAGGAACGTAATGCGTTAGGATAACACCATCACAGTCGTACAAGGGAATCACCATAACTTTCACCTGGGGCACTGACGCACTTTCCACTTTCGCGGAGACCCACAATGACGCCATTCGTTTCAGTTTTGGCTCGTACGATGTGGCACATGTCTCGCTCGCTCACAGGTGACTGTGTTGTGTTTCCCCCGATTGTGCGCACGCCAGTGACATGAGACAAAATGTTCAAATGTTTGTAAATCTATCGGAGCAAACTGCATGGACATCAGTCCGTAGGTTACAAATTACTTAAACCTAGGTAAACTAACCTAAGGACAACACACACACCCATGCCCCAGGGAGGACTCGAACCTCCACGGCGAGCAACCGCACGATCCGTAGAGAGACGCTTTAGACCGCTCAGCTACTCCACCGCGGCTGACGTGAGACGGGCGAGTCCATTTGCTCGGAGGTAAGGTAGGTAAGTCAACAACTTGTGCTATCACAAACAATAGTAGATTCCATTGTGTACTGTCTCCACAGCAATGTTGCCACAATTTAAGTTCCAACCCTCGTATTAAAAGAGAAATCCGTGTGTAAACTCGCAACACACAAACACACAGTTTCCAAAGATAACGAACTTACATTACGCCGAAGAACATGATTCGTATGAACGTACGTTTGTGCACTGGACACATGAGATTTTATCATAATACGAGAAACAATAGTCCATGGAGAGTGTTAATTATATAGATACAAACAGCAATTTATTTTTGTTTGTTTTGTCGATTACTTTTTATGCAGTAGTGACTTTCGTTCTAAGATAGTTCTGATGGTGAATCTTCGAACAGCATAAAAATTGGTGCGTCTACACTGTGAGATGTTAAATCTGCGCCGGCTGCGGTGGCCGAGGGGACTGAGGCGCTGCACGGCCACTACGATCGGGGGTTCGAATCCCCCCTCGGGCATGGATATTTGTGCCGTCCTAGTTCGTAAGTAGTTCATAAGTTTAGGCACTGATGACCCCGTAGTTAAGTCCCATAAGCTATACAAACATTTGTTAAATCTGCACATAACCATTAAATCTAACACAACATCGATCTCGTAGCCACCATGGCGATATGGACGAAAATATTAAGCGCGACGTACCCCTCTGAACTGTTAGAGAGGACGAGTCTTTGTGCAGGCACTGAGTCTCTCTCCCCTCTTATTCATCGTCAGAAATAAGCACACGACTCCACACTATACGAGCACTCAGGACATTCATTGACGCTGCGCACTTACCATCTGATGCGCCAGACACGTGATTCTATGAAATGACTTTCAGTAGAAAGGCGAGCTGCTAGCACTGAGCCTCATAAAGAGCAAAGAAAAGTAATTGCACCGTACACTCTGCACTTTCCACACCACGCTTACTAACTGTGAGCACAATGTACTATAGATCTGCGGATCATCATCGTTAATTCAGAGAAACAGTGCTTCGCTATTTTCAGACTAACCTCGATGTATTGGGATCACCATTCTGCTTATATTTCCATATGATTGTTACCCCATTTTACACTGGGCAAACTCTTCGTTATGAAGAGTTTCAAAATGAGCAGTAAGCGGCCTATGGAAAATTGATGTGGTAGGTTACCGTGATTAGGATATTTGAATACAGGAAATTCAACTGCAAATGTCAAAGCATTTTATACTGTATTAATGGATTCCGTTGTAACAGCAATCATCTCAGACATATGAACAGAATAAAAAGAAAAATGTTAAGTTTTCCCTCTTTGAGCAACTCTTAACTAACTAAGGCACTTTAAAATATAAGCATTAACCCTCAACCGAGGGGATAAATTGTGTTTCCCAGTATTATTAAGGAGAATATAAGTTATGTATGCCGATTCCATTTCTTATGTCAGCTTTGTGTATTTACAACTCTTTACGCTCTTTTTCAAAACAGAATAAGGTTCATCTTAAGGTAGCTAGCGTGGTAATTGATCTCGAATTGTTTTAGGTCATAAAAAGCATCATCTAGTGCGGCTAAAGATGGGAAAACTCTTTATAGTCTCTTACAGTATATCCACAAGTGTTGAACTGTGCTGCTCTCTCTTAAAAGTGGACGGAAATCAACGTACTGTTAGTTAAGACCTGGTCAGTAGGATTGTAACTATTGGTTTAAGCTAAGCATGGACTTTCTGTGCAGGAAAATCAAGGCATTGGTTTGTTTGAAATTAACATGTGGCTCGGTATGACATATGTTACAATGGTTCAGCAGCAAGACTGGCCATGGAGTGGTAGTAGCTAGAAGTTGTGAGGACGAAAATATATTTTAAGGTCCGTTACAAAATTACAGTATCTATTCATCTGTACACAAATATCTCAACATGTTAAACGAAATAGTTTAGAAAGAATAATTTAAAGTGTACTCTGTAAACACATATTTAATTGAGGGCGTTAGAGCCGCGGTGGAGTAGCCGAGCGGTCTAAAGCACCTCGCTGCGGAGCGCGCGGTTGCTCGCCGTGGAGGTTCGAGTCCTCCCTGGGGCATGGGTGTGTGTGTGTGTTAGTTTACCTAGGTTTAAGTAGTTTGTAAGCTACGGACTGATGACCATGCAGTTTGGTCTGATAGATTTACAGACATTTGACGGCGTTAGAACCAAAGCGGTATAAGTGTTATTTCCTGGAAAAATGAGGTAAGTTCATCTACAGCATGGTGAATCACGTACAATTGTTAAGGCAAATGTACGTAAGTGCACTACGACTCTATGATGCTCCCTACTGAAAGAAAATAAATATTATTAGCGCCAGAGAGATAAAAGTGCTGTTGTATCTTCTTGCGTCTGACCAGATCACGTGAACCATTTGTTTCGGTGTTTGCTGTATGGTTGAGTTTTAATAGATTAAATCTATTGTGCATACTACATTTTCGAGATATCATGCATGTTACTGACTCCAGTAAGTTTCGAATATCGGAATGAGCAACGAAAGTAAATAATTTTACCTACCCTTTTTTTTTCGACCTGGAAATAATTTTGACATAATAATTTGTTTCCTTGCAAAGTCTGTGTGTTTCTCTATAGGTCTGATCGGTTGTGCTGTAAAGCTTATGTGATGTATTAAGGCAAGACATTGGAAAGGAATATGTTGCATCTGAAACATACAACTTTCCAGAGGTGAAGACTGTTTAATAAAAGAAAGAGAAAATAAATCGCATTCTTCCTAATTCACAGTGTTTTGAACATGAAGGGATACAAGTGCATCCATAGTTTTTTCGAAATGTTGCGTAAATCAAATCATTTGTATTAATCTGTTTTTCTGACATGCAAACGGAAAATATAAACATAAAATTTTGAAATTCCATTTTGTAACGGCAAGACAATTCTGAAAACTGATGAACTGATGAGTGGCCGAGCGATCCAAAGCGACTAGCTACGGAGCGCGAAGCTGCTTGTCGTCGGAGGTTCGAGTTCTCCCTCGGACATGAGTGTATTTGTTGTCCTTAGCATAAGTTAGTTTAAATAGTTTGTAAGCCTAGGGACTAGTTACCAGAGTAGTCAGGTGCCATAGATTTACAAACATTTGAACTTGAACTGCAATGTTCTGCAAGCTACAAGAAGTATACTTATATTCTCTTTTGCATCTGACCCCTGGATTATTTTTACATTGCTAGCGCAAAAATCTTCCGTGTATGAAATTCCCATTATAAAAATGTAATTAGCAGTAAAATAAAATATTATTTTTAACCTATATAAAAATGTAGACCCTAACATCACTTATAAACAAGAGATCTTAATTACACAGAACATTTTAATTATATGTTAAAAGGGAAGATGCAAGATACACAAGCAAAACTGTCTGTACATTATTTTTATAAAAACTGCAGTCCTTTATCATTCCACATACTTGTCTCACTAGCATTATGGAATGAAATAAGGCAGGAAGCTCACAAGATGAAACTACAGTAGCTAACAAGGAGACCACATGGGTATCGGATTTTAGAATTTCTTTATATTTATGGTACGTGAAGTTCAGAACTTAAATAATGACCAACCAAAGCCATTCGACGCAACTCTAAAAAAATCTCGAGAAGATCGACTTTGAAGTTTTACAAAGTACACTCAAGTACCAATAATTAAAACAGCTGCAGCATCTGTCGGTGATCCCCAGTTCAAATACCGTTACTGGCCGGAAAATGTTTTTAGCCGGACGCCGTGGCTTATCGGCCCAGTATGCGGTTTGAACTCTTTCTCTCTCTCTCGTTCTCAATCCGAAGATTGGTCGGCAGCAATTCTTCTCCTCCACACTTCTGTGTTTTCGGATAGTCTCATTTTCTGATATGATTCCACACGTACATCTCTTTGAATCTGTTTCAAGTACTGCAGTCTGGGTCAGCCACTGCCTTCTTTTCCTTCTACCACTCCTCTCATAAAATTGACTAAACACTCATTGTGCTTATACAGATGACCTATTAACTTGTCTCTTCTCTCCATTATCGTTTTCACAAGTGCTCTGTTTCCGCCGATTATTCTAAGAAATTCTTTGTTTGTCATCTTTGCCGTCCAAGGGATTTTATGCATCCTCCTCTAACACCACGATTCAAATGCTTTTAGTCTTCTCTTGTCGCAAACCTCGAGTGTCCAAGTTTCAGACCCATACTACCACACTCCACACGTAACATTTTATAAATGCTTTTTGCCTCTCTTGTTTTACATTCCTTGATGTAAGAAGCATCCGTTCATTGTTGAAGGCTATTTTAGCTTACGCAATTCTGCTTTTTATGTCTGCTGAACTTTTGCCATCTGGTGGAGTTTTACTTCCTAAGTAGGTGAATACATTAACTTGTTTCAATGGTACATCATTAATCTTAATGTCAGATGTAATTTGTTTGTGGCTGCATACCATGATAGCTGTCTTTTTGTGTTCATTTTCATGTTATATTTACCTGGCAGGATCTCATTAATTCTCGATAACGCATTTTGCAGGTTTTCCTCGCTCTCTTCAGTGATGGCTATGTCATCAGCAAACCTTATCATTTTAATTTGTACTCCATTGATCTTAATTTCTTGCATAGGCTCTTTACATTCCTTAATTCCCTCCGCAATATACAAGTTGAAGAGCACTGGTGATACACTGCATCCTTGTATTCCTTTCTTTATGTAAGCCTCTTCTATTTAACCATGTATCTTTATAACTCCTCTTTGAGTTTTGTAGATTTCATACACTATCCGTCTGTCTCTGAAATATATACCAACATTAGTCATAATTTCCATCAGAACATTGATAACGCGCTTTGAGACTGTCCCCTGTCGGAGATCCGAATTGGGGACTATTTTACCTCCGGATTGTTTAGTTACAAAGCCTGCCATCATTGCTGTTGACATTGGATATTCAAAAGTATCTGTAATGGGGTAGTTTCCCTCTTGCTTTCTCCATTCTATGCCGTTGACCTTGCTGGTTCTTCCGCCTTTAGGAGCGATTTCACACTCCAAGGACAAGACAGTGCCCTATGCTATACCCGCTCATCCGCCCTCATGGAGGCCTTTGGCACTTGGTATAGGGGATCCCCTTATCCCGGAGGATGTTCGGTCCCTGTATTCGTTAGCCGCTTGCTATGCAAACGTTTCCCCCTCTCTACCCCGTGGAGGTGAATGTCAGGATTTTCCTTTCATTGATTCTAGGACCGTAATGGCTTTCCTAGAATCTCCAGTACTGAACGCCCTCGGGAAAATAATAATAATAATAAATAATAATAATAGCCGACCGCGGTGGCTGAGGTGACTGAGGCGCTCCAGTCACGGTCAGCACGGCCACTACGGTCGGGGGTTCGAATCCCCCCTCGGGCATGGATATTTGTGCCGTCCTAGTTCGTAAGTAGTTCATAAGTAGTTTGTAAGTTTAGGGACTGGTGACCCCGTAGTTAAGTCCCATAAGCTTTACAAACATTTGAATAATAATAATAAAATCAGAGCCATGAACTCATGTTACAACAACGAAAAACCCGATCAGCGACTGCAAGGAACAGATCTACTCCTAGAGAACAAAGGAAAAAAATAAAAAAATAAAAAGGTAGTAGCGCTCTGACCTGACAAGCATAGAGTCGGTGGTTCGAATTCCACTGTGACAGATATTTTTTTCGTTTTCGGATTCAGTTATATAAACCATTTTGGGATCTCTAATTCCACGTGTTGTGTCACTTTTTGTTTGTATGTACGTTGACGAGCTGGAAACCTTGTCGTCACGTAAAACGAAGGCTGAGTAGATTAGCTGCTTGGAAAGCCATTAGTAGCTATTAGTAGCTATCGAGATGACTTTCCAAAAATAGGATCGCCGCTCTTCACAAACTGAACAATCAGACTACCGTCGTCAGCTAATGGTGAAGCCAGTACTGTAGAAACGGTGAATTCTTTTTATTGACACTATCATCATTAACAACCTTCTATAAAATGTGGAAAATTACGAATAAACAAATATATCTGCACTTTTCGTAAATATTACCATTAGATATTAAAATCAAAAACATGCCACGATAGGATTCGAACCACCGCTCCTACGGTTGGATGGCCAGATTGCTACCACCTGAGCTACACCGATAGATTCTGTAATTCATTTAGGGATTGGTACTTACGCTTACTTGCAAAACTTCAAAGTCAATTTCCTCGAGAATTTTTGAGAGTTGTGTGAATGACTTTGAGTTCTGAACTTCACGAACAAAATTCTAAAATCCGTTACCAATGTGGTCTCCTAGTAAGCATGAAATAAGAAATGGTGAAGAAATCATTAAGCTTAAAAATTTGTCAAGTTTCATAAACAGAAATGTAACAGTGTCGTTATTAATTTGCCAAAAGCTTCTCTAACACTACAAGAACACTGGTCAGTATAAGGAAAAGAACTGCAGTAGCGCTTGTGCTATTGTGGAGAACGTCATAACCAGCAGAAAGGTCAGACAAAGCAAAACTCGCACCGGTCCTTGCGTGGCCCTGGATACGAACTACACATCACACCGGTCCACCACTGTTCGTGCTCGTAGGAAGGCTCTTCTTGGACAGCTAGACAACAAATACGCAGATTTTTATCCTTGCATTCTGGTGCGCCGGTTGTGTCTTGTAAGCCATCAGCCACAGGTTATCGCCCACGCTTTAAGTCGCAACTGTTAATTCCATGAGTGATTATTTCAGACAGTCTTGGTAGAGGTATACAACCGTCATGATCCAAAATATAAAAATGATTCTAAAAATGCTCTGAGGTTACCACAATAATCTCGTTGAAACACTTGAAAGTACATTCTTTATTTTAATTTCACAACATGTTTCGGACATAGCTCGTCATCTGGTGACCAGTCAGTGAAAATACTTACATAACCATAAGAACAAACAAAAAATTATCAGAAAATTACTATTACAGTACAAAATATTTTTACAGTTATTAATTTTAAATGATTTGGAAATACGTACGGATATTATGTATCAGAGCAATGTGGTATTTAAATCTACCATTTAATGAGACAGATGTTTGTGCACATGTCATGCAACGCCATGTAAGATTAAACATAAAATGTAGCCAAAACTACATGGTATAGAGGGTGCGTGCGCGAGGTCTACTAGAGACCATGACATGTTACGGACAGGTGTGTGGCAGCGTCGGCGGAAGTACAGAAAAGCAAGCAAAACGAAGGACATTGAAATCCAATAATAAAGATAAAATTTACATAACATATTTTGGAAAATATTTATTTATAATATTTGTGGCCACTTTGTGGCCACTATGAAAAAGAGCATTCCTTTCTCACGTCTCTGAATTCCACTTTTGTAGTGTTGTTTTCCAAACGAAACGAACACAGCCGCTATTCCAGGCGTTTATACATTTTTCTTTTCTGTCTTTTTTTTAAATTATGTTTTCAGATGATTTGCCGCTATTAATTATGAGTAGTTCACTTTTGTTTCGATTTTTTGCTTCATAGTTTAACCGGATTAAGCCGCTTTAAAGTAGTAGTAGTGTTTGTATAGCTTATGGGACTTAACTACGGGGTCATCAGTCCCTAAACTTACAAACTATTTATTAACTAGCTACAACTAAGGACGGCACAAATATCCATGCCCGAGGGGGGATTCGAACCCCCGATCGTAGTGGCCGTGCAGACCGTGACTGGAGCGCCTCAGTCCCCTCGGCCACCGCGGCCGGCTAAGCCGCTTTATTTTGACCTTGTATCTTGACCTCAATTAGGCAACATGTAATTTATTGTATGGCTTCTAATCTAACTTCATGCTGATCGCCTGATGTCGCGCCATAGAAATAATAAATCAATATTTTCTAAAATATTTTATGTAAATTTCATCTTCATTAGTCATTGGATTTCATTACCCTTCATGTATTATATATTTTGCTTGCATTTATTTACTTATGTCGATGCTAGCACACCGCCAGACACCTGTCCCCGTACATAACCTGGATGTGTAACTCTGGTGTCTGAGCATAAAAATGTAGTGTGCCACCTCATTCATATGTTTTGCACACAATTTTGCATTGTCCGCCATGTTGTAATTATTCAAATTTCTATCTCTCTCTCTTTTTTATTTTTTCTTCAGGTATATCTATCTTATGCGGTCGTCGGTATAGTTCGTTCTTTGATCATTTGGCTCAACTTTTTTATTACAGAGGGCGTTGCGCCTCCTGACCATGAGCGCTGAGCCACGGAGCCCGGCGTCAGATACTATGTGAGAAGTAATTGTTCCATTACCTCTTGGATTCGAAATTTAAATCAATATGTGAACTTACAGATTCGGGTGAGTACGGAATCTAGCCATTATTCCTTTTCGTTTTCTTGTAATACTTCATAGCGGCCACTTTGTAATTGGTCAAGAAAAAGAATATGAACATCTTTGGCTGGTATGCTCAGATATCTGTAGTTCATCATCCAGGTAGTATAGAGATCACTGCCTGCCCCTAACACGTGATGCCCACTAGAGGAACTCGCGGTCCCACGCTCTATACTAAAGTCTTGCCACAATTTTGTGTATATACTTACTGGTTATGTACGTATTTTCAATGCCAAGTTACCAGATGATAGGCTTATCCCGAAACATGTTATGAAATTAATGTTCAAATGTTTGTAAAGCTTATGGGACTTAACTGCGGAGTCATCAGTCCCTAAACTTACAAACTATGTACGAACTAACTTATACTAAAGACAACACAAACATCCATGCCCCAGGGAGAATTCGAACCTCCAACGCGGTAGGCCGCGCGATCCGCAACGTGACGCTACAGACCGCTCGGCTACTCCAGTGCGACTTATGAAATTAAATAATCTACTTTTACAGGTAGGAGATTATTGCAGCAACCTAAACGCATTTTTAGAATCATTTTTAGACAGCGTAACGAGACTGCTCGAGCGCCATCGTGTTACGACTCACAGACTAGGCTGCGATCAGACAGCTGACAGACCTTGCCGTTGATAGCTAGCCTACTGTCTCATGGCGACCAGCCCGTCAGCTGCGCGATGGGGGTCAACAGTACCCAAACCTTCTCTTTAGGCTGTGTTGGACAGCCTCGCGAAACTCGATCTTACGGACCTGATGGCTACTAGAGCTTCCCCTCTGAATATTAACGAAGTTTAGCGGACTAGTACGAAGCTGACGCTTTGGGATCGCGTGGAAACTCGCCCTTGTATACGCAATCTTGCTTTCTGTATTTGATGATTTTCTTTTTATAATTCAAGCGTTGTCATTTAAAAATACGTGTCACGAATGGTAGGAAATTGGCAGTGAATTTCTGAGGTGTCCACAATATGCGTTCTGGACAGTGCACTAGCTAGGGCAGTAGTTGGTGACCTACCACCGGCATTTTAAAAAAATACATTATAACGAATTGCAAATATGGTCTTCTGAAGCACATACACATAAACTGGGGGGAGACTGTAACAATGTTGTAAGTGATGTGATGATACTAGTAATTTTGTGTATACACTAAGTACTGGATTTCTGTGCAAATCAGTATTAGCACACTTATTCTGTTCTTATTTTAGCTTCAACAAAAATGTGGTCATTCTTTCAAACAGAATGTTTGCATTGTTCTTAAGCGCAGAATGAAGTAACATGAACAAAGTCATACCTGAACTACAGCCAAAGAAGCCAAAGATAAATATTTCCTTCAAAAACTGTTGAAGTGTATGTAAAGCTATGGGACAAAACTACTGTGGTGATCAGTCCCTAGACTTACAAACTGGTTAAACTAACCTATGCTAAGGGAAACACATACATCAATGCCCGAGGGAGGAGTCGAACCTCCGACGGGGAGCAGACGCTCACTCCGCAAGAAGGCACCTTAAAGCGCACGCCACTTCCGCGCGGCAAACATTTTAATAGCTGTATCGATTCTAATAGGTGATTTTCAATATATTCCATAAATAAAGGCAACTCGTTGTAATGTATTCACTTCAGTGTTTTTATAAGAAACAGGTCTCAGAAATGTAGGACTTAATCTGTATATGACACTAACATTATGAGCACGTTATTTATCTCCCCAGTTTATCTGGTGAACATGTTTATAAATCGTTAATACGTATCCTATTTTGTGGCGTGTTGATGAAATAGAACAAACGCTCATTTAAGAGGAAGCGTTCATACATGTGCACAACTCAGAATATTGAGGAACATAGATCTCTTTAATTAATAAAAATGCATGGAAACCATTTAGGATCGAAGGTGAAAACAAATTGCCTGTGGTGGGCGACAAACCACTCCCCTTGCATATTTACTGCAAAACCTAATACATTGTCCACTACAGTGTATAGCTGAGTAACTCACCCCTAATACTCATACTATTCATGGGGCGCGGAAGTGGCCATGCTGAAAACTTGGAGTTTCTATCATCAGTGGTTTGGGCTGGGCGATGATGAGTCAGTCAGTCAGTCAATCGGAACATTGTCTTTTATATGTAAAAATTACCAAGGGACTTCAGAAACAAGGGCAGAACAAAAAGTCATGAGAACTATTATTTTTCTCTAAAATAACTTTATAAGCCATTTAATTAAAGTCACACAACTTCAATATAATCGTCCACATTATTTATGACTGTTGGTAAAATGTCGAGATGGTGTCGTGTACCATCTATGCATCTACTTATATTGGTGTCCCGTATTGGTCGCTCCATGACAAGAATAATGTCATCTCTGATGTTGGGCGCGATCGCTCGCAGTGGTTCTTTCGCTGTGGAAAAGAGATCATTTTCACAAGAACTCATGTCGTTTCCCGTTGCCATCGGCGCAAGCCTTGAACACTTAAGGCCAAGTGTAATCCCGCATTGCAATACCGCCTTCGACAAGCTCCGAAGGTTATAGGTTATAATCAGGGCCGTATTTAGGGTATGCGCCGCCCCTGTGCAGTAATTTATTTTACGCCCCCCCCCCGGCCCCTGGGGCATTCAAAATGATTTCTAAAAAAAAAAAAAACAATACGACACTGCCAACAAATCAATACAAGAACCTGAATTCTAAAATTTATTGCTGTAATCAAAACTCTGAATAATTAAGATTCAATAAACATTAAAATAAAAATAAAAAATTTCGATGACAAAATTTTGCCACCCTGTGCAGGTGCACATGTTGCACTTGCCTAAATACAAACCAAAAGTTCAAATGTTTGTACAACTTATGGGACTTAACTACGGGGTCATCAGTCCCTAAGCTTACAAACTACTTATGAACTTGCTAAGACTAAAGACGGCAGAAATATCCATGCCCGAGGGGGGATTCGAACCCCCGACCGTAGTGGCCGTGCTGACCGTGACTGAAGCGCCTCAGTCACCTCGGCCACCGCGGCCGGCTGCCTAAATACGGCCCTGGTTATAGTACACAACTATAATGTTACTGCTAGTCACTTTAAGATGACTCTTCCATTCACTGGTACGTGTCGTCACTTTTCTTCGAACAACAAGACGGATGGTACTTGTTATACAAACATTCGTAACAAATATATTCTCAGCACCAAGAACATGAAATGAATGTAATCTTTGACAGCTACATTGTTCCTTTCGAAGAGTCAGCGGAAAAAGTCTCTCTTCTTGGGCATCAATTTTGTTGCGTACCACGTGTACGTTATCGGGTTCTTTGTTCCCCAGCCAGATACCTTGGCGTTGCGCATTTTGTGTATGTTTGTGTGTGTACTTTTTCCTTTCTTTAGGTAGATCACTGCTTTGCGATCGTTTGTTGATGCTCGTTCTGAGTTGTTCGTTGAATATGTGGCTCAGTTATTTTTTTTTATTACATAGGGTGTTGAGACCCCTGACCGAGCGCGCTGAGCCACGACGCCACGCGCTATCGGCTCTCTCGCAAGAAGCGTTTACTATTGTGCTACATAATCGGCAATTGTCAACGTTTTTTCCTCGATTTCAGGAAAAGTATGCGTTTATTTATGACAAAAATCTATTTATTATTTATTGGTTCTGTCATTTTGAGTAGACTCCTCGTCATACGCTTTAGGGTGATTTTCTCAAAAATGGATTGGTGCTCAGCCGAAACATCTAAGGGTCCTTAATTTTAGGTTTTACACAAGTGACCTACCAATTGTGAGCAGTAGTGGTTGGCCGTGTCTCAGGCATTCCGCTTGTCAGATGAACGCCTGTTTGACAGCCTTGTTGCAGATGTTCTGCACGCCACTCTTACAAGGGGAACACCAAGTATGGTACCAACGAATTTTGATGAGTCGCAGGTATATTGTGCGGGAATTCCTCCAGACCACCAAGTTAAAAGGATTTGTTCCAATGCGCCGCACAATATACCTGCGACTCATCAAAATTCGTTGGTATCATACTTGGTGTTCCCCTTTTTAGTTTTAGGTGCGGCTGGTCATATACAGTGGCGGCTCGTACAAAATTTGACCAGTGTGCTACAATATTACAAAAATAAACAGAAAACAAAATATACTAAAATAAAAAGTCAACCTTTGTATGATTGCCTTTAATTAAATATCAATTAATACTGTATTGGCAGTAAGATCTTCAGGGGAATCTATAACAGCGTTTCCAACTGCATGTATTCACTGCAGGTAGTAAATATAACGTTTAAAAAAATATTAATTTTATTTACAGAAGTTAAAAATTTAGACTCAGAGGTATTTGAATACGAGCCTCACACAGGAATTGGTGAGACAACGCGCTAGACGCCCGAGTCAGCGCGCTATTTGACTCTGTAAGTCGCAATATTCGTCATATACTATTCTTCCGCAGCCGTTACATGCAGCGCGAAGAGAAATATTGATGTGGTGCTGCAGTCGGTCTCAGCACACACAAGTCGCCAGGCCTGACGTCACGTCTGCGCATGCGCACTAGCGAACAGACGACTGCGCCGCCTCTCTGCGCACGTACCAGTGCGGCAGAATCCCACTTCAGCACACGGAGCTGGTTTCCAGCTATCGCGGCGTAAGCGCTCCAAAATTATCATTACTAGCATTCTAATACGCATTGGAAGGGAACTGGCATAATTTTATTGTGATATCTGGCTCTTATTCCAAGAGAAAGGATGTAATTTTACAGCGATTTCTCGCTTGCATTCGAAGAGAAATGGCATAATTTTAGTAATATACTAGCTTAACCCCCGCTGCTTCACATGCGTAGGCTGGTTGGTCTGCACCAGTTGTTTCTTTTTAATTCTGATGAAGAATCCATATCTTAAGTTTCGTAGTTATAGCTTGAAATTTGAGTTAACAGCACCATAATTTTGAAAATCAATGTTTGCATCTCGTATTTCACCCCCTTATTGGTCGATTTTCCAAAAATACTGAAACATGCGTCTTTTAAATTTGAACCCCGAATCCAAATCCGAAAATTTTTAGTTCTAACTTCAAAATTGCCTAAATAGCAACATATTTCCGAAAAACGAACCATCTCCAATTTAACCCCCTTGATGGTTGAATTTCCAAAAATACCGAAACACGTATTTTTTAAATCATAACGAACAATACAAATACAAAATTTGGCAGCTATAGCTTCAAAATTGTCTTGACAAAAAAGTGTTTCCGAAAAGAATTTTTGAGCCCCTCTTTTAACCACTTAGTTTTTGAATTTCCAAAAATACCGAAACTCGTGTCTTTTTAATCCTGATCAAGAGTCAATATCCTAAGTTTCGTAGTTATAGCTTGAAATTTGAGTTAACAGCAACATATTTTTGAAAATGAATTTTTTGCGTCCTCTTATTTGCCCCCTTATTGATTGAATCTCAAAAAATGCCGGAACACGTGTCTTTTAAATTCGAACCCCGAATCCAAATCCGAAAATTTGTAGTTCTAACTTCAAAATTGCCTAAATAGCAACATATTTTCCAAAAACACCTCCTCTCCAATTTAACCCCATTGATGGTTGAATTTCCAAAAATACCGAAACACGTATTTTTACCGTCTAAACAACTATACAAATATCAATTTTTGCAGCTCTAGCTTCAAAATTGTATCAATAGCAACGTGTTTTTGAAAAGAATTTTTTATCCTGTATTTAACCCTCTTACTTGTTGAATTTCCAAAAATACTAAAAATCTTGGATTTTTAATCCTGACCAAGATTCCATATCCGAAGTTTCGTAGTTGTAGATTAAAATTTGAGTTAACGGCAGCATATTTTTGAAAATCAATTTTTTGCGTCACCTATTTTACCCCCTTATTTGTCGAATTTCAAAAAAATGCCGAAACACATATCTTTTAAATTCGAACCCTGAATTAAAATCTGAAAATTTGTAGTTATAGCTTCAAAATTTGCGTAAACAGCTACGTATTTTCAAAATACGTTTCATCCCCTATTTCACTCCCTTACGGACGGAATATTGAAAAATCGCTTCTTAAATGTCGCCTACGGAGTAAGATCAACACCCTCCATAAATTTCAAGTTTCTATATTCAGTGGTTTGGGCTGGGCGATGATGAGTCAGTCAGTCAGTCCGTCAGTCAGTCAATCGGGACACGTATGTATAGAGATTTACAGTGTAGCACATTAGCACATTATAACCAGCCGCCACTGGTCACATGTCTTTCTGGTGGCCACAGTCGTCCCACATGGCGAGGCCTGTCACATGGCGCAGGTTTCTCCTGTTGACGGCTGTTTCTCTCGTAGCCGGGGGCGAAGACCGCGCGCCGCACCGTATGTGTGTTAACGGCCCAGTGGCCGCTTCCCAGCGAAATCTTCCTAATGGCGCCTGCAAACACGACGATCGCTTCTCCGTCTCAAAACGATGCCGTCTGCAAAGGACGGCAATCTACAGCTCTCAGAAGCAATCTTCCCCACTGCAATTAATCACCTGAGTAGCCTAATATCAAACGTGGACATCTGACCTAATGGGCGAAATTTAGTTAGCAGTCGATTCTAAAGGAAGTTTTTCCGCTCACATCAAAAGCAGACAACTACATAAGAGCTTGATATTAAATTAGGAAACTTGTTGAATGAAGCAGTGTGCACCAGTATACAGGGTGTTTCACTAAGTGTGTTTGTCTCTGTAACTTATAAAATAATAGGTGACGGGAAATTTTAATGCGGTAGGTCAACACAAGAAATGTTACACTTTCTGCGGAGCTATGAGCATAGTTTATTGTATCATTTTCCAAAGAGTTACACCACAAAGATATAATTTTTTAAATGGAACAATAGTTTTTTCTATCGTGTTTTGGATTCGTTTAAACCAGCTGCGTCCAGATCTATTTAAACTACATTCCTATCACTATTAGTTTGGGAGGTACAACCCTTCAAAGTTCCGGGGGCGGTAGCTGCGATAGCGTAGCTATCCCCTGGGGTACGGCCCACTGTCTCATGACCACCAGCCAGTTAGCTACGCTGTCATAGCCTCCGCCCCCTAAACTTTGAAGGGTTGTAGCTCCCAAACTAACAGTGATAGGAATGTAGTTTAAATTGATTTGGACGCAGCTGGTTTCAAAGAATCCAATGCACGATAGAAAAAACTATTGTTCCATTTAAAAAATCATATCTTTGTGCTGTAAGTCTTTGGAAAATGATACAATAAACTATGTTCATAGCTCCGCAGAAAGTGTAACATTTCTCGTGTTGAACTACCGCATTAAAATTTCCCTTCACCTATTATTTTATAAGTTAAAGAGGCAAACACACTTAGTGAAACACCCTGTATGATCAAATGACCTCAAAAATCATACGTGGCGACAGTATGTACCAGGTACTAAGACGTCTTAGCCCCTATATTAATTTTTTTCATTTTTTATAATATTATTACTAATAACCATCTTAAAGCGAGTGAAATGTAACATATCAGCAGCGTCCGAAATAAAAGCAAGGAAGCGGCTGAGATAACCTGAAAAGCGTAAAATAAACATTGAAAAGAAACAAAGGTAAGACGAGCTTGTAAACTACGCTGTTCTACTGTAAGGTGTGTTGTACGAAATTATCACTTGTTGGAAAGAAGTTAGATATCAGAAATAACGCAAGGATATTTACGAAAAATCTGGTGACAGTTTCAAAAGACCTTATGCCAATAATTTTAGAGATTCAGTGCCGTAAAATTTCATTTTGTATATAAAATTAAAAAGATTATTATGATTACTGTACTTCTTCATTTTTCCAATATGTAATTGAGTTCTGAATTTAATATTTTCCACTTTGTATTGATACTCCTATAATTTCCCAGATTATACACCTATAAAAGATTCTCGTCAGCAGTAAGCGAATCTCTGTGTATCAAAAACGGACATCTGAAAGCGTGTTCACATCAAAAGCGGAAACCTACACGTTTTGGTTTCAAAGACGGACATCTGTATTTTCAAACACAATTTGAAGGTGTTTGAGTAATCAAATTGATATTAGCCACTTCCATGTATAAATCTTCGAGTATTAAAGTTGATAATTCTCAAATCTGCTTATAAATATATTAGCTCTACGTTTCGCAATAAAAATGACGTTTATCTCAGTTTCTGGCAAACGATAGATGTTCGTCTTTGATAATAGGCTACTCACTTACATGTTGTTAACCTAAGGGACCAAACTTCTTGAGACATCGGTATCGAAAAATCTGGATCTACATATTTATACTCTGCAAACACCATTAAAGTGCCTGGTAGAGGGTTTATCGAACTGCTTTCATAATATTTCTCTACCGCTCCATTCTCTAATAGCTCGAGGGAAAAAGGAACATATAAATCTTTACGTTTGAGATCTGATTTCTCTTATTTTATTCTAATGATCGTGCGTTCCTATGTTCGCATTCGTGCCCTAGACTTACAAATTACTTTAAATTACGCTAAGTCAGGGAAAGATATAGGTGTTCCTTTTTCCCTCATTAGAGAATGGAACGGTAGAGAAATAGTATGAAAGCGATTCGATGAACCTTCTGCCAGGCACTAAAATATGATTTGCAGAGTATGTATGTAGATGAAGTTTTTCGATACTAGAACACTACTGACAAATTGGCGGTTGTTAATATTTTCAGTCTGTAATCGTGTGACAACTATGAGATTGACCGTCTCTAACGACCATAACCGCGCGGAATGACTGCGTGGCGTGTCATTCTACGGACTCGGGGACTCCTCTCTCGTGCATGGGTGTGTTGTCCTTAGTGTAAGTTAGTTTCAGTAGTTTGTAAGTCTAGGGACTGATACCCGCAGTAGTTTGGTCCACTAGGTTTATAAACATTTAAACATTTTCTAACGACCTCGATGTCTGGAGAGGTGGTTCCTGGTTAAGATGCTTGGCGGGAAATGAAAGGGTCGCAGCTTGGAAACCTAGTCGGATCGCGGAATCTTTCATACTGGGTTTCAATCCAGCCTTTACCTCTCATTACTGTGAGGAGTCGCCAGAAACGAAGAGTGGTTTGGATTCTACTGTAACTCTAGCCCCCATTTCCCGGGTTGCATAACTGGGGTAAATTAGGGATACACAAGTCTCCGAACTGACGTCGACTTCGAAGACTTGCACCAGGCCACTTAGCCACAGAATGTCGACGGAACATTATACCTTTTTTTCTGTTAGACTGAGAACGGGTTACTGAGCCACGTTCAGAGCAGCCGAAGATACCGCATCAGTTTAGAAGTAAACAATCACTCTTAAATGATAATGATAGCCGCGTGGGAATGGGCGCGCTGTTGTAGGGGCATATTAGGGACTGCACAGTCTATCCCGCCAGAGGTTCAAGTCCTCCCTTGGGTTTGGATTTTATGTGTGTTGCCCCTAGGATACTTTAGTTTAAGTTAGTTTACATAATTTGTAAGTCTAGGGAACGAGGACCACAGTAATTTTGTTCCATTGGTTTACAAACATTGGAACACTGAATTTATGATAATAAATGGCTATGTTTTGAGGAATAAGGCCCTGTAGATAGATGAGAAACCGTATGCCTTGTTTAGGAAAATTATAGTGATCTTGTCCAACGTAGCCTTCGACTAAGGCCCCTTAAAAAAAAAAAAAAAAAAAAAAAAAAAAAAAAAAAAAGTTCAAATGTTTGTAAATCTATCGGACTCAGCTGCATGGTTATTAGTCCATAGCTCACAAACTACTTAAACTAAGGTAAACTAACCTAAGGACAACACACCCATGCCCGAGGGGGGGACTCGAATCCTCGACGGCGAATGGGCGCGCTCCGTAGCCCGGCGCCCCAGTGCGCACGGCTAATCCGCCGCGGCCTATTCCCCTTGCCGTGATTTGGCGAACTGTAGAAAACAAACAAAACCGGAATGGATTTAAGCTCTTCTCCACCAAAACATAAACTGTTCTTCAAAATTAAAGTAACAATCGGAAATTTTGCAATGCTGGATATATGATGTCACAAAACAGTATAAACAGGTGAGAGTAAAGTAGATATAACCCACGTGGACAGCGTTTGTTTGTGTTGCTGTTGAAGGACTTTTTAGTTGAGCAGAGAAAAGGATGAAAATATGTTCTAAACCGATCTCCCTGTGCAAGTTTGAAAGTTATTAAAAAATTATTGAATAATTCAAGTTGCTCACTATGTCAGTATGCTATAAACAACTAAATACACACTGAATTTGTTACATTACAGCAAGTTAGTGTTTCACGGCTGTAATTCATACTGTGTATACATATCTGTGTAAGAAGATACATTCGCAAAGTGTCTTACTGATACGGAAATAATATTAACTACAATGGAAACTTAAGGTATAATCAATAATTACTACATCAATTTCAGCTGTCCATAGCGGTAATTATACATGAGCGCCAGCCTTACAGAAACAGTACATACACGAGCGCTAGCAGAATTCTGTAATGGCATTTGGTATTTAATTCACGGACGCTATAAATCCTAATTATTCAACAGCTGAAATTATTAATCAAACCAAATAAAATTTTTGTAAATCTAAGGGACTTAAGTACTACGGTTATCAGTCCCTAGGCTAAAAACTACGTAAACTATTTTTAACTATCTTATGCTAAAAACAACACACACACACACACACACACACACTCACTAATGCCCGAGGGAAGACTTGAACCTCCGACGGTGAACTACCGCGCGCTCCTCAGCAAGGCGCCTTATAGTGCTCGGCCACTCCAAAGCGGCAAATTCTTAATTACAATCAATCTGCATGCAGTTATGATATCCACAGACATGACACAATATGCAGTATGGGTGAAAGAAATATCACGGAAATGATGCACGAGATGGGGTGGAAATCATTAAAAGAAAGGCGTCATTTGTTGTGGCGAGATTTTTAAAATTTCTTTACCAACTTTCTCTTCCGAATGCGATTATATTTTCTTAGCACCCACCTACTTACGGAGACATGATCATCATAATAAAATAAATGAGATCGAAAACAGAAAGATTTATGTATTACTTCTTCCTGCGAGCTATTAGAAGATTGGACTGTAGAGAACTATCATAAAAGCGGTTGGATGAAGCCTCTGCCACGCAATTCAATGTGACTTGCAGAGTACTTACGTAGATATGTAGATGTAGAGTGAAATCAGAGTCGTATACAATTAAGACATTTATTTGCATGGAAGGTAGACTAACCATGGTCTTTCTGTCAACAACATGGTACATTTGGTCCTCTTGTGCAAAAAAACATGTACCGTCCTTCGAACATACACGTAACTGCTTCAGAATCAGGCAGACTAGCGTGCTCTTGAATAATAGTGAGATAGCTGTCTCTGTCTATGTTACGTAGCCATGACATTGGGTGTTGCGGTTGATGACTAACACTGTAGCAGCACACTGAAATCCAGTTCCGCCAGTTTCGACGCCGCTGCTAGACGATTAGCAGCCGTTACGGCTATTCAGAACCAGTCCTACAACTTCTTCTGGCCAGATGACGTGGATGCGGTTTCTCTTATTACCTAAAATGTCTTACTAGGCATTCACTCCAGATATATCTTTAGTTTCGTAATATAAGGGACAGAGATAGTCGTTTAAAATGATTTCGTCATTTAGAAGTACAAATATCTGTTCTACTACTGCGTTTACAGTGCCAATATATCATTTATTTTGGCTTGCATGGAAAGTTTGCTCTATAAAGCATGGCTCATATTATCCAATCCCTTTTTAATTCAAGCGTTTCCCTTTGAACCATCAATGCACCATAGATGAGAGGTCTTCAGAACGTTCATTGGGCCGATTGACCCCTTGACCGTACGATTATTGCCGTGGCTGCGGCATTTCTTCCTGCGAGGTGTAATTGACTCGTTTCGGCAGGTTATGCGTCGATTGCAAGTTTCCAACAGTTCGATGTTTTTGAAAGCATTTTTTTCTTTGAAAGTCTGGTGGCTGACTATACTGAAGGAACGAACGCATACACATTGCTTCTGGCAATATCGGTATTTGAAAAAAAGTTCTTCTTCAATACAGTACTGGTAATAAAATATAGTACACCCTCTTAGAGTTTTCCAATTCATTGTTGACACAGTGCAGTAGATAAAAAGAAGGAAGGAAGGAAGCTTGGCGTTTAACGTGCAGTCATTAGAGGCATAGCTCACGCTCTGATTTGAGTAAAGTGGGGAAGGAAATCGGCCATGCTTTTGCCTGGAGTAATTTAGGAAAATCACGTAAAACCTAAATCTTGATGGCCGGAAGTGAATTTGAACCACCATCCTCGCGAATGTGAGTCCAGTGTGTTACACTGTGCCAACTGATTCAGTAGATGAAATGATTAAATTTGTAACTGATTATCTCCCCCTGCCCAGAGCATGGCCCCCAGAATTTTAGGACATGTTCAACACCATACAGGAGCGGGAAATTTTTCGTATATTTCTGCCTCGCTGGCAGTGTCCGGCCATGGGTTGAACTCTGTCCATGTGAACACATGGCCTCCGAGTCCGACCAATACCACCTAGAGAGAAGGCCGCGGCGCTCTCGTCTGACGTCAGGCAGAGTAGGTTGCGCGCGCATAGCTGACTGGGTAGCCGCTGGGGCACGGCCCACTATGCCGAAGCAGCGAGCCAGTCAGCTATGCGCGCGCAACCTACTCTGCCTGACGTCACACGAGAGCGCCGTGGCGTTCTTTCTAGGTGGTGGTGGTCCGACGCCTTGCCACCCCGTCGGTTCCGCCAGGTTCCTTCTCCGATCTCGAGTCTCGAGCCTCGGCCCTGATAGGATGTCCTGGCCATTAGCTCCAGCTAATTTCTCTCCACCTGTGGCCCTGCTCCACAGGGGCAGCTATTCCACCTTCCTTATTCCGACTGCCTTCTCGAAAATGTAAAGTCAGTAAATGCAAAGTTAAGCCACATCCTTTTGTTTTTGTTCCACATATTGCCACATGGCCATCTGCCTTCCTGTTACAAATTTATACACCAATAGCCGAAGTAATACTGAGGTACCACTCGTCGATCCATGTTGAAACACCCAGAGTAGTACGTGGTGTATCCTGAATGGGCGCTGATTCTGGAATCTGTTCAGATGGCGAATACATTATTCCACGCCTGCTCGACATGATCACATAATTCTGCGAGAGTTGCCATTTGACGAGTCGCACATGTCAGTTATCGCCCCATCATATCCCGCACGTGCGCCATTGGAGACAAGTCCAAATGTCACACTGACCAGGAAAATTGCTGCATTTCTTGTAGAGCGCGGTTTCTACGCGCACTTTGTAGGCGAGATTAACATGTTGGATCAACATATCACCTTATTGTTGCAAGAATGGCGTAAGAGTATGTCTCGCAACCTTGTGCACATATCGAACGCTGGTCGGCGTTCCCTCCAGAAACACCAAACATGAACGAGAGTTGTAGCTTACCGCACCCCAGACCACATGGCCTGGGCTGGGGCCAGTGTGTCTTGGACGAATGCGCTCTACAAGACAGCGCTCGTCTGGTCTACTTCGTACACGCAAACGTCCATCACTTGCTTGCAGCCAGAATCTGCTTTCATCGCTGAAGACCACGGCCTGCTATTTGTTCTTCCAAGTGATTCTCTGAAACCACCAATCGAGCCGTGCATGTCGATACTGGAGGGGGGGGGGGGGCTGGAACATGGGCTACATATGTTTGTAATTCTATTGGACCAAGCTACTGTAGTCATCATTCCCTTCACACACTCATAACCGAGCGAGGACTCGAACCCGAGGCGTTAGCGGCCTCGTAGTCCCTGACATTGCGCTTAAAACCTCACGGCATTTCCCACGCGGCTGCGTGGCCGCAGTCTGACTGCTAGTAACCGGTTGGCAACAGTTCCTGATGATGCTTCCGGACTGACAAAACATGTTCAAATGTTTGTACAGCATAAGGGACTTAACTGCGAGGTCGTCAGTACCTAAACCTACAAACTACTTATGAATTACCTTATACTAAAGACGGCACAAACATTCATGCCCGAGGGGGGATTCGAACCCCCCGACGGGGAACGGTCTCGCGCATCGTAGCATAGCGCCTCAATGCGCTCGGCCCCTCCTCCGCGACCCGTGTTCACAAACCGTCTTGCCGGCCGCGGTGGCCGAGGGGACTGAGGCGCTCCAGTCACGGTCTGCACAGCCAGTACGGTCGGAGGTTCGAATCCCCCTTCGGGCATGGATATTTGTGCCGTCCTTAGTATAAGGTAGTTGATAAGTAGTTTGTAAGTTTAGGGACTGATAACCCCGTAGTTAAGTCCCATAAGCTTAACAAACATTTGAACATTTGAACAAACCATCTGATCTGCGGTGCGGTAGTTGTACGACTTGCCATGCTACCTTGAATAAGGCCATGTTGTCGGATGTCTGTGGTGAGTGGACGTCCAGACCCTCGCCTTCTGGTGTAAGAATGTACACGTGACCATTACGACCAGCATCGTTGCACAACTGATGCAGTACGTCCAAGTTGTGTGGCAATTCTCCTAAATGACCATCCTGTCACTCGGAAGGCCACAATTTCACCCCTTTCGAACTCTCCCAGCTGGCTGTAGGAAGCACGAGTGGCATGGTGCCTCTTTACTTCACAGGTTTTTATAATACGGATCGTTGTTCCTTATAACGGATGGCGTTCTTGGAGCTCTGTTATCGCACCATGTGTTGGCGGAATTTGTAGAATCATTATCAGTACATCTAGTATCCCCCAGATGAATCTGCCGACATCGGACCAAAATCGACATGGTCTTCCCAAGTTTACCAATTTTTTCCGCCGCTGTAAGAATCATCTTTTTGAAGCTGCACGGCAAGGCAAGTTGAAATACTCGCAGTCGTTCCACATTCTTTGTAGTATCTCAAGCGTAACAGTTCGGATAGTTGCAGTAATTCTCTTAGTTCCAAAATGTGATGGAAACACCACGTCTTTATTGTGAATGCTACATGAAGTCGTTAAAGAGGCAGGAAATCATGAAGAAATTAATTGGCACTGCTACAAATAAGCTAGCTACGTTGCAAAACGTTTTTACAGATCACACTTCAAGCACAGTATGACTTTGATGACGCGTTTTGGATATGTCCATAATCAGATTTACACCTGTTTTTTGACGCCAGCCACACGTATTAAGATCCGGGTACACAGATTTTCAAAAATCTGTGTGTGTTAAAAAAGAGGAAAAAAAACTTTTTCAAAATCTGTTTACCTGCATCTGTTACGTGTGGCTATCGTCCCCAAAGAGGTGTAAATTTAATGATGGACATGTTCAAAACAAGTCATCAAAGTCATACTGTGCTTTAAGTGCGATCTGTAATAACATTTTGCAAACTAGCCACCTTATTTGCAACACTGCCATTTAATACCATATCACCCGGGGGAGGGGGAGGGAGGAGGAGGTCACGGATTCTTGGAGGCCAATGATGAAGCGTTATGTCACGAGCTTACGTTCAGATAGGCATGGACACACTACCTTCCAAGTGAACAAGTAATCTGTTTCCTTTTGCTGGTGGACAAACTCGCAGATCTCGAGAATTCTCACCTTATCAGCATTTAGAAAGACATGAAACATTTTCAGACGATAATGTTTCATCAACAATCGTTTCCTCAGGACTCTGCAAATGGTCAGTTGCGAATTTTTGCAGCTCTCGACTAACTCGGCGTGTCGATTTTCTTAGACTGCCAGTAAATGGATCCCGAATGCGTTCAATAAGTTCTTCACTCATGTGCGGCCGTCCGGGAATTTTCCCTTTCCACAAATACCCTCCTCTGTCAATTGTTTATACAAACGTTTGAGACAACAACTATCAGGAGGTTGAACACCACGTGCACGCCGAACGTCATTCGTCCTTTCACATATGTCGTAATCTGTAACACAAAAGGCTATTTGTTGAGCAGACGTCGTCTTTGCCTTAACAAAATTAATGAGCCAACAGTATTCCTAGCGACTTAGTGAGCTACCAAATTTAGATGAAGAGCTTCCTTAAATCGACGACAGGAAGAGCTTAGGAGGCGTCCATTAAACGTGAGGTGACTTTGGTGTTTCTTTGACCACTTTCAACCGCGGTGGAGTGGCCAAGCGCTCTAGTCCTCCCTCGGGCATGGGTGTACGTCCTTAGTGTAAGATAGTTTAAATAGTTTGTAAGTCTAGGGACTGATGACGATAGTTGTTTGATCCAATAGGCTTACAAACAGCTGAAAAATTTTGACCCCTCCATCCTGGTGAGATGTCGTAAGATTTTTTTCGCTCCTCCCTTCTAATTTAACGTGAGATTTTTGAAATTGCGTATTTTAGTGCAAATATGTTAAACTGTGCTCGATTGCGTTGGACTGATTAAAAAACATACAATTAGCTTTTTTTCGTTTTAGTCTAGTTAAGACTTGTATTTGACACACAACCTATAGAATCACAGAAAAAATCGAACAATAAAATAAATAAAGGAAGTACTAGCATTCGCACAGCAACATTCATTGAAATTCAGTCCACGGGGACGCATATTTGGTCTCAAGAATCACTACTGGAACCAACATGTCCATATGATTTTAAATAAGATAATCTGCTCCTTCAACCTCACTCTGATTTAACCGGTGTAACCCGTTCTCACTTGCACATGCAAGCTCCGTATCTCGACATGTGACAATCCGTGACGACCTAACTTAGGCGATGGAGGTCATAGGGCATGCTGGTGAAGGCGTGAAGAAATTGGATTGGTAGATAGTGGCGTAACAAGAAAGGAGTAAATGACTTTCCTTCGTGATGTTCAGGTCCGTTGGATGCCCATTAACCAAAGTCATAAGGCATGAAGGTGGCAAAAACAGTCGTTTAAACCATGGTTTACACTGTTTCTGGAGGAAATTAATTACGTGAGATTTTCCGAGACCTCCCGTCTCCCCCAAGTGATTTGGTGAGATTCGGGCAACTCCGTCCCCCTCCCAAACACCTCACGTAATTAATGGACGTCCCCTTAGTACTTCTATGGAGAGATCTCCATTTTCAGTTGTGGGTTTTGTTTTTGATTCACCTTGTACATCCTGAGCGCATGCCGCAGCTCTTATTTAATGAGCCCATTCACCGAACTTTTCAGTCACACCTCGTAATGGGAGAAAGAGTAGCAGAGCATTCACCTACGCACCGCTCTTGCGCGCTCTAGTCAGTATGAAAAGGAGTGAAAAGAAAAAGGAGTATTAGGAACGAAGCGAGACAAATTGAGTGCTCGAGATGACGGCGTGGCTTCGCCGCCATAGACGGCCGGACTTTCGACCGCCTTGCCGTGCTCTGCTGCGCTCCACTTGCGCCGTTGTCAGCAGTGAGTGGCCCACTTGACAGCGGATACAGCGGCCCGCGTCACTTTCTACCGAGCGCAAGTGCCCGCCAGAAGGCACGCCTATGGTAGACTGTAGAGTTGGCTACTGAGTTGATGTTTCGACTCAGTGAATCGAGTCAGCGAACTGTTCGACTGAGTCGAAACTGGAAGCGGCACTTTTTCGAAACAACGAATCTTGTGATTCACGTATCGGACGCTAGATACCGTTAACATACGTTTTACAGTCCGTTTGCCTCGGTAAGTTCGACACAGCGCCCAGGCGTGCAACGGCTTTGAAGCTGTTCCCGTAACGAGGTTTTGAATTATGCTACCGGTACCCTTCAACTGAAATTTTAAAACTGGGATACCACCGAGAAAAGTTGTGAAGTCCTTCGGTGTTTTGAGGTAGTTTCGCGTGAACAAAGCGTTGTTATGCATTGTTGCTACATCTGTGCCAGGTGAACACATCTCTTCGGAGCAAGGGCAAATAATTTCAGTGAGACGAAACCGCATTCTCAGTAAGATGTCAAAAATAACATTTTTTTTATTTCAATTTAAAGAAACTGTAACTGATTCTCTTTTATTTGACTGACTGAAGATGAATCTGATTATTAGAATAACTATCTGGACATTGAAAAATTTTAGTTCAGTTTTGTGTTTTCGTCACGTAAATTGTGAAACGTGTTTCCTTGTGGTAATACTTGTAGTAATATCTGTTGATTGCATTAAATATGTCTTAGGAACAAATCTTAAATATTTTGTTTATATTGATTGGCTAGAAAAGTTATTCATTTCTGGATGTACATAGACATTTTAACCATGATCTTTCTTCTTTTATTTAAACTTAATTATGCAATTTTGGAGGTTGGAAAAAGTTTCATGACTTTGGAATTAGAACATTACATTTCGTGCTTCCTTTGTCACAATATTTGTTTGTATGAAAATACGAGTCACTTAGGAAACGTTTTCGCGTCAACACGATTCTAAAATCGTACCGTCTCTAATGACCACGCTGTCGACGGGACGTTAAACTCCAAGCCTCCTCCTCCTCCTCCTGTAAAATCGTAATAGCAAACACATCATGTGCCGTTCAATTAAGTCTAGTGAATAACGTATTAAAACCATGTTGATATTCCATAGATGTTACGTATTTGTTGTAACGCTCTACTGCAGCTTTCTCGGCCCACGTGAATCAGCGGAGGTAGCAGGACTGCGGCACGTCAAGTGTTTCGAGTGCCGAAGCAGTGAGTCGACTCACTACGGCGCCCTGCAGCTGTCGCGGTTCACGTGACTCAGGGAAGGCAGCGCGGCGCACGACTCTGCGGCACGCCAGATGTTTCGTGTGCCGAAACAGTGAGTCGACTCACTAGACTCAGATGATCCGTATGTTTCGAAACAGTGAAATGATCCGAACTGCCCATCACTAGTAGACTGATCTATACTCCGTTCACCGAAACGAGAGACGTACTGTAAACACGGCAAGGCGCGTGACCACAGCGCTGCCGTCGAGGGGTGTACAAGGAAGGGGCGCACAGCCAGCGTGGCCGTCTCCGTTGCAGGTGTGAGCTCGTTAGTGCGCGTTGTACAGCGGGATCTCTTATGTTCATACCCGAAGTAACGTCTGGGAAGATGACACCATAAACTCAAAACAAGCGTTACTGTCCGGATTATTCACCGGAAGCGAGGTACCATCAGATAAAGGGAAACGTCTGATTATCGCACACATTGTCAGCAAAACAGCGTTTGTTGGAGGATGTTTGTGGACTTTCGAATCCAAGAAAAGTGGAGGTTATCATGAGGAGATGTGCGCCGAAACCTTCGAGAATTGGATTCAAGATGTTCTTTCTCGGCTTCAGGAAAACTCAGTTATTGTTCTTGATAACGCACCGTACCATTCTCGTAGAAAAGAAGAAAAGTTCTCAATGCTAACTCCAATAAACACAAAATATCAGAATTGTTAAAATCTAAAAATATTGATTTTGAAGAGAGTATTCTGGAGAAAGAACTTTTAGATCTATTTAAAAATCACAGAACAGCACACAAAGAACATACGCAATACATGAAATGGCGAAGAATGCAGGGAAACTGTTCTTAGAATTCCCCCATACCATTGTGAATTAAACGCCATCGAGTTAGTGTGGGCCAGAATCAAAGACTATGTTACAGCGAAAAACAAAACATACAAAATGCCGGAAGTTAAAGAACTACTAGAAGAAGCAATAAGAACAGATACTGCAGAAGATTGGAACAAGTGCTTCCTCCATGTGGTAGACAAAGTTGAAATTCAAATACGGAAAATAGACTGCATTATAGAGGAGAGAGAGGAGCAGTTTGTTAAAAACCTCAATGAAAACAGTTCACGTTGGACAGAGTGAACCTCGTTTCGTTGTCCATTAACATTATTATTATTACTGATATTGTTATCAAAATTGATTTTGTTGGAATGAAAATAAATCTACTACAAAAGAAGGAACTCAGTTTCATCGTACTTTTAACATTATTGTAACAGGATTTGAAACTTCAATGCCGTCTGTGGTATTTCTTTTCGCTATATTTCGTTACATTTCTCACAGTCCACTGTGACGTCAGCTTAGCAGTCAGCCGACGCCGCCAGCTGCAAAGCGTGCGCCAAGGATTTTGCACGCCGCTACGTATCACGTGAACACCGAATGTTTTCGCAGGAAACGAGCGTAGTCGCTCACGTGACACTGTTATGTTTCGTCCCAGCTCTCAGTGAAAAGAGTATAGATACATACTATCTATCGTCTTAACTGCAGAGTGTTGCAGATTGTATTCAGCAGGATACAACGCTGAATATACACTACTGGCCATTAAAATTACTACACCAATAAGAAACACAGATGAAAAACGGGTACTGATTGGACAAATATACTAGAACTGACATGTGATAACATTTTCAGGCAATTTGGGTGCATAGATCCTGAGAAATCAATACCCAGAACAACCATCTCTGGCCGCAATAACGGCTGTGATACGCCTGGGCATTGAGTCAAACAGAGCTTGGATGGCGCGTACAGGTACAGATGCCCATGCAGCTTCAGTACGATACCACAGTTCATCAAGAGTAGTGACTGGCGCATTGTGACGAGCCAGTTGCTCGGTCACCATTTACCAGACGTTTTCATTTGCTGAGAGATCTGGAGAATGTGCTGGCCAGGGCAGCAGTCGAACATTTTCCATATCCAGAAAGGCCCGTTCAGGACCTGTAACATCCGGTCGTGAATTATCCTGCTGAAATGTAGGGTTTCGCAGGGATCGAATGAAGGGTAGAGACATGGGTCGTAACAGATCTGAAATGTAACGGCCACTGTTCAAAGTGCCGTCGATGCGAACAAGAGGTGACCGAGACGTGTAACCAGTGGCATCCCATAACATCACCCCAGGTTATACGCCAGTATGGCGATTGCGAATACACCTTTACAATGTGCGTTCACCGTGACACGGATGCTGTAAACAGAACCTGGATTCATCCGAAAAAAATGACGTTTTGCCATTCGTGCTCCCAGGTTCGTCGTTGCGTACACCATCGCAGGCGCTCCTGTCTGTGATGCAGCATCAAGGGCAACCGCAGCCATGGTCTCCGAGCTGATACTCCATGCTGCTGCAAACGTCGCCGAACTTTTCGTACATATGGTTGTTGCCTTGGAAACGTCCCCATGTGTTGACTCATGGATCGATACGTGGCTGCACAATCTGTTACAGCCATGTGGGTAAGATGCCTGTCATCTCGACTGCTAGTGATACGAGGCCATTGGGATCTAGCACGGCGTTCCGTATTGCCCTCCTGAACCCACCCATTCCATATTCTGCTAACACCAGGCAACAGCGGTCAACTGCTGTTTGTGTATGAGAAATCGGTTGGAAACTTTCCTCATGTCATCACGTTGTAGGTGTCACCACCGACGCCAACCTTGTGAATGCTCTGATAAGCTAATCATTTGCATATCACAGCAACTTCTTCCTGTCGGTTAAATTTCGTGGCTGGAGCACATCTTCTTGGTGTAGCAATTTTAATGGCCAGGAGACAGCGTTACGGAAATGATACAGGATCTGGGATGGGAATCATTACAACAACGGCGCTTATTGCTGCGGCGTGGTCTAATTACGAAACTCCAATCACCAACATTCTCCTGCGAATGCGAAAATATATTGTTGACTCCCACCTCCATAGGTATAAATGATCATCAGAATAAAATACGAGAAATCAGAGCTCGAACGGAGAGATTCAGATGTTATTTCTTCCCGCGCGATATTCGAGAATGGAATACGAGATGAATAGGTGGTTCGATGAACCCTCTGCCAGGCACTTAAATGTGACTTGCAGAGTATCCCATGTAGATGTAGACTTTGGAATTTTGATGAGTCTCGTTTTCAATGGACACACCCTCATGAATTCAAGGAGCTTGCAGCAGAGGACTGTTCAGTGTTCAACCTGGTGGAGGCTCTGAAACGGTAAGTGGTTGGTGCGGTTGGAGTGATATGAGATGCCTGATACGTATAGATAGGTCTAGATAGGTGATACGGACGTACGCATGCTGACTGATTACTTGCATCCATTCATGTCCTTTGTGTATTCCAAAGGACTTGGGGAATTACAAACAGTACAACGCGACACTTCAGAATTGTTACAGAGTTGCTCCAGGAACACACTTCTCAGTTTAAACAGTTCCGCTGGCCACCAAACTCCCCAGACGATGAACATTATTGAGTATATCTCACATGCCTCGTAACGTACTGTTCAGAAGAGGTGCGCACCCCGAAGTATTCCTACTGATTTACGGACATCCCTGTAGGATGCGTGGTGTCAGTTGCCTCCAAACGTTAGTCGAGTCCATGCCGCATCGTATTGTGGCACTTCTGTCTGCCTGTGGAGGCCCTTCACGACATTAGACAGGTGTGCCAGTATCTTTGGTTCTTCCCTGTGCTAATCACGTATAATAATTAATACAAATTTCATCATCTGCTTTGCTGATGTATACAAAACTGTTGTGTCTTCAGCTTCCTCGCAGTATCCATGTTGTCCTGAAGCTATTTAATATTGACAGCCTAGGTTCTTAATCGATGCATGTTTGACGTCCAGTAGTATAGTAATTTGCATCGGCATGTAAAACAAGAAACAGAGAGCACAACGTGGTCTAACAATCACTGAGACTGAGCCAACTAATCCCACTCGATTCGTCGCAGTCTGCTCCGCTCGTGTGTTGGTTGATTATCATAGATAATGCGCGAAAGGTGAAATCGACTTTTTTAAAGAGATGTATTAAAAGAAATGTCTTTTTTACTGCTTTATTTATTTTTTCTTATATTTCCTTATTCGTATTCTTATCCTTACAGAGAAAGAGCTGAAGACACTGTAGCACGCTTAGACTAAAGATATGGTCTTTGGCATCACGTTTGGCTGTATGTAACCTTCTTGCTATAGAGTCGCAAACGTCATCGCTGGCGTTCAGTCCGACTTTTTTAAATAATTTCATGACTTTGAACCACCATATCTTCCACCCCCTTATAGCTATCGGCATGGAACTGCTATAGTGTACAGAGGGAGACTTCGGAAACAATTACACACAGACCATTCGTTTGCGTTCTGTAGTTTTCGCTGCAGAGCGAAATATTAACACACACACACATGTAGAATTTTATATACACTGATAAGTTTCCATCGCACTATACTCCACCCTTTTATCATTATCAGCCCTCAAGCAACAATGCAACCAATAAATCATTTTCAAAGAGTAAATATAATATTCAAAGAGTAATTCTTGCTCCGCATTTCGCGTTATATTCTTCAAATTACTAAATATCTATCAGATCGCTATAAAACAGTGTCTAAAACCTTTCTCAGGTATAAATTGGTAACTGTACAAATATTAAGTCTCTGCGTCTTGTCGTACGGACGTGATAAGCGTACTCCGAACAAACATTCACATTAATATATATATATATATATATATATATATATATATATATATACAAATAGGTATCCGATCTCCATAAAACCGTGCCTAAAGCCTTCCCCGGGTAGACATTAGTAACTGTACAAATTTTTAGCTCTTTGTCTTGTGGTTCAGACGTGATAAACGTACACCGAACAGACATTCACATTTATAGATATAGATGCTAGGTTCTAGATAGTTACTAAAAAAAGTTGGTATATTCACATTCCTGAATTTGAATCCGTAATTAAATTAGGCGTATTTCGCAAATACGTTATACATCAGAATAATTACCACGAACTGTAGACAATTTTACAAATTTTTATTGATCGGATAAAATTATATTCGCAGTATATATGCAAAATGTGATTAGTGCACTGTTGGTTTGTTTACATGATTGTTAAATAATTAAACAGTCGTATAGTTTCGCTACAAACTGATTGTATAAAACAGTTTAGAATACATTACATAACATCAGGAAATGTTAGGTATTATATTCTTATAGGAATACGAATATCTGCATCATGTTACAAGCCAACAATGCTATCATTATTACAAGATTTTTATAAACTGTAATTACGCGAATGTAATTTGACAGGAATGGTCACGACGGCGTAGTTAAAGGTATGACAAAGCATTTCAATGTTATTATGCGATGTCAAAAGACTTTTGGTTCAGAACGATGCATTTCCAAATGTTTACTCCATTAATATTGCGAAAATTAATATGGTTAATTACTCTATTATTATTTTTATACGAGAGTAGGAACTTACATAGTCGCAACTATTTATTTACAAGCGATACAAAAGCGTTACATGTTTGCACCTGTTACTGTGCTTCAAAGTAGTCACCATCTATTATCTAGAACCGTTGCCAGCGATGTGAAAGGCGTAGTATATCGTTAGCAGAGCATGTTCTGTTGATGGTGCGAATGGAGCGGTCTACTGCCTGTCGATTCTGTGGAACGAATGCCACGAAGTGGTTGCTTTGTCTTCGGAATCAAATGAAAGTCACTAGGACTTACGTCTGGGGAGTATGGTGGATGGTACAGTACCTCCCAGTCCCATCGACCAAACAGAGCAGCCACAGCTTGCGCTGTATGCGCCCGCGCATTATCGTGCAAAATGATGAGTGGGTTGTGCAGAAAGTGTTGCCACTTCTTTCATAAAGCTGGTCGCAAGTGATGCTCCAAAAACGGTAATGCGTGAGGATAACACAATCACAGTGGTACACGAGATTCACCATAACTTTCACCATACTCTTGAAGACATTGATGCCACTGTAGTGCTGTACATCTACATCTACATACTCTGCAAATCACATTTAAGTGCCTGGCATAGGATTCATCTAACCACCTTTATACTATTCATCTCCCATTCCATTCTCGAATAGCGCGCGGGAAGAAAGAACATCTGCATGTCTCCGTACGAGCTCTGATTTCTCGTATTTTATTCTGATGATCATTTCTACCTTTGTAGGTGGGAGTCAACAATATATTTTCTCATTCGGAGGAGAGTGTTCGTGACTGGAGATTCGTAAGTAGACCACGCCGCAGCGATAAACGTTGTTGTTGTAATGATTCCCATCCCAGATCCTGTATCATTTCCGTAACGCTATCTCCACTGTATAGTGACAATTCGAAACGAGCTGCCCTTCTTTGAACTCTTTCGATGTCCTCCGTCAAACCCACCTGATATGGATCCCACACTAGGCAGCAATACTCCAAAAAATGACGGACAAGCGTAGTGTATGCAGTCTCTTTAGTAGTTCTGTTGCATCTTTTAAGGGTTCTGCCAATAAAACGCAGTCTCTGGTTTGCCTTTCCCACAACATTATCTACGTGTTCTTTCCAGTTTAAGTCTGAATAATAGTAATTCCTAGATATTTTGTAGAGTTTACGACATCTGTCACATTTAGTCTTGATCAAACTCCGTTGTTCCTCTTCACAGTGACGCCCTTACGTTAGACCGCTCGCTCACAAGTGACTGTGTTTCCCTCGATTGAACGCACGCTGGTGACGTGGGACGGGCGAGTCAATTTTCTCGGAGGTAAGGTAGGTATATCAACAACGTGTGCTATCAGCGACAATAGTAGTTTCTATTGCATAGTGTCTCCACAGCAGTGTTGCCACTATTGAAGTTCCAACCCTCGTATGTGCGGTAAATTTTAAATGAAAATAAGGTACTGACAGATGAGCGTATGTCTCTGTAATTATGGTATACAGAAAATTATAATATCTGAGTACCTGTAGCCTATGGATTTAGAAAATGTTATTCGTTGGTGGCCCTTCTACTTTTACATACATAAAGGGTATCGAATACTTCATTAACCAAGACAAATGGGTTCCATTACAACAGGCATAGAGGAATTTGAGCAGCCATACTTTTTCTAGTGTTCCTCGCGTGATTCTCAAGGGAAGGAAACCTGACACTTAATACTATGCTTAATTCCTCCTGCCATGAATTTAACAGCGTTTCGCAGGGTATGTATGCAGATAAGGAGTTCCTGTCAGCGCTTTCGTGTACCACTGCACACGAGTCACGACAAATTTTCCTCGCTAACCACTGCCTCTGTCGGCGTAATGAGTGGGGAGAGGACTCTGGCAAATGTGCCGTTCACGTGATTTCTCTGTGAGGCTCGGCGTCAAAGAGGTAAGTAGCGCGCACTGTAGGGGGGCGGGAAGTGGGCTAGCGCGGCCGCAGGGGGCAACGAGACAAGTGAGCGTGCCCTCTCCTCCCCTCTCCCACACGGCGAGCGCCTAGCGTCTCGGTTGCCCATTCACACGCACTTGTTGACGTTACAGGTGTCCTCTCGCAGAGAAACTCATCAAGCCAAATGACTGGCACGACCTGTAATCACACCGTGCGTGCGGCTGAGATTTGACTGATTGTCATACACACCTGGAAAATCAAAAAAGAACACCATGAAGTCGTCAACCCAGCAGAGCGAAATTATATTGAGACATTCTTGAGGATGTATACAACACACGATCACGCAGTCAAAACCACAGAACCAAAGTGTGCACAATGTCAAAGCAAGTATCGTGTATACCCTCCTTTTGCAGCATGAAGACGATTGTAGAGGTCTTATGGTATATCTTGCCAAGCAATTTCCATCTGATGCCTCAGTTGGATCAGATCTTGAGCCGGTCGTGTAGACCGCGCTAAGATGACGTTTCATCCGGTCCCAGACATGCTCAAAGTGGGACAGATCTGGTGATAATGATGGACAGGGTAGTTGACGTACATCTAGAAGAGCACGTTGGGTTGTACGGAATATACGTGGACATGCACGTTTTCCTGGTAGAAAAGCACATCGCCTTTTTGTTGCATGAACGGTGACAAGATTGGATGAATGATGGTTTCAATGTACCGTGTACTATTCAATTTTCCCACAACGGACACCAGAGGAGAAAGGCCAGTGAAGGATATGGCCCCCACACCATGATGCCAGGTGTCTGACCCATTTGTTAAAAAAAAAAATGTTCAAATGTTTGTACAACTTATGGGACTTAACTACGGGGTCATCAGTCCCTAAGCTTACAAACTACTTATGAACTACCTAAGACTAAGGACGGCACAAATATCCATGCCCGAGGGGGGATTCGAAGCCCCGACCGAAGTGGCCGTGCAGACCGTGACTGCAGCGCCTCAGTCCCCTCGGCCACCACGGCCGGCAGGACCCATTTGCCTCTGTCGCGTAAACTCCAGATATTCGCACTTTCCTGCACGTCACCACACACGCGTACGACCATCATTGGCACCGAGGCAGCGACGACTCTCATCACTGAAGACGGTACGTTTCCATTCGTTCCTTCATAAGCGCCTACCATGACAACATTGGAGGTGGGATGAACGATGTTGGGGCGAGAGCGGAGGACACACTAACGGCACACACGATCGTGCAACATTGTGAGGGGAGCGATATTCTATACTCGCCATTCGCGTCTAGTGATCGTCTAGAGAACATTGAACAGTGCACGGTTCACTGAAACCATCATTTAAACGTCTTGCTACAACTCATGTACCAATAAGGTGACATGGATCTGCATTGACCTGTTGGAAAAGCATATGTACCGCACCACCCGACGCGCTCTTCAAGGTGTACGTAAACTACCCTGGCCAGCACGATCCCCAAATCTCTATCCCAATGAGATTATTTGAGACCGTATGAAACGTCATGTTGGTCGGTCTGCATGTGCGGCACGAATTCTGGTCCAACAGAGACACCAGGAGGAAATTGCATGGTAGGCTATTCCACATAACAACATTCGGACAGTCTACGATCATTTCCATGAAAGAATTACAGCTTGCATAGCTGCTAGAGGAGGGTATACACGGTACTAACGCCAACATTTTGGACCCTCTGGTGACCGTATTCGCGTGCGTACGGCTCTGCTAGTGTGATCATGTGTTGTATACTACCTCAAGAATGTGTCAATAAAATTTCCCTCTGCTGGGTCGACGAATTCATGGTGCTCTTTTTTCATTTTACAGGAGTGTAGAACAGGTCTTTTAAGCGAACGAAAAATTACCAGATTGCGAAATAAGCAAGAAAAATTTGATGGACCACTGAAAGATTTGGGTCGAAACAAGGCCCCATGAGTATATGATATTCTGTATGAATTGCTGATATCGTCAGGAAAGTCAGCCTTGAAAATAAAATGCATTTTTAACCATCAGCTGTTTTATTAAAATACTTAAAATCGACTAGTTTCGGTCCAGGACCATCATCATAGATAAAAAGGTATTAAAACAGGTTAGTCAACAGCATTCAATAAGTCTTGGAAAAATTGTTCCATCTGGTATGCAAGATGTCTGAGACGTGGGAAATGGCCTTCGACTTCAAGAAACTGGACTGCGAAAGAAGCTTGTGGCGACAAGCTCTGCGAGCGTCGTCTGACCAATGTAGGCTTCGCCACAGTGAAAGTGTATTTTTTAGATTCTGGTCTTCCGCAATCCCAGAGCGTCCATAACAGAACCGAGAACAGCATTAAGGTGACCTGGACGTGAACGGGCGGCATATTCATACCTTTTTTTCGGTGCACGTTAACTCTTGATCTACAATGCGGAGGAAGCTGCGACATTGCACCAACATTGAACGACATTAACTTAAGCTATAATAGGAAATTCATTGAAATATCTGCTATAGTTTAAGAATTACAATATTTTGCCTAATTGATGGTTTTATCATACACGTTCGCATTCTGGAACCATTTTCTGGTGCATGGTCAGTTTAATAACATTTAGACTGTGGCAGGTTGCTGTCAACGTTCGTAGGAACACATGCCTCTTGTTTTGTAGTATGGAGTATATCTGAGGAAATAGAGAAACCCTTATTACGCTTCATTACTATTTTGTCTAAAAATTAACGCTAAATTTTATACAGAATAACAAACACAGACCATTCCTGCAATGTATTAGGCATAATACAAAGATACTGTCCCATTCTTCAACTAAAGCATTCAGAGCAGCTATCTATTTCCTGGTTGGATGCCTAATTTGTCTATTACTTTTGTCCTGCTTATTACGCCATCATTGACACAGATAACAGCATCCTTCACACCTATTTTGAGTACTGTCCATTCAATAAACAGTGTTTTCAGTACTCGTTGCCACACGCAGCTGTTGAATCTCTTAATAGGATTTTGTGTATGGCCATGTAGACATTCGCTAAGTAATTTTTTATCTGCAATATTGGCTTTATTGTTTGCATGACTGTGGTAGGCATGGAATATTTGCGGTGATATTCCTTGCCAGAAGCATCAGCATGGCCAATATGCAGACATTTGTTCAAAGAGCTTGTAAGACTATAATAACTATTGAGATGTAAATAAACCAAACATTTTTGGAAACGGGAGTTATTTGTCATTCAGATGGGTGATATATTTATTGTTTTCGATTTTACAGTCATTTTCACGTTCAGGTCCCCTTAATCTTCGCAGGTCGTCGGAAAATAACTTGGTGCTTCCTTAGGATCCTGCCTAAATTCTACGAAAGGTTGCCGACATATGGAAGGAACTTCAAGAGGATTGAAATTTTGAAAGAATGTTACATTCCATTTCGTGCATGTTTTTAATAGCTAGTGAAACCCCACATGGTATACGTGACATATTGGCAGATTTATTTTTTTTTTTTAATTTTTTTTTTACATTCTGTACAAAATCTTAGAGATGGGTCAAGGAGAGAGTATTGAACAAGAATGGTCTACTGAACTTATGTCTAGAAATGTATGGTTTGCATGCTAGAGACCATTTATTCAAGCATAGTTTATTACAGAGTCTGTGGTGTAATACACGCTGTAGCATAGAACCACTGCTACCGTATGTGTTGAAGCTGGTTTCCATGTGCCTCAACACATGTGGGTAACCGCTGTAGCATGTTCTATCTTACACGTTCACAACTGCAAGGCTACATCAGAAGAGTTCCAAAGACAGCACAAATACGCTGATGCAGTGCCTCCACATCTGGAATGGACTCTGCATACATGATACATCTGAGATGGCTCCATAACCAGAAATCGTAAGGGTTGAGATCCGGTCCATACGTTAACGGCGAATTGGGCTGGAATACTATCATGTAACCCTAAGATTCATCAGTAGTACTTCTTCCATCAGGGGAGGCAAAGTCACTTACAAGAAACGACAATATTTCAATCCTGTTACGTGATGTGGACGAAAGACTCGTACCAAAATACGGTCGCCAATTATCTCGGCCCATAAATTTCGGCTGCACTGACGCTAACGATTCACTATCACCATACCATGAGGGTACAGCATACTATCCCAAGGACGACTGTCATGAAAGTTGATGATAACACTCCGCGTAAAGGTGTCATTGCCAGCCGCGGTGGCCGAGGAGACTGAGGCGCTTCTGTCACGATCTGCACGGCCACTACGGTCGGGGGTTCGAATCCCCTCTCGGGCAAGGATATTTGTGCCGTCTTTAGTATAAGGTAGTTCATAAGTAGTTTGTAAGTTTAGGGACGGATGGCCCCGTAGTTAAGTCCCATAAGCTTAACAAACATTTGAATTTTTTTTTGAAACGTGTCCTTATTTTTGAATAGAACGGATGACATAAATCTCTGAAATCGTGTTTACTTGGTGAATAAACCGGTGACAAAACTGCTCCCGATGTGGCAAGTCTGTCGCTAGTAAGCACTGCACATACTGTAAGTGATAAGGGTCATAACAAATGTCAAGGTGAATGTTGTACACGGTCGTGTGGTGTAGCTTGCACTAGTGAGCCAACTGACTGGTATTAACACAGCAATTGCCTTCTACAGCGTTATACACATTTTCTTCCACGCCTGGTCAGCGAGAGAAGTGAGTGGAACACAAAATTACCAATTACTATGACAGAACAGGGCACTAGGGCAAGACGTGTGAGGAACAGTAACCAGCCTCTAGCACAAAACCACGCATACTGTAAACTGTGGGTGCCTTGTACAGTCGCTGTAACAAAGTATGAAACCATGCATTTGTAGACGTAAGTTCATTGCACCTTTTTTTCTTTTCTTCTCATAGATAAATTCCCAAAATATTTTACACCGTTAAAAAATATTACCTTATGTAATAAATAGAGAACCTTATAAAAATCTAAATGCTCGTTTGTTCAAAATCGTTAATTTTGCGAACGTCTTTAATGATTAATCTGAAATTTTGACACAACTTTGATTTTAATATCGAACGTTTTCTTTTTTGAGATGATTCTCTAACATATGCTCTATGTTGACAGTAAATGTAACTGAAACCATGGGACCCGAGATTCCTTTGTTGCCTGCGATGTCAAAATAACAACGGTACATAACAACGGTACTACAACAATAACTCTATAAATCCTATTTGCTCGAAAATAAAAAAAGAACAACTATCGTTAGAAACCGAAAATTCCTATAAATGGGGGCCGGATAAACGACGTTCTTGTGTAGTTGATACTGCACTATAAAAGCTTTCTCACAGGCAAGGAAACGGTAGTCATTCTAATGCAATTATTGGTAGTGCGGTAAGAGTGGAAATAGACAGTGCTCCCATAAGTGTCGTCTGAGAAAGTGAGCAATTAGGGACAGAAACGACAGAAAGAAAGGCATTTAATACGGTTGTGGCTACTCAGTGACAGTTATTATGGTTGGGGAAAAAGGAAAGAATCACTTTAAAAAGATATATGTAAGTGAAACGGCGCGGCAGTTTGTTGTATTGGTGTGAAAGCTATGATGGTGCAATGTCTATCATCCGAGGGAACTCACAAGGCTACAGATTGATAAAGATTATGAAAGAAAATGTAGCACATTTAATATCGAGAACAGGTAACGCTATGCTGCACAGGTAAATTGTGGAATCTGCGGCCGCTACGTCAATCTGTCCTTCCAGTCAGCAGAATGTGCGAGGTCACCTGCGGTGTAACACGGTCTGTTGGATTGACTTCACAGCACGAAATTTGTTGACGCCAGCGCAAAATTGGATACGAACATTTTTGTGTCCCAACTTCTTCGCCGCTTTTGTGTCCCAGCCTCGTCGTAGGTGTCGGTGGCCGAGTGGAATGAGACCGACACAGGAATAAAGATAGCACGCTGGTGCAGGTACGGAGGGGAGCAGCCAGAAACTATAAACACTCGAGTAAATTAGAAAGAGATATATATTGCACAGAATGTAACAATACTTAACTTTTACATAGTACTGCAGAATGTTGATACATAGTTGTTAGAGGCCTGCCTAGTGCCTGTACGATAGCAAAGTCTTCACTGGTGCCTATCTGATTACGAAGGTCCTAACTGGTTGCTGTCTCAGTCCCAAGTGCCAGATGTCTTTCCGTGGTGGCCACGAGCGGGGGTGCAGCAGAGGGCGCTCGTGGCTGTCGTGAGAACGCCGCGCCGTGCGTGCATGGCGGCGCGCGGCGAAAGTAGGTGGCGCGCACATTGTACTTGTGAGACACCACACCCCTCCCCCCCCCCCCCAAACCGCCACGCCGTCGTGGCGTAGGGCTGAGGGCCAGGGCGACGGCACTGGGAGGAGGGCCTGGGCGGGGGCGTTACTGGTGGGACGGGCGTCGTAGCTGAGGCTGGGATCGAGACGCCGTCCGCGCCCCGGCATCCGCCTTGCGATCCTCCAGGGAACCCACCGAAACCTGGGGAAGGGGGCACCCCCCCCGCCCAGAGGGAGTAGGTCATCTTCTTCTGACGTGCGTGGCCCAGGCGGCGGCGGCACGCACGGTCCCGGAGTCCCTCTCGGTGACGCTGTCATCTGCGGCGGCGACAGCGGCGGCGTCGCGTCGATCTCCATCGGGACGATCTCGTAGTCCGGGGACGCTGGACCCGTTGACGAACGATGTGGTTGTGCTCCCTGGCGGTGAACTGGGTCTGGAATCAAGAAACCGGAGACAGGATCGCGCGGCCTATGCAGACGCAATTGGTTTGCGTGGCGCCGCAGCTCCGACCCTGTGGAAGAACGTACAACATACATATTGCTACCGAGCACGCGCTGAATGGTGCCCGGTAGCCATGTCTTCTTGTTGCCAGCAAACACCCTGTACAGCACCGGCGTGGAAACCTGAAAACGCGTAGCGCCATACGAACCGACTCGGTGCGTGGGAGGCTGCAGCAGGTGAAGGAGAGTGCGGTGACGGCGGCCGTGTAGCAGCTCGGCAGGAGACGGGCCGTCACGTGGTATGCACCGATACGTAGACAGGAAAATTTGAAGAGCTTGCTGCCTGGAGTGCTGACCTTTCATCTTCTCCATGTGAGACTTGAATGTTCGAACGAAACGTTCTGCTTCACCATTGGACTGAGGGTGAAAAGGTGCAGTGGTAATATGCTGAATACCATTCACACGACAAAACTGTTGAAATTCCGCACTAACAAACTGAGGTCCATTGTCACTGACGATAGTTTCAGGCAAACCTTCGATGCAAAACACTGATGTTAAGGCACTGATTGTACTAGAAGCTGTCGTTGAGTTCATGGCAATCACAAAAGGAAACTTGCTGAAAGCATCGACAACAATTAACCATCGCGTATTCCAGAAAGGTCCGGCAAAGTCAATGTGTAAACGTTGCCATGGTCCCTTGGGGCGTGGCCAGTCTGAGAGACGCTGTGGAGGAGCCGCCTGATGCTCCGCACAAACTGTACACTGTGATGTCATGCTCTCTATCTGAGCGTCCATACCAACCCAGGTACAATGACGTCTGGCCAGTTGCTTTGTTCTAACAATACCCCAATGTCCTTGATGCAGGAGGCGTAACACTTCTCGTTGCAGGGAACGAGGAACAATCACTCTTGCTTGGTCGTTGTCGGTATGCAACAACAGTACACCCTGACTTAAAGATAATGCATGACGTTGTGCAAAATAACGTCGAACCAGAGGCCGATCAATGTCTGGCTCTGGCAGGCCAACCAAAGCGAACAAAACGTGCTACCACACTTAAGTCTGCATTCGCAGCTGTTTCCTGTGCAACCCGACGAGAGTTTAAAGGAAAGTCTGCGACAGCGGAAGCATCTCTGGAGTCTATCTGACAACATGCCATTTCTGAAGAATCAAATGATACATCCTGGCCAACCGGAAGTCGGGAAAGTGTGTCCGCGTTGGCATGTTTAGTGGTAGGTCGGTACAAAATCTCATACTGATAATTTGACAATATCAAGGACCATCTCTGAAGCTCTTGTGCCGTTCGTGGCGGAATTGGCTTTGTGGGTGAGAACAACGACGTGAGAGGCTTGTGGTCTGTCAACAAATAGAATTTTCTGCCATACAGATAATGATGAAACTTTGTGACGCCGTAAATGATTGCTAAGGCCTCCTTTTCTATCTGACTGTAATTCTGTTGCGTTGGCGTCAGTAGCTTGGATGCAAAGGCAATAGGACGATCGTGACATCCAATACGATGCGACAGAACGGCACCCAGACCGTACGACGAGGCGTCAACTGCTAACACTACAGGCTTCTGTGGGTCAAAGGGAATCAAACATGAATCACTGAGTAGTGCAGACTTTAGTTTGTCAAAGGCAACCTGACAATCTTTAGACCATACAAAAGGAACATTCTTCCTACGTAAGTGATGCAGTGGAGCTGCAATCTGAGAGGCATTGGGAATAAACCTGAAATAATAGTTCAGCTTCCCCATTACTGCTTGCAATTCGTGCACATTCTTAGGAGGAGGCAAGTCTTTGATTGCTCGAAGATGTGACTGTAAAAGATGGATTCCTTGGGCATTAATCACATGGCCTAGGTACTCTATTTCAGTTTGAAAAAACGAACACACTGCTTTATTACAACGTAGACCTGCTGCAGTCAACACTTGAAAAGGCACTCCAGGTTTGCTAAATGTTCTTCAACTGTACGTCCGGATACCACAATATCATCTAAATAGTTCGAACAACACGGTACAGAAACTGTCAGTTGTTCCAAAAAACGCTGAAAAATTGCGGGGGCGGAAGAACTGCCAAAGGGCAGGCGTTGAAATTGAAAAAGGCCCATGTGAGTATTAATGACGAAAAACTTTTTTGACTCGTCATCAAGTGGAATCTGTAAGTATGCCTCTGCTAAATCAATCTTGGAAAAGAAGCGAGACTGTCCTAATTTGTCCATCAGTTCCTCAGGTCTGGGCAGAGGGTAAGTGTCTACAATTGTTTGACTGTTTACTGTAGATTTGAAGTCCGCACAGAGACGAAGTTTTCCTGACGGCTTGGGTATAATTACTATAGGCGAGGCCCACTGACTCGCAGAAACAGGAGAAATCACCCCACTATCTTGCCAACGTTTAAGTTCTTCGGCAACTGTATCACGCAAGGCGATAGGCACTGGTCTAGCTTTACGAAACTTTGGAACTGCAGATTCTTTTAAAGTTACATGTGCCACGAAGTCTTTTGCACAACCTAGTTCCGGCGAAAACAAGTCACTATATTTGTCACACAATGCATTGATTTTATCCTGAGGCACTATTGACGAAATTTGAAGCACATCTCTTTGAATTGATAAACCAAACAAGTCAAAAGCATCTAGTCCAAAAATGTTCTGTGTCGATTTGGCCTGAAGAACTACAAAAGCAACTGTTTTTGTTACACCTTGAAAAGAGGCGGGCAGGCTACACGTTCCTAGCACGGGAATATTTTGACCGGTATAAGCTGTGAGCACTTGTTGACACAGCGATAATTTTGGAGAACCCAGAAGTTCATAAGTATCTTTATTAATTAAGGTAACAGCGGAACCAGTATCAAGCTGAAATTGCACAGTCTTATTTTCTATGGAGAGATTTACAAAAAGTTTGTGCTTCTGGCGCACGACAGGTGCGCGAATGTGGGCAACGTCTGCTACGGTTTGTGTGCTGCGTATGCGCGGGCCGCGTAGTGAAGGAAGCGGCTCAGACTCGGCACGCAGGGGATTAACAACACTGTCACTAGATGGCACTACCGCCGGATCGGCGTCCGCGCAATGCGAGGCTACTGCACTAAAATTACTTTCAGTATCTACAACAAGTCTACTGTCACTAGCTACACAGTACTGGGCACTATTACAAGGAGCAGTTGCAGAAGGCACTATTTTCACTACAGGAATGCACTGTTCATAGTCATTTTGCTTGTCCCGAACCCGTTTCCGTTGCACTGTTTTACGCGCTCGTTGGCGCTTGCTACGTGGTGCACCATATAGTTTTGCCATAGGCGCAGAACTACTTTCTTGAAATTGAGATCCAAGGAAAGCACTGTTCAATTCCACAGCCCGTATAACATTTACAGAATGAACTGTTCTCGCACTTTGCGAAGCACCGTTTCTAACGTTACTGTTCTTTGAGTTTTTAATTTGCATACACACAGACTGCACATGTCCCGATTTGCCACATTGATAACAGGTTGCGTTGCGACTAGGGCAATGAGCACGCTTGTGGCGAGACACACACTGGGGCAAGACTTACGAACATTTTTCTGAAATGAGCGTTGGCGCCCGTTTTGCAAATTACTGTGTCTAACACTACGGGGCGACCTTTGCGTCGCACTTTTACTCGGCTACTGTTCACTGTTCAGCACGGCCGGTAGAAAAATAAGAATCACTAGTGCTATACTGAGAACTACGGCTAGGAAAGCGTCCGTTGCGGCGCACTGAATTTACACTGTGGCTTTGCATTTCTACATCTGCTAAGTCAAAAGTATCATGCGCTTCTATAAGCTGCAGTACACTGTCTAATGAGGGGTCAGACTGTTTCAGAATTGCTGCTCGAATTCTGGGGTCCTGAATATTCAGCGTAATCGCATCCCTCAACATCACGTCACTATACGAAAGTCCACAAGAGCAAGTAAATTTACATTGGCGGGTTAAGCCCTTCAACTCGGTGATCCACTCTTGGTGTGACTGTTCCGGTAATTTTTTAAGTCTGAAAAAGCGGTATCGCGCAGCGGCTACGAGAACTTTCCTCTCGTAATGAGCATTCAGTGCATCTACAATTTGTTCAAAGTCTACATCACGAGGAGATGCGAGAGGGAAAAGTTTTTGCAATAGTACGAAGGTCTGGGGGCCCACAATCGATAAGAAAAGGTTCTTCACTCTCTGACCTGTAATTTGATGAGCCGCGACGAGTTCTTGAAACTGTGCGAAATAGTCGCTCCATTCTTCCTCACGTTCGTTGTACTGGCGAAATGTAGGAAGCGTTGCGACGGCAGGTGTGGGCTGCTGAAGCGCCGGCTGTTGTTGTTGGTGAGCAGCCTGTGTCGTCAACTGCGACACGGCCTGCAGTAGTTGAGTGATTTGCGCCGTCTGTAACTGAATAATTTCCATTAAGTTTGGGTTCGGGGTAGTGGCCATGCTGACCGATTAGGCGCCGCACATACAAGTAAATTATAACAAAACACAAATGCAATACGAAAGAGGACGCTCTGCAACAAAAAAAGTCCACAAACACGTAACTGAAAATGTTCCCCCAAAAATCTTATAATAAGGGTGGGTGGGCGGGAGCAATTTCTGCGTGCTCCGACTACTGCTGTCTGGCTGCTGTAAGCGGGCTGGTCCACGGTTCGTGTATCACTCCTCGTCGCCACTTTTGTGTCCCAACTTCGTCGCCGCTTTTGTGTCCCAGCCTCGTCGTAGGTGTCAGTGGCCGAGTGGAATGAGACCGACACAGGAATAAAGATAGCACGCTGGTGCAAGTACGGAGGGGAGCAGCCAGAAACTATAAACACTCGAGTAAATTAGAAAGAGATATATATTGCACAGAATGTAACAATACTTAACTTTTACATAGTACTGCAGAATGTTGATACATAGTTGTTAGAGGCCTGCCTAGTGCCTGTACGATAGCAAAGTCTTCACTGGTGCCTATCTGATTACGAAGGTCCTAACTGGTTGCTGTCTCAGTCCCAAGTGCCAGATGTCTTTCCGTGGTGGCCACGAGCGGGGTTGCAGCAGAGGGCGCTCGTGGCTGTCGTGAGAACGCCGCGCCGTGCGTGCATGGCGGCGCGCGGCGAAAGTAGGTGGCGCGCACTTTGTACTTGTGCGACACCACAAACATGTTTCTTCTTTGTTTCTATGGCCTCCTTCATTACAGTCGCAATTATCCAAGATATCTAGGATAAAAATACCTTATACAATTGTAATAAAAGTCTTTCTAAATTCCCAGAAGGCTTTTGACGCCGTTCCTAACAAGTGACTTGCGTGCCTACAAATTATCGTCTAATTTGTGTGACTGGATACATGATATCCTGTCAGAAAAGTCATAGCCCATAGTAATATAAAATTATAGTGAGACATCTAACGTCTCGCAAGGAAGCCTCATAGGTCATCTACTGCTCCTAATCTAATGATCAAGGAGATAACATGAGTGATTGCAGAAGATGATGATATTTACCGTCTAGTAAAGTCATCGCCGCGCGGGAGTAGCCGAGCGGTCTGGGTTGATGTCAATACTCAATATGAAAAATATTCTAGAATTTCTATCTATGCTTGAAAGATAATCAATTTGGCCCAAGACGAAGAAGATGATTTTGATTTATGTACTATTGGTGTTTAAATAAAAGTTTTGATTTCTGAAGAACATTTATGAGTGCAGTATGGATATCCCGATTTATAAACATTTTCCATCAGTTGACTTTTTGTGAGTGTTTACAGTTCTATTTTATGAAGTGTTCAGCTTACACGCTGAGACATTTCACCAGTTATGACTTTGCATCTACTACCTAAATTTTCCCGTGGTTCCCTCGAGGAAAATCATGAAACGAACATACGCTTAGGCGTTACGGTAGCGTTCGCGATGGGAGGCGATTTTGAATAACATTTCAGTAAGTTTATTAAATTCAGTATCAAGAAAAGCTGCTGCCACAAAACGCTTACGTACGTTTCATCCGTACATCAAAGTTGTAAGTCTACCCTCGTGACATTGTTCGCACAGTTAGGCTAGGAAAGGACCGCTAAGGCAGGACTGGTGAAAGGGCAACGATCCCGATCGGAATCTTGATATGGCCACAGTCTAACAAATACAGTCGCGACACTGACTGCTGTGAAAGTTGCTACCAACTGACATATGCAGCGACAGTAGCGCTCCAAGCGGTGGGGAAGCCGCCGAAGTAGAGATGTCTGTTTATAATTGTTTTTGTACGTAATTAACGAAATAGTTAGTATAATTTTTGCTTTACAATCATTAGTAAAATATCAAGAGGCATAGATAATACGGAAATTAAAGTAAAAACATCCGAATTTAACTGATTCAATAGTATAAAGAACACCTTCGTCATGAACAAATACTTACGAATATGTGTGTCTTCGCTGCTTATTTTGCTGAAAGTAAGTTGAGTATAAACATAAGGGAATAGTAAATTTCTATTATGGTCTTTAATAATACGACAGGCAGTTTCTTTGACGTGTATCAATTCAGTGTGGAGTCTAATGATCCTCACATTTTTACACCTCACTCGTCTTTCTTGTACGTGCATAATCTCTTGAGTGTTATTACTTTAGCTTAAAAAGCCGATGTTTTCATGATTCTTGCCGTTTGTGGTTCATACGTAGCAACAATCATGGAATTCGGGTGTTCTTCCTTGGAATGCAGTTTGATTGCTTTTGTCGTTGTATTGCCACGTCTCTGACGTTTTTCCTTCAGCTACAACTGTGGTAGCTGATTTGGTACGTTAAATGCTGAGGTTATTGCATTCTATGTACGTTTCCTACGCTACACCGATTTTATTGTAAGGAAATCTTAACGTTCCTGGGTAGAAAAGCGGCGTCTCTCTGTTAAAGGTCAGGTCTTCTGGTGCTTCCGAGCCATTTTTTATTTTTAATAGAAAATGAAATTATTCCGTTAAAGCCTGTTAGTCACAAGATAATCGTAAAGAAACTGTCCTGTAAGGTACCTTCTCGTACCTCGTCAGAGATCTTAGGAAACCTAAGGACGAGAAATGTGGAGCTATTTTTAAATTATTACTTATATGTATGGCACTACATACGTTCCCTAATGTAAAAAAGTATGTTAAAATCAATATACCCGACTCTATTCGCACTGATGCCATATCGTATTCAGAAATGTAGCTTTCCGGCCGCTTGGAGCGCTGCTGTCGCAGCGTATAACGAAAATGTGTGGGAGTGTCGTGAATGTATATGTTAGACAGTGATATGGCGCAGTTCTAAGCTGTCACGACGTTTCAGCGTGGGTCACTCAGGGGATAGTTTCGACAGATGTCCACAGGACTGTCTCCCGCAGCGAGTATGATGGATCTGAATACAGCAAGACTCGGCTGGCTATGCAGATCGTTGCTGGTCCAGCAGTAACGAGTTGCCCTACCACACGACGTCCAACGGGCGCAGTCATTGACACCGGTACGTTTCATAACAGGTATGTCCTGAGCAGACAAACTGTAAAAAAAAAAAAGTTATGAACTACATAGTTGCGTTAGATCGTAAACCTCTTTTTCAGTGCTTCTTTGATCTCGTAAATCGCCACGAACAGCCATCAGCGCAACATATAGTAAATCCGCATTCTGAGTGCCGTTTCATAGAGCACCCTGTAACTCCTGTCGTCTACGAGATAATGTACCCTCTGTCAATATGCGGATGTAGGCCACTGTGCGCCCTTTTACTTTACGACCGCTTCTGCATACACTGTAGCGACGTTATCGAACATTTAATCGTGGTACATTTGGATTCCATGTCCGCTTCAGTGTCAGATGGAGGATGTTTCCGTAAGAGCGTGGAAAAATTTAACAGGACAGAGAAGATGCTGCACTGAAGAACTTGAGTTAGCGAACGTGGGGTCGCAAAGTCAGCTTAAGGAGATCATAGAAATTCAATAACTTTACAGCGTACTCTTTTTATTTACATATGAATATGAATTTACATATTGAATATTATTTACATATGAATATTGGGGAGTTAGTGCTATTTTATTTATATTTATTTATTTATTTATTCCAAACTAGTACGTACACGCAGTGCAATGTTTCCGCCGTAATCCGCTAGACAGCGGTAGTAACAAAGATGGCGACTGGTGATTTGCAGTTTGAAAAGACCGAATCTGTTGCTACTGTGTAACGTGCGTTCCTGCTGAAGTTCAGTTGTGACCCTCCAAGTGATAATAACATTCGTCGATTGTATCACCAGTTTGAAGATACCCGCTGCCTTTGTAAAGGGACGAGCACGGGACGACCGACAGTTAGTGAACAGATGGTTGAGCGAGCGAGAGAGTCGTTCACTCGTAGCCCAAAGAAATCAGCCCGGAAGGCTAGTCGTGAATTACAAGTGCCTCCGCTACCAGCTGACCTTCCTGAATTAAGACGGTTGGGATAGGGGGACTAAACTGCTAAGGTTATAAGTTCGCCGATGGGAAGGGGAAGGAGTGAGGATAGGAAAGGAGGGATCGAGCAACCTCACGCGTTGGAGGTTCGAATCCTCTCTTTGGCATGGATGTTTGTGCTGTCTTTAGTGTAAGTTAGTTCATAAGTAGTTTGTAAGTTTAGGGACTGACGACCCCGCAGTTAAGTCCCATAAGCTTTACAAACATTTGAACATTTAGTAAAGTCATCAAGAAATTTACATAATTTACAAGATGATCTAACAAGGTATCTATGCGGCGTTGTAAGTTGTTATTGACCAATACTTAAACCCAAAGAATACAACTTATATGTTTTATATTTGTTTCAAACGTGGCAATTTAACAGTTAAACAGGAACAAAATCAAATTTTCAAACTTTCGTAAAGTAATAGGACCAAACTGCAGTGGTTATCGGTGCCTAGCGTTACAAACTACTTTAACTTATGTCAAGAACAAAACACACACACACACACACACACACACACACACACACACACACACGACTTGCCCGACTCGAACCTCCGACGGGGAACGGCAGCGCACACCGCAGCAAGGGGCCTTGGCGCGCAGGGCCACTCCGCGCTACAAACAGGAACACTTCCAGCTAAAGGGCATAGCTATCTTTTGTTGAATTATACCTCCTTGGACGGTTGCTCTGCAAATCAAGCACGTTTCATGACCGTGATTTTGTGGCACAGAATTTCAGAAAGAGAGTATTGGCTAATATTTGTTTTAATTTTTTTTCTAATTTTTTTTAAGTAAGCTAAGGGGGATGTCTGGACCCACTGAGTAACCCTACCCTCCTTATACTCGTCCCTGTATACATCAGAAAAAAGACTGCAGTTATAAGAAAAACAAACAAACAAAAGAGAAACTAAGGTTTAACATTCCGTCGACAACGTGGTCATTGGAGACTGGCAGTTATAAGAGTCAAAGCACATGAAACGATACTTGAGAAGGGATTGACAAATATCTATGTCGTTATTCAAGATGTACATTGAGGAAATAGCAAAGAAAACAAAAGAAAAAGTGGGAAAATTAATTTAAAGGGAAATAAAGAAATACTTTGAAATTTGCCCATGACATTAATAGAGGGAAGGAATCTTAGGGTTTAACGTTCCGTCGACAGCGTGGTCATTAGAGACGGAGCTAACGCTCGGATTTTTGGGTAAGGATGATGGAAGGAAATCGGCCGTGCCCTTTGAAAGGAACCATCCCGGCATTTGCCTGGAGTGATTTAGGAAAATCACGGAAAACCTAAAGCTGGGTGGCCGGAGGTGGATTTGAACCACCATCCCTCCGAATACGAGTAAAGTGCGTTACCACTGCGCCACCTCGCTCGGTCATGACATTAATATGCTGTCACAGATAGCAGAGCACTTGGAAGAGCAGTTGAACAGAATGGATGGTGTACTGAAAAGACATTTTGGGTGAACACCAGCAAAAAGTAAAACTAAGGCAAGAGAACAAAGTCAAATAAAATAGTCCTGAAAGAACTGTTTTCCCTCTAACATTTATTACAATATCTGCCATTTTATCGTCCGCGCTAGGGATTAGAGGAGGAACTACAGCATAATCTGCTTTGGAAAAATACATTTAGCATTCCGGCCTTTTGTGTGTCATCCTCTGTTTCACGACCAAAGAGTTTCTGGACATACGTTTTCGACCCGTTTACAAAAATGTTCAAATGTTTGTAGAGCTTATGGGACTTAACTACGGGGTTATTAGTCCCTAAGCTTACAAACTACTTATGAACTAACTAAGACTAAGGACGGCACAAATATCCATGCCCGAGGGGGGATTCGTAGTGGCCGTGCAGACCGTGACTGGAGCGCCTCAGTCCCCTCGGCCACCGCGGCCGGCGACCCTTTTACCCATTTGACGTAGGACGAAGAGTACTTCTGATTTTCTGCCAAATTTCCTTTCGAAATCGTTGAAAACCTGTGCATGACCCTTTTTACACATCGGTATCCTGGAATTTTTCCTTCTCTACAAGATTTCTGCTATGTTTATATTTGCGATTAAGTTTTCTCTGCTTTCGTAATAGTTTTCTAGCTTGATTGTTGAACCACGGTGAATCTTTCCCATCTCTCATAATTTATCTCCGCACATACTTGTCAAACGAATATTCTACGGTTCTCTTTAACTTCATCAACTGATACTGAAATGAGTGACAAGCTCCTCAAAGTGGACGTTTGCAACAGAGCACTGAGTCGGAGTGACATACGGAACGTGAAAATTGGGAGAATTGTAGGTGTGATGTTCTCGAATATAGTTTAACGTTAAGTGGACAGAAAAAACACGAAAAGAAGTACTAAAGAGAAAATGATAAGAAAGAAATCTATGGAAAATCTTTACCTGAACAAGGGACACGTTATTGTTGATCATCTGCTTCAGTAGGAAAGAACTGTTAGCTTGATCTTGCAACGACGAGAATGTATGAAGAATTGATTGTGATATGGTAGTTCGTAGGAAATTATGTCGGAGAACATCATAAATGTCTAAAGATGATGACTTTAACTAATCAATACACACTTTTCTTAAGATGTGTACCCTTTTAATAACATATTTATACAAGAATGTATCCACACTTTCATTGCTCCAAGTATTTAATTTAGCTTCTCTGCGTCAGACTGGACAATGAGTAGAAAAGTGACTTTAGAGGCCGCAGGTTAGTTAATTGTTAAAGGAATATTCCGCAAGACCAAATCCAGTGAAACAGTGGGGGTTTTCCGGAGGCCAGTCGAAAGCAGTAACGAAGACTGGAATCCTGTGTTCCAGATAGTTTTTGCGTCAAGGACGTGTCAAGTCTTTCTGCTGAATCCAGCGCTTACGCATGAAAGGATTCACGTCATCTTACAGAAACTTGCATTATTTTTATGCGTACCGTTCGCCGAAATAGAACTAGGTGATTCCTCTGCGGGGCCTTGACTGTCTGTTCTGCTTAACACTTCTAGGAATTTTGTTGGTGCGTTACATCGAACTAGAGGTTCGGTTTTTACCTCGACGCGACGGTGGAAACTTTTGTGTGTACAAACAGAATTTATTAGTGTATATCTTACAAGCAGAGATTTGGTTTCTGCGAAGTGACTAACACATGTTGCCCAGCGCTTCTTCGACAGATTATAGCCTATGGTATTCTTTAATCGATTCATAATTCTGCTGCCAAAATTGTTGTCCAATCGATTTATCAGAAATTTCTCGACGGCACCTTGAATGCGCTTCCATTGATGATGAACACTGTTAGCCTCAGAACCGGTTGTGGACGTCTTGTTCGTGTGAATAAGTATCCGTGCCATACATCATGTCGTTCACGATAACGAATCTGTTTCGTTATATGTTGACAGCGAAATGTGTCTTTTCACGGCGTGGGTTCCAGGCTTCCGATTCTTAGCGTAGATTTGCTACGGTCGCTGCAAGCGCGCTGTCTGCTTACGGTATTACGAAAAGTATCTGTAACTCATGGGCGGAAATTGAGGCAGGTCCTGGGAATGGGGCAGGTCCAGGTGATTACAGGTCCCACCGGCCAAACAGGTTTGCAGCCGCGAGACTCGTGGAGCGACGACCTTCCGCTATTCAGCGATCGAGTAACTTCAGCGCCGTGACACTTTTCAGGTACGATGTACTGTCGTCAGCTAGAGGACGATCTAAAGAACTTCTTTAACTCTTCAATTTTTGTTCTACCTAACGGACGAGTATGACAATAGGTATTTTTCTCGATTTGCCTTCGCAAATATTTTTCAGCACATCTCCTTCAGGACAGTGGATAAGAGTTTTTATCCTTATTTTTATTCTTGCAAAGAATATGGGTGGTGTTCTTTATTAAGTCATGAAAAAAAAAAAAATTCGAATTTTTTTTTACATAGTACTCTGTTTTCTTATGACATTTTTTCTAACTACCAAAATCTTCGATCAACGCGGTATGAAGACACAAAGCGACTTAAATGAAATATTCTTCAGATTTAATTGTTAAAAATGAGAAGAAATTTGTACAAGAAATTGCTATGCTTGACCCTCAGAAATTTACTTTAGCGACTTAATGATAAGTCGTGCTTGAAAACGCAGAATTAGTAATTTAGATCCTCCAGCATTTTTCATTCCAAGTTCATGACTATTTGTGATTTGTCTTTATTCCGAAGACAAAATTTCCCACATTTCAAACAACACAATTTTTTGTAAAAATAATGTTTGTATAGCTTATGGGACTTAACTAAGGGGTAATCAGTCCCTAAACTTACAAACTACTTATGAACTAGCTAATCCTAAGGACGGCACAAGTATCCATGCCCGAGGGGGGATTCGAACCCCCGACCGTAGTGGCCGTGCAGACCGTGACTGGAGCGCCTCAGTCCCCTCGGCCACGACGGCCGGCAATTTTTTATTGGATAGTTAACTTAGAAATAACGAAACATAATTATATTGTAAAGAAGTAATACAAACTTAATTTCCTCCAGTTCGTCGTGTACTAAACTTCTAAGAAACAGATTTGCATTCGAAAATAAGGAAAACTGACCATTATTTACTGTATGTCGCAATAGAGAACACTGGATATCAGTTCCTCCTGGACATGTTACAGTTAGTGAAGACAGACCGTAATGAGCACAGACAACATTTCAAAACCACCGTTATTCAAACGATTGGCACTTTTTGTATGAATAGGTTCTCTTCACCCTTGTTCGTGATTTGTATTTATCGAAGCAAGAAGTTGAGAGGCAGTTGATGACTGGCATTTATGAGCCAAATTAAAAGTAGTGCTTTTTGTTTGTGTACATTTGAAGATATAGCCTTTGTATGTTAAAGATGACTCTGCGCCTTTGTGACATGTGACCAAAAAAATGTTCAAATGTTTGTACAGCTTATGGGACTTAACTACGGGGTCATCAGTCCCTAAACTTACAAACTACTTATGAACTACTTACGAACTAGGACGGCACAAATATCCATGCCCGAGGGGGGATTCGAACCCCCGACCGTAGTAGCCGTGCAGACCGTGACGAAGCGCCTCAGTCCCCTCGGCCACCGCGGCCGGCGATATGTGACCATCCCGTATCTTACGATAACCTCATAACGGACAGCCCAAACTAGACGTCAACGAAAAAAAAAAAAAAAAAAAAAAAAAAAAAAAAGAGAGAGAGAGAGAGAGAGAGAGAGAGGGAGAGAGAGAGAGAGAGAGAAAGAAAAAACATTAAGCACCTTTGTCTGTTTCGAAATATTTAACACGAACGTTGATTTATTTTCATAATTGGTTATTGCGAACTGCATTAGCTCTCGTGCTTATAATGGATAATGTGACATGTACCTTCATTCTTATTGTAAGCTACAGGTAATGTGGTCACATTCAAAGAAGTCAAGTGAACTCTGTAGCTTAGCTAAACGTTAGTATCTGAACTGAGTGGTGAATAGGCATAACCGATTATTCCTTGGACGTGCCCTCTTTGGGTTAAGCTACTGTTAACACAAGGCCATGCCGTTCGGGTAGTGTGCTGCCTGTCTCACGTCATAAATTTCTGATTGACGATGTGGTGCGCAGGAATGAAGAGCTATTGGACTGCTTTCCACATCAGTGTTCATATAAGTAAAGCAGCTTTGTGGAAGTTGCTGTGTAGCATGATAAATCTGTATTAAATAAATTGTAACACAATACATCTTATGTAGTCACTATAACATTGCCAGTCACCTATAATACGACATTATTAAGTTAGAAACGATGTGTAAATAACCCAAAGTTTGTATCGTGGAGGAGGTGGCGGATAACCAACAAATTACAGGACTCGTTGTAGAGCACTAACATTACAACCTAACATGTAATGAATCAAGTGGGGGGAAGTAGTGAGTGGTTATTGGGAGGAGGATAAGTTATAGGGGTAATGGAGATTGCTTGATGTATATCAGCTAAAAAAGCGAGTGTTAGCAGGGGTGTTGCCGTTGGTGGTGCAGTATGTTAGGTGAGACAACAGTCTGTACCAGTAAGTAAACCTACAACCCTAGTGACTGTCTTTTTTTAACCTATAAACCACAGTGGCTCTAATGGACAAAATAGTATACCGACTGTTACAAAGCTTAGAAAAAGTCGATGGTAAAGTTGAAAATTAGTGCAGGCATCTACGAAAGAACAGGCACCGTGTCTAGAATCGTGTGCAAGCCTCCAACGAACAATTGACTATTTCTGTACTGATGCAGAAATACCACAGATCGCTTGCGGGAAAACAGATAAATCTGCGAGCAAGAGGAAATAATTGGCAGGGAATAAGAAAGTTGCAGTGTCTGACAGGTTCAAAATTTTTAAGCTGCTGATGATCTGAGACATTGTTCAAAGTGCGTTTTAGATAAGAGCCTGAAATAGCGACAGTGTACATTGGCACAGAACTACAGTATGTATGCTAATTACTGCCTTGAACTCTCAAAACAACCAGGTGTTTCAAGAATAATGGCTGTAGCTGTGTGTGTGTGTGTGTGTGTGTGTGTGTGTGTGTGTGTGAGCGCGATCGCGCGCGCGGGTGTCCACGCGCACTGCATATCAGTCTCTCAACATGATTCAAAATTTAGGCCGTTCGGCACTCTGGCCCCAAGGGGGATCACGGTTCTTTCGTGAGTACGTGCACGGCGATCACGGGGCCCCGAGCTAATGCAGTCTTCCTTCCTTCTTTACTTCCTGGACTGCATTTCCTTTCCCCTCCGCTCCTTTCCTATCCTCACTCCTTCCCCTCCCCACCGGGGGACTGATAACCTCAGTAGTTTAGTCCCTCTATTCCAAACAAACAATCCAACCCAACCCAAGTCCTTACCCTCCCCACTGGGGGACTGCTAATCTCAGTAGTTTAGTCCCTCTATTCCAAACAAACAACACAACCAAACCCAACTCGGCATTCTGGCTGAAAGCAAATAACTCTGAAACCAGGACATGTAATTCCGCTTGTAACACTACTATCTAGGATCCTAGCGTTGAAGTACAAGTTTTTTTATTCCGAGTGCAGTGAATAGCGAAACAGTCTGTTACAACGGTGATACACTCTCGAAAATCAGAAAATATGAGTTATATTGCTGTTATTGACAGCTAATGAGTGGAAACTCTAGAGGTTGGTAGAACATGAGTCTAACGTTGAATTCAGGAAAGTGGAGACGCGTGACGGCTCGGGCTCAGAAAACTTATAAATAAGTAATTATGTTGCTAGGTTGGAACAATGTAAGAACTTCCTTAACAATGCTGACGTTAAAGAAATTTTAGAATCGCTGTCACAAGAACGACTTGAAATGTCTGAAAATAATTAGTCAGTAATTTTTCCTAGTTACAAAAACCTTGGAATGCTGCGTCGTGTTTTAAGAAAGATCTTTTACAATTACCAGTAAATAAATACATAATAAAATAGATACGTCACACTATGGGTTCGGAAATGATAATAAGAACAAGGTTAGATACTTTTTATTAGAAAAATTGTCACATAATTAAAGTAAAATGAGAGAGAGTGAAAGAAAGATGTTTAGACATACATCGTTCCAGAGAGAGAGAGAGAGAGAGAGAGAGAGAGAGAGAGAGAGAGAGAGAGAGAGAGAGAGAGAACCAAATATCAGAATCCAGTAGCAATACGTTTACAGATAATAATTGTCATTAAGAGTATTGTCTTTCCTTAATGAATTTGTGTAGGAAAATCACTTTCATTACGCGACGCTGGCTCTGTGAGTCAAAGGGCGGTTATGCGCTCCAGCTCGAGTACAGCAGTATATTGGAATCCCACTTGGTATGCTGTCTACAAGTGGTCGGGACGATAAAATTAATAACTGAACAGCATAAAACTTTATTAGCTGTTTCTGAAAAGCACCTCAGGTGGGCTATTGGATGTTTCTTTAAACAGGTTGCGTCAGCTCACACCAGTCTCGCCCACATGCGCTGACATTTGACCTGCAAAAGCACCGACTTTATTGTCAGACCGCTCTCTCTCATCTGACAGCATCAAAACGCCAGTCTCGCAGTCCAGACTCTAGATACAAGTTTGGCGGTGGAGTACGTTGCCGGAGTCACGTACACTCGGCGTGCAGATCGACTAAATCTTTTGGTGTACTGAGAGAGTGGGGAGAGAGGGGGGGGGGGCATGTGATCGACAGAAATGGAGCCGCTAGTACACTAACGTCTGTTAAAATTGCAACACCAAGAAGGAAACGCATGAATCCAATGAATTTAATATCACAGTTTAGGTATATGATAAGAAACAAATGATTACCTTTTCAAATCTGTGCATGTCCTTTGAGCCCTACTATTCAGTATGTCTTGTGGCCACCATGGGCTGTACGCTGTACGCCGTGGTATTCAATCTGTATACGTTCCTGAGAGATTTCCCTCCACGCATTTTGTATCTGACAAGAGAACATCATCAACTCGACCTCATATTTTCTTGAGGAAAAAATGCATGAGCTAGATATAACCCCAGAAATCGATATAACGTGAAAATTTGGCCTATTATTCAGATACTACGCAGTTACTGCCTCCTCAAAGTAGAGCTTTTAAACATTCGCGCCCTCGGGTTGTTGCCCTTTTCACTGTGGCCGTTTAATGCACGAACTTCTAGTACTGTGAGCAGAGTCCCGTAAGAGGTTTGTGTTCGCGATATCAGTTAACCCACAGGATGTCGTGCGACACCTCCAGGAGCGATATGACATGATGACTAATCTGCAACGATTAACTGTCAAGGAATTAGAGCTCTTTAAAGTGGTCACCGGTAAACGTAATCATTTGCAGTTATTAGACGTACTATACACGATAAAAGAAAATACATGGTGCTTTCTTTATATCTTTCAACTGTGTTGCAGATATCGTAGACAGATGAAGACGTGCTGGATATAGAAGAAAATAGCGGGTTGACGTTCGGTGCAGTTTTACAAGAGGATAACGTCGTCGATAACGACGCTGGCATTTCATGAAGCGGCTGCAGTGAAGCGGCCGACGGAGGAACAACCCAAGCGCGCGTAAGGCCGTAATAATGACGCAAATTTTCATGTGATATCGATTTCTGGGGTTGATATCTAGCTCATGTATTTTTTTTCTCAAGAAAATATGAGGTCAAGTTGATGATGTTTCCTTGAGAGACCACAAATCCATAACACTAGAGGACCAACCATATCCCAGACATATTCGACGGGTGACATATCAAGCGAATATGTAGCCAGAGAAACAATGCTACCCGACGCCAGTCGAAGAAGGCCTGTACATTCCTTGCATTAAGTGGCCTGGCATTATCCTGTTGAAGTGTGGCCTGAGGTGATGCCTCAAGGCTAAAAAAATGTTCAAATGTTTGTAAATCTATCGGACCAAACTGCGTGGTCATCAGTCCGTAGCTTACAAACTACTAACCTAAGGACAAACACACACACACCCATGCCCCAGGGAGGACTCGAACCTCCACGGCGAGCAACCTCGCGCTCCGCAGCGAGACGCTTTAGACCGCTCGGCTACTCCACCGCGGCACCCCAAGGCTCCACAAACACCGTGAAGTACCGGTTTCTGTTCAAAGTGCCCTCCATACGTAGGAGGCGAGATCGAATGTTGTAACCAATGGCGCCCCAAACCATCACAGCTGGTGTTTGTCCGTTATGCCGCTCCATAATGCAGTCCTCCAGGTTGAGCTCACCACGGTACCGCCGGTACCGTATGCGACCATCTCTGTATGATTCGCTGAAGCGGGACTCGTCCGAATAGATTACATTAGCCAGTTAGCACCTCAGTGACAGTGTTAACTTGCCCATTGCAGTCTGAGGTGCTTGTGGACAATGGAAGCTGACGTAATGGCATGCGTGCAACCAGTGAAAGGTGGCAACACTGTACTTTGTCATTGTTACTCTCTGGTCAGAGAGGTTTGTTGCTGCGAACTGTGAGTCGCTGGTAGCGAGTGGTAGGCAGAAGGAGTCTGAAAGTGGAAGTGGACAGACGGAGCTAGGTGTTGGTGGAGAGCAGTAGACTTAGAAAGTTGTTGTAAGCAGTTAGTATTATTTATAACATTGATTTTTATTGTGTTTGTGATGTTTATAAGGTAATAAGAATAATAATAATAAAAATCATAACTTATACCTTTGTTTCAATTCAAGATAGCTTCATGTCTCCCTTTCGTTGAAAGTGAAAGATCTTATTATTACAGTCAAGTTATCTTAAGCTGCAAGTTTTAAACTGTAGGATAGATACAAGTTTTAACTTTATTTATGTTTCTTCATTAATGTACTGCTAAAGACCGAGGTGCTGTCTACGGATAAGATGTGAGTGAACTTTATTTATGATCAGGATTACAAGTAGGGAAGCAAATTGTTGAGTCTCTGCTTAACATTTCGCACATACTTAGTATCCCAATTTGTTATGCCCTTACATTTTTTGTTACAGAAATCATAAGCAACTAGTTTATCAGGTAGCTACCAATATTTCTCGCCAATCGTGCAAGGTGCTCTATTATTTACATCACTTGCTTATTGTTCACCCTTGTTATGTTATTCACATTCAGTTGTAGAGCCGCGGTGGAGTAGCCGAGTGGTCTAAAGCGTCTCGCTGCGGAGCGCACGGTTGCTCGCCGTGGAGGTTCGAGTTCTCCCTGGAGCATGTGTGTGTGTGTTGTCCTTAGGTTAGTTTACCTAGATTTAAGTAGTTTGTAAGCTACGGACTAATGACCACGCAGTTTGGTCCGAAAGATTTACAGACATTTTTTCAGTTGTAGAAGTCGTAACCAACTTGCTTATCGGGTAGCTACCAGCATTTATTGTCTACTGCGTGATGCGTCTTTTCATACAAATATTAATTACACAACTTGCTGACAACGCAATAATTACTTTATTAATAAAATTAAATTACACTTTCAGAAGGTGTCGGTACACACAACAATTATTGTTAAGCTCGCAACCGAATACATACTTAGTCAGTTTTGGCATTTGATAAATTAAACTCTGAACTTTCCTCATCATTTTCTTGATATGCACCTCTTATTTTTGCTGTGTTTGCAGTAAAAATTTTCTGGATATGAGTTCCGCCTGATATGCAAAGCACTGTTTTATTATGCACTCAAACTAGTTTCAACACCTCTGTGCCATCATCAGTGTGCTTTCAATTTATTTCATGCTGTGAAAACAAATTACATTTATTTTACTATTGTACTACTTGTAAATTTAGGCCCAAAAAGTCGTCAGTCTTGTTTTGGTTTTAACCTTATTTTACATTCTGTGGTTATGTGAGACCCTTTTTACATATTTATGTCGTGGTAGCGTTGTCATCTGCAACCAAAATTATCTCTTTTAACAACTTGTGAGGTTTTTAAAACTCTACTTTAAAAATTAGTGAATTATATAATTATCGACTTAGACGTTTTTACACTATGATAGGTTCTACAAGTTCCTTTTGTTGCTATCAGTTACTGTTATAGATTGTCTGTCATTCTACGCATGAGCAGATTTACACTCGGTATTACTTGATATGCACCCAACTTAGCTAATGAACTATTTTGACAATATTAAATATTGTTTGGTAATGAGGTAAGTATGATCCACAGCACGTAATGTTAAACATAACAAGCTTTTCTAAGGTTGCAATAGATGTCATGCTCAGTCTGTGTTACAGAAGTAATCTAAACTTTGATATTCAATTAATTTACGGATACATAATTGTCAACTTTAGCGTTTTCGCTGTACCACAGCCTTGCATATTATTCTGCTGCTGTCACTCGTACTTTAACTGCGGACATTGAGATCAGTTTTTACATTCACAGTGCTGTACCTGTCCAGGTAGGCACTGTTTATCAGCACACAAACAGAAGCACACTCACTCACCCACCCGCTAGTTTCCGATCCATAATCATAAATTTATTTTATTTTATTTCAAACTCTACTTCACGAGTTCAACCTGCATCAGACAGCGACGAATCGTCGATGCAGCGAAGTTCACACCTGTTTCAGTGTTCTAGTGACGTGCCAACACTGTGGATGACGCGGCGCTCTCGTGTGACGTCACGCAGAGTAGGCATCGTTCGCGTAACTGACTGGGTGGCCGCCGGGGCACGGCCCACTATGACGTAGCGTGCAGCCAGTCAGCTACACGAACGATGCCTACCCTGTGTGACGTCACACGAGAGCGCCGCGGCCTTCTCTCTTGGTGGTGTTGGTTCTGACCGGCCTACGTGCACCCTATCTCGCTGCCAAACGTATCACTTATTGCTTGCACAACCGTCGGCTTTACCACCAAGTGTGGCGCTATTCCGATGATTCTTTCTCGGTGTTACACTTTTCACAAGCTCTGACTTGAAATACAAATGCGCAAGAATAATTTTTAAAAAATGTTCAAATGTTTGTTAAGCTTAAGGGACTTAACTGTGGAGTCATTGGTCCCTAAACTTACAAACTACGTATGAACTACCATATACTAAAGAAGCACAAACATCCATGCCTGACGAGGTATTCGAACCCCCGACGGGGAACGGCCTCGCACTTCGGAGCATAGCGCCTCAAAGCGCTCGGCTGCTCCGTCGCGGCGAGAGCATTATTTCACCAAACTCAATTCATAGTGCGTTGTTCTTTTTTCATGCCAGAATTAATATCGTGACTGACCGACTTCATTGGAGCATTTCTCTTTTCCGCCCCTTACTGGAGGGTGTCCGGAAAGTAGGTACGAATATTGATGTGCTATATAACATACAAAATTCATTGAAATTGTAATGGTTTGCTACAGATACATTAACTAACTTCTCCCATTTATGTATAAAAAATTGAATTCCTCATATAACCACCCATGGCCTCGTGGTAACACGCAATTAATTCAATGAAGTTCTCGAGGAAACATTCACAAACATCTGGTGGGGTGCTTTTAATAACCCTATTTATATGATTTTTTTAATTCGACAGTACCGTCAATGAGCTTGGCTGATAATACTTCTTTTTTCACACCACATATACTGGTCGAGCCACAGTCACCTAAAATGACAATTAATGAAAAACACTTTTTTCCACATTTACATAACTTGTTTCAATGCAATATGGCAGCATTATCAAAGGCATAGAAAGGAAAAAGTCACAAATTGAAATATAATAAGTCCTTAAAATAAGGTTTGAAAAGTACAGGTGATTCAGAAACAGGAGCAAAGCCACTAAAAGGAAACCAAAAAGCCCACAAATAGCTGGTATATCCAAAGAATATGATATCATACAGTTTTAGGTTATAAATCAATCCACAACTTACCACAGCGGGGAATGCTGCATCAGTATAACAGGAGATAATGTACTGATGTTGTGCTGCACTGATCATTTGATCATTTGCCATGCACAAACAACATTGTCTGAAATTAAAAATAGATAACATATGGTTGGCATCGATGTGAAAAATGTAATGTATTCATAAATCGTGGTTGTCCTACCAAATTTGTAATATGCAGCACTTGTACGAATTACGTGACTTTCCATTATCTGCAGCTTCAGCCCTCGTATAATTTTGTGAAAGGGTTTCGCGCAGTGAACTTGGTGTTAAATTCGACTGCTGAGCTCGTCAGCCATCCGATTTACCATTACCAAACGAATATCTTTAATCTGGTGCGTCGGACTGATGGTTGTGTCAACGCTCAAGTTGATTTCGCCTGATTAGCATAGCGATTCAGTAGTGAATGACATTAAACCTGCATCATTTTGATTTTGACCTCCCCTTATACACAGGGCAAGTCACGAAAACTTAATGTTTTAACACGGGTATCAACTGTGATATTGAAGCAAGTACGTTTTTTAATGGAACTGCTTACTTTTTGTAACTGCATTAGATAACTCTTGAGAAGGCAATTACAGTGATATAGCGTTTGTTAATGTTTAATAGGAAAAATATTCGAGAAATGTCCTAGAATTTGAGGGCACGTTGGCGGGAATTGGCGTTATCAGCCAAGCAGGTATCCCGGACCATGCTGCGTAACTGTATGTCATAAAGTAGGCCTGCGTGTCTATAGTAACGCTTACTTTACCAAAAATCAAATGTTCGTTAAGCTTATGGGACTTAACTACGGGGTCATCAGTCCCTAAACTTACAAACTACTTATGAACTACCTTATACTAAAGACGGCACAAATATCCATGCCCGAGGGGGGATTCGAACCCCCGACCGTAGTGGCCGTGCAGACCGTGACTGAAGCGCCTCAGTCTCATCGGCCACCGCGGCGGCGCTTACTTTAACCTGAATCAACATAACCCTTTCGCGAGCCGTGGGGGATATACTTCCCACTAATGGTATTCCTTTACTAAATTCATGGGAATACGTGTTACCGCTTCTGTACGCTTCTGGGCCCTAGTGGTAGTCCAGTGCACTAGCTCTGCTTTCCATTTGTTGTTAAATATAGATTTTAGGGCTGTTTGGTTTATATTTATCACCAAGTAACAGTTTTTCCGAGTTTCTTGGGGAGTTTGCTTAACACCAAAGTATATATTGAAAGCGTCTTGGGAAATATACATACCACAGTGTCTCTTGTGGTCCTTAGGAAGAATATTTACCATCAACTTAGGGCACCTCAAAGTTTCTGAGAATATGTCTCACAATCACTGTATGTGTCTGACATCTTGTTGTGGCAGGTGTAGGAAAACTGCTACAACCATCAGTTTCAGTTTGTTGCAGGATCACTAGAGATTGTTCAAATGTTTGTAGAGCTTATGGGACATAACTACGGGGTCATCAGTCCCTAAACGTACAAACTACTTATGAACTAGCTAAGACTAAGGACGGCACAAATATCCATGCCCGAGGGGGGATTCGGACCCCCGACCGTAGTGGCCGTGCGGACCGTGACTGGCGCGCCGCACAGCGCTCGGCCACAGCGGCCGGCACTAGAGATTGTGATGTTTTGAACATTTGGTTGAGAACGAAATATTACTTGCAAACAGTAAATCTGAATGGTAAATATTTTAAATAAAGTAAAATAAAAAGAAATCATGGCCTTTTTTTATGTAATCGTTAGAGCTCACAAAAAGGAAATGGGAAATCCATTTACCACCAAAGTGGAAAGCTTACATAGGCACTATGTTACTATATGTACAACCATAGTTTTTTGTTGTAAATCACAAAAATAAAAACGTCAAAATTACAATTTAATAAACTGATCACACCTCTAATACAATTAAAAAAAATAGCTTCGCTGGGGTTCCACAAAAAATGCGTCCGCGAAAGGCTCAAGACCTACAGTGGACTCAATTTCACCTACGAATGTTGTATGTGGACATATGGCATATGTTAGAATCTTCCGTATCACAAAGGACTTAGGAAAACTACTTCGCGACTGGAAAGTACGATAATACAACCATTTGGTACCTAGACAACGACCATTCTCGGACACATTAGTGATTCACTCAGCAAAATTTATTATCTCTTTCTCGTAGGCGAGTTAACATACTATGTAAAGGTGTTGTAGTGGAAGATACCGTATTAATAGACTGAAAGCATCATCTTCCACAATGTATCTTACACTTGGGCAATGAGCTTTCTGTTTGACTCCTGGCATTTCATTTTACAGACGTGTCTACGAGAGACAACATGGGCAGCCCTTTCTCCAAGAGAACGCAGAGACCCGTCAAAAACGAAATCGAATATTTCGCAGAAGCCACTTTCTCAATGCAGAATCAAGTTCCCCTAATTGGTGCACCAGACAGACAATCAAAAAAAGAATCACAGCGTATGAGTGGAATACCTAACCGTGATGTAGGGACTCGTCTACAAGCAGACACATTCAGCGGGAGTGGCAGTGCGGTCTAAGGCGCCTTGCAACGCTGCTTACTGCGCGGCTCCTCCCCGTTGGGGGTTCGAGACCTCCCTCGGACATGGTGTGTGTTTTCTCTTTAGCGTAAGTTATTTTAGTTTCTAAGTCCATGGACTGATATCCACTGCAGTTTGGACCTACACCTTTACAAACATATGAACTTGAACAAATCTGCGTTTATATGCGCATGTCCAGCAACCACTGTGGTCATTATTATTGATACTATTTGTTAATAGATCATCGGGGTTGTAAGACCGTGTGTCTAACAAACTTGCTGCTTCCTTACGTTTCGTGTGATGCTGTCTCGGACTTCTTCGGAGGTTGTCCGAAACCTCCGAAGAAGTTGGCTGAAGCGGTAAAGAAGATATCGTTTATGACCGAGCAGACGTCTGATTTCTGTTCTTTAGTATAACGTTTGCAGCAGTAAAAGTGCGGGAATCACATCCTTTTTGTCTACCTTGCATGTAGTTACTGACACCAACCGAAGTGGACATTGCATACCTTTTCACATTCTGGCAATATCAGAAAATATTTTATTTCGTCGGGGTACAAATTTCGATTAGCCGAAGAAGGCTTTATTGAAGAGTGAAAGGACTGGGTGTAGGGGACTAAGGAACCCCCTCCCCCCCCCAAAAAAAAGTAACTAAAAAATAAATATATCTCGGGCGCATAATTTTTCCTAGTCGGGTCTGCGTACGAACTGTCCCGGTCTGACAAAAAAATAACTAAAAAAATAAGTAGTAGTTGACGCAGCATCGGACGAAACGTAAGGGAACAACAAGTTTCTTAGAACACGACCTTAAAACCCAGAAGATGTATCAACAAATATGACAACCAGTCGTGAAAAAACCATCGCTATATCATCGATATAATTATTGTGCCTTTGCGGCTATATAAAATGACGACGTCATTTAGTAGTGTCGTGTTAATATTATTTGTCTAAAAAACAGGGTGAGTGAATCTGACTTGTGTAACACTGTTCACACGCATGTATCGTAACAGATCACATAGTATTGATACTGCAATATTAATGAGAAAAGTGACTTTGTAGATATAGTTCATAGTAGTACATGTTCCGTATTTAAATTTGTAAAACACTGACACTCGCAAATTTACTGACCAAAATTTACTGCAATATTAATGAGAAAAGTGACTTTGTAGATATAGTTCATAGTAGTACATGTTCCGTATTTAAATTTGTAAAACACTGACACTCGCAAATTTACTGACCAAAATTTAATCTGCACATCAGTAGCAGACAAATAGAGCAAGAATCGGGAATCTCAAAAACGTAGGTGTTGAGAATTCTACATCAACATAAATTTCACCCCTCCATATTTCTATGCACCAAGATTTGCATGGCGAAGACTTTGAACGTCGTGTGCAGTTTTGCCACTGGGCACAAAATAAATTACGGGACCGTGACTGATTTTTTTCACGCGTACTGTTTAGTGACACCAAGATTTGTATGGCGAATACTTTGAACGTCGTGTACAGTTTTGCCACTGAGCACAACATAAATTACGGGACGATGACAGATTTTTTTCACGCGTACTGTTTAGTGACGAAGCGTCATTCACAAACAGAGGTAACGCAAGCCGGATTATATGCACTATTGAGAAACGGAAAATCCACGATGGCTGCGACAAGTGGAACATCAGCGACCTTGGCGGGTTAATGTATGGTGCGGCATTATGGGAGGAAAGATAAATGGCCCCTATTTCATCGATGGCAACCTAAATGGTGGAATGTATGCTGATTTCGTACGTAATGTTCTACCGATTTTACTACAAGATGTGTCACTGCATGAAAGAATTGCGATGTACTTTCAACATGATGGATGTCGGGAACATGGCTCGCGTGCAGTTGAAGTGGTCTTAAATGGAATATTTAATGACAGGCGGATTGGTTGTAGAAGCACCATACCATGGCCCGCCCGTTCACCGCATCTTTCATCCCAGGATTTCTTTCTGTGGGGAAAATTGAAGGACATTTGTTATCGTGATTCACCGACAACGCCTGAAAACATGTGTCAGCGCATTGTCAATGCATGTGAGAACATTACTGAAGGCGAACTACTTTCTGTTGAGAGGAATTTCGTTACGCGTATTGCAAATGGATTGAAGTTGAAGGACATCATTTTGAGCGTTTATTGAAGGTAATGAGGTAATTATAGGTAATCACGCAATAACAGCATTCGTTCTCATAATGTATCATAATTTCACAAAAGTACGTATTTCGCAATGGAACAACGGAAATAAAGTTCAAAAGTACCTACGTGCTGTATTTTAATTTAAAACACCGACGTGTTACCCACTGTTCGTCTAAAAATTTGAGCAATATGTTTGTAAATATTACAGCGCCATCTATCACAAAGCGAAAAAAGTAAACCAAATACAACATATTTATTTACGTACTAGACGAATATATAATAAAAAATGGGGGTACCTATTTTAAAAAAATGTAGTTGATATCCGTTTGACCTATGGCAGTACCATCTAGCGGGCCAACCGTAGCACCATCTGTTTCTCCCCTTCAAGCTAGAAAAGTTTTGTTCTTTGTAGTTTTTTCGTTTGATGATTATTTCGTGAGATATTTGGGCCGGTCACTATCAATGGATCACCCTGTATATGTATACTGGGAACTTGTATGTTAAGGATGGGTGGTAGTGGAACATAACCAAGTAAAACTGCCCTACATTATTTATTGAAAATTATCTCGAACAGTTAAAAAGAAAATCGACTAGTGGATTCAGCATATTAGACGTGGTGATGACAAACGGACCCGAACTTTACGACTCGGCACTGATCAGGAAATGGGTGATCAGAAGGCCTTTACAGCATTGTGAAATACGGCTGTAAATTGAAATACGGATGACGATACAGTATATGAGTTCAGCAAGAAGGAAAAGAGATAGATTTTAGATTACCTTACAATTCTGCACAAAAATCTAATCCTTAGCACACTAAATCACCCCCAAGAACCACTGACATTGGCGATGTGGGGTAGCTTGCGTGCCTCAACAACACAGATATTCGTACAGATGGTGCAACCACAGCGGAGGGCTATCTATGAACAGACCAGAAAACTTGTTGTTCCTGAAGAGGAGCAGCAGACTGTTCAATAGTTGCAGGGGCAACATTCTGCATGATTGACTGAGCTGGCCTTGTAACATCAGCTAAATTGGTTTTTCCATGTAGTTACTGCGAACGGATGAAAGCAAGGGGAAACTACAGCCATTACCTTTCCCGAGGACATGCAGCACTATTGTATGAATATATGACGATGGCATCTTCTTGGGTAAATTATTACGGAGGTAAAATAGTCCCACAATCGGATACTTGGCAGGATTTATTCAGGAGGATGTCGTCATCAAGAACAATAGAACAGTCATTCCACAGATCAGAGCGTGGTATGTTCCATGCCTTAATCGGTAAGAAATCTGAAAATAGAAATGGATAGGTTAAAGATAGATATGGTGGGGATTAGTGAAGATCGGTGGCAGGATGAACAGGATTTCTGGCAAGGTGATTACAGGGATATAAATACAAAATCAGTTCATGCTAAAGCAGGAGTAGGTCTGATAATCAATAAGAAAATAAGAATTCAGGTTAAATTACTATGAACAACATAGTGAAAGCATTATCATAGCAAAGATAGACACGAAGCCAACACCGACCACAGTAGTACAAGTTTATATGACAACTAGGTACGCCGATGATGACGAGATCGAAGAAATATATGAGGAGGTAGAGGAAATTATTCAGACAGTAAAGGGAGAGGAAAGCTTGATTGTAATGGGGGAATGGAATTCGATAGTAAGAAGAGGAAGGAAACATAGGAGAATATGGACTGAGGAAAGGATATGAAAGAGTAAGTCGCCTGGTAGAATTTTGTACGCAAAAAGGTGGAGAGCCGGCCGCGGTGGCTGAGGGGACTGAGGCGCTCCAGTCATGGTCTGCACGGCCACTACGGTCGGGGGTTCGAATCCCCCCTCGGGCATGGATATTTGTGCCGTCCTTAGTATTAGCTAGTTCTTAAGTAGTTTGTAAGTTTAGGGACTGATGACCCCGTAGTCAAGTCCCATAAGCTATACAAACATTTGAAACATTTGAAAGGTGGAGATGGGACGTGGATAAGTAGAGGGAACATGAAGTTCCTATAAGTTTCAGAGGGAGGTTTCGGCAACAGTTGACAGAAACTGGGGAACGTAACATAGTAGAAGATTAACGGGTAGCTTTGAGAGAGGAAATAGTGAAGGCAGAAGAGGGCAAAATAGGTAGAAACGCAAGAACTGAAACCAATCCTCGGATATCATAGGGAATACTGAACTGATGAAAGAAGACGATGTAAGATTGCAGAAAATGAAGCAGGCGAAATGGAGTACAGACAGCTAAAATATGAGATTGTCAGAAAGTGCAAAATGGCTAAGGAGGAGTAACTAGAAGGCAAATGCAAGTCTGCAGAAGAATGTATTACTAGGGAAAAATAGATACCGCCTACAGGAAAATAAAAGAGACCTTTGGAGATAAAAACAGCTCTACGAATATCAAAAACCAGTTCTGTGGAAAGAAGGGACAATATGAAATGAATATGAAATATGAGATACTGTACTGAGAAATGAATTTGACAGAACCCTGGAAGACCTAAGGCGGAACAAGGCCCCTGGAGTAGCGGACGTTCCCTCAGATCTGGTAACTCTCTGGGAGAGCCAGCCATAATAAAACTATTTCATCTGGACTGTAAGACGGATGAGACAGGTGAAATACCTCAGACATCAAGAAAAATTTAGTTATCACTTTAAAAAGAAAGGAGGCGCAGACAGGTGTGAAAATTACAGAACCACCAATTTAATAAGTCAAGGTTGCAAAATTTTAACACGAATTATTTACAAAAAAATGGAAAATTTGATAGAAGCTGACCTTGGGGAAGATTTTCGATTTATGAGAAATATAGGAAGACGGACGGCAATACCCACGACTTACCTTAGAAAATAGATTACGGAAATGCAAACCTACAGTTATAGCTTTTGTAGATTTGGAGAAAGCTTTTGACAATGTTTATTGGAACACACTCTTTCAAACTTCGAAGTCAGGGGGGGGGGTGTAAAATATAGGGAAGGGAAAGTTATTTACAACTAGTATAAAAACCAGACAGCAGTTATTAAAGGCGAAAGACACCCAAAGGAATCAAAGGTTGGGAATGCAGTAAGACAGGGTTGTAGCCTCTCTCCCATGTTATGAAATTTGAACATTGAGCAAGGAGATATTTGGAGAAGACATTTTAATTCAGGATGAAGAAATAAAAACATTGCGTTTTGCTGATGACATTGTAATTCTGTCAGAGACATCAAATGACCTGGAAGAGCAATTGAACGGAATGGACAGTGTGTTGTGAGGAGCAAAACAAGGGTAATGGAATGCAGTCTAACAAAATCTTGCAATGATGAAGGAATTAATAAGGTAACGAAACAATAAGGGTGGGAGATGAGTTTTGTTACTTCGGCAGTAAAATAGCATATGATGGGTGCAGTACAGAGGATATAAAATTCAGAATGGCAATGGCACGAAAAGCGTTTTGGGAAAAGGGAAATTTGCTAACATCGAGTATTAATTTAAGTGTAAGGATGTCTTTTTCTGAATGAATTTGTGTGGATTGTTGCCTAGTACTGGAGTGAAATATGGACAATCAATAGTTCAGACAGGAAGAGGAGAGAAGCTTTTGAAATATGATGTTAGAGAAGAACGCTGAAAATTAGGTGGGTAATTGAACACAATTGGGGAGAAAAGGAGTTTCTGTCATACCTTGACTAAACGAGGGGGTGGATTGGTAGGACACATTCTGAGACATCAAGGAATCGTGAATTTAACACTGGAAAGAAGTTTATGGGTTAAAAACCGAGAGGGAGACCAAGAGACGAATACAGTAAGCAGATTCAAATGGATGTGTGTTGCCCTTCTTATGAGAAGATGAAGAGGCTTGCTCAGGGTAAAGTAAGTTGGAGAGCTGCATCAAACCCGTCTCCGGACTGAAGGCCACAACAGTAGTCTACTCATAATGTTGAGCACCAATGGACAAAATTGAAGAGCCGAGTTAAATTGTGAGAGATGGTGCAGAAGCACCGTGGTAGACAACCGTGTTAAAAATTCACTACCAAAACAGAACTGACTTCCTTGCAAATTTAAATGCAGCCAAAGACAATCAAAGAATAACGGAGAGAAAGTTAGCGAACGGAGAGCTATTCGTAAAACGTTGATCAAATTTGAAAGTAAAAGAAGGAAGAGTAGGGTTTAATGTCTCGTCAACAACCTGGAAATTAAAGATATAGCTCGATCTAGATTTCACAAACACTATGTGAAGGAACTCCGCCTCTTTCTAATAGCATTAAACCGAATATCAGGAGCAAAGTATTCATTATAATTGGGAAAAAGCGTAGGGCATTCTCGTTTTCAAGAAGAATCATCGAATAGATACGCGCAAAAGTAGTATTATATCTCTAACGTCAGTCTTGTAGAGATTTGCAACATTTCATTATTATGACAATTTTGGAGACCGAAAATCTTCTATATAGGAATCAACATAGGTACTTAAAGTAATGATAGTGTGAAACCCAGATCGACCTATTAGTGTACTAGCGCCAGAATGTAGTAGATGCAGACTCACAGCTGCATCACATATACGAATGGCGTTAGGTAAAGCTCAGAATTTCAGCAAAATACGAGCGTACGGAATGTGAAACACACCGCGTGACGGCATATAAGAGTTTCTAGGAAACAGAACACAACATGCCACTGCCAACGAAAGTAAAAGTGACTTCTGGCGTGCCTCAAGACAATGTTATACAACAATTAGGTGGAGATCGGATAAGTTGTCGAGGAGTCTAAGACGACGAATTTTGAATTTCTCCGATAACTCAACACCTGGTGCTACGTGCACGAACTATTGTTTGACAATATTAGATTTAGTTTAGATTAGATTAGTTGGTTCGTTCCATAGATCCGTGTAGAGGAGATCCTCGTGGATGTGGAACATGTCTTTTTTTTTACAACTTGATAATAATACTAATACAGGTACATACATTTTTACAAGGTGATAATATAATAATAACAATAGTATGAATACACATAAATGCATCATTTGGTTCTATTTAAGAATTCGTCAATGGAGTAGAAGGAGTTGGCCACTAGAAAGTCTTTTAGGCTCCACTTAAACTGATCTTTATTTGTAGCTAAATTTTTTATGGTTGTTGGTAAATTATTGAAAATATGTGTTCCTGAGTAGTGGACCGTTTTGGACTTTGAAAACTTTTGCTTGATTTGAAGAATTACCCCAAAATATTATACCATATGAATTATGGAATGAAAGTAAGAAAAGTATGCAAGCTTTTTATTTGTATGTCTCCTATGTCTCATATTGCAAATACAGATTTGTTAAGAGGTTTTTACAGTTCTGTGGTGTACTCCTCCCAACTGTAGTCCCAGGAATTTTATTCTGCCTGTGCTCTTCTTCATACTTTATGCATATACTGGATGGGAATCTTTTACATGTTCTGAACTGCATGTAGTGAGTCTTTTCAAAGTTTAATGTCAAAGAATTGGCTTCAAACTATTTATTAATGTTCACGAAAATATAATTAGCAGACCTTTCCAGAACTATGCTCGACATGCTTTTTATTGCAATACTTGTATCATCTGCAAACAAAACGAGCTCTGCTTCTGGCAGTGTAACTCATGAGAGGTCATTAATGTACATAAGAAAAAGCAACGGCCCTAAGATGGATCCCTTTGGGACACCACATGTAATTTCTTCCCAATCTGATGATGACTATTGGCTTAATTCACTACTCCCGTGCACTGACATCATTTGTTTCCTGTTAGCAAGGTACGACTTGAACCATTTTGAAGCAATTCCCGTGACACCATAGAATTCTAATTTACTTAAAAGGATGTTATGGTTCACACAATCAAATGCTTTTGATAAATCACAGAAAATACCTGCTGCTTGTAATTTATTATCTAATGAATTAAGTACATTCTCCCTGTTGATATAAATAGTCTACTCGATATCGGAACCTTTCAGAAAACCAAACTGTATTCTAGACAATATGTCATTTGAGGTTAGGTGGTTGAAAAGTTGCTTGTGCATTATCTTTTCTAGAATTTTTTAGAATGCCAGTAAAAGTGAAATCGGTCTGTAGTTTGATAGTATCTCTTTATCCGCTTTCTTGAACAGAGGTTTAATATCCGCATATTGTAACCAATCGTGAGATGTTCCAGTTATAATAGATTGGTAACACAAATAACATAAAATTTTGCTAAATTCACAAGAACACAGTTTGATTAACTTTTTTGATATTTTATCATAACCACTAGAATGCTTTGTTTTCAGAGATTTTATTATGGAAGCTGTTTCTTGTGGTGAAGCGAATGACATTTTCATTTTGGACTATTAGTAACTGATATAAAGTACTAGTTAAATAGATTTGTCACACTATGCGCATCAGTTACTAATGTATCATCTGCTTTTAAAGCTATCTGCTCCTGTTCCTTTCTGTTTCTACCAGTCTCCTCTTTCACTATACCCCATATTGCTTTTATTTTGTTGTCTGAGTTTGCTATATTTTTCTCATAGTACATTTGTTTAGATGTCTGAATTACTTTCTTAAATATATTACAGTATTTCTTGTATTTAGCTAAGTCATAATCATTGGAACTACTCTTAGCTGATAGATAGATTTTCCTTTTTGTCTTACATGAAACTTTTATTCCTTGTGTAGTACTTGGTTTTATTATAGATTTCTGTTTAATTTGAGTTTCGTTTAGAGGAAATTCAGACATTATACTGACAATATTAATGCATATGTTATATTTTTCATTCATTTCATAAGCACTATAAACATCTTTCCAGTTCATATTTTTGATCAGTTTTCTAAAATTCGCAATGTTTGGTGGTTTGACTACTCTCCTGTACGTAGATTTAGCAGTCTTCATAATCTGCTTAGAATCTGTACCTAAAAGAAGGAGCTGCATATCTTGATCTCATAGGCCATTAATTATTGGTTTTATGATAAGATTTTGCTCCTTTGACTGGTCTATAGATGATTTAGTTATCCTAGTTGGAAAGTTTACAGTATGAGTTAGATTGAAAGACTGACTGCAATAAATGTTTACTGGAAGACTGAATAAGAGTCTCTGTATTAAAGTCACCAGCGACCAAGATTACTTCGTTTTTTACTATTAATTAACCCAATAGAGCTTCTAGATGATTCAGGAATAGATTATAATTTACTGCAGGTGCTCGGTAAATAGTTACTATTATATAGCGTCTGTTATGGAAATCTAATTCTGTTGCACAAGCTTCGAAATGCTGCTCTAGACAGAATTTATTTATATCAATGTTCTTGAATTTATAGGAATTTTTAATAAATGTGGTAACTCCTCCTCCCTCCATATCTACTCTACTGAAGTATGAAGCCAAATGAAATCCTGGAATATTTAACATATCTATACCAGTGGTCACATGATGTGTGATGTGTTTATAATTTGTACAACACAAATTGTAGCCGCAGGAAATTTTACAGACAGTATACACACATACAGTTGAATGTAAGTTCTAAATTGTATCACAGTACGACACGTAGTTCATGAGATATGAGCACATAAATAGTAACGTTCCGCTGTTCATGGACTAAAACTAGGACATTCGGTATGACGTTACAGTTTATATTTGTACACTACAATTTGTAGCCGCAGGAAATTTTACAGACGGTATACACGCATATAGCTGAGTGTACCTTTTAAACTGTATCACAGGACAAGTAGTTCGTGAGATATGAGCACATAAATAGTAATGTTCATCTAAAATCGCCCCGTCACGCATCAAGTTTTAATCTATTACTTCTGTACTACTAATTGTATTCCCAAAAGATTTTACAGGCATAAAGCCCTTATAAAAATGAATATATACCTGAAAAATGACAGGAATAAATAAATAAATACCCGGGCAACGCCGGGTTTGCAGCTAGTACTTTTATATTTGTTGTGGCGTTGCTATTCGCCACAACGCCGGCCGTCTATACGTCGCCACACCACAAGAAGAAGAGGCGATAACTCGCTCCACAGAACTTCGGCCGGCGGTGGCGCCAGCAGTATCGTACCTCTTTGACTGCCCCAAGCACCGTCTAGTAGCAAGACAGGGACTCGCCAAGATATGCCAGCGCACTGCAGCCACGACAGTCAGTACAGCGGAGGACTGCAGTCAGTGTACGAGTCAGTGGAAGTCAATACCAGTCAATACGAAGCACAGCTAGGAGTGCTACAGTTCCAGGAGAGCAGTCTACGTTAGCACAAGCCGGAACACTACTATTGGCTGATATAGAAGCATAACAGAAATGTACAACCACAAGCACCTAAAAGTTGACCATTCTCTTTATCTGTAATAAAGGTATATGTGGAATAATCACTTTTTTTAGTTGCAGACCTTGTCCACATCGTTGCTAGCCACGGCCCACCTCCTTCTACTGCCACATTCCACAAATATAAAAATATTAATGAATATTATTTAATTTATCTTAAACCTTATGAGTTTATCCTTGCTTAAATAACGGTTTCGTCACTTTATTGAGTAGGGATTTGTGCCTGTTGAAGTCTGTACACAAGATGCCGACTGCGATTAAAATGTCGAATTATGCAGAGACACGAGGAAGTGTGAAATGGGATCAGGAATCAATGAAAGAGGCAATGGAGTATATGAGAAGTGGAAATCATATTAATACCGCCGCCAGATAGTGCAACTTCCATGAAGCTACTTTACGTCACTATGAAAAAAGCAAGCTGATGAAGTAACCCCTGCTCAGTGTAAGAGATGAAATTACGGAGAAGCGAATGAGAAGTGCTACGTTTGCGACTTTTGTTCAGATGTTTGTAAAGCTATGGGGCCAAAGTGCCGTGGTCATCAGTCACTAGACTTTCAAACTACTTAAACTAATTTATGTGCAGGACAATACACACCCATGCCCGAGGGAGGTCCTGAACCTGTAACGAGGAGCAGCCCCAAAATCTGAAACAAGGCGCATTAGAGTGCACGTCCATTTCCGCGTGACCGCAACAGTTTTGATAAATAGATAAGCATAAATAAAATATCCTTGTTTTCTAAATAAAATATTCATTTCGTTATCTTACCCATGCTCAAAAGTCATCTTATCCACCCTGCAAGGAAGGTCAATCTAACTAATCATCAGTTTTATGAAATACTAGCTTATATTCCCGTGCTTCGCAACGGTTGTTAAAGGAGGGCCTGTGTGTATCATAGCTTTTTAGGGTTCCGGACCTAAGTCAATAAAAATAGAATCCTTGTTGGATCGCTCTGTGAATAAACTCAACTGTCTTAGCCAAGATGTCAAATGCAAGTAAAAGTCATTGTCCGAAACGATGTATCTTCATCAGGTTTTTGATACAAAAGGTGAAATGTGCCAAAATAAGCAAAGAAATGTCGTTAAGTATTTAATACACAAAGATAACTCAGTAACACTATGTTCAATGTTTGTTGCTATTCGCAGAGATAAGATTACTTAATTCTATCACAGACTTCGCTTCCTTGCTGTACTACCCCAAACAAATCATTAATGTTTTATTTGGGTTAAGTGCAGAAACACTTGCTGTGTTTTTATCAGTTTGACAAAAGACTATTTTTATGAATAAGACGACATCTTTAACTGATTCATGAAATGTATGAAACGGAACTGTTAATGTAATTTTAAATGCCGTGATGATGGAATATTCCCGATACTAGTTGCAGAATAAATAAATCTTATATGACATCTAAGTGTAAAATGCATTTCCTCAAGTTTATTGCCGTCGACAGAGCAATAAAAGCAGTTACTTTCAAAGAATATCTGGGAGTATGCGCTGAAGTGATTGAAAGTCGATTTACGACATAATATTAATTGTCGGTGAGGTAGATTCTAGGATGACATTCAGTGGAAGAATACAACTTCCAAAAATTTCACCAATACTTGCATATTGCTCTTCATTATGGCATCTGCACCAAATAGGTTTGATAGAGGACTTAGATAAGATCTGATAAATAGCAGCACCCTTCGTCACAAATTTTTCTTAGCAAGACCTATATAGTCACGGAGATTGTTAATTAATTCGTCGCTGCTCGAGAATTGTTCTTATTCATAATATGGACTACTGTCAAAGTTTGTATAGCATACGTTTATACAAGAATGAAGCAGTATATTGCATCCCCCTACATCTCGCGAAAAGGCTATGAAGACAGCTTACCAGCAATCTTTCTTACTGAAAAACTATAAATGCCTAGGACAGAAAAGGAGGAAGTAACACTGGTAGACAAACGACGTTCCGCCACACTCTGTAAGGTGGCCTGCATAGTGTAGATGTAAAGTGTAGGACCAATCTTCGCTGCATTGGAATTGCCGAGCGCTCTAAGGCGCCTTGTGACGGAGCACGAGGATGATCCCCTACGGAAGTTCGAGTCCTCCCTTGGGCATGTATTGTGTGTGCATGCGTGTGTGTGTGTGTGTGTGTGTGTGTGTGTGTGTGTGTGTGTGTGTGTGTGTATGTGTTGTCTTTAAGTTAGTTTAAGTGGTTTGTAAACCTATGGACTGACAACCTCAGTAATTAAGTCCCATATATTTACAAACATTTGAATATTTTTTTCCCCATTTTCCCGGTTTTATAACGGGCAAGGGCAAGCAAGTCGTCGAAGGGGCAATATTTCCATCTGGCCTGTTAGTCACGTGACATTATACCAACATTGGAACTTAAAATAATGGCAACTATTTATTCACATCCGACACAAAAGCGTTACATGTTTGCACCTGTTACTGCCCTTCAAAGTAGTCACCAGCGTTGTGTAGAAGCCGTGACCAACGATGTGTAAGGCGTAATATACCGTCAGCAGAGTCTGTTTTGCTGATGGTGAGAATGGAGCGGTCTACTGCCTGTCGAATCTCTGGAACAGTTCTGAAGCGAATGTCACGATGTGGTTCCATCATCTTTGGAATCAAATCAAAGTCATAAGGGCTTAAGTCCGGGGAGTATAGTGGACGGTCAGTACTTCTTAGTCCCATCGACCGAACGGATCAGCCACAGCTTGCGCTGTATGCGCCCACACATTGTCGTGCAAAATGATGCGTGTGTTGCACAGAAAGTGTTGTCGCTTCTTTCGCCTCTTGAAGACTTTGATGACACTGTCGTACTGTACGACCTATGGCACATTCAATCTTGATCCAACTCCGTAGTTACTGTTTCGAAAACATCGATACACTGTTACGTTAGACCGCTCGCTGACAAGTGACTGTGCGAGGGTGCGCACGCCGTTGACGTGGGACGGGCGTGTCCATTTGCTCTGAGGCAAGGTAACTATCAGCGACATTAGTAGATTCCATTGCATAGTGTCTCTAACGCAGTGTTGCACTATTTAAGTTCGAACACTCGTATGCCAAACTTTCAGGAAACATTCCTCACACACAAAGAAAGAAAATCTGTTATGTGGACATGTGTCCGGAAACGCTTAATTTCCATGTTAGAGCTCATTTTAGTATTTTTCTTTAAATGAAAATTGAAATAATTCGTGCAGACAGTTGTCAAAATACCCAATTGTTTCGTTAGTATGTACTGTACTTCCTCGATTCACCGCCAGTTGGCCCGATTGAAGAAAGGTAATGTTGACTTCCGTGCTTGTGTTGACATGCGACTCATTGCTCTACAGTACTAGCATCAAGCACATCAGTGCGTAGCATCAACTGGTTAGTGTTCATCACGAATGTGGTTTTGCAATTGTACAATCACGTCATCAACACACAGATTTTCTATGAACGTTTGGGCAGGAATAACAGGTGATGTCTTAATTGGGCCTCATGTTCTTCCACCTACGCACACTCGATCACGTTATCATGATTTCATACGGGATACTCCACCTGTGCTGCTAGAACATGTACCTTTACAAGTACGACACAACATGTGATTCATGCACAATGGAGCTCCTGCACATTTCAGTCGACGTGTACGTTACGCTTCTCAACAACAGATTTGGTGACCGATGGACTGCTAGAGGCGGACCAATTCCATAGCCTCCACGCTCTCCTGACCTCAACCCTCTTGAATTTCATTTATGGGGGCATTTGAAAGCTCTTGTCTACGCAACCACGGTACCAAATGTAGAGACTCTTCGTGCTCGTATTGTGGACGGCTGTGAAACAAAACGCCATTCTCCAGTGCTGCATCAGCGCATCAGGGATTCCATGCGACGGAGGGTGGATGCATGTATCCTCGCTAACGGAGGACATTTTGAACATTTCCTGTAACAAAGTGTTTGAAGTCATGCTGGTACGTTCTGTTGCTGTGTGTTTCCATTCCATGATTAAAGTGATTTGAGCTCTAACATGGAAATTAAGCGTTTCCGGACTCATGTTCACATAAGATTCTTTCTTTGTGTGTGAGGAATGTTTCGTGGAAGTTTGGCCGTACCTTTTTGTAACATCCTATATATATATATATGGGGGGAGGGGGGAGTGTGTCGGTATATTTCAATTTGTTGACAAAAGTATTAACTTCAGACTAATGATGCTTATGCGTGGGAGCAGCCTTGAGTCTCGCATCGTGCGAGAAACAAACTACTTATAAAGTAACTTATACTAAAGACAGCACAAACATCCGAGGGGGGATTCGAACTACCGACGGGGAACGGCCTCGCGCATGGTGAATAGCGACTCAATGTGCTCGGCCACTCTGCCGCGGTGATATAACATCTCAGTGGTAATATATGAGGGGTAAGGTAAGAAACGACACTGTTGGTATAATTGAAGTCTTTATTCATTATAAGTCACGAGAGACCTGAGCAGAACCATCCCACTGTTTAAGGAACCGAAGGATTCCCTATTCGAAGAATTCCTGTGGCTGTGATAGCAGCGAATCCTCTAGTTGTCTTTCAGTTGGAGGTCTGAGTTGGCTTCCATTTTAGACGTTTATTAGCGGACCAAACAGGTTGAAATCACAGGGTAACATGTCCAGGTTGTCACGATGGAGTGCCCGAGAACTCTAAGGCGCCTTGTTGCGACACGCGCCTCTGCTCGCAGTCGGAGGTTCGATTCCTCCCTCTGGCATGGTTGTGTGTGTTGTCCTTAGCGTAAGTTAGTTTAAGTAATTTATACGTCTAGGAGTTGATGACCAACGTAGTTAAATCCCTTAGGTTTACAAATATTGGAACATTTGAATGTCCGGGTTGTAGGGCGGTTGCTCAAGGCTCAAGCTGCTCCCTCTTCAACTGGGCCAGTACACTTTGTGCGACCCTGGAGACATGTGGGCGCTCGTTATCATGGAGCAGAATAACTCCCTCCGTGAACAACCCAGGCTTTTTGCGCTTGATGGACTTGCAGTAGGCTACGATGTGTCTCACAGTACACGTCACTGTTAGTGATTTTTCCGTAATCGAGGTGTTCGATGATTATCGGACGTAGAAAAAGACGGTGTGCCTCATCTTATTTGAACACCACTCGTAATAGGACACGTGTTAGGTGCTGGTATTGGCAGAGTTGTCATAAAGAGGACGGCCGCCGCTTGTCGGCAGTAGTAAACGCTGTTGAATTGCTTTCTCTGTCTGCCGTTGTCATGGGCCTGAAGTGACGCAACCCCCCGGCTGCACAATTACCGATGTGGGGATTGCCTGAGGCGCCGCCTGCGCTGCTCCGGCTACGTGACTCTGCTTAAGTCACCGCTAGCGCGGCTCCCGCTATGTCACCCCTTTCTTGACAACTTCTGGTGATTAATGGCCGCCGGTGACATCTATGAGACTCGACAGCTGTTCTGTTAGTACTGCGCAGAGTGCAGCTGCTCAGCTGTGCAGCAACTCTCAACCGAATAGTGGCGATGTCAAAAGCAAAGACAGCAGGGCCGACCCGACGTTTGCGAGAAACCTATCTTTGTATAACTGTGCCGTGCTAATAGAAGGAACGATTGCTGCCAGATTCAGTTATAGGAACTATCGGTATCGGTCCGGGTCAATCGCAGTTCAAGCAGGCCGCACAGCCAGTTCCGGTCACTCTAAATGTTCAAATTTTTGTTAAGCTTAAGGGACTTAACTGCGGGTCATCAGTTCCTGAACTTACAAACTAATTAGGAACTACCTTATACTAAAGACGACAAAAACATCCATGCCCGAGGGGGTGAATGGAACCCCCGACCGTAGCGGCTGTGCAGACTGTGATTGGCGTGCCGCAGACCGCTCGGCCACTGCGGCCGGCTCCGGTCACTCTGAAAATGTTCAAATGTTTGTATAGTCTTTGGGACTTAACTACGGGGTCATCAGTCCCTAAACTTACAAACTACTTACGAACTAGGACGGCACAAATATCCATGCCCGAGGGGGGATTCGAACCCCCGACCGTAGTGGCCGTGCAGACCGTGACTGGAGCGCCTTAGTCCTCTCGGCCACCGCGGCCGGCCCGGTCACTCTACATCTACATATACCGGGTGAATCACCTAACACTTGCACTGCAAATATTGCGGGAACGGAAAGTGCGATTGATGTGCGGTTTTCAGAGAATGGATTGGCAGTCAGGGACTCGCATTTTTAGCCAACAAACAGATTGTAATATTACTTAGAAAGTCTATTTTTTATGCGAACATAGTTTTTTTTTATTGGAACACTATCATGCACTGGAAATTTTGACACCAGTTGTGTACAAAGAATTTTGAATGGAATTTTTATCACGTTTAGTTTGGCAGCTACAACTGAAGACCTGATTGCAAGAACGAGATAACGACCAAAACTAAACTTCTGAGAAAAACGAGAAAATTTTTTATGGTACTTTAATTGTCAAAACCAGTGAAAATTCTTGCATATGATGAAAGTATACCTTAATTTGTGCCACTTCACAAATTTTGAAGCTGATATCTCATGTAGAAGCACTAAATAAATTGAGAAAATCGACATGGATATATCTGTTTCCTGCACTCATATATATATATCTATATCTTAAAAAGCCAAGTTATTTTATTTGATACTGCCAAATTTATTGAAAATAACAATTTTACAAGTCCTCTTATGTAATATTATCATGAATATAATTTCAGTCGGAAAAATATGCCTCACTGTTCCCTGTAGTTCGTTCAACCTGTTGGATGTACGCTGCTTGTAGTACTCCATGTGGACAGGTGGTACATATTTTTCTACTATATTCATGACATCATCATATTTCTTGGAATCCAAAGGCAAGGTACTGTCATATAATCTGGACGCATTAATGTTTGGCTGTATGTGCACTGATTTAAAAAGACAGAACTTACTGAAAAACAGAGTATTTTGTTCAGGAGAAACGGATAGCTCTCTTCCTTCATAAATGCATTTCCGATAACGACTTATTCTGATGGAATCAGTTGTATTTCCTATTACTCTTTTGAAAATTGGTTGTAGTGTTCGTTTAAAATCTAGTTTCATTTCCTGCTGAACTCTAATAACTGAAAAATTCTTTGAGGCGGAAGATACAATGTCATACCATTGTTCTGATACATAAACATATTCCCTCCTTCGTTTAACCTTTCAATCTGAGCAAAAGCTCAATCGCAAGGAATGAATGAATGTGCACGCTAAGGAAAATGGTGATGTATTTTGATAAATTTACCTGATGCACAGAGCGAGCTTAAGAACTGGACCATCAAAATGTTTTTGTTTTGCCCTGCACAGTTGTCAGAGAATAGGTGCAGGGTTTTGACTTCTTTGGTCATATAGTTGTCAATGTAATGCCTCCCTGCCATCTTGCTGATGATTGACTGCGAGAACAAGATCTGGTTATTATCTGTTTCTTGCACTCAAAATGGATGAACTTACTTTTGATGCCATCTAGTGCCCAAAATAAGCACTAACTTTAAGAAGCTACAACTTTATCCTATAGATGGCAACAATGGCAACAATCATAGCTGAAAAAGTTATTTTCCTAAAAAGTGGTCATTATCTGCTTCTTGCAATCAGGTCTTCAATTGTTCAAAGTTTCGGTGGCGGAGGCTGCGATAGTGAAGCTGACTGGCTGAGTGGCTAGCCCCTGGGACATGGCCCACTATCTCATGACCACAAGCCAGTCAGCTACGCTGTCGTAGCCTCCGCCCCCAAAACTTTGAATGGTTGTAGCTGCCAAAGTAAACATGATAAAAATGTCATTCAAAATTCTTTGTGGCGGCCGCGGTGGCCGAGTGATCTCCGGCGTGCCAGTTACGGTCTGCACGGCCACTGCGGTCGGGGATTCGAATCCCCCCTCGGACATGGATGTTTGTGCCGTCTTTAGTATAAGCTAGTTCATAAATAGTTTCTACGTTTTGGGACTGATGACCCCGTTGTTGAGTCCCATAAGCTCTACAAGCATTTGAGCTTTTTTATTAATATTTTTTTTTAATTCTTCGCACACAGCTGGCGTAAATAAATCCAGTGCATGATAAAAAGAATCATTGTTCCAATTGAAAAATTGTATGTTTGCATAAAAATACTCTTTCTAGGCATTTTTATAATCTATTTATTGGCTAACAATACGAGTACTTGACTACCAATGCATTCTGTCAAAACCGCACATCAGTTGCACTTTCCGTTTCCGCAATATTTGCGGTGCAAGTGTTAGGTCATTCATCCTGTATACTCAGCAAGCCACATTGAAGTGCATGGCTGAGGGTTCATCGAACTACTTTTATGATGTTTCCCTACGGTTCAATTCTCTAATAGCTCACGGGAAAAAGAAACACCTTAATCTTTCCGTTTACGATCTGATTTCTCATATTTTTTTCGTGATCATGTCTTCCTATGTAGGTGGGTGCTAACAAAATATGTTCGTATTCAAATGTTCAAATGTTTGTAGAACTTATGGGACTTAACTAGGGGGTCATCAGTCCCTAAGCTTACAAACTACTTATGAACTAGCTAAGACTAAGGACGGCACAAATAACACTGGAGCGCCTCAGTCACCTCGGCCACCGTGGCCGGCGTGTTCGTCTTATTCAAAAGAGAAATTTGGTGAAAGAAATTTTGCAAATAGGTCTCTTCGCAACAAATAACGCCTTTCTTTTGATGATTTCCACCACAACTCGTGCATGATTTCTGGGACACTCTCCCTCCCCTATATCGAGAGCTGCCTTTCTCTGTACTTACTTTAAATCGTCTGTCAGTCCCACTTGAAGGTGATCCCACAATGCGCAGCAATACTTTAAAAAAAAAAAAAAAAAAAAAAAAAAAAAAAAAAAAAAAAAAAAAAAAAAAAAAACCACATGTGCAATGTAGGCAGTTTTTTTTTAGTAGAACTGTTGCGTCTTCTAAGTGTTCTGTCAACGAAACGTAGTCTTTGGTTCGCTTTTCCTACAATATCTTACATGTATTCTTTCCAACTTAAGTTGTTTGTAATTGTTACTCCTAGGTATTTAGTTGAATTTAGGTCCTGTAGTTTTGACTGATTTATCGTGTAAATGAAGTTTAACGGGCTTTTTCAGTGCTCTTCACACTTAAGGGTCAATTGTCATTTTTGCACAATGTAGATATCTAATCTAAATCATTTTGCAGTTGCTTAGAATCTTCTGGTGATTTTACTAACCGATAAGTGAAAGCATCGTCCCCTACATCGTTTATAAAAAATAAGGAACTGTAGGGGCTCTATAATAATTCCAGGGGAACGTCAGGTGTCACTTCAGTTCTACTCGATGACTTTCCGTCCGTTACAACGTACTGTGTCCTGTCTGACAGGAAATCACGAATCCAATCGCACAATTGTGACGGTATTCTATAGGCACGCAGTTTGATTAGAAAACTCTTCTGAGGTACAGTGTCGAAAGCCTTCCGGAAATCTAGAAATGCGGAATCTATTTGACATCCCTTGTCTATAGCACTCATCACATAATGTGAGTAAAGAGCTATGTTTCACAAGAATGATACTTTCTGAAACCATGTTGACTATGGGACAATAGGTCGTTCTCTTCGAGGTAGTTCATAATATTTGAGGAAAGTATATGCTGCACCCGACGTCAATGATATAGGCCTGTAATTTTGGGGATCACTCCTATTGTCGTTTTTTGATATTGGCGTAACCTGTGTAACTTTCCAGTCTTTGGGTACGGAACGTTCGATGGGCGAGCGGTTGTATATGATAACTAGATATAGGGCTATTGCATCAGCAGTAGGAAGGTAACTGGTATACAATCGAACCGGGAGAGTCATTTAAGTTGTTTTAATACACCATGGGTATCAACTTCTAAATTACATCACGCTGGCAGCTATTCTTCATACGAATTCTGGGGTATTTGCTTCATCTTCTTTCGTGAAGGAATTTCGGAAGGCTGTGTTAATCAATTCTCCCTTAGCAGAACTGTCATCAGTAGCATCACCGTTACTATCGCGTAGTGAAGGTATTGATTGTGTTTCACCGCTGGTATAGTTTTTCATACGACCAGAATTTCTTAGGATTTTCTACCAAATTACGTGACGGGGTTTCATTGTGGAATTTGTTATAAGCTTCTCTCATTGAAGTTACATTTCGAGTTTCTGTTAGACTGCCAGTCATGAGTCCGTTTAAATTTGTCATGCTTTTTTCTTTGATTTTTGCAAGAGTGATCTAACCTGTTTTGTGTACCACGGCGGGTCAGACCCCACTTTTCTTAATTTGTTTGGTATGAATCTGGCAACACTTGTCGATATTATTTCTTTGGATGTAAGCCACATTTGATCAATACTAACATTCGTAGTTTCGAAACACTGGAGATTCTCATTCAGGAAAGAGTTAATCGAATTTTTATCTGCTTTTCGGAATAGATATATTTTTGTTTGTTTTTGGTAGATGTGGGACATCCGATACTCATTTTCGCTACAACAACTCTGTGTTCACTAATCCCTGTGTCTGTTTTGTTGCTCTCTATTAGATCCGGATTATTGGTTGCTAAGAGGTCAAGTATATTTTCACAACAATTTACTAATCTAGTGGGTTCATGGGCTGATTGCTCGAGATAAGTTTCGATCGCTTTCAGTACGATTTCGAACGATGTTTTAGGCTTGCCTCCGGTTGTAAACATGTATTTTTGCTAACATACTGAGGGTAAGTTAACATCTCCACCAATTAAAATCGTATGTTTGGGGAACGTTTTTGAAATTTGGTCTGAGCTTTCCTCGAACATTTCTGCAATCGCATCATCTGAGTTAAGGGGTCTGTAAAAAGAGCCAATTATTAATTTATTCTCGCTGTCAGGTATATCTCTACCCATATAACTCACAGGGACCTATTCAGCGGAACCCGGAACCCCACCACTCCATGGTGCAAGTCGAGGAATCTTCAGCCCACACGGTCGCAGAACAGTCTGAGCCTCTGATTCAGACCCTTCACTCGGCTCTGTACCAGAGATCCTCAGTCGGTCCTGTCAACTATGCTGCGAGATGGTGAGCTCTGCTTTCATCTTGCAAGCAAGACTGTCAGTCTTTACCACTTCAGATAGCCGCTAAAAATCTGAGAGGATCTCTTCAGATAAACAGAACGACAGACATCATTGGTACCTATGTGAGCCACCACCTGCAGTTGACTGCACCCCGTACCCTTCTTGGCATCCGGAAGAACCCGTTTCACACCTGGAATGACTCCACCCGCTATGCACACGGAGTGCACGTTGGCCTTCTTCCCCTCCTTGGCAGCCATCTCTCTAATGGGCTCCGTTACCCGCCTAACGTTGGAGCTCCCAACTACAAGCAAACCCACCCTCTGTGAAAGCCCGGATCTTGCAGACTGCGTGGTGACTTCAGGATGAGAGACACCATCCGGCTCAGGAACATCGTCCTCAACTGATAATGCCTTGAACCTGCTCACAAAACGAACCGTGGAGGTCTCACGATTGGTCCCCCGGAATGTCTTACGCCGCCTGCTACGCAGCGGAGCGACCTCCCACGCAACCACGGGTGCGATGTCTGCGTCACTGCTAGCAGTATCATGGCATGTCGCTGCCGCAGGCCGGTCGGTGGACACGCCGGACAACCGTTCGTTTCCCACAACCGGCCAACAACAACGATGCCCCTCGACTGCAGCCTCAAGTTTGGCCACTAAGGTTAACACAGCTTGAAGCTGGGAGTGAAGTGTCACCAGCACAGACTGCATCCGCACATAGCAGTCACAGTCGCTATTCATGATTACGATACCCGTAAAAACGAACGACTAGGAAGACTGGCTGTAGATAGAGGGTAACTAAGGTAAACGAAGACGGGTAGAGATAGTACTAATCCAATGAAAACAAAACAGACGACTGTCGGGATTCACTAAAGAGATGCTTAGCGCGAAACTTAATTTAAGGAACAACTTCCTGATGTTCTGCAAAACTTTTTTATTGGTCACAAACCGGCTTTCGGCTTCTTAGGCCATCATCAGGTGACAAATATATGTAGTACACATGTTTTCAAAGATAATAAGATTTACAAAGATGTTATCGGAGACAATCGATATTTTTGAGAGTTATTAACATTTATATAAAAATATAATAAATATGTGTAAAGAATCAAAACTAATATGATTATTATTGAAAAGGAAGGTTGAAAATAAAACTTATTTCAGTAGAGGTGTAGAGGGGAACTGGATCTGATTGTTTAATACTAAACTAGCATCCTGAGCCAAATGTTTATTGATTTCTAATATTTCCAGTAGTGTCATCTTTCTGCTTTTCTTCAATCTGATTATTTCTTCGTAATTTTTATCAGTAGCTACAGACATAATTCTCGTGTTTTTTTTAATTGTAATTCGTACATTTTTAGATTCTTCATTAGATGCTTCATTTAATATTTAGTATTAGACGTAACTTTTAATAATTTCCCCAAAGTGTACTACTAGAGTGTTCAAATTAATAGATTTTTCCCTGTCCTTCCTAACCGATGCGTGGCACTTAGCTGGCTGCAGCTTTTATGTTTTTTGTGCTACCTGCATGTAAGGTTTTTTGCGTAAAAATGGAAAAAAATAGTTTGTGATATCGGCTGAGCAGGAAATGGGATTTACATTTGCAAATATGAAGACTGCAATAATATTGTATTTACTTCTACTCTCATGTTCAGAAAGTATTGTTCAGATTTTATAAACCAAAGACTCTTCAAAGCTGACAGTATTTTGTATGCTGTCATGTTTTTAACTTGTGTCTTTTTTATATAGTGACTAAGTGCAATGTTGCACTTATTATTTTATACCCATTTTTTAACAAGATGACCAGCTTGTAAAATATATGTGACCAGATGATGGTGACACAGTTCACCGAAACCGGTCGTCATTGAATAAATTACTAATGTGCGATCTTGGCATTTCGTTTTGAAAACTATAAAACGATCAGATCGCCTCCAAATCCGACTATGTCAGGTAATCTTGACTCAGTTTCTATTTTATCTGTTATTGGATATTAAATTGATAAAAAATGAACTGTTCACAAGAAGGAACGATCATCATTGAACTAGTTCCCATATATGCACTAAATGTTGTTTGTTAAGCTTATGCCGGCCGCGGTGGCCGAGGAGACTGAGGCGCTCCAGTCACGGTCTGCACGGCCACTACGGTCGGGGGTGCGAATACCCCCTCGGGCATGGATATTTGTGCCGTCCTTAGTATAAGGTAGTTGATAAGTAGTTTGTAAGTTTAGGGACTGATGACCCCGTAGTTAAGTCCCATAAGCTTCACAAACATTTGAACATTTTTGTTAAGCTTATGGGACCTTAACTGCGGGGTCATTAGTCCCTAAACTTACAAACAACCTATAAACTAATTTATACTAAAGACAACACAAACATCCATGCCCGACGGTGTATTCGACCCCCGACGGGAAACGGCCTCGCGCGAGGATAGCGCCTCAATGCGCTCGGCCACTCCGCCGCGGCAATATGCACTAGTTTGACCATCTCTACAGTAGTTGTAGAAAGCCATGCTGTTCCACTGCTCGTCCTCTGAATTACATTATTACATAGGACATTATCTGTGATAAGAAACACAGTCGCTCAACACATCTACTGTAAGAATCCAGGTTCTACATTTTATATTTGACGACATCCGCGTTCTCCTTAATTCTCAAAACATAAAAGTAAGTTTTTATTTATATGTTTCATCAATGAAATTGTTTCAGAGTTTCTAGCCTGCCGTTCATTAATCCAAACGTCTGCCCCCTACTTTAGTTAACAATGCCATTCGTATCAACCTGCTTTAAGATCCAACGTAAAAAAAGGTAAAGCAGTCAACAATCCGAAGATTGGTTTGAACACCACAGTGCTTTTCTAGGTATGGTCCTGTTTGGACGAGGTATGCCGTTGCCTTCCTCCTACCTACTAACTAACTTATCTGTTTTGTTATTTTACTTTTTTTTATTATTATTTACTGGCTAATCCTGCCAAATTAAGCTATTTTATTTTGAAAATATATTTAAAAAATTAGAAGTCAACGAAAGTACGAAAATCAGGTATTTCAGTGGTGTGTCTGAAACACATTTGCTTTCATGCAGCTATATATTTTGCAACATAGCCTGTACTCGGATTGACTCTCTTCACTGATCTTTATAGGTTCAGAGTGACCATTCCATGTTTTTGTGTGTATGTATTGCATACTAACCTACATTTCGAATCAGTCATGATGAAATTTTGCACGCTTGACCTTCGAACGAAGAGGTCGGTCGCTGTGACTGTAAGGATTACGTACAACACGTACTTCAGAAGTCATAAACAATGAAATGCGCGAAACTAACGCAACACGCCACAATGTAGCACATCTCCTCCTGAACTACTAGACCGATATCAACGAAATATGTCGCTCACATTCCTTTCCGTGAGGTAACAACTGCATTAGGGGAAAGAACTAGCTGCGACCCATAGTTCAAGAAATGTGACGTGTATGGTGAGTGGCGGAGGGTATTAACATACGGACCTCGAAAAGATCTGCAGTTTTATTTGGATCTTGATGAAATTTTACACACTTAACCTTCAAAGCTAGATGAAGGTCACTATATATATATATATATATATATATATATATAAAATTTCGTTTGGTTCATGGCGAAGGGTACTTCACATAAGAAATTCGACAAAATCCGTTTTGTTCTGATCTTGACGAAATTTTGAAGTCTTGACGTTCAGGTAGCTACCATATGGTGCATAGTAATGCGTACATTGCAATAAATTTTAGTCTTTCACTGTTTACCATGCAATTTGATAGAAATATCACCCATTAAAATTAGCTATGCTAGTTTCATACTCAACAACGCCAACTCTGCGCAATCGGGAAAAATGCAAGACAAAGAAGAAAAGAAGAGGGAGGAGGAGATGAACGGAGTCGGACTTGAACAAAGTCAGGCCGAGAAGCTGGACAGAGAGCATGGTGAAGAGAGGGGCTGATAGAAGGGTAGGCTGAGTGACAATGAGGAATGACGAAAAAATTCACAACGACAGAGGGGCGCAAGGAATCAAGTTGTTTTTATATGAATCGTCAGTTTAAGAAAGACAGGTCTGTCAGTTTACCACCATTTTACACCTCATTTACGTGATAGTCATCTCTATTTGTGCATGTCGTTTGTTGTATTGAGTTCCTTTGTTGTTGTCATTGTTTTTTAGCATTCGCAAAAATGTTCAAATGTTTGTAGAACTTATGGGACTTAACTACGGGGTCATCAGTCCCTAAGCTTACAAACTACTTATGAACTAGCTAACTCTAAGAACAGCACAAATATCCTTGCCCGAGGGGGGATTCGAACCCCGCCGGCCGCGGTGGCCGAGGGGACTGAGGCGCTCCAGTCACGGTCTGCACGGCCACTACGGTCGGGGGTTCGAATCCCCCCTCGGGCATGGATATTTGTGCCGTCCTTAGTCTTAGCTAGTTCGTAAGTAGTTTGTATGTTTCGGGACTGATGACTCCGTAGGTAAGTCCCATAAGCTATACAAACATTCGAACCCTCGACCGTAGTGGCCGTGCAGACCGTGACTGAAGCGCCTCAGTCCCCTCGCCCACCGCGGCCGGCTAGCATTCGCAACGTAAGCACACCAGAGACAGTTCATTTACCTACTCGTCTGTGATTCAAGCAAAAGAGGTGCCTTGAATCATCCTGTGATATTATTAATCGTATATCTTTGTTTTCTTTCTCGTTGTAGTTACTGTCATTTTAACCGACTTCAACTGAGGGGGAGGTTTTCAATTTGACTATCTTCTTTTAATTTTTAATTATTTTTGTTACCTCAGAACCTTCAACAGTGTGAACCGATTTTTATTATCCTTTTTTTTTATTTGAAAGGTAATGCAACCCGTGTGGTACCAGTTGGTCCAGTTGTGACCGTGGCATCCATAATAAAATCATATAAGTCTTAAATTTGCATTAAGTATTTGCCGTAGTGGCCGTGCAGACCGTGACTGGAGCGCCTCAGTCCCCTCGGCCACCGCGGCCGGCTACCGTGAGCTGTCACAGCGCAGACGACGAGCGAGCTCAAAGCTACACGCGGTGGGCAGGTCAGATTACCCCACTTTTTGAACACACTGTCCAAGAACTGCGGTGTCCGGGTCTCCCAGCAACTGTCAACAGAATCTCTCTCCGGTTTAGTGTCACTCCGGGCAAATGTCACAAATCCCTATTACATCCCCCAGTAGCCGAAACATCATATGACGACGACAATACACATCATAATTATTCCCGTTTAATGTAATCAAAAAGTTCAAATGTTTGTAAGGCTTAAGGGTCTTAACTGCGGGGTCATCAGTCCCTAAACTTACAAACTACTTATGAACTTTCTTATAATAAAGACGGCACAAACATCCATGCCCGATGGGGGATTCGAACCCCTGACGGCGGACGGCCGCGTGCACCACAACACGGCGCTCCAGTACGCGCGGCTAATCCCCCGCTGCTTAATGTGATCACAAGAACATAAATGTACCATTCTGAAGGACAAGTTACTCAGTCCACAGAGCACTGAGACAGCAAATATTGATCTGGTGGGAGGCTGCGGTGTGGGCCGCCTTGCTGCGGTTGTTTCCTCGGTCAGAGCTGTGAGTGCGCAGCTTGTGTTACCACGGGAACAAGGCCGCCGCCTCCCAGGAAACCACAGGGCACCGCCCGTGCGTCTTCGCGGAACCACTTCCCGCCGCGCTGTGTACTCTTGAGGCTGGGCCGTAGCCGTGCTGCCCTACACGTATTTACCCGCGAGAGCAAGCACGTGCTCTGCCAGGAAACATTCAGCCTCGGAACGTCGTTTTGCTATTTGAATTTGGGGGCAAGGTTAATAGTTCCGCTCAGGCGCCGATATTTACAACTGTACACCGAGGTGACTAACGCAATGGCATAGCAATATGCACAGGTACAGATGCAGTATACTTTTATTTCCATGTTGAAGAAATTTCGCGCCTTGACCTTCAAAACAAGAGGGGTGCTTACAACAGACTTTGACACAACGTCATCGTATGGTGTTTCGCATAGGGTACCTTGAAATATGACAATTTTTCAGTCAACATCACGAAATTTGACAGATATACAAGTTGGGGCAATTAAAACTGTTTTTCGGAATATATGAAAAATATAAATCGGTCTGAAAGCATTTACAGTAAAAGTTAATCTCGAGGAGGAACATACAGTGAAAGAAAGCTAGATAAACCCCCCCCTCCCCCCGCAGTAGTTCAAAATGTTCAAATGTTTGTATAGCTTATGGGACTTAACTACGGGGTCATCAGTCCCTAAACTTACAAACTACTTACGATTTAGCTAATACTAAGGACAGCACAAATATCCATGCCCGAGGGGGAATTTGAACCCCCGACCGTAGTGGCCGTGCAGACCGTGACTGGAGCGCCTCAGTCCCCTCGGCCACCGCGGACGGCTTCGCAGAAGTCACAGGAGCGTGTGGGAGGTTGACTTAGAAATGTTAAATAGGAATCCTTATGTAAATTTGGATTCGCTTTGAAAAAAAAAAATGTCACTTTTGTATGAAACATTTGTGTCGCCGCGGCGGATTAGCTGTGTGTACTGGAGCGCCGTCTTGCGATGCGCACGGCTGTTCGCCGTCGGGGATTCCCTATCGGGCATGGGTGTTTGTGTTGTCCTTTGGTTGGTTTAACTTAGTTTAAGTAGTTTGTAAGCTACGAACTAATAAACCAGCAGTTAATTCCGATAGATTTACAAACATTTGAAACATTTTTGTCGTTTCATGATAGAAGGCGCTGTAATCTCCAAAAATAAAAAAATAAAAAAGAGTTGAAAATTGTTGAAAAACGGTAATATCTCAAAAAAATACCCCTCAATTTAAGAAAATCAAAGTACCGTTTTTATATTTTTGATAATGCTATCATGCGACACCTCCCACAATCGAATGAAGCACAGATTGTAATTATGCTGTCAGGCTATGGTTAGAATGTTCACTAAACTTCAATGATTCGGACTGTACAAATCTCTACGCAATTGTTCCACGACGTTTATGGTTTCAGAGAGAAATATATTATTTCCTCGTACTTTGAGGCTGATAGAAACGTTGAATACGCTCTTTGAAAGTATGCTAATCTCTTTCCTGATATGAATGTTCTTTCTGAACGGCGTTTCGCAGTATTGTCCAACCGTTTGCTGATACAGGAAGAATTAAACCTGGATAGAGTGTCCCATGTCTATTCGTTTGAGATATTAAATTTTTCAACTCATAAAAAAGTTACGTATTTTTTCACGAAGAACCCAAATATGCACTTTCCAAATAGGAGTTACAATTAATGATTTCAATGTCACCCTCCTCATGCCCCGAGGTGGTGCAGGTCGGGGTTTTGATAATACATGGCCCTCTTAGCGGTGAACAACTTTTATTGCAACTTTTTAAGATTCGACTTGTATTTTTCCAAAGATTCCAAACAGTTTTAAATGTCTCAGCCTGTGTATGTTAGCTTTCTTGTGGGTGTGAGGGGGAGGCGGGAGGGGTATGAACTGAAGAGGTGGAATGAACAGAGAGAGGACGAGGAGATCGAAGGTGGCGGAAGAAAAATGTTAAATGTTTACAAACCTATTGCACCTATGGTCATCACTCCATAGACTTATAAACTAATTTAAGGACAACACACACACATACACACAAACCTATACCCTAGGGAGGACTTGAATCTCCGACGATGAGCAACGTTGCGCTTCGCAGCGAGGCGTCTTAGAACGTGGCTTTCAAAGGTGGAATTCTTCACGGTTTTGCGTGTCACCCTTGCGTAGGCTCCTGTTAATCTCTGTATCGTTCCAATTCTAGTATATTTATTGCCGAAACAAGCTCGGGGCGGAAGATATGGGCCGAGAGAGGGGAAGGGGGAGACTGGCAGAGATGGGAGAGGAAGAGATGGAGAGCGAGAGACGTCATTGGAATGGAGTTAGGAATATACAAACACCCAGCAATGCCGTGTTTTTAGCTAGTACTCTACAATTTTTCATGAACGAATTTGCGACTAAGGTTTTTCTAGGTCGCGAGGGTATCGTAGGCCTTAGTATGTAACGTAAATTTCGGCTTGATATTACTACCCAACGGTGAAACAGAATGAGTCTTGAAACAAAATGTATCTTAACTGTCGGACGTGATTTTATCAATTTTGAGTCCATATAGGATCACCGTTATCAACGACAGTTATAATAAGTCAATGATGAGCAGGAATTAGTCGCCAATATTTAATGTTGCATATATAGGTTTTCCTCACTCTGTAATCATTACCAATGCTTTACAAACGTTTTCTACTGTTTCGGCGTGAACGTAATCTTCAGCATGAAGATAAAAAAAAAAAATTTGTTTTAAACCATGTTTTTAAAGCATTGATAATGGTCAGCCGGCCGCAGTGGCCGAGCGGTTTGTGGCGCGCCAGTCAATGTACGGCCGCTACGGTCGGGGGTTCGAATCCCCCTAGGGCATGGATGTTTGTATCGTCTTTAGTATAAGGTAGTTCATAAGTAGTTTGTAAGTTTAGGGACTGACGACCCCGCAGTTAAGACCCCGCCGTTCGCGGTGGCCGAGGAGACTGAGGCGCTCCAGTCACGGTCTGCACGGCCACTACGGTCGGGGGTTCGAATCCCCCCTCAGGCATGGATATTTGTGCCGTCCTAGTTCGTAAGTAGTTCATAAGAAGTTTGTAAGTCCCTTGAGCTTAACAAACATTTGAACATTTTTGAGCTAAGACCCTCAAGCTTGACAAACATGTGATAATGGTCACAAAATGACTGAAATGTAGATGTGTAATATTAAATAAATATCTGCGATTGACTGTTAGTACACAACTACGCAATTCTATGAGGGTTCCACTTTCACCTATTGACATTCGAAGCTCTTTAAATTAAGCAGAATATTTATTCTTTCAAGGTAATCGTCATAGCTGTTAATATAATTAGCTCACAGGGTCAATGCCTTCAGCAGAAAATGTCTGTGGCTTCCCACGGAAACATTGCGAAGAACATCGACGGCATCGAACGTTTTTCTTCCACAGGGTTACAAAAAAAGGAAATCGTATGGGGACAGATCGGGTCTTTCCAGTGAAGCGTCGGCGGCGTAGTCGAAAAAGTGTTGGTAACAATGGGCGGGTATTTTTCTGCGACTGGATGATGCTGTTTCGTCCGCTCTGCAGACGTGTCGCTCCAAAGCCCTTGCAAATCTTCCATAGAGTTCCGAGCTCTACATGTAACTTACATATCTTTGGAACCACGTGGAAAGACATATTCGAGGCCTTCGATTTGCTTCGGATAAAAAGCTGCGCACCTTGGCAATATCACAGTTCTGTAGACAACCGCAAATAGTTTTCCATTAAGCCACTGAGCGCCTCTTCTCACTGCGGGATAAAAGCATTAACAATTACAGCAATGATTGTTGACATAATACACAGTTTATTTACTTTTGTCCATCTTTCTCTTTCCCATTTCATTGCCTTTTATAAAATAAATTGGTGCAGTGCGAAAAAGATTTTATATGTGACTAGCTGAAAACCCATCGTTGCCTGGGTATTCATTTATTCCATACTCCCTCAGTCCTTTTTCCCTCCAAACCCCTATCTCCCCCTGTCCATGTCTTCATCTCCCATCTCTCTATCTTCTCCCTCCGCTCTCCCGGCTCATCTCCCCCCCCCCCCTGTCCACCTCTTCATCATCTCTCTTTTTATTTCTCTATTTATTCCTCCTCTTCAGTTCGTCTACTCCTCTCCCTAACTATTAAAACCCTAATGTATTTGTCAACTTCAACGATGATCAGTGAAACACTGTCGAAGTTTATTGCAAGGTAACCATTAGACACGCAACTTACGCTGCCTTGCCATTTATAAAAACCTTTCTCATGAAAATATTCATACATCAACGACCTTATTAATAATTAGTAAAATTGTATTAAAGAATGAAACTTTCGCTCTGCAGCGGAGTGTACGCTGATATGAAACTTACTGCCAGATTAAAATTGTGTGCCAGAACCGTGATTCAAATCTGGGGCCTTTCCGTTTCGCGTGCAAAAGGCAAAGGTTAGTACTGGTAACTCGACGTACACACTTGCTGAACATGTTCCAGCGAAAGGTGAAGGACCTAGGTTATAATCCCGGTTCCGCCACACAATTTTATTCTTTTTGTTATGAATATATTTTGAGAGGTACCGTAAGCTCTTGATTACTTGAAAAATAACACTGTAGGTATGTTTCGAATTCTGCAAATAAAATACCCTCCACCAACATCTACACGAAATTTTATGTAGACTGTGTACCATAAATGGACTCAAACCTACAGCTTTTCGTTTTTCGAAAAAGTTCTCTACCAAATGAGTTGTCCAAGCACAAATCGAACCCCTCTTCTTCCCCTCAGAGCATTTCTTTCGCTATTAACTCATTTTCTAACTTTAAAATTTGACAGAAATTGAATACATATTTTGAGGAACCAAGCACTCCTGGAAGAAAGTCTATCAGGCGATGGTACGCTAGATAAGCTGTTTTTTCCACACAACTTTCCCTTTGTCCTATCCAAAATCAATTAAACTCAGTGTAATGAAACGGTTAACTCACCTTCACAAAATGTTTCGGTACATTCTTTTTTTAACTCTTCACCGATTCTGCCTACTAACGCTGTTACGTAAATACGCTTGTTCTTAGTATTTCCTTCCTCATTAGAGCAGCTTCTCCGTCCTTTCTTCCGCAGTTACACAACTCATCTGAACAATACCAAGGAAGCGGTAAGCACGTGCTCCGAATTGCTTTATGGTTCGCTTGCGAGCATAGCTTAGGCCGCCAAGGAACAATACATCTGCCGGATGGTGGTCCTTCGACTCGCTGCGAGTATAACAGCTCAGATACTGTTCTCACGAAATAAGGAACTCACTCTTAGTTTGTCGAAAGTACATTTCTAGCCCCAAATGTAACACTATGACTGTCGTTTTCGAATAGGCATACTTTCAGCTTGGGGATATGGCAACTATTTATGGGCATGAATAGCAACTATGAAAGTGTGCACACATAGCAGCATACATTAAACAGATAACTTTTATTTTTAAAATGTCATTTAGCTTGCTGTCTTCGAGGTAGGCTTACTACTTGTCTTACATGAAGTACGTTTTTTATATGTCCCTTGCATTTGCAGTTACATAAAACACGCTAGTTGCATTTTTATTCTTAACTGCCACGACCACTTTTCAGCGGGAATTCGTCGTCTATGTCAGATGCAGGGAGACTTCTGATATCTCAGGCTAAACATTGTGCAAAATAGTCATTATTTTGCTCTGCGACTTAATGTAAGATTAATGCCTTTCATAATTAATGCGAAGACTATTATTGTTTCTCAAAATAGCCTTTTGAAACAATGAAGTAAGTTAATACTTTAAAACTAGAAATATTGTTTTCTGAGTTGAAAGTCTCAAAATTGGTGCTCGTAAATTATTTTAGGAAATGTAAATCTGGTTCAGCCTTTCTTCCGTTATTGTTTCTTTTTTCTTAAGTCTCATGAACTTGCTCAAGCTTAGATGTACATAGAGTTTACGTCACTCTGGCTAGGAAATCTACCATGCATAGTGCAATGTTTGATAAAAAAAATTCGTGTCTAATACCAACTGTGGCACTGTATTTGTAATGTTATGAAATTTACCTGAAGCAGGATTTCGAAGTGTATGTTGTTTGTAGCTTCAACATGAACCAATACATCTTCCGAGCCTGAGTTATCTTTAATTTCATGTAGAATAAAATAAAGGATTAAACTTTATTTTCCAGTAAACGCCCACAATCTGGTTTTTAACAATAAAAAGTGATTTAACTTCGGAGGAGGAGAGTGTTTGATGTCCTGGAGGAGTACTTTACAGACAACATTGTTACTCTGTGTATTGAGGTACGTCCTCTCAAGTCTTAGTTATCATAACCTCCTAACACCATTTACCTCAACTTTTTCCATTCTTCTTACTTCATCACTGCTTCCATGGATCGCAGCTCCATCTATACTCACCATTTGCAACGGGTCAGGTTGTGATGTGCGTAAAGGGGGATACTTAATGTGTGTGTGTGTGTGTGTGTGTGTGTGTGTGTGTGTGTGTGTGTGTGTTGCCTTCCTTACTAACAGGGAACTACAAAAATGAGTAAATGACAATTAGGGCGCAACGTAATGCTGACCTACGTAAGGCAAGTTTGGGCAATAGAAACTTACGCTATCTGACTGAAAATTAGAAGGATTTAAATGATGCAAAATCTTGGTTGTCTGATAGTCACACTCGAGAACAATAAAAGAATGTCGTACTGTGTTGTACTTGTTGGCCCAGTCTTAGTATTACTATGCAATCAGTCTGCAAGAAATATTATTTTGCTGATAAAAGGGAAGTGATACCTCGCTTCACACCAACACACATTCGTCACTTCATATTGTTTACGTCACCCACTTGTTACAATGTACTTAATTACCATTAACTTACAATCACTTACAGCGTCAAGAATAATCACAAACAAAATTAAACCAATCAAACTGAATAAATCTGTATTAAAGAAAATTAGCAATCAGCAAATTCGACATGAGTAACATAAACTATAAAAATGAAGAATGTGTATATTACTGCGAAGACGTGCAATGAGGCAGTTTCTAAAACAGGGATGCAGCTCTACCCTCAGGAAAGGATTAATTATAAAAAATGAAAATGCCAAAAGGTGAAAGGACCAGTTTTTATTATTATTATTATTACGTTTGGTTAATGCCCTATCCTCGTTATCACAACGTTACAGTGACGAGCCACGAATTAATCAAGGTTGTGTATAGGTTCCTACTGAATGGAAAATGACATAAAGTAAAATCAAATGCGATGAACGACCTAGCGCAATGCAAAAAAAAAAAAAAAAAAAAAAAAAAAAAAATTAAATTAAAATAAATAAATAAATAAATAAAATAAAAGAAATAAAAAAAAACATTTAAAGTACATTACCAAAAAATTAGCAACATCATGAAGAACTCCGGGCTGCGTCCACCGCGAGATCCAGTGCAACCATCACGCTCCGCTATTACTCTCCGACACTCTCTCGGCTACTCTCAGCAAAAATCCCGCCTACCGGCCGCCAAAGATAATCCTTGCGGACCCAACAAAGATGTTTGTACATATGTTGTTGCCAACGTATATAGTCCCAAAACTTAAGGTAGGAAATTTCCATTCAGTAGCCACCTTACACATTTCAGAAAAGTATCGCTTTCCTGGCCAAACCCCAGTGACACATGCCATTCTTAAAATCCCGCCTAACCATGGAATCCCTCCCAACAGTCTAACCATAAAAATTCCCTTATCCCTTACAAACCTAGATCTATAAAAACACCCCTCCATCGCAAATAAATTCCTTGACTAACTCCTCAAAATACTATTAATGTGTAACCAAAACTACATACGTCCCATCTCCTTCATTGAATCCCTTGCTCTCCAGCAACTGGAGGAACAGTCCAAATACCACTTCTACAAGTTATACATTCTGCTGACATATACTGCCGCATTGGAACGCGACTATCCAGTCTCTATCCTACCCACAGCGTTCCTCCTCGTGAACCCTCCACAGCACCCAGACCTTGCCTAGCTGACCTCTTGAACTTTCAACATCTCTCTAAACTCCCTACTATCCTGCACAACATCCAGAGCCAAAACAACCCCACAGAAGTTTCCGTTCTCTCCAAAGTTTCACCCTACTCTTCTTCTCCAGATCCCTACAATGAAAACTCTACTTTGCCACCTCGGACCGAAGCCGAAGTTGTCCCAATATTGAACCCTACCTCTCCCAATTCATACCAGCACCCAACAGAGATCCCCCTGCACTCCCTCCACTAGCCACCCCCTGGGAACCCTTTGAGAACTTCTCACCTCCAAATGGCCTCACCATCCAAAAAATGGGAGTGTGACCGCCGAACATGCCTGTTTTGGCCCACTTTAGGTTACGGTAGTAACACTAAAAGTGGGCCTCTGCGATCTTCTTTTGACAGCTCGAAATTTAAATGAAAATAACGGTTTAACTATTCATCTGACACGAAGATTGAATAACAGAATTAGTAGAGGAGAAAATTCTCTTAAACTTTTCTCTCTTGTGTTTTTTTCATATCTCGTAGCGTTTCAAAGATATTTGCATAAATAACGGTGATTTTGGGATGTATACCTGTCTGTCTGTCTGTTTGTCCGTAACGTGTTCCTTGTTTTTAGGACGAACCGTGCAGCCGATCAGCACCAAATTTTACAGACATGATTGTAGGCCGCCAGAGACCAGAACTTCCATTTTTTAAATTTTGCGGATAAAAAAATACGGTAATAATACAAAAAAAAAAAAAAAAAAAAAAAAGAAAATCCGTTTGTAATATAATTGTCATTACAAACGAACCGTTCATCTGACACGAAAATTGAATAACCTAATTGGTAGAGGAGAAAATTATCTACAACTTAGCTCCCTTATGCTTTTTTCATATCTCGTATCGTTTGAGACATATTTGCAAAAATAACGGATATTTGACACCCTCCATTGAATTAACGAAAACCAGCCGTTCGGAGATGTCACGTGACATTCCTCGCCCAGAACTCTCTCTGGCATACGCTATCTTGCGTTGCGTATTTGATGATTTTCTTATTGTAACTTACACGTTGTCATTTCAAAGCAATGGCGCACTGAAGAATTAACAAAAACACACCGTTCTTCGTACGATAAATGATAATCTAGTGTCTACAGATGCCATATTAACATGTTAACAACCATTCAACAAACAACCACGAGCAAACTGAACGAACGACCGCGAACCATAGATCTACCAGATGGGAAAAAAAATTAGCGTAGTGGGCAAGTCGTTGGACTATGACGGTAAAGGTCGGTGGTTCGGAACCCCCCACTTTCTAATTTTTTTTGTTCCTAAAAGGGTTTCGGACACTCTTATTAATTAATGTTATATTATTTACATTATTATTTTGGTTCAAACTGTTTGCAAAAACTTATAAAACTACAAATCTAAAGTGTGCCGTAAAACACGTCAAGGCTAATGACTGATAGCTTATATATATATGGTTTTTTTATGTATCTGTCGTACTTAGTCGTACGTATTTGCGGTGAGTTGTTAACTACCCTCATTATAAGGTCCAGAAAACTCAATAACCACATAGTCTTCTTTCAGAGGAAAGCGGTTGAACTTAAATTTATCAAGAACAATTAAATGTTTGACATTTCCTAGAACTTTACTCTTCCAATTTTCTTTAATTTCTTTCTGATTGAGAAATTTCAGGCTTCCTAAATGCCCCCAACACAGATTCGTGACACCTTAAGTGTTTTAGCATACTTCAATTGCCAAGTTCTACTTATGACTGGGCGAATTGACCTTATAGTATTTATTTCGTTTCCTTTTTTTCCTATTTCCCTATGCACTATATTGCATGAATACATGACTGCTGAAGTCTGAAGATGACTGAAGGTGGATTTGCTAAAATCGTTGTGACAGTAAACTGACATGGCTGTTTTGGAGAACACCTAATGTCAGCTGTGAGACTTTTAACTGTTTCCAGTTTCCATTATATGGTTGCGGTATACCAGAAGCAGCACCAGCTCGCAGACACATACAGCTAATGCAACACAAGAGCGGCGGACTCCGCCCTCTGCCGAGCATTCACTCTCTAACAAGCAGTGGCGGCTGGTGGTAATGTGCTAACGTGCTGCAGCACACTGTAAAAATATTACTAACATCATGCCATTTCTCTTCGAATCCAAGCGAGAAATCGCTGTAAAATTACATCCTTTCTCTTGGAATACGAGCCAGATATCACAATAAAATTATGCCAATTCCCTTCCAATGCGTATTAGAATGCTAGTAATAACGATGAAAACGCATTTTGGAGCACTCTCCCGCGATATCTGGAAGTGGAAACCAGCTCCGTGTGCTGATGTGGGATTCAGCCGCGCTGGTGCGTGCGCAGAGAGGCGGCGCAGTCGTCTGTTCGCTAGTGCGCATGCGCAGACGTGACGTCAGGCCTGGCGGCTCATATGTTCTGAGACCGACTGCAGCACCAGACCAATATTTCTCTTCGCGCTGCGTGTAACGGGTGCGGAAAAATAGTATATGACGAGTACTGCGGCATACCCGAGTCAAGTAGCGCGCTGACTCAGGCGTCTTGCGCGTTGTCTCTCAAACCTACCTGTGTAAGACTCGTATTCAAATACCTCTGAGTCTAAATTTTTAATTTCTGTAAATAAAACTTCAATCACATACAACATTAGTAATGTATAGCCAACATGCGAGTGAAACTGCGCTTTTCAGCCATGCAGTTTCATTGGTCGCTTGTGTAGTATGCAGATGACGTGGTGGGATATTTCTAAGCTCCGTTATTTCCATTGTCAGTCACGCTTTTTATTTTAGTATATTTTGTTTCCTGTTTATTTTGTAATATTTCTAGCACACTGGTCAAATTTTGTACGAGCCGCCAGTGCGAACAAGTTAAGTCCGTGCGAGGCGCACTCGAAAGGCAACACGCCATCGCTCAAATTTCCTTCTTACAAATATTCTTTTTTATTGTTTTGGACCTTAAAATCCATTTTTCACTATCACAATTCTTCCACATCTGGTTTACAGTTTCGTTAACCTTCTCACATGAATAAATAATAATAATAATTTCCACTCATTCTTCTAGAGGTTTTACAAGTTTTAGATGAATATTTTACCTACATGAATAGAGACCTCTTAACTATTTCTGGCTGGATCGTTCCCTAAAAAGGGCAAATCCTTATCAAATGTGAGTTTTTATAATAAGGTAGAATACCACTGAGCCGGCCGCGGTGGCCGAGGTGACTGAGGCGCTCCAGTCACGGTCAGCACGGCCACTACGGTCGGGGGTTCGAATCCCCCCTCGGGCATGGATATTTGTGCCGTCCTAGTTCGTAAGTAGTTCATAAGTAGTTTGTAAGTTTAGGGACTGATGACCCCGTAGTTAAGTCCCATAAGCTTAACAAACATTTGAACATTTGAATACCACTGAAATAAAAAAAATTATGTATTGGAAACATTATTATTACAATGAATATCAACTAATCGTGAGGTTAAGCCTCTAAATATCAAACAGTTACAACGTATTCTAACACAGAAAGGTTTACAAGAACGAGAGGTGATGCCTCTGCCCAACACAATCGGAGGTGAGGCCTTCTTCTTAACCCAACTAAGAATACAGAGCAAATAAGAGCGAGCCGTGCTCTTTCTTTATCTTTCTTTCATTCTCTTTAGCCCGTTTCCTGCACATGCAGCGTCGGCTTTGGTTATTCAGATTTGGCACGTTAGTATTCACAGGGTGGCCGGATGCCCTTCCAGCCGCCACCCCATGCCCCCCAGGAGGACATGTGTACCACAAATTTCTGTGTATAGTGTTACATGTGTGAAAGTGTAACGTGTTACTAAATGTTTGCGTATCGTGTAATTGAGGCGGGACTTGGGGACCAGCCCAGTATTCACCTAGGTGTATGTGGAAAACAGAGCGAGCCGGGCTCTGCCGGCGCCTTATTACACGGTCACGCTCGTGGCGGCCTCTCGTGACCCGTACGTAACTCGCGCGCCTGCCTATCGATCATACAGCAAAGATTTTACAAGCTCCACTAGAACTTGCATAAAATAAAATGAAATATTCTCCTGTCGCCCATATCTCGAACAGTAAATCGAATGCATTTGTAAATAACAAACATATAACGGCCACATTCGATTTCTCCCACGGTATAGTTGCTTCAGTATTTTCTGTCATCGGTGAGACATCAAACAAAATATTATATCTATCGGAAACAAATTATCTTTCTTTGTTCTATAGATCTAGTATATCGCCCATAGTTCGCTTCTTAAACCAAAACATTTTCTTTGGTTAAACCTGAAAGTCACATTACTTTTTCTTCTCCTTAATCAATACCGTCGACGGTTAGATTTGTTTGGCACCAGTGAAGTATGGCAACCTTGTCCTCTGCTCTTTAATGACAACTGCCGCGGCTGCTGCACTTTCTGTGTTAGTCTTTATGCTGCGGCCACAGCTTTCACTCTCACGCCTGAATCTGACGACGAAGCGCTATTCACAGCGTCATTATCTCTTTTGCTGTAACTTGCTTCTTGCATAATCTCTGACGGCAATATCTTCACGCCTAACTTTATGGATGCAACGACGTCGAAATAAAACGCAACTCTTGTTTGCAAATAATTAAGTATACTAATGTGTTTATCCATTAATAAACAGCAGTCTTCAGAAGTTACGATCAACCGCCGTAACTTCCACACGTAGAGGCCTGGTATTGAACAATAAACTGATTACTTACTCCTTGCTGCAATTAATAATTAAGGCGGGTTGACACGACACTGGTCATAAAAACGGCTCTATTTGATTTACGTCAGGGAAAAACCCTAGTGTCAATACCAAAAATTTATGGGCCTCCATCAACTTTCGCCACTTTTCGTCTTGCCACGAAGTTCAAGTCATTTGAACTTTGTTACGCCACTTTTCTCAGAATCAAGACAAACACCTTTATTTCAAGGATTCCGACGCTGAAGCTGTTTTTAGTGTTTTCGTGTATTTATACCTACATATTACGAACAATATGCGTTATCATTGCACTACAAATTAAAGATCTTTCCTAAATATTTGGTTTTAAATATGGTTTGTTCGGCTACAGTGATAGTGAGAAATAGGATTAAAGGCCACACTTTTCATGAGCAAAATATGTTAATTTGCGTATTTTATTATTTTCTTATACAATTCATGTTTAAGATTTATGTATGACTAAAGAAGTGATTACTGAATGGTGATTCGTAGTTATACAACAACCTATAAATGGTGAACATGAATGTGTTGCTGTCAGTATATTGAGGTTCTGGATTTGGCATCTTCATTTCTTTTAAAGGCTCGTCAAATGGATTTCAGAAAAGATGTGATTGCGTGTATCTGTTAATTAAAGCACCGCCGGATCTAGGACATTTGGCAAGGGGGGCAAGCTTAAATTTGCCGCCCCTTCTTTCACCCCCCCCCCCCCCCACTGTAAGAATCGACTTTTTGACGCTAATTGGTTTACGTATTTCTAAATAAATGTCACAATCTCACAACATGAACTTATTTTATTGACTGAATGAAGATCAAAGGAAAACAGAACAATTTTAATACATATAAAAATATTACAAGATCACTTATCGTACAAAAATCTATTCTAAATTTCGCTTTTCGAGCTTTTTTTGCTGCAAAATTGTTTTTGATATCATCATAGTTTAGAGAAGCAGCTCGTTTGTGCTCAATGGATATTATATTCAGATTTGTTAAGCAGTCGTGCTCCTCAAGTGTATTTAATTAGTTTCAGCTTGCTGAAACTTCTTTCTCCATACGAAGTGTGACAGGGCAACACTGAAGTCAGCAACCAGGAATTTTAGTTTTATTAAATGATTTCGGTATTTCTTGGAGTCATTTTACTTTTAATAGTTCTGTGTCAGTTAATTTTATTAAATTATACCAGAAAGATACAGTCTGTAAAAAAAAGAGTCGGTCAATATTTGCCGCCCTCTAAATTCTGTCGCCCGGGGCAACTGCCCCCTTTGTCCCCCCCACCCCCCATCCCTAGATCCGGCCCTGATTAAGGAAATGAACTATATTACAGAGAGAGTCAGAGCATTTGTAAGAAGCATTTTCTGAAAATTAGGTGTAGATTAAAATGTCGTATTAAACTGTAGGCAGGAATAGGTACGTTAGGTTTCAAATAAGCTTCCAGGACATTGTATATAGCATCCACCACACAACATCAGAACAATAAACTTGTTTTGATTGCAAGATATCAAATCTGGAGAGACGACAGGTGTCAAATATCAGAATGACACTTGTAGTATCACTTGAGCTAGTACTGAGTCTCTAATGTTGATATCGGACTTTTTTTTTTTTTTTTTTTTTTTTTTTTTTTTTTTTTTACAGAGCTCCATACTCTGTTCTTAACCGAAATTTACTTTTTTTATTCGTAGTTGGTCCAATAATGGATTTTCGTTTACATGAGCTACTCGGTTTATACCACTTATCAGTGACATAGTGTTGCTTCTACGTAAATCGTATTTTCAAATACAACATTTACGTTATCTTTTCTTCTTATTGTAGTTTTATCTCAATTCTAATACAATAACCTAAATGTCAACACCAATGTCTGTTCGATAAATTTCAGCTGACGCCACATTGCCAGCCATGTAACTGGAATTCAAACAGGAGTGAAAGTAAACGGCAGCGCACAGCAATAGAAGCACTTATTTGTTATCTAATTAGGAATCTACGAACATTTATAACGACTATATTAGTATTATACATCTTTATTTCTATAATACATATAATGACTTCGCAATTGCACCATATAATGGCATCAGAATACATATAATCATTCGGCAATTACATATCGACATATAAAAATAATTTATATTCCACTATGTAACCAAACGTAATCAGGTAGGAATCAAATACCTCACATTTGCGTAAAGTATTTAAATATTAGTCACTACGTACAGATGTTGGTAGACAACTAATTGGATAAAAATTATGACGAGGTGTTGAATAGTTGGTTCCATGAACACTAAGTAAAATAACCGAATGGTTTACCATGAGATCTCACGACTTTTTACGGTGGAAGGAATTCGTCGCGAGATTGCATTTTTGTACATTTTATGTTTTTGATGGAATATCATTTCATTTTGTAGGCAGTCCTTTATGTAATTTTTGTGTTTCTGCCACGGATTTTCTTATAACCCATTCCCTGTCCCTTTGGTTTGGTGTAATTTCTTTTGGTTTGATGTAACAGTATTTCGGAAGTTTGGAAAGTCGATTATATTGTTATTGTTTAATTCTTTTCATCGTGTACAGTACTGCAGCCTGTGGTGGATCATTATACAAATATCAAATAGTTAATATTATATTTCACATGAGTTTGAGAACATAATACACGGAAGTTGTAGTTAAGGTATATTTTCCTGTATAAGTGAAAGTAGTATTTATTATTTTGCCTCGTATTTATTGAATAATCAGTTTATTTCATACAACAGTTATTAATTCAAAATTAATTATTCTAATGCATAAAAATAAGCCTTGTTTTATAGTGCACCCAACTGTATGGTATGAAAATGGTTACATATAATAGGGTATTTTCCTGTGTTAAAAATATGGTTCGAATTGTTGTTATTCTGAATGATTATAACATTCAGACAGCATTTTCGCTCATAATTCTTACAAAACATCTGTTATTTTAACGTAATTAAAGCTTAAAAATCAATAAATTTCACGATTAGATCACGTGATCGAAAACGCTCCGTTATTGGCTGAGGTACTGGTGACGTCATAGAACACCTACAGCGCTGCAACTACAAGTCGGAGCTGTATTATTGTACGCGTTTCCTCCATTTCGCAGCTTTAGGTTCAGTTTTTGCGTGATCTAAACGCGTTTACAGTTTTTATGCCACAGTGGAAGATGGTATGTGAAGGCTGACAGCGGAAACCTCCCCAAAGTTGATGCAATTATGGTGTCTTCATTCTTTAAAAACAATCCAAATTTTTACGTGCCAGAAATAAGAAACGTGAAAACTGCATTGTAAGTAACGCATACCTAAATTTTAAAGGTAATTATTTCGAGAGATATTTTATGCCATTGGAAAAAAGTACACTATTTTTTGTTGTCAGAAGACTTAATCTGAAGTCACCATATTATGCAATAAAGGGTGAAATATTATCTTCTATCCAAGCGGCCTTGAGTGATTATGTTGGCAACATCAACAACACGATAGAAAATGTTTGTCCAGATGTTCAGACCACATAGAATGACTAGTGTATCGTACAGACCATGAAGTAAATAAATAATGCTGTTCCTGCTCTATGATTCTTGTATGTACCCTTGTCCGGTCAGTAAAAGTAACTGCCCTCGTAAATCAAAGGTTTCACGACAAAATATTTGTGCTGTGACGCGATTGGCTAATGGCAACGTCTCATGATTCTCGCTATTCAGCATATGTTGCTAACATAGTCACAGGAAGCCGCCGGGACAGTTAGTAAAATTTAACCCAGTAAAGCACGCAGTTAAGGGAGTAATTTTATTTAACTACTTCAATACTGGTGCAAAGTGAAATATCAAAACCTGTAAAATACAGCAAAATGCCTTATGTATAGTTATACAATATAACTATAGTCTAGAACAGGGACAGCGGGTTGCGTCGGCGGTGTTTTCAATCGCTCGTAGGTTGACTACGCTTATTTCGCGTAGCCAAAGGAATGTCACTTTCACGTAAACATTGCGAGCGAGACAAGATGGAATAAATTTATAGCGCCGAAATTACAGAGCTTTTCTGGTTTGTTGTTTTTGTGAGTGAATGTTTGCGGTTGTGTGTAAACTTTCTGTCCGGCATATCAGTATTTTCCTCACATATTCAAGATTTGGTTTGATATGAATGTGTCACTACTTTTGACACTGCAAACTAATCCGTTTACGTTTACTCGTCCACATACGAAGCCCCATGCTTTAAATAAATAAAAAACACGCTAATCAGGTGAAACGTTATTTACTTGCAAATGCTTGGTAGAGCCCTGTGCAGAAGAAAAGGCTTACGTTATTTTATTTGTGTTTAGTAAAACTTTTATATTCCATCATATTTTTCGTCGAAACATTGTGTCAATAAACACATATTTGGGTAACTAACACTTTTAATCGTATTTGCACTTGCATATTACAAAATTTGAAAGCTAAATAAATCGGCGCATTAAAGACATCTCCCATATACGTATGTTACGATAGGGTAAGTTGTTGTAAAGTAACCAGAAGGGCGTTGTCGATGTATAAAACGGTTGTTTGACTAAGATCTACTGGTGATAAAATTGCACTTACTGGAGATAATCAGTACTATACATTTATAGTGGGCTGCAACAATATTCATGTTGTTCTTTCACGAAATATATTAGGAAACGGCTTTATTTACACACAAATCGTAGGCGTGTAACATTATGAAGTTCTACTTCGCAAAAGTAAACATCATGTCATTAACCTACACATAATACTACTTTACACCTTTGCAGTAGAAGAGAATGATACTAAACAATTTAGTTTACCAATGGAATAATATTGTTTACTTAGATCAAAATTATCCTCACAGAAATACACACATGAAGTAGTCGCTATTTCATTTGGATCTCTTCGCGCCAGTGTCAACCACTTTTGCGTATTTTCTCATTTTTTGGTACTTGCAAGAACTATTTTTCTGGAGCCTTGACAGATGTATTGGTACAGTGAAGAACTAAGCAATATTTTTAGATCATTACGCAAAAATTAACGCCCAAACACGAGGCCTCGGCCCAAACAATATACAGGTATTTGTTTATCTTACGAGAGCAGCAGCGTGTTGTATGACGTCACAGGCATCACGTGACCCAAATGTAGCGTTTTAGCGGGCGTTCAAATTATTTGAATTTCATTTCTTTTTTTAAAAAAAGTACTGAAATCCACGAGGTAAAAAACCATGTTCGGACCATAATATGACATAATTAACAATTTAAAACGATTTCCAGAAAACAGTCAAATACCCTATTGTATACATCTTTCTCCTGGAATCAGTACAAGTAAAACTTATGAGAGTTATAGAATAAAATCAATTTCTTTCTTGAGGAAAAAATCAAGCCTGAGAGAGTTAACAATAACTATTAAATAGAAGATGAATTTTATTAATTTTCATTATTGTGGACTCTAGTTGGAAGTGCTTTAGGACATGACGATGATTTCGTGTGGCATTTTTGGCCGTTAGACCCATCTGGGATTGTGTTCAGCCTGCCTGGTGCAAGTCTTTTGGTGACGTCACTTAGGCGACTAGCGAGTCGATGATGATGAAATGATGATGACAATACAACACCCAGTCGGCGAGTGGAAAAAACCTGTGACCTGACCGGGAATCGAACTCACGCCGGCTGCGTGACAATCTGCTACGCCGTCCACTGGACTGCGGGGGCGGACGTTTGTGAAAAACAAGCTCGTTTTGATATATTTACTTCGTGAACTTGCAGTACAATGCACGCTGCATTAGTTCCGTATTTCATTCCCCACATTTTTCTGAAATACAACTTAAGAAGTTACTGAAGAGGGGCATCAGCCTTTTCAGTAGTTACAGGGACAACAGTTTGAATGATTGACTGATATGGTCTTTGCCACACAGTTACTGCGAACGGCTGAAAGCAAGGGGAAACTACAGCAGTCAATTTTTTCGAGAACATGCAACTCTACCGGATAGAGTAGGGTGGAGAGCTGCATCAAAGCACTATCCGGACTGAAGATCACAACAACAACATAACTTCTGTTTCACGAAGGTCGATTTCTTTTTGGAGATAATCCTCGTCCTTTTCTTCTCTGTATCATTTGTTGTACACCAGCAACGGATTTTCTTACAGCCCAATCCCTATCCCTTTTTTAAAATTTTTCTCAGAGGCTTTGATGCACTAAAACCGATACTACACTAATTTTCTTCTTTGACAAAGACTCTTCAGCCAGCTGGCGCTCACACTATCATCAATATTGCATTCATTTTCTCGACACATTCGTTCAATATTCTTTGATAAAGAATCTTTGACGTGACGCCAAGGCCAATACACAGACATGCAACTCATAGACTATCATAGACTTATAGTTAATAAATATCTGTGACACATCGAGCCTTGGTTGGAACGATGGCGTGTGAAAGTAAACGTCGACAAGTGCGAATCAGTACTGTTTACTAGAAGACCGAAGCACCTGCACAAAAACCAACACTGCAGATCAGTTACATTACATACACGTCCAATAGCCGCGGTGGAGTGGCCGAGCGGTCTAAGGCGTCTCGCTGCGGAGCGGGCTGTTACTCGCCCTCGGAGGTTCTAGTCCTCCCTGGGGCATGGGTTTGTGTATTGTCGTTAGGTTAGTTTACCTTAGTTTAAGTAGTTTGTTAGCTACGGATTGATGACTACGCAGTTTGGTCTGATAGCTTTACTAACAAACACGTCCAATACGTTTCCGTGAGAAAGTCAAATACCTAAGTGTCTGGCTGGACCAGAAACTCACACATACAACACATGACCAACCGGGCAAACGCGAGACTCAAACAACTATATCCAATGCTCAACAGGCAATGCAAACTGAATAGGAGGGTGTGGAGGAACACATACAAGACACTTGTGAGACCTCTGATGACGTACGGTGCTTTATGCTAGGCTTACGCAGCACCGACACGGCTGCACCGCTTGCAGCTCATACAGAACAAGGTGCTACGCATCGTAAGCAATGATCCACGCTACACGCTCACAGCGGATCTTCATCGTGAATACTCTCACAGAGGTATTCAAAACACGCGCCTCACGACTGTACAAAAATGCTAGACACTCGAACGACCCCTTTATACTTAATCTGGGTAACTAAGACCACAACCATAGGTGGAAGCACAACCGACCGAAAACACCCTCAGGAATAGATAAAAAACCTATGGTAGGCTTTATAGGCGCAAACAAAACCAGTGTTCTTCTAGCCCCTGCATCACAGCACAACTGACTGGCAACGCCAGATGAGCTATCACCGCCGACAAACCGGGAATCGCAGGGAACATGAACAAGCACAAAACACACACACACACACACACACACACAAATCCCACACTAACCCATACACTTAGAGGCAGATTTAAAAATCGACCACTTGCCTGTCAATCTTGATTGTTGCAGCCATCCGCCGCTGGTGGTGGCCCAGGAGACATCCCAGTGCCAGCTGCAGAGGGGCGACTCATCAAATCGGATTGACAAACGTATGACAGACGCGCAATAAAAATGGTACCGAGCTTGCACGAGACCCAGTACATAACACAACCAAATCCTTGGATGATCTGTCGCAGATAGCAAGAATCCTGACTTTTGTGTCCCAACTTCGTCGCCGCTTTTGCGTCCCAGCCTCGTCGTAGGTGTCGGTGGCCGAGTGGAATGAGCCCGACACAGGAACAACAATAGCACGCTGGTGCAGGTACGGAGGGGAGCAGCCAGAAACTATAAACACTAGAGTAAATTAGAAAGAGATATATATTGCACAGAATGTAACAATACTTAACTTTTACATAGTACTGCAGAATGTTGATACATAGTTGTTAGAGGCTTGCCTAGTGCCTGTACAATAGCAAAGTCTTCACTGGTGCCTATCTGATTACGAAGGTCCTAACTGGTTGCTATCTCAGTCCGAAGTGACCGATGTCTTTCCGTGGTGGCCACGAGCGGGGTTGCAGCAGAGGGCGCTCGTGGCTGTCGTCGTGAGAACGCCGCGCCGTGCGTGCATGGCGGCGCGCGGCGAAAGTAAGTGGCGCGCACTTTGTACTTGTGCGACACCACACTGACAGTCGCAGAGGTTTTTCTCCCTTGACACTTTTTTCCCTCTGCCCTTAAAACCGCTCTTGTTTCAAAAGCTTTCGACCACTTCTATCATCCTGATGGACCGTGTTAATGGGTAATCCTACCCACACGTACGACACACATCACAGTACCTGCTCCTGTGACTCCCACATTAAAAACATTAACACATGCAGAGGTGACAGTAGAACTATTGAGTTGGTCACCATACTAGTGCGAGCGTGTAGAGGCTCCACTCTGTTAAAAAAAATGGTATGAAAACATCGGTCTATCGATAGCCCTATCTCCCTACTGAAGATTTAACTCGATGATCTAAGAAAGAATTAGTATAAGATGCCAAGCTACAACCGAGATAGGCGATTATAAATGTATTTTCTATTTTGTATACTTATCTTTGTCTAGATAGAATTTTACTTACGGCAGTGGTGGCGAACTGTGCTGAACTTGGTAACGACGACTAATGAGACTCTTCGGAAAACCAGTCACGTAGTATGTCTATGAATAAAATAATTAATTCTGTTCCTGCGCTGTAGTTGACAGGTTCTTATACGTACCCCTCATAAAGCGAACATTTCGTTGCCAACATTTGCATACTACGACAACGCAGTAAGTAAAATTTAGCCTTTAAATAAAACTCTAAATGTGGCGTAATTATATCAGCTTATCCCTTTTTCTTAGGACTGTTATATCGGTACACAAATAATTGTTGATATGTTGTTTAAAGTGACAGGGAGACCAATAATACTGTGTTCGGTAGTGCTAGTCTAGTAATGTGTCTCATTAGTTTTGCCGAGGACTGTTTGTTTTCGCCACCCAAAACGTTGATATTCTCGGACGTTGATGTTTTCCTTTCGATGGTCATCGTACATCGAATTTTTTCAATTGATGTTAACACTGATGTTACCATCAATGTTTTTCTCATATTGAATATCCCTAGGGCAGAAGTTGGTAGCACTCCAGTTTTCACTTTTTGTTAGAGATGGAGAATTTAAATCGTCAAAGCATCTATTTCGTTTTACCACCCTTAATGGCTATATAATTCATGATTATTGTATTGTAGACATATACAGCAAACCATCTCTCAATTATAGAAGTTTCACTGGTCTCCGAATAAAATTATCGTAGAAAATCGGTACTTCAAGTTTCAAGTTGCGTACAATGGCGTCTACCTACCTGCCGGCCGCGGTGGCCGAGGAGACTGAGGCGCTCCAGTCACGGTCTGCACGGCCACTACGGTCGGAGGTTCGAATCCCCCCCCTCGGGCAGGGATATTTGTGCCGTCCTAGTTCGTAAGTAGTTCATAAGTAGTTTGTAAGTTTAGGGACTGATGACCCCATAGTTAAGTCCCATAGACTATACAAACATTTTCTCCCTACCTCTGCCGTGTTGTGGTTTGGAACCAACGTCTAACGTTTTTGCTCCCGGTTTAACGTTTTGCCCTGCATCATTTAAGCTATATCTTACAAGTTTTCGTCATTCTCCTGTCAGATGGCATATGTCATTTCTGTCGACTCTTCCCTTAGTGGAAAGGTGACGGCTATGTAAAATGAAAAGTTTAAAAAAATGGTTACGGTATCAATAATCGAACCCATCGCTCTACCACAAGACCATTACCAATACGATCCTTACGATGCCAACACAGCCACTACGGTCGGGGGTTCGAATCCCCCCTCGGGCATGGATATTTGTGCCGTTCTTAGTCTTAGGTAGTTCATAAGTAGTTAGTAAGCTTAGGGACTGATGACCCCGTAGTTAAGTCCCATAAGTTCTACACACATTTGAACATTTGATGCCAACACAACAGTTACTTTCCCGTCAAACGAATATGTGTTCGTGAACGAAATTACTATTTACAAATGTTTGAATTTTTCCTTCCATTACAGGATCAACACTATCTAAATACAAAATATGACATTTGTATGTCTGCTAGAAGTCATTTAGAATTTTTATCAATCGGTGAGTCAGTGAGTGGCAGAATTAGCGATTATCGACTGCTAATATTTCGTAAACTATAACGTGTAGAATAGTATAATTGGAAAATATAGCTAGATGTAGTAGATAATCTTGGTACCAAACAATTCAGGCTTATAGCTGTATCTACAACGGACATACAGGGGGTTCGAAAGCGCCGTGAACTGCTTCGAGAAAAGGATAGTACGGCAGTGCGCTCGGCGGGGGCACTGCCGTGCCCCCATATCAAATGTAGCTGCTCACCGTGTATTTGATCAAAGATAGTGTTTGTTTCATGTTAAATGCGGTGAGAAATGTGACCGCTTGAAGCGTTAGCATCGTAGTAGCATTTTTAGACGTACGTCTGAAAATATGACGGCGTAATTCGTATGGTGTGTCGTCACAACAACAAAATTAATACATTCGTATTGAGGCTGATAATAAAACCGGCTGCATCGATCTGAACTCCAGAAGACAACTGCGGAGGTAATTACCGATGATGTGACTGTTTGCACGGCAGACGACATAAAAAAGAAACTTCAAATATTTTGAACGTTTTTGTTTACTGCAGACTCGGCAGAATACTATTACCCGTACACTATATCGTAGCAGTTAGCCGCGACCGTAAACAAATGAGAAAGCAAGACCAATGTAAGAAGACAAATCAGAGAATGTAAGGCTTTCTTGCCGAAAGCAAACGTTCCGACAGAATAGCCGTGCGCACTTAGGCGCCCAGCTGCGGTGCGCGCGGCCGTTCGCTTTCGGGGGTTCGAGTTCTCCCTCGAGCATGGATGTTTGTATTGTCTTTAACGTAAATTACTTTCAGTTAGTGTTAGTAGTTTGTAAGCTTAGGGACTAATAACCCACTTACAAGGAAAGTACTTGGGCTCGAAGAAACACATATACACGAAAATCGTATGAGAGATAATGTAAAGGTCCCTTATTGCACTAGTGATACTCACGCATCTACAAAATTCTGCAGTCGTACGTTAGAGGCCTCTTCGTGTGCCATGCCGCATTACACTTTGACCTGTCGGTTCGCTAGTAGGGACGGTGCAGTGTGCCTCCGAAGTTGCGTTTTGTGATGTTATTTGTGTGGTGAAGCGTCAGATGGGGCGGCGATTGCTAATCAATCCTGCTAATGTATTGCGATTAGTTGAGGTGAAGTTACGAACCCTTCTTCGTGAAGATGGTATTAGTGTAGAAGATGAATCATTCGAATGCTTTCTCGTATCTGTTATCGTACAGAAATATGAGCATAAGTTAGATACTGTTGTAACTCTAACACATAATGATGATAACAGGGATGATAATGACGAAGCGGTAGTGCTACGGTAAGTGCGGGAAGAGTCGATGGAAGCAGTGGCAGTGAATACCAACAGTCTTCCGAGAAGAAGGTTAAAGTTGCAACTATCATCACGACTTTTGATGACAATACGCTAGAGAACATGTACGATGATTATTACATAAGTTGTAGTTAAGATATCTGCATTACGTATGGCGACTAGAATTACATCTACAGTGCTATCTAGAGCATGGTTGCAGAGCTTTGCAGAAAAACGACACCCACCAGCACATTGAGGTGTACGTAGAGATCCTGTAATCAAACGTTCATACAGATATGTTTGTTCGAGCCCATGTACTTTCCTTGTTAGTTATGTACCTTAGATTTACAAATATTTGAACTTTTTTTGTTTAAGTAAAGGACTCTGGCGCCGACGGTCTTACTATTGTAAGTGATACGTTGATAGTCCTCATTTGTTTGTACTCGCGGCGGACTGCCACGATGTAGTGTCCGAGTAATAGCACAGGCTCGTTGCCAGCCACAAGTGTACTGTTTCCACCTCTTGAAATTTTTAGGGCTGGGCACCACTGCAGACGCAAGTCACCAATGTTGACAGTCTTCCAAATGTCTAACCCTTGCAATTACTGTATATGCAATCATAGAGTATAAATAGACATTTATACAGGGTGTTCCAGCTATCTTGCTCAGTCAAAATATCTCTTGAACAACAACAGCTATTGTAAAGCGACTTTCACCGGTATCGATGTAAGGCTGGGGCTCGTGAATGTACACATTTTGAAACATTCTAAAACGAAAGCATATGTGTTTTTTAATACTAACTTAGGCCTATGTCTTTTTTTAATGGACACCCTACATTATAAACGCGCGGCTAGCCCACGTCCTGAGACTCAGGCGAGAACCCCATGCTGCTCAGGACGTGTGCTAGCCACGCGTCTCGTGCATTTCATGCTTTCGTTTTAGAATGTTTCAAACTGTGTGCATTCATGAGCCCCAACATTACATTGATACCGGTGAATGTCATTTGACAACAGCTGTTGTTGTTCCAGAGATATTCTGGATGAGCAAGATAGCTGGGTCACCTTGTATGTAACCAACAGCTGACGTTAATAACAAGTATTCGTCCACATTTTTCGATTCCCTTTGTCAAAGTAATGTTTTGACTTACAGTAATCACTTAGCAGAAACTTTCTAAGACTTATTAAGCAAAGTGGGAATATATGGTGAATATAATACATTTTCTGTAAAGAACAGTGTATGGACCCATGAAAAATCCAGACTTGAGAGGGAAACATTTGACTATAAGTGTGTAGAGGTCTGTGAAACATTGCCGTGCTGAAAAGGAGACATTACACCATTAAAATCCTGCATGTAAATGTGAGTTAACTTTCACTTTCATGATCTCTGTTCACTCTCATGAATAACTGTTCTATAATTTATCGACCTCATTCAGCTTTAGTTTCGGATACGCACAAGATTGTACATATTTCTGTGTGTGTAATAATAATTAGCCTTCGCCGTAAATGCATTTTACATTTATTTGTAAATTTTGAATCAGATTTTTTCATACTAGAAATTGTAGGTATATTTATTTCCTGAGAAACGTGTGCTGAGTAATCAATTCGATCTATAGTATTCACAATAATTTACCTTTAGCTAATTGTCGTTCTCATCTGGGTTCTATGAACAGTAATCAATAGACTTTTCTGTCTGTTACCACAGAAATTTGCAAAATTAAGTTGCCCGTAGTTTTCTCATGTTTAAATATCTCGTTCATTGTTGAATTTGTAAAATAACCGAATAAGGTAAAACACTTATGCAGTGGAGTGGGTAAGGGAAATTGTTGGATTCTGCTGCTGGCACTATTACGTATAGTTACGGGCGTAGGGAGGGAAGCAAAAGGTGAAGCCAGAAACCTAGTAAAACCCAAGGCTAGCGGCGGTTGTAGCTATAAGAAAAGAGGGGCGTCGTAAGCAGAATGGCGATAGTTAAGTGAAAATACGGCTGTTCAGAGAACTACATAATTTAATAGTAATTTACTACTTTGACGTACAATAAATTTGAGTATACCAATGGATTCATAAAAATGAGACCCTTCCAATGAAACCACAACCAAATCGATATCTCATACGGATAAATATTATTTTCCGGTGATCAAATAATGTAAAATAAACCTTGAATTCTATTGTTTAACATGCAATATTTATCTACAACTGTTCTCTGAATTTCACACGGTTACCATTCAAGGAACTCACACACTAAATATGTATTATTTATTTATTGACATATTATTATTTTATTCTATTTTATATTGATTTATTAAGATAATGGTGTCAGCACCTTCTTTAGCATAAGTCGACTGGATAATATTTGACTTACTTAGTACTTTCCAGTGGGGATAGCTGCTGTGGACATGAATCAGTCGTGCACAACTCACTCTTATGACTTCAACGTGCGATTTTCACTACCCGTATTTGTGTGTTGCTCAGTTCCTGTTTGTTCATGTACGACGGTTTAGCGGAGCAGCTAGGATTCTAATCAGAATGCCGCGGTGGAGTAGCCGAGCTGTCTAACGCGCCCCGCTGCGGAGCGCGCGGTTGCTCGCCGTGGGAGGTTCGAGTCCTCCTTGGGACATGGTGTGTGTTGTCCTTAGCTTAGTTTACCTTAGTTTAAGTAGTTTGTAAGCTACGGACTGATGACCACGCAGTTTGGTCCGATAGATTTATTAACATTTGAACATTTTCTAATCAGAATACTGATAGTTGCTTGTAGACTATGTTTTCGGTAGACCAACGAACGATGAATGTCGTAAACGTGTCAGATGAACATTTTACCGTAAGTCAATTACTTTCACAAACCTTAATCAGCTCTTTAAAATAATGAGTTTAGAAGCATATTGCAGTAAAAAAAATGTTCAACAGTTTGTTAAGCTTATGGGACTTAATTGCGAGGTCATCAGTCCCTAAACTTACAAACTACTTATAACCTAACTTATACTAAAGGCAACACAAACATCCATGACTGAGGGAGGATTCGAACCCCCGACGGGGAATGGCCTCGCGCATCGGAGGATAGCGTCTCGTCATGCTGTAATTTCAATCTTGGAGTTGAGAACTGTCCCCCCTGAAAATGATTATTTTTTTCTGCTTAGTCGAGCCATAATAAGGTTCTATCAAAACCGATAACTCTGTTCGATTTTGCCGGTTCCAGCTGTTTCTCGCCGCTGCCGAGACTACTATCCGCGACACTCGTCTTTGTAGAGCGAGGAACTGTCGCGTTCGGACTACTTCAGTTTTTGTGACGTCCACGAGTTTGGATATAAATTTTTGTGACACATATAGCTTTAATATATGACAATTTTAGGTTTAGTGAGATGTCATGCTATAAGTTACTGCTACGATAGTCGCTGAATGCTTCACACATTGCTATTTTGAATTACATTCAGAATATCTCGATTTGTAGCCATAATCTTTATTTAACACTCATTGTGCACTAGATGCTGTTCATGAGTTAGCCCAGAGCTAAATGTCAAAAATCCTCATTAATATATAACAATACTGCCTCTTTATTTAAGTCTCTTCTCTTTTTTACCTAACGTCTGAATCATTCTTTTATTTGCCTTTGTACTTTGGTAACCATTATTGCTACAGTAGGCTAAAGATCAATTATACCACTTTCAATGAGGAGATCCTCAAAGATGTTTACTGCCATTAATTACGATGGTGCATGTTAGAAAATAACCGCTATGTATCGTTATCTTATTAGCTTCGAACTAACGTTTTTAAAAATTAGCACTGTTCCTCAATATTATGTTGCTTGTAATGATAAAGATAATTACCAACCAGTTTAGTTATTCAAGTGATATTAGGAGACTCCAGAATCTGAATTTTCTTAGCGTTTTACTTTTTGCAGAAATGTGGGCACTTAATTATACTGAATAACACTTTAACAGCTAAGTAAATACAACAGTAATCGTCAACTGTAATTGCTACCATTATTGTTTTAGTGAGCTATCATTCTTGTAAGTTGTATGTCGTCCTTCAACGTCTTATGATGAGCTTGGGCCCCGAACGGAAAGCTATTGAGAGTAATACAACACAGTATTTTATCCCTAATGTAGATTCTTAAAATTTTCTATCTGAGATTAAGTTCTATATTGGATAACAGTGGACTAATTTAGCCATGGTTTGCCTGTGAACGTTTGGTTTCGTCCTTGATTGCTCCCTCAAAGTTGTTTTGCTTCGAACTTATCAGAATAGCTTCATTTCTTCAGATCTCAATCCTAAATTGATATATTTGTAGTGTTAACGGACAGCTGGACGAACAGAATACGAAACTAATTTATTGGGAAACTAGATGTGGAATATGTACGTAATAACAACTTAGAGAAAATAAAAAAATATCAAATTCCCAAAGGCCACATTGGATTGCTTGCTGAATGTATAAAGAGATAAAGTAGGAGTCGCGAATACACTGCAGCCCACTGACCACTGTTAAGCCGAAACAGGCAAGAATGACAAATCCATGAAGTGAAGAAGAAGATGATGAAGAATTAGAAAGTGAAGTCGACAGTTCGTGGCGTACATTGCATTCAGCTGTTAGGAAGATGGGCCGTCCCTGGTTTGAATCCGCGTGGCAGGTTAACGTTAGCTCCTACCTCTGTTCGCTGCTAATTTCCTAGGAATTAATGCCTGTTGTAGTTAGTAGTAACTTGCGGTGCTTTAAGGCTGGTAATGGGATGCATGTTATGACGTCTCAGTTAGTTACATTCTCATTTCCTGTATATTACCTTCACGTGTATCTGCGAGTGTGGACAACCAGCTTAGACACAGAACTGACGTATCTAATTGAACTTGCAGAGCAGAACAGAAACTGTATCATGCTGTACTGTAGCGTGCCGTTCCAGTGATGAAATCTTCATCTTAGGGCAGCGCTTACATCCTCAATGACTTCACCTTGAACCTCAGAAGCTAACCCCTGATGTCTTAAAACGTGACATGCCTCTTCCTGTTGTCAGTGTTTCTCACATTCTCCATTACGCGCCGATTCTGTGGGGTAGTCGCTCATTTCTCACTCGGCGACGTTAACTCATCGTGCTTGTGTTATGCCACATTAAACACGCTTCGATACTTCTGTTTTATGGATTCCTCCCATTCCATTAATCATTTCCATACAACGCAGTTCTTCAGCCATAATGCAGATTCTCACAATTTTCTAACGAAATTAAGTTCCGTTTTCGATCATAGAGGAATAATTTAATCAATAATATGCATGTGCTATTATTTTCCTTAATTCATCCGTAAATGTTATTGTTTTTTTTGTTCCAGCGTATCAGAATACGTTTATTTCTTCACCTCCAAATACTAGGATTTAAACTAATTTCTGCTACTCCTTAACAGTGTCATCGCTCATTTGTTTAGCCTCAACACACAGCCTGAACTCATACTTTTCAGTTCAGCTGGTCCTCGAATACTTCGTCACTTGCACTTACGATGGCCATCTCATCAACTAATTTGTCATTAATAGCCTGACCTTAATTTTTCGTGTCAATAATGTACTTTATTCCAGAATTATTTCTTCTTTGCACAGAATGAATATTCGAGAAGAAAGACTAGATATCTGCCTTGTCCCCTATCCAGACGAGCATGTCTATTTTGTTCTGCCAACTAATTGTCAGATGTTCATTCAGGATCATATGTTACAACTTTATTTCCTAAATTCCCTCATAACTTGTACACCCTTTTCTGAGAATCAAAATATATTTCCTATTCCTTTATTCGTGGTGATTATGGTCGGGGTTGTAATTTCATCACAGACAAATTGTTTGGTATCATTTACATCTGTGTCTGTGTTGCTTTATGCAACTCTGATGCTGTGGTGTATGGGAGGGTGTCGTCATTAATACACTGTAATAGCATATAGGATGACTTAGACAAACTATATAGTTGGTGTGAAGAATGATAGCTAGCTCTAAATGTAGAAAAATGTAAGGTGATGCACATGAGTAGGAAAACCAATTCCATAATGTAACTCATTAGTAGTGAGCTTCTTGATACAGTCGCGTCGTTCAGATAGCTACAGGGTGAAAAGTATTTAAACGCTAAACTCTGGGATGTTGTAGGGGACATCAAAACAAATATTTTTTCCCTTATGTCATTTTTTTCCTATAAGGAGTATTTAACCGGCAGAGGAAGATTTCTCTGGCGACAAATTAATTAAACCAACAAACACTTTCCCTTTTTTTTACCAAGAGACAATACATTAACACAACCCAATTTAAATTACGTCGATTCTCAAAAATGCCTCCATTGACACGTAAGTAAAGGTTACACCGGTGATTATGTTCTGTCTGATTCGGGCAAAAACCCCAGGAGTATCCTGAATTGTTCCGAGTTCCATGATCTCTCCAGATGATGGAGTGATGACTGTCCAGCTGAACACAAAATCCTAACTGATCTGTGAACAGAACGCGAAGGCATTCGTTCGCCTCCAGTCTAGTTTCTGTCCAGCTGAACACAAAATCCTAACTGATCTGTGAACAGAAGGCAAAAACATTCGTTCGACTCCACTCTAGTTTCTGTGGGCTAAATGGTGTCGCTGTTTGAAAAAGACACACACCATAGGCCTCCGTGTGTACAGGCCACGTTGCGGAAAAAGATTTCGGACTGTTTGTGTTGATATTGCGTGTCCTGTTGCTGCCTGGATGGTGCGTTGCAGTTGAGTTGCATACAGCATCCTGTCCCGCCTGGCTGTTAACCGTAGATAACGGTCATCTCTTGCTGATGTTACCAGTGGACAAACTTAGCCTTGCCTTATTTTAACGGTTCCTGTTGTCTGACATCGTGTCCAGGTCCTGGAAATTACACTTTCCAATAACTGCAGGCACCTCTCTCTGCGTCTATCCAGCTTCCAACTTTCGTTTGGCTCTCCGTGCCATAGCTACGACTAACAAGGAAAGTACATGGGCTCGAAAAAACATATCTGTATGAACGTTTGCTTACAGGATCTCTAAGTACACCTCAGTGTGCTGCTGGGTGCCGTCTTCATGCAAAACTCTGCAATGATGCTCTAGATAGCACTGTAGATGTATTGTAGACGCCATACGCAATGCAGAAATCTTAACTATAACTTATTTAATAATCATCGTACATGTTCTTTAGCCTATTGTCATCAAAAGCCGTGATGATAGCTGCAATTTTAACCTTCTTCTCGGAAGACTGTTGGTATTCGCTGCCACTGCTTCCATCGCCTCTTACCTCACTTACCGTAGCACAACCGCTTGCAATGATTTGTTCGTCATTATCATCCTTATTATCATCAATATGTGTTAGAGTTACAACAGTATCTAACTTATGCTCATATTTCTGTACCATAACAGATACGAGAAAGCATGGGAATCATTCATCTTCTACACTAATACCATCATCACGAAGAAGGATTCTTCGTAACTTCATCTCAACCAATCGCAATACATTATCAGGATTGATTACCATCGCCGCCCCATCTGACGCTTCACCACACAAATAACACCACAAAACGCAGCTTCGGAGGCACACTGCACCGTCCCTACTGGCGAACAGTCAAAGTGCATTGGGCAAGGCACACGCAGAGGCCTCTAATGAACGACTGCAGAGTGTTGCAGATGCGGGAGTATCACTAGTGCAATGAGGGATCTTTACATTATCTCTCATACGATTTTAGTGTATATGTGTTTGTTCGATCCCAAGTACTTTCCTTGTAAGTCACATACGTAGTGAAGTCGCCTCTGGTATGTACACCACAACAAACTCCTGTATCACAACAACGAAAGTAAATAGATAATATGTTTCAGGAAACGTTCTGCTTGTACTCTGGTGCTATATTGAATTCCCGGAGCTTTCCAACATATTTAGATACACCCAGTATTTATAATGACGAAAACCATGCAAAGAAAGAGGCAACAGCTGTGTAGTAAAAACTAGGGGAAATTACACTTTCCAATAGCTGCAGCCACCTCTCTCTGTGTCTATCCCGCTTCCAACTTTCCTTTGTCTCTCCGTGCCATAGCTCCGACTAAGTCACATACGTAGTGAAGTTGCCTCTGGTACGTACGCCACAATAAACGCCTGTATCACACCAATGAAAGTAAATAGATCATATATTTCGGGACACGTTCTGCTTGTACTCTGATGCTATATTGAATCCCCGGAGCTTTCCCACATATTTAGATACGACCAGTATTTATAATAACGAAAATCATGCAAAGAAAGCGGCAATTGCTGTGTAGTAAAAACTAGGGGAAATTACACTTTCAAATAGCTGCAGCCACCTCTCTCTGTGTCTATCCCGCTTCCAACTTTCCTTTGTCTCTCCGTGCCATAGCTCCGACTAAGTCACATACGTAGTGAAGTTGCCTCTGGTACGTACGCCACAACAAACGCCTGTATCACCGCAACGAAAGGACATAGATCATATGTTTCAGGACACGTTCTGCTTGTTCTCTGGTGCTATATTGAATCCCCAGAGCTTTCCCACTTATTTAGATAAACCCAGTATTTATAATAACGAAAATCATGCAAAGAAAGAGGAAATAGCTGTGTAGTAAAAACTAGGGGCTAAAAGTCGGATTTCTTAGGGCCCCTCCGAATTTCCTTAAACCGGTCCTGCTCTGATGATCCGTCTACCACGCAGCGTATGTTGCGCTGCCGCCACTTTGGCGAGTGGAAAAGTTGTGCACATGACGCGGCCGGGATGTCGGCTGCGCCGCACTCACTGGGTCGGCCCTACACACGGCTGCTTCTCCGAAGTGAGCAGCCGACGCCACCGTGTCAAGGCGCACGGCAGGGCCCAGCTTCCAGTAAAACCAGGAGTCAGGGCCAGCTGCTTTATTGGACGGGTGCGTCCACCATTGCCACGGCCTGTACACTGACAGCAGTGGCGCGGACCACGCACCGGTTCAGTACTGGGCAAGATCAAGACGCTCCAGAAAAGCAGATGAAAGTATCAATACAACTTTATATGAAAGGTGAAACATATGTAATGTGTATACAGTCGATGTTCCAATAGGATGTATACGCTCAGAATATCAACTGTAACTAGCGGAATTCGGTCACACGTCGTAGTGGCACAGTATGATGTCAAATAAATCTGAAAATAATAAAATAGCTAACACGAGGGTTGAAACTTAAATAGTGTCAACTATTTATTCACAACCGATACAAAAGCGTTACATGTTCCGCTACATGTTACTGTCCTTCAAGACTCATGACTAAGGAGTCTAGTCCCCTCTAAACAACAACAACAGCGTTGTGTGAAACCCTTTGACAGCGATGTGGAAGGCGTAGTATACCGTTAGCAGAGCCTGCTGTGTTTATTGTGAGAATGGAGCGGTCTACGGCCTGTCCAATCTCTGGAAGAGTGCTGAATCGAATGCCATGAATTCGTTCCTACTTCTTCGGAATCAAATTAAATTCACAAGAACTCAAGTCTGGGGATTATGGTGAATGGTACAGTACTTCCCAGTCCCATCGACCGAACTGAGCAGCCACAGCCTGCGCATTGTCGTGCAAAATTATGGGTAGGTTGCGCAAAATGTGTTGCCGCTCCTTTCGCAAAGCTGGTCGCACGTGATGCTCCAAAAACGAACAGTAATACTGTGCACTGACGGTCTGCCGTGGAGGAACGTAATGCGCTGTGATTACACCATCACAGTCGTACACGAGAATCGCCATAGCTTTACCATACGGGGGCTCTGACGCACTTTCGATTTTCGTGGCGTTCACACGTTGGATTGTCGTTTCAGTTTTGGCTCGTAGGATGTGGCCCATGTCTCATCCAGTGTTACGAGACAGCGTAAGAACGCCTCTCTTTCGCGCTCATAGCGCTCCAAGTGCCTCTGAGCATTCATTTCTGCATTCCGCCAATTCATGCGGAACCCATCCTGATGGAATTTTTCGCATGCCTAGGCGTTCCTTCAAGATACGAAGCACAGTCGTGTGCGCTAATCCGGTTTCGTGGGCAAACTCACGAATTGTCTGGGCGTCGATCACTGTCCACTAACACGGCAGCAGTATGCATTTCTTCTTCAGAAACGCTAGGACGACCTGTCCGTTGCACGTTGCATGTCTGCCACCCGTTGCATGTCTGCCACAGTTTACCGACTTTCCTTGAAGGCTTTTACCCAACGTGCCACTGTTCTCTACGGCGATACCTCTTGAACACCTTGATAACACTGTCGCGCTGTATGACCTCTGGCACGTTCAATCTTGATCCAACTCCGTTGTTCCTGTTTCGAAATTATAGTGACACCGTTACGTTAGACCGCTCGCTCGCAAGTGACTGTGTTTCCCTCGATTGCGCGCACGCCAGGGACGTGGGACGGGCGAGTCCATTTGCTCGGAGGTAAGGTAGGTAGTCAACAACGTGTGCAATCAGCTACAATATTAGATTCCATTGTATAGTGTCTCCACAACAGTGTTGCCACTATTTAAGTTCCAACCTTCGTACTTGCAAACATAGATGCACAGATTACATATGTCAGCGACATAAATACCCTGCGTTGCGTTACTGTGGCTATGTGAATGGAAAAAAAAAAAATATGAAAAAGAAAAAAAATTATCAGAAGATCTATTACTCTCAAATTCGTGGACTTATTTGTCATTTTTATGCACAAATATAAAAATCAAATTGTTCCCGTCTCTGCAGCATGCGCCATATAATTGTCCTTGAAGAAAACCAGTCGTTTTCACATTGTATCCATTTATTCGCAATCCCCCTCTATCTTCTCCTTCCCTTTTACCTACGTCCTCCTCATCCTGTTGACTATCCATTCGTTCCGTGTTCATCTCCTCCTTCCCCCTGTCTTCCACATTCTCATCCATTCTCTTTCTGGACATGTCTTCCTCCTCTCTTTTTCTCTGTCCGTTTTCTCTTTCTCTCGTCGTAGTTATTCAAATTACGAAATCAAAATATAGTAACATAATTTTGTGGTAACTGTGGTAAGCGACGAGAAATGTACTGTTACAGAGATGTAAGCGAAATCACAATACGAAAAAAATGTTTTGAATGCCACTGCTGACAACATTTTCAGCCTAGCTTTTGTGGCACTGTGGTTGCCTGGAAATCATATGAACCGTTTAAATATCAAAACAGACGTTGCTATCGCCGGTGGCACTAGAAATCTGTGTCGTACAGTGCTACTGTATCGGTCTCGCATTCATAAGAAATGAACATATATTTAAAACAGATCTGAAGTTCGTTTGGTCTCAACAGAACCCTGCTTCAGACCTCCCTACTTCAGAAAAATCCTGTGGTAGGGAAATCGAACCCGTGGCTTCCCATGCCGAATCAGCGATGCTAACCATCCAGCTACGTAATAAAGATACTGAATAATACAAATACCTACGAGCAAACACGATAAGAAAAGTAAGTCAACAGACAATAATAAATACAAGTTCACGTTTTTATTTTATTTAAGTATTCAGTCTTATGACTGATTGTCGCGGTGGAGTGTACGAGCGGTGTAAGACGCCTTGCTCCAGAGCGCGAGCTGCTCGCCGTCGGGGATTCGAGTCCTCCCTCAGGCATGGATGTGTGTGTTGTACTTAGGTTAGTTCAGGTATTTTGTAAGCCTAGGGACTCATAACCATTGTAGTTAATTACCATAGATCTACAAACATTTGAACATTTTTTTAAATAACTACTTCTATGTGACCCGTCACGCATTCCAATCCTGCTTCAAAGTCTTCATTTCAGTGTAGCACCGTAAGTTTTCTTTGCTTGCCCTCCAGTTTTTAAACTCTACAACTTCCTCTAGCACCATGTACGGTATTCTCGCTGTCCAAAAAACGGCGTCATCACCCAGCAGCAATGGGGAAGGGGTATGATGAGAAAGAGAACGGAAACAGAATGAGGAAACAGAGAAATTATGTTACAGCGAATAAAATACGAAAAATTGCAAAAGTTATCAACAATTACAATGAATTTTATAACTTAATCAGCTTTAGAGAAATTTGGTTCAAACAAAATCTACTCCAGTTTTTTGTAAATTTTCTAACAGTTTATTAATATCTGGGGATGCTCCTGCACATATCTTATCATCCTGTCCTTTAAGTGCGTTAAAAACCTCGCTTTTGATCGCCCTCATAATCAGCATCAACATAAATATGTCCCTTCAGTGTTTTCCTTATGTCTCATCATCCTCCGATTCTACGGAGAAGTTTCCTCACATGTAATCAGATCACCTCTTTTTCAACATTGTTCTGTATAATAGATCTCAAAAAAATTAGATTATTTTTTCTATTCCGTTTTTCACGCTTTCTTTGTTTCCCTTCCATACAGTGCAGTGGTTCAAGTACACATTATCAGAAAATTCTTCTTCACATTAAGGCCACTGTTTGACACCAGTAGACTTCTCTTTTTCATGACATGCCCTATTTGCCTCTGTTAGTTTGCTTTTTGTGGTCTCCTAGATTCGTACGAAGTGAGTTGAGTGAGATACTTTGGTTCTAAGTTAGCAGAATTCGTTACTTGCATTTACATCATAATCAACAATTTTTATGTTGAATTTCGCGCTACTTTTGTTTCTGCTACTTGTAATTACTTTTGAATTTCTGCAGTTTAATCTCAATCCATATTCTGCGCTTAGCGACCCTATTATAGTACTCTATTTCTTACTCACAGCAAGAAATGAAAATTACAAGAGATCATCACTTCACTCAACTTTCATTGCTGGAACAGTGCATATTGTATCAATAAAATTATTACAATTACAGATTAGTAGGTCAAGCTCTGAATAACTGGACATCACCCGTTGGGACTTTTTGGGATCTCTCAAAGGCTTTTGATTGTGTAAATCATGGAATTGTTCTATATAAGCGAAAGTATTCTGGCATGAGTGGGACAGTGCACAAATGGTTAAAGTTATACTTAGCTGGAAGACTGCAAAAAGTTTAACTAAGCAGTTGATATAATATGCAAGAAACAGTTAATTCCTCTAAGTGAGGAGCTATCAAAAATGGGGTCCCACGAGATTCGGTCTTGGGTCCTTTGCTGTTCATTTACATTAATGACTTGCCATTCTATATTGACGAAGATGCTAAGCTAGTTCTTTTTGTTGATGATACAAGTATAGCTATCACACCTGACAAACAGGAATTAATTGATGTAATTGTAAATGATGTATTTCAGAAAATTATTAACTGGTTCTCTACTAACGGAATCTTATTAAACTATGATAAAACCCAGTATATACAGTTTCATACAGTAAACGGTATAACACCATTAATAAATAAAGACTTTGAACAGAAATCTATAGGTAAGGTAGAATATACAAATTTTGTATGTGTTTGCATTGAAGAGAGATTGAATTGGAGGAAACACAATGAAGGTCTGCTGAAACATTTGGGTTCAGATACTTAGGCTATTAGAGTCATTGCGAAATTTGGTGATATACATTTCAGTAAATTAGCTTTGTATGCTTATTTTCATTCATAGCTTTCATATGGGATCATATTCTTTGGCAATTCAACATTGAGTAAAAACGTATTTATTTCACAAAAGCGTGTAATCAGAATAATTGCAGGAACCCGCCCAAGATCATCCGGCAGACATTTATTTAAGGACCTAGGAATCTTCATTGTAGCTTCACAATATATATATTCAGTTATGAAATTAGTTATTAACAATCCGAGACAATTCAAAAGTAATAGCAGTGTGCATAGTTACAGCACTAGGAGAAAGGGTGATATTCACTATTCAAGGTTACATCTAATTGTGGCTCAGAAAGTGGTAAATTATGCTGCCACAAAAGTCTTTGGTCACTTAACCAAGCTGCATTAAAAGTCTGACAGATAGGCAACCAGCATTTAAAAAGAAATTAAAAGAATTTCTGAATGACAACTACTTCTACACTCTAGATGAATTTTTATAAAGAAATTTCACTAACAGAAACATTAAAAATTAAAAACCACACATCCTTCTACATCTACATAGATACTCTGCAAATCACATTTAAGTGCCTGGCAGAGGGTTCATTAACCACTTTCATAACTTTTCTCTACCGTTCCATTCTCTAACAGCGCGCGGGAAGAAAGAACACCTAAATCGTTCCGTTTTCGATCTGATTTCTCTTATTTTATTGGAATGGTCATGTCTCCCTAAGTAGGTGGGTGACAGCAAAATATTTTCACATTCAGAACTAAAAGTCGGTGATCGAAACTTCGCAAACAGATCACGCCGCAATGAATAACGTCTTTCTTTTACTGATTTCCATCCCAATTCGGGCAACATTTCCGTGACGCTTTCTCCCCGTAACGTGATAGAACAAAACGAACTGCCCTTCTCTGAACCTTCTCAATGTCTTCCGTCAATCCCACCTAGCGAGGGTCCCACAAGGGGCAACAGTACTCCAGGAGAGGACGCACAAGTGTGATGTAGCCAGTCTCTTTGGTGCCTCTTCGAAGCGTTCTGCCGATGAAACATAACCTTTGGTTCGTCTTCCCTACAATATTTTCTATGTGTTCTCTCCAGTCAAAGTTGTTCGTAATTTTAACTCTTAGGTATTTGGTAGAATTTACGACCTTAAGGTTTGACTGATTTATCGCGTAATTGAAGTCCAGCGGATTTCTTTTAGTGGTCATGTGTATTTCTTCACACTTTTCTTTATTTAGTGTCAATTGCCAATTTTCGCACCATGCAGAAATTTTGTCTAAATCGCTTTGCAGTTGCTTTTGATCCTCTGTTGACTTCACTAACCGATAAACGACACCATCATCCGCGAACAATCTAAGGAAGCTATTCAGATTGTCTCCTAAATCGTTTATAAACACGAGGAAGAATAGGGGACCCTTAACGCTTCCCTGTGGAACGCCAGATATCACTTCTGTTTTACTCGATAACTTACCGTCGATTACAACGAACTGTGTTCTTTCTGATAGGAAATCGTGAATCCAACCGCACAATTGTGGAGATACTCCATAAGCACGCAATTTCATAAGAAGCCGCTTGTGGGGTACAGTGTCAAAAGCCTTCCTGAAATCCAGAAATATGGAATCGATTTGAGATCCCTTGTCGATGGCACTTAACAGTTCATTTGAATAAAGGGCAAGCTGTGTTTCGCAAGAGTGATACTTTCTGAAAATTTAGTGTCATGTATTGACACGATTTATTAAACTGACATGTTCCACATCACTGCGAAATGTCGTATTCATGATCTATGCAACAAGTATTACTCTAATCTGAGGTAGCATGCTGGACCGCCCATGTTACTGCGTGTTGTCCACGGCCGGCAAATCAGCGCTGATTCTGGCATCCATTCGATTATGCAGATAACGAATACTGCCTTGGGATATATTATTCCGTCCCTGTTTGATGTGATCGCTTAATGCTGCCAGAGATGTGGGCTGACGCGTCTCACGTACCAGTTGTCGTCCCATCACATCCCAATCGTGCTCGATAGCAGAAAGCCTGGAGAGCATTTTGGTCAGGAATATTACAGAGCATGTATAGTTCCACGCACATTGTGTGGGCGGTCATTATCCTGTTGGAACAACACATCATCTTCCTGTTGCAAGGATGGCAAAAGAGTGCTGGTAACTAGCCTATCGCCTTCAGTCAGGCCAGTATGTCTTGGAAGAATGCACTCTACGAGACAGCTCGCCACGTCTACGTCGTACGCGTAAACTGCCATCACTTGCGTGTAGGCAGGATTTTCTTTCATCGCTGAAGACCACGGCCCGCCATTACATTTTCCACGTGATCTTCTGACGGCACCAGTTAAATCGTGCACGTCGATGCAGTGGCGTGAGTGGAAGATACTACAGGTGTTCAATCTTTTACTCCCACTACTAGTAACCGGTTGGTAATTGTAATTGTTCGTGTCGACTCTCCTTGGCTCACAAACCCTCCTATCTGTGCTACGGTAGCAGTACGACCTGCCGCTGTTGCCTTTACAAGACGATCTTGGGGGACGACTGTGGTGCGTGAACGACCAGAAGCTCGTATAAGTGTGTGAGAATGTTCACATCTCGATTGCAACCAGTATCATTGCCTAACTGACGCAACGTGTTCATTTTTTTGCGACAACTGTATGTCGAGCCCATAGTGGATAGTGTGCTAGACCACCAAAATATTATAATAAAAATAACAGATTTCCTGCTTGGTGGTGTGATATAAAATACTTCTTTAAAAATATCAAATATCGATTTTCTTCACATGATTCAACATGTAAGTGAATGTAAGCAGCTAGCCCATTTAGACTTGTAACGTGCACTGGAGGGGACTTTTTATTTGTACTAGTATTGCCTGTGGTCGAAATTCGACCAGTTGTGTTTGCAAAGTCATGAAAATGAATTTTTTAAATGTAATTGGAAAATATTGAGCACTGCAAATTTATTGGTTTTATTTGAATGCTATTAGACCACGTGAAAGAAAGGGCAAAGAGGAAACATGAGAGAATGAAAGACACAAATAAGGAATTAATTGCTTTTTTCACAATTTATCACTACCAAACTCCAGTAAAAATAACATATTTCGTAAAAATCCTTTCAACCTTCGCTAAATGTCCTTGTTCTCTATGTTCACAAATATAAAATTTCAAACCATCGACGGTTAGAACTCTACTTGCTGCAATACAGCTGTTGGTAGCCTACTGGGCACCTAGGCGCAGGATTATTACTGATTATTCCTTTGTCTTTATAAATTGAAAAAGCATAATGCAAAGCTTTTTTATGCTTGAACGCCCGCCGCGTCGATTGTTTACATTTTTTTATTTTATTTTATTATTTTATTTTATTTTATTATATTTTATTTTTTTTTTTTTACTTGCATGAGTCGGTGCGTGGGGTACTCAATACACCACCTTCTATCGTAAATTACAATTCCTCTACGAACTAGGTAAATATTATATTATGCAGTAACATTGCTATGCTGCAGCACTACGAAATTCCCCTATGGCCTATAGACTACTCATTACCCCAGCACGCTCGCTCCAGGTTTAAGTATTCATTCAAATTTGTATTTACGATGTTTGCAACACTCACTTCACTATTGGAAAATGCTTGTTGGATTACCATTTTTCAATAAAACCGTGTTGTTATGGGAAATCAGCGGAGACACTTGAAATGTATTATTTAAAACAACTGCTCTGTAAACATATTCATTGAAATTATTGTAATAATACTGCTTACATGAAATGAATTGTTTAATTATATTTAAAAACTATATTTAAAAATTAAGAATTGAACATTACGAAGAATATAAAAAGCTGTGGTGTAGTGTGAATCGATCTCGGGACCCTAAGTTGGGAATCCCAAGAGCTAACTGATTAATTTTACCTGTACCAGTATGCATCCTACAACGGGTTATAATATAGTAGCGAAACTTATGAAAAATTTGGAGAATCATCCTAAAATGTCTTTTTCTTTTTACCACTCTTAACGGTTACGTGCACGCATAATTCGCAATGTCTATGGAAACCACCTATCGAATTATGTACGTCTCATTGCCTTTCTTGTATTTATATAATGATGATTCTTGGATTTCACTGTTAAATGTCTTATGCGGTGTACGTGAGTCTTCAGTACTGGCGATGTTCGATCACGTGAACTAAATCGATTTGTGATATTTCTAAATAAATATTTTGTATCACACCATCAAGTTGGAATTTTTTTTTCTTTTGTGACGATTCTCCTAAAGGACCATACCTGCACTCGTAAGGCAACAACAACTCGCTCAGTTGGGTGTCAGAAGCATGAGTGGGTATATGTGGCCTGGCGTTTGTCTGCTTCATACGTTGATATCACACGAATGGCGCTCAGTCAACTTTGTCATTACACTTTTGGTGGAGGACGTCGAATCCATTGTCAGTATCCTGCCGGTGGCATCTGCCGTCATCGGATTAAAATCGTGGCCGTATCTCTAGGCCTACAATTGCTTTTTATTTTATGCCGAAGTACTTGTAATGAAGAGATGTAATCGGGACTGCTGTACTTCACACTACGTTGCAAACACTATTGACATATGGACTTGGATAAAATCAGAACAGTGATAAGTCGTGATATATATATATATATATATATATATATATATATATATATATATATATATATATATATATATATACGGAAATAATTCACAGATAGAACTGAGAGCGCCATTGCGGTACCAACAGTAACAATAGCTCAGCGACAGTAGTAGCACAGTCTAAAATGTACAGTCTGGCCACTTACTGCTGTAAAAGTTGTTACCAACTGGCAGTTGCTGCGACACTAGCGCTCCTAGCGGTGGGTAAGCTGATGAATTAGTGATATTTGTTTATAATCGCTTTTGTACGTAATTTACGAAATAATTACTATAATTTTTCCATTAAAAGCATTATTAAAATATCTAGAGACAAATATAATACGGAAATGAATATAAAAACAGCATCATTTAAATGATTCATTGGTATAAAGAACAACTCTGTCATGAACAAATACTTACGAATATGTGTATATTTGCAGGTTATTCCGCCGAAAGTAAGTTGCATATAAACATAATGGTATAATAAATTTCTATTATGGTCTCTTCTTAATATGAGAGCCAGATTTTGACGTGTATCAATTCGGTATGGAGTCTAATCATTCTCACATTTTTGCAAGTCACTCGTCTTTCTTATACGTGCATATTCTTTTAAGTGTAATTACTTTAGCTTTAAAAAACTAATGTTTTGATGATTCTTACCGTTTGTAGTTCAGATGTAGCAACAATTGTGGAACTGGGTTCTTCTTTGTTGGAAAACAATTTGGTTGCTTTTATCGTTATTGCGATGTCTGTGACGTTTTTCTTTCAGCTACAGCTGTGATGGTTGATTTGGTATGTTAAATACAGTATTTATTGCATTCTATATACGTTTCCTATGTTCCACCCTCACCGATTTTACTGGAATTGTATTGAAGAAAACGTTCCTGCGTACAAATTGACGTCTCTCTGCTAAAGGGCATGTCTTCTGGCGTTTCCTAGGCATTTTTATTTTTAATAGAAAATGAAATTACTCATTTAAAGCCTGTATGTTACAGGATGATTGTAAATTAACTGTAGGGTTACCATATGTCCGTCTTCAAAAAATAGGACATTTCTAGATTCATAAAAGAACCTTCTTTCGCGCTCTCTCTCTCTCTCTCTCTCTCTCTCTCCCCCCCCCCCTATTGACAAATCAAATACTGTATTATCAGAGTCTTGTTTGTGATTTCCATACTTATGAGATACCTTGCCTATCACTCCAGTTTTCACCTGAAATTTTTTACGTTGCATCATTTACGGAAACCACAGTAGGCCCTACTGTTGACTGTAAAATCGTCATGAATGAAGTAACTGTAAAAATTATCTAAGCGTGCCTTGATTTTATGCTCCCATTTCGGATCAGACCGACGTGATTATATACATGATTAGCATCTAGATTCTAGTGAGTGAATGGAATATGTAAGGCCTAGGTGAAAAAAGCAATGAATAAAATAAACTTTTAATTTACCGTATAAAGGCTCCCAATTAATTATTAAAAACTAGTCAGTTTTTAGGACAAAAGCCTTAAATCGATTTTTTCAATACACTGTTTATGTAGTTGCGTCTCTTTGGTCCTAACAGGCGAATGGTGAAACGACAATGGTGACTGTGACATCTGACATTAGAATGAAGTTTTGAACAGGGTTTTTAACTTACGTATAACGAACATTGCACTAGCTTTTGATCATAAAGTCGTAAGTGTGGTTGACAGACAACACACAGAGCTGCCGAGTCCCAGCACGACAGACTGAACGTCTTATTTTTGGGTGTCATACAACACTACGACCAGAGGAAGGGGGTGGGGAAGAGTTTCATATTATACATACTACGTGTATTGCACTGTCTTGCATTGTTGCAGACGTATGTTTTTAATTGGCCGCCTCGAAGCTCGTATTCCGCGACCATTGTCACGCCAATTATTTCAATTGTTCCGAAGTACCTTGACGTCACAGCAGCAGCGGCACAGAAACGACAAAATTCAAAACTCACATTGTTTCAAGAAAGGTTAATTTCTCTAGAGTTAGTGATTGTGACACTACAGAAAGTTATATTTACGCACCTTCAAGTTGAAGCAGTTGCACAACGCAAAAAAGAGGACATTTTCCCCATTTTGTTAAAAACCCGGCCGGACTATTTTTAGAGTCCAAAAAAGAGGACATGTCCGGATAAAAGAGGACGTCTGGTAAATCTAATTAACTGTCCTGTAATGTACTGTTTCGTACCTTATCATGGACCTTATGAAACCTAAGAAAGACAAACGGTGAGCTATGTTTAAATTATTGCCTATTTATAAGGCACTACATACGTTCCCTAATGTAAAACGTATGCTGAAGTCAATATAAACGATACTATTCGCATTCATCAACTATCGTATTCAGAAACGTAGCTTTCCGGCCGCTTGGAGCGCTGCTATCGCAGCGTATAACAAAAATCTGCGGGAGTGTCGTGACTGTATATGTTAGACTGTGGTAGTAGCAACATATGGCCTTACAACAGTTTGAAGTGTGCGCAGCGGTGAATGAGAGGTTTTGGTGAACGGCCGTGGTGTGCAGCTGAGACGGGAGCTTTCCATTCCCCGGAATCGTCCTACGCCGGCGCAGACGGGCATTCCGTCGCCATGAGCGACGCACGGCCGCACGCATAACACCGCCCGAAATACCGGTTTGTGCAGCGTAGCGGGAATCCTGTTTGCTCACCAGTACGTTATTGCTACTTATACGGACACATTTACATGGAAACGTCGTACATATTCATCCAGTTGTCTTTATAGAATGATTTAATGAAATGCATTTTGAACGATTAGCTGTTTTAATAAAACCTTAAGTAACTACCAGTTCCGGTCACTGACCAGGTCGGGAAAATATGTAGTGTAAATCTGTAACTTGCTGGTAACAGCACAAATGTACAGATTGAAGTGTGTTATATGTAGGACTAGCTAAAAACCCGGCGTTGCCCGGGTATTTATTAATTTATTCCTGCCATTTTTCGGGTGTATATTCATTTGTATAAGGGTTGAATGTAAAATCTCTTGGGAATAAATTTAGTAGTAAAGAAGTAATACATTAAAACTTGGTGCGTGATGGGGCGGTTTTCCATGAACGTTATTGTTCTACATCTACATCTACATGGGATACTCTGCAAATCACATTTAAGTGCCTGGCAGAGGGTTCATCGAACCACAATTATACTATTTATCTCCCATTCCATTCTCGAATAGCGCGCGGGAAGAAAGAACACCTGAATCTCTCTGTTCGAGCTCTGATTTCTCTTATTTTATTCTGATGATCATTTCTACCTATGTAAGTGGGAGTCAACAATATATTTTCGCATTCGGAGGAGAATGTTGGCGATCGGAGTTTCGCAAGTAACCCACGCCTCAGCGATAAGCGCCGTTGTTGTAATGATTCCCATCCCAGATCCTGTATCATTTCCGTAACGCTGTCTCCCCTGTATAGTGCCAATACGAAACCAGCTGCCCTTCTTTGGACTCTTTCGATGTCCTCCGTCAAACCCACCTGATAAGGATCCCACACTGGGCTGCAATACTCCAAAAATGGACGGACAAGCGCAGTGTATGCAGTTTCTTTAGTAGTTCTGTTGCATCTTTTAAGGGTTCTGCCAATAAAACGCAGTCTCTGGTTCGCCTTTCCCACGATATTATCTACGTGTTCTTTCCAGTTTAAGTCTTAAGTAATAGTGATTCCTAGGTATTTTGTGGAGTATACGGTCTTCACATTTGATTGATTTATATCGTAAACAAAGTTTAACGGATTTCTTTTCGTACTCATGTGGACGACTTCACACTTCTCATTATTTAGAGTCAATTGCCAATTTTTACACCATACTGATATCTTATTCAGACCGTTCTGCAGTTGGTTTTGATCTTCAGATGATTTTACTAGACGATAAATGACGGCGTCATCTGCAAACAACCTAAGAGAGCTACTTAGATTTTCCCCTAAATCGTTTATGTAAATAAGGAATAGCAGAGGACCAATAACACTACCCTGTGGAACGCCCGATATCACCTCTGTTTTAGTCGATGCCTTACCATCGATTACTACGAACTGTGTCCTCTCTGACAAGAAATCCCCTATCCAATTGCAAATTTGGGGCGATATACCATAACCACGCAATTTGATTAAAAAAAATTCAAATGTTTGTAGAGTCTATGGGACTTAACTACGGGGTCATCAGTCCCTAAACTTACAAACTACTTATGAACTACTTACAACTAAGGACGGCACAAATATCCATGCCCGAGGGGGGATTCGAACCCCCGAACGTAGTGGCCATGCAGGCAATTTGATTAAAAGCCGTTTGTGAGGTACGGTGTCAAAAGCTTTCTGGAAATCAAGAAATACGGAATCGATTTGCGAACCTTTGTCGATAGCACCCATCACTTCGTGTGAATATAGAGCTAGTTGTGTTTCGCATGTACGATATTTTCTAAATCCGTGTTGACCTTGGGTCAATAGATCGTTCTGTTCGAGATAATTCATAATATTTGAACTGCTGCAAAGTGACGTCAATGAAATAGGCCTGTAGTTTAGTGGGTTACTCCTACTGCCTTTCTTGAATATAGGTGTGACCTGTGCAACTTTCCAATCTTTTGGTACAGATCCTTCTATGAGAGAGCGGTTGTATATGACTGTTAAGTAAGGAGCTATCGCTTCAGCATAATCAGATAGAAATCTAATGGGTATAGAATCCGGACCAGAAGACTTGTTCTTATTAAGTGATTTTAGTTGCTGCACTACTCCGATGATATCTACTTCTATGTTACTCATTACGGCATCTGTTCGTAATTCGAAATCTGGAATATTGGTTTCGTCTTCTTTGGTGAATGAGTTTCTAAAAGCTAAGTTTAGTAACTCTGTTTATGTGCTCATATCGCCGGCCGCGGTGGCCGAGGGGACTGAAGCGCTCCAGTCACGGTCTGCACGGCCACTATGGTCGGGGGTTCGAATCCCCCTTTCGGGCATGTATATTTGTGCCGTCCTTAGTATAAGGTAATTGATAAGTAGTTTGTAAGTTTAGGGACTGATGACCCCGTAGTTAAGTCCCATAAGCTTAACATTTGAACATTTTTGAGCTCATATCTCGTGAACTACGTCTCGTACTGTCATACAACTTAGAAGGTACACTCAAGTATATGCGTTTATACTGTCTATAAAATTTCCTGCGGCTACAGTTTGTAGTGTATGAATCATAAATTGTAACGTCATCCGAATGCCGTAGTTTTAGTCCATGAACAGCGGAACGTTACTATTTATGAGCTCATATCTTATGAATTATGTGTCGTACTGTGATGCAATTTAGATCGTACATTCAACTATATATGTGTATACTGCCTGTAAAATTTCCTGCGGCTACAATTTGTAGTGTACAAATTATAAATTGTAACGTCATACCAAATGCCGTAGTTTACTCCATAAACAGCGGAACAGTAGTAAGCGAGAAACTTTTTTCCTTTCATCATTTTGCTATGGGTGTCAGCGATAAAAAGTTTAATAAAGGTTTGAAATTATGTTTAAAGTTTGTTGCAAGTCGTTCAGTACTCTTATTCTCATATAGCGTATTTATAAAGTCTCGCCGCATTATGTGCCAGTTTTCTGCGATTCCTATTGTTTACGACGTTATATCTCCTGAACCATGTGTCGTATGTGGTTCGTACGTACAGCAATTATTATCTCACGTAAGGAATATATTTACCACATTTGGTTGAAATCGATCCAGTGGTTTAAATGTTCAAATGTTTGTAAATCTATCGGACCAAACTGCGTGGTCATCAGTCCGTAGCTTACAAACTACTTAAAGTAATGTTAAAGACAACACACACACCCATGCCCCTGGGAGGACTCGAACGTCCACGGCGAGCAAACGCGCACTCCGCAGCGAGACGCTTTAGACCGCTCGGCTACTCCACCGCGGCCAGTGGTTTAGGAGAAATTGAGCAGTATTGTCGCTACATGCAGCAGTTTTAGACACATTTCATTGTTTATAACGTCATATCTCGTGAACTATATATCGTATGTGATTCTTACATTTACGGCGACCGTCCTCATGGATTGAAGCTTACGTGTACAAAATTTCATAAAGATTGGAACAAAACTGTAGATTTGTATGCAACACGTACAAATATACGGACACTCTGCTTTATATATTAGATCATATAAAAATAAGTTAGGGATAACTCTAGCTAACTTGTATGAATAAGAAAGACGAAAAGTCAAGGTAGTGGACTCTTGCTGTTATCCCCAAGTTACAGCCTTAAACCATGTATTTACCTGATTTGTTTCAAATATTTTAGCCGGTAATGATGGCCAGTAATCGAACTATTAAATACTATAGACAGCGGATCGTTCAAATACATTTTATTAAATATTTAACGGCTGTTAATAATCACATAATGAAAGACATGTTTATAGAATCATTTTTCTAAATAAGGACAATCTGCATAAAACAATACATGAGAATTTAATGAGCAAGAGAGGTCATGTTGATAAATGTCCCGAAATACGTTACAATACAAGGCGTGCATGGTCTCTATGCAACTGGGTTGCCGTAAAGGCGACGTTCATATCTAACATGGCCCATAGGCATTTAAGTCTTATGGGTAGTGGCATTTTACTTGCCTGCTGCGTGTGTTCATGTGTGCCTTCTATCACTGAAACTAACACTGTTGTTAGAACGCATTTCCGTACACACTGGATGTTTCTGTAAGAGTGCACAAAAATTTAACAAGACGTAGAGGATGCTCTACTGAACAATTTGAGGAAGGTACTTGGGGTCGGAAAAGTCGGCTTAAGGCGATACTGAAATAAACTTGTCTACTGCTCTCTTATTACTGTTTGCCAGCTCACTTACAACTAATATGCGTACAAGTTTAAACGTACTGCACTGTTTATTTATATGTACATTCTTCATTTCATACAAGGAATCAATGACAAGCCTATTTACTAGGAAGTGGTGATCACATTGGGCCGTATCTTGTACCTGGCCATCTGAATAACCACCGGTACTTGAGTTTCTGAATTGTTGGAGAACGTACCCTTGGCTGTTCGTGAGAGGATTTGGATACAAGACGGTGTACCGCCTCACTTCATTGAGGGTGTCCGCAACCATCTCAATGCTATTTTTCCTAGTTGCTGTATTGTAAGTGGAGGTCCTATTCCTTTCACCTGTGAGGGTCACCTGACGTGAAAATGTTCAAATGTTTGTTAAGCTTATGGGACTTAACTACGGGGTCATCAGTCCCTAAACTTACAAACTACTTATGAACTACCTACAACTAAGGACGGCACAAATATCCATGCCCGAGGGGGGATTCGAACCCCCGACCGTAGTGGCCGTGCAGACCGTGACTGAAGCGCCTCAGTCCCCTCGGCCACCGCGGCCGGCCACCTGACGGGAATCAGCTTCATTAATTCGTATGGCGATATCTACTTTTGTATGAGACCCCAGTGGCTACTGAGATAGAATTAGTTTCCAGAATTGTAGCTGTTTCTTCATTTGATTCGAAAAATATTAGGTATTTTGTCTGGGTGCATCAGAATGTCGTTCGCTGACGTCAGGCTTGTACTGACGTTGGTGGCTGTCAGTTGGTAAGATTTCTTCAGATACAGTGCAAATGGTACGTTCATCGTGTCAATTCTGGTAATTGCAGTTAAATGTAGTTAGTAAAAAGTACATAGTAATATGACTGTTTTCCGATTATCTCCTTCAGCTGCCATCTCCGAACGCAAGTTGCCTCCTCAAATTATTCACTGGATCATCCTCTATCCCCTGTTAAATTTTTGTTCGCTCTTGTATGTTCCCACGACTTGAATTGTTCTAAAGTTAGTTTCTATTTCGCAAAATCTCCCTATATAACAATCTTTCGTTGACAGATGACAACAACGGGTGTATCTGTTTCGACGACAAGTGTTCTTCAGCCGAACACCCTCACTGTCATCGATCACGCAAAGTAACTTCTTCTAGGTCTCTGACCGCTTCGTCACTGTATGAAATTGCCATGCATTTCGACCAGTATTGAAAGTCAATATAACACCAGACAATTTTATACACTGATAATTGAAATTTGCAAAGCACCTCGTCAAAGGCCACTTCCAATAGTTGCCATAACGTCGGGTAATTTTATGCATTGGTAATGCAGACCCAGACCCAGAAGAATCCTATTAAAAACGGCACTGGCCGAAGAATCCTATAACTATTACTCACTCTCTAACAGGGAACAATCCGGTGAGAAGTTTTGGTGCTGATTCGATTCCTTGACTTTGGTACACACGCAACGGTCTCTGTGTTGCGGTGCCCAATTAGATCGTGCACTTTTATCGCCGCTTTTGGATGAGCACTGGACGAAGGTGGCGTGGCACTTCATGGAACAGGACACCGTCGTTGTGCACGACAATGTTAGATGCCAAACCACTGCTGCTGCTCAGGACCTCTTGCTCCGCAATCGGAGATTCTGTAACGTCCACCGTACTCCGTCGTCACGAGTCCTTGTGATTACGATTCCTTTGCTAAGGAGAAAGAACCACTGCGAAGGATACGTCAAACACCAGAGATGACATTATCCATGCGATAGAACGGTCAATCCGGGTCATTGATGATGATCGTGTGGCCTTTATGGCCGATAGAGCCAACCAGGGTCTTGATTAGCCTGTCTGCTGCATGTCTTTTTATCTGGCGCCACTTCGGCAAATTGCGTGTCAATGATAATGAGAACGACACAGAGCAGAGAAGATCTCCGACCCGACCGGGAATCGAGCCCGGCCCCCCCCCCCTGCTTGGCAACCCAACACGCTGCCCACTAGACTAAGGAGCCAACAAATAAGGGTGGTTAACCGAAACATACTCGCGTATAATATACAACTCCTTTCGGACAGTTGGCAAAACATACGTAAAGGCTGTGAATACATTGAACGTTTGTAACTATAAGTACCTCTTTCAATAAAGAAACTTCAGAAGAAAATGTATTTACCATTAATTTTCATCAAGCACTTGTGTTGGTTCAGCTTAATGTATCTGTGCAAAACACAATACCAATTTGAACTGTTCCACGAATCATTCTAAAAAAATTAGTAAGCTGAAAGGACGGACAACCACTGTACAAGCTTTTTTCATCAAAACTTGTAGAAGAAAGAAGCAACGGTTCATTGACAAAATTATTATCTTTTGTTTACATACACAGCAGACTCATAAGTGCGTAAAAAGTTAAAACAATGAGACGCATACTGCAGTTAACAATTGGTTGTCCGCCTCCTTAGTCTAGTGGATAGCGTGGTCTGTTACCACGCGGGAGTCCGCGGTTCGATTTCCGGCCAGGCTGTTTTCTCAGCTCGGGAAATGGGTGTCGTGTCGTCCTCACCATCATTTCATAATCATTGACACGCAAGTTGCCGAAGTGGCGTCAGCTAAAAGACTTGCACCAGGCAGGCTGAACACGACCTCCGTTGTAGTCTAACGACCATAATGATCGTCATCATCATCAACAACAACAATAATTAGTTTGCAGCATAAGCACGGCGCATAAATACTATAAATTTATTCAGCACTTAACTAATGACGGGGTACCAAGGAAGAACAAAATTTGTCGCTATCTTGACTAAAAGAAGGACACATTCTGAGACAGCAATGAATCGTCAATTTAGTATTTAGCAATTGGAGGTAAGTGTGAGGGATAAAAATCTCTGAGGCAGTCAGAGTGACCATTACAGTAAGCAGGTTGAAAAAGTACGTGGGTTCCGATTCTCGGACTCTACTGTGCCGCGGGCCATATACTGAGTTAAAGCCTAAAAAACATTCGACTAGTCATTTCCCAGATTTCGGCAGCCGAAATTCGTCGAGTGTTCGCAAATGTGTTCAAGAGATGTCAGGCCGCTCTTTCCATAGAGGGACATCATTTTGAACTTTTACTGTAAATAAAGGTAAACTTAGGTTACTCAGATGGCAATGTTTCTTAGACTGTAACTCAGTGTATGCGCCCGCGGCACAATAGAGTCCGAGAATCGGGGCTGCCGTGGCCGGCGGATGCTGTGGCGGCGGCCAGGAGCCGTACCGCTCACGCGGACGCCTGGCAGGCGTCTTTCGTGAGACACCCTGTAGATGAAGATACGTGCACAGAACAGGATATCGTGGAGATCTGCATCAGATCAGTCTCTGGACTGAATATTAGAACAAAAATAAGCACTGCAAATCCAATTTCAAGTATTTACGAAACCTTTTGACACTGACGTTCTCCATAAAATGATGAAATGAAAAAGATTTATCGCTTAATTCATATTTCGCTGTTCGTGTCATCAAATATCAGCACGGAGGGCTTATTACTTCTTTATTGCTGATTCTAATTTCAACACAATTTACAATTTTACACTGCATAGTTTAGGGCAGAGCTTTCCAAACTGGGTGTCGCGACACCCTGGGGTGTCGCGTAGTAGTATCAAGGGTGTCGCGACCTAACGAATTTAAACTCTAAACAAAGAATAAACTTGTCATAAAAAACATAAAATATCCTTCTCTTCATACTACCCTGAAGACTCGCCTGCAGCTAATCATCCTTCTCTTTATTCAGTACACTACAGATCACATATTAAAGGAATGATCGGTGCATATCAATTGCGTGCTCAGCCGCTAGGCGGCAGCTGTGCCTCAGCAGCAGTAGACGGTGTTCGTTCATACAGCTGCCAGTTGCCAGATTCCAGCAAACCGCATGCGCAGAGCTGTTGCTGATACTCCATAACAGCTCTTCCCATGCGCAGTTTCCTGCAACTGGCATCTGCCTGAACGAACCTTCACTGTAGTCTGCTTTCCTTCTCAAAAATCTGCATCTGAGCGTTTTTAATGGAATTATCAAAGCCACGTCACCCTCGGTAGCGTTTCTTACAATTAAATGTCAATCAATGACACAGTGGCTGTAAAAGCTGTCACAGATCGTAAAAGAAGTCACAATTGTCCACTGACTAAAGCTGTTCAGTAGCGATGTTTAGTATGGAGTATGGACTGGTGATTAATGGAGAGTAGGGAGAGTAGTATTTTAAATGCAGTGATCGTTGGTTCGAACCCTGATATGCGTTAACTTTTTTTCTTTCAGTTTCCTGTATGTAACGGATTCTGGGACCAGAAATGACATTCATATTCTTACTTGTCACAAATATTTATCAATTTTGTGCTAATATGTCGGAACTTCCGAGGTCATGGTGAAGCAAGAACCTAACAATAGAATTTAAATAATAATTCATCACTTCTCATAAATACATCCTCTTTATTTCTGAAAATAATTTGATAATATTGAACTGAATGGGAACAGCCACGGTGCTGTCTAAATCAGAAATCCAAGCAGCTAATTTCCAGATGCCGTTTTCAATCGATCCAGCAAAACCGTATCTGGCCCTGACATGTACACTCGACAGCGAAAAACGGTTTCCGAAATTCAGTTTTCGTGTTTTGGAAGTTGGGTCGCATGTAGAAGAAGCAAGTATTACTGTGTGAGTTAGGCATTGTTGTCTGCGGTGTTACTCTGTTGTACATCTCCGTAGTTCCTTTTCTTGCGATGAGTGTACGTAATTGCTGCAGTCAGGATCAACATTAAACTTGTCAATGGGTACGAGATTTCAGTTTCGTTTACAAACTTCATTTGAGCGATACTTTATTTCCGTCCCCCTCCTCCCGCTAGAACCATCTAAACTCTACCATATGTATTTATATTAGTGAAAGGGTGTCGCGCAAAACTGTAAGCTATAAAAGGGTGTCGCCATGAGTGAAAGTGTAGAAAGCACTGGTTTAGGGCATATGACGTCATGAATTTTAAGTGCTTAATATAGTACGCTGTAAAAGTTGACGTTTAGTTTATTACTTCTTTAGTACCGACTCTATTCGTAATACACATTACAGACAAAATTTACACGTACCACCCAGAGCACCTCATCTGTAAAATTAGTACTACTGTACGACTCAGTGTTCAGGTGGTATGCAGCTATTAACACAGATTTGTGAAGAGTTTGTTTTTGCTTATAATAGTGCGCAAATCACTCAGACTTCATTCATGTAGGGTTGAAAGTAATCAGTTGTTTGAAGTGTTTTATAGATGAGAATATGGGTTTACTGTCTATCTATATACCTAAATTGTAACTACTGCAGGAAATTGCATGCGGCTTTCACAGTTGTATGGCAAGAGGTCTAACTTAAAAGGTTTATCTGGATAAGCCGCCCAGAAACAGAGTTATCAATATATACAGATTGTCTTAGGAACTTTGCTTTTCTGTGAAAAAAATTTTGGTGTAATAAATTTTTTGTAACTTGTCCTTGCAACTGAGGAAAATTTATTTAATCGATTCAGTTTCGTGTAATGATCATATTATTACACTTAGTTGAAGGCAAAATCGAGACACCATTGTAAAAAACTGAACTAGATAAACCAGGATAGAAATTACAGAATCCGTAATCCGTTATATTGTAGAACGTTTTGTCATTAATAATGTCTATGGATATCGGAATTAAAGAGATGACGCCACTGATCTATGTACTTCCTAGATGTCTCAACCACCTCTACCTGTCAGCCAAAGATTTTCATATTTTGTTTCTTGCCAAATTACGCCACGGCCGCCACGAAAAGAAAATACGTTTCGATCTCGCAACTGTACTAGTCTAATAGATCACATATAAATTTGTAAACCAGAGGTATGTAAGCGATTCTTTGTTACGTACAAAACATTGATCACTATACTACCTCGTTGTCTGATCGTGCTAGCCATTGACGTTCAAATTCCGTTTCTCGCCAAATTACAAGATGGCCGCTACAAAATGTTGCTAGAACACGAAAAGTAATAACACTTCGATCCTGTTCATATACTAGCTATTAAATCACAACATTCACTTAAAGTTCCAAACAAGAAGCAAGCAGCACTCTGATAGAAATTCTTTTGTCAAATTCCAGCATGTCGGCCAATGGAAAATCACATGGACCAGAGTTGGACATCCTGGTTGTATAGAGATGATTGCATCCAGACTACATAGAGGTAACTGGTTTCATCCCGTTATCCATAGACGTTGCTGAATCGATTATAGAACCGGTGTAACTACTGCCGTTGATGAATTTGTCGAGTTGACATTAAAACCGCGTATAGTTTTCCGTTGGCATATGCTTCGCTACAACCATTAATTCAGAAGAACAGACGCTTCGAATCGACTTTGTTGTTCCCAGGACTAACGTAACTTACTCCGGATCACTAATTAAGTTAATATGTTTATAATGGGTCTGATGGTATAGAAAATTGTACATAAAGAAATTCTGTAATTTTTGTAATTTTTTGATTACAGATCAATTCTATAATAATTATTTCATTGACGTTCTTGAAGGTTTTTCTTTTTTTCATGAAGTTAAGAAGCGAACCATGCATACGGTACTTCATTATTAACCGACTTTAAAGAAGGAGGAGGTTCTTAATTCGTCTGTATTTTTTAAATTATCTTACCTTAGAATCTTAGACTGTGTGAACCGATTTTGATAATTCTTTTATTATTATTATTATTATTATTATTATTATTATTATTATTATTATTATTATTATTATTATTTGAAAGCTGGTGTTTCCCGTGTGGTACCATTTCAATTTGATCCAGTTCTGACAATGGCATCCATAGGAAAAGCATATAAGTCTTACATTTGCATTAAGTATGTGCGCGACAAATGGACGACTAGCTCAATTTCACGCCAAACCGCTTTCGATGATTCTTTTTTATTGGAAAGGATAAAATTATGAGAGTTTGTTTAGGTTCTGATTGTGGGATCAATGACAAAGTAACGGAAATCTTCAATTCTTAGGAGCAAATTAACGATACTCGGCCGAATTTTTCAAAAAAATATTTGTAGAGCTTATGGGACTTAACTACGGGGTCATCAGTCCCTAAACTTACAAACTAGCTAATACTATGGACGCCACAAATATCCATGCCCGAACATGTAATTGTTGTTGTTATGGTCTTCAGTCCGGAGACTGGTTTGATGCAGCTCTCCACCCTACTCTATCCTGAGAAAGCCTTTTCATCTCTTCATAAGAACGACAACCCACATCCACTTGAATCTGCTTACTATACGCGTCTCTTGGTCTCCCTCTGCGATTTTTACCACACACACTTCCCTCCAATGCTAAATTTACGATTCCTCGATGTCTAAGAATGTGTCCTACCAAGCGATCCCTTCTTTTAGTCAGGGTGTGCCTTTTCTCACCAATTCTGTTAAGTACCTCTTCATTAGTTGTAATGGGGCATGTTAAATAATAAATAAATAAAATAAAAAATATCCATGCCCGAGGGGGATTCTAACCCCCCGACCTTAGTGGCCGTGCAGACCGTGACTGGAGCGCCTCAGTCTCCTCGGCCACCGCGGCCGGCAACCGATTTTTATTTATTTATTTATTTTTTTTTTTTTAATAGGCTATCCGGATATTTGAGTCACCTACCGTAACATCGTTATGATTAATTAATTCCCTGTTCAAAACTTTTTTCGTGTAAAGTAGCATTTTAATGTCTATTTATACGCTCTGCGCATGTCCTTTTGAAATTGTCCTTGAGGTAGATTTCCTCTGTTGAGATAGGTGTTTCTGCCTTACTTCGTTTGTTTCATTTAAACGGCGCTGTCTCATTTGAGCAGCACATTTAGTAGATCTACCCATATTCAGGAATATTATTTGGAGTACATCGGATTCACTACAAAATCAAAAAATAAACAAAAATGTTAACAAAAAACCGACTTAAAAACTATTCCAAAACAAATTAATATACACTAAAAAGTTAAAAAAACTAACTGCGTATTCTTCTGCAATTTAATAATCAACTTACTTTTCTACTCATCAATATGTAGGTACGATCTATGTGTTTACCACGCAAGAAGATAGGTAGGTACCTATCCACTTCAAATCTAACTCAGTACGTACCTATGAATAACAAACAATGAACAAAATACTTTTTAGAGTTCTCCTGAGTAAAATGAAATGAAAAATATTAAACAACTTAAAAGTCAATCACGTTATTACGAAAAGGTAATGTAGTTACAATTATTGTTATTTTTGGTGTCGGTGTCAGCCAAGGAAACACTACAATATACCTAACTAAAATAATACGAGAATATTGAGACCGAAGTCGGATCGGATGTTTCCTTGGTTGACACCGGCTTCAAAAATAACAATAATTGTAACTACATTATATTAAGTTGATTGACTTTTAAGTTGTCTAATATTTGTCATTTCATTTTAGTTAGGAGAATAAAAATATTTTGGTCATTGTTTGTTAATCATAAGTATGTGTTGAGTTAGATTGAAAGTGGGCAGGTACCTACTTATCTTCCTGTGTGGTAAACACACAGGTCGTACGTACATATTGATGAGAAGAAAAAGTAAGTTATTTATTAAGTAGAAGAAGAATAAAGAATTTTTTTAGTGCATAATAATTTGTTTTGGAATACTTTTATTAAGGGTTTTTTTTGGTAAATTTTTTGTTGATTTCAGATGATTTTTAAGTATACCTGGTGATGAATAACTGAATGTAATTTTATGCAGTCCTCTCCAGCACTAACCTGACGCTCTCGTTCAATCATGTAGGGGCATAACGAAATAATAATAATAATAATCCGGAGAGATTCGAACGAACTAATCTATTCATCCTTGCATCCTTCATCGATTATCTACAGCACTACCAAATCAGCTTCGCCAGAAACGTGAAGAATTGTCACCATAACAGTTATTTAAACATGCCTGCAAAAGTCGATTTTCTCGAATGGGTTCGGCTGATTATTATTTGAGGTCTGAACTTCATATACCATAAATATAAAAATTTCCAAGAGTTTCATACCCATGGAGTCACATTAGGTTCATGTCGGGACGTGGGTTGGTGGTCTCGGAGGGCTTACGGGCTGGCACTATCAGGTTTTTGCCGTGGTTGGAAAATGTCGTAGATCTGCTGCTGTCCCGACAATGTGTATGGAAGGAACTTAGCAATGCTGGTCGTTGCAGGGTAGCGGATCAATTATGTTCTGGACGGGTATCATTTAGAGGTTCTGCATGCTATTGCTGCCAAAACTTTACAATATAGGGATAACACCCTTCACCCCATCGTTGAACCGTTTTTAGCGTTTTGGGGATGATTTGAAGTTCATGAACAACTTCTCCCGAGTCAGCTCTGCTGGTATTTCACGACTGGATTGTTCTGCAGCCCCACTCCCCCCCCCCCCCCCCCCGATATGAAGACAATTGAACGTGCTTCGGATAAATTGAAAAGAGCTGTGGGAGCACGTCCTGACTCACGTCTAGTTCTATGGGAGTTAGGCGGGACTGCCGTTGATGAATGGGATAAATTATACCAGCAGGGATTAAATGAACAACTGGGCAGAATGCCATTTAGGGTGTAGCTTTCTATTCAAGCATAGGGTCATGCAACTATTTATTGAAAGAGGTTGTTACACAGTGAGCTTACCTCATGAAAGGTGATTTATGCTTTTGTTTGAATAAAATGTTATTTTCTGTTTTGTTTTTATTTGTCAATAAATGCGAAAATGCATGTACCGTATATGAATAAAAATCAATTTCAGCACGTATGTAAATACATCACTTGAGAACTATTAGTCCAATGTAGCGGATATTTTTTTCCTTTCTTGTTGCGTTCGTAATTCTCAGTACAAGGTTTGTATGAAAGAAAATTTTTGGTACGCCTTCCGGAAAAATTGGAATATTTGAGAGTAGCTAAAAGCGCGTTTAACAGTGTCTGTTTGAGTGAACTTTTCGGAGGAAAGACTCGGGTCGGTTACAAAGGAAAGTCTGAAATTTCGGACAAAGTGTATAGATCGTAATTTTTGAATCCATTCTCTACCATAGCTGACAATAGGAACGGCATATCTGCTCTGACAGAAAATGTGATATTACTTTAAGTTCGTTTTCATAATTGTATTAGAAAATTCACAACAACTTATAGTGATTAGGAAGCATGAAAGTAACAGCATAAAAGAACAGCAGCTTCTCATTTTGTATCATGCTATTCTTCCGCTACTTCCTACTGGCCGCTTGGAGCAGTAGCATTGCTTCGGCTGCATTTTTCCTCCTAGAGCAGTGTTTGTCAATCTTTTTGAACATGCGAACTCCTTCCAAAGTAAAAATTGTCTCGCGACCCCCCCCCCCCCCAAAAAAAAAAAATAAATAAATAAATAAATAAAAAAATCCGGCGACTCCCATTCCTCACGAAGTGTAACAAAACTATGTTATATCAAAGGGAATAAATTTTCCTTCTTTTGCGTCAGTTTTCTTTTAAACTGTCACACGAAGTCTTTTGTGTGCATTTTTCGCAATTGAACACATCATCCTATTATTACACGATTTTCTATACAAAAATATATTTTGCCTAACGTGAGTTTCGTATTTTAGGCACCACTCAGAAGCGAATTATGCACGTTAACCCTTCCATTCCCAGTGTTGTTTCTCGTCAATAGCGTATTAAAAGCTGATTTATACCGTATTTTGTGTGTCAGTCCTTAATGTCGCATTGTTTTTGATGAACAACATGCTTCTAGTACGACATTTTGCCCTTTGGTACAGCGTGTAGCTAATTCTGAGGCATTAATCTGCCCATCTTGGAAGTTGTGTTATGTTGCCGTCTGTACGTGGCTGTGAGTGTGAGCGTGAGTGTTGTTCATATTATTTTATTTCAGCATTAAATTTCCTTATCTTTGATGCTGTGGCAAAGATTATGCTAACAGAATTGATCTGACAGTGTTAAGTCCCAAGTAATAAAATACCTCGATATAACCGTCTGTGTTGTGCATAAATATATGACGTAAAAACAATAGCTCGATCAAAAATTTTAAAACATATATTTTTATTAATACAGAAAACACTGAATTTTAATTTTTCCAAAGCTGAATTCATAATGTGGGACTGAAAGGGTTAAGAAATGTCCCACTGTATAGACAAATTTTCAGAATAGCTTATTGCATCATGTTTTTTACCTACTGATTGGTTTCTGAAAAACGTTTTCAGACTTTGCCCTTATTCGTCGTTAACACATTATGTTATAAAACAATCTATCATAATTTCATGTCGAATGTTACACAAAGACCACTGTAATCTTAACGTTGAATATATTTAACTTAGGCATCAGTTTTTCTATTACTGAACCCCTAGTTATTTAACAGTGCAACTACTTCCTGGGGGTCGCGAACCAGATGTTAAAAAATACTGCCCTAGACGTTTAGCGACTGTCTGACCGTAGTTATGGTTCAGGTGGCCAGCCACTCACGGACGCGATCGCGGTTCGAACATAGTAAATTTCCTTGAGACGGGAAAGCTTCTTCCTTTGAATCAGCACGGGTTTAGGAAACATCGTTCATGTGAAACTCAAATTGCCCTTTTCTCAAATGACATCTCGCGAGCCATGGATGAAGGACAACAGGCAGATTGCGTTTTTCTCGATTTGAAAAAGGCGTTTGACGTGGTGCCACACTGCAGACTGCTAATGAAGATACGAGCATATGGAATAGGTTCACAGATATGTGACTGGCTGGAAGACTACCTAAGTAATAGAACGCAGTACATTGTTCTCGACGGCGTGTGTTCCTCAGAGACGAGTGTATTGTCAAGTGTGCCATAGGGGAGTGTGATAAGACCACTGTTATTTTCTGTCTGTATGGAAGGAAGCTTAGGGTTTAATGTCCCGTCGACAGTGTGGTAGTTAGAGACGGAGCTTACGTTTGGATTTGTGGGGAAGGATGGGGAAGGTAGCCGCGGTGGAGTAGCCGAGCGGTCTAACGCGATTTGCTGCGGAGCGCGCGGTTACTTGCCGTCGGGGGTTCGAGTCCTCCCCGGGGCATGTGTATGTGTGTTTGTGTGTTGGTCCTTAGGTTAGTTTACCTTAATTTAGGTTGTTTGTAAGCTACGGACAGATGACCACGCAGTTTGGTCCGATAGATATATAAACATTTAAACATTTAATTTGGGGAAGGTAGTCGGTCGTACCCTTTGAAATGAACCATTCCAGCAATTGCGTAGTTTGATTTAGGGAAAGCACGGAAAAACATAAATCTAGATGGCCGGAGGTGGATTTGAATCACCGTTCTTCCGAATGCGAGTCCATTGTATTACCACTGTGCCACCTCGCTCCGTTTCTATCTATATAAATCATTTGATGGACAGAGTAAGTTGTAATTTGCTGCTGTTTGCTGATGATGCTGTGGTGTATGGGAGGGTGTTGTCTTTAATTGACCGTAATAGCATACAGGATGACGTAGACAAAATTTCTAGTTGGTACGAAGAAAGGCAGCTACCCCTAAATGTAGAAAAATGTAAGGTGATGCGCATGAGTAGGAAAAGCAATCCCGTAATGTTCGCCAGCATTATTGGTGAGCTTCTTGTTGCACTGGCGTCGTACAAATATCTAGGTGTAACAATGCAGAGCAATATGAAACGGAACGAACATGTAAGGACTGTTGTAAGGCGGATAGCCGACTTCGGTTTATTAGGAGAATTTTGGGAAGCGTATAAAACGCTTGTACCACCACGTCTTGAGTATTGCTCAAGTGTTTGGGACCCGCAGTAGATGAGTTTAAAGGAAGACATAGAAGCAGTTCAGAGGTGAGTAGCTAGGTTTGGGCAGGCCGTGGTGACCGAGGGGACTAAGGCGCTCCAGTCACGGTCTGCACGGCCACTACGGTCGGGGGTTCGAATCCCCCTTCGGGCATGGATATATGTGCCGTCCTAGTTCGTAAGTAGTTCATAAGTAGTTTGTAAGTTTAGGGACTGATGACCCCGTCGTTAAGTCCCATAGACTATACAAACATTTGAACATCATTAGCTAGGTTTGTTACTGGTAAATTCGAACACTTCGCCAGTGTCACAGAAATGCTCCGGCAACTCAACTGCCGGGTGAAGTATCCGAAATTTTTTTGTTGCGGCCGGGAATCGAACCCGAACCTCCTTGCTTAGTCTATTCCGAGGCGCCTTAATCGTTAGTGGTGTTATCAAAAAGGAACAACTTCCTGATGTTCTGCAAAACTTTTTTATTGGTCACAAACCGGCTTTCGGCTACTTAGGCCATCATCAGGTGACAACTGTCACCTGATGATGGCCTAAGAAGCCGAAAGCCGGTTTGTGACCAATAAAAAAGTTTTGCAGAACATCAGGAAGTTGTTCCTTTTTGATATTATTATCATGTTCTGTCAAGTACCGACGGAAAAATCAATTAACGTTAGTGGTGTGGTGGTCTAACGGTAAGGCGTCTGCCTAGTAAGCATGGAGATCCGGGTTCGATTTCCGGCAGCATCACAAATTTTAATTAATTGATTCTCCTTAATCTGTTATGTCATGGACATATTCGAGACGAAAAACCGTCTCAGGGTTACTGAATTTATATAACCGAGCGGTCTAAGTCGCCTCACTGCGGAGAGCGCGGTTGCTCGCCGTCGGAGGTTCGAATCCTCCCTGGGGCATGGGTGTGTGTGTGTGTGTGTGTGTGTGTGTGTGTGTGTGTGTGTGTTGTCCTTAGGTTGGTTTATCTTAGTTTAAGAAGTTTGTAAGTTACGGACTGATGACTACGCAGTTTGGTCCGATAGATTTACAAACATTTGAACATTTTTAGAACTCAATTAGGAATCGTTGGAGGAAAGACGATGTTCTTTTCGTAAATTTCTGTTGAGGAACCGTAGAGGGCCGGAATTTGAAGACTGTAGAACGATCATTCTGTCGCTTACTTATATTTCGCGTAAAGATCAGAAATATAAGAGAAATTAGGGCTCGTACGGAGGCATATAGGCATTCTCTTTTTCCTCGTTCTACAGGGTGTCCAGAAAAGGACGTCCTGATTTCAAAATTAAATATCTTGAAAACAAAGATATATAGAGGATTGCAGTAAACGGTATGTTTATTGTGAAAGCTGTAAGAAGTTTATAAAGCACTTTGAAATAATAGTTACAAAAGCTGCTAACAGATGGCGCTGTAATCGCCATACGTAATGCCTAGTATAAATAGTGATCCGAAGCCCAGAGCGATCAGTCCACTAATGAAACGTGAAAGGAGGTTAGCATACCAAGGGAAGAGATTAAAACCATGTACTCCATTGAACAACGCATTTTTCTGGTACTAGAATACCACAGGTTAGAAGAGAATCCTACGGCAACAAGGCGAAGTTGTCAAGCACGATTTAATGTTCCAAAAGGACCCGATGCGAAAACCATTCGTACGCTCTTCGCAAAATTTCAACGAACAGGCAGCGTAACTGATGATCTAGTGGAGCATGTTGGCCGCAAGCAAACCGCAGTTACGCCTGAAAATATCGCCACAGATTCTGGAATTATTCAGCGAAATCCAATGTCATCCGTCCGTAGAATTGCATCTGAGACTGGTTTGAAGCGTTCCAGCACGCAGAAAATACTGAGAAAGAGCCTACACATGTTTGCATACAAAATTCAAACGCACCAGGCCATATCCGTACGAGCTGTGCAACAAAGGGTTGCCTTTGCTAATCAGATGCTCACAATGTTTGATAGTGAAGGATTTGATGTTGGCTGCATCTGGTTTACAGATGACGCACACTTCCACCTGAATGGATACGTGAATAAGCAGAACTGGCGATTTTGGGGTTCCGTAAAGCCATATTGGTGTGAAGCGAAATCCCTGTATTCTCCTAAAGTTACTGTGTGGGCTGCAGTATACAGCAGAGGCATTATTGGCCCTTTTTTCATTCGAGAAACGGTCACTGGTGCACGTTACGTTGCAATTTTCGAACAATTTGTCGCCACACAGCAAGCGTTAGAGTATCGATCAGGGACTGAATGGTTCATGCACGATGGAGCCTGACAACATAGGACCGAACAAGTGTTTCGCTTTCTTGAGGAATACTTCGGGAATCGAGTCATTGCTTTGGAATATCCCAAATAGGATTGGCCTCTATATTCGCCGGATTTGACTCCCTGTGACTATTTTTTGTGGGGCACAGTGAAAGACATGGTCTACCCGAAACATCCCGCCACGCTGGACGAGCTTGAATCGGCGATCTCTGTGGCATGTGAATCCATTTCGGTTGAGACACTACGAAATGTAATGGCGAATTTCATTCTTCGTTTGCGCCACCTCTGTAGTGCCAATGGTGAATATTTTGAAAACATTGTGATGTGATTGTTTGCAAACTGCTGTATAAACTTCTTACAGCTTTCACAATAAACATACCGTTTACTGCATTCCTCTATCGATCTTTGTTTTCGAGATATTTAATTTTGAAATCAGGGAGCCCCTTTTTGGACACCTTGTATTTGGGAGTGGAATAGGAAAGGAAATGCCTAGTAGTGGTACAGTGTACCTTCCGCCACGAACCTTACGGTGGAATTCGGAATATGTTTGTAGATGTAGATGTAGTCTTCGTGATGTAAACGAGAGCACCGCATCCTTCTCGTTCGGTGGTGTTGCCTGGATCCGGCCCGCGAGGCGCAGTTTGGAGACCCTCTCCAATGGAAAGAGCTCTTTTCCTAGCGGGGCATTTCTGCTGCTGTCACACGTGTTACAGGTAGGTTGATCAGGACGTCCACGTGGTGAGGCGACCGCGACGCTGCCAGCGCGGGAGGGGCTGTGTGGCGTGGCCCCTGGGCCGTGGCCGCCCCCTCCAGCCGCCAGCCGCCGCGGCAGCGTCTATATAACCTGGGCGGGCGCGCCGGCCGGCTAGCTACTCGCTCCTCGCCCACCCGCGGACGCCACGACGGCCGCAGCCGCAGCCGCTCCAGCGCATCGCAGCCTTCCGGACAGCCTGTGACGCCGCGTCGCCTACCGCAACCTCCCACGCGGTGAGTACCGCCCTGCCGCTCGCTATTCCAACACGACGCCCGAGGCTCTACGCAGTGCTTCCGTGACGATACTTTGCGTGTGTCGTACTACTTTTTGTCTGTCAGATATTTCTGAAACCATTTGTCTGAAGTGTAGCATTGTAAGGTAAAGCAGTCAACAATCCTAAGATTGGTTTGAACACCACAGTGCTTTACTAGGCATGGTCCTGTTTGGAGTGGTATGCCATTGCCTTCCTCCGACCTTCGAACTGACTTACCCAGCCAGTTATAGGGGGACCTACAGTTTAACGTGGATTCCGAACCACAGTGCTACTCGGTAGTTGTTCACATGAGCAATAATGCCAGAGGTGAAAGAAGTGGAAAGTGACAGATAAAAATCCTAGGAGTTGGCGGGGATCGAACCCGCGACCTTTGTATTTGTAGTCTGGCACTCTACCACTGTTTAGCATTGTATGGCAGTGAAACGTGGACGATAACGAGTTCAGATAAAAATATGATAGAAGCTTTTGAAATGTGGTGCTACGGACGAATGATGACAATTACATGGGTAGATCACGTGACTAATGAGGAGGTGCTTAACCTAATTGGGGAGAAAAGGAGTTTCTGGTGCCGCGGTGGAGTAGCCGAGCTGTTTAAAGCGTATCGCTGCGGAGCGCGCGGTTGCTCGCCGTGGAGTTTCGATTCCTCCCTGGGGAAGGGGTGTGTGTGTGTTGTCCTTAGGTTAGTTTACCTAGGTTTAAGTAGTTTGTAAGCTACAAACTGATGACTACGCAGTACAAACATTTGAACATTTGATTTGAGTTTCTGGCATATCCTGACTAAGAGAAGGGATAGATTGGTAGGACACATTCTGAGACATCAAGGAATTGTCAACTTAGTATTAGAAGGAAATGTGTGGGGTAAAAATCGTAGAGGGAGACCGAGGGACGAACAAAGAAAGCGGATTCAAAAGGATGTAGGTTGCCGAACGTATTCTCAGATGAAGAGACTTGCACAGGACAGGGTAGCGTGGGAGCTGCATCAAACCAATCTGCGGACTGAAGACTACAACAACTACAACAGATATCTCCGTAAACTTTACCATCAAAACTCTTTGCATCTTCCAAAAACCGACTCTGCTGCTTTTCACGAGTGTCATGTGCGCATGATTCCATCTGAACAGAAATAGAGAACGAAGTGTTTACGCGTACTTCTGTGATCTATGACCAGCAATAGGGAATGGTTTCATCATCTATCATTTATAAAAAAATTGATGTGTTTGTGCCTATATTTCACTCTGCGACCAAAACTACACACCGAATACGAATAGTGTTTGTATATGGTAGTAGGCATCAGTCTCTCGTTGTGCACTATGGCGGTAGAGGATTGATAACGATGTGGAAGATGTGGGAGTTGAAAGATACCGACTTATATAAAATTCTACGCGTGGGTGTAAATATTTTGCTCTTCAGCAAAAACTACGCAATGGAGACAAACGAGCTCTCTGTGTTGTTGTAGAACAAAGTCTCCCGTTGTACACTATAGCAGTTCCGTGTAGATAGCTATAAGAGAATGGAATTTATAGTGGTTGAAAGTCTTCAGCTTTAATAAAATCGGATTGAAAACCAGCGGTGACTTTTGACACTATAATAGCAAAATTCAAATGTTTGTAAGTCTACGGGACTTACTACTTTGATTTTTAGTCTATAGGCTTACGAACTACTTAAATTAGTGAAACTAACCTAAGAACCACACACACACACACCCGTGCCCCAGGAAGGACTCGAACCTCCGACGGCGAGCAACCACCCGCTCCGCAGCGAGGCGCCTTAGACCGCTCGGCTATTCCACCGCGGCCAGCGAAACGTGATGCACATGCTTCAGTTGTTTTCCTGCAATAAGTGTACGAATAAAGAAAAATAAGTGCGTATTGCAAAGTAAAACTACCAAGAAAGATGCCAAAGCGTAAGAAAGAAATTTCGCGTTCTTGATCCGTTTCTAAAAGAAAACGGCGCTGAAAAGTGAATCTACAGACGATAGAAACTATAAAATTGTAGACTTTGTTTACCTTACACTGTAGGCGTCAGCGATTTTTCGGTATTCCCATTCCTAAGGGGGTGAAATAGGGGATGAACGGTTTTTTGAAAATACGTTGCTATTCAGGCAATTTTGAAGCAAGAAATACAAAACTTCGGATTTAGATTTTTGGTCGGAATTTTAAAAACATGTGTTTAGATATTTTTGGAAATTCAACCATTAAGCGGGTGAAATAAGTGAAAATCTTTTAAGGGTGCTACTAAGATTATTTTGATGCTAGATATGTGAATATTTTGATTTTAAACCATGGTTAGAATCGATAAAAATTTATATTTGGAAGTAGAAACGACCTATGCAGACCATCCAGTCTACGCATGCGACGCAGCGGAAATTAAGCTAGTTAAATTATAAGGAACAGTCAGCCAGTCAGCGAGACAAGTGATAAAGAAGAAAATGAACTGTTTTTTTGTTTTATTAGTAATCGACGTAACTGTTTTAAATTTATCCCCGGCAAAGACAAGACAGAGACAGTCCCTTCATACAAAATGTTTACTTATTTCCACCATCTTGGATAATGCATCTTGAACATGTGACCTATTTTCGATAATTACCAGTCTAAGTTATACAGAAGTAAGATTTTTAAATTTTGATTACTTGTTTCACATATTTTGGTTCATTTTGAAATCAACCAAGTTTAGTACTTCAATATCATTGCTTTAAAAACGGTCCAAACTTGCTGCTAGGTTGAGATTTTAATTTTTACAACATACTGTTTCGGCTTACTTTATTGTCACTTTAAAGTGACGTCTAGTTTGAGTGAGGTACATACATCATCTTTATAAACATATATCATCGCTACGTGAGAACTGTTAAAAAGTCAAATACAATTTTAAAACATAAATTTATAAAATGAAAAAGTTTTGACAGCTATAAGATATTTTATAACGATAATGTTCTTCATTCCACCTAGACGTCACTTGAAAATAGCAATACTGTAAGCCTAGCAGGAAATTTGGAGCGTTTTAAAAACGGTGTCATTAAATGACCTTCATAGTGCTGCAGGCCCCAAGGAGAAAAAAACTTTTCACAACATCAACATTGGCCACATGGTTCTTTTTTGTAGGTTGGAAGACTTGTACTTGCTAAAGCGTACACTAAACCTTAAACAAAGAACCACGTTGTCTACGATGGTATGTATGAACTAACTTGGTTGATTTAAAAATGGGCTAATGTCTGAAACTTGTAATGAAAGAACTTTACCTCTAAGCAGCTTCTACTGGTAATTATAGGAAATTGAAAAAAAAATCGCTGTTGCCTACGGAATCACGCTTGTACCAAGGGGTGCACTCCGTAGAAGCATACCGAGGTCGCTGAAAAACCTAACTGCCACGAAGTCCTTCAGGGTCCAAAAACATGGAAACCGCTTGAGGAGAGGTCGGGATTGTACGGAGGATGTGTAATGGCTTCCCAGAGAGACTTACACAGCGTAGGCTGTCGCAAGCAATACATAAAGGCATTGGTCGTCTTGTATCACAGTGAGGTATCACTGTATTACGACTTGAGTAATTTTCAAGTAATAAACAGTGTCTCATTTCTACTTGACTGCCAATCAAGTAAACGTGATATATAAAATACATATCTGAATACCCATAAGTAAATGTCAAATAGAAGACATACGTACCACAGTATCGAATATGAAGAACTGATTATAGCTCTTAAGGTAAGCACATTTAAGTTCATTGTTTGTGGACTTTGTACTGAATGAAATGGAAATAACCCGTAATATACGACCGAAGCAGTCAAATTTATTTGGCAGATAATACGTTATACAAAGATCACATTATTGAATACACAGTACCGTGTAAACCAAGGAAGATTATGAAATCAGTATTGAATATTGCCGCTGCTACAAGCCTCGGCAGTGGATAAAAGAGGCTCTGTATATGTTATTAATCTAGTGTAGAAGCAAGCAATGTATCACAAGCCAGTCGTCCCGAATATCACCATACTTTTCAATAGGTGCGAGATGAGGAGGAAAGGAAGTCCAAGGCAGCATTGCTATCCGACGGGCAACGAAGTCTTGACATTGCGATCCACGTGCAGCCGTGCATTATCCTTTTGCAACGTAATCATCGGCAAACTCAGAACATGTGGAAGGATAACAGGCTCCAACACTCCACGGAGACACATTATGGACGTGGAAAAGCTTGAAAACTTTTTGATTGTACAGGTCGATGAAGATGATAAGAGATAGTCTTTCTAGCACAAAGACGGTGCATCATCTCATTTCCTCCTAAAAGTTCGAGGTTTCCTCGACAATCGTTTCTCAGGTGGATGGATTGGCCTCGAAGGACTAGTCGCATGGCTCTCTCTCTCTCGCCAGACTTAAATGTATTTCTTTCTCCGGGGTTTTAGTAAAGACCGTGTGTATGTTCCTTCCCTAAAAAACTATTTAACCGACTTGAAAACTCGAATCTACGCTTCCTTCATAAGTTACGGCAGATTTGCTACAACGAGTGTGGGAAGAAATGTGTTACCGGTGGCATGTTTAGCGCGTCAAAAATGGAAGTCAAGTAGAATCAAAATTACACTTTTATGTGAAACTATAGGTTTTTTGCTACAAAATGACATATTTACCAATTATATGTTTATACATTTCTTCATTGTGTTTGATGGGGAAAAGAAGGTGGTAGTATATATGATTTGCAATAAAAAATTCCATATAAGATGTGTCCACTTATTATTGAGAATAGAGATGTAGCTGTAGGTATATAACCAAAATAAGGATGGAAAATTAGGATATTTTCACTGATCACATGTTTCAAATTTAAATGTTTGTAAAGCTTAAGGGATTTAATGGCGGGGTCATCAGTCCCTTAACTTATAAACTACTTATGAACTACCTTATACTAAAGAAAGCGCAAACATCCATGCCCGGAGCGGGATTCGAAACCCCGACAGGGAACAGCCTCGCGCATCGCAGCATAGCTCCTCAACGCGCTCGGCCGCTCCGCCACGACCTTTTCACTGATCCTTCCGTTGGTTCTTGCTAGAAGATCATCCTATTGAATTAAAAGCACAATGTGTGAGTTTTCGTTACTTTACGTTAGTAATTAGTTTGTAAGCCTTGGTACTAATAACCGCAGTAGTTAAGTCCCAAAGATTTACAAACTTTTCTTTTATGTTCCACCAAGAACAAACGGAAGAATCTGTGAAAATGCTATTTGCCCCTCTTGTTTTGTTTATTTACCTATTGGAAACTTATGGCATTTTATTGCAATTAGTCTATATTACCATTTCCTAAAATATTTACTTTCCTCCTGACACTCTCTTGTGTTCAAATATGTAAATCCCTTTCTGACTCCCACTGTACTTTGTGAACACGAAACTTCCCCAAAATGTGCTGGTAATGCTAGCGATTTGCCTTTAAGCCATCCGAACACCATTGGCTTAAAGTAGAACGTAGATCTACAGATTGTCCTCCTGTGACGATGGTTGCTAAAATTGAAAGCGGTAGAAAATAAATGAGCATACGTGCAGCTAGTGTTTGAAAATGCCTTACCCCAAATATCAATGAATGTAAACAAGGAAGTATTTTTACGTCACTGCTCCTGTTTCAACTAAGTGTCGAGTCCCGTTCGATTAATGCATATTGCTACATTGAAACCTCTACAGACTGATACACTACCAAAGTTATCAACACAGCAAAACATCTATCGCCTTATTATTATAAAACTTCTGTGTGGTGAACTCGTAGGATTTTAACCCAAATACAATTTGACTTCTTTACAACGAATACTGGAGTATGTGATTATAATACCACATTCATCAACTGGAAAGATCTTTGCTCATATACCTAATTGTTTTCCACGTATTACTGTTCCCTGGAAACCGTATTCATATTTCATAAGCCGGATATGAAATGTTATAGGAGAAATCGTTGCTTGCAGCACCGTATATTTTGTCTGAATGATTTTTCCTGTGGAAGAGAAAGTACGACATACTTTGTTCCACTTATTACGAACACATACTGCGAATGTTTGGACCTACTATACAATGTATCTTAAACAGGAGGAGAGAGTACGGCTTGGTTCTCCCTGGGTGCGGGTGTTCGTACTTCCTGCAGAGTGTTTGTGCTCAGAGGAGCTCCAGGGAAAGCAGAGCGGCCCTGACGTGTTTGTAAGCTTCACGTAAACATTACTGTTTCTCCACGCTTGTCCACGCCAGTCGCACAGAGTGGTCATGAACGGTTGCACGAACACGCGGCCCCACAGCGAAGAGGGACGAACGACGAAGGCGACATCCTGCACGGTTTGTGACATCGCCAATTCTCTCATACACGCTACCGAGTGTCCCGTTTTTTCTTGCTTTTGGGACGTATTCTTGTCAACTTTCGCAGCGCGGGGAAGGCCGTGCGCTCTAAGGCGCCTTGCTGCGGAGTGCGCGGCTGCTCCTCATCGGAGGTTCGAGTCCTTTCTCGGCCTATGTGTGTTTGTGTGTCTCTCTCTCTCTCTGTCTCTGTGTGTGTTTTATCCTTCGCATAAGCTAGTTTAAATAGTTTGTTAAGTCTAGAGACTGATTACCACTGCAGTTTGGTACCATAGTTTTACGAGCATTTCATTTTGTCAGCTTTCGACGAGAAATCCAGGCAGGGAAAGTCCGCACTGGAAGTAATGGACGTTGTTGTACTTAACTGGTAGCCAAATTTACTTCTCTCTAGTTAATTGGCATCGAAGATGGAATACAAAGGCCCTTGATGCATATTAAGCCTAAAATAACCAGAGGTAAAAAAAATTCTCTTATTTCAAATTTACACCTTTTAGAAAAAATGTACCGATTTAAAAAAAAACGACTGTTAATTTTTTCATGTCGTCGCAGACCAGAAGCAAAACCCACTTAAAATGGCCACATAGTTTATATTTATAACAAATTTGATTTATTGCATCGAAACAACGTAAGCTCATAGAAATCAATAATTTTGTGACAGTTGCAAAGGAAATTACAGGAATAAAAACGAAAACCCAGAAAATAATTAAGTCAGTTCTAACTATTGTAATGATGATAGTAATAAACTGCAGTATAACAATCTTAACAATGGAGAAAGTCAATTACTGAATTTTTTTTACACGTAAGAGAATATCGGTCAATAATATTATCAGAAGTAAGTTATTTGGTTCATCTCTCCTCAGGCACAATAACTAATGAGTCTCCGTGGCCGCAGCGGAGCGGCCGAGCTCATTGAGGCGCTATGCTGCGATGCATGAGGCCGTTCCCCGTCGGGGGTTCGAATCCCCTCTCGGCCATGGAGAGTTTAAGATAGTTCATAAGCAGTTTGTAAGTTTAGAGACGGATAACCCCGCAGTTAAGTTCAAAATGTTCAAATGTTTGTAAAGTCTATGGGACTTAACTAAGGGGTCATCAGTCCCTAAACTTACAAACTACTTATGAACTACTTACGAACTAGGACGGCACAAATATCCATGCCCGAGGGGGGGGGATTCGAACCCCCGACCGTAGTGGCTGTGCAGACCGTGACTGGAGCGCCTCAGTCTCCTCGGCCACCGCGGCTGGCCGCAGTTAAGTCCAATAAGCTTCACAAACATTTGAACATTTGAGTATTCGTGCTTTTGGTCGGAAATATTATTTGGAAACTTTCGCTCATTATAAATTTGTTTATTTGTAGTTGTCAAAGCGAGTAATGTACAATTACTGTGTCAAAATACATACGCCTCGATGTCAGGGTCTTGAAAGGACCAAAATCTGCAACAATAGAACTTAGTATCGGTCACAGGAGCAACATTACTCACACGTGTTTCTGTTCGTAAACAATAAATACGTATTAAGAATATTCCTCGTTATTGTCGTGGTGGTCTTCGACCGCGGAGACTCGAAAGACGTCCTAAAATAACGGATTATGAAAAATTGGAGTTTAGTGTTAATAGTTTGATTAGGAACAGTTGTTGTCTAGCCTGGTAAAATGTTTCACAGATGAAAATGCAAATTTGTACTGCCATGGCATGGAGTGCTTCATAGATGTGAGTCCCATACTTATAGGTTTTATGTCGATGACGACTTCCACTCAAAATGTCATATACTGTTTTCAGCAAAATAAAACTAAGGTTACTGCTACTCATTAATAATTAAGCAGTGGACTACATCCGGTGTTTTTGCTTCTAAGTGTACCAAGCCGTTCGGTCATCTAATTTTGTAATTTTTCGAGTTTCAGCTTAATCACAGATATGGGCTCATTGTACTACCTTGCAAATTACGTTAAAGGTAAAAAAAAATTTCACACAAAAAAGGTCTATTATACCACACTAGTAATAATGACTTTTTCGATATTTTTAAAGCGTTTTTTTTTTTAATTTTTTGTCCTTCCAGCTCTACACAAACCCTGTCTTTTGCTCTAACTGAAATGACAATTCGAAGTGATACTGTCGTGTATGGGTCATTTGATGCATACAAGCGCTTTATAGAGCTACTTTCTTCGGTAACTTGATCAATGATGCGCCCTAGATACCAGACACTGTATTTTATTACACATTAGTGCTGACAGTTTTACATAAAAGTTGTAAATATTCCCAGAGGCAAAAAGTAATTAAAGTTTTGGATGCAAAAAGAAAAAAAAATAACTGTTCGGACTGCAAACAACCTGCTCCGCTCATTGGAATAGCGAATGTAAAAAAACAACAGAAGTATACACATGATTCCACTTCTTTGTCATAAAATTTACTTACCACATTCTATACATAATAAATGGAATACAGTACTGACAAACGATACGAGCATACAGCTCGCTAGCTATCACATTTGTAAGGGTAGCCTTGCCGGTAAGAAACAGATTAGAAAATAGAATTGAATATTATGGAACATGTAAACTAAATTCATACCGCACGTGACTGCTGCTGAAACTTATTCGTTCTTCCGTAGTAAATATTTCCAATTTCTATGAGAGCCAACAAATAGTTACAACATTACACTTTATGTTTGCTTATTTCATTGTTTTAATATAACGTGCTTATTGCTGAATCGTAGATTACACGTATCACTTGAGTGGCGTACTTTCTCGGAGCACCTTGATTGCTATCTAAATGCGTGTGTTTTCCAGGTTTTTCACTGTTGACTGAGAACGTTTAGAGTCTCCAAATATACAACATCTTGTTAGAAATCACCCCACTATGAGTAATTAGCATCAGGAAACTGGAATCGTTTCCCGCGAAACGCGTAGAAACGAATTTATTCTGAGGGAATTGTTCTGCGACGTCGGATTTCTCGGTGAATGAACAGTTAGGAGTAACGGTTATTGAGCAACGCGCTGTCGTGAAAGTAGATTCGATGATGTCATTGGAAAAGTGTTAAATTCGCGGAAGCGCTTACCTCGAATAATAATGTGACATAACTCTCCGCTGGCAGCAACGTTTCTCGAAACTTGCTCTGACGAATGATTAGCAAAGGTTACCTGGTTGTGTAGCTCGCATCCACTGAAATACGTGTACTTGCTTTAAGATCTTGTTGATGGTAAAAACACCTTAAACACAGCACAAAAATCGCACTGACAATAAATCTGTCATGAAACAGTAACTGTCTTTCCTTTTGAGTTGACTGATATATGAGGATGACGTAAAACTGAAATCAAGATTATCACTTAATGTTACTTCCAGAAGCGTTCAATTCTCACTTAAAACACACTATTCGGAATTTTAGTAACAGTTCTTGGTAACTCCGAGGTCAACAAAAATTGGATGATTAGTATACTGTTATTTCCTACTTCCCAGCAACATCTTACAACGGTTCCATGAGTATTACAGAACGTACGACGGTGGAACGGCGTTGTTTGTTGTGAACTGCACTTAACAAGCCGATTTTATATCATAAGTAAGGATACTGGTTATTTGCTATCTTTAAACAAAAATCTCCCTTTAGTCATAAAGATTCAGGATATTTTATAATACAGCTGCGCCTACAGCTCAACTCATATTGTATAGTGTCCCACATTTACATGACATAAAGCTCTGTCTTTCTTTCCAATTGTACATAAGGTCAGAAACGTCATTGCCTTCTGTTACGCATAGTTTTGTTGAGTTTTAAGATGCCTCAACTTCTTGTCCTTTCTGTGAAATATAAACACAGGCCGCGTGAAACGGTCGCGAGGTCTAAGGCGTCATGCTCCGGACTGGTCGGCCGTTCCCATAGGAGATTCGAGTCACTCCTCGGTTATGGTAGTGTGTGTTGTCCTTAGTGTAAGTTAATTTAAGTTGTTTGTAGGACTAGGGACTAATGACCGTAGCATTTTGGTCGAATAGGTTTACAAACATTGGAATATTAGATAAATGCGACATTAATATAAGGTTAGAGTGGAAAGGAAATAATTAATATGATAAGTAATAGGATGATAATTCGACGGATATAAAAGAATAATGAAAATTCAAATGTTTAAATGTTTGTAAATCTATGGCATCAAAATGCAGTGGTGCTCAGTCCATAGACTTACAAATTACTTAAACTACTTTATGCTAAGGAGAAAACACAAAAAGTTTCCCGAGGGAGGACTCGAGCCTCCGACGGGAAACGGACGCACACTCTGCAGCGTACTCCTTAAGCGTAGGGCCATTCCTGCGCGGCCGAATAATGAAAGATGAGCATCATTGTACCCTAATGCTTCGATAAGTAATAAAACTGTGGAGCTCCATATGAATACGGATCTAGATGAATGCTGCTCGCAAATTATTTATAGGAAAAGAATCATAAGAAGAACTTTCTTATCCTCTTACTCTTCACGAAGTAAAAATACAATTTTAGGAAAGTCGCAGAAGGACGATGAATCTGATTCCTCAGACGGTAGTTGTTCAGAGGGTTTGTCCCATAACATTACTGGTGAGTAGTTTCATTTGTATATGTAATTTCTTCTTCAAATCCAACAGAAGAGTTCCTGTAACCTGGAGTAGTAAAGAATGAGTGCGTAGTTGCGTCGATTTTTTTCTCGCTATTCTTCCTCAATTCCTACGTTTGACATTTGCTAAGCGCCTTGCATCCCCTACCGTTGTTAACTCCCTGGTGAACAAGTGAACAGGCCGTAGACTACTCTTTTGCAGAACCCCCAGCATGTGGCATTTTTTACCTGCGCTCTCTCGATTCGGCGAATGCACCGTACATACGTGTTTATATGTTGCATGCGGATGGGATCTCGAATTACAAGAGGCCTCTTATTTAACGAACATATTTTGGTATTGTTTAAAATTTGATTAAAAACTGTCATGTCCTGCTCTCGAGATTTGAAGCCCCCTCACCCTCAAGCTGAGAGGCCCAGGACAGTATCCCTAAAATGACACGCTCCCCTTTCCTTAATTCAACTGAAATGATTAATTTTTGAATTGAAAAGTAGTCTCTGTTGCAAATTATAACATTTAATTCTTTTTAACGCGTTTCGTCCTTTTGACGCATCAACATAACACTCAGGAACAGCTGGATGGCATTAGTTGGTTTAAAAGCACACGATGCTCATCATTTTGGACTGGATAAAATTATTAATGACAATCTCGCCTTCAGCATGGTCACTCTTTAATTTTCTAAGTCAATGTTAAACTGAACTGTCTATTTCATGAAGGTAAACTCAAATAGTAATTCAGTTTCGATCGATAGGACTTCTTCAGCGGGGTAATGCGCTGCATAAAAGAGGAAATCGAGTAATAGTTCCCTAAATTTTGACAAATTAATGTTCGCAGGTTTTTGAACAAGTAGTAAAAAGTGGCAAAACTCATCTAATTCGCTGGTAAAACAATTGTAATTATTGATCTCTATACTACCTGAATTTTCGGACTTCAGTTATCTGAGCGTGTCACCCATATATGTTCCTATTTCGTTTCTTGTCAAATTCAAATGTGGCTGTTATGATGTATTACTAGAATACGAAACGAAAATATGTTTCGATTCTGCTCCTATATTCGCTTATTACATAGCGTATTCACAAAAATTTCAGAACTAGAGGTAAGCAAACAATTCTTTGTCACGTAATAACTGATGGAAATTCGTTTACCAAATTTAAACATGGCGGAAAATACGAAAACGTGTGGAAAACTTATGAATGTGCAGGCACGCTCACACACATATATTACTAGACTGGCAATGCCATATAAAGTATCACTGGTGCCACTGAAGTCTCGCCGCCATATTTCTATACTATAAACGTGTAAGCAGTCGTTCAGTCGCAGAAATACCGATGAACTGACGTAACTACGCAGTCTTCAGACTATTGACATATGGCAAATTCGTGTATTGTATGTGGCTATAACTTTTTGAGCTGGAGTAAGCTTTGACACATACAGTGATAAGTTGCATTGATTTGCTGTTATTATTAATCTGTAGCACTTTAGTTCAACTTCGAATTTTCTTTCAGTAGTATGATCATCATAGAGGTGTTGTTTATCGTGTATAACACGTATTCTTCTTCATTTCAGAGTTATTATCAAATCTAGTGCCGGCCGCGGTGGCCGAGGAGACTGAGGCGCTCCAGTCACGGTCTGCACGGCCACTACGGTCGGGGGTTCGAATCCCCCCTCGGGCATGGATATTTGTGCCGTCTTTAGTATAAGATAGTTGATAAGTAGTTTGTAAGTTTAGGGACTGATAACCCCGTAGTTAGGTCCCATAAGCTTAACAAACATTTGAACATTTGATCAAATCTAGTCTGCTTTGACACATACACTATTCAGTAGCGTTTCCTGTTTTTATTAGTTACCAGTTTCGATCAACTTAGACTTTTCTTTTAACGGTATGACCGTTATAAGTGTGCTATTTGTCGTGGATAACACATTTCTTTATTCATTCTTCTGTTTTTCAGATAACTAAAGTCTACTTTAACTGCACGTAACGCTAAAATTTCACTACTTGTTAATGTTGGCAACGTCAACAAAACCGTAGGAAGGCCTCGCGAAAATGTTAATATTCTTACAAATCAAAACCGAGTGACATGATTATGTTTCGTACAGATGACAGGCTCTTGTATGTACCCTCGTTCACTTAGTAAAAGTAATTGCCCTCGTAAACAAAGACTTCATGGCAAAACATTTGCGTTGTCACGCGATTGGCTAATGCCAACGTCACATGATTGACAACATAATCACGCGAGGCCGCCAGAGCGCTAAGTAAAAAATTTAACTGTACGTAACAGGTTCTCATAACACGATTCGACAATATACGCCTATGTGTTGAATTCAATTATTGCGGAAGTATTAGCTCAAATGCAAATCATGTTCAAACCAACTAGTAAATCGTATAACGTCACATCGTATCAGAAGACCATAGTAGCAGCGTACGGAAACTTTTTGACGTGAGGTGAAGGAAGATGGTGGCGTCAGGCTTCAGTCACAGAGGGACGTTTGCCAGTCTAGTAATGTATGAATGTGGGCACGCTGCAATTCTATGCTCAGACACCAGAGATATACATCCAGTTTGTTTAGAGATCACTGAATGCCACACTAGCATTTAATCTCTGAACAGCCTGAAAATATTGATCAAAAATTTACCCAATGTTAAATCAGTTTTAAAATAAAGTTCATCCTTTCAAAGAATTTTCATATTGTACCAAAGTCTCCAAAAACATATAAAATACCACGGTATACAATTTTCTCTCTTAAGTCTTATCGATACTAGTCAGAGACGAGGGAACTTGTAATAGTCGTAAATTTTATTTTCACACAACATTACAATAGAAAATTTCTTGTATCAGTTTATAAATGTCTCAGTTAACAATACAATTTTTAACTAAAAAAATTACTGCTGAGCGTTGACATTATTTTGGAGCATATTCTTTCACAGAACGACCTGCGGTCAGATGACATTAGCGGTCACTTTATACAGGGTGTGACTAAACATGTGGTAAAGCTTCGGGTATTCGATAGATGACCTGAAAACAGGTAGAACATGTCCTGTTCACATTTGGTTTATTTGCTTTCGTTGCGGTGTTACAGGCATTTGTTGTGGTGTACATAATTCAGATCACTTCACTGTGCAGGTTGGTCATTAGTGTTGATACAGTTCTCTACGGAAGGTGCTCAAAATGGCTTGCACGAGCTGTAATGCAGGTGTCTGTGCGTGGCACCATTGACTGTCTCACTCGTTTCCGTATTCTAGGCTTCTGTCGTATGAGCTGGCACTCTTGCTCTATGTGCTGAAGTAACAGTTCCACGTTACGATTAGGTGTGGCATGTACAACAGCCTTCAAGTGATCCTATAACTGATTGAGGTCGGGAAAACCCACAGGCCACTGATGCCCTATCCATTTGTTTGGGGGTTGGTAATCCGAAGCTCGCCGGATTGAATCTCGCGGCATGCAACTTTTTTTTTATTATTTGTTTTTTTGTAATTCAATATATGTATATATATCGCACAAGCCAGAGTGATAGTTATCATAGAAATATGGAAAGCAGAAAACAGCACGACATCGAGCACATCTGATAAACGATGCGTTTTTACAAGAAAAATTGTTTTTTTAATTATCTGTTGGGAAACACACCTGATTGACATTCTGAAAAATTGTTCTATCGTTCGTCAGGTTTGACTCACACTATACGTATTCGTTTCGGAATATCGTTTATACTTCATCCGTTAACTATACGTGGTAAACATTATGAAGACAATTAATAACATTTGTGAAATACAACTTTGTTTGCGGAAAACATAATGATGTTAGAAGTCGCCAGTTGCACATAGTCGGCCGCGGTGGCCGAGGGGACTGAGGCGCTCCAGTCACGGTCTGCACGGCCACTACGGTCGGGGGTTCGAATCCCCCCTCGGGCATGGATATTTGTGCCGTCATTAGTGTTAGCTAGTTCTTAAGTAGTTTGTAAGTTTAGGGACTGATGACCCCGTAGTTAAGTCCCGTAAGCTCTAAAACCTTTGAATTTTGAGTTGCACATAATAAGTTGTTTGAAAGTCATTTGTCGTGGAAAAACTGGCGATTTCGAACATCAATTGTTATTAATCAAATGTTATTAATTGTCTTCGTGTGTATGTGTGTGTGTGTACATTTAAATTATAAAAATCAAATAAAAAAAATGCATGCAGCGATATTCGATCCGGCGACCTTAAGATTACGAACCCGAGCGCTTACCGCTACGCCACGCCTCTGTACAACATAACTAATCGTAGAGACAATTTCACCGCAACGGCTTTTTTTAATTGTCGATTTTCTCGACAACGGCTGAGAAGTGCATCTTGGTGCATTGCCAAATTACACCTCTGGCCATGAGCTTTCATTATGCGCAGTATGAATCGAATCTGAATTTTACGATCGGCGGCCTTCCCTTGTGAGTATAACTCCGTCGATTTGCAAGTGCGCACATTGCGTTAAAGTGCCGCCAGAGCTCGCTCCAGCGATCGTCGCGTACCCGACACGGAAATCGATACTCAGAGATGTTACATGCTTTATTGTATATTTCATTTCTTTTGCCTGAGCTGAAGGCAGTCCAGTGTAATACAACTCTCCCCCTCCCCCCTTAGTCCGCCACTGCCTCCCAGAGTGTCCAGGGAGCCGCTGCTAGCAGCTCAGGCCGCCGGCAGACGTGCACGTTACAGATGGCCTCGCTGTAGCTCAAAAATTGTTCAAATGTTTGTAGAACTTATGGGACGTAACTACGGGGACATCAGTCCCTAAGCTTACAAACTACTTATGAACTAGCTAAGACTAAGGACGGCACAAATCTCCATGCCCGAGGGGGGATTCGAACCGCCGACCGTAGTGACCGTGCAGACCGTGACTGGAGCGCCTCAGTCCCCTCGGCCACCGCGGCCGGCTCGCTGTAGCTCTTCACCGTCGTACGGCCGTTGTTGCCGAGAGAAACGCGTCAAATGACCCACTGCTGAAAAGCCATTAGCATAGCCTAGCTTTGGCGCGATACACTTTCCTGCGCGTGAGGCTTTCTACGGTCAGCGACAGCTTCCCACCCCAGGTAATTGTTCCGGCACGCATCTCGCCCGTCACGTTCGCAAATTGCGGCGTGACGTTTGCAGTGCCGACAGGTGCCGCGGCTACATTAATCTTCATGCACCAGTCACTCCGCACTACTGAAAGGATGCCATTATTTATTAGTGCCAAAAGAGTTGCTTCGTTAATACAACAGCTTGACTTCCTTAAGGAAAACAAACTCGAAAAATGTCTCAAGAAACTTTTCACTGCAAGTGTAACAAATTATTCCTTCACAGCGAGAGGGCCATATAGTATTTGTAATACCGTACATTATTAGACATCACTGGAATTGTAAACAACGAATAGACACACCCACGGAACACTGCCATGTTATATACGAAAACAAAAATGCAAAATGTTTGTATAGTCTATGGGACTTAACTACGCGGTCATCAGTCCCTAAACTTACAAACTACTTATGAACTACTTACGAACTAGAACGGCACAAATATCCATGCCCGAGGGGGGATTCGAACCCCCAACCGTAGTGGCCGTGCAGACCGTGACTGGAGCGCCTTAGTCCCCTCGGCCATGCAGGCCGGCATCATTGTTCTGAGCACTAGTAAATTATTGTGTACTTCCTGTTGTACACACTATACACATTATACAACATATTATTCACACGAGAAGCTTATTAATAAGCACAACCACTACTGGAGATTCGCACAGTTATCAGATACTGTGATAACCTGTCACCTACCTCGCTTAATCTTGTCCAATAAAAATACGTACAACGGAAGTGCATACGATGTTCATAAACGTAGGGGGCTAGACGGGTTCTTTTGGCTCAGAAAGAGAGGGGAAGAAATATTTAGCATTCCGAATGGTCTGAGAATACTAGTAAAATGACAGCGCTTCAAAGAATGCTTAAAATTCTTTCCATTTGCAGAAGAGTCGACATAAGATCTTTTTCAAGAAGGCAATACGTATAGTAGCTTCACTATAAAATATTTTGAAATAACGACATTTATGAAAGATCAAAGAATGTTGAAAAAATTAATTGCGTCGAAAACATGATACAAGGAAATAGACTTGATAAACAAACAAGCAAGTTAAGAAATACAAAAGCTGGTTGTATAGATAATAGCTAATCACCCGTGTCACAAAGGAAAATAATTACATTAGGGCAATGGACAAAGAAGCTGGTAGCTCATAATGCATGAAATTCAAAAGAAAGGAGGAAAAAAACAAAGAAAAAGAATCATACAATAATTCATGAAGAAAAGGAGAAACAAGATCCATATCGACAAATAATGGAAACAAATTAAATAATAGGGACGAAGAAAAATAAATTCTGTCAAATCTTAACTAGAAATGATGAGTGAATTGGCACTAATGCAAATGCATCAAAATTATTCTGAGAACAATGTAACTCTTATCGCCGGCATTCTCAAAGTTGAGACATGGGTAATCTTAGATGCAATACTTCCAAAGTTCCTTGAAAAATGTAGGCGAGGAACGAGCAAGGGAAATAGAATACCAAGTAATGTGCTGAAAAACATGCAGTCGTAACTATGACATCTTACTTGGGAAGCTCGTAATTTTTTCCTCGTGTCGTGAACATGTTCCATATTGTGCAACAGAAGCCAAGCTCAGTGTGTTTGCATCTTTCTGTACATGCAATAAAAGTAACGAGTTATTTACATCTGTTACATCCTGATATTATGTCAAAATTGTATTACCTGTTCTTTATGTTGTATCGTTGAAGAAGACAAACATATCTTTTACATCCGGGCAGTATGGATTATTGAATCATTACATACATTACGTCTAATTCTGGTTTTGCACCGACTGAAAAATTCATTCGTATTTATAATGACTACACTAATCTTCAATAAATTCACATTGCCTATATCATGTATTATATTAGCCTTGTGGTAGAATTATGTGGATTTCAGAGAAGTTCGCATCGAAGAGGTAGTCCAGTCAGTCTTAATATTGACTGGTCATGAGAGTGAGACAAGCTATAAAATACCAACAGGCCCACATATGTTACAAGGTGCGTCTGAAAAGTGCGGTGAATGGTCTCAGGAAATATAGTAAACAAGAATTAGAAACAAAATAACTGGCCTTCAAAGTAATCGCCATTGGCTACAATACACTTCTGACGTCGGCTTTAGAGCTGTCAGCAAACGCTTCTTGTGGAATCGCTCGAAGCACTGATGTTACGCGTTGCTGGATCTCCGCAACCCTTGCGAAGTGTAAGCCTTTCAGGGCTAATCATTCTCAGAGACAGTCGCTGAACATCTGAAAGCATCCATCGCACTCGTTCAATGTTGTCTGGGATTGTGATTGAGGGCGGTCGAACCGAACGTGGCTCATTTCGACACCTTCCTTTCCGTCTCTAAAGCGTTTAAACCACTCAGACACACACATTTTTAGTCACTGCTTCAACACCATACACTTGCACTAACATCCTATGGGTCTCCGTCACTGTTTTGCCTAATTTGAAACAAAACGTGATGTTAACTCGTTGCTCTATTTTGCGCTCCATGTTGAACGACACGAATTCTTATCTGACCAACGCCACCTGGATACAAGGCCTGTGCGCTGCTTGCCAAGAGTAGTCACACCACAAGCAACTGTTTGTCTTATGTAGCGTTGTGCTGGGTTTGAGAATACGAGCAGGTTGCACAGTATGTTTCAGAATGTTCTTAATGTTATTTATGTGATTCACAGACAGATTGGCGTTTCTCTGACCCTGTAAACTGTGTTGCAGTGTGTACCACCGCTTCACTTCAGTGCTTTGCCCATTAGGGAAGCCTTGTTGACATGTCTCTCAATGTGTATGCGCGGACACATCATCCTCGCCAGCGCGGTTTGTGAAACATAGGACGATTCACCGAACTTTTCAGAAGCACCTTGTATTTATGACCATAGTTCTCTTGGGACAAAGAATTGGGATTCCTTTACGGCACACTTTCATTAAAATGGGACTGCTTGTTTGCCATCAAACCGCAGGTTGCTGTCGATCTGCCCTGCTCAGTTAGGTATTGCGCCTTCATTTCATCATTCAGATCTGTAGTGACAAATATTTGTATTGTAGAATACTTAACTACAAAGTTCAAAAGTTTCTGAAATAGGTTAACAAAATTTAGATAGACGTGAAGATAGTAGTTTTAATGCTTATGGTATTCAACCTAGCCTCTCCGCACTATAGTATAACGAATACGTTCTTCAACCAACATTCAACATCAGGCCACTATGACATCTGAATGGCCATGTCCGGAAATTGCACAATACGACCATCCCCCTTAACGCAGTCCAACTTAGCAGCATCAGTCAAATATATTCAGTTGGTGGATTGCTTGTCTAACGCATCTGTAAGGCATCTCGAGTACTCCGTATTGAACGTAAACATCTTACATTAGATTAGATTAATACTTGCTCCAAAGATCATATATACGACATTTCGTAATAATGTGGAACGTGTCAGTTTAGTAAAGGTTGTCTATACATGACAACATTTTAAGGATTTTTTATTTACATTTTTTTTTTAATTTTATGTAAACATTCATCTACATTGTAGAAGGAGCTGCCACTCAGAAACTCCTTAAATTTCTTTTTAAATGCTAGTTAGCTGACAGTCAGACTTTTGATGCTACTTGGTAAGTCACTGAAGACTTCTGTGGCAGCATAATTCACTCCTTTCTGTGTCAAAGTTAGATTTAACCTTGAATAGTGAATATCAGCCTTTCTCCTAGTGTTATAGCTATGCAAACTGCTATTACTTTTAAATTGGGTCGGATTGTTAATAACAAATGTCATGAGTGAATATACATATATTGTGAAGCTGCAGTGAAGATTCCTAGATCTCTAAATAAATGTCTGCAGGATGCTCTTGGGGTGGCTCCAGAAATTATTCTGATTACACGCTTTTGTTCAATGAATACTTATTTTACTCAGTGTTGAATTGCCCCAGAATATGATCCCATATGAAAGCAGTGAATGAAAATAGGCCTAGAACTCAAACGTTTCAGGAGAGCTTCAGTATGTTTCTTCCAATTCAATCTCTCGTCAATGCAAACACCTAAACATTTTGAATATTCTACCTTAGCTACAGATTTATGTTCAAAGTCTAATTTTATTAATGGTGTCATTCCATTTGCTGTATGAAACTGTATATACTGCGTTTTATCAAAGTGTAATGAGAGTTCATTTGTAGAGAACAACTTAATAACGTTCTGAAAGATATCATTTACAATTTCACCAGTTAATTCCTGTTTGTCAGGTGCGATAGCTAACTTGTATCATCAGCAAAAAGAAGTAGCTTAGCATCTTTGTGAATGTAGAATGGCGAGTCATTAATATATTAATACACATTAAGAACAGCAAAGGACCCAAAACCGAACCATGTGGGACCCCATTTTTGATAATTCCCCAGTTAGAGAAATTAATTGTTTCATCTATATCATGTGACCTGCTTATTTAAACTTTCTGCACTCTTCCAGTTAAGTATGATTTTAACCATTTGTGCACTGTCACACTCATACCATAAAACTTAAGCTTATCTATAAGAATCCCATGTTTTACACAATCAAAAGCCTTTGAGAGATCACAAAAAATCCCAACTGGTGACGTCCGGTTATTTAAAGCATTTAATATTTCATCAGTGATGGTATATATAGCTTTTGTGAAAAACAAACTGACATTTTTTAGAACTTAATTTTTAGTAATATGAGAAGCGACTTGAGAGTACATAACTTTGTCAATAATTTTGGATAAAGCTGTCTGACTAAGGGCAGTTGGACTGGTATCATCTTAGCAACAACAGGGTTGTGACACACGAATTCACCCTGGTGGGCGCTCTATAAATTAGAGAGCCGTGTAAAGCTCCGGAGTACAAAATCTATGTTTCTAATACGCTCTAATTGCTGACGCCAGACATGTTTCAGAGTACATGGTGTGAAACGTGTTATCGCTCAAATGTCTGTGTAACAAAGAGAGTGATATACAGGGTGTCCGTAAATCCCCGTTATAAACTTCAAGCACTTGTAAAGGGGAGTAAATAGATAATATTTCGAGAATCATCAGATTGCTGGCAATATCAGCCACCGGCGCTAAGACAACCTCTTTATGTTTGACAATATTCTAAAACGAATCTCTTCTGCTGCAACCCCTTTGCATAAAATGTTCTAATGTTTGCAGAGTGTATGGGACTTAACTGCGGGGTCATCAGTCTCTAAACTTACAAACTGCTTATCAACTAGCTAATACTAAGGACGGCGCAAATATCCATGCCCGAGGGGGGATTCGAACCCCCGACTGTAGTGGCCGTGCAGACCGTGACCGGAGCGCCTCAGTCCCTTCGGCCACCGCGGCCGGCAACCCCTTTGCCTTCTACATTTTTGGGAGAAGGTAGTATAGACCATAACAGGAAAATATCCAGTAAATATGGACCACGAAATGCATACCTTAACAGAAATGAGCAGTCGACCAGTAGAATAATTGTGTTCACATTATAATGCAGAAAAATAGAGATATGTTATATCTTTAATTTGTCATTCTATTTTTTATTATTTATTTATTTTTCATACGCCACTCTGACCACAGACGACAGGGGAAACTTATTTTCCAACTCCCCTTCGTAGTCACAGCCATTTGTTTTCGCTAAATTCATGTGGAACTGCCGCGTGTTTTAGCCGTGGTAGGTGAATCCCTTTCTCCTGGTTTCCTAGGCAGCGGCGGTAAGTGGGTGGGTGGTATGATAGCGCGCCTTTCCCTCTCTCCACTTCTCCCGCCGCCAGGCCTCGATCGCGTACCTCCGGCGCGCAGCTTTCGCGGCGAGGTCGCGGCGCGCATTGCCACGGCCGCCGTCTCTCTCCACAGAAACAAAGCGCCGTGGTGGGGTGGGGCAGCCGACACACTTGCCGTCGCCGTCGCCGTCCCGCCAGCGAGAGGACGCCCCGGGCTGCAGGTCGAAAGCGCAGCCTCTTTGTCTGCTGCTGCTGCTGACACACTTACCGCTGACAGCAGCGGGTGGGGGCGCTCGTAAAACGCAGCACAAGCACCAGTGGTCGTCTTCACACCTCTACACGTTTCCTACTAACTGTTCCTTAAACGTCCCAGGTGCAAAAACAAATGTTTGCGAACAGTGGCGGCTAGTGCTTTAGATGACTGGGGGTTCACATCTTTGAGTGCGGGATTTGATAGTCCCCCCCCCCCCCCACCGCTCGGTGTCCAAAGAGACAATTTGGCACACCTCTGTGAGTGGCGCCCCCTTGAGATATATCTTCGTTAAAAGATCTGCGCCGCGGTGGAGTAGCCGAGCGGTCTAAGGCGCCTCGCTGCGGAGCGCACGGTTGCTCGCCGTCGGAGGTCCGAGTCCTTCCTGGGGCATGAGTGTATGTGTTGTCCTTTACCTTAGTATAAGCAATTTGTCGCGGTGGAGTAGCCGAGCGGTCTAAAGCGCTTCGCTGCGGAGCACGCGGTTGCTCGCCGTCGGAGGTATGTGTGTGTGTGTGTGTGTGTGTGTGTGTGTGTGTGTGTGTGTGTGTCTGTATTCTTCTTTAGATTAGTTTAACTTAGTTTAAGTAGTTTGTAAGCTACGGACTGATGACCACGCAGTTTGGACCGATAGATTTTCAAACATTTGAGCATTTTAAGTAGTTTGTAAGCTACGGACTGACGACCACGCAGTTTGGTCCGATAGAATTACAAACATTTCAACATTTGAAAAGATCTGCAGAATCTCTTACTTCGGCTTGTTTGCGCTTGCTACAACTCGAGCTGAAACGCCGACCTATCAAGCTTCTTCAGTTCACACTTTTGTTCCAAGCTTAATGCTGAGTAATTTGTTTCTAAAAGATACTAATAAACAACAAGAACATATGAATATGGCCGTTCCCCGTCGGGGGTTCGAATACCCCCCGGGCATGAATGTTTGTACCGTCTTTATTATAAGCTAGTTCATAAGTATTTTGTGAGTTTAGGGAGTGATGACCCCGTATTTTAGTCCCATAAGCTCTACAAACATTTGAACATATGAATATGCACATGACTACTAATACACAGTAAGTAACTGATTTCACTGTTACGTGACTGTAACAAAATTAATCCGTTACGATGAAGAGACAAGCTACCTTCGGGTCACGTGAAATTATAAGCAGTACCCACTCCTTACCTTACGCATGCCCAAAGGCTACTCTCCCCCACATCCTTTCAAGCAATCAAATATTTGTTACAATGAATAGTCATTTACCATCAAAAACACAACACATTTGCTAAAACGTCCAAAGATATGTGGTAAGTAACACTACAAATGTCATTGTTGTTCCAGGCGCGCAGGCGTTGATCGGTTGCGAGTATTGCAATGACAGGTTATCACGATTTAAGTTTGTTTGCACGTCATGTTATAGTCTGTGAACGAGAGATAGGGTCAGCATCCCCGAGGTAGCGCTGACGTGGAACTTTCCCTATACGACCATTTCACGACTGTACCTGGTAAAACATCAGATCTCCCATGATGCCAGATTAAGTACGGGACCAATGACCTGTGACAGAACTTCAACCCTTCCGCAAATTTCTGCGGATTTCAATGCTGGGTAATCACCAAGAGTTACCGTGCGAACCATTCAACGAAGCATTATCAATACTGGTTTTCGGTGCCGAAGTTCCACTCGTGCACCCTTGCTGACTGCACAACACAAAGCTTTATCCCTCACCTGGCACCGTCAACACCAATATTGGACTGTTAATGGCTGGAAACATGTTACTTGGTCTGACGAGTCTCGTTTTAGTTGTATCGAGAAGATGGATGTGTGCGGGTATGGATCCTGCATGTCAGTGGGCGCTGTTCAAGCTGTAATGGTGTGGGACGTCTGCAGTTGGAGTGATGTGGAACCCCTGATACGACTCTGATAGGTGACGGTATGAACGTATCCTGGCTGATCGCCTGTTTCCATTCATGCACACTGTGCATTCTAACGAACTTGGGCAATTCCAGCAGGACACCCCATACGTCAAGAATTGCTACAGACTGACACAGGATCACTCATCTGAGTTAGCCGCGGTGGAGTAGCAGAGCGGTCTAATGTGCCTCGTTGCAAAGCGCACGGTTGCTCGCCGTCGGAGGTTCGAGTCCTCCCTGGGTCATGGATGTGTGTGTTGTCCTTAGGTTAGTTTACCTAGGTTACGGACTGATGACCACGCAGTTTGGTCCGATAGATTTACAAACATTTGAAATTTTTTTTAAACTTCTGAGTTAAAACATCTCCGCTGCCTACCAAACTCTCCAGACATGAACATTACTGGGATGATCTCGGATGCCTTGAAACGTGCAGTTCGGATCTCCACGCCTTCGTCTCTTACGGTTTTGCGGACAACTTGTTTATTTGTTTGTTTGTATAGCTTATGGGACTTAACTACGGGGTCATCAGTCCCTAAACTTAAAAACTACTTACGAACTAGCCAACACTAAGGACGGCCCAAATATCCATGCCCGAAGGGGGATTCGAATCCCCGACCGTAGTGGCCGTGCAGACCGTGACTGACGCGCCGCAGTCCCCTCGGTCACCGCGGCCGGCAAGCGGACAGCCCTACATCACTACTTCAGACATTAGTATAACTACTGGTCAAATTTAGTTCTTGGCACACCACAGGATTCTAGACACAACTAATATCCTCTATACAAACTTTCAAGTTAGTAATCCTGCCCCCCTCTTAAAATACTTTATGAGACTTCGAACGCTTCTTTAGTAGTCTGCTTTGTTCACAACCAAATCGCTGTTGCAATTGAGGCACTACCACTTCGTTTCAAGTATAAGATCGGCATCATATGTCATCCATTGTGTACGGGATTATAAACACAACTGAAGCTCCCCTGGCACCTCCAAAGATTTTTTAATTTTATTATTTTTTATTTATTTTCAAAGACGCCGCCACCGGAAATTTGAAATGGTACACATATAATAAATCACAACGTAACTATAATTTGCCAAGCATAAGTGATCGTGACAGTGGGTCGTCAATGTGATGCCCCGCTATTGTAACTGCTATGCTGAAGATTCGAGCCAATTGTTTATGTGCGGCGACCCGCTGCTTAGCGGGTCTGCGGCGCCACAGAGTGGAATCGTATGAAGGCCGCCAAAAACTACGAACAACAATAGTGTTCATTTTCTACACATTGAGTCTCATTTTAATTAAACAGTTATAACATCGGTGAGCTTCTTATATTTCTTATAGCGAATGAGAAGAACCCTTTATCATTAATAAATTCAATAGGCTTCATTTTTTTAATGGGTCTCCCCCGCCCACCCTCCATAACAAAATCCTGGCTGCGCCACTGACACAACTCTATACAAAGTTTCAAGCTTGTAATCCTGCCCCCTCTTTGAATAATTTCTGCGGTTTCGAACGCTTCTTTAGGAGTGTGATTTGACCATTTCAAAATCGCTGCTACAATTGAGACACTTCCGCTTCGTTTCAGGATTTAGGACGGCATAATATGTCATTCATTGCCACAATCAATTAAAATATAATCCCTTCCATGCCGTCATCCGACGCCAACATTGCCTGACCACATGCCACGCAAACAGCCTTGTGGTCATCCGTCAGCTTTCGCGGCATCCACCTAGAGGACACTTGTCGCATTTTCAGGTACTCATGCAGCATTCTGTACACAAATTCTGCGGAACCGCTAACTTTGGAGGCAATGTGCTCCGTCCACGATCCTTCAAAACAAGTTTCTCCGCTCGCTCCAGCATGTCGTCAGACTGACTGCTGCGAGGTCGAGATTGTCTCGACTTGTTGTCAGACGACGTTCTGCCTTCTCTCAACTGTTGCACCCACGACATTGGACACGTCCATGACACCATCATCATATGTCTTAATGAATTTGAATGCAACTGGAGAAAATGAATACTTACACACTGTTGTTATACTGAGAACGTCACCGTTTTATGTATCAATAACTGTCCTAACTCACTACGCTTCCGCTTGGTGTTCTATGTGCCGTAAAGTGCTGCCATCTTCATCACTCATTCACAATGGGTGTGCGCTATTTCAAAACGAACCACATATTTCTATCAGTAGTCTGTTCTCAGAAGAAAAAAAAATTATATGTTATATCTCGAATGCATCTTGTACAACAGCTGATTAATAGTACCAGTACCCCTATTAGTGGACATTACACTGAGGTGACAAAATACATGGGACACCTATTAGCATTTTGCTCGACGAAGTACAACAGCTACTAGACCTACAAACTACTTCACCTAACTTACTCTGAAGACAACAGACGCACACCCATGCCCGAGAGAGGACTCGAACCTCCGACGGCGAGCAACCGCTCGCTCCGAAGCTAGGCGCATTAGATCGCTCGACCACTCCACCACGGCTACAACAGTGAAAAATCCCCATCATTGATTGGGACCATGAACTCCATGAATGTCTGAAAATCGTCTTCCAGTAGCCGAATGCAACAATTTGCAGTCAATTGTCAGTTCAGTTGGTCCAGAGGAGCCAGTCCGCTCCATGTAAAATCATCCCGCACCATTATGGAGCCAGCATCAGCTTGCACAGTGTCTTGTTGAAAACTTGGATGCAAGGCTTCGTGGCGACTGCGCTATATTCGACCTCTATTGTCTGCCAAGCTACAGTTTTCGGGCCATGTAGGGTGTACCCGATATGATCACTTGCCCAGAGGAGTCGCTTCAGGGATGTCCTTCTAACAGGTCGGTCCCTGCTGCCATAGCCCATTAGCACTACATAAATTTTGCCTCACGGTCCTAACGTATACATTCATCGTACCTCTCATATTTATTTCTGTGGTTATTTTAAGCAGTGTTGCTTGTCTGTCCCATGTGTCCAGCTCCAAGTACCATGCGACATTCAAAGTCGTGACGAAGTCGGTAACCATTTAACAGGAATCAACGGCATGTGAGCTCTGCCCATGCGTACAGGAAACTGCCTATAAATGTGTCTGTGCATTCTGCTAGCCCATGATTTTTTTACCTCAGAGTAATATGAAGGGTATCCACTGATCGGCTCTATGACGTCTTCAAATCTGTGGAGAATGCCTCCAGTGAGTTATCTGAAAGCCGTTGGAGGAGTGGAATCCTATTCTTACTCAATAGCCAAAACCTGAATAGATTGTGATGTTGGACGATGGTTTCCAGAGTTAATTCGACGTTCTGGCTCGTTCCTTTGGATTCAGGTCAAGCCTCCGGTCAGTTCAGCCCATTTCAGGAATGTTATTGTCTAAAAACCGTTGCCACCCTTATGTTGTTTTATGGTAGGGAGCATTGTAATACTAATACGAACAATCATCGTCTCTGACCTGCTCCTGTACTGATACTGTATTGATACATTTTCGTAATTCGTGTAGGAGTCCACACCCTAAGGTCTCTAAGGCATTTTCGTACTCTTTGTATTACACAAGATGGCATGTGATATTCACCTGAAATTCGCCAAAATAAACCCTAGCGTCAGGGAGTGGCATATACCAACACTCCAAAGCACTCTTTTTCACTTACCTACTGTCCACTGACACCATTCTTTGCTTCACAAAATGCGTCGCTTACCATCGACTACAGAAATGTGTTGCATATCAGTGGCTGTTCGTCCATTTTAGCCTGGTTGCCCTACCTGAGGCGTTTCCTTCGCGTTTTAACTTCAGAACCACATGACCTACAGTCATATGGGCCTACTGAATCTGTAGTCATTTGAGCCTACTGTAGAAGGGATGGAATTCCCCTGGTGGATTTGTTACTCAGGTGACATCCAAAGAAATCCACATTCAAAGTCACTGAGGTCACCTAGCATCTACAGTGAAGAATTATGTTCGAGGACGTGTTCTAGCTTCAACATCTTAGCTGCAACGTTCGCTGGGTAGGCCAACACGCCTTACCGCTTTGGATATAACATATTGCAAAGTTTTACTTTGTTTCCTGAAATGTTGTCATTTCATTTGCAATCCGAGAAAGCCAACCGTAGACCCTATTTGAATAGGAACTAACTTGGTCAAATGAGTCGCATCCTAGTAATGCGCGTTGTTATCAATACACACTTTGCAAAACACTGTGTAGTGGATGACACAGGTTACTTTGCATGGAAGCTCTTGATCTCCTTCCCAGTAACTAGTAAATGGCTAGATTAGATTAATACTAATTCCACTGATAATGCATAATACATTTCGTGAAACGTGTTAGTTTTATAAAAGGTATCTTTCCTTTCCTTTTTTTTTTTTTTTTTTTTTTTTTTTTTTTTTTTTTTTGTTGTTGTTGTAGAATTACTAATTTAAGATTATTGTTTGTAGACTTACTAATTTATATTTAAAAAGTCATCTGCTGTGTAGAAGAAGTTGTCATACAAAAATTCTTAGGCCACCACCAATCCAGCTTTTTACCTTTTCACACCCTTAGGGGTTCTTAGTGTATGCAGTATGGGTGGCTCAACCTGTTTTTTCTTTGTGATCGGCCAGCCAAGGTACTCTGCTAACCAGTTTTATTCCTGACTTTCTTTTACCAATTCTGTGTGTCTTCGTTTTAAGTTATCAGTGGTTTGTCCATTGTCAACCTGTCCCTTATGTGCGTGACCAGTTTTAGAGCTTTGTTTTACTTTTCGTTATTGACAGTGGACTCTCAGCTAGTAACAGGGAACTGATGACCTAGCTGTTTAGTCCCCTCAAAAACCAACAACAACAACAATCTTAATAACAAATTCCATAAGTGAATATTGCTATTGTGAAGCTATGTAAATAAATGTCTGCAAATGATCTTGGGGGGCTTCAGCATTTATTCCGAATACACGCTTCTGTGCAATGAATACTTTTTTACTCCATGACGAATTACCCAAAAATACAGTATGTGATGAAGTGTATCCGGACACCCAGCTGAAAATGCTTAAAGTTTGTGGTGCCCTTCACCGGTAAGGCTGGAATTAAGTACGGTGTTCGCCAAGTCTTAGCCTTGATAACAGCTTCCACTCTCGCAGGTATACATTGAATCAGATGCTGGTAGGTTACTTGGAGAATGGCAGCCCACTAACGAGAGGTATCGATGTAGGTCGGTGAGGCCTGACGTTCTATAACATAGCCAGGACTGTGCAGACCAGTCCATTACTGGGATGTTATTGTCGTGTAACCAATCCGCTACAGCCCGTGTATTTATGAACAGGAGCTCTATCGTGTTGAAAGATGCAATCGCCATCTACGAACTGCTCTTGGGAAGCAAGAAGATGCTTAAAACATCTATGTAGGCCTGTGCTGTTATAGTGCCAGGCTAACCAACAAGGGGTGCAAGCCTCACCCACGAAAAACTCGACCACACCATAACACCAACGCTTACGAATTTTACTGTTGGTACTACACACGCTGGAAGATGACGATTACAGGGAATTCGTCATATTCGTCATATCCATCCTGCCATCGGATCGCCAAATCGCGTACTGTAATTCATCACTATACCCAATGTTTTTCCATTGTTCAGTCGTCCACTGTTTACTTTTACACCAAGCGAGGTGTCGTTTGGCATTGACCTGCGTGATGTGTGGCTCGACCGTGAAATCCAAATTTTTTCACCTCCCGCCTAACTGTCATAGTAGTTGGAGTGGATTCTGTTGCAGTGTGTAATTCCTGTGTGATGCTCTCGATACATGCCTGCCAATTACACTGTATGACCCTCTTCAAATGTTGGCGGTCTTGTCAGTCAACAGACGGTGCCTTCCTGTACGCTTTTGTGCTGTACGTGTGTCTCATCACGGATCCATTTTACTATAACATCAGAAACAGTGGACAAATTAATGTTGAAGAGTGTATAAATCTCGCTTATAGACTTCTGACACAAGTGACACCCAATCACCTATCCGCGTTCCAAGTCCGTGAGTTCCGGGGAGCGCCTGTTTCTGCTCTCTCATGATGTATAATGACTAATGAGGTCGCTGATACGGAGTAGCTGTCAGTAGGTGTCTTGCACAATGCACCTAATATGAAAATCGAATTTTTTTTTTTTTTGGGGGGGGGGGGGAGCTGATTCTTTTGATCACATAGGCATGATGTCATATTAAAGAAGTGACTGAACATAGACGTAGTAAGCTTATTCACTGAGATGTTTATTGCCAAACTTTGAAGTAATCATAACAGCGTAAGTAGCCGAAGTCAAGCGTTTCAGCAAATCATCAGCGTGATTTTTCCAGTTCAACGTTTCATCAACTCACACACCAGAAGTTTTTCAATATTCTACCTCAACTACAGACTTCTGTTCAAAGTTTACGTTTATGAATTATGTCATCCATTTACTGTACAGAACTATATATACCCTGTTTTATCCAAATTTAATAGAAGTTCATTTGTCGAGAACCACTTAATAATTTCCTGAAAGACGTTATTTACCATTTTATCAGTTAATTCTTGTTTTTCGGGTGTGATTACAATATTGGTATCGTCAGCAAAAAGTCCAGCTTTGCGTCTTCGTCAATCTAGATAAGAATTAAGTGAATAAGGGTGGGTGTTTTAAAGCACTATAACATTGTAGGAGAATCAATTTCTGTGGCGTGCAAATTTAGGTTAGGGTGAGGAAACAGCCTTTCCTCTGCAGCAATGGATTAGCTGTTGCTTCAGTGGTTTCTTTACAAGTTAAATTGGTAAAATGTACGAGTATTAAATCATGACCTGACGGAAAAGAAGATTAACGTCCAGATAGATGTCACAAAGACGTAGCAACAGCTGGGACTGCATGGGGAAAGAAATTGGGATTAGAAGAACTTCATTCTTCAGCTTTTGCATAAGGAGTTAGAAGAAGATGGGAAGAAGAAGGATGAGAAGAAGAAGAACAGGAGTAGGTGTAGGAGGAGGAAGAAGATGCTGATAGGAGTCAGCCTTTACTGTAAACGGCGACTGTGATTATGTTCAAAATGTAAATCTATTGGACCGACTGCTATAGTCATCAGTCCCTAGACTTAACTACTTAAACTAATCTACAATAAGGATAACACAAACGCCCATGCCCGTTGAAGGACTTCAATCTCCGGTGGGAGCAGTCACCTTGTTCGTACTATGATGCCTTACAACGCGCTGTAATTACACATCATTTTCCACAATTTTCTTTATAGCCTAGCCCCATTTTGCATATTCACTCTTATAAAAATGTGGTGCTGCGAGAAACTTAGTCAATAACAGTTTAAATGGATGACAACATCATCAAATAAGTTCTTAAGCTCTTACGGAAATATAAAGTAAGATACAAGAAACTTTTTTTGTGATCTATTTTCTCTGCATTGTTATTGCATTGTTGTGCCTTCTTAACCAGTGTTAAACACTACTTGTCTGGATGCACGAATTATTACACTAAAACTCGACGATTAATAAGAAAAACGTAAAATGATACTCTCTGAGGAATCATTGAAAAGCTTAATGGTTCCAACTTATGAATAATAAAGTGCTCTGAGGCTCCCAGTTTTTTCTGTTTCTATGTTTTGAAGCGGCTGTTTACAAGTCTAATATCACTTAATAAATCTATAGTGTTTTTCAGTATTTTAAACATTACTGCGTCTCATCACCGGTTACAGGAAAGTAAATTAATAATTAGTCAACCAGTTGCAATAATAGTAGTTTAATAAACTTGATCACGGTTTCGACGGATATAAACCCAGATTTCTCAGAAAGATATTTTATGCCTATAGACAATGTGACATCATAAATTATAAATTCATAATCCTTATTCCTGAAATATGCGTCATACCAAGCCTATTGTCTAAAACATTGTGAAATACAGAATCAGTAACACTTTTATTCTGATTCTGTATTTCACAATGTTTTATACAATAGGCTGGGTATGAAGCATATTTCAGGTATAATTATTATAAATTTGTAATTTATGATGTAACATTGTCTATAGGTACAACATGTCTTTCTGACGAAGACGGGTTTATATCCGTCGAAACCGTGGTCAAATTTATTAAACTACTATTATTGAAACTGATTGTATGATTATTAATTTGAAATCTATAGTGGTTAATAATCATCTCTCTGGGCAACAGGGGAGGAAGTATAACCAGTCGTTTTGAAATCGAAATATAGCAGCGAAGACTAGAAAAGTGGCTTAATAATGTATGGCACAAAATAAAGAGCTAAGTATTGAACACATTAATTGGGTATCATTCAGAGTGGGAATTCAGGCTTTAAAGCCTTTAAAGCCTTTACAGACCACATTGTTGACCGGACATTAAGCCTTAATCTGCGTAGGCTTTCAAAGGCAGAGTCAGTGGGCACAAAAGTTTTCTGGGTATTGTAGCGCGTCATAATGTAAGATGGCTATTCTTCCCCAGAAGAAGGCCTCTGTGACGTTAGCCAAACCGTTGGTTGTAAAAGTAATAGTCATTTTACATGACTCGCGGTACAACACCCATAAAACTTTTATGGCAACATAATCTTCATATTTTTTTCCTTATTCCGGGCAGTAGGCATGCAGTTGAGAATACGCGCCAACACACATTTTCATTAAATTTAAGCGACGTTTCTCCTAATCGTCGTCGTATAACCACTACTTATTTTTACCCGGTCTCATATTAATTGACCCTGCATATTGTACCTACAGCAGCCCACCCAACCAAACGCTAATACAGTTGCTGAAACGTTATAAGAGGCAACGACCCCGTGTGCAAAGACCCGCATCTGAGCTTATACGCGGCACATGGGCAGAGAGCTCATTCACCAATAAATAACACTTTACTCGGTGTACCTTACATTGTGAGAAAAGCACTGTTGGGTGAAACGTCTTCAGCGGTTTTCCATACGTCGAGTCGGAGAAATTATGGGGCACTCGTTTCATTAGCACCTTCCCGTCACAGGATGTACCGTATATGGGCGCTCCTGCTGAGAGTAGGTTATTAGGATACAGCGTTGTGCTTGTGGCGTTTATGCTGAGTCAAAAGAAGCGATACAGTGAAACTCGGTACTCACAGTCGCTGCTACACAATGGGGCCAACCAACCCTCACGTGATAATGCAAAGGAGTACATTTCCAGATGTTCATCTCTGAAGGAACTTTACTTGAAATCAACAATGAGTGAAAACATAATGTGAAGAGAAAGGAGATAAACATTCCTTATTGCTTCTTACTCACACCAGAGAAAAACTTTGTTTATTATTATTTTTATTTTCCTATGTGGTTTGATGTGGCCAGCCACAAATTCTGCGTCCATCTCTTTCATTTGGCAGAACCTGCATCCTCGCGGTTGTATTCCATTCATCACCAAGTCTACGAATAACTTCCTCACTTGTTATCAGCTCACCTAATGTTCAACAGTCTCCTGTACCTCCACATCTCAAATGCTTGGGGTCTCTTCTGTTCGTGTTTTCCTACTGTCCATATATACAATGCTGTGCTCCAAACGAAGATTCTCAGAAATTTTTACCTCACATTGGGGTCCATTTTGAGACCAGTAGAATCCTCTTCCCACTGGCCGCGGTGGCCGAGCCGTCTGCAGCGTGCCAGTCACGGTCTGCACGGCCGCTGCGGTCGGGAGTTCGAATCCCCCCTTGGACATGGATGTTTTCTGCCGTCTTTAGTATAAGCTAGTTCATAAGTAGTTTGTAAGTTTAGGAACTAATGACCAACGTAGTTAAGTCTCTTACATTTACAAACTTTTTTTTTTAATTTTTATTTCCTTCTTACTTCATCCGTCGATTTATTTTACTTCAAAGATAACAGAATTCCTTAACTTCATCTACATTGGGCTTTCTAGTTTTGATGTTAAGTTTTTCGCTACTTTTATTTCTGTTACCTCTCATTGATTAAGCTTTTTCCTAGTTTACTCTCATTTCATATTTTCTATTTCTCATTCATTCCATTCAACAGATGCCACAAGTTTACTTCCTCTGAGGTTTGGAGTATAATTAGCGACTCTTGTTATTTTTATCCATTAACCCTGAATTTTGATACCATCGAAAGTGATTGCTTATTCATTGTATACATCTAGCCGCAGGGGTAAAAGGCTGCAGCCTCGGTTTACACCCTCTTTAATCCAAGCTCTTAATTCTTGGTTTTACAGTCCTATTTCTGCCACTTTATTCATCTAGATTCTAGATGTTATAAATTTGCCTTTCTTTCTTATAATTGACTCCTATTTTTGTCGAAATATCGAACATCTTGTACCGTTTTATACTGTCGAAGGCTTATTCAAGGTCACCTAATCTTATAAACATGCAAGCCTTATTTTTACTTATCAAGTGAAATATCATAACTGACTCTCTAGCGCTTTTACCTTTCCTAAAGCCAGTGATCATCTAATCGTGCCTAAAGTTCCTTTTTCATCGTTCTGCACATTATTATTGTCTTCCATAGCGTGGAAGCATGAGCTGATAAGCTGATCGTGAGGTAGTTCTCACTCTTATCTGCCCTTGTTGTTATCGGAATTGTGCATGTGGTATTTTTTTGAATACGATGTCAGTGAATCTTTGTGTCAACAGACTTATATTGTTGTTGTTGTTGTCGTCTTCAATCTGAGACTGGTTTGATGCAGATCTCTTACGCTCCTTATAGGGTATATCGTGTGCAAGCCTCTTCATCTCTGAATGACAACGGTAACCGTATTCCCTTCCCAACCACTGCGTCGATTTCATGCCCTTCAGCTCTTATAACTGATGTCTCGTTTTTCTAAAAGTCGTACATAATTTTCGTTCCTTCTTTTTTACCCTTGCTACCTTCAAAATTTGAAAGAATGTATTCCAGTCAACGTTTCTATAGCTTTCTCTAAATCTACAAAAGATTAACGTATCTTCTAAGGTAAGTTGTATTTGCCTCGCGTGTTCCTAGATTTCTCCTAAATCCAAACTGATCTTCCCCGAGGCCGGATTCTACCAGTTTTTTCATTCTTCTGTAAATAATTCGTGTTAGTGTTTTGCAGCCATGACTTATTAAATAGATCTGTAATTTTCACACTTGTCTGCATTTGATTTTGTTGGGATTAGAAATGTTATATTCTGCCTGAAGGCTAATGGTATTTACCCTGTCTCATACATCTTACACACCAGGTAAAATAGTTCAGCACACTACGTACAACAGTTTTTTCGTTACTGACTTTTCCAACGATGTCAGCAGTTCACAGAGAATATCATGTACTCCAGGGGCCTCGTTTTGACTCAAATCTTTCAGCGCTCAGACAAATTTGTCTAGCAGTATCGTATCTCTGGTTAAATTTTACATACCATCCTGGCGGCCTCATATGACAATGTTGGCAATCACATGACGTTGGTTTATAGCCAATCGCGAGTCATCACAAATGTTTTGCTATAGGATATTTGTTTTACGAGGGCAAGGGTACATTTTTTTTATCTATCCGACCAATCTGCGTGGTCATCAGTCCGTAGCTTACAAACTACTTAAACCTAGGTAAACTAACCTAAGGACAAACACACACACCCATGCCCCAGGGAGGACTCGAACCTCCACAGCGAGCAACCGCGCGCTCCGCAGCGAGACGCTTTAGACCGCTCGGCTACTCCACCGCGGCTTTAGGGACTGTGGCCCCGTAGTTAAGTCCCATAAGCTATACAAACATTTGAAACATTTTCCTCTTGCTCTACTTCCGATACGACAAAGGTCTCTGGACTATATTTAACCAGATTTTTCTGAAGAAGACAGGGTTGTTGTACGACGAAACCCAGGTCAAGTGTACAAAACAAACCCTCATGCACAGCTGGTTGGTTGATTAATTTCAAGCCGTGCAAAGTGTTCCAGTATCCTTACGCTAACGGCAGCCCCCTGTGTGCAGGCCGCCGCCATGGTGACCATCTCGCAGACGCAGTGTGTGACGCTGCGGCGCCGCTCGCCTCCGCGGCCTCTGGACGCCAAGCCGTCGCCGCTGGCCGCGCCAGCGCATGCGCAGACGCCCAGGTCCGCCGGCGCCACGCTGCGCTCCGCGCTCGAACAGCACCACCTCGAACAGCAGCAACAGCAGCAGCAAGCGCCGCGCATGCGCATCGTCTGGTTCAACGCAATCGGCTTCCTCGCGCTGCACATCACCGCCGCCTACGGCCTCTGGATAGGCGTCGTGTACGGACGCGTCCTCTCCTGGCTTTGGGGTAAGTCTGTCTCAACCTAACAACGTTTTTTGGCTGCTAGAGATATTTGTTTGGAAGGAGAAAGACGATTAGGGCTTAACGCCTCGTTGACAAAGTGGTCATTGTAGACAAAAGCACTCGGTTGAATTATTTATTTATTTGATGCGGTAGGAAATCCGCCATGCTCATTCAAAGAAGCCGCCCGGCATTGATCTGGTGCCACTTTGATTAATCATGGAGGGAGGATTTAAGCTTCCCGAATGCGAAGGAAGGAACGGAGGGAGGGAGATTAGGGTTTAACGTTTCGTCGGCAGTGTGGTCTTTAGAGACAGGCCCTTAGATTCGGATTTTCGGGTAAAGAAGGGGAGGGAAATCGGGCGTGCCCTTTGAAACAGTCCCGGCATTTGCCGGAAATAGTTTATGGAAAACCTAAACCAGGATGCCTGGAGACGTGTATGGACTCCTTCCTTCCGAAAGCGAGTCCCGTGTGTTACCACTGCGCCATATCGCTCAGTGCCCAAAAGCAAGACAATTTTGCTAACGCCTGAACAATCTTACTTGGATTACAGTTTGGAAGCCGTACATATGAACCCCACTAGGTGACGTATTAATCGCCTCGCGTGTACCATTTAAACATGACATACGTTTTGATGACCTTCACAAGAATACTTTTCTAATGCAGTTCTTCATCTTTCTTCAAGGCACTTTACACTTCACCCTGCTCTCTTATCATTCTTTGCGTGTCATCATACCCGTTAATACAACTTCAGTTGATTCATTTTCACCAATGCCTCTTCATTTCTGGTATGCCATGTTATTTATACCAGGAACTTGTTTCATCAGCATCCAACATTTAATCTCTGGCTGATTTCTCTCCTGCGATAGGTCCTCCGTTCATCAAGATTTGCATTCTCAGACGTTTCCCTGAAGCGTTGAAGTCAAATGCTAGGAACATTCTTCTGAAAGGACACTATTTATTTCCTGCCTCATCCTACCGTAATTCCACTTTTTATCCATCCCTAATGATTTTCTCAAACACTAATCTTCCATCTGCCTTTTGTTTTTCACAGTTTTCTCCTTATCAGTTATTCTTTGAACCATAAACTTGTATCATTCTACAAATATTCGTCGACCAAGTGAAAAATTGTTTTGGTTTATTTGTTTCCTTCCATCTATCCACATTATATTCTGCATCAAGCGTCCATATATTAATCCACAAGTCTTCTTCTACTTACTTCCACTTTAGCTCGACTCAGAACATTCGAATATCGAAGCAGCTTATCGTTGTTTTGCGTTCACCAAACGCAAAAAAAAAAAAAAAAAAAAAAAAAAAAAAATGTTGGTAAACCTATTGAACTATATTGCTATGGCCATCAGTCCCTCGACTTACAAACTACTTGAACTAACTTACACTAAGGACAACACACACACGTGCCACGACTCGAAACTCTGGCGGGAACGGCTACCCATTCCGTAGCTTGACGCCTTAGAGCACGCGGTTATTCCTCGCGGTTCCATATTTGTAGCACAATGATGTGATTTACCTATTCAAATTCAGACTGAGAAATGTAACACAACTAAGAACTGCCCTACACCACACCACTTAGCTTACTAGGAACCTAAACGATTTGTCCAGATATTGTAAACCAATGTCCAAATTTCAATGTGTCGCTTCTTCCAGGAATTATATTTCACAATATAAAAAGTATTGATCGAGGTCCTCGCCAGAGACTCCATTCCGCACACCATTTGCTATTCCTGAAAAGTAGTCAGAAATATTTTCAATAACTCTTTCGTTGTTCGTAATAAAAAATTTATGATTTACAAATTGAATTATCACTCGTCAATGAAGCATGTACTGATATGTAACTTACTGTCAGATACAAATGTGCATTGAACCACAACTCCAGCCTAGGACATATTCCTATTGCAGACAAGCGGTCTAAACTTTGTGTAGCGCGAGCATGGCGCCTGACTCGTCTTCACTTCATAAATTCCCCAGTGGCTAAGCCATATATCCACAATATTCAACCATGAGCTGAAAGTGACTAAGGCATGAAGGATGATGGTTTTCAATTATTATATCGATGACTGGACTCATAGTTTTCTGAGACATGTACTCAGTTAGGAGAAATTACGGTAGCAGTATCCTAGGTTCCCAGGACATTTCAGTTAGGGTTGGATGGCTTTTCAATAATTTTATATGCTCAAGTAAAAACGAATAATTGGTTTCATACAACTATTTGGTTAGACTCTTCCTTCGTGACGCCATAGTTTCTGTGTTATCCGTAGTTCAGAGATTTGATCATACCAGGAACCAATTCAGGCAGTTAGTTCAGTTGTGGGAGTAATTGGGGTAAGCAACAATTTTAATTAATGAGGTCAAGAGCTTTAAATAGTACGAGCTCGAAGACCATGCAACGGATAGTGCGGGACCTAAACAATCATTTCCAAAAAAGAGTGGTAGCGGAAGAATCATGTATGTTTCCACGTTTAAATTCAGTTTAAATTATAAATATTGGAAATATTGTGACTTACAATTAGTTATTCTCAGCGATGCTGCTATGAAATATAGCTACTGGTACTGTTAGTCCGTCATATGAAGATATTTATCTTCATTGAAACATAATGAGGCTTCAGTGATGCTAATGTTAAGCTGTCCCAAATGTGTGATACATGGAAAAATAACATTAACCCTCAACCAGTAACATAGCTCGATAGTTATTAATCAGAAACATCGGCTCTAGGAGACCCGATTTTTCCTCCATCTTTTCTTAATGGAATGTAACCTAAGGAAATCAGGCGATGCTGAAAGAATTAATTTAGGAAACGCGACAATAAAGATGGTAGTCGAATTTTAATACTTGAGCAGTAAAATAAGGTAAGACGGTCGCAGAACAAAATTTATAAAATACAGAATGGATATGGGAAGAAAAGCGTTCCTGAAAAAGTGAAATTTGTTGATATCAAATATAAAGTTTTTTTTCTAAAGGCATTTCTGTGGACCGTTGCCTTGTACGGGAGTGAAACATGAACGATAAAATAGAAAAGAAGATGGTAGAAGCATTTGAAATTTGGTGCTACAGACGAATCCGGAAGAATAGTGGGTATATCGCATAACTAACGAGGAGCTACTGAACACAATTGGGGCAAAAAGATGGGATCGATTGTTAGGACACATTCTGAGATGTCAAGAAATCGTTAATTTAGCATTGGTGTGAAGTATATGGAGTAAAAATCATAGAGGGAGCCCAATATATGAATATTTTCGGCATTTCCACAGTGATGAAGTTTGTCATTCTTATGACAACATGAACAGTCTTGCACAGGATACAGTAGGGTAGAGAGCTGCAGCAAAACAGTTTATGGATTGTAGATCACTACAATAACATATTCTTTCACTTTCTAATCATATTAAATATTTTGTTTTTTGTGTTTAGATAATCGTTTTATGCTCTTTGTAGGTAAAATGAAATAATTATTTAGACCTTTTTCATCCCATTTCACAGTGTCTTAAAAATTGAGCTGTTTGGTTTTTTTCGATTCTATTGTTTTCCGTACAAAAATTTCTTTATTTGATCTAAAAAAATGTGGCGTGAGTCTTGTTTTCCATGTGTGGACGAAGGAAGGGTTTAAAGTCCGACCGGCTGCGGTGGCCGAGCGCTCTGCGGCGTGCCAGTCACGGTCCGCACGGCCACTACGGTCGGGGTTTCGAATCCCCCCTCGGGCATGGATATTTGTGCCGTCCTTAGTCTTTGCTAGTTCATAAGTAGTTTGTAAGTTTAGGGACTGATGACCCCGTAGTTAAGTCCTGTAAGCTATACAAACATTTGAACATTTTTTAAACTCCGTACGACAGCTTGGTCAGTAGAGATGGAGCCACGCTCGAAGTTGTGGGTACGGATTGGGAAGAAAATCGGCCGTATCCATTCAAAGGAATCATGCTAGCATTTGCCTGCAGTGATGTAGGGAAATCACGGAAGACCTAAATCTGGACGACCGGAGGTGAAAGTGAACTACTGTCCTCACGAATGAAAGTCCAGTGTGTCACCACTACGCCACCTTGCTCGGTCTTTTCTATGTGTACTGCGTGTAATTATTTCTTGTTCAGCTTCTAATATATTATCACAATCGCCAACACCATCATCGTCACTAGTTTCACTTATTGTCAGCCTGTTACCAGTGTTTTTTCTTCTCTGATCATCTTCTCCCGCGTCGGTATTGAGAAAGGTAGAATCCGCATCTGATTCAATATTTTATACTTTCGGTTCATTTCAAATACTGAAGAAGTCGTTTAAAATCAAACTGAGCAATAGAAAAAGTGAATTACATGTGATAAGAAACGTCCACTCTAACAGACCGAACCATTTCATACGTAATACGAACGTCCGATCACAGATAATTAAAGAAATCAATACACATTTGGCAACGGAAAGCCACAACTGGAGCTGCAATGATTCTGCTACGCAAATAATTTGCCAATTAGAAGAAGCTGTGAGGGGGATGACGGAAAACAGAACAGCGTTGCCACAACACATTTAAAAAACGCTAAAGGTCTCTCAGATCGACTTTTCGGGTTAAGGGTTAAGCTACTTCGCTTAACAATGTCGATGGCAGTAAAGGTCCTATTGCAGGATTACTAGTGTAGATGAATGTTGGTTCTCCTGATCGTAGACTAACGACCAGTAAAGTAGCACTTTTTCGGAGAAATTGTCTCATAGATTTCATACGAGGAGCATAATCCTAGTGACAAAGGCATTTAGTTTCCACCCTCGAAGATACACCATCTGTCCTTTTTTCACTGTAATACCACAATCTAATGCATAACACGAGATCTAACGATTTGAAGGTCTTGCTGTTTCTATTACTTTAATAGTAAACAAAAATTTGTGGGGCGATACACGAAAAAAATTGAACAGCTGAACTGTATATAGACTCAATTACAAAAATTCATCCGTAGCTGCACGAGGAAAAATATTCCACCTCACTACAGATATTTCGGATATCCTGGCACTGTGAACCCAGAGCAATGACACCGAGTATCAACGGCAATAATAGTAGAATATAAGAAAACCTAGTAGAGCAGAGGGAACAATCCCCAAAATCCTACTGAATTGCAACAAATGTTAAAATGATAACTAAACAAAGAGCAAGTTCAGTCTTTGTCTTACTGTAAACCTTACAAAAAATAACTAAGAAATTGATAGAATGCTCAAACCAATGCATTCATTTCATTCAACCAAAAGAGTAAATAATAATAATAATAAAAAATAAAAAAAGAGTTATCTTCCTTGTGTGATTTAAAGTTGTTCAATGCTTGTCGGTGATGTCTTGCAACAAGCACTAGGTACCAGATCTGAAGGCTAAAAAGATTGAGCACCGCTGGTTATGTCCAAAGATAAATTATCAAGAGTAAATTTTCAGCCGCCTATATAAGAAAGATAGGAGCTTCAGCTGAGCACATTCATATTCTGTATCATTAGCAAGACACAAGAATGAAGATAATTAGAGAAAAATTGGAAATTTTAGTCGAAACAGATACAGCTCTACATTACAGTGGAAAATAGAACGAACATCTAGATACAATGAAAAGTGAAGGGCTCCCTATAAAGGCTGGGAATAACATGTGGCAAGAAAGAAGACACACAGGAAGACTGGGTTCTGTAACGGGCTATATTCCCTAATACCCGACCAAAAGATGAATCTCCCTAAAACGTGAGAGCATCACAAAAAAACTGAAACTCGATTCCGGATCTTTTTCTTGCCGATGCTGAAACCGGGAAGACAGTCTGCCGACGAGAACGGGGTCAGAGACGAGACGAGACACGAGCTGAAACAAAAGGAGAGTGAAAAGCGAGCTGTTTCTTTTTTGCAGCTTTCGGCGGACCACGTGGTTTGTCCCATTACGGAAAGAACTAGTTTAGGAGGAGATCTGCAACACTGTTGCTTAATGCAGCAGTTTTTCGCGCATTCCACGTCATATCTCTTGAACATGTTATACATGATCCATACACCCAAAGTGATCGTCATCTCGGTTTGAAGATACAGTCTGCAAAATTTCATCACAATCAGAGAAAAACGTTGATTTTGTCAAAGTCAATAAGTAAAGTACCACCGCCAACCACCATCTGAAATTTTATATCGACAGTAATCCTTGTCTTGCTTTGAAAGTTAACTGTGCAAAATATCATCAAGATCGAAATAAAAATGTTTGTAAATCTATCGGACCAACGTGCGTGGTCATTAGTCCGTACCTTACAAACTACTTAACCTAAGGTAAACTAAGGACAACACACACACACAACCCCATGCCCCAGGGAGGACTCGAACCTCCGACGGCGAGCAACCGCGCGCTCCGCAGCGAGGCGCTTTAGACTGCTCGGCTACTCCACCGCGGCTCGAAATAAAACTGTCGATTTTGTCAAGCTCCGAATGTAATGCACCCTCCACCAAGCACCATACGCGTCATATCTCCTGCGCAATGTATCGTCAGTGGTTCTTAGTCCTACAGCAATTTTTACCTCATGGTAAGCAATATGTGCACCCCCTCGGAGGTTCGAGTCTCCACTGGGGCACGTGTGTGTATGTGTGTGTGTGTGTGTGTGTGTGTGTGTGTTCTTTAGGTTAGGCCAATTTTAAGTTATTTTAAGTAGTTTGTAAGTCTATGGACTGATGACCAAATCAATTTGGTCTAATAGCTTTACAAACATTTGAATCTAATCTAATACCTTCCGTATTACCCTTGCTTTGCCTTTATTAATGTTCACCTTATAATCTTCCTTCAGTACACATTCTTTTCCGTTCAGTTGCTCTTCCAGGTTCTTTGCTGTCTCTGAAAGAATTGAAATGCCATCGGGAATCCCTATGAACTTTAATTCCTTCTCCAAATTTCTCCTTGCTTTCCTTTACAGCTCGCTCAAAGTACAGAAAGACTACAACCCTGTCTTCGTTACCGGGCCGGACATGCGTCAACGTCCCATCCCCAACCCTTGGGGTAAGGAGGAGTCAAAATGGAAATCCCAAGTGCGACACCTCCGCTCGAGACGAAACATTGTTTTCAGTGAAAGCTCCGTCGGCCTCGTTTCGTGTAACGGAACTCTGGTGTTTTGTTGACTTGAGCACCGTTCGGCGTGACCTCCCGCTTCGCGCTGTACGTCGACAGTGAAACGCGGCGGCTGACTTTCGGCACTCGCTACAGAACCATGCCTTCTGCCCGATGTCGCCCCACGCTCTGGTGGAGATAGAGGGAAGGACAATTGAATATGTCATCACAATCGTGCAGACAACGTCCGCTATCTCGTATACCCCGGAACCATAGCAGATTTCTGTTTACGATGCACCGAACGAGGTAGCGCAATGGTAACAGATTGGACTCGGGAGGACGGTGGTTCAAATCCACCTCCGGCATCCAGATTTAAGTTTTCCGTGATTTCGCTAAATCACTCGAGACAAATGTCAGTATGGTTGTTCCGCTGAAGTGAAGGACGCTTTCCTTCCCTATCCTTACCCAAAGATCCGCGCGTGAGCTTCGCTTCTAAGGACCAATCTGTTGAAGGAACGTTAAATCCTATCATCCTTCCTTTTTTCCGATAGCAGAAAAAGGTGGAAGTTCGAAAGCAATACTTGTTTGCCTACTGAAACTTGCATTTCTTTTTTACATATTCAATTTTTGGTTCATTTGCAAATAAATAAATAAAATAAAAAATAAAAAAAGTTCAGATTGGCAAACAGCTTAGCTAGAATTTCATTGGTAGCTCTAAAATAGATTCATTGCGGAAAGAAGCCAGACTTGCTAACTGTTTCGTAAATGCCCACTTTAGTTACGAATGGAACTGTATTTTTTTAAAACTTTTGGCCATGATCATAACGACTGGTACAACTACAAACCACAAAAAATAAAAAAAATAAAAAAAAATAAAAATGTTTGTATAGCTTATGGGACTTAATTACGGGGTCATCAGTCCTTAAACTTACAAACTACTTATGAACTAGCTAATCCTAAGGACGGCACAAATATCCATGCCCGTGGTGGGATTCGAATACCCGACCGTAGTGGCCCTGCAGACCGTGACTGGAGTGCCTCAGTCACCTCGGCCACCGCGGCCGGCAGCAAAAAAATGAATTACGAAATCATCCATTTTACAAGAAAGAATGTTCAAATGTTTGTAAATATACCGGACCAATCTGCGTGGTCATCAGTCCGTAGCTTACAAACTACTTAAACCTAGGAAAACTAATCTAAGGACAACACACACACCCATGCCCCAGGGAGGACTCTAACCTCCACGGCGAGCACCGCGCGCTCCGCAGCGAGACGCTTTAGACCGCTCGGCTACTCCACCGCGGCCTCCATTTTACATACATCTCTTGTTGGTTATTCTGCGTGAGTCCCACATCTGCCCTTAAACTCCAGGTCCGATTTCTAGCAAACTTCGTTTACATATTCTTTACTATCTACATCTACATCCATACTGCACAAGCCACCTCACGATATGTGGCGGAGGGTACTTTGTGTGCCATTGTCACTTCGTGTTATTCCAATCGCGTATGGTCCGCGCTAAAATGATTGCCTGTATGCCTCAGTATGGGCCTAATCTCTCTGATCTTAATCTCACGGTCAATTTGCGAGATAAGCATAAGAGGAAGCAATATATTGCTTCACTCTTCGTGAACCATACGTTCTCGAAACTCTTGACAGAAGCCCGTACTGCGATAGAGAACACCTCTCTTTTATCGTCTACCACCGGGGTTTCCTTATCAAGACTCTGACGATTTGACGCTTATTAAATGAGCCCGAAACGAAGCGTGGTGGTCTCCATTGGATCTTCTCTATGTCATGTAACAACCCACACTGATGAGCAATACTCAACTGCTGGCCGAACAAGAGTTTTGTAACTTACTTCCTTCGTTGACGGGCTACACTTCCTAATTATTTTCAGTCTGACATCTGGCTCGCTCACGATTGGTTTTATATGGTCGTTTCATTTCAAATCACCCTTAATGTCTACTCTCAGATATTGTATGGAAGTAACTGCCTCAGGTGTTTGTCCTTCTATAGCGAGTTATATAATCAAGGATCTTTCTTTCAATGTAAACGTAGCACTTAACACTGTTTATGTTGAGACTCAATTGCCATTTCCTGGACCATGGCGTCAATACGCTGCAGATCCTCCTGCGTTTTGATATCGTTTTCCTGTGTTGTGACTTCTCGATAAACCGCAGCATCATCCGCAAAAAGTCGCAGAGAACTTCCGATGTTATCTACGAGGTCATTTATATGTAATATGAAAAGCAACGTTCCTACATCGCTCCCCTGGGGCACTTCTCTCCGTTGACAAAGACATGCTGCGTTCTGTTAGGAAAGATCGATGTGGGGGTAAAAACCTCCAAAGACTAGAGGAGGTATGAAATAAACAGAGTTACCAAAAACTCTCCCATCATGCGACGCGTGAACAATGAGTTTTTATTGTACACAATTTGAGATCGAGGGCATTTACCAAATTGCAAAAATACTTGTTCTCCCGTTGTAGTGATCCTCTTCTAAATATGCCTTGAATTTATTTTCAGTATTTGTTTCTATTCCCTGCTGTCAGACAGAACTTGGTACAGCACGCTAGAGTATCTTACATTTACGAGTGAACAAGTTTTTCAGGGGAGCAGCGCTGCCGCGGTGGAGTAGCCGAGCGGTCTGCCGGGCGCCGTGGCTCAGCGCGCCCGGTCAGAGGGCTGAACGTCCTCTGTAATAAAAAAGCTGAGCCCAGAACAAATCGAACAAACTTGATCAACGTCCGCAACAAAAAGGACTACACATAGGGAAAAAAAAAAAAAAAAAAAAAAAAAAAAAAAAAAGCGGTCTAAAGCGTCTCGCTGCGGAGCGCGCGGTTGCTCGCCGTGGAGGTTCGAGTCCTCCCTGGGGCATGGGTGTGTGTGTTGTCCTTGGGTTAGTTTACCTAGGTTTAAGTAGTTTGTAAGCTACGGACTGATGACCACGCAGTTTGGCCCGATAGATTTACAAACATTTGAACATTTTTGGAGCAGCGCTTACAACCATTAGCGACGCGGTGAATGACTCCTTGCCCCACGTCAATAGAAAACAGCGACGCTGTTTAGCAACGTGAAATTTTAATGAGTGTAGAGAGGTCACAGCGTTGAGCCTTGCACATCAGAGCAGACAATACCGTTGTTTCTTGTTTCTCCCCTCTTTGCAAGTACTCGCTTTCTCGCTTGTGTAATAGCTAATAGGAAGCGCCCCATCCTACGACGTCGCCGTCAAAGAGCAAAATAATTCTAACTGATCCTTCAGGTAGGAGGAAAGCAATTTCTTTGTCATGTTTTTTGCCAAACACTTTGCAAATCAATTCCCAATATCGCAGCTACCACCACACTCGATAAATGACAATAATAACCTATTTGGTAGCCTGCTTATTTCTTAATTGACAATTAATGTCATCAGTTGTCTGCATAATTTTGAAATCAAGTATTCTTAGCCTCGTTAGAGAAAAAGTGGAATTCGAAATCAGGGAAGCCGAAACAGAAGTGAGACATTCCCCCACCACGGCCTGCAACAGTATCTCGCCGCTAATGCTGAACCCATGGAACGAAATAGCCTATTGTACGGTTTGTTGCCCTGGTCCAACATCCCCTCCAGGGTTAGCAGACATGAGTAGCAGTGATGTTCAGTTGTTCAAATATTTGTAAATCTATTGATCAAAACTGCTATGGTCATCAATCCCTAGACTTACTAACTTCGCTAAGGACGACAACAGACACACACACACACACATCCATGTCCGAGAGAGGACTCGAGCCTCCGGCGGGAACGACCGATATGTCTCATGGAGTGTGTGAACACGGAGTAATGTTTTGCACAGGTAATTGCCGATAGTGTAACCTAGTGGACCGAGGAACACCTCAAATTCGCAGAGAAACGTTGATAACCGCCTAAAAACCCAATTCAGACTAACTTGCACACCGACACACATCGTTAATCCGCTGATACTGCCGCCCCTTCCTGGCCCGAAAAGCAGCGCTTAAGCTGCGAAGCTATCCGAGCGGATTAGAAAATGGAAACATCGAAAGGTCAAACGACATAAAATACTGTCGGATGCTTTGGCGTTTCATTATGGAGTTGGGTCTTAGTGTTTCATAATGAGGCGGCCTGTCGCTCAAAACTATTTTATTCAAATTTTCAATGTCCATGGGAGCCTAAGCTTGTATATCAGGATGGTATTTATGTGCTCCCTTGTCTTTATACTACCTCTGACAAAGGCTGTGAATAGTCCCGTAACATTAACGTGGATGAACAGGGAACTACATTACCTTACTGTCCTTCGAAGTAGTTTCCTCCCATAACTATGCACTGCTGAATGCTGCGTTTCATGTCCTGGAAAGTTTGAACGAATTCATCTTTGGTTTTGGTCTTCAGGGGAGTCGTCACGTTTCATCGGTTGTCAGGAATATCGTCATAACTCTTTCCTTTAAAGGCGAGTTTGAGTCGAAAAGTGTCAAGGACATGTATCGCAGAGCTGAGCGGTGCATGGATACGAGGGGTGAGTATTTCCAAGGACAGGAAGGTAACTAGTTAATAGTTCATCTACGTTAATGTTACAGGATCATTCACCGAACTTTATTTCTCAGAAACTTGTTTCATCAGCGTGCAACATTTAGTCTTTGGCTGATTACTCTCCTATTAATGGTTCTCCGATTTTCGATCAGCGAGGTGATGCAGTTCAGAACACGCAGGAAAATGTTTCAAATTCCCATCCGCCAACGTAGTTTTAAGTTCTCAAACGTTTTCCTGAAGCGCTGGAGTCAAATGCGTGGAAGATAATTCTGAAAGGGCACTGCCGCTTTCCTTCCATATCTTACCATAATCCACTTGTGTTTCATCTCTAATGACTTTCTGCAGCACTGATCATACATCTACCTTTTGTTCTTAACAGGTTTCTTCATACATGTTTATTTTGTGCGCATATACTTGTATCAATTTACAAATGCTCGTCAACCATGTGAAAATTTGTTTTGGTATTTGTTTCCTTCCATGTACCTCCACATTACCTCATGCACCTGGGGTCTATATCGCAATCCACAAGTCTTCTTTTCCAGTTTAGCTAGACTCAGAACATTCGAGTATCGATCCAGGTTTTCATAATATAACTTCTCCTTCGCCATACTTAGGGCACCATGATGCAATTTACCTTGTTGAAATTGAGACTGAAAAATGCAACATGACTAACAACAGTCCTACACCATACCAAAGTGTAGTTGTGACCTAAAGGATCAGTTCAGACAGTTTAAAATGAGCCCCTATTTGCCTTCATTACGCCTTAACTTGATACCGGATCGTCTAATACGCTTATCGTTTCTTTGTTGTGTTCGTAATTCTCAGAACAAGTCATTTATAAATTTTTTGGGGAATCTACTGGGAAATTGGAAAGTCTGAGAAAAAACTGATAAGCACGTTTTTCAATGTGTCCGTGTTTTTATATTTCAAACAAATCCTCAGTTTTGTTCCGATCTTGATGAAATTTTGCACATTTGATCTTCAAACAAGAGGTGACTGTATACATATAGTTTAGTGCGATGCATGGAGGAAAGTACTTTATTTATGAATTTCGACAAAATCAAGAGTTTTGCTCGAATCTTGATGAAATATTGCATACTTGACCTTCTAACCCAAAGGAAGCTTACAGCTTACATAGGATTTCTTATTGTGAATGCCGGAGGGTACTTTACTAATAGATTTTGAGAAAATTAATAGTTTTGCTGTCATCTTGATGAATTTTTGCACACTTGGCCTTTAAACCAAACAAAGGTGACTGTCTACGTGAATGTTTGAATATTCCATGCCAAAATATACCTTGGAAACAACTTTGTTTCATTTTTCAGCACGAAAGTTGACAGGTATATATGACTGTTTCTAGAGGGGGGGGAGGGGTGCGTGGGAAGTGAACCAAGAAGGCGAGACATAGGAGGCAGAGTGGCTGAAGTAGGAAGGGTAAGAGGGGAAGGTGGAGATGAAGAGAGGAAAAATGGATGGAGGGAGAAGTGGGAAGGGAAGGTGAACTACGGTAAACAAGTATCCAGACAATGCATGGTTTCCAGGTAGTGCTTTATAATAGTAACATTGCAGGCACCAGATCACGTATGGCTCAAACAGGTTGTATAACTTATGTTTCGTTACAGTTGTATTCCATAGTCTATAAGACGTTGTTTCTCGCTGTTTGTGTGTATAGCATAAAATAGAAAAGGACACTACAGAATTCAGTTATAAGAATCATGTAAAATACGAAAATAACAGCCACTGGTAAGGGACGACTTACAGCAAGTGATTTAGTCACTTAATGTTCAACTAGGTTGGATCTCATACGCAACAAGATTCCCGTTAGATCTCAGGGAAACTGCCAGTTTCGCGTGGTTGCCGCTAACAGTCAGTTACACGGCGAGCAGCGAGATCTCCAATTAAGATAATGGGTAGCATGTAATCCACGAACAATGCTACGTCTAAACGAATAAGAACCAGAAGTGCAATTTCTGTAGATCCTCGTTTCACATTTCATCACGTGAACCCGGAATGAATTCCATAGATCAACGTAGCGTGTTATCCGAAATAACAATTTAGTTACGACTTGACGATACGTCAAATATACCGATAACTCCTCTCTGCGTTCGGCAAAAAAAGTTATGTTATTTTTATATATAGAATGTACGTTTGTTTGTATGTTTTATGCATAAGATTCTACTGTTGTGATTAGATCTTGATGAAATATTGCACACTTTACCTTGAAACCAAGAGGACTGTCGCCATGGGTGTAAGAATCACATCACAAACTCATAGGTTATGAGATATGACGTCATAAACAATAAAATGCGTGAAAAAGTGTTGCACCATGCGACAATGTTGCACGTCTTTCCCTAAACACATTTGTTGCACATATTCCTTACCGTGAGGTAACAATTGCTTTAGTGGTAAGAACCAGCACCAAGTTTCTTTTGCTACATGGCGAAGGGTACTTTACAGACAGGGGTTCGACAACATTCAGACTTTTGCTCCGATCGTAACGAAATTTTCCACACTTGACCTTAAAAACAAGAGGAAGGTCGCTATGGCATAAAATTTCATATGGTGCATGGCGGAGAATTCTTTCCTTGCGCACTTTGCGAAAATCTGCTTTTTTTATTCTGATCTTGAAGAAATTTTGTACACTTGACCTTCAGCAAGCTACTGCATGATGCATGGCAGCGAGTCATTGTAATAAATATTTCACTGTGTTACAGTTTACCACGAAATTTGATAGACAAGTCACTCCTTAAAATCAACTACGCCAATTCCATGGTCAACCATGTCACAATTCTGCGTAATCGGAAAAAGGCATAAGAAAAAGGAGAAGTAAAGAGGAGGAGACAAACTGTAGAAGTGAAGTTGTACGGAGACAGGACGAGAAGATTGGCAGAGGATGGGGTGAAAAGACTGCGAGAGAGGGGGAAGGATGAGATGAACGGAGCGAGGGGGAGAGGAAGAAGTGGACAAAGAGGAGGGGAGAGGAGATAGAAGAGTCCGGAATAAATAATTACCTGGGCAACGCCAGGTTTTTAGCCAGTACTTTATAAAGGAAGCAAAATTCACACACAAAAAATCAGATTACGGAGTAGTTACCTAGACAACTAACTTAATCATATAGAAGAAGAGAGTAAAAAACTAATTTATGTACATAGAATTTAATACCCACTATTGATACACAACAGCGGTTTGTGATACGAAAAGTGTGATATGTATTTCCTTGTTTCAAAATGATCGACTTGCGTGACGCATGTGATGTTACTAATCGACGATATTGAGGGGTCACTACTCAGTTGTATGTTTGTGTCCGCCTCCGTAGACTAGGTGGACAGTGTGCTAAATTGTCAATCGGGTTCGATTCCCGGTAGTGTTGCAGATTTTCTCCACTCTAGGAGTGGGTGTTGTGTCGTCCTCATCATCATTTCATCATCATCGACACGCAAGTAGACCACAAGGCGTCACTTAAAGACTTGCACCAGATCCCAGCTGGGGTCTGACGGCCAACAATGTCACACGAAATCATCATCATCAAGTGTGTCTGTGACATGACGTCGATAAACTATGTTCCTTCCAAGAACGATGGGTAGCAGGTGATATTGAATAGAGAAAAGTCTGACATACTTTGAAGTCTAATTTATTCACGTTTGGAAAAAAAAATTGGCTAATAAATCCAAGCGATCTTGTGGTGCACTCCGTAGATCATTTTCAAATCATAGACGATCGCATACCGAGAAAGCGAAATCAAACGAGTTATCATAGTATCCGACATGAACATTATCTTACTGGTTCACAGGTCTCGGCACTCTTCCAGTTCCACTTGCCGTCACATGATCGATGTTGTCACGTAATCGATGGTATGACCGATTACAGCCGTGATGGATAACGTCACGTGATCGATGACCTCATGGGATTGATGACGTCTTGTTTCTTTGTCGCTCAAATCCAGAGCATAGACATCTCCATGTCAAAATTGCGACGGTTGAAAAATCTGTATGAGGTGAACCAGCGTCAAGAACTTTTGTCACAGCTTACGAATCTGACTTTATTTTACCATCCCACCAACTGTCCATTGCAATAAATAATGACGCAATGCCGTCTCACCATGTAGGCTATTGCAGGTACATCATCTAACGTTCACAGCAACGCTTACCTTTCAATTATCAATCACGCAGTATTTCTGTTATGTACAGATGACATAAGATAATTACATCGCTGCTGATATTTATGAAGCAGTTTTATGCAGCGCATTTCGCACCAACAAAGTTACATAACATCTGCGCCAGCACTTTAATATATATATATATATTAAAGAACTGTTTTTGTTTCAATATGTTCAAATGTTTGTATAGTCTATGGGACTTAACTACGGGGTCATCAGTCCCTAAACTTACAAACTACTTATGAACTACTTACGAACTAGGACGGCACAAATATCCATGCCCGAGGGGGGATTCGAACCCCCGACCGTAGTGGCCGTGCAGACCGTGACTGGAGCGCCTCAGTCTCCTCGGCCACCGCGGCCGGCTTGTTTCAATAAACATAAAATTTCTACATCCCATTACTTGAGTATCATTGTTTATATTCCATTAATACATTTTGTAGTCGATAAATATGCTAATTGTTTTCCTTTTAACTAATATAATCATCTCACGCACAATTAAGTAATAGACTATTGTTCGAAAAATTGGTGTAGGAGAAATTCGAAAGCATTTAACGCAGCCATTGCTATGAGTAACAGGTGTTTATTGTGCACACAAAATCGAAAGTGAACGGAGGGCAATTCTTGGTGCTGACGGTACAACCAAGAGAAAGCATAACCGAACGCTGCTTAATTATCTTCAGATTCTCAGAAGACATCCGAGAAAATTAACTGACGGCGGTAGAATTAGCTCTAAGTTGCGGAAAAGTGTAGGTAACAGTTTCACTTTTCACGAAAATCCATGGCTATGTAGTTTACTAGTTTCAGTCGTCCAGAAACAATAACCCTTGGATGAATGAACGGCTATGGTCACACAAATTAATCAGAGGAGTTCATATGACCCTAAGCTTAAAACAAATACAAAAGATTGCTTCAAAATCTATATTTTAATGTATAGTGTCATGGTCATACTATAACGTGAAACACAATATTATTTACTTTATAATTTACCTCACGCAGCACGACAAGCTTCGATTTTCATGACTCCATACCATAAAAATTGGCCTTTAAAAATCACCATATTTGTTTTTCTCTTTTAACTGCGGCCATTCCCTCAAAGGGAAATATCAATAGGTAATGGCATAACGACAAATCGAGCGTAGTGTACAAAACTATTATAGCAGCATTCAAGGAAAAAAATAGTACAGTTGTATTAAGTATGATGTATACATGCTGCGGGGCGTAAAAAAAAAAAAAAAAAAAAAAAAAAAAAAAAAAAAAAAAAAAAAAAAAAAAAAAAAAATTTCAGGTCCGTTCCTTGCTTACGGAGCAACTGCAAATCCACTGCGTGAATGTCTTAATCGCTGGAAAACCTCTGTCTCTATAAATGTTCTTTGGGCTTGCTGAGTAGATGTAAGCAGCAGCAGGGTGCAAGATACGGACTTCACGATCAGTATTATCCTCTTGTTTGTAGTCTTTATCAGTTTGTTGGCACCGTTTCATTACCAGATGGCACCATTTGTTCCATATCCGCTATTCGACATTTCGAAATTTGGAGTAAGACAGCAGCTGCTGTGCCACATCAGTTGCATATTATGATGCTCCTTCCAAAGGAGGAATATGCCTACAGGAAATTCGGAACAATATACCACACTTCTTGGGCAAAACTATTAGCATAGGACACATATAACTTACTTCCTGTTGTCCCTAGTTATAATGATACTCGAATCTGAGATATAAATCAATAATCCTACAATACTGAAATGCATGAATTTTTAGCTGGTACCGCTTTCTTCTAATCATGGCCTCTACTTTTATTTGCGTCGAGGTAACACCTGTTAATTGCCTCTTGTTAAGTCTCAGACCAAAAAGCGTAACCACCTTTGACTCTACCTCAATAACTAATTTATCACACTAATGCAGCGTCTGTTATTTAACTTCTCTAATAGGTCTGGAGTGAAGATGTATTATTGTTTCCGGGAAACTTTGTCCTATTTTTTATCTATTTCTAGTAATAAACTAGTTCATAAACCATATAATAGGGGGGAAGGAGACAGCCGCATCATTCGACGTTGGAATAACAGATATTTTAATCAGCCACTGATTCAGACTGAGAGCATTTAGTCGCTTGCACAAAGCATAATTTCCACTCTACACTAAGCTTTTGTCGCTTAAAGGAAAATAGTTTTTCATTTATTACTTTTCCGCTGTTAATGCATTAAAATACGGCATTCGGCACGAATTAGGTTCACGAGACTTTTACAAGACAGTATGTCCATATACCGTTGAATGTACCTGTGAAATTATAATATAGTGCTACACAGTTCATGAGATATGAGGCCATAAGCAATAATAACTTTATTCGCGATACATTTTCCTGGCCGGCCGCGGTGGCCGAGGAGACTGAGGCGCTTCAGTCACGGTCTGCACGGCCACTACGGTCGGGGGTTCGAATCCCCCCTCGGGCATGGATATTTGTGCCGTCTTTAGTATAAGGTAGTTCATAAGTAGTTTGTAAGTTTAGGGACTGATGACCCCGTAGTTAAGTCCCATGAGCTTAACAAACATTTGAACATTTGAACATTTTCCTGAGAGTACGCACAGTTACTGCCGAATGCACCATTGAAATTATTTCATAATACGACACAGAGTTCATGAGATATTACGTCAGAAACAACGAGAGGCATGGAGAACCGCCTCATCAAGCAGGCGATTGTAATTTATTACTTCTCTACTACCAACTCGTTTCGAAACATAGCTAGCATACTATTTACTAATATTCCACCCTATGTTCTTGGAAAACATTCAGCAGATATGACTACATACTGATTGAGCTGCGTCGAAATGAAAGGACAGGATGTGGAGCGAAAAGCGATGGATATATGAAAATGAAGGAGATGGGAAAACGTAAGAGTGGGATAAATACCAATACATACGCGTTCAGCCAGACCAGCACCTCCAATGATTGCCGAGCTAGATATACACTCATGGAAGAATAGCCAAATATCCCCAAAGAACTGATTGATAACCTCATACTGTCCATGCCACGCGGATGTGCAACTGTATTGGCCGTCCGGGGTGATCACACAACATAGAAGGCAACGAGAATGACTTTTCAATATTATGGTAGCCCCATGGTGCCTCGCTCTACGTAAACGCCATGTAAACGTCAAAGAGATGAGACAGCAAAATATCGTACTGTATCACACACAAATTACAAGTGTAACCAATATCTGAATAAACTACGTTACCATATGTATATTGTGTATGATATCTCAGCTGATCAAATGTTCAAATGTTTGTATAGTCTATGGGACTTAACTACGGGGTCATCAGTCCCTAAACTTACAAACTACTTATGAACTTCTTACGAACTAGGACGGCACAAATATCCATGCCCGAGGGGGGATTCGAACCCCCGACCGTAGTGGCCGTGCAGACTGTGACTGGAGCGCCTCAGTCTCCTCGGCCACCGCGGCCGGCCTCAGCTGATCCCCTAATTGTTTTGAACAGTGTAATACAATGAGAAAAGTGTTTAACACCATTTAAGACGTCATATCTCTTGAAGACATAAGATTCTTCAGAATTGTAATGATTCGTGAATTCTACCGCACGTAGCGTGAAAATACTATTCTATGGCAGCTTAAAATTTTGTGACGGAACAAGATTTCAAGCCAGTCAGCGATTAAGTATGTTCTTTGCCACCGACGTTCGTTTTGTTCTCCTAATCCACTGGCCCAGAGACGACAATTATTTTAGCTTGCTAATGAAGACAGATAAGTTCGTAATAAATATGGCCAAGCTATGTGATGAAACATTTTGACTTTTCATATGTCAATAATTTATACTAAGTTGAACCCAAGTACTGCCAATTTATGTCGTCTTTGACGCTGTTTAAATTATGGATAGTCAAAGTTATGTTCAAACAATATCCCTTAAGGCGAACGTCCTTTTAATTAGGAGATGTGACTTTATTTTCTTTTGCTTTGTTTTAGGGTGGATATAATTAGTTTGATTGGCAAAACCGAGTTATAGTGAAAACCGTTAATCGACCTCTCACTAAAAGTTTATTTCTATTAAAACGCCAGGTACGGTTTTTCTTATATTATTACAAACTGTAACTTAAATCTAATTTTTTCCAACAAATTTAGGCACGCACAAGAAAAGACCTGCGACATCGCAATTCAGTCACAGAATTAATTATTCTGAAGATCTAAGCAACAGCTGTGGCGTACACGACGACTTAGTTATTCGGTTGGTTAATCTTCTGCAATGAGGAAGTCGTGAGACAATTCCGCAAAACGTCATGGGTGAGAATTGTGTTACGAAGCTGTTACGAATAGCTAGGATGATGAACGAAGCTTAGACGACAACCTGTCAGCTTTTCAGGCTTCAGCACGACGCGAACAGCGTAATGTCGCTGACTGACTTTCTCAGTCGTCCGGTGCCAGTGCTTATATCTGGCGGATGACGTGGGCTGGGATTACATCTCACCGTGAACATGCCGCTCTCCTGATCTTCCAGTGCTGTGGTGTGTTCCGGTCTAAGCCATATGCTATATTGCCACATTATCACGAGTGCGAAAAATCTAAGGATTTAAAGTATGTAATAAGTTTCCATTCCTTAGTTTTTAAACTTCTGTGTTAGTTTCAGACATTGTAAATGTGATATTTTAAAAAGTATCTTTGATTGGAAATTTTTAAGTTCCTCCTTACTGACAATAAGTCAGAACTTGTTGTGGGAATTGCTCTTTATACCGATTGTAATTCACAGTCATTGATTTAAGGACAGAAGGACAGAAAAGTATATAAGCGGCGTGGATTTCCAACGAATGTCATCCATACGAGTAACAATGATTTTAAACTGAATACCATAATTTCTCATTGTCTTTGCGCTTAATTCTTGGTGCTGCAAACTTCCTCCGTCAACCATTATCAGACCTCATTTTTTACACTCACCGACCGAGGTGTTGCTATCGTCAGGATGACTGGGGTCACACACACTTCCCTCCAATGCTTAAATGATATTCTTTGACGTTATATAATTATATCCATATTGTTCCTATTTTATATGGTATTTTCACTTTTATGGATCCATTTCAGATATAATGCTATCCTTAAACAACCTGCGAAATTTACATAAAATTTTTTACGTGACATTTATTCCTGGGTTGGTTATATTTTTAGTGATGGGCCTATTTTCATTTACAAAATTCTGTACTTAGTCCATACCTCATCAGTGGACAATGTCACCCTGTCATGTAACAATAAGATGAGCATCTGTTTCACAATTGTAAAATGTTTCGCAGTCAGCATAAGACAGATTACCTCTTAGAATCAATTTTAACAGCTGCTGCGGAATATGGCCACACAACCAAACATTGTTTTGTGCTTTTATTTTACGTTTTATCGTCAGGTTTAACAGCTGGTTGTTATTGCATTTGGCTAAAGATGCTTTATTGTAACAGTTGTTATGACATGTCTTGCAATTGTTTTCGAATATATTTATTACTTTAGGGTCAATATGTCTGTGAGTGGCTACATTTATCCGTTATCTTTGATCAGGAAATCAATAAAGTTCACTCTAAAATTTTTATATTTGATTCCTTGACGTCTCAGGATAGTCCTACAAATCAATCCCTTCTTTTAGTCAAGATATTGCAGAAATTTTTCTCCCCAATTCTGTTCAGTACCTCCTCATCAGTTACCCAGTGTATCCATTTAAACTTTAGCATTCTCCCGTAGCACCGATTTTCAAAGGATTCTTTCACTATTTTGTCTTAACTCGTTATCGTCCATTTGCGTGCTCGTTCCCATATTCCTGTCATCTGTCGTATCTCTAGACTTATTCTAGCTGTGTAATACACAACGGCCTTCAAATAATCCTATAAATAGATGCGTAATGGATTGTGGTCGGGAGAACGAGCAAGACACGGTGTCGGTTCCTGACGCCCTATCCATTTGTATGGATATGGGATCTAATGGGTCAATGATGCTGCGTACAAATGCCCGCATTGCAGGTCTTGGTGGACAGTTTGAGTAACTTGGTACTTAGTAAATTACGCTGTATCAACACAAATGACCAACCCGCATAGTGATCTTTTTTATGTACAAAACAACAAATGCTTGTAACACGGTAACGGAAGTACCGTACATAAACCATAAATGTATATATATTCCTACCCGTAATCTATCTGCCCTTCTCTTTCCGCTACTCTGTGGACGTTTTTTTCCTACCCTTAATCTAGCTGCCTTTCACTTTCCGCTACTCTATGACAGTTTCTTACTTCTTTGTCGTCTTAGGCTTCTCACTGTATTAGCTACATGAAAACCCGGCGCTGCTCAGATATTTATTTATTCCAATAATGTACTCCTCCCACCTCTCTCTGTCCATCGCTTCCTCCCTCCTTTCTCTACCTACCTCTCCCTCGTCGTCCTCGTCCTCTCCGCCCCCCCCCCTCGTCCTGCTCTTCCTACTACGGCTACCAATCTCCTGTATCCACCACCCACCCCACTACCACTGTGATCACCTCCCCCGCTCTCCTGTCCCCTCTCTCTGTTCATCCCCTCCGTTTCCTGTACACCAACAATTACAATACCTGTCAAATTCATGGTTATCGTTCAGACGGTTTCAGAGTCTGTAGTAAGGTACTCTCCACCATGCAGGTAGTGTGTAAAAAATTTAATCAAGATATGAATACATCTGTAGACAGGTGTCCAAGTCTATTGGAAAGTAACCACCGCCATGCACCATGCGTATTATTATGTAGACCAACGGCGCAGCCAGGGGGGGGGGGCTATGGGGTTGCGAAAACAAAAAGAGAGAAGTACAACACATTTCTCAATCTGCAGTTTATATGAAGTCGGTAAATACTTTCCCTCTCCCTTTCTTTTTTAACAGATCGTACATAGTTTGGAGGACACTAGCCTCCCTACACCCCTCAGACCAAAATCCTGTCTTTGCTACTCATGTAGACAGTGCAGCTCCTCTAGTTTTGAAGCTCAAGTGTGCAACATTTTATCGCAGACGGATGAACTGTATGTCGATGCAGAAAATACGAATCTAATAAGAAGTGGAATGCCACCTTCACAAAGTTACTGATTTAGATTTCAGCTGCTCCTTTGGCTTTTTACTATTTTTTTCCAAACCATCCCTGTGTTCGCCCACCCTTAGCCTTGATGACATTTTCGCAGGCATAAGTTCAATCAGGTGCTGGACAGTTTCTTAGGGAATGACAGCCCATTCTTGACAGAGTGCTGCACTTGGGAGATCGATGTAGGTCGGTGAGGCCTGGGACGAAATCGGTGTCCTCAAACATCAAAAACTTGTTCTACAGGATTCAAGTCAGAATTCTATACAGGGATGTTATTGTAGTGTAACCATTCCGCCACATGCCGTGCATTATTAACAGGCGCTCATTCGTGTTGAAATATGCAATCGACATCGCCGAATTGCTCTTCTACGGTGGGAAGGTGATTAATGTGGGTCTGTGCTGTGTAAGTGCCACGCGAAACAACAAGGGGTGCAAGCTCCGTCCATGAGAAAGACGACGACACCATAATACCACCGCCCATGAATTTTACTGTAGGTACTGCACACGCTGGCAAATGACGTTCTCAGGTCATTCGGCATATACACACCCTGCCATTTGATCGCCACATTGTGTTTCGTGATTAGTCATTCCACACAACGTTTTTCCACTGTTCAATCGTGCAATGTTTACGCTCCTTACACCAAACGAGGCGTCGTTTGGTATAAACCTACGTGATGTGTGGCTTATGGACAGCAGCTCGACCATGAAATCCAAGTTTTCTCACCTTCCGTCTGTCGTGATACTTACAGTGGATCCTGAAGCAGTTTGGAATTCCTGTTTGATGGTCTGGATAGATGCCTTCCTATTACACCGTATGACCATCTTCAACTGTCGGCAGTCTCTTCCAGTCATCAGACGAGGTCGGCCTGTAAGCTTTTGTGTTGTACGTGTCTCTTCACGTTTCCACTTCATTATCAGAAACAATGGAACCAGGGATATTTAGGAGTGTGAAAATCTCTCGTACAGTCGTACAGACTTCTGACACAAATGACACCTAATCATCTGGCCACGTTCGAAGTCCATGAGTTCCGCAGAGCGCCTAATTCTGAACTCTCCCAATGTCTAATGACTACTGAGGTCGCTAATGTGGAGTACCTGCCAATTGGTGGGAGCACATTGCACCTAATACGAGAAAAGTATGTTTCTGGGGGTGTCTAGTTTCAAAATGCTGCTTTAAATATAACTACTCTTTATTACAATAAGACCAATTTCAGCATATCCGCTATTTTTAGGTAATGTCAGATGGTAGTGACATCCATAAATATATCGTTGTTTTTCGTGTTGTCAATCTATTTGGTTGTACGTAAATTTGAGGATAGCAATATTTATTATCGAAAAGTTTAAAGATATTCTTCCTGACTTTCGACAGCTCCATGACAGATAACCTGCAATACAATATAAATGAAGAATATTTGTATTTAAAACAAAATTTGGAAATTTTATTAGATAATTCCTTTAAATGACTTAAGGTAAGGCGGTACAAATTCGATATAGGTAGAATTCCGATCAACATAAGGTTTTGCGTAATTTGTCAGTCTCGCACTTAACTTTGTGTGTCGTTGTAGTGTAGCAGATTTCTACAGCTCCTCCTGTCTTTTCCAAGAATACACCACTTTGTGCTACAGAGATATATATATATTTTCCTGTTAAGAGGTACGTGATGCTACTTGGTCTAACACGCTCTTGTAAGTTTTCTAGTTTCCACCTGCTTGCAAATACTACATTATGCAATGTTTGGTACCATATAGCATGAATTGGTGCCCAAGGGAAAAAGTGCTTATTATGTGGAAGATGCCAGTGATTAAAATTTTACCAGGAAGTCATCACAATTGTACGTAGTGCAGTACATTTTCGATCGATTTTTTTCAATTTGTTTGTTTGTAAACCTTATGGGTCTTAATAGCGGGGTCATTAGTCCCTAAACTTACAAACTACTTATGAACTAGCTTATACTAAACACGGCACAAACATCCATGTCCGAGGGGAGGATTGAACCCTCGACGGGTACGGCCTCGTGCATCGCAGCATAACGACTCAATGCGCTCGGCCGCTCCGCCGCGGCGTTTCTCAATTCTGTAACTTTTTTTTTTTTTAATACCAACATTTGTAACTGTCTAATATTTGTGTTACATACTCATTAAACATCCCAGAACAAGTGACATAGTTAAAATGATTTCTTTTCTCAATATATTTTCTCATTACAATAACATTTGTCTGAAATAATCGGAACTGTAACACCTTACCCTATATAGTGCTGCAGGCCCAAGAGTGACAATATATGTATATATTGAAATAACAGGTTTTCGCTTGGTAGGCGATGGGCGATGGGCTGGCACACAAAATGGAATCTAGTTATATGTATATATTGTCACTCTTGGTACTGCAGCAATATATATTTAGAGAGAGAGAGAGAGACATAGGTCGGATTTGACTGTGTGGCGATGCGAACTGAGCGAGAGTAGACGTCACAGTGATAGATCATTCTCGGTTACTCGGATGTTCGGCCTCCGACCAACAGACATGAGACATGGAGTGATTTCGTTACCACGCTTTATCAGGCGAGCCGTAACCGGTCAAAAGGACCGTATTGCAGCATCCTAGCTACTCCACGACTTTTGTCGTCTCTTTGATTGTCTATCAGTTCAACACTTTCCCACCCACTACTCTTCACGCACGTCTGGCCAGTAATACTCAGGAAGTGTGACTACAACGGTACTTGTGTCGTGTTGCAGCGATCCTGGTGGGCGTGGTGTCGGGTCTGGGCGTGACGATCGGCGCGCACCGGCTGTTCACGCACCGCAGCTTCCGCGCCAACTGGGCCGTGCGGCTGGCGCTCGTCACGCTGCACACCATCGCCGGCCAGGTGAGTCACCGCCAGCCAGCTGCCTGCTACACCTGCTACCTGCTAACTGCTACCTGCTACACGACCAGCGCGCCGCGTTACTCCAACTGGCCTCGTCTATTGCGAATAGCGGTTGCGGCATGGCCTTAACACTGGTCCACGCTGCCGATGACTGCAACGCCTAATCAAGCTAAAGTTACATTAGCAGGCGATTTATCCTGTACAATTGTATCTTGCCTCTACCACATATTGTAAGCTTACCACCCTCCGTTTTCCTATCAGTTGCCACCCTGTTCCGGGTATAAAAAGAAAGGGATGTGCCTAACATGATTTCCTATCAGAATATTATACATAAAAACAAGGATAGGAAATTAGTATAAAGAAAGCATTTTCTCTTTTAACAAATTTACATTTATTCACAGATCTTGTTGTTACTCAATTAAGCAAGAAATATTATGAGAGATTTCAGTTAAAACATTTAGATTACAATTAAGTATTTCATGGAGGGATTAAAAAAGGGACCAAAAGCTTTCACACTCATTGTCTACTGGCTGGATTCCACAATCGTAGCACCACGATGTACTACCCACGTGGCGACACACACGTAAATTCAAAGTGCCACAAAGAAAATCCCCACATGAACTGAGCCTAATCCGCAAAGAACAGAACTCGTCCTAATTCCGTGAAAACGCTCCCAAAAATTTAGAAAATGGACTTCTCCTAACATTGTGCATTTACTGAACCATTTACCTTCTAAACTGTTTCAAAATTGTCACAAATCACACACACTTCCAAATACATTACCCTCGGAGACCAACATACTCACGTCCGTCCTCAGCCAGCCCAGGAAACATTCTGCCGAAATATGGGTGCCCTCTAGCGTAACCGCCCTTCCCGTTCAACTTGGGCGGAGCCGTGCTGCAATTGGCCAGTCACCTAACGGGGCCACCCTGCCAACTTGCGAATCGTGGAGAAATCGCAAATCACAGACACCTTTCGACCACGTCTCCCTAGAAAACCTCTCTGTCCAATACAAAAATAAAGTTGGCTAACCTTCTAACTATGAGCATCTCTGCCTTTCCAGTTGCAGCCTCACACACACGAAGACACACACACACACACTCACTCACACTTGGTAGCATGGGGAGATGAGTGCTGTGGAGCAAAGCTCCTTATGCGAGCGGGGATGACTTATTATGCCTTTAATTACAATAGCAATAATAATCATCATGCATTCTTGTCTCCACTGCTCCTAGTACAAGCCCCGAAATGAATGATTAAGGTGGCACGAAAGGGCAAACACAAAAATAAAATTAGAAAGTAACACAGTGGCTTGCATGAAACACGTATAAATTCAAGTAAGTCAAATGGAATGACACTACATTATCGTTTTAATATGTACCTCCTTTGTGTAACATGGCAATGCACGATGAGGTGTCAACTGAAGTTTCCTCTTCTGTTACCTTTTTGTGCCGATGTATGATATTTAAGCACTATATAGTTTCGATCATGTCCGAAAGAGCAGAATATATAATTAGCCAATGGCCGGCAGTGGTCCTTTCTTACGTGCGGAAGCACTCATAGGCCCTTAAAATTTGAGAATTTGTGTCTGACGGGAGGCGAGCTAGAGTGGTCCGTGCAGTTGTGATGATTGCTGTGTCCCCAGTAGTGTAGCGGTCAGCGCAGCTGCCTAGCTAGCCCGAGACACGGCTTTCAATCGCGACTACGCACACATTTTCAGCTTTACGCATTCGCAGTTAATATAGTAAATTCCGTGAATATGAATTTTATAGAGTGCCTGGCCAAAAACTTTTTAACCAAATTCAAAAAAGAAGGTGGTTTTCAATTCGACTGTATATTTTATGTTTGTTACCTCAGAACCTACGACTGTGTGAACCGATTTTGATGATTCCTTTTTTATTTGAAAGCTGGTGCTTCCCGCGTGGTCCCATTTCAGTTTGGCCCAGTTCTAACAATGACATCCATAAGAGAACCAAAGTCTTAAATTTGCAATAAGTATGTGAGCGACAAATGGACGAATAACTAAATATCACACCAACCGATTTCGATGATTTTTTCTCTCTTTTTACTGGAAAGGATGTACTTCAAGGGTAGTTTGATGAGAGTTTGGTTTGGTTCTGATTATGGGATCAATGACAAAGTAACGGAACTCTCCAATCCTTAGGAGCAAATTAACGATGCTCGGCCGAATCTTTTATGAGCTATCTGATGTTTGGGTCAACTACCGTAACGTCGTTGAGGTCAAGTAATTCCCCGTTCAAAACTTTTTTCATGTAAATCCGCATTTTGAAATTCTATTTTAGCGCTCTTCACAAGTCTCTTTTGAAACTGTCCTCGGAGTAGGTTTCCTCTGTTGAGATAGGCGTTTCTCCCTGACTTCGTTTGTCTCATTTAAACGGCGCTGTCTTATATGAGCAGCACGTTTAGTAGGTCTACCCATATAAAAAATAGTGTACTTCAGACAGACTAAAATCAAAAAATAAACAAGGAAACATTACAATATACCTAGCAAAAATAATACGAGACCGAAGTCGGATCGGATGTTTCCACAGCTGCCACCGACTCCAAAAATAACAATAATTGTAACTACATTACATTATCGTAATAACTTAATTGGCTTTTAAGTAGTCTAATTTTACTTAGGAGAACTCCAAAAATATTTGGATCACTGTTTGTTATTCATAGGTATGTGCCTAGTTAGATTTAAAGTGGGTGGGTATCTACCTGCCTTCTTGCGTGGTAAACAAGAAAATCGTACCTACATATTAATGAGTAGATAAAGCAAGTTGATTATGAAGTTGTAGAAGAATACGTAATTATTTGTTTACATAGTTGTGCATATTGTTTTGAAATAGTTTTCTTTTATGAATTCAGTTTTCTTTGTTAAAGTTTTTGTTGATTAATGACATAACTGGCAATCTATTCTTACCCACATATTGAAAGACTGTGGTATGGCGCAATAGTTTAGTAGCCTATTAGATATATCTTACTTATTACTTTCGTTTTTACTTTTAGTTTGTTTGCGATGTTAAGCGTAGATCGCCAACATTTTATTAAATAGGCTGTTTAGCACCTCTAACATATTTTTGGACATGACATGCGTAACTAAACGTCATAGTTAATTTTATAGCTTATTACCATTCAGGTTTTCCACTATCTTTTTAATTTTTGTCTGTTTTCTGAACGACTGACTTTCCTAAATTCAGTTATGATGCTTATTCCAATTGTCTCTTCATATTCAAAACCTAATACGATTTCATATTTTTAAAATAATTGACAGTCCTGAGACTGCCTAATTTAAGTATGTTGGAACGCTAATGGTTCCAACCACCATTCTCATTATATGACATGAGAACATCCTATTGGTAATACAGTCCTACTAAACCTATATTGATGCTTTTGATGAGTGGTTTAGTCCACGTTCATAAAAGCTGTGTTATTTTTATCCTGTAAATCTCTTGTAAAGCCTGCAGTATGTATTCTGTTCTCAGGTTGTGTTTTTCCCTATTTTACTTATTTCAAAATACTGAAATTCGAAACTAGTCACCACTTTGTAAATATTAATTTATTTTGCGGTCTAAGCTATTTCAAGAATTTTACAATATTTTTTAAAGATTTAACAAATTATAAAAGACCACCTTCTCCTTCTTTGACAAAGTCAGAATTCATAATTAAGCGCTTGACCTACAACGACCTATGAGATTCGTGGACGGTGCATATAAATCTTCTCTCGTGGGACTATACCAAGATTTGCTTGGAGCTTGTTATTTTGTATCCCAGGGACGCTAATGATTGTAGAAAATGTACCGGACATCAACACAATTTTGTGCTCTTTTCTTAACCTATTATTTTGTCGATAAATATTAGTTTACAATCCAAAAAAATTGAGCGTTCCATAAGCTGTTTAGTAAATTAGTAAAACTCTTCACCAGGTTTCAGTATCTACTAAGGATGTCTTCATCAGACCTCGTTGCAGCCCGCATGTCGCTTTCTGTTCTGCAACATGTAACCAACTATAGTTCGGCTTACGAACGATGGCCGGTAGCGCATGCCTAGACATAAATGGGAAAAGCATCTATGCTGGTCTTAAATCGACACGTGTTATCGCTTGAAGAAACCTAGTAGCCTGAAAATAAGGGCTCTGGCTGATTAGGTAGAATCTATTGCATGGCAGCACAATCAGCGATGAAAACTTGCAACAAATAGCATTAACTCCAGAGAATAACGCACTACAATCAAGATTTCCTTTGGCAATGCTTACGACATTCGCAGCAGACCGTTCAGAACAATACTGAACCTCAATGCCTATCGAAGAATGCGTCACATAGATTCGGAATTGAAGCCTGAACTCCACCGCCGTCGTTTCTGGTTTCATCTATAGCAATGTCTAGTAGATGAATGTATTTTACGTTTTGACCATTCTTGTGTCAATTTTACACAATAGCACTTATCGGTCGAGTATAATACTTCTTATGCAATCTTTCTTTAAATGTTTCTTCTTATGAAGGCATCCTTAGCTTGAAGTTTTATGCTACTCTACTACACAACTTGTGCACTGTATGAATTTATTGGAAGAAAAGCCATTACGGTTGCTGCCTCCTAACATGTATTACTTATAAAAAATTAACTTTTGTGATTTGGAAGCCCCCCCCCCCCCCAGTCGAAAGGCATGGGACATTCCAAAAAAAAAAAAAAAAAAAAAAAAAAAAAAAAAAATAGCTTTAGAGATTTGGAGGCCTCAGAACGAGAGGCCAAGGGCACCCAAAAATTAAATTAATTAATTAAAATTAAAAAAGAGTGCTTTCGAGGTATTTGGAGGCCTCCCAAGACGAGAGGCCCGGGGCGGTCCTATAGCAGATACAATCTTTATTAAATTGATTATGCAAGCATCTTATCATACTGGATGTCGAAGAATCCCTTAGTTTAAGGAAGTACTTGTCTGCAATGTTCTCCAATGGAAAAAAATAAAACGTGAATATGCTGAAGTTACTACAAGAAAAGAGGCGAAGGAAGGTACGCGGTGAAAATCCCACATTCTCTCGAGAACGCGGAATAACATTTTATACATATCCATGGTCTAAGCAGAAATAAATCACTGGATTTACCGTGAATGACAGTGGATGACAAAAGGCCCATAGCGCTTTTCTATAGCGCGATCTATGACTCTTTTTCCGTTGTAGGATCAAAAATATGTACAATGCTAATTTGTTTATATCGGACAGGGACATCCGATGATACTACACTCGCCCCAAACAAGCCCCGTGGATGAGTGGCGAAGGGCAACTTTGAAATCCTGAATAGGAACCCGGTTATTATCAAATCTGACGAATGTGAGGCAAAAATTACGTAAGTTACGTCTCAAACATTTTTCTGTTTCGCCACTGATGGCGCTGCAATTAACGGAACCGAACCCTTGGTACACAAAACAGGTCAGGACACTGATGCAAAAGCAAAGGAAAAGGCATGCTAAATTTAAACGAACACAAAATCCCCAGGATTGGCGATCCTACATAGAAGCTCGAAATTTAGCGAGGATCTCAATGCGAGATGCCTACAATACTTATCACAACGAAACTCTTTCTCGAAATTTCACTGAAAACCCAAAGAGATTTTAGTCACATGTTAAATATACTAGGGGCAAAACACAAACAATAACCTCGCTACCTAATAGTAATGGCGATCCTGCCTATGACAGCGCTACTAAAGCAGAGTTACTAAACATAGCTTTTAGACACTCATTCACCAAAGAAGACGAAACCAATATTCCAGATTTCGAATTACGAACAGAGGCCGTAATGAGTAACGTAGAAGTAGATGTTATCGGAGTAGTGCAGCAACTAAAATCACTTAACAAGAAAAAGTCTTCTGGTTCGGACTGTATACCGATTAGATTTATATCTGATTATGTTAAAGCGATAGCTCCATATTTAACAGCCATATACAACCGCTCTCTCAAAGAAGGATCTGTACCAAAAGATTGGAAAGTTGCACAGGTCACACCAATATTCAAGAAAAGCAGTAGGAGTAACCCACTAAACTACAGCACTATTTTATTGACGTTAATTTGCAGCAGGGTTTTGGAACATATCCTGTATTCAAATATTATGAATTATCTCGAACAGAATGATCTATTGACTCAAGGTCAACACGTATTTAGAAAATATCGTTCATGCGAAATACAACTAGCTCTTTATTCACACGAAGTGATGGGTGCTACCGACAAGGGTTCGCAAATCGATTCCGTATTTCTTGATTTCCAGAAGGCTTTTGACACCGTACCTCACAAGCGGCTTTTAACCAAATTACATGGTTATGGTATATCGCCCCAAATTTGCGATTGGATAGGGGATTTCCTGTCAAAGAGGACACAGTTCGTAGTAATCGATGGTAAGGCATCGACTAAAACAGAGGAGATATCGGACGTTCCACAGGGTTGCGTTATTGGTCCTCTGCTGTTCCTTATTTACATAAACGATTTGGGAGAATAAGTACCTTTTTTAGGTTGTTTGCAGATAACGCCGTCATTTACCGTCTATTAAAATCATCTGAACATCAAAACCAATTGCAGAACGACCTGAATAAGATATCACTATCGTGTAAAAATTAGCAATTGACTCTAAATAAAGAGAAGTGTGAAGTCGTCCACATGAGTACGAAAAGAAATCCGTTAAACTTTGTTTACAAGATAAATCAATCAAAAGTGAAGGCCGTAAACTCCAAAAAATACCTAGGAATTACTATTACTTCAGACTTAAACTGGAAAGAAAGCGTTGATAATATCGTGGGGAAGGAGAACCAGAGGCTGCGTTTTATTGTTAGAACCCTTAAAAGATGCAACAGAACTAGAAAAGAAACTGCATACACTACGCTTGTCCAGGATCCAATGTGGGATCCTTATCAGGTGGGTTTAACGGAGGACATCGAAAGAGACCAGAGAAGGGCAGCTCGTTTCGTATTGTCACAATACAGGGGAGACATTGTTACGGAAATGATACAGGATCTGGGATGGGAATCATTACAACATCGGCGCTTATCGCTGCGGCGTGGACTACTTACGAAACTCCAATCGCCAACATTCTCCTCCGAATGCGAAAATATATAGTTGACTCCCACTTACATAGATAGAAATGACCATCAGAATAAAATACGAGAAGTCAGAGCTCAATCGGAGAGATTCAGGTGTTCTTTCTTCTCGCGCGCTGTTCGATAATGGAATGGGAGATAAATAGTATAATGGTGGTTCGATGAACCCTCTGCCATGCACTTAAATGTGATTTGGAGAGTATCCCATGTAGATGTAGTTCACAAATGTAATTTACAGCATGCAGCTCAATGTTCATTTAATATTCAATAGCACGAAGGACCCCACCTCCACTCTTCAACGGCATGACAGGCCAGTACTTCAATACTTTCAATTGTGCACTCCACTCACAACGTTGTATACTTCCAACATATCGATCACAAGACCTGATACTTGCCCAGATATTCAAATGTACCACCTTCAACTGCTGAATTCGTAGCGACCCGTTCTGTAAATGATTGTACACAGGATATATCTTTGTAAATGTCAACACGAGCGTTACGTATGCGATCTGTCATATCTTCACAACCTGTTGACATTTGCTGGTACAGTTTACCTTTTACACATCCCCACAGAAAGAAATCTAGTGGCATCAAATATGGTGATCTAGCAGGCAAGTTAATAGGGCAATTTTGCCCATCCACCGACCACTGTAAACTTGGCGTAATGCGCTGGGCACCCGTTTACATCACGACGTGATGGTAAATTACAACTTTTTTTCGGTCATGTTTTCGATGGGAGCTAATTAACACAAGAATAGAGGCAGAGGAATGTACAAGGTGAAAGTAAAGCCTCCCATTCTGTTGGGGACGGGGAAAGACTCTGATGCACGTCCTTGGTCTAGGCAGAGAGACAGCGGTGGATGTACGGCGCCCTTGGCCGTGTGCCGCAGACGGCGCTGGAGGCTTTCTCCGACCGGCTAGATTAGTGCCTTGGCTCGGGGCTGTGTTTCCCGCGTAGGCTGGGAGCAGCGCAGGTCACTTAGCGGTGACGTACGACGACCCCATCTGGTAGCGGGCAGCGGTTTTCTACCCCGACCTGGCGAACTCTCTCCCGCTAGACGCAGATAGCCTGCTCCGCGGCCTCATTTGCATCTAGTAACAGAACGCGAACTGGAGCGGAAGAGATTCGACCGCAGGTGCGTCATTGCCGATCCAGGGCGTTAGCTTTAGAGGGTCCTCTACACAGGCACACAAGAAAGAGGGTTTGCATCACCCACCAAACAGAAGCCCTACAAGGTGTCCCACTTACACATTCCACCTCAAATAATTCCTAAACAACAAAAGATATTGTAAAATCAAACATATGAAACCGCACATTTCTACTAGAGAGAGAACGCCAATTCGGTAACTTAGAGAAGGTCCAGATATTGTTGTTATACCGGCTGGCAAGGGAAACGTCACAGTCGACATTTCTTCTCAGATTTAAGGGTGAAAAGATGCCTGCTAGAAGCCAATACATTTCGGACACGGATCTCGCCAAGAAAGTGAAAAGAAAGACTATGGTGCTTCTCAAAGAATCTGGCTTGTCAGATGAAGTAGTCAGGAAACTACGAGTGAAAGCACCGATGCCTCGTAGACTCTAGGGCTTCCAAAGCTCCGCAAGGAAAATGTGCCACTACGTCCCATTATTGGCAACATTGACGCTCCAATATACATATTAAACAAACAACTTTAAGAGCATACTTAAACCTTAAATTGGCAAATCCGAAATACGGCCGATTTTGTGAAGCGCCTCCAGAAACTTTAGCTCACGAACTCTGACCTACCGTTGAGTTTCGACTTCGTTTCCCTTTCTACCAGAGTGCCTCTTCACTGGAACTAACTGGACGGATATATGATGCAGATATCACCAACCTTTTCAGGAATGTACTGACATCAACTTACTTTCCTTACAACGGTGCTTACTACTAGCGGACTGAAGGAGTGACCTTGGGGAGTCTAATATCACCAGTTGTCGCCAACATGTACAATACATGGAACATTTCGAAGAGCAAGCTCTAGATTTAGCCGAGTACGAACCAACCTATTTTGACAGATATATCGATGATACTTTCGTCGTATATCCTCATGGAAATGAAAAATTCCAGACCACAATATATAAAGTTCACTATGGAGTGGAGGTGGATGTGCTGGTTGGAGGCCACAGTGTTTTCCGCAAGATGCACACCTATTTACACCTGCATGAGGAAAGCTGCCAAATCCGCCACCTCAGAAAAATGGCGAACAATGACAGTCTGAATGAAGAACTAGAGCATTAAAGATTATTTTCCTGAAGAACGGCTACACAGAGTGGCAAATTCGGAGGGCACTCCATCGATGGCACCGCCGGCGGAAACAGTTGAGGAACCTGCTTGGCAGAATTAAGGATGACCTGGGTGTACGTAAATCCGGAGTTTTTCACATCCACTGCCAATGTGCAGAGACCTAAATTGATCAGACGTTGCGTACTGTCGAAGATCGCTGTCGTGAACATCAGCAACACATGAGACTATTACAGCTCAACAAATCGGCAACGCCGGCCGCGGTGGCCGAGGGGACTAAGGCGCTCCAGTCACGGTCTGCCTGGCCACTACGGTCGGGGGTTCGAATCCCCCCTCGGGTATGGATATTTGTGCTGTCCTAGTTCGTAAGTAGTTCATAAGTAGTTTGTAAGTTTGGGAACTGATGACCCCGTAGTTAAGTCCCATAAGCTTAACAAACATTTGAACATTTTGAAATCGGCAACACTGCTCTTCTGAGTTACGTGGCATGGAGTACAATAATACGAAAGTTCTGACCCAGACATCCAGCTTCTAGGACTGTATAATTAATGAGTCCATCAAGATTCGAGTGAGGGAACCGCAGATTAATCGCAGCAGCGGCTACAAACTTAGTGAAGCATGGAAACTTTTACTCAGTATAATTAAGGAGAGAAATAAAACATCGCTTAACGAACTAACGTTGTTCGGGGGCGGACACACAGTGATCCAGCCGCACATCCGTGTACTGTTTCATCTATTGTAAAACAACTTAAGGAGCATGAACGTACGGCAGGTACTTATGAATGTAAGTACTGTGAGACAATTCAATCGATAGAATCAGTAGTAGAACGGCATTGATTGCATCGCTAAAACGTGTTACATCCTGAGAAACTGCGAAGTGAATTTGATGCTAGACATAAATGAAGCGCCCATATAGCGCACGGGCTGTGTGAAATAGTCTACGGACATGCAACAGCTGCGCACTTCGTTTATTTTAAACGTCAAATTCGCTTCGAAATTTCTCGAGGTGTAATTGACGTATTGCAATGCAACCGACGTCATTCTATTTTTTTTACATGCTATTTGTTGCACAAGAAATAATATGGTAGGTTTTAGTACCAGAGATATTTGGATAGAAACGTTTGAGACACCCAATACACAACCTCTCACAATAAAATTCGGTGATTAGTCCTGTAACATTAACGTAGATGAACTATGAACTACAGTTATTGTTTTACTGTTTACCTACAATGTTGGACTCATGTCGGAAACTTTGCGTGAAGTGTTCCATTGGGATGGTGTTCAAACGACTAGTCACGTTTCGTTGGATGTCAGGAATATCGTGAAATCTCTTTCCTTTGAAAGCGAGTTTGAGTCGAAGGAATAGGAAGAAGTGTAATATTGAGATCTGGCGAGAATAGTCTATGTTCAAGTTACACGAGCCCTTTTATGACAGGAACTGATTGACGATATGGACAGTGTATGGACAAGCGTTATCGTGAACAAAAAACGAGGAATTTTGCTGTGAATATTGGGGTCGTAACCTGCGTAGCCGTTGCATGAAAAAGCCCAAAATATCAACGTTCCCTGCAGCATTCAGTGTCGTTCGCTCAGGTAGAAATTCCTAGTGACTGATGACTATCGAAACATATGATGTACATCGTTTGATGCGTGATTTTTCGTCTCTGACCTTTTTCCAACAAGGTGACGTCGGAGGACGTTATTCCATGCTTTGACCTTTCGTTTCAGGGTCGCACCAGAGACTCCAGGTATCATACTCAGTGACAAAACATTTCAAAGAAATTGGATGTCGCATCCGGCATTTCAACAGAGTCCTGTGAATCCTCTAATCGTGCCTGATTTTAATCGTCAGTTATGCGATCTACATCTACATACATACTCCGCAATCCACCGTAAGGTGCGTTGTGGAGGGCACAGTGTACCACTACTAGGCATTTCCTTTCCTATTCCACTCCCAAATAGAACTAGGAAAAAAAGAATGCCTATATGCCTCCGTACGAGCCCTAATTTCTCTTATCTTGTCATTGTGACCACTACACGAAATGTAAGTAGGTGGCAGCAAGATCGTACTACACTCAACTTGAAATTCCGGTCCTCTAAATTTCCTCAACAGAAATTCACGGAAAGAACGTCGTCTTTCCTCCAGCGATCCACAACTGAGTTGCCGGAGCACTTCCGTTACACTCGCGCATTGGTCGAACCTACCAGTAACAAACCTAGCTGTTCGCCTCTGAACAGCTTCTTTGTCTTCCTTTAAACTGATCGGCTGCGGGTCCCAAATACTTGAGCAATTCTCAAGACGTGGTCGTACAATCGTTTTATACGCCGCCTCCTTTACAGATAAAGTACATCTTCCCAAAACTCTCCCAATAAAGCGAAGTCGGCTGTCCGCCTTACAACCGTTCTTACAGGTTCGTTCCATTTCATATCGCTCTGCAATGTTACGCCTAGATATTTGAACGATGCGACTGCTTCTAGAAACTCACCCACTGATGCTTTATTCGAACATTATGAGATTGTTTTTCCAACTCATGCGCATCACCTTACATTTTTCTACATTGAGAGCTAGCTACCATTCTTCGCACCAACTAGAAATTTTGCCTAAGTCATCCTGTATGCTATTACAGTCAGTTAAAGACGTCACCCTCCTATACAACTCAGCATCATCAGCAAACAGCCGCAAATTACAATTTACTCTGACCATTAGATCATTTATATAGATAGAAAATGACAGCGGTCCTATCACACTCCCCTGGGGCACGCCTGACCATACACTCGTCTCTGATGATCACTCGCCGTCGAGAACAACGTACTGCGTTCTATTACTGAGGAAGTCTTCCAGCTAGGCACAAATCTGCGAACCTATTCCATAAGCTCGAATTGTCGTTAGCAGTCTGCAGTGTGGCACCGCGTCAAACGCCTTTTTGAAGTCGAGAAAAACACAATACGCCTGTTGCCCTTCATCCATGATTCGCAAGATGTCATGTGAGTAAAGGGCAAGCTGAGTTTCACATGAACGATGTTTCCTGAATCCGTGGTCGTTCGTAGAAAGAAGTTTTTCCGTCTCACGGAAATTTACTATATTCGAACTGAGAATATGCTCCAAAATTCTACAGGAAACTGATGTCAACGATATTGGCCTGTAATTATGTGGGTCAGTTTTCTTTCTTATAAACTGCGCTTTTTTCCAATCACTAGTAACTTTGGTCTGAATTAAATATTCTCGATAAATGCAAGCTAAGTAAGGGGCCAATGCCGCAGAAAACTCTTTGTAAAACCGAACTGGTTTTCCATCCGGACCAGAAGACTTTTTAGTATTTAGCTCTCTCAGCTACTTCTCTACACCAGAGATATCCATTACAATGTCCTCCATTACGGAATTAGTATGTTGATCAAATGATGGTACAATTGTGCGGTCCTCCTGCGTGAAAGATTTCTCAAAGGTTAAATTTAGAACTTCAGCTTTCCGTTTGCTTTCTTCTATTACTGCCCCAGAATGATCAACGAGTGACTGGATAGTGGAATTTTTTCGGGTTCTCCAAACGTTCTTTTGCTACGGTATGGCTGTGGTAATTGTTGTATTCTTTGCGCATCGATCTTTTTATACACGCACGAATCTCTACTACCTTTTGCATGTCATCATTTGCTTGTACATTTTGAATCTAGAGTCAAACAATCTTTGCTTTCTCGGTAGCTTTCTAACATTGTTATTATACCGCAGTGGATCATTTCCATCCTTAATCGACTTTACAGGTACATATTTCTCTAACCATTTATGTACAATGCACTTAAATTTAGTCCACAATTCCTCTACATCTATAGTACCGGAACTAAACGATGCCATTTATTTTCTAAGTGGGATCCTAAAAATTGCTTATCGGCTGTTCCCAAGAAAAACACGCTCCTAGCCTTCTTGATTGGTTTATTACTTTGATCATATACTTTGTTCGAATATTATGAACTACGTCGAAGAGAAAGACCTATTAACCAGTAGTCAACCCGGATTCAGAAAGTATCACTCTTGCGAAACACAGCTTGCCCTTTATTCACATGAAGTGTTAAGTGCCATCGACAAGGGATCTCAAATCGATTCCATATTTCTGGGTTTCAGGAAGGCGTTTGACACTGTACCCCACAAGCGGCTTCTTATGAAATTGCGTGGTTATGGAATATCTCCCCAATTGTGCGGTTGGATTCACGATTTCCTATCAGAAAGAACACAGTTCGTTGTAATTGACGGTAAGTCATCGAGTAAAACAGAAGTGATATCTGGCGTTCCACAGGGAAGCGTTATAGGTCCCCTACTCTTCCTCGTGTTTATAAACGATTTAGGAGACAATCTGAATAGCTCCCTTAGACTGTTCGCGGATGATGCTGTCGTTTATCGGTTAGTAAAGTCAACAGAGGATCAAAAGCAACTGCAAAGCGATTTAGACAAAATTTCTGCAAGGTGCGAAAATTGGCAATTGACACTAAATAAAGAAAAGTGTGAAGTCATACACATGATCACTAAAAGAAATCCGCTGAACTTCAATTACGCGATAAATCAGTCAAACCTTAAGGTCGTAGATTCTACAAAATACCTAGGAGTTACAATTACGAACAACTTTGACTGGAGAGAACACATAGAAAATATTGTGGGGAAGGCGAACCAAAGGTTACGTTTCATTGGCAGAACGCTTCGAAGATGCACCAGCTCCACCAAAGAGACTGCCTACAACACACTTAGGCGTCCTCACCTGGAGTACTGTTGCTCCTTGTGGGACCCTCACCGGGTAGGACTGATGGAAGACATCGAGGAAGTTCAGAGAAGGGCAGCTCGTTTTATCACGTTGCGGGGGGGGGGGGGGGAAGCGTCACGGAAATGTTGCACGAATTGGGGTGAAAATCATTAAAAGAGAGACGTTTTTCATTGCGGCGTAATCTGTTTGCGAAGTTTCAATCACCGACTTTTACTTCTGAATGTGAAAATATTTTGCTAGCACCCACCTACTTAGGGAGACATGACCATCCCAATAAAATAAATCAGATCGAAAACGGAACGATTTAGGTGTTCTTTCTTCCCGCGCGCTATTAGAGAATGGAACGGTAGAGAAAAGTTATGAAAGTGGTTAATGAACCCTCTGCTAGGCACTTGAATGTGATTTGCAGAATATCTATGTAGATGTAGATGTAGATGTAGATCACCATCGACGCTATGACGATATCATGATCACTAATTCCTGTCTCTACACAGACATCGTTAATAAGGTCAGGCCTGTTCGTAGCTATAATGTCTAAAATATTTCCATTGCGCGTGGGTTGCCTGTTTAACTACTCAAGACTGTTTTCGGAGAATGTGTCCAAAAGTAGCTCGCAAGACTGCTTGTCTGTACCGCCTGAAATGTAACTAGAGAGGTCCCAATCTATGCTCTTAAGGTTGAAGTCTCTCCCGACTAATATTACATGGGCCGGATACCTTTGCACTACCTGGTATAGACTTTCATTGAATGACTCTAAAACTGCTACAGTAGCACTGGGTGGCCGGTAAAAAACCCAAGTAGTACCTTTACTTCTTTTAGACCTGTTATACGTGCCCAGATAACTTCACAGCTACTTTCAACCTCGATCTCAGTAGAAACAATATCTTTGTCCACAGCGATGAACACTCCTCTTCCAGTTGTCGCGATATGGCACAAGACGGCAACACGTTTTCCTCTTTCCTAACCTCCAGGTAAGGATTTGTCGCACGGATTCACGGCTATTCTGCAGTTCAAATGTTTGTAAAGGTTATGGAACTTAACTACAGGGTCATCAGTCCCTAAACTTACAAACTACTTATGAACTACCTTATACTCAAGACGGCATAAAGATCCATGCCCGAGTGGGGATTCGAACCCCCGACGGGGAACGGCTTCGCACATAGTAGCGTAGCGCCTCAATGCGCTCGGCCGATGCGCCGCGGCATCTGCAGTTCATCCGGTATCATGCGCACAGTTATTCGACAATCGTTCGTGATTAATGTCTTCACTTTTTCATTGTTTTCGTCACAGACGGCGGTCGCTGGTCGGCCGCTGGGGAACTGTCAGTAACACTTTCCCGGCCTCTTCGGAAACAGGCGAACCTCTTGCGCGTACAGTGCTTGATCGCCATAAACACCTACCAGCACCACATCCTTTTCTTTACGGGCATTGCCGAGCTTACAACAAAACTTTGCTCGTTCACTATCCTGTTGTCAGTACAGAAACAACGCTCTAAACAAACACTTCTTCTGACTGCTTGAACACAGAACACACACGATGTTCAACTGAACTACGCTGGAGGCAGGTGGTCAACACCGTCCACTACGCAGGTGCAGCGTTCTGATTCGATCGACCGTTCCGACTTCATTCACCGAACGTAATCGTCAGAGGTTGTACTATGGTGAATTTCTATTTATAAAGTAATACATCTTTCGATGTATTCACAAAGCATGACTAATCATTTATTTTGTCTTCAGACAAAACGTACAAGTCATTTTTCTTGTGGTAAGACCATTGTGTAGTATGCAAAGAAACACGTTACAGAAACTTGCACGAATGCAAGCCTGCACACTATGCAGCACGCTGCACATGAGTCCGACTATCCACTGCTCGTCTAATTTATCTATTTTTCAGCCGTGTCCCACATAAATTTTCCATCCCGAATATATATAGAACAACATGACCGTACGGCGTGGGCTAGTGATAGTAAATACTCTGAGAGATTCTGAATCGTAAACATATATTATTCTACACACAAACCTTGTTTATGGGCACCCCAAATTATTATTTGTGTTGTGCAATAAATAACTTGCACAATAACAAAGAGAATGTAGTCGGTTGCGTGGCAGTACGTCAATTACCTCATGAGTAATTGCGCAGAGAGCGCACGTCAGAACACTATGACAAACCGTTGCGCGTATGTCACAATGCTTCATCATAGAAGACCTGATACAAAGTGATCGCTAGATGACTGGCTAGCCACTGGGGCACAGCCCACTGTCCCACAGCGGCCAGACAGTCATCTACCGATCACTTTTGTTGTTATCATCATCGCTTCCATTTGTTGAATACTCGTCCCAGTCTAATTGTCAGGAAAGGTGCAGGATCGTGGACAGCTAAAACAGTTCTACAGGGATTAGTATTACAAGTTTTATTAACTTAAGAATACAATACTCAACTTAAGAACATGTATCTGTTTCTTCTGTCTTCTCGCGCGTCGTCTTCTGTACGATGCTGACTGTGCTGAGACCTAGTCACTGACTAGTTCGTACCCGAGCTCTAACGGGCCGTCCAGACCCATGTCAGCCTAGATATAGCAGCTTGCAGAGGGCGCGCTTATCCGGTCACTCCCTCCAAGAGGCGTGGCGCCGGCGTGCGATAGTCTGTCGGTCAACTGTTGCCTTCTCCATGATCGTTCTCTTGCGTCTGGCGTGTGGCGCTGACATCACGCCACAATTTTGTCTCAGGCTTTCTCAGATGATGTGCCGTGACGTAAGCGCCTCGACATGTCTTTCTCGTTGGTCACGACTATTACGGGCAGCGTGAGGTTCACACAATTGATACTCGGGATGTGCGTTAGTCACGCGTTTCATTTATTTCAAGCCTTAACTTCGCTCCTAAATTCCTCAATTTCCCTGGATGTAACTGACATATTGCGACACAACCAACGCCATTCTTTTTGTTTCTTCTCAAGATATTGATTGCTCAAGAAATCATATGGTGTGTCCATTTGAAAAACCGTTAATTTGTGTTGAAAATAGCACTTGTTTTAGTTTTAGCATGTTGTTTGTAAATCTATCGGAACAAACTGCGTTGCCATCAGTCCGTAGCTTACAAACTACTTAACTAAGGTAAACTAACCTAAGGACAACACACACACCCATGCCCCAGAGAGGACTCAAACCTCCAACGGCGAGCAACCGCGCGCTTTTTAGAGTGTCTCATAGTATTTACTTTCATAATCCTCCGCCGATCGTTCATGACGTGAAAGTTATTTTTCAATGTCTGTTGTTGTTTCAGATTTATTTGGGGTACAAAGTTTATATATGATGCCTTACCTCTTATAAAATTGTTTTTAACACGATTTATTCCTTGAGTTGAGCGATATAGCTCACGAAGTTTGTAGCACAGTATATGTGATACAACTCAAAAGCAAATGATAATATAAATTTACACTCTTCTTGTACTACATTTATGAACCAGATTCTTTCTTTTTGTTCTATAATAATTATTAGGTAAATAATTTATTTCCTTCTGAAGAAGAGAGGCAGAGTTGAGTGAAAAACTTGGTGTAAAGATCAATCAAAATACTACCTGCACACACACATATATATATATATATATATATATGGGTGTGTGTGTGTGCGCTAGAAAACGGTTGGGTAAAATATATATATGTATATATGTTTTACCCAAGCGTTTTCTAGCACACACACACAAATATATTGTTAGGGTAGTTTTACACACACACACACACACACACACACACGTCCCAGCTATCTTGTCCACCCAAAATATCTCTGGAACAATAACAGCTATTTGAAAACGACTTTCAGCGGTATCAATGCACGGCTGGGGCCCATGAATGTCCATATTTGGAAACATTATAAAACGAAAGCAAATGTGTTTTTTAACACAAACTTATGTTTTTTTAAATGGACACACTATATTTTTTCTTCAGCAATCCATAGCATGAGAAATCACATAAATAATAGCGTTGATTGCATCGCAATATTCCAATTACATCCCGAGATATTGCGATGCGAAGTTGACGCTTGAAAAACCCGAAATGCGCTGCTAACGCACGTCCTGAGGCTCAGGCGTCAACCCCATGCTGCCAGTAATCGCGTTGTGATTGTCATGCGTAATCGCACTTCCATTCTTACCAAGAGGTCCGAAACGAATAATTCGGTACAGCCATCAAAGAGGGAACAGTAGCACGAAGTAGGGCATCCTTCATGTATGTATGTATGTATGTGTGTGTGTGTGTGTGTGTGTGTGTGTGTGTGTGTGTGTGTGTGTGTGTGTGTGTAAAACTAGCCTAACAATATATGTGTGTCTGTGTGTGTGCTAGAAAACGCTTGGGTAAAACGACCCTATCAATCTTAGGTGTGAGTGATGTTGGGAAGACGACGATGCAGGAATCAAACGAAAATTACTGGTATTATTATCACCTCCTGAAGCTTTTGTGATGTATGAATGACACTTCCAACGACGTTTGCAAATGACTTGGAGGTATGAGAAGAAATAAATGAGGGTTGCTGTATTCCAACAGTGGTGAACTTGGAAGAAAAGCTACACAGAGACACAACTACTCGTAGTGACTGAGAATGATAACGCTTTCGTGGCGGGCTGTTGCAGAACTGCCTGTACATCTGGGTGCGCGACCACCGCCAGCACCACAAGTACAGCGACACCGACGCCGACCCCCACAACGCCACCAGGGGCTTCTTCTTCTCGCACATCGGCTGGCTCATGGTGCGCAAGCACCCCGAGGTCATCCGGCTCGGCAAGACCATCGACCTCTCAGACCTCGAGCAGGACGCTTTCGTCATGTTCCAGAAGAAGTAAGTTATTGTTACGGTCTTTAGTACTAAGAGTGGTTTGATGCAGCTGTCAGCGGTACTCTATACCTTTCTAGCACTTTCACCTCGGAATAACAACGGTATCCACAACCATTTTAACCTGTACTCGTGGTTTCCCTCTAGGACTTTTTTAACCTCCTAACTTCCCTCTAATCCTGGGCTGATGATTCATTGATATCGCATTATGTATTCTATAAATCGAGCCCCTATTTCTGTTCTAGTAACGGTCAGTTACTCATTAGTTACTCGAGATACCCATCTAATCTTCAGCGTTCTTCTAGAACGCCAAATTTAAATTGCATCTATCCTTTTCTTGTCTCAACTCCTTAGCGATCGCGTTTTATTCTCGTACAAGGCTATACTCCAGATAAATGCCTTCTGAAAAGTTCCCCACCACTTAAATATTCCTAGTTGGCAAATTTCTCTTTTTCAAAAATGCTTTCCTTCCTATCGCCATTCTACATTTTATAACCTCTGTATTCTGGCAATCATAATTCATTTAACTGCCAAAGTAACAAAACTCGTCTACTATTCAAAATATAAAAACAGTTGTAAAATGCTTTTAGGTTGCTGCATAATTTATCAAAATTTCACTGTATGTTTCGGGCACAGTCCATCATCTGGTGGCCTCACAGAGAAAATCGTTCATTAGTGTTACGCATATTACGAAAGTTTTTTGAAAATTCACTGTAAAAGTACAAAAACTCTTTTTACCGCTAGCATATTACCAGATTTAAAAATACATACCATAATAATATACCTAGAGAAAATAGGAATTTACATTAGCCATATTAAGACAAGAGATATTTATATACATGTTATGGGACGCTACGTGAGGCTGAACATCTAATGTGGCCTAGTCTACGTAGTGTGGAGCGTGCGGCCGGCCGCGGTGGCCGAGGAGACTGAGGCGCTTCAGTCACGGTCTGCACGGCCACTACGGTCTGGGTTTCGAATCCCCCCTCGGGCATGGATATTTGTACTGTCTTTAGTATAAGGTAGTTCATAAGTAGTTTGTAAGTTTAGGAACTGATGACCCCGTAGTTAAGTCCCATAAGCTTAACAAACATTTGAACATTTTTTTTGGAGCGTGCGTGCGCGACGGCCTCTAGAGGGCATCACGTGATAGGAACAGGTACCTGGCGGCTATGCCAGCGTCGACAAAATGAACACAAAGGCAAGAAATATACTAAAAATTAACAAATTAAGGGCAATGACAATCTAATAGCTATTAAAGGCAAAATTCTCATAAATATCTTTGAAATTACTCCTTATATTATAAAAGGCTTTATGGGGCGATATCATGCGGGTCCCACACGACTTGTAGATTAACATTTCGTGTCTTAATGTGACAAATTTAAAAGCCTATTTACCTTTTATATGTTTTTTCGGTACGCATTTCTAAATATTTTTGGGCTCTTTGAAAACCTTTCTGTAAATGCTTACTGATAATGTATGTATTTTCAATGGCAGGTTATTAGATGATGGGCTGTGCCTTAAACATGTAGTGAAATTTTAGTAAATAATCTACGTTTCACAGCTACGAGATTACTGCAGCAACTTAAATGAATTTTTAGAATCATTTTTATAATTTAGATGATTACGGTTGCATTCCACTACCACGTCTTTCATCCACTATTTTTATTGACTCGTTTGCAAATCTAATTCCCTCAGCACCCCCTGATTTAATTGGAGTAAATTATATTAACCTTATTTCGTTCTTTTCAGTAATCATATTATACCCTCATTTCAAGACAATGTCCATTCCATTCAATAATATTGCTCTTCTAGGTTGTCTGCTATCTCTGAAAGAATGACACTGACACTGGTAATGAGTAAAGTTTTATTTCTTCTTCCTAAACTTTAATTCCAATTGTAAATTTCTCTTTGCTTTCCTCCGCAGCTTGCTGAATGCATAAATTGATGACACTGGCGAAACGCTACAACCGTGTCTTACTCCCTTCCCAACGAATGTTTCCCTTACCTACCATCGACTTTTACAACACTATTGTCTGTTATCTGTACAAGTTGGACGATCAGCACTTTCCAAAGCTTTCTCTGAATCAACAAAAGCTAAAACTGTACATTTGCTTTTCATTAAACTATCCTGCAAGATAAGACGAGGTTCAATCCAAACTGATCTTCCCCAAGGTCAACTTTTACCAGTTTTTCCATTAATCTGTAAATCATTTGTATTAGGATATTCAACCTCGTCGTATTTAACTGAGTGTTCTGTAATTTTCATACCTTTCTGCACTTCCTTTCTTTGGAATCGGGATTATTACATTATTCTTGAAGCCTGAGGGTATTTCTCTTGGTTAATCACCATCTTCTGCACCAGATGGAATAGTTTTGTCATAACTGGCTTTCCCAGCTGGACTCCTAGTAGCAAGAAGTGAATGTCATTTACTCCAGAGGCCTTATTTCGACTTAGGGCTTTCTGAGCTCTGTGAAATGCTTCTCACATTATCGTATTGCTATCTTAGGGGTGCAGCAAACTGCAGGTGGTGGCTCACGTCGGTACCAATGATGTGTGTCGTTTCGGATCTGAAGAGATCCTCTCAGGTTTCGAGCGGCTAACTGAAGTGGTAAAGACTGTCAGTCTTGCTTGCAAGATGAAAGCAGAGCTCACCATCTGCAGCATAGTTGACAGGACCGACTGTGGATCTCTGGTACAGAGCCGAGTGGAGGGTCTGAATCAGAGGCTCAGACGGTTTTGCGACCGTGTAGGCTGCAGATTCCTTGACTTGCGCCATCGGGTGGTGGGTTTCCGGGTTCCGCTGAATAGGTCAGGAGTCCACTACACGCAGGAAGCGGCTACACGGGTAGCGGGGGCTGTGTGGCGTGGACTGGGCGGTTTTTTAGGATAAAGAGCTTCGGGGAAATTGAAAATGGGCAATCTCAAAGGGTTCAGGTGGATCACAGGAGAAATGTAGATCCGGAAACTATCGGTATAACAATTGTAAATTGTCGTAGCTGTGTCGGGAAAGTTCCAGAACTGCAAGCATTGATAGAAAGCACCGAAACACACATCATTATAGGCAGCGAAAGTTGGCTCAAGCCGGAAATAAGTTCAGAAGAAGTATTTTCAAAAGATCTATCGGTGTTCAGAAAGGATAGATTAAACAAAATAGGTGGGGGCGTGTTTGTCGCTGTCAAAAGTAGTATTTCATGTAGCTAAGTTGAAGTTGATAGTTCGTGCGAGCTATTATGGGTAGAGGTTGGACCCGAAAATCGTAAGAAGTTAATAATCGGTTCCTTTTACCGGCCTCCCGACTCTGACGATACAATAGCAGAAAGGTTCAAAGAAAACCTGAGTCTAATTACAAAAACGTACCCGACTCACACGATAATAGTAGGTGGTGATTTTAATTTACCCTCGATCTGTTGGCGAAATTATATTTTCAAATCAGGAGGTACGCATAAAGCATCGTGTGAAATTGTACTCAACGCATTCTCTGAGAATTACCTTGAACAATTAGTTCATGAGCCAACTAGAATTGTAAATGGATGTGAAAACACACTTGATCTCTTAGCAACAAATAATCCTGAGCTCATAACGAGCATCAAAACGGATACAGGTATTAGTGAACACAGAGCTGTAGTAGCGAAATTGAATATCGAAAATCCCAAAGTTACCAAAAATAAACGCAAAGTATATTTGTTCAGGAAAGCAGATAGAAACAAAATACATTGCTTCTTGAAAGACAGCTTCCACTCGTTTCTAACACTAAACGTAGGTGTAGACCAGATGTGGCTCAAATTCAAAGAAGTGGTATCGACAGCAATTGAATGTTTTATACCTAATAAATTAATAAAAGAAGGAGGCGGTCCCCCTTGGTACACAAAACAGGTTAGGACACTGATGCAAAAGCAAAGGAAAAGGCATACTAAATTTAAACGAACACGAAATCCCCAGGATTTGCGATTGTACTCAGAAGCTCGAAATTTAGCGAGGATCTCAATGCGAGATGCCTACAATACTTATCACAACGAAACTCTTTCTCGAAATTTCACTGAAAACCCAAAGAGATTTTGGTCATATGTTAAATATACTCGGGGAAAATCACAAACAATACCTTCACTACGTGATAGTAATGGCGATCCTGCCGATGACAGCGCTACTAAAGCAGAGTTACTAAACTTAGCTTTTAGAAACTCATTCACCAAAGAAGACGAAACCAATATTCCAGATTTCGAATTACGAACAGATGCCGTAATGAGTAACATAGAAGTAGATATCATCGGAGTAGTGCAGCAACTAAAATCACTTAATAAGAACAAGTCTTCTGGTCCGGATTGTATACCCATTAGATTTCTATCTGATTATGCTGAAGCGATAGCTCCTTACTTAACAGTCATATACAACCGCTCTCTCATAGAAGGATCTGTACCAAAAGATTGAAAAGTTGCATAGGTCACACCTATATTCAAGAAAGGCAGTAGGAGTAACCCACTAAACTACAGGCCTATTTCATTGACGTCAATTTGCAGCAGGGTTTTGGAACATATCCTGTATTCAAATATTATGAATTATCTCGAACAGAACGATCTATTGACCCAAGGTCAACACGGATTTAGAAAATATCGTTCATGCGAAACACAACTAGCTCTATATTCACACGAAGTGATGGGTGCTATCGACAAAGGTTCGCAAATCGATTCCGTATTTCTTGATTTCCAGAAAGCTTTTGACACCGTACCTCACAAATGGCTTTTAATCAAATTGCGTGGTTATGGTATATCGCCCCAAATTTGCAATTGGATAGGGCATTTCTTGTCAGAGAGGACACAGTTCGTAGTAATCGATGGTAAGGCATCGACTAAAACAGAAGTGATATCGGGCGTGCCACAGGGTAGTGTTACTGGTCCTCTGCTATTCCTTATTTACATAAACAATTTAGGGGAAAATCTAAGTAGCTCTCTTAGGTTGTTTGCAGATGACGCCGTCATTTACCGTCTAGTAAAATCATCTGAAGATCAAAACCAACTGCAGAACGATCTGAATAAGATATCAGTATGGTGTAAAAATTGGCAATTGACTCTAAATAATGAGAAGTGTGAAGTCGTCCACATGAGTACGAAAAGAAATCCGTTAAACTTTGTTTACAAGATAAATCAATCAAAAGTGAAGGCCGTAAACTCCAAAAAATACCTAGGAATTACTATTACTTCAGACTTAAACTGGAAAGAACACGTAGATAATATCGTGGGAAAGGCGAACCAGAGACTGCGTTTTATTGGCAGAACTCTTAAAATATGCAACAGAACTACTAAAGAAACTGCATACACTGCGCTTGTCCGTCCATTTTTGGAGTATTGCAGCCCAGTGTGGGATCCTTATCAGGTGGGTTTGACGGAGGACATCGAAAGAGTCCAAAGAAGGGCAACTCGTTTCGTATTGTCGCGATACAGGGGAGACAGCGTTACGGAAATGATACAGGATCTGGGATGGGAATCATTACAACAACGGCGCTTATCGCTGAGGCGTGGGTTACTTGCGAAACTCCAATCGCCAACATTCTCCTCCGAATATATTGTTGACTCCCACTTACATAGGTAGAAATGATCATCAGAATAAAATAAGAGAAATCAGAGCTCGAACAGAGAGATTCAGGTGTTCTTTCTTCCCGCGCGCTATTCGAGAATGGAATGCGAGATAAATAGTATAATTGTGGTTCGATGAACCCTCTGCCAGGCACTTAAATGTGATTTGCAGAGTATCCCATGTAGATGTAGATGTAGATGTAGATGTATTCATCTACATACTGTTCACTTTCGTTAATACTTCATTTCCCTTGTATAGCTTGTCTATAAATTTCTTTAGTCCTTCAGCTTGCTTAGTTCTGGTTTTCCAGCTGAGATCGTAATTAAAACTTTGAGGTCTGAAAGAAAAATTCAAAGGAATTATTTCAAATGTTCAAACTGTAAAGCTCTGGGACCAAACTGCAGTGGTCATTAGTCCATACTTACAAACTACTCAAGCATTTCCAGCCCAAATTTTATTAATTTGTGAACAAAAATATTTCTAAACAGAATGATTGGAATAATGTATATTTCTTAGAACTTTTGATTTTATTCATTTCTGCCGATAAATTTGGGACTACTTCATATGGCGTCATTGAGCAGAATATGTTTCGTTTACTGTAACTAACTTCGTTTTCAATCTGTTTGTCAATAACTTATTAATGAAATTTTCAAATTACTTTGTTTTCTTTAGCTAGATGTTATATTTTGAAAATCTTGCTGCGTGTACTCGAACTTAGACAAATGTTCAAATGTTTGTAGAGCTTATGGGACTTAACTACGGGGTCATCAGTCCCTAAACTTACAAATTACTTATGAACTAGCTAATACTAAGGACGGCACAAATATCCATGCCCAATGGGGGATTCGAACCCCCGACCGTAGTGGCCGTGCAGACCGTGACTGGAGCGCCTCAGGCCCCTCGGCCACCGCGGCCGGCGAACTTAGACATAAAGCAACAATACATATTTTGTCAATGCATTTTAACGTAATGCTCTTTGTTTCCTCGAAGGAGTGGTAGCCATCCTAACCACAATGAATTTCAAAAACTCCTGCAGTGTTGTTTAAAATCATTGGACAGATAGTTGGGTCCAGAGGGACTGATAAAGATGACGATGCCATGTAGCCTCACTAGGCTGGACAGGGTTAAATTAACATACGCTAATGACAACACACACAACCATGCCCGAGGGAGGACTCTAACCTCTAACTATGAGCAGCCGCGCTGAAAAGGACTGGCTACTGAGCATCCTTCATAAATATATGCGGTTCATTATCTTTGGATATGTTGTCTTATTCTTGTTCGGTAAGGAATATGAAAATTAATAACACGCAATTCCGTTGAATGCACTAGTTAATAGATATTACAGAGAAATTGGAAGAGTAAGAGCCATAACAGACGTTACAGACGCGGCGCGCACGGTAACGAAACTGGTTTTTACGTCAGGCGGCAGAACTCATCGAGCTTACGTCTAGTGGCGCGTCTGACGTCAAACTGGAAACCTGGAATGCCGCTGACCTAACGGCAACAACGCCGCCGTACTGGTTCCGCCGCTGCAGTCGTGAGCCGGGAGTCTCAGGCAGCTAAAGTGCTATCCCCGACCTTGCCCTGCCTCGTTTATAGCCGTTAGGCATCTCGAGCTTTCGTTGGCGGCCTCCCCGATACGGAAGTACTTTAAAATAGGTTCATTAGTGTCCAGCGATACGTTGGTAGGAGCTCAGCCACCGGAACGTTAATGAAGTCTTTAAGTTTGGTGTACGTAACCGGCGTCCGGAAGAACGTCACTGTGTTTTTAAAACACAGGAATTGGTACTCCCTCTTCGAAAACACTTCGTATTGGAAATCAGTATCTCCCTTATTAAAATACCAACATCCATTGTTTTACCTCTAGTTTTTACTGTAGTCTTGTAGAGTGTATGCAATAACGTTATTTTCGCATGATTCACTGCAACTAATCACCACACCTAACTAATTTTAGAGGCATGGCTTCTATAATTTTAATTTTATTTCAAAAAGTGTTGTTGGGGATGGCTTGTCACGCATTTAATAGATCACCTTCTTATGGGCACCTGCTTTTAAGGAAAACGTCTGACAAAGGTCAAATGAATATACTGCTTTAACACACTCAGCCTGCCTCATGCCCTTCTAAAGTTGTTCACCCCTTCTTGTCCTTCGACTCATACTGAGGCCTGGCATCTGTCTCAGCCGTAAATAACCTTTCGCTCGCTGAATTTTATCGCTGCTTCTCTGTTTAGTTATTCGCGACGATATTTCTTCAAGGACCGCGCGTAATCCCCTATTCCCACTTCCCGTCTGACGTGACCCTGTTCTCACTGTATCCCCATTTGGCTACCCAATCTTCGAGAGGAGCGCTGACTCTCTGACTTCGCCAACTTGTAGATGCTAATCGAAATTGAGTAGGAGAAGTTCTGTTTAGAGAATACCTTCAGAATGTTACACATTCATTACTGCTGTTTCATTTCTTTGACTGGATAGGTGAATGCAGTTTTCTTGTATACGTTAAAAACATTTACACAATAGTTAATCATCTAGAGGTACACTCAGAGTTCCTTTTTAAACCCCATACTTTATATGTTATTAACTATGCATTCTTGTATAGTTCGCAGTAACACTGGTATCTTAGAATTGCGGAAAACATGAAGAAACCACGCACAGATATTTTTATTTTATTTATTTATTTATTTATTTTTATTTTTTATTTCCTCTCAGAGCTCTCACATAGAAATAAAATCAAGAAGTGTACATTTTCTTCATATTATATATTTGCGGTCATACTTGTTGCTATAATATTACCTGCTCGTGCAGCTCTTCGTCTGGAGAAAAAGTAGTAACACAAATAAGACGCAACGGAAAACTAAATTTGTTTACTTTATGGGTTCTACGTTTACATTTGCAATGAAACTGTGAAATTAGAGAGGAAATTTTTACCAGATTGATGACTTGAACAACTTTCTGGCTCGTAATTACAGCATTGGTATCTATATCAGAATAATTTTTCCAAATAAAATATCCAAAACTTCACTTTGTCGATGGCCTCTCTCGTCACTTTTATTATAATCGCTTCCACTCAATTACTAAGTTACAGTGCACGCAAGTAAAATTGTGGTCAAAGGTTCAGGTGCTATAATCATAAACACATTTATATGTCTGACACAGTGTAAACTTCGGCAGATGTTATATCTTCTATATAAGCTATGATGTAGTTGCCGGCCGCGGTGGCCAAGGGGACTGAGGCGCTCCAGTCACGGTCTCTACGGCCACTACGGTCGGGGGTTCGAATCCCCCCTCGGGCATAGATATTTGTGCCGTCCTTAGTCTTAGCTAGTTCATAAGTAGTTTGTAAGTTTAGGGACTGATGACCCCATAGTTAAGTCCCATAAGCTTAACAAACATTTGATTTTTTTTATGATGTAGTTGCGTCTACCCTACAACTGGCAGCCGTGTACTATGCGGGAAAATATGTGACTGCGAATAGAAAATGTTCAAATGTTTGTAGAGCTTATGGAACTTAACTACGGGGTCATCAGTCCCTTAACTTACAAACTACTTATGAACTAGCTTATACTAAAGACGGCACAAACATCCATGCCCGAGGGGGGATTCGAAACCCCGACCGCAGCGCCCGTGCAGCGCCGCAGACCGCTTGGCGACCGGGGCCGGCTGCGAATAGGAAGCTTTGCTCACACGAGACACGGGCTCCATGCAAACGGACGTTGAGCAAACAGTAAGGGACAACAAAGGAAAAAATCTTAGAACGGAAGTAATATTCATTGGTAAGGAAGAAAAACTTTCCGATTTTCCATTGACAACGTAATTCTGTCAGACAGCAAAGGACTTTGAGCAGAAATTTAACATAATGGACAAAGATGGACAGTGTCTTGAAAGGAAGGATCTAAGATGATCGTTGGGAAAAAGTAAACCACAGATAGTGGTAGTGGTAGTGAAGGATTGTGTGTGTGTGTGTGTGTGTGTGTGTGTGTGGTGTGTGTGTGTGTGTGTGTGTCTTGGTAGATATATAAGACCAAACTGCTATGGTCAACGATCTCTAGACTTGAAAATTGTATGTAAACTAACTTACAGTAAGGACCACAGAGTTACACCTATGCACGTGGAAAGATTCGAACCTCTGGCGGGGTAGCTGCCACACAGTTCGAGATATGACGCCTTAGACTGCGCGGCCATTCCCACGCAGCTTGGGAATCGACACAATTAAAGTTATTTGAGTAGTAAAATACAAAGCGTCGAACTGCAATGACAAGGAATGTATTTCTCAATAAGAAAAGTACGTACACGTTGAATATGAATTTGAGTGTTATGAAGTCTTTTGTGCAGGCATTTGCACTGAGTTCAGCCCTTACCGAAATAGGACGTAGCCAATAAGCTGTTTGGATAAGATGCTACAGAAGAATCAGAGTAGTAGATTGACCAATTAATGATGACGCACTGAATCATATTTCGGGGGAAAAGAAATTTACTGGACAAGTTTACTAAAAGATGAGATCGGTTGATAATGTGTATTGTAATGCAACAAGAAATAGTTACTTCACGAAGGGTAGTGTGGGGGATGAAAATTTCAGATGCAGGTCAGGGGATAAATAACGTTGAAATGGATGTTTGTTGAGGCTTGCACAGGTTTAAAAAGCATGAAGACGTCAACTACTTATTCCTTTAACTAAAAATATCATTTCCACTTGTAATATAAAATGCCTTGTTTGATTCATAGATTGATATTTTCGGTACGTAAATTTATTTCCACTTGTGTGGTAACATTTCGGCTCAATTTCCTTCGGTTATGAATTAAGTAGCGGGTTTTGCTCACAGCTGATTTCTTCGTCGGGGCCCTGTTGCAGGTACTATAAGACGCTGTACGCGATATTCTCCATCCTGCTGCCGGTGGCCGTGCCTATCTACGTGTGGAACGAGCAGCCGTGGATCTCGCTGATGCTGTGCTACTTCACCAGGGCCATCCTGACCCTCAACATCACGTGGCTCGTCAACAGCTGGGCGCACCTCTACGGGACCAGGCCCTACAACAAGTGAGTCTGCGCGCTAGCGGCCGCCTCGCAAACTCGTCCGACCAGCTCGTGGACGAAACATGCTACACAGAAACCATTTCGTACCTCCCTTTAACGGCGTAAGTAAGCGTATCTGCTAAGTGGCAGATTTCACGGCTGTACCTCTTTCGTTGGGAAAAGATGTAGAGGCAGCATAGCCTCGTACATGAAGGTGGACACGGAATCCTTGTAAAACTCTGTTGTTTATTTTCTTTCTCTTACCTTCCATAATTCTCTTACTTAAATTTCGCGTGCCTTATTCCCAAATTCACGGGAAGGTATATGCTGGAAGGATACGAACAGTCCAGGTAAAATCTTTTATTTATGCAGTCACAACAACAAATATTTGAAGCAAGTATTTAATTTAGGTCACTGTTGTGATTCTTGAGTTTCTCCCGGTGTATTTGATAATCAAAATATCCACGGGTGTACTGCCGGTCTAGAGTGTCCAACGGGCACAATATTTCGGCGATCATACATGTCCCATCATCAGGTGAACTGACGGACTGAGCTCCTGGAAACGCGCCGGCTCGGAGATCCGCACGCTACGGCGGCTCGAAGGGAACTGGGTTCTAGCCCGGTAGCGGGCGATTTAAATACCCTCGGCCCGCGGAGCCGAAATATTGTTCCCGTTGGACACTATAGACCGGCAGTACACCCGTGGATATTTTGATTAGGTCACTGTTACTCGCCTTCAGACCTGTAGCATACCTTCAAGTTAGCATCATGGTATATAAATTACAAACGGTTCATTCGTACTAATTCTCATATACTCAAGAAGTTTCGTCGTAATAAAAACTTTTCGAATTTTGAGTACCATGAACGGTACGTCGTACATTTGTGACATCAAACACAAGAAGTTTGTATACTGCACATACGATTTACATGTTTGAAGATAGTCAATATTGGCCGAAATTTATTACATCTTGTAAAATAATCGAGGTCCGTGACTGGATTTATTAGAAATAAAAAAGTCGTTCCCAGTTTTCAAAATAATTATGTATAGAATCAACAGCACTAGTATAAATCTAATGCAACGTGACAACATGCTTACTGAGTACTTCTACAGATCTTGGACACCTTCTACAGTGTGAGTGAAAAGTCGCATTACACCATTTCATTTAAAAAATTCTGCAGGAATTGGGAAACCTGAATATTCCAGCAAGGTAATGGGGAAGTGCTATATCTTTTACGGTATGCACCGAAGGTAGTTGGTGAGGTAAAGGTTATGGCGTAGTGTGTTTATGGGGTACCCGTGTAATTGGACCCATTTTCCTTGACCTGAACCTAAATACTCAAAAGCTACCTGAAAAATCGGCAAGAAGCGGCGATTCCCTTAGTTCAGACTGGAGATGACAACTTAGCCTCTCACCTTCAATAGGATGAGTCTCCACCACACTACGGTGTAGATGTCCATCAGTGGTTAGATGGTCAAATTTCTGGTCATTGGTTTAGCCAACGCGATTCTGTGGAATGTCCACCCATATCACCTGACCTCGCACCACTTTTATCTTTGGGGCGATTTAAAACAAATCGTATGTGCAAAGAAAATAAGGAACGTACAGCATTTCGACCAACGCAGTGAAGATGCTTGTGCCACAATTTCTGCGGAAATCATTCTGCAACTGCAAGAAGATCGGTTACAGGGCTTTCAAATGTGGTTTGACCAAGATGGACAGCACGTTGAATACATAAAATGACTGTTCTTTATGAACTTGTCTGCATAAAGTAAAATTCAGAGGCAGAATCTCGGAAACTTTTAAAATTAGACACAGAGTAAGTTCAAATCAAATGTTCAAATGTTTGTAGAGCTTATGGGACTTAACTACGGGGTCATCAGTCCCTAAACTTACAAACTACTTATGAACAAGCTAATACTAAGGATGGCACAAATATCCGTGCCAGAAGGGGGATGCGAACCCCCGACCGTAGTGGCCGTGCAGACCGTCACAGGCGCGCCGCAGCACGCTCGGCCACTGCGGCCGGCACAGAGTAAGTGATTGACAAAATATCCTGAATATTATTTATTGCAGTAAACTATAACAATATCAAAGTTTGAGAGAAGACACTTGCAATAAATTTGGTAACATCACACAAGTCATACACTTTAACTATATAGGTGAAATAATTGGAAACACAAGCAACGACCTAGTAACCAACAGAAAACGTACAGAAAAACTACGAAAAGCTTGCCCGATTACCTGTGCATCAAAGCCAAACTTTTTCACTTCTACATAGTACTCTGTCATCATTTACTACCAACGTTAAAGACATCAAAAAAAAAAAAAAAGAGTGGCAAATACTGAAAATTTATTTGGTCCCAAATTCAATTGTTGGTAAATTTAAACGACTTAGCTGCTGCGATAATCAGTCCCTAAGCTTACGAACTATTTAAACTAACTTATGCTAAGGACACCACTGACCCATCTTTGTTGACTAAGCGATTCATTTCATATATGAAATTTTGCGACCATAAAGGACGACTGGACGATTCTGCTGTGATCCAGAAATCTTTCGCTTCTTCAAATGAACCCGGCAATACAAAATTCGTCGGTTCGTGGGCACCCAGAATGACCTCACAGTATTAAACTTAGTGTTTTCATTACAGTCAACTGCTCATGTTGGTATGTTCATAAATAATAATTTATATGGCGTCACTCTGTGAAACGGATTTCATTTTTGTACATTAATCATTGGCATTATGCAATATGCGACTGTGAATGGAAGCTGATGAACATTAATTAGTCTGATGATTTTGAAATAATACATCTGCTGTATATATTTTTCTGCAGCATTTCAAGGTATTATTCTCAAGGCTAGTCTTTGGGAAATGAGAAAACATCAGAAGGAACAGTGATGCACATGTTAAATAAAATGACGGAAACATCCTCGACTGGAAGAAAATGTTGTAAGCGTACACTAAATGATAAGAGAGAAGAGGGCACAATAATATTAGAAGGAAAAAATAATTCAATGGAACAGCGAAAAAAAGTAAATAAAATAAATAAATTAAAATGAAAATTTCTGGAGATAAATTTACAAGCAAGCTCAGAATATTCGAAGTATTACTGATCATCAATCAGTAAAGAGGATCATCATTCCACCAGGCTATCTATTAAATTAGTTTGTTCGGCACTACCGGCTTCGAGTACGTCCCATTCTGAAATCATTCACAACAACCAATTGAGGGATCGTGCCAGAAAGAGGCGTTGCTTAATAAAGTAATTATATGTACCACCTGGTAGAAGAATTTATTTGTGATAACTAATGTCATCAGTGAAACAAGTTGTCGAAATGAATCATACGGTAAAGGTCGTGAGATACAGAGAAGGGTGGCTATATCTAGAAGTCGTTGTCTACCATGCCTAATGTTGAAACTTCGTGCCACAGCTTACTTAAATTACCGAAACACGGGTATACTACACAGTGCGTAACATATTCATCTCAATAATATGTCCTTCTGCTACGTATATCGTAAGTTGATTTCTTGCGTTATAACTGAACATAAAATGGGTTAAAATCCAGTCTAAATGTTAGCACATATTTGCTGTCGTGCTGGTACTTGCAGCGACGCAACAATGACGGAAGTTGAAATCGGCCAATCAAGAGTGGCGTTCATACATCAAATAAGAATCCATCTCCACATTTTTCCCTTTCCAGAAAAATCGCTGTCGTTGAGCTAATGATTTTACTGGTGAAATACTGCAAAATCGTGACATGTTCGTTTAAAATACTGCTGTTGTTGACATAATTATTTCGTACGAATTATGCACTAGAATAACATGTCACATACGTAGAAGATGGGATAAATCATATTTTACGAGTGAGATATTGGAAAATGGTGATATATTCGTTGAAAGAATTTTGCATTTTTCACGAGTTATAGGATAAGTGAATTTGGAAAAAGTGTTTCCTATCGATGGCAAGGCGACTTAAAGATGTGTTTATATATCAAAGTAGTATATATTGCACTTTCTTCGGAAAAGCAATCCCTGGAGAAAATGTGAAAGTACATCGAGAACCAGTCACTACATGGGTGTGCAGTTTTCTTACGTAGCTTTGAGTGGAAATACTCTTTCAGTTTACAACGAATAAAACTTGTTTTTTAATCAGTGCGTAAAATTTGCATTACGCAGAACTACCTGTTACACCCATGTAATGACTAGTTATCGATGTACTTCCCCGATTCATGATCTGGTAGCAATTTTTATTCTCAAAGTAATTCTATACACCTCCCATGCAATGAAATCAATGGAGAAGAAGTTAAAGAAAAGTACATTGAGAGCCATTCATTAAATGGGTGTAACTATTTTTAATTACGTAGCTTTCACTAGAAACGCACTTTTAACTTACAACGAATAGAAACGCATTTTCTTCGAATATGTCACGATTTGCAGTATGTTAACTTCCTTGTAAAAGCATTTACATCAACAGAGCGTAAAATGTAAAGTGTAATTTTTATTGGCTACCCCTCCTGATCGGTTGCTTTCACCTCCCTTGATTCATAGCGCCGCTGTCAACATCAACACGTTAGGAAGAATATGACGACACATAAACTGCATTTTAATCCAGAGAATTTGTTAACTTTATGACGTTGTACATTGCTGTTTACACCTATTGATCGAGAAGTAACGGTGCTATTCAGCAATATTGGTTGTTATTTTTCTAGCGGAATGCAGAAGTAGATGGAACAGGCATGAATAGTTGTGATAGTTATGCAGGCCTGGTGATTACCTTCGCTCTATCACGCGAAACGTCCTCCGTTTATCGTTTTGTGACGTAAGGGCCATCATGCCCCAGTAAGATAATTGTATACGGTGCCGCGGCGTAGCTGCTTTCTACGGGAACGAGCGTTTATGTACTGGCCCCCACGATAACGGTTGGTGCTGGCAGGTGGAACCCAAACACGCCGGTAACAGGAGGCAACGCCTGGAAAGTGTCACTGCTGAGGTGCCAAATACGTGGGCTTTCTCCCCGCGGACCGCGGCTACCTCCACAGCAGTCGATATGCCCCGCGGGGGTTGACGTAGTGACATTTGGAGAACTCCTAGCGTTACGCGGTGTTACGTTAGCCGCGTGCGTGGGAGAAAGCGCTGGATGGCTGCGCAACTTCAGAACAATCGCGACGCTACTCTTCCGCAAAGCGGGCTCCCCCCCTCCCCCATACATCATGCCGTCGCGTTAGGCGCCATCACAAAGCAAGTAGGCCGCCTCATTAGCTGTCCTTTTATGACGCGGATTAGGTGCCATTCTCTGGTCACTGTAGTGGAGGGCACAGGTCAGTCAGATCTGTGTGGACGAAGCCTACTTTGATAATCCATCCTACTCTCATTCCGATTGTCATTGCCGTGTGATATGCATTCACTGATGAAAGCCGCGGCAGAATAGCCGTGCACACTAAGGCGCCCTGCTGCGGTGCGCGCGGCTGTTCGCCGTCGATGGCTCGAGTCCTCCCTCGGGCAAGGGTGTTTCTGTTGTCTTTAACATTACTTTAAGTTAATGTAAGTAGTTTGTAAGCTTAGGGACTAATGACAAACGTAGTTAAGTTCCTTAAATTTACAAGCATGTGAACATTTGAACACTGATGAAAGACCGTTGCTAGCGGAAGAGCTGTGTAGTTCTACGGCGTCAGAAATGAAGGGAAAAAAAGTCAACGCAACAAAATGTGCCGATAAAAATAAAGAATTGAACATATTGAAAAATAATACTGTACTAAGATCGTAACAATTATTTGTACTGCTGTCAGTTGACTGATGACCAATGAATTGAAGTCCCATGGATTTGCAAACAAACAAACATGCTAGCTGTTTGCGGATGGTGCTCTTCGTTTATCGGTTACCAAAGTCACCAGAAGATCAAAAGCAACTGCAGAATGATTTAGATTACGAACATTCATCAGCATTAGTAGTACGATTTAATGGTTTGTTTTGTACCGGACTGGGACTCGAACCCCTATTTCCCCTATAATTATGCTTTTAATTCAATATGATAATGATGATCTACTAAGAACCGAAGGAACCCAGACCACATTCACCTACTGTCTTCTCTTCCTTGTCCTACTACCATATTCCAGTCTCCCATAACAATTTTGTTTTCCTCTTCCTTAATTGTCTGAATAATTTCCTTTAGCTCCTCATATATTTCTTCTATCTCCTCATCATCGGCAGAGCTAGTTGCCATATAAACCTGTACAACTGTGGTCGGTGTTGGCTTCGTATCTATCTTGACTACGATAATACGATCACTGTGTTGCTCATAGTAGTTTACCCGCATTCCTATTTTCTTATTTATTATCAGACCTACTCCTGTAATACCCCCAACTGATTTTGTATTTATAATCCTGTACTCACCTGACCAGAAATCCTGTTCCTCTTTCCACCGAACTTCACTAATCCCCACTATATCTAACTTCAACCTATTCATTTCTCTTTTTAAATTTTCTAGCTTCCCTACCCGATTAAGGGATCTAACATTCCACGCTCCGATCCGTAGAATGCCAGTGCTGTCTTTCCTGATGATCACATCCTCCTGAGTAGTTCCCGCCCGGAGATCCGAATGGGGGACTATTTTACCTCCGGAATGTTTTAGCCGAGGGGATGCCAACATCATATGTTCATGCAGTAGAGCTGCATGTCCTCGGGAAAAGTAATGGCTGTAGTTTCCCCTTGCTTTCAGCCGTTCGCAGTAACTGTGTGGCAAAGCCACATTAGCTGATGTTAGAAGGCCAGATCAGTCAATCATCCAGACTGTAGCCCCTGTAACTACTGAAAAGGCTGCTGCCCCTCTTCAGGAACCATACGTTTGTCTGGCCTCTCCACAGATACCCCTCCGCTGTGGTTGCACCTATGGTACGACTGTCTGCAAGCAAGCCACCCCACCTCGGCAATGTCTGTGGTTCATGGGAGTGGCATACCTTTACTAAACGAAGGGATCGATTGGTAGCACACATTCTTATACATAAAGGAATCGTGAATTTAGCGTTGGAGCGAAGTGTGTGGGGTAAAAATCGCAGAGGGAGACTAAGAGATGAATACAGTAAGCAGATTAAAATTGATGTAGGGGTGCCGTTCTTATGAGAAGATGAAGAGACTTGCTCAGGATAGAGGTGGGTGGAGAGCTCCATCAAACCGGTCTCCGGACTGAAGACCATAACAACAACAATAACAACAACGAATTAGCGATAGATTAGGGGATTTTTCCCCTACTACAGATGGACGTCCCCTTCTTTCCAGCACTCGATTACGCCCTTCCTTAAATTATGGAATCCATCTTCTCAACCACTGAAGTATTCATTGCATTTTCTCCGTGAACACATTAGAGCTGTCGATGAATGTCACTTGGTTCACGTTATTAGCATTCAGAATACTAATCACAGATTTCATTACACACGCGACGGGATTGTTAATCAACGATACAATTATAAACCATCACAGAGGGAGCTCGAAAAGGCGTCATTCATTTCTGCTTGAAGCGACATACTACTCTGCGTGAAAGGAGCTGGTATCGCAGCAGCACCGCGAAGAAAACTCGAAACGGAGCTTACTTTCTAAAATTCCGTCATTTATTTGAGCAATATAAACAAACATTTTAACAAAAAACCGACTTAAAAAATTATTCAAAAATAAATTAATATGCACCAAAAAAATGCTTATTCTTCTAGAACTTATTAATCTACTTACTTTTTCTACTCATCAGTATGTAGGTACGATCTACGTGTTTACCATCAGGAAGATAGGTCTTTATCTACCCACTTTAAATCTAACTCAGCATATACCTATGAATAACAATGATCAAAATATTTTTTGTGTTCTCTTAAGTAAAATTAAATGAAAAATATTAGACTACTTAAAAGTCAATCAAGTTATTACGATAATGTAATGTCGTTACAATTATTGTTATTTTTGGAGTCGGTGTTAGCCAAGGTAACATCCGATCCGACTTCGGTCTCAATATTCTCGTATCATTTTTTCCAGGTATATTGTACTGTTTCCTTGGCTGACACCGACTCCAAAAATAACAGTAATTATAACTACATTAAATTATCGTAATAACTTGATGACTTTTAAGTAGTCTAATATTTTTTATTTCATTTTACTTAGAAGAACTCTAAAAATATTTTGATCATTGTTATGCATGGGTTTGTGTTGAGTTTGATTTAAAGTCGGTAGATACCCACCGATCTTTTTGCGTGGTAAACACATAGATCATACCTACATACTGTTGAGCAGAAAAATTAAGTTGATTAGTGAGTTCTAGAAGAATATACAATTTTAAGTGCATATTAATTTGTTTTGGATTAGTTTTAAGTCGTTTTCTGTTAAAATTTTTGTTTATTATTAGTGAATCTGAAGTATACTAATTTTTATGAATATGGGTAGACCTACTAAACGTGCTAATCATATGAGACAGAGCCGTTTAAATGAAACAAACGAAGTCAGGTAGAACGCCTATCTCAACAGAGTACCTCGAGGACATTTTCAAAAGAGACTTGCGAAGAGCGCGAAAATAGAGTTTCAAACCTGCGGATTTACATGAAAAAAGTTTTGAACAGGGAGTTACTTGACCATAAGGACGTTACGGAAGGTGACTCAAATATCCGGACAGCCTATAAAAGATTCGTAAATTTGCTTCTAAGGGTTGAAGAGTTCCGTTACTTTATCATGAGTCTCATAATCAGAACTTAACCAAACTCTCATCAAACCAGCCTTGAAGTACATCCTCTCCAATAAAAAAAGAATAACCGAAATTAGTTGGCATGATATTGAGTTATTCGTCCATTTATCGCGCACATACGTCATGCAAATTTAAGACTTACATGGTTTTCTTATGGATGCCATTGTCAGAACTGGACCACATTGAATTGGAACCACACGGGAAGCACCAGCTTTCAAATAAAAAAAGAATCATCAAAATCTGTTTACAAAGTCGAAGGTTCTGAGGTAACAAACATAATAAAATACCTCTTCTGAAGTCGGTTAAAAAGCTCCTTGTCACTACGCAATACCACGAATATAACCTTAAGTGGTAGCGCGTAATTTCCCAGAAAACAGTACTATGCACGTCCTTGATCTTCATGATAAGCAACACCTCTTTCAAGCAGTTAGGTTCAATTGGAGAAATATTTGGTTTCTTTCGCTTTGATAAACTGAACTGACGAAAGCGCATCAACTTTCGGATAAACTAATTCACAGCTGAACACAGTCTTGTAGGGCAAAGTAACAGGAGCGACTGAAGCGTACGAAACTGGTGACTGTAAAAAGAAAGTCATGGGAAATAATAGCGACAGAAGGAACGAATGGTGAGTCGTGTTCTTTTGAAAGTGGGTGAAAGTGTTTCACTGACGCCCGTGAATTTCTATAATGTGCTGTTAACCATGAATTCCAGAGGGAGGTGTGTTACGTGATACGTTGTTACTGCTACAACAGGGAAAGCTGGACGAAGGTAAACCAGGTTACTTGATAACTGCGCAGCGCAGTACCGACGCGATCGGAATGACTGTGCAGGTTTACTGACTTCTGTCGGCAAAGAGCTGAACGCTTTCTCGTCTGCTGTCGCTACTGTTCTCTTCCGGCTCTTTTCCAATGAGTTTAGTATCGAACAGCTAATCGACAAAAAATCATTCTATGTTGGTTCTTGATATTTTCGCTGTCCTTCTGAAAAACTATAATCTCATTTGGTCTTATGTCTAGACACATTTTCTTTAGAACTTGAAAAATAGTTTATACAACAAGACAAAGGCGTTTCTGTCCGCGAGAAGGAGGGAAGTACAGAGACCACATCGACGAAGTTAGAGAGAGTTGCAGCCGAAATTCCTCACTAAATTCTCCTGATGAGCATTTCACCATCAACAAGGCGTTGTCTCTAACCGGTCGTCCCGATGCATTTCAACATCTCAATTTAGAATGTTGAAAGTATTGTTGTAACTGCGCACAAGAAGGTGGTTATAAATTTTGGTGATAGACAAATAAAGAAAACTTTATAGTAAGATTAATCCAGCTAATTTGATCTTACTGCGTGGCAATTACAAAACCAGTTGGTAACTTGGTATAATGGCTATTAAAAGAATAATTGACAACGACCAAGCGTACATAAAGAAAACTGATTCATGATTCATTAAGAGAAGAGACTAGTTGCCAAACTAACTTTGAAATTTACCGAAACAAAATTTAATAAATGGCGTTAAATCTTTACTTCCCACTTTCACAGCCAAGCAGAATTGAGATTCCATTGGAATTTTATGAAGAGTAACGTTTACTCGTATAGTTTTAATTAGTCCTCCGATCCATTCAGTTTTATAGTGATATTCACTGTTTGAATTTGGTGAGCATAAAATACCTTAAACACGTTTCGAACCAATTTCTACATCTACATACATACTCCGCAATTCACCGTAAGGTGCGTGGCGGAGGGTACACTGTACCACTACTAGGCATTTCCTTTCCTATTCCACTCCAAAATTGAACGAGGAAAGAAAGAATGTTTATATGCCTCCGTACGAGCCCTAATTTCTCTTATCTTGTCTTTGTGATCTTTACATGAAATGTAAGTACGCGGCAGCAAGATCGTACTACACTCAGCTTCAAATTCCGGCCCTCTAAATTTACTTAACAAAAATTCACGAAAAGATCGTCGTCTTTCTTCCAGCGATCCCCAATTGAGTTGCCGGAGCATTTCCGTGACACTCGCGCATTGGTCGAACCTACCGGTAACAAATCTAGCTGCTCGCCTCTGAACCGCCTCTATGTCTTCTTTCAAACCGAGCTGTTGCGGGTCCCAAACACTTGAGCAACACTCAAAACGTGGTCGTACAAGCGTTTTATACTCGGTCTCCTTTACAGGTGAAGTACATCTTCCCAAAATTCTCCCAATAAACCGAAGTTGGCTGTCTGCCTTACTCACAACTGTCTTTACATGCTCATTCCATTTCATATCGCTCTGCATTGTTACGCCTAGATATTTGAACGACGCGACAGCATCAAGAAGCTCACTACTAATGCTGTATTCGAACATTATAGGATTGTTTTTTCTACTCATGCGCATCACCTTACATTTTTCTACATTGAGAGCTAGCTGCCATTCTTCGCACCAACTAGAAATTTTGTCTAAGTCAACCTGTATGCTATTACAGTCAGTTACAGACGACACCCTCCCATACACCACAGCATCATCAGCAAACAGCCGCAAATTACAACTTACTCTGTCCATCAGATCATTTATATAGATAGAAAATAATGGCGGTCCTATCACACTCCCCTGGGGCACGCCTGACGATACACTCGTCTCTGATGAACACTCGCCGTCGAGAACAACGTACTGCGTTCTATTACTTAGGAAGTCTTCCAGCCAGTCACAAATCTGCGAACCTATTCCATAAGCTCGTATCTTCGTTAGCAGTCTGCAGTTGGCACCGCGTCGAACGCCTTTTTGAAGTCGAGAAAAACACAATCCGCCTGTTGCCCTTCGTCCATGGCTCGCAAGATGTCATGTGAGAAAAGGGCAAGCTGAGTTTCACATGAACGATGTTTCTTAAACCCGTGCTGATTCATGGAAAGAAGCTTTTCCGTTTCAAGGAAATTTACTATATTCGAACTGAGAATATGCTCCAAAATTCTACATGAAATCGATGTCAACGATATTGGCCTGTAATTGTATGGGTCAGTTCTCTTTCCTTTCTTGTAAACGGGAGTCACCTGCGCTTTTTTCCGATCACTAGGAACTTTGCGCTGAATTAAAGATTCGCTATAAATGCAAGCTAAGTAGGTGGCCAATGCCGCAGAATAGTCTTTGTAAAACCGAACTGGTATTCCATCCGGACCAGCAGACTTTGTCGTATTTAGCTGTCTCAGCTGCTTCTCTACACCGGAAATACCTATTGCTATGTCCCTCATTTCGGAATTAGTACGTTGATCAAATGATGGTATATTTGTGCGGTCCTCCTGCGTGAAAGATTTCTTAAAGGTTAAATTTAGAACTTCAGCTTTCCGTTTGCTTTCTTCTATTACTGCTCCGGAATGATCAACTAGTGACTGGACAGTGGGCTTTGACCCGCTTATCGATTTTACATAGGACCAGAATTTTTTCCGGTTATCGGAAAGATCTTTTACTAAGGTATGGCTGTGATAATTATTGTATGCTTCGCGCGTCGATCTTTTTATGGACGCACGAATCTCTAATAACTTTTGCCTGTCATCATTTGCGTGTTCTTTTTTGAATCGAGAGTGCAACAGCCTTTGCTTTCTCAGCAGCTTTCTAACATTATTATTATACCACGGTGGATCTTTTCCATCCTTAATCGTCTTTACTGGCACATATTTCTCTAAACCTTTATTAACAATGCACTTAAATTTAGTCCACAATTCCTCTACATCCATAGTCCCAGAATTAAACGATGCCCATTCATTTTCTAAGTGCGAACGTAACATTTCCTTATCGGCTCTTCCCAACAAAAACACGCTCCTAGCCTTCTTGATTGGTTTATGAAATTTGGTCACCATCGACGCTATGACGATATCATGATCACTAATTCCTGTCTCTACACAGACATCGTTAATAAGGTCAGGCCTGTTTGTGGCTATAAGGTCTAGAATATTTCCATTGCGCGTGGGTTGCCGGTTTAACTGCTCAAGACAGTTTTCGGAGAATGTGTCCAAAAGTAGCTCGCAAGACTGCTTGTCTGTACCGCCTGAAATGTAACTAGCGAGGTCCCAATCTATACTCTTAAGGTTGAAGTCACCTCCGACTAATATTACGTGGCCCGGATACCTATGCACTACCTGGTGTAGACTTTCCTTGAATGATTCTAAAACTGCTACAGCAGCACCGGGGGGCCGGTAAAAACACCCAACTATTAACTTTATTTCTTTTAGACCTGTTAAACGTGCCCAGATAACTTCACAGTTACTTTCAACCTCGATCTCAGTAGAAACATTATCTTTGTCCACAGCGATGAACACTCCTCCTCCAGTTGTATCAGATCTATCTTTCCGATATACATTCCACGCTTCGCTAAATATTTCTGAACTTGCCACATCATCATTTAGCCAGCTTTCGGAGCCTAAAACTATCTGAGCGCAATAACTTCCATGCAGCGCTCCAAATTCGGGAACTTTGTTTCTAATACTCTGTAAGTTCGCGGCTAATATTTTTATGTTCGAATTTTTGTTCCGAACGTGGCCTGAATTCGCTGTTTGAATGCTGACAGGCGAGTGCTCATCAGAGGTAGCGCCTAGCCTAAAAAAAACCCATGTGCACTCCACAAGTACTCTGCTACCCGAGTAGCCGCTTCCTTAGTGTAGTGCACCCCTGATCTATCTAGGGGCACCCTACAATTCCCCACCCGATAACGCAGATCCAGAAATCTGCAGCCATGACTGTCACAGAGTCGGCGAAGCCTCTGGTTCAGACCCTCCACTCGGATCCAAACCAAAGGACTCCGATCAACCCTGGGAACAATGCTGCAAATCGACAGCTCTGCTTGCACCCCGCGTGCGAAGGCAACAGCCTTCACCAATTCCGCCAGCCGCTCGTAGGACCTGAGGATGTCCTCAGAACCCAAGCGACAAGCGTCATTGGTGCCGACGTGAGCCACGACTTGCAGTCGACTGCACCCTGCACCCTCGATAGCCGCCGGAAAGGCCGCCTCCACATCTCGGATGAGGCCCCCCGGCAGACACACCGAGTGCACGTTGGAATTCCTTCCAGATCTGGACGCTATCCGCCTAAGGGGCTCCATCACGCGCCTAACATTGGAGCTCCCAATAACTAATAATCCCCTCCCCCCGTGCACCTGCTCGGACCCTGATGAAGGAGTGGCCACACGTTCACTCACAGGTTAAACGGGCGCGGACGGACGTCCAGCCTCCACATTGGCCTTCCGCCTCGAGCGACGCGAACGCCGTACAACCCGCCACTCCCCTTGTGGAGAAGGCGGCTCGACGCCGTCCGGTACACCTGAAGGTGCCTCGGTAGCAGGGACAGAGAGCGTAGCGTGAGACACCTCGACGCACCAGACTCCCCCCCATCGCTGCACCCCGAGACAGCAGCCTGAAGACGGCTGACCGTAGCCAACAGCACGCTCAGCTGTTCGCGAACCGCGGCCAACTCCTCCTGCGTCCGCACACAGCAGGCACACATCCTATCCATCCTGTCGATACAATTAACTGCAATTAACAGCTTTAAAGAAGCCTAGTACTCTAATGAAGGCGGCTGGCTGCTGACTTAACTGTGGTCAGTGGTAACTACACTGTCAAATCAACAAAACTGAGTCCGGCAGTTTAGCGCTGTTAAAGCTGCGGCACTGGTGGCAGCTGGCACTGGACTGACTGATAACGAGCTTTAGTAACGGTCTCTGACTTGTTTTGAAATACACCGGTCAAAGACGAAGACTAAACAACGGTATTTATCAAATACAATAGAATAAACTATTAAAACAGTAGTACAAACGAAATCTGCAAGCACGCGGGAATAAACCTCTTAAAACAGTACTAACGAAAATGAACTAGACTGGCAAATTAAATTTGACACAAATTAAATTCAAATACTTAGCGCTGTTTCGATGCGGCACTGGTGACAGCTGGCACTGGACTGACTGATAACGAGCTTTAGTAACGGTCTCTGACTTGTTTTGAAATACACCGGTCAAAGACGAAGACTAAACAACGGTATTTATCAAACACGATAGAATAAACTATTAAAACAGTAGTACAAACGAAATCTGCAAGTACGCTTTATTGTGGTAGATTGAACATTTGGGTATACTTAGTATCTATTATAATACATCAGCTTCAAGTTCTCTTCAACGCTGAGTCTGAACTGTATAATTACTAACATCATCATAGAAGGTGGTGTAAGCTAGTACGTTTCACTGACCTAATACCTCGGTTTCACAACCAATGATGACGAGGATTTCGAACACATTGGATCTTTCTTCTTATTGTGAAGTTAGTTTAAAGATAAAAGTACTGTTAACTAATTAACTACATTTTCAATAAAAAACTTCTTGCAGTCGTGCAGTAGTAGCTGACTTCAGATCAACGTTTTATGAACAACTAAGAAGATTGACATTAAACGCATTCCATTTAAGAAAGACTTCACCATTCGAGCTGGCGTAGTGGCAACACATAAGACTCGCTATCGGGAGCACGGCGGTTCGTAACCCAACAATTCTTCCCTCCAGTTTGAGATTCCCCATGATTTCCCTTATACGCACAAGACAAATACCAGAATGATTTATTTGAAAGGATGCAGTTGAATCCATCTCAGTTCATCACAATTTGATTCTGAATTTCGTTTTACTGGCCTTATCTTCGAAGGGACATTAAACTCTGATCTTCCTTCCTCTCCTTCAAAAATTATGTTCAGGAGCCTGAAGGAATTCCTTAAATACGGTACTGCGTTTCTCTTACTACGTCTTGGTCGCTCTTTAAACATTACGAAACGCATACCACAACTAGAAAACACTTTCACCTCCAGAATTCCAGCTTTCTGGCTTCATTTCTGACCAAGTAGTCCTCCCTTGAGAAGTTTTAATGTAGTCATTAAGTAACATTGAATGCCATTTTACGTTGTGTGTTATTCTCTCCAACAATATTCATAACCGGAAATTTCATAATCGTTGGTGTAATTCATCTTACATTCATCTTGATATAGAGTTATCTCTATAACTTTATACGTCAGCAGTTACATTTTAATAGGTTATTATTATCATCGCAAATTTTACCGTCGATTTGTTTTACGTGGTCGTTTTTACAAAAGTATTTTTGATGCCGTTAATAGAGCAAAGAAACTAATCTGGAAGATATTCCTTTTCCGGAAGAAAATCGAAGTACTTGTGATTAACATCAATTCAGGTATTAAATGATTCAATACAAAAAGAAATTACTTCGTACACAAAGACTGCAGACCTCTGGTCTAAAGCATCATGTTAAAGGCTGGGCGGCCGCTCCTATCGGAGGTTCGAGTCATCCTTCGAGCCTGGGTCTATGTGTGTTGTTTGCGTACACTCTGCCCATCTCCTCCTGCCCTGTGAGTGTACATCTCCTCCCCCTCTGTGACTCCTCCTCCCCACTATCTACGGAAAATTACTTACATATGCCAACTTTCATGGGGAGTGATCAAAAGATGTCTAAGTCCAATGCAAGTTACCCTCCGACATGTACAGTGGCTTGCAGAGGGTAATAAACTTGTCCATGAAAACAAGCATACTTGTACCAAGTTTCATGGTGATCGGTAAAACGGTGATGACATCTACTGATCGCTCTAATGGTGTCGAAGTCTGTTGCAGGTACCTTCTACCATGGACCGTACGGTGGGATGCAGAGCATAAAAAAACCTCTCAGTGAAAAAATACAGAAATGTGACAAATTTGACAGTGATCAGCCAAACCAAATACGCCGTTCCTCAGCGTGTGGATACGAAAATTATCATTTTTGCATAATGTTCAAATTATCCGAATTTCGTTCGTAATGTTGATGAAAAGTTCTCTGGGACCATAACGAACCAACCAAAATAAGAATTACTTCTCTCCAACGTTCGAATCGTGAAATGTTGTGTTGAAAAAATTTAAAAACACACTGAAATTCAGATTTTCTCAAATTTTCCAATTTTCCAGTAGATTTTCCAAAAATATTCTTTCATTTACACCTTGTCCTGTGAGTTACGAGCACAATAAAAAGAGATCAGCGAAATCGGTCAAGACCTTGTCAAGTGATCCACTTAAATACATGCGACAAGTGATATATATTTCAGATTTTATAGCGTTTTGATTTCTCTATGTTCAACAGCATGATTCCGGGAAAGTTACTTGGTGCTTCCGACGTTATCCGCTTACTCCTTAATTATATATCCTCTGAAAAGGAATGACTGAATAACGTTACCTTGGGATACGGCCAAATTAACGTTTACATCTGAATACTTCTCTCCGAAGAGAGTGGAATGCTGTGTTCTCTTTGCTAGAAAGTCTTTTGTATAGCCAAAGAAATTGTTTGATATTGTGTATACTCGTATCTTCTTCATCAAGCGGCGATGGGAAAGTGTATCAAACGCCTTCCACAAATCAAGGAAAACGGCATCAACATTGGCGCCAGTGTTTATTTTTTTCTGGGTCTAGTGGACAAGCAGAACGATTGGGTTGTAACATTACGTCCCAATACAAGTATTGTAATCACATCAAGCAAACAAACAATACTGATAAAATTGTAAATAATATCTTTCAGAAAATTATTAAGTAGTTCTCTGCAAGTGGACTCTTATTAAATTTTGATAAAACATAGTATATATAGTTCTGTGGAGTAAATGGCATGGTACAATTTAGAAATAAGGACTTTGCACAGAAGTCTGTAGCTAAGGTAGAATATTAAAAAAAAATTAGGTGTGTGCATTGATGAGAGATTGAATGGAAGAAACATACTGCTGTTCTGTTGAAACGTTTGAGTACATGCTACTTATACTGTTAGGGTTATTTCAAATTCTCATGATAAACTTCTCAGTAAATTAGCTTAGTGCGACTGTTTTCATTCGTGTCATACGTATAGCATTAAATTTTGGTGTAGTTTGAGTAAAAAAATGTATTCATCGCCCAAAAGACTTTAACCAGAATAGTTACTGGAGCCCACCAAATATCACCGTGTGAACATATATTTAAGGCTCTAGGGAACTTCACTGTAGCTTCACAGCATACATATTCAATTTCGAAATTTGTTTTAATATCCTAACCCAATCAAAAGTAACAGCATTATGCGTACGGTAACTGCAACACTGACAGAAAGGATGATGATCTTCACTGCTCAAGGCTAAATCTAACTTTCGCACCTAATCAGAAATCTTTGGCCATCACAACACAATTCTGCGAGTATAGCTAACTATCTTTTAAAAAGAAATTAAAATAATTTATGAATGACAACTTCTTGTACTCAGTAGATGAATATTTAAATTTACGAAAAAGAAACCAAAAATGGAACACAATGTCTTGTAATATCATGTAAAGACACCTTTTATTACACTAACTCGTTCCACATCGTTGCGGAATGTCGTAGCCATGATCTATGGAACAAATTTTATTCTAATCTAATCCCTTAACAGCAAACATAGGAAGATCTTTAACGATATGGTTTGCCACTGTTTCCAGATTATATATGCAATCTTAACATGTGTGTTTCAGATAATATGGTCAGTGGGATTATTGACAGCTGGACAGTTTGTAATACTACGTAGCATTTGGAAAACAATGCGAGAAACGGCGTGAAACCCAATACAAGTAAAAGGATTAAAATGGAGACACCGTGCTTAATATCCCAATCTGACAATCTAAAAATCTTTAGAATTATCCCATAAGGTAATAGCAAGACAGATGGCGTGGGGAAATAACGCCGCACTTCCAATTAATTCATTTAGTACTCGTAGTTGTGTGCGGGACGATCATTGTTAGTGGAACGGCAAGTATATCACTTTACCCGAAAGTTGTTCTATTTCAGGAATGGAAAATAGAGGAGAAAATTAAGAAATTAGAATTTGGAGACAAAATAGCAGATACTAGCTTATAACTTGTATACAGGGTGACCCAGCTATCTAGTCCACCCAAAATATCTCTGGAACAACAACAGCTATTGGAAAACGACTTTCACCGGTATCAATGTACGGCTGGGACCCATGAATGTACATATTTGGAAACATTCTAAAACGAAAGCAAATATGTTTTTTAACACAAACTTATTTTTTTTAATGGACACCCTGTATTTTTTCTTCAGCAATCCATAGCATGACAAATTACATAAACAATGGCGTTGATTGCATCGCACTATTTTAATTAGATCCCGAGATATTGCGACGCGAAGTTGACGCTTGAAAAAACCTAAATGCGCTGCTAGCGCTCGTCCTGAGGCTCAGGCGTGAACCCATGCAGCAGACCGTATTATTCGTTTCGGACCTCTTGGTAAGTATGGAAGTGCGATTACGCATGTCAATCACATCGCCATTACGGGCAGCATGGGGTTCACGCCTGAGCCTCAGGACGTGCGCTAGCAGCGTATTTCCGGTTTTTCAAGCGTCAACTTCTCGTCACAATATCTCGGGATGTAATTGGAATATTGCGATGCAATCAACGCCATTGTTTATGTGATTTGTCATGCCATGGAATGCTGAAGAAAAAAAATGTAGGGTGTCCATTTAAAGAAACATAAGTTTGTGTTAAAAAACACATTTGCTTTCGTTTTAGAATGTTTCCAAATATGTACATTAATGGGCCCCAGCCGTACATTGATACCAGTGAAAGTCGTTTTCCAATAGTTGTTATTGTTCCAGAGATATTTTGGGTGGACAAGATAGCTGGGACACCCTGTATATTCTGAGGAATAGAACATTATAGGTTCTGTGGGTCGAGTGATGGATTCTTTCTCTAACATCTTCGGCGAAAATGTGGGTGCTAGCTACAAATAATCAATCAATATGCCTAACTTTTTTTGTCTTCACGTCGATAGTTGCAAGATACCAATAAAAGTGTGACATATTGTAACTTTGCTGTACTGTTAGGATATAGCATATTATGGTACTGGGTGTCCCATTTATGTGATGACTGCACGCGCGGCCCACCAGATGCCGGGAGGTGCGCACTCCCTTGCCCGGATAACCAGATGCCATGGCGTGGCGCCCATCTACTGCCACCACTGCACGTCCAAGTACATTTTGTTCTCACCCATGTCATGCAAGGAGATGCTGGAAGTGTTTGCCACTGTTTTCGATGCATTTTTGGCATGTACCTACTCAAGAAATTGTTCATCACACGTTGTAATTCTCTTTGAGAAATGGAATTAAAAGACTCGCGGATGTTATACTTGAGTTCCTTTACGTATGTGCATTTGTTGTGTACGCTTGATCTATCAGTGCTCCCCACAGATATAAATCACTCAGGGTTAAGTCGGGACTTCGGGTGGGTCACATATTGTTGCTGATGGCTCTATCATGGAACACTTCACGAATTCCGTGCATAGAAACATTGGCTGTATGAGCCCTTTCTGAATCTTGTTGAAAAACGCGAAGTTCTCTTTCACTAAGTTCATTAAAAACGGTTGCAAAATGTTTTTCACATATCTTTCACTGTTAATCATGCCATTAAAAAATGGGCCCATTATTCTTTCACCAGTAACTGCAAATCACACTCTCATTTTATGGTTCATCATAAAGCTGAATTGGTCTTTCGGCACTGCAGTGTAGAGAGTTTTGAGAATTAATATGACCGTGTAAGTAGAAGCTGGCCTCGTATGAAAACTGAATGAAGTAAGGATCCATTTTACCGTCATGCACTTGTTTCAAAACCTATTCGCAAAACCTAACCGTGCACGGTACTACCGTTACTTTATACAGCCTTAGGCCAAGTAACTTACTAGCTCTTTGTACAGAGTTGCACGAAATTTGTGTTTGCTATGAAAGACTCTAAGAGACATATTAGTGGAATTTTGCAGGCGGTAAGCAATATCATCGAGCTGAGGTTCTGACAGCACTGCATGTTGTCGTATACGCTTCTTGTCACTTCGCGTTTCACGAAATGTATGCCGCGGTGGAGCGGCCGAGCGCATTGAGCGCTATGCCACGATGCGCGAGGCCGTTCCCCGTCGGGGGTTCGAATCCCCCCTCTGGCATGGATGTTCATGCCGTCTTTAGTATAAGCTAGTTCACAAGTAGTTTGTAAATTTAGGGACTGACGACCCCGCAGTTAAGTCCCATAAGCTGTACAAACATTTAAACATTTGAACGAAATTTATTCACTAATTTGTGAATTGCAACACGATTCGGAATTCTAACACCTGGAAATTTCTGTTTGACCAGTCTGCGGACAGTACGAGCCGGCTCTGTACGCAACTAAGAATCATAAAAAAAAACACTCGTTGTAGCACAGAATAATAGGTCTTACCATCGTTGTGTTCGCAGACTTGACTGTTACATTCACTGTTGTTTCACTTTTTCACTGGGTGAAAAGGCGCGCAGTGTAGGCAGGGCACTCGAGGTTTCTATTTTTTTTCTATTTTTTATGTATATATTTTCGAAATACTAACAAAAACTATAACTAAGTGTAATTCATGTTTCAGGTTCCTAATTGTGAATGTCTTAAGCTATTATCTATGCCACATATTTTGCTGCTGAACTCTCTGTCAGCCTTAGTTTCTCTAGGGCAATAAAATGATCGAGAGAGAGAGAGAAAGAAAGAGAGAGCGATCGATTTGAGAGGTTACGTGATGAGGATTGACTATCTTAATTTGGAATTTAGTTTCAAACAAGTGATTGCTGGTATTCACCAAATTTATATTTTGTTCTATACTTAAGATATTCAAAACTTATTTGCAAAGTGCTGTCGTAATTCTACACTTGTCACTAAATTCTCTCATTTATATTTGAATTTAATATACCATGCAATAGTAAGCCAATACAGTAATTAAAAGTGAGAGGAAAGCAAATATGGTGCCTGTAGAGTATGGCTATTTTTAAAACATTAGGTATTATTTTTTTTATTTAAAAATAAAATTTTAGTTTATGTACTGCAGATTTTGGATATGTGTGATAAATTTATAGGCATGAACACACAATAGCATCTTTTCTAACTGCCAAAACTGATGATAAATAATTGTATGAAGGAATTGTTAGGCTTCAGATATTTAGGGGAAAGTTGCCGAAATAGTGTCATTTTGTGGAATTTTTTGTCTGTTATGGGGAAATTTAAAAAAATCAATCTTGAGACACTACAGTGCTACCTGTATCCCCAAGAAACTAACAGATGACGCACCCTTACTGTGCAACAGAAGAGACGATGCTTTACGACGCTAACAGGAGTCCATACTATTTTGTTTTATAGAAAAATGCCGAGAAAACTCATTGGGGACCGACAGGGTAAAATGACTTCCTAATAGAGACCGTCCGTTCTTCATCATGAGGTGCACGACAAAAACCTCGAACAACACTGCCACGGTGGAGTAGCCGAGCGGCCCAAAGCGCCTCGCTGTGGAGCGCGCGGTTGCTCGCCGTGGAGGTTCGAGTCCTCCCTGGGGCATGGGTGTGTGTGTTGTCCTTAGGTTAGTTTACCTAGGTTTAAGTAGTTTGTAAGCTACAGACTGATGACCACGCAGTTTGCTCCTATAGATTTACAGACATATGAACAACACAATCACTTATAACTACTATGTAGGCTTCAGTAAACCCACAGTGAAATGCCATTGGTGTCATTTGAAACTGTGCCATGGCAGAATAGCCGTGCGCACTAAGTCGCCCTGCTGCAGTGCGCACAGCCACTCGCCGTCGGGGGTTCAAGTCCTCCGTCGGGCATGGGTGTTTGCGTTGTCCTTAGAAAAAGTTATTTTAAGTTCGTGTAAGCAGTTTGTAAGCTTAAAGACTGATGACCAACGTAGTTAAGGCCCTTAGATTTATAAACATTTGAACAGAAACCAGACCACAGTTACAAAAGTCGATGGTATGTAAGGAAAGCATTCGGTTGTAGTTTTCGCCAGTATTATCAATTTATGCATTTAGCAAGCTGTGGAGAAAAGCAAAGAGAGATTTGGCATTGGAATTAAAGTTCAGGAAGAAGGTATAGAAACTTTACCGATGTGTCATTCTGTCAGAGGCAGCAGAGGTCCTAGAAGAGCAATTGAATGGAATGAACATTGTCTTGAAAGGAGGGTGTAAGATTATTGATGAAAAGAACGAAATAAGGCTAATGTAATTTATTCGAATTAATCAGGAGATGCTAAGGGAATTAGATTTGTAAAGGAGACAACAAAAATTTCAGGAGGAAAGTCGTGGTAGAGGAATGCAACCGTCATCATCTCAAATTATAAAAATGATTCTAAAACTTCTTTTAAGTTGCTGCAATAATCTCTTAGGTGTGAAATGTATATTATTATGAAAATTTCACTACATGTTTAGCGCACAGTTAGTCAAATGATGACCTGTCGATGACCGCCGGGAGCTTAGTGAAATAAGTTATACAACGGAACAAAGCTGCTGATGCTAGCACTAATCAGTCGCTCGAGGTCGTAACTTACTTTCTGAATCTGCCTCGTATGATCTGGACAGAGGTGATTTGTATCTTCAGTAACTTGATTAATTAATTGGTATATGTACTAAGTCTGTGACTAGCGAATTCTTGAATCGCAATGAAACTATATCCTTAGTCAATAGCTACAGAAGTGAGGGAGCATTGCGCCAGTGCCCCTGCCGCGTCGCTTACGTAACGCGGGGCCAGGGGATGTCAGCGACCGTAGAAAGCGCGCCCTGCCTCACTGGGCCGGGAAAACCGCAGGGTGGTTGCCCAAGCCGTGCCATCAGCCTTATTAACAAGAGCTGCCGCCAGCAATTTAACGACTCGTCACCGGGAGAAAGGCCGCCGCCGAGCACTGTCTAGCCGAAGAGGTGGCAGCTGTCATGTGGCAGGAGCTGCGGCCCAGCAGGAGCACATGGAAGGCGGCCGCTGCACATAGTCTGAGAGGGCGCAGCGCCTGCGTCGTCGACAGTATTTCCGGGTCAAACATTACTAAACACGTACTTAGGCGCATCTTATGCGTGCAAACGTTCGAAGGAAATCCTAAATCTGCATTCGACCTGTGGGACATCTGTAGCCTAACTGTAGCGAAGTTTCGCCTCTGGTCCCAGAGGTACCTCGTTGGAAGGAATTTAAATCAGTGCTTTCTTTTAATACTTGTTTGTGTAGTGAAATCATCACCGCCTTTATACCGCCATTATAGTCGTACAGGATCACAATTACCGAACTGTATGAAACAAATCGTAAATTAGTCGTTGAGGCGGATTAGCCGTGCGCACTGGGACGCCGTACTGCAGTGCGTGCCGGCCGCGGTGGCCGAGGGGACTGAGGCGCTCCAGTCACGGTCTGCACGGCCACTACGGTCGGGGTTTCGAATCCCCTCTCGGGCATGAATATTTGTGCCGTCCTTAGTATTACTAGTTCATAAGTAGTTTGTAAGTTAAGGGACTGATGACCCCGTAGTTAAGTCCCATAAGCTATACAAACATTTGTACATTTGAAACATTTTTGCTGCAGTGCGCGCGGCCGTTCGCCGTCGGGGGTTCGAGTCCCCCATCGGGCATGGGTGTCCTTAGGTTAGTTTACCTTAATTTAAGTAGTTTGTAAGCTACGGACTAACGACCAAGCAGTTGATTCCGATAGATTTACAAACATTTATTTATTGTAAACTTGTCCCGGCAATGCTTCACAATTGCTAATATCTATGTACTCTTTCTTTGAACGTCAAATGTGCAAAATTTTATCGCAATCGTACGAATGACGTTTATATCTCCAAAAAAAAAAAGAGCTCTTTAAGTTTTTCCACAAATTTTCCTATTTTTCCAATTTTCCGGTAGCGTCCGCACATTGCGAGGCTACTACAGATTCACTAACTACTGCACTAAACTTTTGAGTAGCTACAACAAGACTACTGTCACTATCTACACAGTACTGGGCACTTTTACAAGGAGAAGTTGTAGAATGCACTAGGTTCACTACAGGATTGCACTGTACATAGTCATTTTGCTTGTTCCGAACCCGTTTCCGTTGCACAGTTTTACGCGCTCGTCGGTGCTTGCGGCGTGGCTCACTACATAGTTTTGCAATAGGTGCAGAAGAGTTTTCTTGCATTTTAGAATCAAGTAAAGCACTGTTCAATTCCACAGCGTCTATGACATTGACAGCATGAACTGTTCGTGCACTCTGCAAAGCACTGTTTCTAACGGCACAGTTATTTGAGTTTTTAATTTGCATACACACAGACTGTACATATCCCGATTTGCCACATTGATAACAGGTTGCGTTGCGACTAGGGCATTGCGCATGCTTGTGGCGAGATACACACTGGGGGCAAGACTTACGAACATTTTTCTGAAATGAGCGTTGGCGCCCGTTATTCAAATTACTTTGTCTAACACGACGGGGCGACCTTCGTGTCGCACTTTTACACTGGCTACCGTTCACTGTCTGTTCAGCACGGCCGGTAAAATTTAAAGAATCGCTAGTGCTATACTGAGAACTAGGGCAAGGAAAGCGTCCGTTGCGGCGCACTGATGCATTTCTACATCTGCTAAGTCAAAAGTATTATGCGCTTCTATAAGCTGCAGTACACTGTCTAATGAGGGGTCAGGCTGTTTTAGAATTGCTGCCCTAATTCGGGGGTCCTGAATGTTCTGTGTGATCGCATCTCTCAACATAACGTCACTATAAGAAAGTCCACAAGAGCAAGTAAATTTACATTGGCGGGTTAAGCCCTTCAATTCCGTAATCCATTGCGTGTGGATCTGTTCCGGTGATTTTTTCAGTCTGAAAAATCGGTACCGCGCCGTGGCTACGAGAACTTTTCTCTCATAATGACCTACTATTTGTTCAAAGTCTACATCACGAGGAGATGCGTGGGGGAAAAGTTTCTGCAGTAATACGAAGGTCTGGGGGCCCACAATCGATAAGAAAAGGTTTTTCACTCTCTGACCTGTAATTTGATGAGCTGCGATGAGTTCCTGAAACTGTGCGAAGTAGTCGCTCCATTCTTCCTCACGTTCGTTGTACTGGCGGAACGTAGGGAGCGGCGCAGCGACAGGCGTGGGCTGCTGATGCGACGGCTGTTGTTAAGTTGCCGTCAACTGCGCCACTGCTTGAAGTAGTTGCGTGATTTGCGCCGTCTGTAACTGAATAATTTCCATTAAGTTTGGGTTCAGGGTAGTGGCCATGCTGACCGATTAGGCGCCGCGTATACAAGTAAATTATAACAAAATACAAATGCAATGTGAATGAGGACGCACTGCAACAAAAAAATCCACAAAACACGGAACAAAATATCTTCCCCCAATATTCTTATAATAAGGGTGGGCGGGTGGGAGCAATTTCTGCATGCTCCAACTGCTGCTGTCTGGCTGCTGCAAGCGGGCTGGTCCAAGGTTCTTCTCTCACTCCTCATCGCCACTTTTGTGCCCCAGCCTCGTCGACACTTTTGTGTCCCAGCCTCGTCGCTGCTTTTGTGTCCCATTTCCTTCGTAGGTGTCGGTGGCCGAGTAGGAAGACCGACACAGGAATAAAGGTAGCACGCTTGTGCAGGTACAGAGGGGAGCAGCCAGTGGGACAGCAGAAACTAGAAACACTAGAGTAAATTAGAACGAGATATATATTGCACAGAATTTATACAATACTTAACTTTTACATAGTTCAGGTGCGCCTCGGTTGCACAGTGGTAGAGTGCCAGACTACAAATCCAAAAGTCGCGGGTTCGATCCCCGCCAGGTCCTAGGATTTTTATCTGTCACTTTCCACTTCTTTCACCTCTGGCAGTATTGCTCATGTGAAAAATACCGAGTAGCACCGTGGTTCGGAACCCACGTTAAACTGTAGGTCCCCCTATAACTGGCTGGGTAAGTCAGTTCGAAGGTCGGAGGAAGGCAACGGCATACCACGTCCAAACAGGACCATGCCTAGTAAAGCACTGTGGTGTTCAAACCAATCTTCGGATTGTTGACTGCTTTACCTTTTTTTTACATAGTTCAGTACGGCAGAATCCTGATACATAGTTGAGCTAGAGGCCTGCCTAGTGCCTATCCGATAGCCAAGTCTTCACTGGTGCCTATCTGATTCCGAAGTGTTAACTGATTCCTATCTCAGTCCCAAGTGAACGATGTCGTTCAGTGGTGGCCACGATCGGAGTTGTAGCAGAGGGCACTCGTGGCTGTCGTCGTAAGAACGCCGTGCCATGCGTGCATGGTGGCGCGTGGCGAAAGTAGGTGGCGTACACTTTAGACTTGTGCGACACCACATTACTTTATACATTGTCTCTAATACAGTCCCACAAAAAGGAGTAGCTCCCGTTCAGATCGGGAGACATGGTGGCCAATTGAGGCCCATTACAGTGGTTTTTGGGTCTTCGAAGTGCTCGTTCAGAACACAAAACATTCTCCTGGTTCTATGGGATCGAACTCCGCCTTGCATGAAGCACATCTTGGCGAAATCAGAGTCATTTTGCTTGCATATACTCATCAGTATTCCATGGCTGCTCAGAAGATGACCGGCAGCTGCCCACTCGAAATATCGTGCCATGCATTAGGCAACGACAGGCTGCAATCCAGAAAATGTTATGAGCTGTTTTTCGTCGGGAAACTTTTAAAGTTCAGAATGTTTATGTAACTCGCCTTGATGGTCACATTGATTGTGTTTAGCATTAGCGTCCCCACCTTCAGTTTACTTCCTTAGTTTATCCATCCAGTATGAATGTATCCAGTGGCCTTATCTCAAATTCTGACTTTCATTATTAACTGCTCAGAGGTTCCATGATGGGTCTACTACATTCCATTACGTATCTTCTACATTTAGTTTCATTAGTGTCTCATTTCACCACATGCGTTCCTCATTTCCCTTTTCATCCTTCTTTCCTTACAGCTCGTTCTATCCATTCTCTCTGCGTTTCTCCTATTCCTTACCTACCTCCTCCTCTAAATCTCTTTTTCCATTCTAAAGTCTTCTATAGCATGTCAAATACATTAGTAAATTCACGACGGATAATGCAGGAGCTACAATACGGTTCCTTCTTCCCGACTGAGCCGAAAAAGCGTTAAATGATCTGTGTTCTCTCAGACAGCAAAACAGCGTGGCTGTCGGGGAAATTTCTCAATGCTTTCCCCAGAAGTTGCAAGTAAGCGCATGTTTTTCATCATCTGTCCGTTGATTCCCGATATTAGGACTACTAGACCAGGGCTAAGTGAAAGGTGTGACAGAGAGAACGCGATCTTTTAGGCAGTAGTCTGGTTGCGGTGAAAGTACATTTAGAGAAGGAAAAATCAGTCTGGCTAACATGTTTTGTAACGGAAAGCTAAGTAATGCAAATGGTCCCAGACCAGAGTAAGTAGTATCGTCTGTACGGACGACAGATACTACAAAAAAGTAAAACAGAAACTGAGATGCAGTGACAAAAAGTACAACCTATTTGGAGAGAGATGCTAATAGAGAAAATTAAGAGGATTTCATTCGGCAGATAGACTGGATGAAAGAGAAGAAAAAGGCTCGACAGGAAAGACAGAAATATAGTATAGAAAGAAGGACAAACAGAAACTATGACGAGAGAAAGTGAAACTGATATCGTAGCAGGTAATGATGTCAGAATAGTGGAAAAATGATAAAAATAGTGACATAAATAAACTAAATGAGTATATTATTACGTATAAATAAAAGATAATTAAAATTAATATGGAAGCAAGCAATGAAATAGATCAAAATACGCTGATAAATATAACATGCGCTGAATCAAAAATGTAATCACAGAAATTCATTATAAGTAGAAAATTTACCGATTATTGTGGCAGTTAGTTGTCCCATACAAGTACCCAAAATTAGCATGTCTCTCTTAAAAAGCAGTGCCCCACAACTGCGATTCCGAACAATAGACAGCCAGCAAACAGTTGCTTTGTCATTCAGTACTTTTCTTAGCAGTGAATCACTAAGACCTAAAGAAAGTTTCTTCTAGCATACTTTTTCTCTGCGGAATGACATAAGATTTCCTCTTCGACGGTAACAACACAGTAACTCTATTTTATCATCCACATTTCCTCTTCATCCTATACTTTAGCCAGTATCTTGTATACTGTCGTACTGCTCGACACAACAAAATAGAAATACATTAATAGAAAACGTGCCATTTCTTCAGTATTGCTTCGATGGTTGATTGTTATTTCTGTACTATAAACGTACTTCGGCACAATTGCTATTTTATAGTACGATCTGCAATATAATACACTTTTCGTCAAATAGATTCCGAAAAAAAAATTTCAAATGTTTGTATAGTCTATAGGACTTAACTACGGGGTCATCAGTCCCTAAACTTACAAACTACTTATGAACTACTTACGAACTAGGACGGCACAAATATCCATGCCCGAGGGGGGATTCGAACCCCCGACCGTAGTGGCCGTGCAGACCGTGACTGGAGCGCCTTAGTCCCCTCGGCCACCGCGGTCGGCATAGATTCCGATTTACATAGAATATATACCAACTGTTTAGTTACAGAAGTACATATTACACCTGTGGATCGGCGTTATTTTCTTTCTCTTTCACATTGTAAATAATTACGTATTTCTCGTAATTTTTGGCAGCTCGTTGAATTTGACCCACAACTCGAGCCTTAACGCAACGCAATGCAACGTGATCGATTACGTGTATAGCATTTTTCTGACAGTCAACACAAGTGTTTGTAATGTACTTAATATATCTAAATAAGTATTTCTAGTTGCGTTTATAAGAAAACATAGATATTTGACTATTTAAAATTGGTAAAATGCAGATTGTTTTAAAATTACTGTGAGCAAAATGCTCACGCGCGAGTGCTCGCAGGTTAAGGACAGGTTTTATCGACTGGACACTACGCAGGTTGTAGGATGAAGATGTGCTTAGCCAGGAAGAGATATTCCACCTGAGATATCAGGCAAGAGTAGAGTAATCTATAGCGAGGTTACAGGTTCTATGGAATCGCTCAGCCGGTAATGTCCTCTGTGGTGGTTCTCTGTGTACATCTATTTTTGTTTTGTTTATTTTTAACTGTCCACCATCACAATATTGTTTTATATTTGTCCACCAGTGCTATTTTAAAATAATATGTGGAGCATTTACATAAGCAGATAAATGACAAGTGTAGCAGAGACGAGAAGGTAACAGCCTCGAGTGTCGAAACCAGTCGTATTGCCTAAATAAATAAATAAAGAAGATTGCAGTCTTGGCATATTCTTAATTAACCTCCTGGCCATTAAAATTGCTACACCACGAAGATAACGTGCGACAGCTACTATTACTACATTAGCTACCAGTAGGCACTGAATTAAATTGTTGTTGTCGTGGTCTTCAGTCCGGAGACTAGTTTGATGCAGCTCTCCATCCTACTCTATCCTGAGCAAGCATCTTCATCTCCTCATAAGACCTCAAATCTACATCTATTTGAATCTGCTTACTGTATTCATCTCTTGGTCTCCCTCTGCGATTTTTACCCCCACACACTTCCCTCCAACGCTAAATTCACGACTCCTTGATGTCTAATAATGTGTCCTACCATCGATCCCTTCTTTTAATCAAGGTATGCCAGAAATTCCTTTTCTCGCCAATTCTGTTCAGAACCTCTTCATTAGTTACGCGATCCACCCACCTAATCTTCAGCATTCATTTCAATAGCCTCTATCCTCTTCCTGTCCGCACTGTTTATCATCCATGTTTCACTCCCATACAAGGTAACGCTCCATACAAATACCTTAAGAAAAAACTCCCTTACGTTTAAATTAATATTCTATGTTAACAAATGTCTTCTATCCTGCATTTTATATCCTCTGTATTGCGACCATCACGTGTTATTTGAAGCGTTACGCTGCGATGCGCGAGGCCGTTCCCCGTCGGGGGTTCGAAGCCCCCATTGGGCATGGATGTCTGTGCCGTCTTTAGTATAAGCTAGTTCATAAGTAGTTTGTAAGTTCAGGGACTGATGACCGCGTAGTTAAGTCACAGAAGCTTCACAAACATTTGGAACATGTTATTTTACTGACCAAGTAACAAAACTCATCTACCACCTTTATTGTTTCATTACCTAATCTAATTCCATCAGCATCGCCCTATTTTCTTAGACTGCACTCCATTACCCTTGATTTTCTCTTGTTAATGTTCATTTTATACGCACCTTTCAACACACTGTCCATTCCGTTCAACTGCTCTTCCAGGTCTTTTGCTGTCTCTGACAGAATTACTATGCCATCGGCAGATCGCAATGTTTTTATTTTTTCGCCCTGAACTTCTTCAAATTTCTCATTACATTCCTTTATAGTTTGCTCAATGTACACGTTTAATAGCATTGGAGAAAGGCTATAACCCTGTCTTACTCCTTTCCCAACCTGTGCATCCCTTTCATGTCCTTAAACTCTGATAAATCTGGTTTTTGTACAAATTGTAAATAAACTTACGTTCCCTATATTTTACTCCTGCTGGTTTCAGAATTTGAAAGAGTGTATTCCAATATACATCGTCAAAAGCTTTCTCCAAATATACAAAAGCTAGAAATGTAGGTTTGCCTTTCCTTAACCTATCTTCTAAGATAAGCCGTAAAGTGAGTGTTGCCTCGTGTATTCCTACATTTCTCCTGAATCCAAAATGATCTTCCGCGAGGTCGGCTTCTACCAACTTTTCCATCCTCTTGTAAATAATTCGTGTTAATATTTTGCAACCATGACTTGTTGAATTGATCGTTCTGTTATTTTCACACCTGTCTGCACCTGCTTTCTTTGGAATGGAAATGATTATATTTTTCTTAAAGTCCGAGGGTATGTCACCTGTCTCGTACATCTTACGCACCAGGTGAAATAGATTTTTCATGACTGGTTCTCCAAGAGACTTTAGCAGTTCTGAGGAAATGTCATCTACTCCTGGGGCCTTGTTTAGACTTAGGTCTTTCAGGGCTCTGCTAAATTCTCCTCTCAGTATAGCATCTCCTATTTCATCTTCATCTACTTCCTCTTCCCTTCCTACAACATCGTCTCTAAGTTCATTTTCTTCGTAGAGGCCCTCTGTACACTCTTTCCACCTTTCAGCTTTCCCTTCTTAGCTGAGAACTGGTTTCCCATCTGAGTTCTTTGTATTCATACAGCTGCTTTTCTTGTCTCCAAATGTCTCTTTTATTTCTCTGTAGGCAGTATCTACTTTCCTCCTATTTATACATTCTTCTACATCCTTGCATTTGCCTTCTAGCCACTCCTGCTTCGTTATTTTGCACTTCCTGTGAATCTCATTTCTTAGTCGTCTGTACTCCATTTTGCCCGTTTCATTTACTGCGTTTTTATATTTTCTCCTTTCATTAATTAAATTTGATATTTCCTGTGATATCCAAGGATTTTTTGTAGGTCTTGCCTTTCTACCTACTTTGTCCTCTGCTGCCTTCACTATTTCATCTTTCAACGCTACCTATTCCTCTTCTACTCTTTTATCCCCCCCCCCCTACGTTTCTGTTGATTATTGCCTCAAGCTCCCGGTGAAATTCTTAAGCACTTCAGGTTCCCTCAATTTATCCAAGTCCCATCTCTTATTTTCCTACCTTTCTGCAGTGTTTTCAGTTTCAACCTACAGTTCATGACCAATATGTTATGGTCAGAGTCTATATCTGCCCTTGGGTAGCCTTACAGTTTAAAACCTGGTTTCGAAATCTGTGTCTTACCATCATAAAATCTATCTGGTACCTTCCGGGGTCTCCTGGTCTCTTCCACGTATACAACCTTCTTTCGTGAATTAAATTAATGTTTGAAAATTTGGTTTGTGCTCATCCGGGATCCGAACTCGAGTCTTCTGCTTCTTTATTTATTTTTGTTCTTTGGATAGTGTTTGGTTCGTTGTGGACGTTTTTATTTTATTTTATTTTTAGACAGAGAGCAGTCAGGAGCCAAGCCTTAACACCACTTAACTGAGCCCTGTCGTGTTAAGTTCCATAGAGAGGCCGCGATCGCTTAGCCTAATGGTTGGCTGCTTGAGACACTGGCCTGTGCCAACATCGTCGAACCTATAGGCCGCATTCGCTAGCTGACTGGCTAGCAGCTGCGAGGTAGTGGGCTGTGCCTCAGGGGCCAGTCAGTCAGCTAGCGATCGCGGCCTTCTCGATGTGACGCGACATGAGCTGTTGCGAGGCCTTGGTGCCCCAGTGGCTAGCCAGTCATCTAACGATAGCAGCCTACCCTTTGTGACGAGATACGACAGTGCTGAGGCCTTCTCTTCAGGCGGTGTTGGCTCAGTCCATTTTCACACATTACTCGCAGCATTTCGCCGTCTCCCCTGAGGTACATTCTCACTGAAGAAATAATCATTGGACGTCTTCGTACCGGACAGTTAAAATTAAACTTTCCGTATTTAACATGGAAACTAATTATGTACATTACCAAATAAAGTAGCATTAATGTCAGTGGCATGGAGAAGAGAAATAATAAAAAATCAGTTCAATTGCTACAGTGCATCATACCATTACATTACATTACTTCCACAATCCTCTAACACCATCCTCATGACCTAGGTCATGAATTACCTTCCCCTTCCTTTCCCATTCCTTTTTTCTTCTTTCTTTTCCCTTCTATCTTACCTGAAGAAGGAACACAGTTCCAAAAGCTTATTATTTGCGTCCTTTTTTCTTTCTGTGTGTAAATATCGGCGGTACAGCAAAACGGTAAGTACTAGCCAGCCAATCTATCTCTTTTGAAGAATAATTTATCATCTCTGTGAAGAATCTCCATCATTAATCGAAGATGACGTTTTTAAGCATTTAGGACGAATGCCAGATAAGAGTGAAATGGCCTATGGTTTTATTATATTTCTAACATTATTTCAGACTTTTGAGGCTATATATCTTGTTTTTTAAAAGTGCAAAACACTTGCTTAAGACCATTTTACAATATCTTTTACTCTTTTGTCAGATCTTATCTGCCATTTTCTCATCTTGCAAATTGTTAACAGAACATGACTTACATGTCATACATTGGTCTTGCATTATAATAGGAGGAGGATGGGAACCTCAGAACTTAAGAGTAAAAACAATAAATCTAATATACAAAACTTACTATTTGTTTGTTTCTCTTTTTGTTCGTATTTTATGCACGGCCATACCGTACAACTGAGTGAGATAAAATGTCAACTCATTGCTTGCACTCGCGCGAAGGGTATAGGCATACTAAAGTTAACTTTATATGGTGCAATTAGTTAATTCGTTTCTTATGCCTTCACGCTCAAATGAATGAAATTTGGAACAGAGGTAGCTTACAGACTGACGTAATACATGGGCCATCGTTCAGTGCATGCAGAGGCTACCTTGCAATTCTATCTTAATCTACATTAACATTGTTAATTACATAATTTTCCAGAGGTGGAGGAATCAACGGACTGAGTAGAAGGAGTTGCACAGAGCGACAAGGAGGTGATTGGCAGATGGGAAGAAAGAGGGGACTGGAGAAGATGAACAGAGAGAAGGGAATTGAATGTATGGGGGGGGGGGGAAGAAGAGGAGGAGATGAACAGAGAGAGAAAGAGAAGTAAAGATAAAGTAAACAGAGAGAGAAAAAGGAAGGAGAGATGGAGTAATTTAAGAGCGGAATAAGTAAGTACCCGGACAACGCCGGGTTATCAGCTAGTATCATACAAAACATTTTTCCTGTGCCTCCCCCTTCCCATACCGTTTCACTTAGTAAAGTTCACACAGGATAAATTGGCCTGTAGGTGCGCAGACAGCTGGGCAAGCGAAAGGAAAGCAGCAGTAGTGGGGGGTGGGGTGGGGGGGAAAGCGGCGGGAGCAGTGAGCGAGCGCTGGAGGGGAAGTTCCCAGCTCACTGGCCGGCAGCCGGAAGTGGAAACACGTGGCCTCCCTTTCCAAACGAAGGAATGAACTCGCCCAGCGATTCGGACGAAAACTCGTCTCCGCACATAGTCCGCCTTGTCCTGCGCGGACTAACACAATGACCTGTTTCTTGTTCACAGCCGCATCGAGCCTGTGGAGAGCGAGCTGGTGTCGTTCCTGTCGTTCGGCGAGGGTTGGCACAACTACCACCACTCATTCCCGTACGACTACCGCGCCGCCGAGCTGGGCCAGCGCTACGACTTGTCGACACGCATCATAGAGTGGCTGGCGCGCCGCGGCTGGGTCTCCGACCTCAAGGCCGCCTCCGAGCGCTCCGTGCTCAACCTGGTGCACTCCCACGGCGACGGCAGCCACCCGTCCTGCCAGCCGGAGTCCTCCAAGGCCGACGCCCCCGACGCCGACGCCGCCCCCGGAACCGGCAAGCACTTGGTGAGGGCGTTATCCGCCCCCGGGCTGAGCAGCGCCTGACGACCGCCCGCGGTGCCAGGGGTCGCCCACCTCGACAGTCAGTCCGACGGCGCCTCGCGTCGTCTTCTTCGTTGCTGACGCCACCCGCACGCACAGAACGCGACAGTGCAGAACAGCCGTTCTCTCTGAGCACTCTTCCCGAAGTCTTCCTCGCCGTGTAGATCTCGGATATGCCAGAGTCGAAGAGACGCTGTTCACTGTGCTTTCAGCGTTACGAGTGACTTTGTTTACACCACTACGTACTCTGTGATAGCTGTTATGAGCAGTGCTCTTCTAAAATCCCAAAAAGTGAACTAGTTTCAGGTTAAATATGCCTCTTGCACCGCATCTGCTGTCTATCGTGACAGTGAGACCCATTTTACTTGAACTGCTGTCAGTCGACTGATCATCCTTGAAAGACAGTGACTTGTGCTCTGATCTTCAAAACTGTGGGCCATTTAGGAAGTTAAACTCTGATCCATGCCTTTCATAGGCAATTTTCTTGCCAACTGAGCTGACCGAAAAGTCACCGACAGTGGTACAGATCCTCGCCCTGCTGTGAATGGAGCATTTCGCGAAAGGCAGTGTTCATTGTTTATTACCTGGTTCAATTCTTTGTAACATTGTTCTGCATACGCCCCATGTTCCCTAAGCAGACATTACAACTAAAGTGGCATTTACGAGACGTCTTTCATTTTAAATAATTTACTATAAAAACAATGAAACTTCGTATATTGAAGATTGCTATGCCAAGACCCCGTTACATGCCTTGAATAAACATTTATATTTTATTTGTTAATTTTTGAGTCTCAGCTGGTAGCAGGCGCTGTAAACATACAATAAGGACATATGATAATTTGTGCCAGGGCCAGGAATTGGAAACGGGACCTCCTGGATTTCTACTTTGCTGTGTTAAGCCTCTACGCACAAGACCCTAACACACCTTAACTACCCAAGCACGTAACCCGCCAGACCCAAAGTTGTATGTGTGTGTGTGTGTGTGTGTGTGTGTGTGTGTGTGTGTGTCATTCTATTTCGACCACTGTACTCCATGGTTCGCAGCACGCCCTGTATTCCCGCTAGCAGTCCGGTCCTCGTGTGATCCGCACTAAAATATACATCAAACCGTGGCTAGGAACATTACAATTAATAACATGTCGCAATTTTTAATTATTTGTTATTTATTCATAGCCGGTTTCGTCGATCTGTATCTTCACCTTCAGATCAATTTGCAACGTTAGAATCTTCCTCTTGTAAAATAATGATTTGAAAATAGCGAATTAGCTCCTCGATACTGATCATTAAGGTATAATAAACAGTTTACCCAAGGAATGTAAAGCAGTTTTGGCAAGCAACCTTCAGTACACGAAGGTTTCATTATTTGAAAAAGATCTCTTTTTTAACCTGACAATGTTATGTAATTACAATAACAGTGTTACTTGCATTCGCTGAAAACCATGAACCAATTACATAAATTAGTCACATAAATGGCTATCATACCCATAAAATCGAATACAGTTGTTTTAGCCCTTTTCAAATGCTTTGATGTGTTATGAATAATATACCACACTTCTGAACTATCATTAACCACTTGAGTGTATTTGATTCAAGTCATGTAATTCTATAAAAGCAAGACTTCGCACAATTATTTATTATTGCTTAAGTGATTAAGTTACTGAACTGCACACTACAAGTATGTATGGGACATTATTTTATGTAAACGTAATATTTTTTATGTATACCAAATAAAGTGACTGAATGTCTGTACTTTAAATCGGTTAAGTTTTTGACTTTCTATTCTAAAAAAAGAGCAAAGAAATCATCTCATGTTATTTAGTTTTCATTTTTCTTCATAAAAAACAGGTAGTAACGCTGTAAACGATTGAATATCATGTCAGATATTTTTTCCTACTGCAAAAAAGTATTTATCTTTGTATTTTTTACGTCTTGTAATCCCGTTGGAACGCTTACACATTAGAAATTATTGAGTATTATCTCCATTACAGCAGCTGTGGTTTGTAGATTAAAGAAAGACAGCAACCAGTGGTAGTGTTAAGCCTGGATTATTAGTTACTGCAGTGAATCGTCATTTAAATTAAATGCTCAGTAGAAGTTATTGAATAAATCACACTACATATTTTCGGATGTGTAACTTTACCAACACCATTAGCACCTCCAGCTTTTTGGAAAGTTTTCAAACTTCGTTTCTTAAAATATCTCCTAAGCTATTAAACAGCATCATAGAATATGTTGTTGGAATACAGTTTCATAACTGTTTTGTAACAATGTTTCGATGTCGTCTAGCAACACAAGCTCGATGCAGCATCGTTACAGCATCGTCTGCATCACTTAATTATCAACGAAAACTGTTATTAACGCGCGTTGGAAGCGGTACGTTCTGAGGTATATTAATAACTTATCAAATTTAAAATGAAATAATTTAGAAATTTCTGATTGTTGGGCCTGCAGTGAAATACGTCTTGAAAGGACGTTGTAATAAAAGGTCCAATTCACTGCTTACAATTTTACTAGTTATTCACTATAACTGTTTCGACAGTTTGCCATTATCAAGTGCCTGTGTATATATAAGAATTACATAAATGAATTTTTTGTCTCATTTATAGATCTCAATTAACGAAATTACGTACGTAAATTGATCAACGTCTACGTTGCCCTCACGTGGATATACATCTGGCAACACTGTCTCTGGTATCTAATTCTACGTCTGTTTCTGTGTTGCTAAGCTTTTTGGCATACTATGAATTATTGAAGTTGTAAGACCAGAAACGTTTGCCACGCTTCATAAAAGTGTAGCAGCACAGAAATAGACATATAATTAAAATATATCAGAGACAGTGACACATGATGTTATATATTAACATCAGGACAACGTAGACGTCGATCAACTTAGGTACATAATTTCGTTAATTAAGATCCATAAATAACACAAAAAATTATGTAATTCTTACATATACTCAGGTAATTGCTGATGGCAAAATGCCGAAACAACTGTAGTGAATAACTAATAAACTTATAAGCAATGAATTGGGTCTTCCCTTACACATTTAGAAGTGTATTACTGACTGCTTGATACCACTGCTACACGTTTTGTGTCAAATCTTTTTCGGGCCGAAGTGAAAAAGGTGATAATAGATTCACAACCGATTATATTGAGAAATGTAACTAATGGAAGAAAATGCATCTTTATTGTGTTTTAACAAACATATCGTACTCAGCTTTAAAATAATGCATCTCATAGTAATTGTTGAAATGGATGCATGGCGCATGAAGTTGTACTGCATTCTCTCCAAATACATGGTATCTGTTGTACAGGGAAACTGGTAGTTCGACCGTATAAAGTACGTCTTATCCATTTCTACTGTGGTTTCATACACCATCGACTTGACGTAAACCTAGAAGAAAAAGTCCACAAGTCTGAAATCTGGCGATCAAGCTAGCCGTGGAACAGGAGGTCCCCTTTCAGTTCAAAGATATCGGCAGGTTTTCGAAGGCATTAACTTTGACTGCGTAGTACAGTGGTAGACTTTAAATCCAAAGGTCGCGGGTTCGATCCCTGCCAGGTTCTAAGATTTTTATCTGTCACTTTCCACTTCCTTCACCTCTGGCAGTATTGCTCACGTGAAAAATACCGAGTAGCACCGTGGTTCCGGAACCCACATTAAACTGTAGGTCCCCCTATAACTGGCTGGGTAAGTCAGTTCGAACGTCGGAGGAAGGCAACGGCATACCACCTCCAAACAGGACTATGCCTAGTAAAGCACTGTGGTGTTCAAACCAATCTTCGGATTCACTGTGGTGTTCAAACCAATCTTCGGATTGTTGATTGCTTTAACTTTTTTTTTAACTTCAAAGCGGGCTTTTGGTCTCTCGTGTTGAAACTACAGCCTCTCCCGCACATGAAATGTGACAGCACATCTCCCACAGACACCAGGTAACATGTGATTAGTATCTGTTAGGAGAATAATATATGAAATCTTTTGAGAACAGCACTCAAATGTCTCTGTGATATATTCTTTGGTTTGGTCAAGCATCACTGCGTGGGGTGTCCCGAACAGTCAAGTGAATAATGAGGTTGTGTACTTACGTTCGAAATGAAATGGCGCAGGATGTATTAAATTTTTCATACCAAAGATGTGGAAAATAATTTGTTGATTTTGGTGTCAAGTGAGCTGGAGACATATTAACAGGATTTAGTTATGAAAATGATTTGGGAGGAAAGGAGTCATTTTTTTAACTTTGGTGGCGCCAGTAGGTTTTTTCAGTTTTTTAAGTTTAATGAGTGTCAGGAACGCAACTATGCTGTTGAAATTAACTTGTGTCCACTTAAATACACTCGTGATACAGTGAAATAATTTAGACTTGTTGATTATTCAGGTTTGCAATCAGTTATTCTACTCTGGTTAGGTGTAGTTACATAAATACGATACACACACTTCCAACACACCAACACAAAATTAGACATCAGTATTGCAGACTCACTTAATGATATTAGTTCAACAGCATTAATTTGCTGATTTCAAACTGTTCACATATACAAGCGTTCATTCACACATACACTTATGTGTAAGTGTGTATTAGGCAACTTTCAAATGGTTCAGTCAAAAAAGGAGGGAACAAATTGCCCAATGTTACATGATCTTGGAAAATGTCCGCCCATAGGGTAACAGAGGTCGCTTTGAAAAATTATTAAGGCTACAGTTTGTATTACTTTGGTCCTGCGGATCTCAAACATAAAAGTTTCCTCGAAAATTTTATTGACATATTCAAATAGAAATCAGGTTAACAACAACACAATCAAAGATAAAATTTTAATATAAAGATAACTGAGATTACACCAAAGAAATGCCTTTTAGACTATTTTAGTATATCGTTGTTATTGATCCTAACACAAGGAAGTTAGAATAAAGGGAGATGGCATTAAATATGCCGAGCACATAGTCAGTTGAAGCCTGTCCGCTATCTTGGTCAGATTTGGAATGCTATTTCTCCGTTAAAACTATTTGTTAAGTCGACCCTCTTATTGTTAATGCATTGAACTGACAATCACTGCAAAGTATGTAGTTTCAAACAATACACTTCCTTGAATAAATATTAATCAATACTCATCACAATATATTTGTAAACTTAATTTTTAAGGGATAATTTGCACTCTTTTAACACTTTGTACATCAATGCAAAACCACCGGAACTTTTATTCCTGTTTTAAGTGACATAACTTAGCAATATGGTGGAGGCAGATTTCACTCTTTCAGCGCAATGGCGTCTCCCTGTATTCTAACCTCCTGTTCCTAACCAACTAACCGTTGTAAGCATACAGTATCGTTGGCCAACAAAAGTTACTATCACAGTAGCTTCAAATTATAGTACAAACGATCTGTTGAAAACCTTGTGATGTTACAACATAAGAAACGATATTGATGGAAAAATCACTATTCAAAAAATATGTACAGTCTAATTTTATATAAAAATGTTATCGTATTCTGTCATTTTTGTATTCTGACACGAATAATTTACAGACGAATGGAAAAATTGGTGGAATCCGACCGTGGGGAAGATCAGTTTGGATTTAAGAGAAATGTTGGAACACAGGAGGCAATACTCACATTACGACATCTTAGAAGACAGGCTAAGGAAAGGCAAACGTACGTTTTTAGCGTTTATAGATTTGGAGGAAGCTTTTGACAATGTCGACTGGAATACACTCTTTCAAATTCTAAAGGTAACAGCGGTAAAATATAGGGAGCGAAGAGTTATATTCAACTTATACAAAAACCAAACAGCGGTTATTAGAGTCTAAGAGCATGAAAGGGACGCAGAGGTTGGGAAGGGAGTAAGACAGGGTTGTAGCCTTTCCCCATTGTTGTTCAATCTGTACATTGAGCAAGCAGTGAAGTAATGCAAGGAGAAATTTGGAGAGGGTATTAAAGTTCAGAGAGAAGAAATAAAAACTTTGCGGTTTGCCTATGACTGCAAAGGATCTGGAAGAGCAATTGAATGGAATGGACAGTGACTTGAAAAGAGGGTATAAGATGAACATCAACAAGAGTAAAACAAGGATAGTGGAATGTAGCATCAGAAAATCAGGCGATGCTGAAGGAATTAAATTAGGTAATGGGGCAATAAAAGTAGTAGACGAATTTTGCTACTTGGGTAGCAAGATAACTTCTGATGGCCGAAGTAAAGAAGATATAAAATGCAGGATGGCTATGGGAAGAAAAGCGTTTCTGAAGAAGCGAAACTTGTTCACATTTAATATTAGTTTAAATGTTAGGAAGTCCTTTCTGAAGGCATTTGTCTGAGTGTAGCATTGTATGGAAGTGAAACGTGGACGATAAGGAGTTCAGACAAAAAGATTATAGAAATGTGGTGCTACAGACGAATGATGAAAATTAGATGGGTAGATCACGTAACTAATGAGGAGATGCTCAATAGAATTGGGGAGAGAAGGAGTTTCTGGCGACTCTAACTAAGAGAAGAGATAGGTTGGTGGGACATATTCTGAGAAATCAAGGAATCGTTAACTTAGCATTAGAAGGAAGTGTGTGGGGTAAAAATCGTAGAGGGAGACCGAAGGACGAATACAATAAGCGGATTCAAAGGGATGTAGGTTGCCAAAAGTACTCTCAGATGAAGAAACTTGCACAGGACAGGTTAGCGTGGAGAGTTGCATCAAACCAGTCATCGGACTGAAGACCACAACAACAACAACAACGAAATTTGTATCAAACCATTGCAGATAACCTGAAGATGGCATAAAGCGAAATGGCCATAGTATAAATAAATATATTTAGTACTAAGGCTACGTTGTTACAAATACTATGGCTACGTTGTTGAGTCCGTAACACAATATAAAAGTGTCCCACTTAAAACTTTTCATCTGAAATTTAAGTGGAACAACAATAAATTTTGAAATACGACTTTCACAGGCGTGGACCCACGGTAGGAACTTAAAAAATAAGTACTCTGAGACAGTCTGAAACGTAAACAACAATTTAGATTATCCATAACGGATGTTTCAGAACCCGTGACTGTTAATTTCAATACGATTTAAGAATTTTTCTTGAAATTATGTTTATTCCTTGAAACGGTTTTCGAACCTTTTCAGGTTCATCTTCAGATGGATCATGTTACAATATCATTTTAAGAGTCATGCTGGATGCTGGCTTGCGACTGTGTGACCCGATTTTTGTGGTTAACTTCCATTTCTTGCGTCTCCTTTTGTTTATGTGACAATAATACATCACCTATTTCGATTGGGTTCTACACTGCACTGTAAACAACACACAACACACAAAGAAAGTGTTGTTTACAGTGCAGTGTAGAACCCAATAGAAAAAGGTGATGTGTTATTGTCACATAAACAAAAGGAGACGCAAGAAATGGAAGTTAACCACAAAAATCCGGCCATACAGTCGCAAGCCACCATCCAACATGACGCTTAAAATGATATTGTAACATGATCCATCTGAAGATTAGCCTGAAAAGGTTCGAAAATCGGTTCATGGAATAAACATCAAGAAAAAGTGACTGGTGTATTTTCTTAAATCGTAGTAAACAACTATTATTTTCAACATAAACTCATGTTTCTTAATAAAATGGATATTATTTCTTATGCAATCAATTGTATGACAAATCACAAAACGAATGGTGCTTGTTACACCGAAATAAGTCAATTATATCCTTAGAAAATGCGAAGAGAAGTTGACGTTTCAGATAAATGAAGCGCGCAGCTAGTGTTTTTCGAGGCTCACGCCTGAGTTACGCCAACGTGTATGGTTAGTGAAGGCCTTGTCAATGTAACTGTTGTTTTACGGTGATCGAGATATGGAAGTCCTCACACACATGTCGCTACACAGACTGAACGTGACACGAGAACGAAATCTGTCACTATTGATTAAAGGATAGCTGCGGTGAATGGTCTCGTGGTCTCAGCATGGTCTGGCCCGCCGTTCCCGCCGGAGATTCGAGTTCTCCCTCGTGTTTGTGTGTGTGTTGTCCTTAGTGTAAGTTAGTTTAAGTAGCTTGTAAATCTAGGGTTGTGATGGTCATAAACAGTTTGGTCCAGTAGTTTACAAATATTTGAACATTTGATTAAAAGACCTTTTTCTGTTATTTTCCCATAATTGGGCTTCATAGTTCACGGACAACAATTTGGCATCAGATCGATGACAAAATCATTATTTATAAATTTATCTACTGTCATAATTATTCTAAATGGTATTCCACTGAAATATGATGTTTATAGGGAGTGAAGAAAGAAGCGACAAAGTACTTTTTTATACGTTCCTAACCTAGTTTTCGGCTTTTGTGTACCAACAGTGTCTATAGCATCCATGAATAAAAAACAGTGTTGAAATGTTTTTGTTAACAGTATGGCGTATCGCTCCCTTGGCGCATCTTCATATTGTCTTAAACTGCGAAGGCCGCATTAGTCGTGATTAAAAGCCAATAAAGTAATGGCGACGAAGTGAATAATAGAAGTTATCAAGCCCAAAGTAAAATGAGCGCAGAATGATGGCGTACACTGCAAGATGAGTAGGTGGTCACAGGCATCTATCACATCAATGGTCTGACAACGTGCGTGCTAAGGAGGACGACCACACAGTGAACAGCTCTTAATCCAACGCGGCCTTTGTTATTTAAATAACTTGAAGTACCGAGAGCGCGAGATACATTATGCTTCTTTAAAAATTGTTAGAAATGTTATTCATGAAAAATATCTCGGAAAATACTTTGCATTGATTAGAACAGATATGATGATTAGCTTCTCCCCACACGCGTCATGAAATGATAAACAGACAATTATATGGGGACTGTTAAAGGTAGAACCCGATCTTTAGCTGGGGAAGGGACCAAAAGGAAAATCAACCATGCACTCTGCAAATGAATCACTCCAGCATTTAACCTTTTAATGCATGACTTTATATATGAAGCTATAAAAACTACCAGGATTGGTGTATAATGCGCATATAGGCCTACTGAGAAAACAATTGAAAAAGAAAATCCTTAAAATTATTATGCACGACTAGCAACAAAAAGTTCATAGTTGTCAGCTATGTAGTGTTTCCATGATGTACCCGATGTAGTAAATGTCACTATTATGCCTCTCATCTTTCCAGAAAGTAACTCACAATGCAACAGTAGTATGAAATTGATTACTTTCACATGGCAAAAGAGGAATACTAATGTAAACGAACGCACGTGTTAGGAGTAACTCAATGCAGCTAATTATCGAAATGATTCAATAGCACTCCGCAATTTATAATTTCTAGGACAAGCTACTAGCTTATGGAACACTGTGTATACAAATGAATTTGTGGTAAGATTTTGATCAGTTTGAGTGATAGTGGAAAAAAAGGTATTTATCTGATCAGGTACACTATGCATTAAAGGGGTTATCTTACGTCCTCTAGGAAAACCTCGGGAAACGTAAATCTTGTTAGCCGTGGGAGTATTTGAATCCACCTTCTCCCGAAAGTGAGAAGGCTATCGTAACCAGTACGCCACATATCCCGATGAAAATACGGAGAAAACCTCCTGCCAAATGCAAAAATATGTTTGTAAAGCTTATGGGACTTAAATGCGGGGCAATCAGTTCCTAAACAAACTACTTACGAACTATCTTATACTAAAGACGGCACAAACATCCATTCCCGAGGGGGGATTCGAACCCCCAACGGGAAACGGCCTTGAACATAGTGCCTCAATGTGCTCGGCCGCTCCACCCCGGCGAGATCCTACCAATGTCATTACGATTACTTTTGAAAATGTCTAAGGTATTTTACAGCCCTAAAAGATTTCGTAAATTGTCGGTCCGTACGTGATACACAGAGAAAAGGAGGAATGCTGAAATGGCCAAGTGTCATGGAACGTAATGGAAAGAGACAACTCAGATATACCCAATAAGCAGTCTTCGTCTTCTTTATATATAGAGTGTCGGTTTTTTGTTTCTGGGTTTGTATTTCATATAAATTTACAGTTTTATTCCGATCTTTATGAATTTTTGCATACTCAAACTTCAAATCAAGAGAAACATCACCGCTACCTAAGGTTTCATACTGAGTATGACGGAGGGCACCTTGTAATAAACGCAGAAATAAACATGGACACCACTTCACTGATCCCCATGGAAGTTAACAAAGTCATATAATTTTTCACAGATAGTACGAACAATGTACTGGAAAGGTGGAGGTGTAGTTCAACAGAGAGACGAGGGGGTGATTGGCAGAAAACAGGATAAGTGGAGATGGGCAGAGAGAGAGGTAGGAGAAGATGAACAGAGAGAGAGAGGGAGAGGGAGAGAGGGAAGCGAGGAGAGGATGGACAGAGAAAGAAGGAAAGATAAGGCGGACAGTGACAAAAGGAAAGGGAAGATGAACTGACGTAAGATAAATAAGTACCCGGACGACTCACCGTTTTCAGCTAGTTAATTGCAACAGAGAGTTCCTGCATACACTTGAAACGAGCAAGGTTACTGGTGATGGGCCTGCAAAACCATTGCAAAAGCGTATTTGGAACTCTGAGCCGCATCGAAGAATGACCGGCTGAACTTCCGTGAACTGACACGTAGCTCGAAAGCGCTCACTGGCGGCCCACATTTTCTATTCATGGAAATAATTAGGCGTAATCGGCCCTCGCCATCATTATGTCGTCGCTACTAACGCTGAGCAATTTCTCCGAGCGGCCTCCATCACTCACTGGTGGGAGGGATTTGCTGACGCGGACGCACTTGGAAAGCCACAACTACACCTGACCTGGATGCACGGAACGCGGCGGGAGATCCAAGATAGCAACTAGTGAGTGGGTCAGGCAGCTAGGTGAGGCTAGACCAGCCTCTGCCTCAATGTGCTCCGCGTTCTGCATACGATGCAGCTGTCTTCACTCCCTCGCACTACGTGACGCATCGCTAAGGAATGTAAAACATTGCTTCTTCTGACGGACATTTTCTCTGTCACGAACCAACTGTACGTATTTGCAGTCATAGAAGATGTTTATAAACGATGATTTAAGGTCAACAGCATTGCCTGTGATCAAAATTCGACCAATTGTGTTTAAAAGAAAATTCCAAACTTTTAAAATGTAATGCAGATTCTTAGCTCCTACCTGAACCGTCAAATTTATACAATCCTGGCCGTTAAAATTACTGCACCACAAGGATGACGTGCTACGGACGCGAAATTTAACCCACAGAAATAAGATGCTGTGATATGCAAATTATTAGCTTTTCACAGCATTCACACAAGGTTGGCGCCGGTGGCGTCACCTACAAAGTGCTGACATGAGGAAAGTTTCCAACCGATTTCTCATACACAAACAGCAGTTGACAGGCTTTGCCTGGTGAAACGTTGTTGTGATGCCACGTGTATGGAGGAGAAATGCGTACCATCACGTTTTCGACTTTAATAAAGGTCGAATTGTAGGCTATCGCGATTGCGGTTTATCGTATCGCGACATTGCTGCTCGCGCTGGTCGCGATCGAATGACTGTTAGCAGAATATGGAATCGGCGGGTTCAGGAGGGCAATACGGAACGCCGTGCTGGATCAAAATGGCCTCGTATTACTAGCAGTCGAGATGACAGGCATCTTACCCGTATGGCTGTAACGAATTGTGAGTCACGTCTCGATCCCTGAGTCAACAGGTGGGAACGTTTGCAAGACAACAACCATCTGCACTAACAGTTCGATGACGTTTGTTGCAGCATGGACTATCAGCTGGGAGACCATGACTGCGGTTATCCTTGACGCTACATCACAGACCGAAGCGACTGCGATGGTGTACGCAACGATGAACCTGAGCGCACGAAAGGCAAAACATCATTTTCTCGGATGAATCCAGGTTCTCTTTACAGCATCATGATGGTCGCATCCGTGTTTGGCGACATCGTGGTGAACACACGTTGGAAGCGTGTATTCGTCATCGCCATAATGGCGTATCACCCGGCTTGATGGTATGGGGTGTCATTGGTTACACGTCTCGGTCACCTCTTGTTCGCATCGACGACACTTTGAACAGTAGCCGTTACATTTCAGATGTGTTTCGACCCGTGACTCTACCTTCATTCGATCGCTGCGAAACCCCACACTTCAGCAGGATAATGCACGACCGCATGTTGCAGGTTCTGTTCGGGCTTTTCTGGATACGGGAAATTTTCGACTGCTGCCCTGGCCAGCAAATTCTCCAGATATCTCACCAACTGAAAACATCTGGTCAATGGTGGCCGAGCAACTGGCTCGTCACAATATGCCAGTCACTACTCTTGATGAACTATGGTATCGTGTTGAAGCTGCATGGGCATCTGTACCTGAACAGCCGTCCAAGCTCTGTTTGACTCAATGCCCAGGCATATCAAGGCCGTTATTACGGCCAGATGGTTGTTCTGGGTACTGATTTCTCAGTATCTATGCACCCAAATTTCATGAAATCTAATCACTTGTCAGTTCTAGTATATTTGTCCAATGAATACCCGTTCATAATCTGCATTTCTTCTTGGTGTAGCAATTTTAATGACCAGTAGTGTAGCTTCTATCTGAACGCCACGAGATATGATGCATTGTAGCTACTAGGATTACTGAATTACTGCTTTGATTTTTCTTGAACTGTTGGATCATTTTCTTGCGTCTCTGCTATTCAGCGTGGGAAGGAGGTAGGCCGTGACTAGCAAGGAGGTGGACTTGGGTCTGCAACTAAAAGAATAGATTAGTCCATTATGTATTTTATTATAAAATGAAATGAATACTTAACTTCGATGTGCTAATGCGGTACAAATTGTTCCGAAGTATTAAACAGTTCGGCTACCGATAATGTATAACTTAGAATGCTCTTCCTGCTTGCGCTCAAATAACTCCTGGTTCTCGTACATGGTGCTCTTCAGTTGAACTTCTGGGAACTGTCGAACAACTGGATCTGCTTCGTACTCACTTGAACTGTCCCGTGCTGTCTGTCGTTGCTGTGATGCGCCGGCATACCTAAGCGTGTCCCTTTCTCCCTATAGGCCGGTGCGCGAAGCAGGCAAAGAGGTAACGAGACTCTAGTTTCCCCTGGCGGCCGATGTTCAGATGTCTGTAAATCTATCGGATCAAACTGCGTGGTCATCAGTCCGTAGCTTACAAACTACTTAAACTAAGGTAAACTAACCTAAGGACAAACAGACACACACCCATGCCCCAGGGAGGACTCGAGCCTCCGACGGCGAGCAACCGCGCGCCCCGCAGCAAGGCGCCTTAGACCGCTCGGCTACTCCACCGGCGCCCTGGCGGCCGAAGTACTATGGAGCGACTTATCGCCTCTTCTTATACTCGTGCGGCGTCTTGCGTGGACCATCGGCGTTTTGGCGAATAGCGACGCCGCAACACATCTGAAGTGCGTCCTCGATAAAGCAAGGACGAGCCAACATGAATGTCGTACAGGATGATTTTAATTAAAGTTAACTTTCAAAAGGCTGTATAAATAACACCTCTGGTCAGAATAACGTCAAAGTGCAACGGAATATTATTGGAGGTTTGGAAAAACGTATGGCATAAGAAAAATAAGTAGTGTGAGAATTGATGGCGTTGTATGTGTCAGAAAATGTAAATGAAAACACCTGTCATGTGCACGACGCATTGAAGTTGGTATAAACAGGCCGTGTACACGGCTTTTCGTCATTTCGCGTCTGAGACGTTCGCCTTGACTGTCTGAACGCAGGATCGCGCTCTGCTTATAAATCTGTTTTACAATAATGATGACTGTGCACAAGTCGCTCTGCAGAAGTTCCAGACACTGAAGGGTTTCAAAAAAGACGTTGGTACAAGACTGCTGTGTGTAAAGAGAAAATAACAATAACAATAATTTCGTATGATTCATTGGCTTGGTGCAACTCTTTCAAATGGATGCCACTAGGGCGACTTGCGTGACCCTAACCTACCACAACTATCTGATCGGACAAATGGTATCTACAGTTTAACGAGGAATACGAAACAAGTGTCGTTTCTAGCGACTCCTCACAATTCTGAGAGGAAAAGGCTGATGCGGAAATTTGGAAACACGGGTTCCTTTAGTGTAGAACCCGGTAGAGGAAGAAAACGCATTGATGCGACGTCAGTGGAAAAAGTGGCCGAAGCAGTGCAGGAGAAGTCGAGTGGCGGTGTGCAAACGTGTAGTGCACGGAGAACTGCCCGAACATTGGACAAACCTGTGAGCACGGTGCCTAAAATCCCACGTAATATCCTTCTTTGCTATCCATTCAAAATTACTAGTGTGCACGAGTGATTTCTGTTGATCTGCGCCGCGGCCGAGCGCATTGAGGCGCTATACTGTTCCCCGTAGGGGGTTCGAATCCGCCCTCGGGCATGGATGTTTGTGCTGTCTTTAGTGTAAGTTAGTTTACAAGAAGTTTGTAAGTATATGGGCTGATGACCCGGTAGTTAAGTCCCATAAGCTTAACAAACATTTGAACTTTTATTTATTTATTTATTTATTTTTTATTGATCTGCCAGCAAGAGAGACTTTTGCTGTAGAATTACTTGCTCGCATGGACGTGGATGATAAATGGACGAGGATGATTTTGTGGACAGACGAAATCCACTTCAATCTGACAGGATATGTAAATACGAAGAATTGTTGAGTACAGAAAATCCACACACAAATCAATGAGTACCGCTTCATTCTGAAAAAGTCACTGCGTGATGCCGGTTTACAGCATAATTTATCATGAGGACATATTTTTTCGAAGACACACGTTCTTCCGATCCTGGTACTTGTACTGTTACTGGTAAGCGCCATGAGTGTCTTTTGCGCAACCACGATATTCCAGCTCTCCAACAGCATGTATGTGTGGATTAGATCATTTTTATGCAAGGCGCAAATCCAGTAAAGCAGCTGCTGAATTGCCAATTCGGAAATGCTAGGATTATCAGCCGTCATTTCCCTACAGCCTGGCCGTCCCGATCACCTGATCTTCATCCGAGTGACTTCTGGCTTTTGGACTATCTGAAAGATGTGTTCAGTTTTCGCGATTGCTAACTTAGATGCAAAGAAGACACACCATGCGTAGCACATTCTCCACGTGGCCCCGGAAACACTTCGAGCAGTTGTAGACCATGCTGTTTCTCGATTTCAACTTGTTGCAGAAAATGGTGGACAACATATCGAACATGTTTTGTGCCACTTCCACGGAAATTAAAAATTCTATTTGATTTTGATTGATGATTTTTGTGCGGCTTTTGGTCTGAGGACAATTAAAAACGGATGTGATTGATGCTTTTTAAGCGGTTTGTGGCCCCAGGACAATTAAAAATCGATTTCCCATCCGATGTGATATCACTTTGCCTTGAGGGATGGGCTTACGTAACTAACAGTGTCACACCTGTACACCCATGAACAATGAGTAGTACAGTTTGTTTTACATCTAACTTAGATCTTAGGCATTTTTGTACGATTCATTTCTTATTTTTAGTCCACCAATATTAAATTATGATGCTTACAGCGCTAACTACACATGAATTTTCAGACTATTGTCTTCTTCTGACATGCGTTTTCCCTCTTCTCCGATAATATTCCGTTTCAATTTGACGTCATTCTTTTTACACCGTTTTGAAAATTTACTTATAATCGCCTTCTATATCACGTGCAGTAACTTCAGATTTTATAAACATCGTCTTCACTTTTTGTATTCTTTTCGTATTGTCGCTCTAAGGCTCTTCCCATACGCTCTGTATTTCATATGTTATGGTTGGCAATTTGGTGCTTTGAACAGTGTCGTTGTTGTGCTTGTTGATACATTAGTTATGTTCAGGATATTGTACACTGTTGTCCGAAATTAAAGAAACAAACGGAAATTTGGCAAGGTTTCCTATATTTTGTCACAAAACAGTATATGTTGATAATAGTGAAGTACAAACAATGTAATTATTACAGAACGGAAAAACTGTATAACGGTAGACAGCAATATTTTCTTCGTATTATTTTGCAAATTAATGTATTTGCACACACATCCCGGCTATAAAGTGGTTTTATGATCAGCAAGATTGAAATTCACAACAATACCCATTATGTAACTACTTCTTCGTAAATGTGTATGGCGACTGTATGCAGTATATACTAATGTATATACGTATGTTGCATTGTTCAGACGTTACAGGCTATATTCATTCGTCTCGCGTACAGGAGACCCGAAGATGGCCTGATCTGGGCCGAAACCGATAGTAATTAATTCAAAATTTGTATATTTAATAAAATAAAAATGGCACAGTTGTGAGTCATCAATATGCAATTTTTAACGTAAACAGTGATTTGTTGATATAATATTGGGCAGCAGTGTATGATGCTTAATTTCTGATACTTTTATCTGAATATATATACCAAAAGATGTTGCTGTTGTTTCTAATGTAAATCCCAGGCCGTGCGGGAATATCCTTGCGTTCTGGAGCGTCATGTTGCCGTGCGCGCGGTCGCTCCCGCCGGAGGTTCAAGTCTCCCCTCAGGCATGGATGTGTGTTTCGTCCTTAGAATAAATTAGTTTGTTTGTAAGTCTAGGGACCGATGACCTAAGTAATTTGGCGCCTAAGGTCTACAAACATTTGAACATTTGTAAATCCCGCGCAATTGTACTTCCCTAATATTTGTAGTGTTGACATTTTTAGCGTCGTCGTTGGGCGAAGTTCTACCTCACTTCCTGAATACCATTATAACTTGTCTTCAGTTACGTTCAGATAACTTTCATTTGACGTTTCTTGATTTGTATTGCCTCCTGTTGTTGTTGTAGTTGTGGCCTTCAGTCCGAAGACTGGTTTGATGCAGCTCTCCACGCTACCCTATCCTGCTCAAGTCTCTTCAGCTGAGAATTCGTTCATAACCTATATCCTTTTGAATCTGCTTACTGTATTCGTCCCTCGGTCTTCCTCTAAGGGTTTTACCCCTCACACTTCCTTCTAATGCTAATTTGACACTTCCTTGATGTCTCAGAATGTGTCACACCAACCTATCCCTTCTCTTACTCAGGATATGCCAGAAACTCCTTTTCTTCCCAATTCGGTTAAGCACCTCCTTATTACTCACGTGATCTACCCGTATAATCTTCATCATTCGTCTGTAACACCACATTTCAAAAGCTTCTATCATCTTTTTGTCTGAACTCCTTACCGTCCACGTTTCACTCCCATCCAATGCTACACTCCAGACAAATGCTTTCAGAAAGGACTTCCTAGCATTTCAATTAATATTAGATGTTAATAAGTTTCGCTTCTTTAGAAACGCTTTTCTTCCCATAGCCATTCTGTATTTTTATCTTCTTTACTTCGGCCATCAGAAGTTATCTTGCTACCCAAATAACAAAACTCATTACCTAATCTATATCCTTCAGCATCACCTGAGTTTCTGACGCTACATACCATTATCCTTGTTTGACTCTTATTGAAGTTCATCTTATACCCTCTTTTCAAGATACTATCCATTCCATTCAGTTGCTCTTCCAGATCTTTTGCGGTCTCTGACAGATTTACTATGTCATCGGAAAACCGAAAAGTTTTTACTTCTTCTCCCTGAACTTTAATTCTCTCTCCAAATTTCTCCTTGCTTTCCTTTATAGCTTGTTCAATGTACAGATTGAACAACATTGGGGAAAGGCTACAACCCTGTCTTACTCCCTTCCCAACCTCTGCGTCCCTTTCTTGCCCTTCGACTCTAATAACCGCTGTCAGGTTTTTGTATAGGTTGAATATAAGTCTTCGCACCCTATATTCTACGCCAGCTACCTTCCCAATTTGAAAGAGTCTATTCCAGTCGATATTGTCAAAACCTTTCTCCAAATATACAAGCGCCAAAAATGTACGTTTCCCCTTTCTTAGCCTATCTTCTAAGATAAGTCTTAATGAGAGTTTGCTTTGCATGTTCCTACATTTCTCCTAAATCCATACTGATCTTCCCCAAGGTCATATTCCACAAGTTTTTTCATTTGTCTGTAAATAATTTGTGTTTGTATTTTGCAACCATGACTTATTAAACTGATAGTTCTGTGATTTTTCAGCCGCGGCGGATTAGTCGCGCATGCTGGAGCGCCGTGTTGCGGTGCGCGCGGCAGTCCGCCGTCGGTGTTCGAATCCTCCCTCGTGTATGGATGTTTGTGTCGTCTTTAGTATAAAGTAGTTCACAAGTAGTTTGTAAGTTTAGGGACTGATGACCCCGCATTTAAGTCCCTTAAGCCTTACAAACATTTGAACTTTTGTAATTTTCACATTTGTCTGCGCGTGCTTTCTTAGGAATTGGAATTATGATATTTTTTTAAAGTCGGAGAGTATTTCCCCCAACTCATACATCTTGCATACCATGTGGAACAATTTTTTCATGCCTGGCTCTCCTAACGATAGCAACAGTTCAGACGGAATATCATCTACTCCAGGGGCCTTGTTTTTACTCAAATCCTTCAGCTCTCTGTCAAATTCTTCTCGCAGTATTGTATCTCCTATCTCATCTTCCTCTACTTCGTCTTCCATTTCTAGAATACTGCCTTATTTTCCTTTGTTTAGGCCCTCTATATATTCCTTCCCCTCTTTGCTTAGTACTGGTTTTCGTCAGAGTTCTTGATATTCATACAGCTGCATTTCTTGTCCTCAAATATCTCTTTCATTTTGCTGTAGGCGGTATCTATCTTTCCCCTAGTTATACATTATTCTATGGTTCTGCATTTGTCCTCTAGCCACTCCTGCTTAGCCAGTCTGCACTTCCTGTCAATCTCATTTTTTCAGACGTTTGTACTCCCTTTTTCACTTGCTGATTTTTTACATTTTCTCCTCTCATCAATTAAGTTCAGTATATGTTATCCAGGGATTTCTATTAGGCCTCGTCCTTCTGCCTATATGATCCTCTGCGGTCTTCACTACTCTGTCTCTCCGAGCTACCCATTCTTCTATTACTGTACTACTTTCCCCCGTTTCAGGCAGTCCTAGCCTAATGCTCCCTCTGAATCCCTCAACCACCTCTGGTTCGTTCAATCTGTCCAGGTCCCATCTCTTAAGTTTTCTACCTTTCTGCAATATCTTTAGTTTTAATATGCAGTTCATAACCAATAAGTTATGATCAGAATCTATACCTGCACCTGAATATGTCTAACAGTTTAAAACCTGGTTTCTAAATCTATTCCTTACCATTATAAAGTCAATTTGTACCTTCCACTGTCTCCTGGTCTCTTCCACGTATACAAGCTTATTTCATGATGATTAAACCAAATGTTGGTGATCATTAAATTGTGGTCTGCGCAAAATTCTACCACGCGATTTTCTCTTTCATTCTTTTTTCCCAGTCCATATTCATCTACTACATTTCCTTCTCTTCCCTTTCCTACTACCGAGTTCCTGTCCCCCATCAATATCAAGTTTTCGTCTCCTTAATTTTCTGAATAATTTCTTTTATCTCCTCAAATATTTATTCGATGTCATAATCGGCAGAGTTAGTTAGCATATAAACTTGTACTACAGTTGTCGGTGTTGGTTTTGTGTCTATCTTTGCTACGATAATGCTTTCACTATGCTGTTCATAGTAACTCACGCGCATTCCTGTTTTCTTATTCATTATTAGATCTACTCCTGCATTACCACCAACTGATTTTATATTTATAAACCTGTACTCACCTGACCAGAAATCCTGTTCATCCTGCCACCGAACTTCACTAATCCCTACCAAATCTTACTTTAACCTATTCATTTCTCTTTTCAAATTTTCTTACTTACTTAAGAGTTAGAACATTCCACGTTCCGACCCGTAGAATGCCTGTTTTATTTTTCTTGATGACGACAACCTCCTGAGTAGTCCCCGCCCGGAGATCCGAATGGGGGACTATTTTACCTCCGTAATGTTTTACCCAAGAAGACGCCATCATCAAATATTCATACAGTAGAGCTACGTCCTCGGAAAAAGTAACGACTGTAGTTTCCCCCTAGCTTTCAGCCGTTCGCAGTAACTGCATGGCAAAGCCATGTTAGCTGATGTTACAAATCCAGCTCAGTCAATCAGGCTGTTGCCCCTGTAACTATTGAAAAGGCTGCTGCCCCTCTTCAGGAACCACACGTCTGTCTGCCCTCTCCACAGATACCCTCTGCTGTGGTTGCACCTACGGTACGGCTATCTGCATCTTGAGGCACGCAAGCCACCCCCACCTCGACAATGTCAGTTATTCATGGAGGGGGTATGTATGTGTCCTGTACGTCCGTTTTTACTGCCGACACTATCACCGTGTCATCTGCAGACGTAATTATTCCTACCAAAAAATGTTCAAATGTTTGTTAAGCTTATGGGACTTAACTGCGGGGTCATCAGTCCCTAAACTTACAAACTTATCAACTACCTTATACTAAGGACGGCAAAAATATCCATGCCCGAGGGGGGATTCGAACCCCCGACAGTAGTGGCCGTGCAGACCGTGACTGGAGCGCCTCAGTCCCCTCGGCCACCGCGGCCTGCAATATTCCTACCTTTAAGTCTTTGTTACATTTGTAGGATCTACAGTAAAAGTGTTGAACATATTTGGACACACAGAATCTCTTGAAGGATTCCATTCGTCAGTATAATATTCTTTTATTCTTTGAGATCGAAGAGTGACATTAATATAGAGAGGGGCGTTCAAGATACAAAATACATACAGTAATTCATTACAGTGAAGGAGATTAATTTATTTTCAAAATTTTTGTACCCACACAACTGTCTGTTTTGGGCCTTCAATGCACATTTTTATGATCTGCACCATCTTCCAGTGACATGCATTTGAAAGAATTGATATAATAACATAACAGGATCATATAAAATCAACTGGATGTCAGATATGATAGCTTCACATGTCAAAACAAAGATATCAACACCTTGTCTCAAGTCTTTCTTGCCGCCATTGTATGTGTAGGCCTACTGGAAGTTTGCCGACTGCTAGTACAACACAGTGTAGAAACATAGAATTAAAACACGTTGCGCACACCACCACAATCCATCCACGATTGTGTGATGCAGGTCCGAACTTTCTAGCTTGAATCAAAAAGAAATAACGCGAGCAAAACCAGAACCGAACCGCGAAACTGTGGGTGCAGGACCTGAAATGGCTAAAACTTTGTGGTTTACTTGTACTAGATTTCGTTAAAGGAAAATCTTTTACGTTCGCAGGAGAGGTTCTTCAGGCCTGTTCATCCTTTATCAGTTTCTCCATTCGTTTTCCTCCGTTTACTTAATCAAACGGTTTCGAGAGATCTACAAAGTACTTTACTGCTTGTGCTGTGCTACTATCAGTCCATAAAATCAGACAAAGGCAAAAAGTTTGTAACGAATGGTACCCTTTACTGCCTCAGTGAACAGGAAATAATAAAGATAGAGCATTAACGACAAATTTTTACTGTTCTTATTCACGGGATAGGGACATCCACTTTTTCCGATAATGAGTAGGCCTTATTGTAAAATTTTCAATGGGATTGAAATCAATTGATAGCCTAGACCTATTGGCAAATATTACCCAAAATAACCAAGTTCAGTGGATCCTAACAAACAAAAAACCGCCGGCCGCGGTGGCCGAGAGGACTGCGGCGCGGCCACTACGGTCTGGAGTTCGAGTCCCCCGCGGGCATGGATATTTGTGCCGTCCTTAGTGTTAGCTAGTTCATAAGTAGTTTGTAAGATTAGGGACTGACGACCCTGTAGTTAAGTCCAATAAGCTATACAAACATTTTAACATTTGAACAAAAAACTGAGTTTGTTCTTCTGACCGTTGTTCATTATGTCATGACACCATAAAACTAAGTATAATGCTCTCACAGACAATAACCTCACGAAACTTTTCGGCGGCCTTTGTGTTATCAAGTTAAACCATGATCATGCGACGAGAAAACCGAGAACCGTCGGAAAAGATGAAAGAATGGAACGTATGAAATTCTTAAACGTAGTATCTACGAGCTATTTATTTAAGGCTATGAACAATAAAAGGATGAAAACTTAACAACTCTTTTCATACACTACTAGGCAAAATATTTAACACACATTTTTGTTTAAGAAATTTCATCCTGAGAAGTGCCTAGCGATGATAAACATAATTTTGTGAAAAAACTTAACATCTGGAGTCAAATGATGCCTTTTATTTACAATATTTGAAGCTCAGAACCACAAATCTCACGTTGTACTCATAGAGGTAAAACTATTGAGCAGGTAGTATGTTATACCGGTACACAAACAACTGTAATCCTCAAAGTTTAAATGTTGTGTCTTCTGCTTATTTAACAGACTCACTTCTATACAAACAAAGAGACTGATAACAAGATGTCTTGTGTTAAAAATAGAAAAAGAAACAAAATATGCTGCTGTGGGTGATCAAATTGAATACATTAGCCATGAAATATACAGCGATATTACACACACACACACACACACACACACACACACACACACACACACACACATGGACGGATTAATGGCCACAGCAGTTTGACAACCATTCATGACACTACTCTGCTAGAATAGCGGAATGTACTTAATGTGCATCTTCGCCTCTCTTTTCACTCAATACATATGACTGCTGCCAATTTATCTGTGACAATACATGAATTTGTAACACCATAGCACTATCGAAAAGTCTCTGTTATTCACTGTCTTGTTACATAATGTGCAGTGGAAGATGAACAACGGTGAGTGCTGCAAGTGCTGAAGCTATTATAATCACAATGAAGAGTGTTCTAATAGGGGAATGAATGACAAAAAGAAAGTAGAAAGGCTGAAACCTCTTGTCTGTCATCACACATGACCAGTTGGAAAGACAAAGTGCAGGGGCAGACGCAAAAGCATTGTGTAGACCTATACATATTTAGACCCTCGGATACAAGTCTGTGCAATCGTCTCATTACATATTGACGGCAGCACCACCAGAATGACATTTATCAGGCGCCAATTATGAGAAGAGGCGGGGTCATGTCCATGGCTAGCGCAGAGATTGGCGCCACCTATGGTGCTGGCTTAACCAGCCTCAAGTTGCTCATTGGGCCCAGTCCGTCGGCCACGGTACTCAAGAGCAGCAGCAAGTAGAATTAGCATTGCTTGTTATGTTTACTTTATAACGGTGTAATAGTAGTCTTCCTTTTATCTCTCTTCAAGCTATAAACTGTTAAGTGTTTGCTTTGTACTTCCAAATAAACGTGTACTATTAATGAGAACGTATGTTCTAGCTATGCTTCCGCGTCCGCACCCTTATTTGTGTGCCAGTTGCTGCCACATCTCTCCCAAATCCTCTCCCAGGGTAACTTCCGCCACCTCCTCGTCCCGGATGACGCCCTCCGTCCTGAAATTTATCCCTTCTACCAACCCTAAGCCTCTTCCCGTGGATACAACGCCCCCTCTCCCCCTCCCCTCCCTCCCCCCTCCCGCTTGGTTCTCCACAATCCCCTTCTTCTCACGCCCAGAGTCCTTAAACTCCATCTCCACCCCATCCTAGGCCATCCCCCCTCCTCCCGCGCTTCCTATCCCCTCTCCACCATTTCCCAACGTGGTCCCAGCGCAGTCTAGGTTATTAGTGCGCCGTCCGGTGTTTGTGTCAGTGCATCAGTCAGTGTGTTTTATCAGCTCGTCCACCGCCACAGAACAAGTGTCACATCTGTTGTTGTTGTTGGTTTTTCTTTTTTTTTTTTTTTTTATCAAGGTGTCTCCAGTTGTGTCATCGTGTTTGGTCCATTATTCTACAATGCGCTTCTAACGCCACCGTGGCACAGATTTTAATCCTCTACTTGTTTTTATTGTCTTGGTATTTATGTCTTCATTAAAAACTTCTCCTTGTAAAACTTTTTAAAGTCGTCATGCTTTATAATCTTAAAACCAATGTTTTAAAAAACGTCATGTCCAGTTTTCAAGAGTGGCGTAAGATTCTGCTGACATCCTGCTAGCTATCTAGTAGTTAGCGAAATATCAATAAAGGAAAAAAGTAGCCTACACACCATATTATACGGACCAGAAAACACATCAAAGCAACCTAGGATTTACAGAGGGTAAAATGTACTTATCGTAAATAAAGTACATATAGAGCAAGACTTTCCAGCTTCAGATTTTTCCTTTGTTCCGTTATTGTCGAGACCTTGCATGCTTTCTTTATCCATTGGTGAGGCAGCAGCAGACAAGGGTAAGATTACCAGAAATCTTCTTTTACCTTGGTATGTCCTCGTCTTTTTTACGCTAAAATGGTCCAGGTTGTATATAGCAAAATTCGGAAATATCATCTTGCAATTGCTTCAGCTTGAATGTTCGAAAGGAGTAGAGGTCTTACAATCACATCTTGACTTTAAACTTATTTCCAAATGTTCCTATTTCGTCAGCGAGCCGTGCTGAAGTTACGATTTCAGAGCAAACTAAATAACTGGCATGGATATTAACGTGAACTTTCACCAAAGAGGTGGCCTCTTAAAAGCACTATATATTTAACAAAGATGTTAATAATTTCCGATTCGTATTTCCGCACTTTTAGAAATTTTTGCACTTTATTTTATCTATTTATTTACTCTTAGCAGACTGATATGCGGTAATCATAGTCAACAACAATGACATATTTTAGTATGCTACGAAATGATCGAAAAATTTGATCTGTAGGCTGTTAAGATTCACTCTGCTATTCATTGCATGGAATGAATGATGCAATGGCCACGAGATTATGAAAGTTTAATAAAGGTCGAGAGGTCAATACAACGACTTTTGGCTACACGACTAAAAATAAACGAAACCCTGCTTAGTTACCAAGTGACTTGCATTTCTTCCTGAGGCTGAAGGAGTTCCTTGTCGACGAGTGTTTCGTGGAGGCTGATAGCGTTGAAGGAGTGTTACACCGATGTCTATAATCACTGTAGACCACATTCTTTGGACATAGCATATACAACTGAACTAAACTTATGACAAGCGTAATATAATTCAGAAAGTCAAGCACGCGTAATTTAAGTATCCACAGTATCCGTTTCAGTAATTGGTCAACTTCAGAATAATTAGTAACCACCGAAGGTGTTTCGTCATTGCGTATAAAATGTGGTTACATGCAGTCTGGTCATTATAAAAATGGTATAAAATATATCAGTAAAACATGCATCATACCGTGTGAAAGTAAAAGTGCTGTTGGATTACTTATCACATCTGAAGAGGGGAATATTTTTGTCACACTGGTAATGTTGATATTTGTTGTAATTAGGTAATCTCTGGGTAATAAATTCTTATACATCAATTGCTTCCATTTCATGGAATGTGAGCTATTAAAAGCACATGGACAATGACGAAACACGCAGACAGACAACTTATAGTATTCACTGTAAGATGAAAGGAAAACTATAAGTGCAAAATACGATCTGGGGCCACATCCGTGCACGCACCAAGTCGAGTGTGCAACATGTTTTTATCGGCACTTTCAACCCCCCTGTAGATTCGTTGACGATAAAGCTAGGAGCCTGAGGTTTCTGTGACCAAGTGACCTACTATAACTAGCTTCATTCCAAAGTTGTATTATCTTATAGATCACGAAATATTTCCAGTTGAAAATCATTAATTTTGCCCAACACAGCAACTTTAAATTTTGTATTTGTGTAGCATTTAGTCTATGATGAAAGGAAGAACCGAAACATACCTCAATATCTATCTAGTTTTGGACCGATAAAAGTATTTTCCTATTCGTGTGATAACTAAAACCTCGTTGTAAAAGTTTCTAATTAGTTATTGGTGATAGTCTTGCGGTACAGCACCGGACACCTGCGCTTGACATTAGGGTGGGACCCAAATCTTCATTTCAATTTAGCCTTCACCTCTCTTTGATGTGAAGAGTAAAACGACGTGTGGTACACTTCCACGTTCAACTGTAGGTGAAAAAAGTGCATGGATGAACAACGGGGAATGGCTTTTTACTACTTATGTAAGACATGTCTCGCATAAATAGTAACGTAAGTTTAATTCCTGACAATAACTGTAAATAATGTAAATAATTGTCACAAAAAATGTAACATTTTTTAATATATACCAACTCTGTGTAAAAAGTAACATCTCTGAATGTATACAAACCCTTTGTAAATCTGTGCTATATTAACATCTATGTAACATCTTTGATTACAAGAACAATGTAGTGATGTTCTCTATATGTGTACGATTCTGTTCAATGAAGAAGTCACAATACCTGTAAGTACAAGCTTAAAGACACCGTTTATAAAAATAATGTAGAAATAACACCCTAATATGTATTACTCAATCTGTTCTCCGAGTGCAATATCATGTCAAAACCACCTGGCAGGAGAAACAGAAAACCACAATAAATACAAGTTATGTAACAAAAAGCCTCTGAAGATGGGAATAAATTCTCGAAACGCGTAATGCTGAGCATTAAAAACAAGCAAGTGGTGAGGTTTTTTTTTTTTTTTTTTTATTGTGAATAATGCAGATACAGACTTTCAAAAAACATCGTTATGATGAATGAAATAAGCCATAACTACTGCCCCCTGCCTCTAGATTTAAAAGCTTGAATCAGATCCAACGGTCATTGCGTGCTGATACACATTGTATATTCCACTGATCCTGGGAATAATCCGGATATACAAGCTTTGCAGTGATTAGTGAAGCGAATGTTTGTAGTGGAAAAATCGCAAGAATAAATACATAATCTGGCAGCTCCGGATACGACAATGCTTTGCAATTGCTAAATATACATGGGAACTGGATACACGTCGCACGTCGCACACTCCTTTACTTCATACTTCTGCCCATTACTTCCCCAACCTCTGTGCCTATTTCTTACCTTTTTCTGACCTTTCACTCTTTCTCTTTATTAGGTATCATAAAACCCAGTGTTGCTCGGGTATTTATTTATTCAAATTTTCAGTTAGTCCATGTACTCCTCTGTCCTCTCTCTGCCCATCTCCTCCTCTCTCTGTGTACCTCTCTATTCCTCCTCGCTCTCCTCCTCTTCCTCCTCCTCTATCCACCCATCCATCCCTCTGCCTCTGATATTACCTTCTTCACTCCCTGCAAATATCGTGTCCCCTCTTTCTGCTCATCTCCTCCCTGTATTTGAAAAATTAATTTATCTGAGAAATTTTATCCTATCCGGTCAAACGGTGTCAACGTCTACAGTAAAATACCTTCCGCCATGCACCGAACGAATCGTGATACAGACAATGACGTTGCTCTTATTTTGAAGGTCAAGCCTGCTATTACCGCAGTTGATGAACGATATAGCAGCGCTTAAAATACGAATCTAATCCGAAGTGGCTACGTCTACAAAAAATAAAAATCAGTGAGTTTGCAAAAAAAAAAAAAAAAAAAAAAAAAAAAAAAAAAAAAAAAAAAAAAAAAAATCCGGCTGTTTCTTTGGGTTTTACCTTTTTTTCCATTATACGCCCAGGTATTAAAGTGGAAAAATTTTGAATCGTTCTAGCCATTTCTGAGATTCAGCAAGACTACCGCACATCAATCTATTTTTATATACGAGGGTTGGAACGTAAATAGTGGCAACAATGCTATGGAGACACTATGCAATGGAATCTACTGTTGTCTCTTATGGCACAAGTTGTTGACATACCTACCTAATTTCCAAGCAAATGGACTCGCCCGGTGTGCGAACAATCGATGGAAACATCTGTGGACGAGCGGTCTAACGCAACGGTATCACTATGTTTTAGAAACAGGAACAACGGGATTGGGTCAAGACTTAGTGTACCAGAGGTCGTACAGCGTGATAGTGCCATCAAAGACTTCAAGAGGCGGGCGAAGAATCGGCAGTTCCGTATAGAGCAGTGGCACGTTGGGTAAAAGTCTTCAACTGTGGCAGACATGCATCGGGCAGGTCATCCTAGCGTCTCTGAAGAAAAAGTGCATACGATTGCCGCGTTAGTAGAAAGTTATCGACGCCAGTATGCTGAAAGTTATAGGGGTTCTCGTGTACGACTGTGATGGTGTTATCCTAAAGCATTACGTTCTTCCAGGGCAGACCGTCATTGCACAGTATTACTGTTCGTTTTTTGAGCATCACCTGCGACTGGCTTTGCGAAAGAAGCGGCAACACTTTCTGCGCAACCCACCCATCATTTTGCACGACAATGAGTGGACGCATACAGCGCACGCTGAGGCTGCTCTGTTCGGTCGATGAGACTGGGAAGTACTGCACCATCCACCATACTCCCCGGACTTAAGTCCTTGTGACTTTGATTTGTTTCCGAAGATGAAGGGACCACCTCGTCGCATTCGCTTCAGAACTGTTCCAGAGATTCGATAGGCAGTTGACCACTCCATTCGCACCATCAACAGAACAGGCTCTGCTAACGGTGTACTACGCCTCCACATCGCTGGCAACGGGTTCTACACAACGCTGGTGACTACTTTGCAGGGCAGTAACAGGTGCAAGAATGTAACTCTTTTGAATAAATAGCTACCACTATTTAAGTTCCAACCCTCGTATATGTACAGTAATTAGAATACTAGGGGCTATTAGAAAGATATAACTGCAAGTAATTGTTATTGTAACGCACTTTATAAAGTGTAGATTAATTGAAAATATTATAGAAAGCTTGACCGTCCTGGGTAGTATACCCAAAGTCATAAAAGTAGAATTTATTTGCTGACGTGCAAAGATGAGTAGGAACATGAGATAAATGCCAAAATTATAGGAAAGGGATATGTTGACGCTTCTGCAATCACGTTTAATTCTACGGGTTCACAAAAACAAGGCACACTTCGCTTCTGGAATCGCTCGTCTATGGTTCACCCCGAGCTCCTCACGAATCTACAGTCAGACAATGTGTTTTATTCACAGTAATGCCGGTTAGGGAAGAGCAAGATAAAGTTCGCGGTCTCGTGGTCCCAGCGAAACCAGCTCCGATACAGATGCTAAGAAATAAAACAGATCAAGTGACGAAGTGGTTGCCTCGCGGTAAAAAAAGAGCTCACGGCACACTGCAGCCAAACTTTTTCGCTGGATCATCGCTTGTCACGTAACAAACTGTAGAGAAAACTAATGCTTCGAAAGCTGTGGAAGAAAGTGATGCCTATTCACATGTAAATGAATTTGAATACGAGCACACAGTCTCTTCCTCCGATAGGTCAGCAGTTTAGGCAGCTTTTCGGCAGCAGTCACACCTTGATCTCCACAACAACACAATTGCGTAGTTTAATATTAGTCAAAATCGAAGATCCATTAAATTTGTGAGGAGTCTTACAAGGAACATTGGCAAAGTGTCTCATTGAATCTGAAATAATATTGATCACAATGGAATTAAAGAGTAATAAATAATTACTACATCAATTTTAGTTGCCCATAACGGTAATTGTACATGTTGATCAGCCTGACAGATAGTGGCGTAATAATGAATAAAACAGGTTCCAGTATAAAATAATTATTATTATTACTTATTCCATTTAGCTCTATGTACCTACTATGAAGCATGATTGTGGGACTTTGTATAGCATCAAAAGTACTACGTGCAAATGTAAATATAGCTTTCTTCCAAGTATGCTTGACAATAAATTACTGCCTGTAGGTTAAGGGTAGTGCTTTTTGTACTTCTTCAGATTTAATGGAGAACTCCAAAATGTTTGGTTCTGGGTTAATTTTCACCGAGTCAGAAGGCTCTGTTCGTAATTCCAGACAAAGCAAGTAAATATAACAACAATTCCACCTGCCTCAATGAGCCTTGTTTAAAGTTTCGATGTTCACTTCTTTTGCCACAATCACTAAACATAGCTTTAGTCGACAACATTGATATTGATCTCCACCCTCGCAACGCTATCCTCAACCTCCATGTACTCATCTGTAATCAGCTAGGGCACCCATATACAAAAACATGTCAAGCATACGTGAAAGAAAGCTACATTTTCAGTTGCATGTGATGCTTTTGAGGCTCCTGACAGTTTTTGGAATATGATAGAAAGATTTAATTTGCTCAACACCCAACAGCAAAACTGTATCTTTTTTCTAGTTATCGATTGAGCTAAACTTTATCTTTTTTCCAGTTATCCATTGCGACTATTGTCTAATGAATTTGTGTTTAAAAAAGTTCAAATGTTTGTAAACCTATCGGACTCAGCTGCTTGCTTATTAGTCCGCAGCTTACAAACTACTTAAACTGAGTTAAACTAACCTAAGGACAACACAAACACCCATGCCCGAGGAGGGACTCGAACCCTCGACGACGAACAGCCGCGCGCACCGCTGCACAGCACCCAAGTGCGCACGGCTAATCCGCCGCGGCGCAATTGTGTTTAACAGATTTTATGCCAAGATGCACAAAAATGCTTCATAATAGGTACACACAGCTCAGTGGAATAGGAAGGAAAGAAGATTCGAGTTTAACGCCCCGTCGACAACGTGAAGTAAGTAAATAAATAATAATAATCAGTATGTTATACGAGTACCTATGTTTCTAGTACTACATCAGAACGCCACAATTTTTAAGGCTGATCAACATGTATAATCACCGCTCCGTCAAATACAATTGGTGAAATTATGGATTACATCTTAAGTTGCCATTGTAATTATTATTTCAGTACTCGTAAGACACTTTACGAATGTGCATTGTTAGTAATTCTAATGTACACACTCCAAGGTAAAGGACGCACCCCGAATGCAAATGGGCCATAAACTGATGTTACTGTAGGTATCAACGGGAAATGCAAAACTAAACTTTGGTGGCCAATGGGTCATGTTTAACGCTAACATGAGCGTCAACTATAAATGCTGACGTCAATAGTTCGTAGAGAGAGCTTAAAGAAGCCGATTGGAGTAATCGACGAATAGCCAGACATTTGAATAGAAGCAAACCCACTGATGATGCTGTAAGGTGTGAAACATCATTGTAGTTGACCTGTTTATTTTTATTAGTATTACCTGTGGTCAAAATTCGATCAAATGTAACGGTTGAAAGCTACTAGTCAAGATATATACATAACACTTGACATGGAAATGGAAGAGCTGGGAAGAAACACAAATTTGTAGTTTCGATAACTACATAATTGCATTACATTTGTAAAAAGCAAATTCCATCTAAATAAAATTCCTTGGATTACAATAACCTTATTAGCAAGCAGACATTCAAATCTTTCATTTACTGCATTACTAAGACCTATTTTCTTACATTCATCAGATTAAAATAACCTTGTTAACGAAGAGCATATTCAGATTTTCTATTTCCTTCATTAAACCAGATTACCAAGAATGAGAGACTCAGGTCGTGCGCAACAAGCCCGCAATACAAAAGCTATGAACCGTTGAAGAATCCAACTATTAATTATATATATAAACATTGTTTTAAGGCTTGAAATAAATTTAACAGGAAGATATATTTTTGCCTAGAGGTGAATCATTATATAAACAGTTTACAGGAATCACATACACTTTCCAATGAGCATTCGGTAAGCTATCATATTGCAATCAGCTTCTCCTGTGCAAAAGTTGTATTATCACATAAACAACTCTTACTACCAAGCCTATCATGCAGATATTCACCTTATAGAAAGCAAGGAATAAACAGAAAGACGAATGTGACAGTCCACTAGCACTGACGAGTTTAATTTAAAAAAAAAGCACAGAATGGCAAATTATAAATATTTTGAGACAGTCACAATACATTTAAAATATCACCGCCTGCCGTTCAAGGACACGTTACAAACAACCTATTCAAGAGGAGTTTAAAATTAAGTAGTAATAAAAGGGCAATTTTGTTTTGAGAAAGGTTTTTCACCAGAAAGTGCTTTGGACATTTTCACCCCCAAATGCTCTGAATAACCGGACATCAACTATTTGGATTTCTGTGATCTCTCGAAGGTTTTGAGCTTAGAAATCTAGGAATTCTTCTAAATAAGCGTAAGTATTGTGGCATGATTAGGAGAGCGCATAGCTTGTTCAATTCATACTTAACTGGAAGAGTGCAGAAAGTAGAAATACGCGGTTGACAGAATGCAAACAGCATCAAATGTATCAACTGTTTACCATGTTGCCTACTGCGACGCAAAAGAACAAAGATTTAAAGAAATAAAAATCGTAGGTTGCAGTTTCGTAGGGGATAAATGTGCTGGATAAGGAGATCTTAAAGAAAAGTAAATCAAAAACCAATCACATGTATACTGAAGCACGGGGTACCACCCGCAGTCTTCGAATAATGGCGTCATATTTTAGTCGTAGTTGATAGTTTCTTTGGTATTGATATTATGACTAACTTTATCGAAAAAAAATCCCAAGAGTCTACATTACCTAAAGTAATCCATAAAGCTATATTTTATTTACTGATATTATATTTTGGATTAAAAGAATTAAGGTTAACGTTACCCTACATCGGTATCATACTAATAGACAATATAGCCCAAAAACCACAGTGAAAACATTTCGCGGAGAACTTTGATGCGCAGTAGTATATGGCGTCGGGCATTTTATTCGTAAATGGAAGTATAAATACAAAACTTGTCAAATACCGCTCGAGAGCTTAGCGAAATGTGAAATAGAAGTTACGCTGTGTGATGTGCTTTTATCATCCAATAAAAGTTGTGTAAAAATCAAAGGAAGTAAACAAAAGGTGACAAATTATATTTACAAAGACAGTGCTGAAATAAAACAGAATAACTGATATCTACCTCGATCTTCAATATACTAAAGTCTGCAGCAGAAGCTAATTTAATGTCTGAAATTGAAGCAGAGTTCATAGTTTTTACAAGGAATTCAGAGCCAAACTCCAGGAGTATGACAGTAGGCTTACAGCGTCGTTGTCGTCGTCATCGTTCTGATGGAATTTGAAAATACTGCTGTTTATGACTTTTGTTACAGAAGAGAAAATCATAATGGAAAAGACAAAGCGCTCTTTATTCCATTACAAACACTGGTTTGTGTGTTTGTATGTTGGTCTAAGGCTTTACTAGAAAATTCATGGCGATAATCTCGTTTGTATCACGGATGGTAATTCATAGCCCCACAACCATTTCTCGGAACAGGCAAGCAATCTGACGTGACTTAACGTACAGTCTTAGACAAAAAAATTGATCGCCGGCCGGCCGACGGAGAGGCTAAGTCCGAGTCGGTCGCGCAGTGTGGACAATAAAATCGATCGCCCCTCAGAATTCTAAGTCCGGCTATATGCACGATCTGGCAACTCTGTAGAATGCGGTACTATCAGGAGGAAGTGTTACTTCCTTCTCAAGACAGCTCTGTACAGCATGAGCGCGTGGTCTCGTGGTAAAAGTCGCGTCTACAAGTGTGTATGTAAGCAGTCGCGAGATCGAGTCTAGCAACCACCAATTACTTTTTTTTTTTCTTTCTTAAACCGCATATCGGCTGTCTTTGTTATCAGTGTGGAAGAACCTCAACTTTAACAGCGAAAACTCCCAGAAATAATTACACGAAAGAGCTCGCTGCTGCATCACAACTGAACTGTTTACTCTCGGGAGTAGTGGGCCCCGGCTACGGCGACGCGCCAGCGGCCGCATCGCGGCTGCCGCCTGCGGACTCGGTGACAGCGGCGCGCCGCTGTGTGTCTAGTTACCAGCTGTTATATCCTTACCTCAAGTTCTGGTACTTATATTACAGTCACGTATTGAATTATTCTGACTGATATATATATATATATATATATATATATATATATATATATATATGAACATAATCTAAAGGTTGTAAAGTGGAATCGGTATAAAGGGTCATAGGAGTGACTATTACCACATTTTTCTTGAACGTCATCAGGGCGCTCAATGAGGATTCCTACTCACGACAGTTACTAGTGACGAGTTATGATACTCTCATTCCGACATCTTAAGAGAAAAATAATGACTGAGTACTAAAATATTTTTATACTCAGCAAAGTGCAACCACAAAGCCAGGGTGCGCCCTAATTTTGCAAACAACTGAGACACCATTTAGTCGCACTCTAAGGACAAACGACCTAAAAGATTACATCATGTTTTAGTACTACACCATAATAATTCCCGTTGATTTCATGCACAAAACATCGAATAGTGTGCTTTGGGAGTCACCCATTCCTCACCTACTCTTTCTGTCACATGTTCTCAAATGTTTATCTATCCTGCCCCTCCTCGAATAACCTTCGACAAAAATTATTTCCAGACGAAAAAACACGTCGAACATCGATTGGCGTCATAATTAGCTTGGAATCAGTTCGATTCTGCAGGGACAAATTTGGTAAACTACCAGAACGCTGTCAGACTTTCCCATAATCTGAGAGAATATAGCAAGTAACCACAAGAGGTTTCTTGTTGTTTTCGATGTGGATTCGTGCAACTCCTGTCACGAAAACAGCTAAAAAGTCTTCTCCAATGAGACCCGAACCATCGACCAAAGGCACCTCTCTGTGGCAGACTACCACTTTACCTCAGAGCTAGCGAGGAGCTATGGACGCCAGCTCTTTCCTACTGCCACATACATCACTATACCATGCAACTCGCAACGTAAGAGACGAGATTAGTTGGAATTTCACCGTGTAAACAATTTTCTTGACCCAAAAGCATGAAATAATAGCCTTCTGTCGCCTCTCGACTGAGAAACCAGTCAGATTATTCAATGGAAATTACAGGAAACATCAAGTGAATTTATGAGCATAGTTCTGTGCCAACCAGGAAGTAAGACCTCGGTACCAGCGTTGACAGACTTACACTGCGATGTTGCCAAGCTTTAGTCATACTATCAACAGGAAGACTAAGAGCCGAGGTGATTGCCAAGCGAGCTCGACAGAGACTTAGTTCGCGCCTCGCGCGCCTGCTGGGGATCCGAACACCTACAGTATATGTCAATGATCCCTGCTCGCAATTCCGTAACTAGCTTTAATGAGTCGATCGTTGTCACTTATAAAAATATACACATGCACTGACCGCTAATATAGTAATAAGTGTCTCAATTATTTGCGTATTCTGTCTTAAGCGCAATAACGACAAACGTCAATCACCAGTGCTGTTTCACACTTCTTCGAGCATTTCCATTGATTATACTGAAAACATTAGATGTAAGCGTCAGTTTTCTTTACAATTATAGACTCAGAAAATATCTTTCTTGATATAGCTGTCAGTGGCACAAACGAACGAAGAGAGGCAAGCATGCGAAGAGAAATCAATGCAGCATTGTTTTTAAGATGTGAACATTTCTGGGAAGGCTTCGTAACATGGAGTTCAAAATAAGAATATTTAATATTCATTCTAGTATTAGCATCACATAATCTTAATATATATGAATTTATACAATGCTGGCACTATTGATAATTTTCAACATTCCTTGTGCGTTCTTTACCTGTAACGTCGATGGGAGTTATGTGGGCAGTATTGTTGCAAACACAGAATATCAAACTGTTCAGAGTTTTTGTACCTACTAAGGTGACCCGAAAATCAGTATGTGGTTACCGGATTTTCCGACGAAATAGATATTTTGCGCATTAATGTGACTGTTGTTCTGAGATAGAGGGAGTGGTGCTGTGGCTATGATTTGCTGTCATCATGCGGATGTATACGGAACATCGTTATAATATGCCATGGAAAATCATTCAAAAAAGTGATTTTGTCGTAGTAGTTGCATTAATAAACAAAATTTCTTCAAACATCAATTATATGTGAGTCCAGACTGATCAGGCACTTTTCCATCAAAACTTTGTAGAGAGAAGAAATGTAGGCTCTTGCAGTGTAAAATTATACCGCGAACAGGTACTCTACTTTACTGAATCTGTTATGTTTCTTTTTGCAGGCAGGTTGAAGGTTTCACTAAAAATGTATAAATCAGGCAACTTGTTTAAGCCCAATAGAGAAAATATATCGAGGGGAGTTTCTATGATACGATACACGAGGCTGTTCCCCGTCGGGGATTCGAATTCCCCGTCGGGCATGAATGTTTGTGCCGTCTTTAGTGGAAGCTAGTTCATAAGTAGTTTGTAAGTTTAGGGACTGAAGACCGCATAGTTAAGTCCCATAAGCTCTACAAACATTTGAATATTTGAATTTGGAGTTTCTATAAAAATACAACATTCTGTTCTGCATCTGTTTAACGTGCCTGCTTTCACACTAAAGATGAGATATGCGTGGTTAACGTCAAAATTGAACACAGTAATAAAAATTTTTGGAATTTAAATAAACTATTTTTTCGTGTATCACCTGCATATTCGATGAAATGTGTACAGCACTCCAAGAATTGGTGTTTGTTACCTGTGCGACGAATTCTGTTCCTAATTCTTTTCTGGTACTGCAAACGACAATGCCTAAGAAGATACTGCAAGTCATTCCGTAACAAACGGACTACACATTTGAAGAAAGTCTGCCGTAATGATGGCGCTTCATAAATGAAATTACTGTGTCTAAAATGACTATTTTGAATAATCTTACACGAGATACACTACTTAATGATTTGGTGTGTAGTTGTGGTTGTAGTCTTCAGTCCGTAGACTGGTTTGATGCAGTTCTCCACCTCCACGCTACCCTATCTTGCGCAAAACTCTTCGCCTCTGAGTAAGAAAGACAGCCCACATCCATTTTGAATCTGCTTGCTGTATCCATCTCGTCCTCCACCCCTGCGATTTTTACCCCACATGGTCCCCTCCAATACTAAATTGACAATTCGTTGGTGTTTCAGATTGTGCCCTACCAATCGTTCCCGTCTTTTAGACAAGATATGCCAGAAATTTCTTTTTTCCCCAATTCTGTTCAGTACATTCTCCTGTTGCAAGAAATTTCGAAAGCTATCGTCTTCTTGTCTGAACTGCTTTATCGTCCACGCTTCACTGCTGTACAAGGCCACACTTTGGACAAATTTCTCTCTTTCAGAAATACTTTTCCTCCAATTGCATTCTACATTTTATGTCTTCACTACTCAGGACATCAGAAGTTATTTACAACCCAAATAACAAAACTCAGCTGAGCGAGGTGGCGCAGTGGTTAGCATACTGGAACCGCATTCGGGAGGATGGTGGTTCAAATTCATCGCCGGCCATCCTGGTTTAGGTTTTCCATTATTTCCCTAAATCACTACAGGCGAAAGTCAGGATGCTTCCTTTCAAAGGGCACACCTCATTTACTTTCCATCATTATCCGAAATATGGATTGATGACCTGAGTAGTCTAGTGCCTCCAAACCACAACCCAACCCTCCAACCTCCCCTCCCCCCACACACACAACCAACAAAACTCATCTACTACTTTTAATGTCTCGTTTTCTAATCTATTACCTTACAAATCTCCTGATTTTCTTAGACTAAATTTCTTTTTTTGCGGTTGTTAATGTTTATTTTATACTCCCTTTTCAAGGCACTGTCCATTCCATACAACTGCTCTTCTAGGTTCATTGCAGGCTCTGACACAATTACTACGTCATCGGCAAATCGCAAATTCTTTACTTCTTGTCCCTGAACATTAATCCTTTCTCCAAATTTCTCCTTTCTCTCCTTCACAGCCTGCTCAATGAACAAACCGAACAGCAATGGGGAAAAGCTACAAGTCTGTGTTACTCCCTTCCCAACTACTGTGCCCCTTTCATGCCCTTCGGCTCTCACAAAAGCTGACTGGCGTTTGCACAAATTGTATACTACCTGCGGTCTTGCTGTACGATGATATGAGTAGCTTGTTATCAAAGGCGGACATCTGTCGTTTGCGAATAACTGAGATGAACGCCATTTTTATTACTAAACGTGGAGTGAATACGTATGCATGTTAGTTTGGTCATCACTTAGTTGCAAATGATCACCAAAGCAGCTTAGAAATACACGTTTCCTAATTAAAACGGCGTTTATCTCAATTATTTGCAAACGACAGATAAGAAGCTACCCATATATTTATGCAGATTATGACCTGTACTGTCGGCATGATAACTTCCGATTATAGCCGCTGCACTTCTGTTAGTTGCGAAATATAGGGATCACGTTAGTGGTATAGATGGCACGCATTTTACTTCAGTTAGAAGCCTGGTATTCAGTGGAGGTTCCTCCTGGTTGGGCAACTGCTCCGATGGTCTTCTTATCAGCAATAAACTGCATCGTTTGATATGATTCAGCCAGTCATGCTCAATCTGACATGATGGACACGGAAATGTTTAACTGACAAAGGCCTCTAAGCGATATTTTAACCCGACTTGTTAGACACCGTATACAAAACATTAATACAGTGCTTGAATTACAAATACTTTCTTCAAATATAAATAGATGAAATAACTTGATACCTATTTATTTAGAGGACCACAGCCCCATCCATGAAAGCTGCGTCGTTCAAGAATGGTTTCGCAGCCAAGATCCCATAAAGCTGATTGAGTTCTTTTCACGGTCACCGGACCTTAATCCTATTGCGAATATGTGGGTGGAAGTAACGAGGTCGTTGCCACTAGGATCAAGAAACGCAAGCGACCGTTGGGAAAATATAGAACATACATGGTGACAAATAAACCACAATGAAAATTATCAAGGCAGTTAGTAGAGTAAGTTCCAAGACGCTTTAGAGATATATTACGAAATGATGCTGTATGGGTAGGCTATAGGAATAGTCCCTTCTCAAAAAGTCATGCAGTGTGTGTGTGTGTGTGTTGTGTGTGTGTGTGTGGGTGGGTGGGTGCGTGTGTGCCTGTTTGTGTGTGCACGCGTGTGCGCGCGCGCTTGTGGGCGTGTGTGCGAGAATGTAAAAGACAAGCAACAATAAGAATGCATAAAACATCAATATGGTATGTTTTTATGACTTCTAAAGCTACAAAATTCAAGATTACCCAAACAATTTCCTCTAAATTACATAAAATGAAATAATGGAGAATGTTTGTAAAAGGCTTGAAAATGCAGTGCGTTCCGGGTGTAGAGACTCGCAACAAGTGCATCTGTAAACAGCGCCCCACTCCAGCACACGCCAAGACACAAACAGGAAGACGTCGTCTTGGCTCTGAAAGCAGTGTGCCGACACTATCTGCACAGGTTTCTCGTAACTAAAATCAGACTCTATTCCGATGACTCTCTTCTTACCCGCACAGGAAGACAACCTAGGTGAGACCAAAATTCATGCAACACACGCGAAAATTAGGAGCTTTCCTTTCCTCGATAGTGGTACAGAAGTAATAACCTTTTGTGAGAAGCATATAATAAATTTTCATCTCTCGCATCACAGCCCTTGTGTCAGTGTGAAGTGATAAAATCAATATGCTAGGGTTACGAAGTCTGATATGATGCCTTTCCGTGATAGTAGTCCGGATCGTAAACATCATAAACTCCAGGACTTTCCTTCATATTCCTCACAACCCTTTATTTTTGGAATTGCGGATATCAAATTTTTCTTGTGACTGATCGATGTGTTACTTCACCTACTATGGCACTAGCTTTACCCGTCCATGCGTTGCTCTGGCTTGTTGCAGATTAAATGGAAAAGAAAGATAAGAGGAACCATACATTCTTTTATACGTAATTTCCTACTGCCTTGTGGGTGGGAATTGGATATACGTCCTACATTCTCCGCTCCCCTTGTCTCTGTCCCCTCTCTCTGCACCTCTCCTCGTTCCCCTCTCTTTGTCCATAATTTCCTCCCGCCCCTCTCTGTCCATATCCTCCCCCCTCCCACACTCCTTGTCCATCTTCTCCCCTCTCTCTTTGTCTATCCGAGCCTCCCCCCCTCTTTCTGTGCATCTGAACCTCCTCCCACTCTCTTTACGCCTCATCATTACGCTCTCCCTGTTCGTCTTGTCGTCACTTCTCTTTCCTCTTATAACTCTTTCTAACCTAGAGCCATGTTTAGTGTTATGTTCAAAACCGTATATTTCCGAAAGTTCTTGACCTAAAGCTTTGAAATGTTGACACAACGTTCTAATAAAATATGTGCATGTTTTCATATACCAAATTTTTCAATACGTGTTATACATGAATTTATATAAACTTTATAATTGGAAAAAGGCTTATACTAAAAATCGCAAAAGTAACGCCTTTATAGGTTATATATTTGGATTTAGGAGAAATATAGGAACACGAGAGGCAATACATTACGACTTATCTTAGAAGATAGGCTAAGGACAATGTCGACTGGAATACACTCTTCCAAATTCTGAAGGTATCAGGGGTAAAATAGAGGGAGCGAAGAGTTATATTCAGCCTATACAATAACCAGGCTGCGATTATTATAGTCGAGAGGCAAGAAAGGGCTGCAGAGGTTCGGAAGGGCGTAAGACAGGGTTGTAGCCTTTCCCCAATGTTGTTCAATCTGTAGATTGAGCAGCAGTGAAGGAATGGAAGGAGAAATTTGGAGAAGGCATTAAAGTGCAGGGAGAAGAAATAAAAACATTGCGGTTTGCCGATGACATAGTAATTTTGTCAGAGACCGCAAAAGATCTGGAAGAGCAATTGGATGGGATGGACAGTGTCTTGAAAGGAAGATATAAGATGAACATTAGCAAGAGTGTAATGAAGGTAATGGAATGCAATGTCAGAAAATCAGGCGATGCTGAAGGAATTAGATTAGGTAATGAGACAATAAAAGTAGTAAATGAAGTTTGTTATTTGGGTAGCAAGATAACTTCTGATGGCCGAAGTAAAGAAGATATAAAATGCAGAATGTCTATGGGAAGAAAAGCGTTTCTAAAGAAGCGAAACTTGTTAACATCCAATATTAATTTAAATGTTAGGAAGTCCTTTCTGAAAGCATTTGTCTGGAGTGTAGCGTTGTATTGGAGGCAAACGTGGACGATAAGGAGTTCAGATTAGAAGATGATAGAAGCTTTTGAAATGTGGTGCTACAGAAAATTAGATGGGCAGATCACGTAACTAATGGGGAGGTGCTTAACCGAATCGGGGCGAAAAGGAGTTTGTGGCATATCCTGACTAAGAGAAGGGATAGATTGGTTGGACACATTCTGAGACATCAAGGAATTGTCAACTTAGCATTAGAAGGAAGCGTGTGGGGTAAAAATCGTAGAGGGAGACCGAGGGACGAATATAGTAAACATATTCAAAAGGATGTCGGTTGCAGAACGTATTCTCAGATGAAGAGACTTGCACAGGGCAGGGTAGCATGGATAGCAGCATCAAACCAGTCTGCGGACTGAAGACCACAATAACAACATATAATATATTCAAGAAATGTGTAGCTAAGAACCATCCTGGGCTAGAATGCGACATTGAGTCAGAATTCCAAATGAATGGGTCAAGAAATTTCGGAGATTAACTGCTATACACCTAACATTTTTATATATAGACGTGGGGACATAAGGAGGGAAGTACACCCGCCCCCTCCTTTCATCGGTGAATATCGCTGCGGATGTGTTCATTCATTACAGACTCACAGTTGCCACAACGCTTTACATAATTAACGCAATCAGATCATTTAGAGACGGAAGATGAACTGTAATAAAATTGACGTTGCTTTCCGAGCCATATTCATTCGAAAATTTAATATTACTTAAATCAGATCCCGCAGTTACACTTGGATAATTCCTATGCGTTTAATTTGATAGCTGAAAATGTTCGTTAGTGTGGAACTGCCTGGAATTTATTTAGAACTAACTCAAGAATCTAGGCATTCTGAAACAAAAATTCTAATCTGTAAGGCGCTTCTCACGTTTCGCGGAAAAGCATCAGCAGCAGTTATATTGTAACCATCGCTAATGTTGGAATTTCTATATCAGAACAGTAAGGATGCTTAGAGAGCAACACGGCGTCATGCTGTCAACCGGCTTTACAATGTGGTAGTCCTGGTGGGGTTAATCTAGCGCTGACATCGTAGGTGTCAGTGGCGTCTTCTCTTCTTATGACCAGCAGACCATCAAGAACATGAAGAGAATGAAACCAAGAACCCTTAACATTTGAAAGAAAACACTCGTTTGTCTGCTCCATTGCAATATACGATACACCTGTCTGAATAGTAATAAGAAGAAACAAAGTTAAATCGTATGGTAAATAATGAACTCTGCAAATAATTGCTTAGGCAAATTACCGTCTGCTACGCAACTGAAATGCCAGCCATTACACAAGAATACTACGAAACACCTGAGTTCGCAATCGTCAAATGACTTATAGAATTCGCCACACTTGCCAGTTACTACTATAATATTGTTTATCTGTCAGAAACGAATTTATGTCAGTCATTGAACTGCATTTTGATTGGTGGATCTGTAAGAATGGAAGGATTTTTTTTTTTTCAGAATAAAAGTACAATAGCCTCTCAAAAAAAGCTGACAACGAGAAGCAGATAGGGTAGGTATGAATTTGGATACAGTGTCATATTTTATTTAACATCTCCGGTTGCAATTCTCTTTGCCCGGAAAGGGTGTGAATTATGTTGCGGTGGACTGCAAAAATCGTTTTTCGCTTCCAAAACGAGGTGACAGACTACTGCAAGCAGAAAACAGAAGAAAATATAGTTCCTGCCAGAAAGACACGGTCATATTGTATTTCACTGCTATTGACTGGCATATTATTTGTCTGGATATGTGTGTGGTACCATAATGTGGATGCTTTTTCACCCACTGCTGAGAAACTCTTTCACGGGCAGAAAATAAGTCCTACAATCCGACGTAGTTGAGCGTCAAGAACCAGTAGCGCAAGGATAGTCTCTACAATATCTGTCTGCCTGTCCGACTCAGAAGCACTCTATGGAAAATGAGCGCAACGCTCAGCTAGTTGAACGTATTGTAATTTCGGTAAGTCTCTATTTTGAGAGCAGTGCAAGTTTGAGAACTCTTTGGCACCGGCGTGATCGCCGAGTTACTTCCGAGATGGCGCAGAAACATGATAAATTCACTTAATATTTACTTGTCTGTTTGGTTGAATAGTCTCAGTTACTTTCTTTAACGGTGCGACATCGGCGTATTACTTTCTATTACAAGTGCAAGGAGGTAATACCATGCGGAAATTGGCGATTAGCTGTAGCCACCAGTGGAACAAGCAGGAAGTGAGACGTAGCAGTGCGTCAGTAGCCCTGAGATGACGTCTCTACTTAAGCGAGGGCTGTTTTGGGTCATGGTTCCAATCCCTCTGTAGTTCAGAATTTTAACCCTATTTTGATAGAGCTACTAGCCTTTTAAGAAGATAACATAAAGACTACAGAATAAGTCACTAATAACAGCATTATACTTAAAGAGTGAACTAATGACGTCTATGCAAAAACGCAATAATTAGGATTTTGACGCTTTGAAAGTGAGTGTGTAATACTCCCGCTCCCAATTTTTGAATCCTGTCTGACCAGTGACAACATCGCACGATGGTAAACTCATCATAGTCCATGATTTACATGAGTTAGAAGAGTCTTCCTTCATGTGTAAAATCATGAATACCGGAAATATCAAAAATGTTCAAATGTTTGTAGAACTTATGAGACTTAACTACGTGGTCATCAGTCCCAAAACTTACAAAGTACTTATGAACTACCTAAGACTAAGGACGGCACAAATATCCATGCCCGAGGGGGGAATTCGAACCCCCGACCGTAGTGGCCGTGCAGACCGTGACTGGAGCGCCTCAGTCCCCTCGGCCACCGCGGCCGGCCCGGAGAGATCTTTCTTGAAACGAAAAATCTCTTTTGTGAGGTGATTTGCACAAAATTACTCGCACCATTCATACGTTTCGAGCAATCTCCACTGCTGCCATACCTATGTGAGACCCAATGACAACATGTTTTGAAAAACTTGAAGCATATTGAATATTATTTGCAAAAATAGCCAAGGCGATTCTTCCCGCTCGCTCGTCTAGAGGAGTGACCGCATCTGCAATTTTTAGTTGTCTTTTTTAAGGGAGGGAAACTAAGATCAAGCTCACCAGTCAACAAAGAACAAAAACTATTCAACAAACGCAAAGAATAGCCCTACTAGGGAAAAGAAAGCAGGATTCCAGTCCCGCTGCGGCACAAATTTTCAGTATTACCGCTGTCTACCTGAATTCACTTTCCTGTAACTACCGCGAAGTTTAAAGGATTCGATTAATGAAAGTTTATAGTAGAGGCCCTTTAATCAGTCTCAAACAACGTATATCACACGGAAAGTGATTGTCAACTCGGTAATAATAGACGGAGTTCCAGGACCTGTAATACTAATGAAATATTCGCATGTTTTATCCCTTGTTTAGTAACAGTGATATGGACCAAAACAAAAGTAGGGCCTAAGTAATGCATTTCTGTGAAACCCATGAATCTGTATTGCAGTGGATTGTAGGTGAAGAAAGTATTTTTCATGTTCTTCCGATGGAGTTTGTAAACTTCCATTAACTGTTACTTCATTTCTAATTTTTGGCATATAGACGCTTTATATTCGCTTAGTTACACCATTTTTTGGTTTGTGGAACTGAAATGGACACCTCAGATATTCATCCAAATGAGTATAAGTATTTACGTTGAGTATTCATCTTCAGAACAATAGTAGAATACTGTCGGGAAAAATGACATCAACAACTCCATTAATGTATATATAAACCTGTATTTTGTTTCATAATTTATTAGACATTTACAGTGGGTGGGTGATGAAGAACAGAAAGTGGACGTGAACGAGAAGTGATAGACTGATGTTTGTTGAACACATTCAGTAAGTAATAACGCTGTTGTAAAAGGAATGAAATCGTTCATAGGAAAATTAGCCGCGTATAATTGGCAACTGATGGGTTTGTGTTACATGCAGTGTCGATCCTGTTCACCAACTGTTCAGCAATTCTTTCACAAACAGAACATAACCTGGAATATATTCCGACAGAGTGACAATTTGGCGTTACCCATTGGAAGCATAAAAACAGTCACTGCAAATTCTATAACCATCTGATCAACTATGTCATCATATTACGGCCGAAAAAGAAAGAAAAATCCAACACACACACACACACACACACACACACACACACTGTGCAACTGCTGCATCCAGTATCAGCACTATTCTCGGTTTCGTTAACCCATAGTTATTTTGGATATGTGGATCTCTCTGTCCTGAATGTTCTGCACAGTCAAAAGGTTTTCAATATATCTGCTGTTCGAATTTGATAGGGGATATAATGGGACTCTACCAACAGGTGATATGTTTCATTTTTGCAATATTTGTAGACTGGATGACAGTTTGGCTTAAAGATAAATTAATCTATACATTACTGTCCCTAATTATATGTTTGGATAACAGAAGCTCTTCTTATTTTGAACTCCATGTTACGAAGCCTTCCCAGAAATGTTCACATCTTAAAAACAATGCTGCATTGATTTCTCTTCGCATGCTTGCCTCTCTTCGTTCGTTTGTGCCACTGACAGCTATATCAAGAAAGATATTTTCTGAGTCTATAATTGTAAAGAAAACTGACGCTTACATCTAATGTTTTCAGTATAATCAATGGAAATGCTCGAAGAAGTGTGAAACAGCACTGGTGATTGACGTTTGTCGTTATTGCGCTTAAGACAGAATACGCAAATAATTGAGACACTTATTACTATATTAGCGGTCAGTGCATGTGTATATTTTTATAAGTGACAACGATCGACTCATTAAAGCTAGTTACGGAATTGCGAGCAGGGATCATTGACATATACTGTAGGTGTTCGGATCCCCAGCAGGCGCGCGAGGCGCGAACTAAGTCTCTGTCGAGCTCGCTTGGCAATCACCTCGGCTCTTAGTCTTCCTGTTGATAGTATGACTAAAGCTTGGCAACATCGCAGTGTAAGTCTGTCAACGCTGGTACCGAGGTCTTACTTCCTGGTTGGCACAGAACTATGCTCATAAATTCACTTGATGTTTCCTGTAATTTCCATTGAATAATCTGACTGGTTTCTCAGTCGAGAGGCGACAGAAGGCTATTATTTCATGCTTTTGGGTCAAGAAAATTGTTTACACGGTGAAATTCCAACTAATCTCGTCTCTTACGTTGCGAGTTGCATGGTATAGTGATGTATGTGGCAGTAGGAAAGAGCTGGCGTCCATAGCTCCTCGCTAGCTCTGAGGTAAAGTGGTAGTCTGCCACAGAGAGGTGCCTTTGGTCGATGGTTCGGGTCTCATTGGAGAAGACTTTTTAGCTGTTTTCGTGACAGGAGTTGCACGAATCCACATCGAAAACAACAAGAAACCTCTTGTGGTTACTTGCTATATTCTCTCAGATTATGGGAAAGTCTGACAGCGTTCTGGTAGTTTACCAAATTTGTCCCTGCAGAATCGAACTGATTCCAAGCTAATTATGACGCCAATCGATGTTCGACGTGTTTTTTCGTCTGGAAATAATTTTTGTCGAAGGTTATTCGAGGAGGGGCAGGATAGATAAACATTTGAGAACATGTGACAGAAAGAGTAGGTGAGGAATGGGTGACTCCCAAAGCACACTATTCGATGTTTTGTGCGTGAAATCAACGGGAATTATTATGGTGTAGTACTAAAACATGATGTAATCTTTTAGGTCGTTTGTCCTTAGAGTGCGACTAAATGGTGTCTCAGTTGTTTGCAAAATTAGGGCGCACCCTGGCTTTGTGGTTGCACTTTGCTGAGTATAAAAATATTTTAGTACTCAGTCATTATTTTTCTCTTAAGATGTCGGAATGAGAGTATCATAACTCGTCACTAGTAACTGTCGTGAGTAGGAATCCTCATTGAGCGCCCTGATGACGTTCAAGAAAAATGTGGTAATAGTCACTCCTATGACCCTTTATACCGATTCCACTTTACAACCTTTAGATTATGTTCATATATATATATCAGTCAGAATAATTCAATACGTGACTGTAATATAAGTACCAGAACTTGAGGTAAGGATATAACAGCTGGTAACTAGACACACAGCGGCGCGCCGCTGTCACCGAGTCCGCAGGCGGCAGCCGCGATGCGGCCGCTGGCGCGTCGCCGTAGCCGGGGCCCACTACTCCCGAGAGTAAACAGTTCAGTTGTGATGCAGCAGCGAGCTCTTTCGTGTAATTATTTCTGGGAGTTTTCGCTGTTAAAGTTGAGGTTCTTCCACACTGATAACAAAGACAGCCGATATGCGGTTTAAGAAAGAAAAAAAAGTAATTGGTGGTTGCTAGACTCGATCTCGCGACTGCTTACATACACACTTGTAGACGCGACTTTTACCACGAGACCACGCGCTCATGCTGTACAGAGCTGTCTTGAGAAGGAAGTAACACTTCCTCCTGATAGTACCGCATTCTACAGAGTTGCCAGATCGTGCATATAGCCGGACTTAGAATTCTGAGGGGCGATCGATTTTATTGTCCACACTGCGCGACCGACTCGGACTTAGCCTCTCCGTCGGCCGGCCGGCGATCAATTTTTTTGTCTAAGACTGTACATCTTGACGTGAACTTATCATGATGTGGCATGATGACCTTTGTGAATTAGTTCTTTCTTTTGGCAAAGATCAAAGATAATGCTGCATTTGATCGATTTGTTTGTTCATGATAGTAGTGATGAATTACGTTTGTTGTTATATGCGCTAACAGAAATATTTTCGTGTCACGTTTATCTAGTTTTTGATTTTCTCTTACTTAATATTTCTTCTGTTAATCACTGAGGGACTGTACATAGAATGCACAAAATATAAACGTACGTGTGTTACCAGTAAGCAAATTTGTCAGCTAGCTTCCACAAATGACAAAAATACACAAGAAATAAAAAAAGTAATGAAGAATCAATTGGTATCAGTGTCCATGGCAGTACTTTTCGAGACACTTTCGAAGATAATGGCTTACTATCGCGTAATTGTGCAATGCCATGGGATTTTGGTTGTGCTGCACAATCTGAAGTAGCTGAAGACAACGAATCTGAATGTCGTATAAAGTTCGTTGGAAGAGATTGTCTATCGTAGCCTACGTTCACGACAAATTCGTACACACTGTACCAAATGTTTAACAGTAGTCCATTCATCTGCCATACTCGGGTAAATTTTGAACTCGATGACTTCTCTGTAGCTGCGGCGAAATGGCCGTGCGCACTGAGGCGGCGTGCTGCGGTGCGCGCGTCCGTTCGCCGTCGGGGGTTCGAGTCATCCCTCGGGCATGGGTATGTGTGTTCTCGTTAGTTTACTTTAAGTAGTTTGGGTAATTTATTAGAACGCCCGGGAATCGAAGTAGCTCGGCCTGAAATGATGTATATCGAACGTACAAATGTAAATTGATTGAGTGTTTCTGAACCGGGAATTCGGGCGCTCAGACAATTAAAAAAAAAAAAAAAAAAAAAAAAAAAAAAAAAAAAAAAAAAAAAAAAAAAAAAAAAAGCCTTGTTTCACCTATACCTAACCTAACTTTCGCTTTAAAAAAGTAATCTGTAGCGTAGCCTTAAGAAGGTTAGGTATAGGTGAAACAAGGAGTTTCTTTTTAGTATGTGAGGGCGCGTATCGCCAGAATCTTCTGTTCAGAAACACTTACTCGATTTACAGATGTACGATCTACATGTATCATTTCAGGCCGAGCTACTTCGATTCCCGAGCGTTGTAGTAAATTACCGTAGTTTGTAAGCTAGGGACCAATGACCAAGCAGTTAAGTCCCATATATTTACAAACATTTTATAATTTTGATTTCTTTGTAGCACTCTTTTTCATTTGCATATCAGCAGCTTTAAAACAGGTAATCAGTTTCTTATCAATAACGATAGAAAACTGTGAAATATTTAACAAGATAATAGAATTTTCAGTATTCACTCAACATGTATTTAAAAGTTATCATCCGTTTCAAATCGTTTAATGACTTCAACAATAAACTGTTCAAATATTTAGTCTGCGCACTTTGGAGGCGAGAGCATATCACTTTCTCTACACTGACACAATTCATCTGGACAAAGATATGGTTTAATTTTACTTATGGCATTGGCCGCATATAGTGGTAATGTTGGCAACAAAATGTTCACTTTGTGAGAATAATTAATTTGCTGCCCCGATGCGAGTATATACAAGATACTGTCAATTATTAATTATTCATTTCACGATCAACACCGTATAAGAATTTTAGAAGTTATTACCAACATCAGCACACTACGCCGCCGAGGCTGTAAGTTAACTTTACCCAGAATTACCATTTAGCATACATATTCGTCCGTGACTGCCAGTTCTACTGGTGAGTAATATCCCGGTGATACATAGTAGAATTTGCTGAAATTGTAATTGGTAAAGTTCGGAAAGATGATGTGTGAATTGTAGAATGTTGTTTTGAACTGTAACGAATCACAATTAAATGTAGCAGCTAACGGAAAAGTAGCATTCACAGAAATCACTGTTATCGGACAGTCACTGTTTACGTCTTTCCCACTACTAGAGATCCTACAAACCCAGGCTGAATCGTCCGCCATTTTTGCCCCAACATGGGCGCATCTTACAGTGTTTATATTGGCGATGGTTGACCTGGTCAGGCAGTTGTCAACAATATTTCTAATGAAATGTATTTAATATTGCACACACTAAGTGTACCGAACAGTAACTTATGTGTATGGGCCTATAAAGAGTTAGAATGCGCTTTTAATATAACAGAAAATCGTAACGTACGGGTAATATAACATAGCTTCTCGCCGGGCTGCAGTAGTTATGTTGGCACCAATGGTAATCACGGCAACTCAGATGACCAATAAATGTTTGTTCGTGACAACTTCAATTAAAACGAAAATTATTTTTATCTGAACGGACCAGGGTACATACAAGATCCTGTCAACCGTAGAGCAGGTACAGTATTAATTTTGGTGCGAGTGAAACTAGCAGCAATAACATTTACTCTGTAGCTCGTGAAAAAAATTAACGCAATTCTACACTTCATGTTCATCTGTTGCCAACATAAGCACTGGAGCCCGGCGAGAAACGTCGTAAAATTTTACCCAGTGCCCTATTTTGGAGTGTGTCATGCGACCGTAAGAGATGCTTCGACCCTATATATAAGTAATTGTGTAAAGTATTATTCAGTATGATGAAAACAACGTATAAATGCACCACAATAAATATTCCTATCCACTTTGAAAACTGCGAAAAACTTCATTAAGTCACAAACATTCTGCAACAAACTGCTCCAGCATCATGGACAGGGAGAAGTAATGCAATTGTACATAATTGACATGTTTATATTTACATTTATTACATATACTTACAATACATAACTGAGCGCCAAGTCATGGTTCCCAGTTGCTTCTGCGATAATTTATAGCCCATCTTTTTCTTCGTTCTGGATTGCTGGGAAATTTGAACATGTGCACTCCTTTGCTGCAGTGATTTGTGCAGTTCACAGCTGAGCAGCCACCCATATTTTCCACAAATTCTTCAGTAAATTCGATTATAAACTCCCTTTCCTGTCGCGACTCGTATATACCCACATACAACTGTCCTGCACATTGAGGCAAAAATGGCGGATTATAGGAGCCTTACCCACTACAGACAAACTTACGTCGACCAGAGATCATGTGACCGTAACGGCAGTTTATGCTGACAACACAAAACCTATTCTGTGCATATCAACGATCACTCCAGTGATATTTCTACTCTATCTCTGACACAAAACGTCACTGTGCCTGCACATTCACAGGTTTTGCATACAATTTCGCATTGCTCGCTATGTTTTAATTTATCAAACAGTTTCAATCAGTTGTTACGTGAAAAAGAATTTCTTTTTCACTTTTTGATTTGAAATTTATGTCAATATACTATATAATACGATAATATGGGACCATTATCGACATGTATTTTCTTTCCGTTTTCTTGTAACACGTCATATCAATCATGCTGTAATTTGGCTGGCAGGCTCAGATAGCTGAAGTTCAACATACAGGTAGCACAGTCTATCATAGACAGTCGCGACACTCACTGCTGTAAAAGTTATTACCAGCTGACAGCTGCAACGACACTAGCGTTCTTAGTGGTGGGCAAGGTGCTGTAAGAACAATGTTTGTTAGCCTAATTATTACTTTTCTATGTAATTACCGAAATAGTTTCTGTAGGTTTTGTGTTCCAAGCATTATTACAATATCGAAAGACATAAAAAATCGTGAACTAAATGTAAAAACAACCGAATTTCATTGATTCAGTAATATAAACAACAACTTATTCATGAGGAAATACGTGCGAATATGTGTATATTTTCCAGCCGACTCAGAAGAAAGCAAGAGAATATAAACAGACGAGAAACTATAATTCCTGTTGTGGTCTGTTGTATTATGACAGGCACTTCCATTGACGTGTAAAAATTCGATGTGCAGTCTAATGATTCGAACTTCTATTTCAATTATCTTTCTTATAAGCGTATATACTTTTGAGTGTGATTAATTTGGTTTATAAAACGAATATCTCGAAGATTCTTGCCGTTTGTGGTTCAGATGTAGCAAGAATTGTGGGATTGGATTCTGCTTTGTTGTGAAACTGTTTTTCTTGATTTCGATGCTTTATTGTCACGTTTGTGAGGATTTTCGGTCAGCTATAGCTGTAGAGTCTGCTCTGGTACATTAAATAATGTAGGAATTACATCCCATATAAGTTTCTTAACGTTTAACACTTTATTGATTTGAGTGGAATTGTAGTGAAGAAATCTTGACGTTTATGAGTAGAACACCGATGTCTTTCTGCAGAAGGGTGGATTTTCTGTTGTTTATTAGCCATTTTTTTCTGAATAGAAAATGAAACTCTTGATTAAAAAGTCGTAGATGTTAAGATAATCTTAAATAAACTGTCCTGCAAAGTTTCGTTTCATATCTTCGAATGATTCGTAGGAAAACTAATAGAGACAAATGTGAAGTTATTTTCTAGTTATTGCACTTTTTATACAAGTACGTAAATTCCCTGTCGTAAAAAGTATGTTAAAATCAGTTTAAACGATACTGTTAACTCTCGTTCGATATCGTATTCAGAAATGTACCTTGCCACCCTCTTGGAGCGCTGCTTTTGCGGCGTGTAACAAAAATATGTGGGAGTCTCGTGACTGTGTATGCTAGACTGTGCAGGTAGTATAGAGATCAATGACCGTGATAGTAGTCACACTCTATGTAATTCAGTATTCACAACCGTACGATAATATTATCCTACATTTGCTATGATGTGATGCCAATGTACGATGTGCGAAAGCATATTAATGTCGAATGCATATGCACGATAAATTCGAAGGTAATAAAAATTTTGACAATGCATTTTACTCTTGCTCTGATTGACAAAAATTACATAAGAAGTATTTTCTTTCTCGCAGTTCTACCACAATCTAACACATACGAAACTCCCACAGATTCTTGTTATACGCTCCAAGCGGCCGGCAAGCTACGTTTCTGAATACGATACTTGATGAGTGCTAATAGTATCGTTTAGATTAACTTCAGCATACTTTTTACATTAGGGAACGTATGTAGTGACTTATAAATAGATAATAATTTAAAAATAGCTCCTCATTGTGTTTCTTAGGTTTCGTAAGATCCCTGACAAAGTACGAAACGGTGCATTACTGGACAGTTAATTTACAATTATCCTGTAACATAGAGGCTTTAAATTTCATTTTCTGTTAAAAATAATAATGGCTAGAAAACACCAGCAGACATGCCCTTGAGCAAAGAGACGTCAATTTCTACGCAGGAACGTTAAGTATTCTTCATTACAATTCCAGTAAAATCGGTGACGGTGGAACATTGGAAACGTATACAAAATGCAATAATTACGGTATTTAATGTACCAAATCAACCATCACAGCTGTAGCTGAAGGAAAAACGTTACAGGCGTCGATAAAAGCAACCAAACTGTTTTCAAGCAAAGAAGAATCCAATTCCACAATTGCTGCTACATCTGAAGCACAAACGGCAAGAATCATCAAAACATTTTTTAAGCTAAAGTCATTACACTTAAAAGAATATGCACGTAGAAGAAAGATGAGTGACGTGTAAAAATGTGAGTATCATTAGACTCCATACCGAATTGATACACGTCAAAAACCGGCTGTCATAGTGAGAACAGACCGTAATAGAAATTTACCATAATGTTTACATGCAACTTACTTTCAGTGAAATAAGCTGCAAATATACACATATTCGTAAGTATTTGTTCATGCCGGAGTTGTTTTTTATACCCTTGAATCATTTAAATTAGCCTATTTTATATTATATACCGTATTATGGTTGTCCCTCGATATTTCACTAATGCTTGTAACGCAAAAATTATAGTAAGTATTTTGATAATTACGTACAAAAGCGATTATAAACAAACATCACTACTTCGGCGGCTTGCCCACCGCTAGGAGCGCTAGTGTCGCAGCAACTGTCGGTTGGTAACAACTTCTACAGCAGAGTGTGTCGCGACTGTATATGTTGGTTCTTCTGTCTTATTACTTTCCTAAGTATCGTGCCGCGTTAATCATCTCTGTGTACGTCTACCGATGAGTGAGGAGAGTATAATGACGTCGTTACATATCAATGATTCGATTATTTGTGTTCGCGTTTACACATTTCGCTTATTTTCTTTTGGAGTGTTGGTGTTTATGATAAACGTCCTTGATGACTGCGATCATATCTCATGGTTGGTGGCGCTGAAGTTTCACTTTTTCACTAAAGGACAAAGGTAGCAAATCATCGTATTACTTATACGTAGGCACTATAGCGTTACCTCCATGATTATTTTTTTATTTTTTTATTTTATTTATTGTATTATTATTATTATTATTATTTTTTTTTTTTTTTTTTTTTTTTTTTTTTTTTTTTTGATAGACAGAGATATGAAACATTGTTGCGAAAATAGTGACAGCGAACTGAATCACCAGTGAGGAAAACAGCTAAAATTAACAATAAACACCGCCAACAAAAATTCAAACGTTCATTGCTGAAAAATGAAGATAAGACTGTAAAATATACACAAACAGATTAGATACTATTTATTGTATTACGGGCGTTATGCTGATAATTACGATACGTCTGGTTAACTCCAGTCCATTGGCGATAATTTTACGTCTCTGGTACGATAGGTGACTCGGTACAGGTTGGAAACACTGGTCTAAGTTTACAAATTTGTGCTGTCTGTTCTACGTTACGTGACGGTGCGAGATTATAATAAATCTTTTAAAGTTAATTTCGACGTCTCTTGTTAATTATTTCGCAGATATTACGTTGTATATTGCTTGACAATATAAGAAATGGAAGAGCTATAACATTAAGTAAATCAATGTACCTATTGTATTGTAGGAGTGTGTTGGAACTGAATTGTCAGTCACTGGATATGCCTACAACGACCATTACTCGAATACCACTCTGGAATTATCAATAATAAAAGGAGCAGCATAAGCCGTAAAAAATTTTTGCTTTCCTTTCATTATTGATAAAAGTGATTTTCTGGCCGTTGAGCACACCCCTCCAGATAATGGAATCCACTTTAAAGAACTCTGGAATTAGTTCAAATGTTTAAATGTTTGTAAAGCTTAAGGGACATAACTGCGGGTCATCAGTCCCTATACTTAGAAAATAATTATGAACTAACTTATACTAAAGACAACACAAACATCCATGCCCGAGGGAGGAATCGAACCTCCGACGCGGGCGGCCGCGCTATCCGTAACGTGGCGCTCCAGACCGCGCGGCCTGGAATTAGTGCGTACCATCACACACGAAAGGAATGTAATGGTGCCCACGCAAGTTCTGCATCTACATAAATAGTTTGAAACTCGCATTGAAGTGCTTGCCAGAGGAAGCAAATAAGCACAGAAAACTAACCTGTGCGTCGATTATCTCAGACAAGTCGAAATTGAGTCCATACTACTTGCAAGCTAAAACTGGTTTCCGCTTGCAGAATCAAAAAATGGATTTCGTTGACATAAATAAATATAAGAGCGGCTTCAGCTTCATTCTTTGAATTAAGTTTATTCAGAACCACAACAGTCGCAAGATAGGCGCCGATAACGTGCGACATCATTACTTACCCTGTGGCTCGTGGCAATGATGGCTGTTACTGAGCTTATTTCCGTGCATCTGCTTTTGTGTTCTAACTCTTAAACACGTGGAGTCCACTCTAGGGGACCGTTACAGTGGATGCTGCACTGTGTCGACGGCTTGAGTGACAAACGTTAATTTTTCAAGCAAACGCATTAGCGCATCAAAATGGCAAGCGTGAAGTGGCAGCAACTATCACTACACCAATTTTCGAAAAATTATTTAAAATAAAATTCCTGTAAACGCAAATGTCCAGATTGCTTCGAAATTTTCCATATAAAAAGAAACAATTAACAGGAAGGATCTTGACGTCCCAAGTCTCACTGTGTTCACTTCAGCGACATGATTGTATTTTTATCTCTAATGGTAAATTCGAATAAATTTTTGTATTTTATGATAACAGATTTTTTCTTTACTACAAAAACTCTATTTCAGTTGTTTCCTTCATAGCGTTATGAACAGTTTGGTTTCAGTGATAGGCCTGGCGCATATGGTGCAAGGTCAATATACATGTTACGCATTAACCACTTAATACAGCCCACTCATATTTACGTTAAATATTAATTGACAGTTCTCATAGCTTTTCCATTGATTGTAATGATCAATAACCATTTGGTAAACCCGTTGGATTTTTCTGCACATTCGAATGTATATACTTAATGCTATTGACAAACAACAGGCAACGACTATGTCCTTTTTTTAAATAATTGTAGCAAAGCATTTGACACTGTTGACTTCGACATTCTACTTTATAAACTTTCTAGTCTAAATATTTCTCCATATGCTGAGCAGTGTATCCACTCTTACCTCATATCCTGCCAACAGTGTCTAGTGATTGGAACAAATAGATCACAATGGAGGGATGTATTGTCGGAGGTCCCACAAAGATCAATGCTGGGTCCATTACTATTCTCGTTATATGTTTATGCTGTGTCAACAGTTCTCTGCCACTGCAAATACCATTTTTACGCAGATGACCTTCAGTTATATCTAACCATTTGCCCAAGAGGTCTCTACACAGCTATCCACCATACAAATGTTGACCTTCTTGCCTTATCAAATTGGGCACAAAATATCGGCTTGAAATTAAATCCATCCAAAACGACAGCTATCTTAGTTGCTCAGAAGGGACGCATTATCCAGCAGTACAGGGAATCTCTTCCACCATTAATCCTGAAGGGCACAGTAATACCCTTCTCATCCTCAGCAAAAGGCTTAGGAATAATTATGGATGAATACCTACACAGGACCACCCCCATGAACCACAGACATTGCCGAGGTGGGGTGGCTTGCGTGCCTCAACGATGCAGATAGCGTACCGTAGGTGCAACCACAGCGGAGGGGTATCTGTGGAGAGGCCAGACAAACGTGTGGTTCCTGAAGAGGGGCAGCAGCCTTTTCAATAGTTACAGGGGCAACAGTCTGGATGATTGACTGAGCTAGCCTTGTAACATCAGCTAATGTGGCTTTGCCACACAGTTACTGCGAACGGCTGAAAGCAAGGGGAAACTACAGCCGTTACATTTCCCGAGGACATGCAGCTCTACTGTATGAAAATATGATGATGGCATCCTCTAGGGTAAAATATTCCGGAGGTAAAATAGTCCCCCATTCGGATCTCCGGGCGGGGACTACTCAGGAGGATGTCATCAGGAAAGACAATACTGGCATTCTACGGATCGGAGCGTGGAATGTTAGATCCCTTAATCGGGTAGGGAAGCTAGAAAATTAAAAAAGGAAAATGGATAGGTTGAAGTTAGATATAGTGGGGATTAATGAAGTTCGGTGGCAGGATGAACAGGATTTCTGGTCAGGTGAGTACAGGATTATAAATACAAAATCAGTCGGGGGTATCACAGGAGTAGGACTGATAATGAATAAGAAGATAGGAATACGGGTAAACTACTATGAGCAGCACAGTGATCGCATTATCATTGTCAAGATGGATACGAAGCCAACACCTACAACAATAGTACAGGTTTATATGCCAACTAGCTCTGCCGATGATGAGGAGATAGAAGAAATATATGTGGAGCTGAAGGAAATTATTCAGACAGTTAAGGGAGAGGAAAACTTAATTGTTATGGGAGACTGGAATTCGGTAGTAGGAAAAGGAAGAGAAGGAAAAATAGTAGGTGAATATGGACTGGGCAGGAGGAATGAAAGAGGAAGTCGCCTGGTAGAATTTTGCACGTAACATGATTTAATCGTAACAAACACGTGGTTTAAGAATCAAAAAAGAAGATTGTATACGTGGAAGAGACCAGGAGACACCGGAAGGTATCAGATAGATTTTATAATGGTAAAACATAGATTCCGGAACCAGGTGATAAACTGTAAAACATACCCAGGGGCAGATATAGACTCTGACCATAACTTGTTAGTCATGAACTGTAGGCTGAAACTGAAAAAACTGCAGAAAGGTAGGAAAATAAGAAGATGGGACTTAGATAAATTGAAGGAAAGGGAAGTTCCGTAGAAATTCAGAGGGAGATTTAGGCATCAATTGACAGTAACAGGGGGAAATAAAACAGTAGAATAGGAATGGGTAGCATTGAGAGATGAAATAGTGAAGGCAGCAGAGGACAAAATAGGTAGAAAGACAAGACCTACAAAAAAATCCTTGGATATCACAGGAAATACTAAATTTAATTGATGAAAGGAGAAAATATAAAAATGCAGTAAATGTAACAGGCAAAATGGAATACAGACGACTAAGAAATGAGAGTGACAGGAAGTGCAAAATGGCTAAGCAGAAGTGGCTAGAAGCCAAATGCAGATCTGTAGAAGAATGTATAAATAGGGGAAAAATAGATACAGCCTACAGGAAAATAAAAGAAACATTTGGAGATTAGAAAAACAGCTCTATGAATATCAAGGACTCTGATGGGAAACCAGTTCTCAGCAAAGAAGGAAAAGCTGAAAGGTGGAAAGAGTACATAGAGCAGCTCTACAAAGGAAATGAACTTAGAGACGATGTTGTAGGAAGGGAAGAAGAAGTAGATCAAGATGAAATAGGAGATACTATACTGAGAGATGAATTTGACAGAGCCCTGAAAGACCTAGGTCGGAACAAGGCCCCAGGAGTAGATGACATACCCTCAGAGCTACTAAAGTCTCTGGGAGAGCCAGCCATGACAAAACTATTTGAAATGGTGTGTAGGATGTATGAGACAGGCGAAATACCCTCAGACATTAAGAAAAATGTAATAATCCCCATTCCAAAGAAATCAGGCGCAGACAGGTGTGAAAATTACAGAACCATAAATTTGATAAGTCATGGTTGCAAAATTTTAACACGAATTATCTACAGGAGAATGGAAAATCTGGTAGAAGCTGACCTTCGGGAAGATCAGTTTGGATTCAGGAGGAACATAGGAACCCGGGAGGCAATACTCACTTTACGTCTTATCTTAGAAGATAGATTAAGGAAAGGCAAACCTACATTTTTAGCTTTTGTAGATTTGGAGAAAGCTTTTGACAATATTGACTGGAATACACTCTTTCAAGTTCTGAAGTCAGCAGGGGTAAAATACAGGGAAAGGAGAGTTATTTACAACTTGTACAAAAGCCAGACCGCAGATATTAGACTCGAAGGGCATGAAAGGGAAGCATCAGTTGGGAAGGGAGTAAGACAGGGTTGTAGCCTTTCTCCGATTTTATTCAATTTGTACATCGAGCAGGCGGTGAAGGAAAGCAAGGAAAAATTTGGAATAGGGATTAAAGTTCAGGGGGAAGAAATAAAAACATTGCGTTTTGCTGATGACATTGTAATTCTGTCGGAGACAGCAAAGGACCTGGAAGAGCAGTTGAATGGAATGGACAGTGTGTTGAAGAGAGCGTATAAAATGAACATTAACAAGAGCAAAACAAAAATAATGGAATGCGGTCTTTGAAAATCAGTTGATGCTGCAGGATTAGATTAGGTAACGAAACAATGAAGGTGGTAGATCAGTTCTGTTACTTGGGTAGTAAAATAACATGTGATGGTCGCAGTACAGAGGATATAAAATGCAGAATGGCAATGGGAAGAAAAGCATTTTTGAAAAAGAGAAATTTGCTAATATCGAATATTACTTTAAGTGTAAGGAAGTTTTTTCTGAAGGCATTTGTGTGGAGTGTTGCCTTGTACGGGAGTGAAACATGGACGATAAGCAGCGCGGACAGGAAGAGGATAGAGGCTTTTGAAATGTGGTGCTACAGAAGAATGCTGAAGATTAGGTGGGTAGATCGCATAACTATTGAAGAGGTACTTAACAGAATTGGTGAGAAAAGGAATTTTTGGCACACCCTGACTAAAAGAAGGGATGGCTTGGTAGGACACAGTCTTAGACATCGAGGAATCGTAAATTTAGCATTGGAGGGAAGTGTGTGGGGTAAAAATCGTAGAGGGAGACCAAGAGACGCGTATAGTAAGCAGATTCAAGTGGATGTGGGTTGTCGTTCTTATGAGGAGATGAAAAGGCTTGCTCAGGATAGAGTAGGGTGGAGAGCTGCATCAAACGAGTCTCCGGACTGAAGACCATAACAACCTACACAGGACTGAGCACACAACTGCAGTCTAAGAAGGTGTCAGTGTCACTCCACTCTATACAGAGATACAAAAAAGTGTTACCTCTTCAGCTTAAAAAGAAGCTCGTGGAGATAGTAATACTCCCTATACTAGACTATGGCAATGTTGTTATTCAAGGACTTTCGTACGAAAGTTTTCTCAGATTCGAATTGTCGATGAATGCTTGTGTACGATTCATTTGCGACGTACGCTCTTTCGGTCACATTACTCCAGCCTACAAGCAGTTGTCATGGTTTCGTGCTGATAAGCGTAAAGATTGCCATACGCTATGCTTGGTCTATCGTTTTATTAATCTTTACACTCCCTCTTATTTATCGTCAACTCTAAATCTGCTATCTGAGCATCACAACAGAACTATCCGTTCCAACAAAGTAAAATTCTCTATGTACCATAGCAAAATACTGACATGTTTTCTAAATCTTTTTTTATATCAGGAACTCGACTTTGGAACAATCTCACTCAAAATATCAGTAAAATCATATCCCTCCCAAACTTCAAAAGAAAACTAATTGCCCAGCTTCTATCACAATAGCCAACTCTCTGCAGCTTACTCCGGTCAGTCCCTGCTACATCTCTAACTCTCCCTTCCCCTGTGTCAGTGAAGTTTCTTTATTTATTTTCCACCCCTTTCTAAGGGCCTCTGTCACTGTCTTCTCTTTCTCCTTCTCTGTCTTTATCCCTCTCCCTTCATACAATACCAAATATTACTTCCAATATGTTAATGTATATTATTTTAAATGCCTTGCAATATTGTTATAACTAGCACTATTTTCATTATTATTGTTGGCTACTACTATTTTATTATTAATGTGTTTTTGTAATATCTTTTGTACGTGTTGTTTCCTGGTCAGATCAAAGAGAGCGCCTCAAGGCCCTAATCTGCTCAGGCTAGATAAACAATAAATAAATAATCTTCAGTTCTCCCAATATGGCATAGGGGGCTGAAATAACAACAAAGAAAGAAAAAGTCGTCCAGGATTAAGCAGGAGTGAAATATGTAACTTGAACACTTTATTTGAATACTGATAGCGTTAATAAAACACTCACTCGAAATATGACTTAACACACGGGCCAGGCAATCGGTGACGGTGTTCTAGATACCGTGGTCAAATGCTTGTGATCTGTAAGAACCGTGAAATCTCTCGGTTCCCCTTATGGGCGAAAATATCGAGTAGCCTCACAGACAGCTAACAATTCTCGACAATTATCGTTGTTGAACCGATGTGGGTATCTATGGGGAAAAAAAGAAAAAGTGAGAAACTGTAAGTCTCCATTCAGTTACTGTTGTATTCTAGAGCCGATCGCTTTCCTGCATGTAGAACGAGAGCAACAGTTGTGTCTGCGGCTCGGTGAGTAAGGAGAGTTGCATCTGCTACGCCAGTTGACAGTCAGTCACTGACTCTGTCAACTGTTAGCTTTTACTTTAAAACCGGTTCTTGAGTTCGGCTGCATAAGGTAAGTGTCGACGACAGAAATTAAAAATTATAATAAACCTTCGTAGTTACTTGGCAATAATTGGTCATGGGAATTAAAAATAGCCGTGGCCTTGTTTGGTAGTGGCATTGACTTTTCTGAGGAAAACGTTTGAACACTTGAAGTAGGTGCTGATGGTGTTCCTCAGGGATAATGAATAAATCGGTATGTCATCCAGGTAAGAAAAAAACTATGATAGCTATTATAATACGGACTCTATAAACCTCTGCCACACTTGGACGACGTCCCTCAAAACAAACATTGTGTAGGCACGAACCTCCTGACGTTCCCTGGGAGGCATCGTAATAGGCTTTTCTTCCTATGTTAAAAATAATGTTCTAACTGTTATTGATATAGCATTTTCGACCGTTATTCTTACAAAAGAAATGTATTTTCTTGTAAATACAAATTAAAAATCATTAAATATTAAGATTCGGTCACCCGATCAACCAGCTCCGTTATTGGCTGGGAAGAATAAGCTGTGTGTGCTACACAGTGTTAGCGAACTGCATACAGCTTTGTGTGTGTGTGTGAGTGTGTGTGTGTGTGTGTGTGTGTGTGTGTGTGTGTGTGTAAAAGAATTTTGTGTAGGCCGATAGTGGAAACATTCTGAAGTTCGATGCGTATATGGTATCTTCGTTTTTCAAATGCAACCCACAGTTACCGTTTCGAAAGTAAGAAACGTGGCAACTGTATGTGTAATTTACAATACACCTATATTAAAATCTGTTTCTTATTTGTGTCAACAAACTGATTCTAAAGATACAAACTATTATGCACCTTATAGTCTGTAAATAAGGAAAGCGTCATTGATGTAGTCTTCGTTTTGCCTACCAAATCCATTTCCGTTTTGAATGAACGCTGTTATTAATGCCCACCAGTGCCGGCGCGTGCTCTCATCAAGCACGTTATAACTCTAATTTTTAGTTCACTACCAGTTTTGGTACCCAAATTTAATCCTGCATTGGGTGGTTTGCGTGCCTCAACGATACAAATAGCCGTGCCATAGGTGTAACAAAAGCACTTATGAAGGTGCAGACAAACGTGTGGTTCCAGAATAGGGACAGCAGCCCTTTCAGTAGTTACAGAGGAAACAGTCTGGATGATTGACTGAGCTGGCCTTGTGACATCATCTAATGTGCATACAGCTCTACTGTATGAATACACGATGATGGCATTCTCTTGGGTAAAATATTCTGAAGGTAAAATATTCCTCTATTTCGATCTGGGGCGGGGACTACTCAGGAAAGATGTCTTCCTCCCGAAAAGAAAGGCATTCTACAGGTGAAAAGTTCTATCTCTTAATCGAGTTGGCAGGGTAACAAATTTGAAAGGAGGAATTCATTGCTTAAAGTTAGACATGGTGGAGGTAAGTAAAGTTCGGTGGCAGTATTAACAGGTTTTCTGGTCAGGTGAGTATGGGGTTATAAATAAAAAACTGAGGGGCAATAACGGAAACGCATGAGTAGATATAACAATGAATAATAAAATAGGAATGCGGGCAAGTTACTATGAACACCATAGTGAACAATTTACCGCAACAAAGATAGACACGAAGCCAACGCCGATCACAGTACTACAAGTTTATATACCAACTACCTCTGCCGATTATAAGCATATTGGAAAAAATTATGATGAGATTAAAGAAGTTATTCAGGCGCTTAAGGGAGATAAAAGTGGTCCTGGGTGTAGGTGATATTCCCCAAGAACAGCTGATTTCGTTAGGAGAACTAGTCAGGAAGAAACTATCCCATCCTATTTGCAAGGCATAGGAGACTGGGGAAATACCCTCAGACTTCAGGAAGAATATATTAATTCCAATTCCGGTAAAATTAAGAGCAGACAAGTGTGAAAATTACAGAACTAGCAGTTTAATAAGACATGGTTGCAAAATACTAAGACGAATTATTAATAGCTGAATGGAAAGTGGTAGAATCCGACCTCGAGGAATATCATTTTGGATTAGTGAGAAATGCAGGAACACGTGAAGCAATACTCACATTACGACTTATCTTCGACGATGGGTTAAGGAGAAACAAACCTATGTTTTTGGCTTTTCCAGATTTGGTGAAAGCTTTTGACAAAGTTGACGGGAATACATTCTTTCAAATCCTGAAGGTGGCGGGGAAAAATATCAGGAAGAATTAGTTGGACTCAACGCTATAAACCTACAACGTTTCTGATCCTCTTTTCTTATGCCTATGATTTCATGGTTTCGGTTGCCGGAAAACCTTCAGGAACTTACCAGATTTCCTATGTAGTTCACTGACTACCTTCAGGATAAGATGCTAACAGTTTATAATAGGATTTACAGTATATTACGTTTACAAAGTTCAAGCACATTCAGTCCCTTTATAATATTGGCATTGATTGCACAGATACTAACGATTGATTCCAGAATAAATACGATGCTGATTTCTATTATTACTGCTAACGCCAACCACTAGTTTTGCCAGTACAATGACTGATATCAGCTGCGGCCTAAAATGAGGAAACTAAGCAAAACCAAAAAAGATACATTACTATTTTAAAAAATTGAAAGTTCTTTACCAAACTTTCAGAATGGTTTCATGTCGAAGGACCCTGTGTGCTATACTTTTTAACTTATGTTACAAAGGAGTTCATGTACCACTACAATGCATAACAAGCCACTTAATATGGTGATTAAATCTTAGAATGATTACATACTGTTTGTTTACGTAAGTAGAGATATAATATACAAGGTTGTTCGTTAACTTCAAACCATCTTTTTACACAATATAAACAATAGATTCCATCAAATATAATTGTGTCAACAATTTTTGAGCAAAGCTAAGGAAACTAATGTGGGATCCTTCATTCTAACGGAGCTGGGAGTGTCCCTACTCTGGTGTGCAACTATTAATCTTTGTCTTCCATGATTTTGTTTTGTTTAAATAGTTTAAAATGTTCAAATGTTTGTAAAGCTCATGGGACTTATCTGCGGGGTCATCAGTCCCTAAACTTACAAGTTACTTATGAACTAACTTATATTACAGACAGCACAAGCATTCATGTCCGAGGGGGGATTCGAACCCCCGACGGGGAACGGCCTCACGCATCATAGCATAGTTCCTCAATGCGCACGGCCGCTTCGCCACAGCTTAGTTTATTTTCGTATTTTTGAGCGGTTGTATCTCATAGGCGAAAATGATCTTCGAGTATAAACGAAAGAGTCAGGTACAATAGAAAAAGAAAAATGTTTTTCTATCCGTCGACGCAGACTGGTTTGATGCAGCGCTCCGCGCTACCCTGTCTATGATACCTCTTCATCTGAGAATAAGAACGGCAACCTACAGTTCAAAAATGTTCAAATGTTTGTTACGCTTAAGGGACTTAACTACGGGGTCATCAGTCCCTAAAGTTACAAACTACTTATGAACTACCTACAACTAAGGACGGCACAAATATCCATGCCCGAGGGGGGATTCCAACCCCCGACCGTAGTGGCCGTGCAGACCGTGACTGAAGCGCCTCAATCCCCTCGGCCACCGCGGCCGGCGGCAACCTACAGTCTTTTGAATGTTACTACTGTATTTGTCCTTTGATATCCCTCTACGATTTTTACCCCACACACTTCTTTCTAAAGCTAATTTGACGAGTCCTTGACGCCTCAGTATGTGTCTCACCAACCTAACTCGTCTCTTAGAATATGCCAGACACTCCGTTTCTCCCCTATTCTGTTGAGCAACTGATCGTTAGTGACGTGATCTACCCATCTAATCTTCATCATTCGACTGTAACACCACGTTGCGAAAACTACTGTCATCTTTTTGTCCGAACTGCTTATCCTCCACGTTTCACCCCCATGCAATGCTAAACTCCAGACAAATGCTTTAAGGAAGGACTTCCTAACATTTGAAATAATATTGGATGTCAACAAATTTCGCTTCTTCAGAGACGCTTTTCTTCCCGTATCCATTCTGCATTTTATATCTTCTTTACTATCTGCCGTCAGAAATTATTTTGCTACCCAAATAACAAAACGCATATACTACTTTTATTGTCTCATTACCTACTCTCATTCCTTCAGCATCGTCTCATTTTCTGACAAATGTGTTACTCTTGTTAATTTTCATCTTATACCTTTCTTTCCGGATACTGCTCATTCCGTCCAATTGCTCTGTCTCTGACAGAATTACTACAGCATAAGCAAACCGCAAAGTTTTTATTTCTTCTTCCTGAATTTTAATTCGTTGTCCAGATATCTCGTTGCATTCCTTCACAGCTTGCTCAATGTGCAGATTGAATAATATTGGGGGAAAGGCTACAACCCTCTTTCACTCCTTTCCCAACCACTGCAACCCTTACATGCCTTTCGACTCTAATAACTGCTGTCTGGTTTTTGTACAAGTTGAATATAACTCTTCGCTCCTTTTATTTTACCCCTGCTAAAATCGGAACTTATTGCGAGCACCAGCGTTGCGTATTTCATTGCGAGGGGCTGACGAAATTAAGCAGAATCCAGAAGTGTGATGCTCCACTAAGTACATTGTACAAACAGTACTATTATATAACCCCTAATGTATCAGAATTATGCCTGTGAATAACTTCATTGAACTTACGACTTCTTCACTACCTTGAAAATTTATTTCATTTTGTCAAACACTACCAAAGATATAATTATTTTGCAAGAACTGGAAATATAGTAAAAAATACTTCAAATTTGACTCGAGTCAGCTTGTGTAGCGTACTTGTCTTATAGACCTCACATCTTCGCTTTTGAACATTATATCATGAAGTATTCTATGAAAATATTGCATTCGGCCAAGTATTCAGAGCAAATTTAAAGAAGCTTAGAAGAAATAAATTTGAAATACTTCTTGACCTGTGCAAATAATTCGCACTCTATCCGGGTCAGTCACAGATAGGTAAGATAGTAATGGAGAAATGGCAGGTGCAAATACATATGTATAAAATATAACAAACTTTGAATAGTAATAACAAATATTAGTCTCATTATAAGAAAATTTATGTAACTAAATACAATATGATTAATTGTGAAACATATAAAAATCAGATGTTGACTTTTGCGTGTTTACTCTGAACTTCTCTCTTTAGCTGTAATCGAAGTTGTCTTGCTTTATCACTTAGTCTGTCAATTCTCCTTCTGCGTTCTGTGACACGTTCCAATGTTGTGGAACGTCCTCTGGTTGGAGGTCTCCCTCTCGGCCTACATGTTGCTTTCCGAGTTATCTTGGAAAAATTGCAACACAGAAAAAACTTATAAGAAATAACTAGACCCGGCACGTAACGTTGCACGCACTGAAAATTAGCGAAAATTAAAAGTTAAATAAATTATTATAAGTTATAATAGAAGGCGGAACTTACCTGTGATGATGAACGTTCAAGTAATTCAGTTCATTTACGCCGTACACAACGTTTGGTTGAACAAAGAGAACAATCCCAACATCTGTTGGGCATCGACGTGTTAAACAGAAATCTCGTGATAAACTACTATTGCAAGAGCTGTCGTGCCTATTAGTTAAATTATTTGTGTATTTTTCATTGTTACATCGACTTGTATAACCGAAATCGTGTGATAACTATGCTTGCATCAAAGAAGGGTTTTGGCGTGCATAAAGAATCTGAACAACTTCAAGAGATGCTCTTCATGTTAGTTAAACAAATTGTCAATAGATGGCACGTTGTACATTGCTTTTATACCTGCCGCGCAAATTACGTTGATACTCGGCGCGGTGGCTGATGGAAGCAAATACATGTCCAATTTACGCTCGTTCGCCGGCTATCAACTTAGACTGTAAGAACAGTGCAATTTTTTTCAAAATACATTTTTTAACAATAACTTTAAACTATCTGTGTATTTTCCGTCATTAAGGGAGAACGAAATCTTGAAAATGATAACTCAATAATTAATTTTGAATAAGTAATACGGGAGATATGACGTACCCACAAAAAAAAGAAAAAAACACCATTATGCGTTATCAGTGTATAAAATTCAAACTATTGAATCAATTGAAAACATTATTCTGTCTACTACTGCGTGAATTCCCTGTGTGCGCCTGCTTGATATAGCAAAAATACAATTGAGGGGAATCGCTTTTTTTGCTATTGCAGGCAGTGAAGAGAGATGGAACCCTTATCACGACCTGAAGCGTATAACAACTACTTGGCCTATCCCTTATAGCCTGCCAGAACATCGGAAGCAGCCCGCTCGGTTGTACGACCGGAAGGTATGCCGCTCTACCAGGCGCTTTGAAAACATCCGCTTTTTCCTGTCATTTTCTACGCAATGAAACTGCAGCCATTATTTTAGAATTGTATGGTTTGACGAATCTGCAACCAGTAACGTCTGTCACTATCACATTATTTAGATTAGGAATACATGAATTTAAAAATTACTTCGGCAGTTGATTCAGACTTCTTTCCTATACGAAAAGTAATTTGAAATAGTTCATCGTATCCAATTTCAACTTGTTCACCCAAATGCTGGCAAACAACAGACATAGACAGAGCATCACAGATGCTCTCTTGTTTTCGGAATCAAAATGGTGTGTCGAGCTGTTAAAATCCATGGACATTTATTTTCCGATGTTGTTCAATTTGTACATCGAGCAGGCGGTGAAGGAAAGTAAGGACAAATTTGGAATAGGGATTAAAGTTCAGGCGGAAGAAATAAAAATATTGCGTTTTGCTCATGATATTGTAATTCTGTCAAAGACAGCAAAGGACTTGGAAGAGCAGTTGAATGGAATGGACAGAGTGTTGAAGAGAGCGTATAAAATGAACATTAACAAGAGCAAAAGAAAAATAATGGAATGCGGTCTTAGAAAATCAGGCGATGCTGAAGTAATTAGATTAGGTAACGAAACAGTGAAGGTGGTAGATGAGTTTTGTTACTTGGTTAGTAAAATAACATGCTATGGTCGCAGTACAGAGAATATAAAATGCATAATGGCAATGGGAAGAAAAACATTTTTGAAAAAGATAAATTTGCTAAAATCGTATATTAATTTAAGTGTAAGGAAGTCTTTTCTGAAGGCATTGTTGAGGAGTGTTGCCTTGTACGGGAGTGAAACATGGACGATAAACAGTGCGGACAGGAAGAGAATAGAGGCTTTTGAAATCAACCTCAGATATCAAGATCCACACGCATCAAATATCAACAGTGGGGACAGAAAATCACCCCTCCGGCCGACGTCAAATTCCTATGTATCTACAAGATCAACTTTTAAATTGGCCATTAAACACCTCTAAATAGATCAATCAATGTAAGCGAACACTTCCACTAGCGCAACTAATAAAATATAGAACACATGGTACTGAACACCCAGCTGCTTTTCTCGCATACAAAACTTTCATCCGCCCCATCCACATACGGCTCACTCACATGGATTATATCACACAGCCAAACCACAAGAATTTAGTCCACTGACTGGAGGAGCTAGGTATCGTTGATAGCATACGTCCTGACATCCCGAGTAATTTGCTATGTGAAACAATACCAAAAGTCTAACTGAAAGAATCTAAGAATAATATGATGAATTTGAAATCAACAGACTTCTTCACGATGGACATCAAAAATATCTCTTACCACACAATAAAACGCAAATTTCCTCAGTTTAAATATCCCTACCCCTTTCTTACATCTTTCACCATTTACCTACAGATAATGACGAAACACAATAAATCTTTCACAGGACTAAGACATCTGAAGTATTCGGGAAGATCTAGCAAACTCATCCGTCTAAAAATTTGAGTATAATATCAGCCTAGCAGTCACAAGAAATTCAGAAGAGTAACTCTGTGAAAAACTATAAGACATAAGACATTGATATGATTTGATCTGATTTAAACAGGACAGCCGAAACAGCTTCGGTCTAACCCGCCACTGCCCGCACCGAAACCGAGTTTATTGTGCGGTATCGTTCCCTGTATAACTAGTAAATCCAACCAGAAACCTTAAATAGTCTTAGGAGTCCCTTTAGCAGTTCTTCATTAGACACAATTTCTTCAGGTCTGCTCTCCAATGCAGTGCATTCGAAGATTACGTGTAGTGCAGTTTCCTCGCCCTAATCACGGATCCTATATTGTGGAGGAGTGTACGGGACAAGGAAAAGTTAGGACATTTAATGTAATGTAATGAATCGAACAAGTGGTGAGTGGACTTCTGCGGTCGAACAGTGAAGTGTTACGATGGCGTAAGCCGGCAGTGTCGCGAAGCAGAGTGGGTCGAGCGCTCGGTAAAATTAATTAGTATATACATGTGGCGTATGTTCCGAAAGAACAGACGTCACTTCTGATCCTGCAGTTGTTATTCATTAATATTCACAGAATGTATGATATCAACTGCGATTGGGCAAAGCTGAAAATGTGTACCCAGCCGGGATTCGAACCCGGGTCTCCTGCTTTCTAGGCAGTTGCGCTGACCCCTACATCACTGGGGACACAGTGATCACCGCACCTGCAAGGACTACCTAAGCACGCCTCCCGTCAGATACAAATTCCCAGCTTCACCCTGCCCACAGTACTCAAACTCGTAGTTATGAAACTAATTCCCGTAAGAGTAAGGTCTTCACAGACTTGCCCACCCCTCCCCACTCACCGGCATATTATATATATACATGTGGCATGAACTACTTACGAACTAGGACGGCACAAATGCGCCTCAGTCTCCTCGGCCACCGCGGCCGGCTCTTTAATATTCACGGAATATATGACATCAACTGCGATTGGGCAAAGCTGAAAATGTCGGAACAGACGCCACACACACACACACACACACACACACACATATATATATATATATGCCGGTGACGGGCAATGATCCTATCGTTAGTGGGGAGGGGTGGGCAAGTTTGTGAAGCCCTTACTCTTACGAGAATTAGTTTCATTACTACGAGTTTGAGTACTGTGGGCTGGGTGAAGCCGGGAATTTGTATCTGACAGGAGGCGTGCTTAGGTAGTCCTTGCAGATGCGGTGATCACTGTGTCCCCAGTGGTGTAGGGGTCAGCGCAACTGCCTAGAAAGCAGGAGACCCGGGTTCGAATCCCGGCTGGGTACACATTTTCAGCTTTGCCCAATCGCAGTTGATGTCATATATACTGTGAATATTAAAAATTAAGTAGCTCAAAGCAAACTTCAAATGTCGCAAGTGCGTCGGCAGCCACGAATGATACGCAACGACTCCGCAACGACTGGGTCCCTGGCGGAAGTAGAGTCTACGAGGACGGTGAGCAGCGGGATCTCGACCTCAACGGGGTGCTGCCGGGCATCGAACCAGCACCGGGCGCAGCAAGGCGGTAGCAAACAGCAGAGCACTGACCCGAGACGCAGTACGTACGCAAGGACGCGGCCGTACAAGGAGCGTTCTCGTGACCTGTCCAAGCGCGGGGCAACAACTGGAGGCGGTAGGCGACCGGGGTTCAACGCCCGGGCCACAACCCCGTTCTACGATCGTCGGCCGGCTACGAGGTTGGCGAGGTCAAGCATGGCGCGGCGGAGTTGACGTCACTCCTTTAGGCCACGAGCTGAGGCGTCAGCACCCGCCTCGATCGGGCAGAGCGGAGTTAGCAGAATCGTCAGCGAGCCACCGGCGCGGCCCGTGACAATACACGCACACTCCCCACTGGCGTTCTGGTTGTAAGAATATTTCAATAAATGTTTTGTCGATTAAACCGCTATTTTACTGTCGCCCTTCTCCCAGGTTGAGTAGAGCTCCCAGCCCACAGATGTATCGCTATCCTGACAAAATAACACGTGATAAGAAATAGGTAAAACCACGGTTGGTAGAAACACGGTAGGGATCACGAGGTGGATGCGCAGTAGCCAGCCGCGCCGCTGACGTCACGGCGCACCCTCGCAGCGCTCAGTAACGTCAGCGTGCTGACTTCCATCGTGCGTGATGTATCGGTTGCGTTTACGAGTGAGAACACGGTTTTTAGGTCAGGGTGAATTGTTTTTAGTGACTGTAGATTGAGAGTATTCTCGTAAGTATCACTGTACTGAGGTTATTTTTTAACAGTAAACCTTTAAGTAGAAAAGAATGGTTTGCTGTGCCATCGCCAGTTGTACTAACCGTAGTAGACAAGCGAGGAAGTTAGGAATTATGTTTGACGTGTTTCCTTAAGACAGTGAGATGAAAAGAAGGCGGATAATTACTTGCAAACGTGCAGATTCGTTTACAGTTGCATATGCTCGTGTCTGTTCTATACATTTTTCGGATTTAAGAGGTGGCAGTAATTTTTGAGACTTACGTCGAATATGAAAGGGAAAATGTTCAAAATTTAAAGGAAAATGTTGAGCTGTTAGAGATGATTGCAGGATATGTTGCTTACAGAGTTAAACAAAACACCCTGAATTAGCACATTTGTTTGGTAAAATGACTGATCATGTAAATGTTTCAGGAAAGAACTGGCTTCAAACAATTTCAAGGGGCTCCTCAATAAACCCAACTGAAAGTTTTATGGAATTCGTTTTGAAAATGGAAAGAGAATTTCAACAATTTCATGGCAGTTACATTGACCGTAGGCCAAACGTTTTTGGAAGGCTAAAGGATATTATAAATGTGAAACATCCAGGAATG